>JALJVW010003518.1:29367500-30712500 GCA_024865655.1 Emberiza elegans
TTTATTAATTTAGCTGCTGTGGATCCTCATGAATACTATATATGAACCCAAAGTCTGGAACATGATGCAGGTAATTTTCCTGATGCCAGCAGGACCAGAAATTTGTCATACCAATTTAGGTGACTCTGTATTAGAGTGCTAAGAAAGCAATAACTGATTATGAATATTGAACATTATGTAAAAAATATTTAGGACTGAACTTTTTTTTTTAATATTGCTCACCTGCAGCTTTCCTTGAACCCTATCATTTAACCTGCAGCCAGGTTGCACAGAGCTGGCTGAACATCCCAGCCTCTGGAATTCTGGCCCTGGTGGGAACTCTCAGAAAAATCAGAATTTTGAGGCACCCACAGTGCAGATACAGCTGAAATTTGAGGGTGGAACCCAAAATTGTGTTTCAAGTGTTTCCTCAAACAGCACATGCCATGCCTGACCAAGGTTGATACTGCAGAGCTGTAGTCTGGGTTGCACTTGTCCCACCCACTCAGCCATGCACAGTGAGGCATCAAAATGTGAGAGACATGAGACTGCTCATGAGAACTACAGAGTATAATTTTTGTAATATAAAGCAATTTATATGCAAAATGTCTGCAATCTGAAAAAAAGTGCCTCAAATGCAATATTCAAAATTCAGCAATAAAACCCCTGTATCTGACAAAGATAAAACAGTGTATTAAAAACATGTCACTCAGAGAGGAGGCGTTCTTTGTGGGGGAAACAAGGTTTGTAATGTGGAGTTAAAACAGCGGTGACAGGAGCAGGATCAGTCATGCACAGCTGATCCCTGTCCCCAGCAGGGCCAGGATGGGAGTTTGGAGGTGCAGAAATATTTCCCACTTCAGAATGCTGCTGTGGGCACCAGGACTCTGCACTGGGGCTGCCAGGGCTGTGGGTTTGCAGAATTGGACCCTACAGGAATAGGAAATAGTTGCTGGTCAAGTGGTAAATTCTTCTAGATTGGCTCAAATGGGAATAGTCTAGCAATTCCCTTCTTTGTGTCCCAGGCCCCAGAGCACCTCATTTCAAACAGTTAAAAATAATTAATAAACTAATCAAGTCTTACCTAACCATCCTGGTTATGAATATTATGAATATTACCTTTGAATTTACATCTCCCTGGTCTTTTAGATGGCCTTTCACTGCACTTGATCTCTAAACAGAAAATCAGAAGATTTCCTTGTAACCCAAAGACAAATAAATTAAGGAGATATCTCAAAGTAGAAAATAGAAGCAGTTCCCTTACTTACAGAAAAAGCAGCCAAAAAAATTCACCAAAGAGAGTGGAATAATGCATACCCTACATCCTTGAAATGAACTTTAGACAGCTGTAGAGGAACTGGGACATTTCAGTTGTACAGTACCAAAAATGAGGTCACAACCTACCTTTCATGGGAATTAGATCTTTATATATCTTGTCTGTGCTTGATTAGAACAGTGGGATGAAGTGCAAGTTTTTATATATATTTCTAGTATTTTTTCTCTCTTTTTTTTTTCCCTGTTAAATCTATTTCCAAAGTAGTAAGATGGAAGGTTTAAATGCTGGAAAGCAGCTATGCCGTCAAGCAGTCTCAGTCACAGAAGACACAAACATGTAATACAGTGTGCAATTTAACAGGATTATCAGAAATTATTACCCAAGGTTTTGTTCTACTAAATGTTCACCCATCCTTTGTCAAGTATTTCTAATTACCAGGATGTTAATGGCAATGTTTAACAGCCCCAGAACTCCAGGGTCTTTTAGTATCTGCCACAACTGAGTTTTCAATTATCATAATTCTGTCCTTAATTTCTATCACCATAATTATCCTTCATTACAGCAACATTCTTAAATCGGACTCAACAATGCAAAATTTTTCCTTGTTTAACTTGACTTGCAACTCAGGCTGGGATTTAACCTCTCAAACTGTCATTTCACTCTGTAGTTTCAATAAGTGGAAAAAACCACCAATCCACTTTGGTTTTCCCCATGCAACAGTTGTTGTTTCGGTGTTGGGGACACACCATGATTTTTGTCAAAACTGAGAGTCAAGGGTTGAGTATTTGTACAATTCTTGTAATAATAGCAGGAAGAGTGCAAGATAGAGCTCTGTGGTATTTGCAACAGTCACTCACAGCACAGCATGGCTGACCTTCAGAGAGCCCAGCACGTAACAAAAGAGTGTTTGTAGCAGATAAGAGCCATCTCTCTGATAATTCACCTATCTTAGAAGGGCAATCCATTTCATATGCTATTAATTACATTTTAAAAAATGCTAGGATACCAGTAAGCTACAGCTCTTAATTTATTTAAATTTCTCATATGCAATTCATTTCCAAAGTGCCTCAAGGTTTGCATTTGGAAAATGTGATCAGCCTACAAAGGAATTTCCGTGTTCTCAGTGTCAGATTTGCCAGCCTCCAGCAGCTGTGAGTGACCTCAGTGGGATGGCAAAGCAGGATGGAGTCTGCCTGCCTCCAGAAGTGCCTTTCAATCCCACTGAAGCAGGTCACTGGAGGCAGTGCTGCACTGCTGCATGCAGTCATTCCCCACCTCACCTGAGCTCACTGAAGGCAATTCTAGTGCTGATTTTGTGGGAACAGACTCCAGCTCTCCATCCCACACATCCCAGTGTGCTTTCAAAATCCCTTCTGCAGTGCTTCATCCAAGAACTCCATTTCACAAATTCAGATCAGGAGGGCTGCAAAACAAATGTGGCCGTGACAAGCAGGTCATGATAAAGGGTTGGGTGCTGTTTATTACTCTGAGTACTTCTGTGGTATTTCCTCTCTTAAGCAGCCTCAGCTTAGAAGGTTTCTAAATTAAAACTAGAATATAATACTACATCATAGAGAAAAATAACTGGCAATCTCACTTTATTTGATGGAGAAAAATAACTGGCAATCTCATTATCCTCCTCTGTCATTGCCCTGTGGGATGCTGTGTGGTGCAAGCAGATTGTGGGGTGTAAGCCAGCCCTCATACCCAGCTGAGCCTGGGAGTGCCTCTGGAATTTTGGACCAGTCACTTGACCTTCAGCCCTTTCATTCAAGCAAACTGGAAAATCAGAGGCAACACAGAGCCAGAGTGAAAGCTGGACATTGCTTATAGCAGTGTTTTCTGGAGAGGGGAATTACAAAGCATAATTTTGGAGCAGCAGATTTGTTCAGTACTGCAATAATGTGTGTGCCACATGCAAGCAGCAATTCTGTATATACAGAGTGCAATATAAATTGATGAGATTTATAGGTGCATGTCTTTGCTTTTTGGCTGTGAGCTACACACTAAAGAGATCTTCTTGCAGCTGCCTAAAATCTATAGATAATAAAAATGCAGTCCATACTCAATTGCTAATTAATCTAGATCCTCAGTGTCAGATTTGCCAGCCTCCAGCAGCTGTGAGTGACCTCAGTGGGATGGCAAAGCAGGATGGAGTCTGCCTGCCTCCAGAAGTGCCTTTCAATCCCACTGAAGCAGGTCACTGGAGGCAGTGCTGCACTGCTGCATGCAGTCATTCCCCACCTCACCTGAGCTCACTGAAGGCAATTCTAGTGCTGATTTTGTGGGGAACAGACTCAGCTCTCCATCCCCACATGTCAGTGTGCTTTCAAAATCCCTTCTGCAGTGCTTCATCCAAGAACTCCATTTCACAAATTCAGATCAGGAGGGCTGCAAAACAAATGTGGCCGTGACAAGCAGGTCATGATAAAGGGTTGGGTGCTGTTTATTACTCTGAGTACTTCTGTGGTATTTCCTCTAAGCAGCCTCAGCTTAGAAGGTTTCTAAATTAAAACTAGAATATAATACTACATCATAGAGAAAAATAACTGGCAATCTCACTTTATTTGATGGAGAAAAATAACTGGCAATCTCATTATCCTCCTCTGTCATTGCCCTGTGGGATGCTGTGTGGTGCAAGCAGATTGTGGGGTGTAAGCCAGCCCTCATACCCAGCTGAGCCTGGGAGTGCCTCTGGAATTTTGGACCAGTCACTTGACCTTCAGCCCTTTCATTCAAGCAAACTGGAAAATCAGAGGCAACACAGAGCCAGAGTGAAAGCTGGACATTGCTTATAGCAGTGTTTTCTAGAGAGGGGAATTACAAAGCATAATTTTGGAGCAGCAGATTTGTTCAGTACTGCAATAATGTGTGTGCCACATGCAAGCAGCAATTCTGTATATACAGAGTGCAATATAAATTTATGAGATTTATAGGTGCATGTCTTTGCTTTTTGGCTGTGAGCTACACACTAAAGAGATCTTCTTGCAGCTGCCTAAAATCTATAGATAATAAAAATGCAGTCCATACTCAATTGCTAATTAATCTAGATCCTCTCTTTACATTTTATTAATTTTAATGCAGCTGATTAGTGGGCCAAAGACATGATTTATATAAAGGCTGCACTTAGCTCATTGCAAGGGGCTTAAGCTCTCAGCAGGAACATGAGAAGGAAGGTGCCTGGAAACATTTTCCTTTTCTCTCTTCTGCAATCCAGTGTTGACTGCACAGTGTGGCCAGGAGGACACAGAGCCATTCCTGATCTTGGTGACCATCCTGCACATTCCTGTTATTCCTGGTCTTGCTGACCATCCTGCTCCATCCAGGCTGGAGTGGATGACCTCCAGATGTTCCTCCTGCAGACATTCCTGGGTTCCCTTGGTCCCGCTGCTCAGGGCTACAAAATCAGCCTGGATGGCATCATCTGTGAGCAGGGGACACTGCAGGGCCTGAGGGGCCTTACTGGACTTCTCAAGGGCTTATCTTGGAAACCTTGAAGTCCTCAAGAGTTTATTTTGATTTATATTTGCCTTGGAACTCTTCTGGATGTGCAAATGTGGATCTGGGTCTTAATTTTACCCCCTCAAAGTGCCTTTGATCCAAAACCTGCAACTGTTGTAAATTGGAGATGGTAGAAGATGCTTGTTTAAAAAAAAATAACAGCTCTCCAAAAAACTAAAGCAAAAAATTAAAAAAACCCATACAAACAGAAACAAAACAAATCCCACACAAAACAAAAACCTAAAACAAACAAAAAAGAGCACCATAAAATATATTTTCCATCTAAGACGATAGTTACTTGATTTTTTAAAAGTTTTACTTTTTGTTACTTTTAAAACAAAATTTTCTGTTTCATATAACAGTTCCTGAGCTGCTGACAATTCCAGCAAGTCCAATTCCAAAACTGAGAGTAGTTTTGTTCCTCCTTTCTGAGAAAACTCCTCCTGTTGTCACAAATGCAGCAGCAGGATAATGTTAGCAGTGAAATCTACCTGTGCCAGATCAACGTGATTGGATTTACAGTCTGGATGTAGCTACTTAATTCACAGCTATATAAATAAATATTTTTAAAAAATCAAGTACTGCAAATAAACATGTCAGAGTGGGAATAACTGAGATAGTTTATGGAAATATCAATAATGCCATGAGCTGTGTGAGACACCAAAGAAATAAGCAATTACAAGGCATGGCTTGAATACTACTGCTGAGGTAGAAAAGCAGTTTGAAGCAAGGATGAGGATTTTTATTTCCTGGTGACATTTTGAGAGCCATCCTCCTTACAAGCTGGTCATCCATAATTCTGTTAAGAATTGTCAAGATTAAAGCAATTTTGTGCATGTGGAAGGGTAAATAAATGCATGTGCTTGATCTTACCTGTTTTGTTTTCATGCAGTCTCAGTGTAACTGTTCTTTACATCCAGAAAGTTAATCAACAGCATGACTGATAAAACTCCTCCTGTTCAAAATCTTTAGATTTTAAAATCTTTTTAAAGTCCCATTTAAAATCTTTAGAAATTATTGGCTGGCTTAAGTAATGAGAGGGTGAAGTAGCATTTGCTTGTAGCTGGTCTTTGGACTGGCTTTGTGCTGCAACACTTGCAATGTACAGGTATATATAATTAAATATTATCCACTATGTTTTAAAAATATTCACTGAAAATACTTTTAACTCACACAATATTGCCTGTTCCTCTTTAATTTGGGTTTCTAGTGAAAACATGTTGAATTTCAGGGGTGATCAAGAGAGGCAGCAGAAAGCATTGTCCCAAGCTCAAGTAAATCCATGACCAAGTTTTATCTGTCCTGGATGAATTAGCAGCTTTTGCTAAGCACTGCTCTGGCTATGGACCATCTGCCGCTTCTACCCAACATCTCCTGGAAGGTGGAAGCAAAAAACAGTGTCATTCTTTGCTTAACCTCTACTTGAAGGAGAATCTGTCCCTAAAATGTTGGGCCCTGAGTGGGGAAAGTATCAGAGCTCTCTCAGGTACTGTGCTGGGGCTGGCTGCATTGCAGGAGTCCTTCCCAGCTGGAATTCCCATTTCATCCGCTGGGACTGAATTCAGTGCCCTTCATCCAAGCAGCCCCCAGAAGAGGCAGGCAGGCAAATTCTACCAGAAAAATCCAAACCTGGCTGCGTGTGGGGAGTTGACTCTGGCTTGAGTTGCCTCTGTGAGCACAAGTGCATATTTCAAACTCTGCAAGCACATATGGTAATGGCTGGCAATTAGGCATCCCCTGACAAGGATATTTGTCCTCAAAGTCAACAAATGCAGTATGATCACCCTTTGTCTAGGTAAAGAACAAAAGTATTGCAGTTCCTTATTTAAAATTATTTACTTTGTTTATCATTCATGAGTCTAATCGCACCATCGTTTAATAAAATAATATTGAAAGAGCCAGCAAGATCTCAGCAAGAAATTTTATCTGTCCTTTGATTGCAATAACTTACAAGCCAAGCAGAAAAGCACTAAAGAAAATGGAAAACATTCATCCTGTTCACTTTTCTATTAGCACAGGATTGTTTTGCCTTTTCTTTCATCAGTGTCTTGTCTAGTCTGGTCTCCAGTGTTCCTGTGAGACTTCTGAAATAATTTAGCAATAAAATAGATAGTGCTGTTAAAATTTTCTCTTTGATATGTATTGGCATTTGTCAGATATTTCACTTTTCTCTGATTAGGAAGAAGTGGCTAAATGTAAACCTTAATCAATCTTTTTTTTTTTTTTTGCAGGGATTTATTTTTTTTATGAAATGCAATGAAAACAAAGGTTGTTTTTAAAAAGTCATACAAAAATTAGGATTTGGTTTTGATCATGATTGATAAAATTTAACAAGTTGCATTTACAACCTCTGAGTCAATGTCCTGTCCAATGAATCATATTTGTGTGTCCTTTTTATCACATTTCTGTCAGTGATAAGAAGAAGCTGCCCTACAGTGCTTGTGATCAAATCTGTTACTCATAGGCGTGTTTTCAGATGAAGCTGTAATAAAGAATTATTTTCAATGGAGTTTTATTTAACAAAATATTAAATGCATTTTTGCAAATTAAATCAAATATGAAGGAAAGCATGATAAATGTGAATATGTCAACAGTCACAGGCTCTGCAGTCCTGCCCTTGACTGACTGAGTGAAAGCTTTTCTGCTTTAGTAAATATTAAGAGTAGAATCTGAAAAACACTAATTAATGTGCACGGCCCCTACTGACTCTCAGAAAGACATGACTTTTCAAGGTCACCTCTCCATTTTCAATTATTCCATCTTTAGGCTTTAACAGGAGACCCACCTCACCATGGTGTTCAAGAAAAAATGATATGTCATGTATTAGGAGCTACTCTAATGACTGAAAAATCTAAATCCATTTTATTTAACTCTTTAAAACCTTCCATTAGAGGAGCCTTGCCTGGAGTTTGGACAGGGGATCCAAAAATTCTTTGGATGGTGGGGAGGAAAAAGTGTAGTAATTCCCTCTGATAATGAATGCAGACCAGCTAAAACACTTTCACCTGGGCCCAAAGTGAGCTGTCATTGGAAAAAAAAAATAAATTATGCTTTAGCTATACACAGCAAAGAACACAATGCTTTAATAGCAAGAGCAGACTGAATGACCACTGACCGCTTGTGGAGAAGAGCTGTTGGTACAACCAACATCAGATTAAAAATGAGTGTTCCAGAATAAATTCCTTATTGGATGTAAAAACCACTGCCCATCCTCCCCTGAGGAACTGAAGGTTGGTTGTTTCTTTTTTAGGAAAAAAGACAAAAGTTATAAAGGCAATAAAGAGGAATCATACAATCTGCAAGGCAAACAGAGAAGTCTGGATATGTGCATCCCGTTTTGCCTTGTGTGCTGACAACTGATACTGAGAAACACCACCAGCCAACACCTCTGTCCTCCCACTGCTCATCCTAATCTTGCCTAGAAAGAAAATTAGAAATATGGAGTCTAGTTATAAGAATACAGAGATTCCTGTCCTGAAGCAGTGGGGAGCCAGATATGAAGGGAAACACTGAGATAAAAGCAGGATTTCATGAACAAGGAATATTTCTATTATAATTAGCCCAAGAAGAAAAACGGTTTATTTGAGCATCAGGAGGCATATTTTGTCCTGTGATACCAAAATTTCAATTCACCTCTGTGATGGAGGCTTACAAAATCCTGAGGTGGAAACGTGCTAAATTAAACTGTTCCATTTCCAGCTCTGGCACCAGGGTGAGCCACCCACTTCTCCTCTGTCCCAGCTGGCAGCCCAGAAAAGCAGGTTAATAACACCTATCTCACAGAGAAGTCGTGAGCTTGCATTTCTCAGCCAGATTGGAGACAGCCAGAAAACAGCTGAGGTAATTGACTGATAGTTGCAGAGCACTTTGAATGTAAATATCCAGTGGCCTGACTTTATTCAGGATTTCTTATCTTTAATTTCCCATTTACAAACATGTGGCATGCTTTTTAGTTGCAAAAGGAGCTTACAAGCAGTAGCGTATCAGAAGATCTGAACAGGGTGGATTTGTTGTGCTTCTTTCAGGTTAACTGTTTGCAGCTTTTACCACAGAAGTTTCAAAAGTGCAAGAAAACAAATCTAAATGCCTATTAAGCTTCAAAAGCATTTGGAAGACCAATAGCATGATGGTTTTATTCCCATAAGTTCGGTGAGTTTTCTTCTTTCCATTTCTGTCTTAATGTTTTGATTTTATCCTTTTAAAGTTTTTTTTAATCTGGTGCTTGATTTCTTCCCAGGCACCTGCAGAAAAAGGGTGAAAGGTGGGATCCAGAAAATCTGCTGGCACCAACTGCAACTCCTGCCACACAGAAATGCTCCCAGGGAGCATCAGTTCTTCCTCAGGGATTGCAGAGGTGGGTTCCTCCTCTTCTTCCTCCCTTTCCTTTAGTCAAGTACTGAGACACATGCTGTTTCTCCTGGGTAGGCATCATACAGTCATGGTTAGATAATTATTATAGTTATTCAACTATAATTCAACTATAATTCAACTATTCACCAAGAGCAAAATGTGTGGATCAAAAAACCATTTCCTTTCTAGAGGCTGCTGTGTTTTTTGAAGGATGAAAAAAGGATGATCATCCCTTTGGATGATTCAGCACAAACTTTTATGGGTTTAATGAAGAGACCAGGAAGGCTTTAATAGTGTCAAAGACCATTTTAAACACCACACACTTTTGTGACCCTGGTTCACACATGCAAGGAAAGACCAATCAGCTGTAATTATCTGCCTTGGCACACTGAAGAGTATTGAGTCCTCATCAAAGCTCCCATTTTCCACTGTGTTTCCAAGCTCCCAAAATCTGAACTTCTACCAACTGGCAGCACAAGTGTTCAGCCCTAGACTTCAAATTGTGATGTTGCTTTTGCTAAATGGGAGTGCTTCTGAGACAATTGTGTTCCTGCTCCAATAATCTGTGTGTAGCTGCTTGTTTCCATCAAAGCCTTCCTCCATGCTGGAGTGATTGCAGTTTCTTCCAGTTCAGGAGCACTGTTACAGGCAGGCTGGTCAGAACTAGCTCTGGCATGCCTGAAATCCTGACTCCTGCTTCTGCATGTCACTTTTCATCTTGTTTGGGCTTTAAGATGGGGGATCATGGTGCAGTGTTGTTCCAGAAGCCTTCAAAGTCATTGATCAAGAAATATGAATCCATCACTGTGTGTAATTGGGTGTGAACTGTCTTCATCCCACAACTGGCACGTTGGCAACATCAGAAGGGATGCACTCTTACTGAAACAGTCACCATAGCAGCATCCTGTGTCTTGCTCATGCAGCTTTTACTAACTGAGAATGCAGAAAATAATTTGACATCACTGCTCAAAGCAGCTGGGGGCAAACCTTGAGCCTGCTGCACAGGCTCTCATGGGCAAGTCTTCTCTGGCATTAAAATAAATGAATTTATGGCCCTGGAGTTGGGTAGGCAGGTTCTCCCCAAATCAAAATCACTGCACAGCAGAATGCAGAGCTGTCAACAGGAGAGTTTCCAAAGGGGTCTCAGTGCAGGCCCAGCTGTTGTCAGTCCCACCACAGTGGGTGAATGAATATTTGAGCTGGACAACTGCTGCCAGGGAGAGAGACTGCTCTGACAGGGACATTAGGCAGGAATTTCAAGTGGCTTCTTAAACAGGAAGCATTGCTGGTTTCCTGAGAAGTCCTGATACACTCTTTTTTCCTGCTGTACTAATTTTAATCCATTGTTTGACCCTCTTAGACACCCACTAGAAGCTCAGATGCTTGTCTCACACTTAACTCCCTCTTATGAGCTCTGTTCTGCTGCGCTGTCTGCAGGGAATGAGGGTAACCAGTGTGTAAACTCATATTATTCTCACTCTTTATTCCTTTTTTATCCTTCTTTGTGTGTGAGAGTTGAGGAGGGATTGCGTTTCTGAACTGTGCAGAGATCACCACACTTTTAGGTAGTGCTACCAAAAAAATGAAAGAGTAGAAATGGAACAGAGATTATTTTCAAAACACCTCATCATACTCCACTGGCCCCCATCAGTCCCAGGATGTGCATGAGGAAATCCTGCACACAGATGACATCAGAAACAGGAACAGACTTTTGCTTTCTACCCAAGAGCTCTTATCAATATTTGATGCTACTTTCACTTGGACTGGGTCTTTTTAAATGTGCCTTAAAATCTTTTGTTATGAGAATCCAGTCAAATAGGTGCAGAGCCTGCTTCTTTCTCTTTATTTCTCAGTATTGCTTTGGACAAAATATTTCCAAAAAGCTCTGGCAGTGCATGGCAGGCTTCATATAATAGAGGCTTGCAATGGATTTGCTGACAGGCTCTTAGTTAGTGCAGCACTAGCCACCAGAGCTATGATGAAGGGCTTTATCTGGGATTAAAGCTTCTGGAATTACTCATTAATTGGATTAATGAACTGTAATTCATCATGCATGTCAATCCTACTTTGCTCCAGCTTCTTCTTCCACCCTCCTTGTAACATTCATCCAAAGGAAGACCTCTGTTCTGGGAAAGTTCAAGAACAATGTTAAAGCTTCAATGATTCATTTTAAATCCCTAATGTGATCAAAAATCCCTTTATTTCTTCCTGGAGCACCTCTATAACTTTTCATTATATCATACTTACAGCATTTCTTTAAAACCCCTCATTTCAGAGCTTAGGTCTGTCTGAGGAGTTTTTAAAGCTTTCAAGGCTGTAGAAGAATCTTCAGTGTTGTTTTTTAATTTTTTATTTGAAGAAGTTAAAGTACTTCAAGCACTTAACTTAGATTTGTGTATGTGTGTGTGTTGTAATGCATTCTATTAAAATATTTACTTAAGTAGAGCCAGAAAGAAACACAGGTTGAAACTTCCAGTTGATTGCAGTTTAAAAAATCTTTGGGAAATATACTCTACCTTTTTTTTTTTTTTCTCACTTTTTTTCCCTACGTGCTGATAAATGATCTAAAATATTAGCATGTGTTTTTTAGCTTTTTGCCTCAGATAAGCTGTTTCATTTGCACCTTCAGAGGCCACTTCATTGAATATACAGAATATATATTGCTCTACACTCTGAAACAGAAACATTAGCCCTGCTCAGCTGTCAGAAGCTGAAAAACAGATCCTGCAGATATCACTCCTCCAGAGCTGTTAGTAAATTGCCTCGGAGCCTGCTTGCAGAAGAATGCGTGCGTGGCAGGAAGTCACAACCTGAAATGAAGATGTTTCTGAAGTTTGGGAGTTACCTCATCCCACAGCCTCCCATTTGCTCTGTGAGTGCCCAAGCCCCTTGGCCTGAAACTCAGAAGGGTGAGGAGCTCCCTGCTTTCACATCTTGCTGCGGAGAAAGGGATGCTTCATCTGCATATCCCAGCCACTCTCAGTTTTCAGCAGCTCCTGAGGGATAGCAGCTATCTACTCCCATTTATTTGCAGAGTGAAAGTCAAACGTGGTCACAGGAATGGTTTAATGTACGGGTGCTTTCTGTACAGGGCGTTGGCAGTAAAAGGGCAGCGCCTGCCCTGCCCAAAGGAGGCAGAATAGACTGAGGAGTGGAGTAAAAAGAGATTCTGCTATTTCATGGCAAGGACACGTTTCTCTGCTCTGTGTTGGGGGAAGGATGCTTTGATGGGAGCAAAGCCCCTGCGCAGGAGGAGAGCAGAGATGAAGCAGTGCAGGTGAAACCTCCCCAGCTCAACCTCGGAAGGTGACTCGCTCCTCCAGTGTGACCGTGTTCACAGGGGTCTTATGTTGAAGGAAGAGACGAGGATTTGACTCCATGTTTCAGAAGGCTTGATTTATTATTTTATTATATATATTACATTAAAACTATACTAAAAGAGTAGAAGAAAAGGTTTCATCTCAGAAGGCTAGCTAAGCTAAGAATAGAAAGGAATGAATAACAAAGGCAGCTGTCCCAGACTCTCTGTCCGAGCCAGCTGCCGTGATTGGCCATTAATTACAAACATCCAAGATAGGCCAATCAAAAATCCACATGATGCATTCCACAGCAGCAGACTATCATTGTTTATGTTTTTTCCTTGAGGCCTCACAGCTTCTCAGGAGGAAAAAAATCCCAAGGAAACGATTTTCAGGAAAAGATGTCTGCGACACGCCAGAGCTGGGTCAGGACCTCCAGAGAGGGCCAGCCTTGGCACACGGGCCAGAAATCAGTCAGGCTGGTGGCACCCAAACTCTGACATCACCATATTCCCTGGCACCAAAGCCAGGAGCTAGCCCAGCCAAGGAAGAAGAGTGGGGGAATGAAATTTTCCATGTGCCCTTCTCTTAGCCTGGGGGAACTGAGCTAGTGAAATACCAACAGTGTTTCCATGAGTGAACACATTACTGAACATTGTAAGAGAAATATCTTTTATAACATCCCTTATTAAATCAACTAATATAATAAGAATACAGAGAGACTTTCAAGCCAGAGTCGTTTTGTTAGTCTGACAAGAAGAACAAAATTCAGCTTAATGTAGGCCAGACACAAGAGCTCATAATTCAAGCTAATTGTGTTAATCACTTTGTGGCAGAGAAGGGAGCTGTCATATCAGTGGAGGGAGGGCTGATATCAGGGGACAAGGGACCATGACCTTAGTTTGGGAGTGATATGAAGGTGCTCAGTGTTGCAGAGTGGGTGAGAGGAAGATTGTAATGTACTGTAAAACCAGAGATTTTATGGATTTTTATTAACCGGTCACCTTCTAACCTTTAGTTCCTGGCTTGTCTTTTGATGGTATTTTTCTGGTATTTTCCTTTCCTGAGGATCAGCTCTGAGAAATTAAAGATGGAGCATGTGCTTGGAGGAAATGCTCCTCTGGCAGAACAGAATTGAGATTCACATGGCATCTCTGCTTGCCTAACAGGACTGTTCACTGTCTTTTAACCCCAGAAGTTTCCCTTGTTTCGTACACACTCAGGGTGGGATTTACATCACTGACATTTAGCTGTTTTGTATAGGAGAGCCATCACCCAATCAATTAAGGGAAAAAACACTCCTCCAGAGAAAAATTCACGTCACCCACCTTCAGGAGAAGCTGATACTGGATTCAGCATAATGTATTTGACAGAAAACCCTGGTAATTCAATAGCTGTCATGTCATCAACAGCATCCTACAAAGGGGCAATGACTGAGGGATCCCCCCAGGGATGGAAAGCATCGAGGTTATCCAGCCTGTGCTACTCCTGATCCTTCAGATGTATTTTTAAGATGGGTTGGATCAGCCTTCAGAGGTGGTGAAACAGAGAGCACCAAGGTAAGCAGCTTTAACCATCTGCCTAACCAATGCAGCTCTCCCAAATTTAAATATTTCACTGTTTGAAAATAGGGCTTACCAAAATATTACTGATCCCAGGAATTCACAGAGGCTGCACAAGACAGGAGCAGTTTTCTTTAAAGAGATCAGCTTGTTATTTGGATCTGGCCCTTGCTGCTAATAGTAGGATATGAAAGATTAAATCTAAAGGTAAGCATGCTTGGAAGATGTTTGCAATTAAAATTATGGATTTAAAAAAATAAACTTAGAATAATAAAAATGAATTGGGTTGAGTGGCCAGTTGATTCTTCTGCCTTCAGGACACCTGGAAAACTTACCACTGCTCTGAGGCTTCTCAGCACAAGTAGAAGGCAGAAATTAACCCAGCCAGTGGGATCTCTTAAATATAAAAGATGGCTGAATTAGTTTTAAGCAGGGAAGATTTTTCTTTTCTTCACTGCAGATGCACACTGGGATGGTGACAGGGCACACTCCCGTGTCATGGACAATGAAGGTAAAAGAGAGAGCCCCGGGCTCTTGGGAGGATCAGCCTCCTGCCATGCAGGTTTCCTGAAGGTGACTCCAGCCGTGCCAGCAGTCACCTGTGTGTGTCCATGGAGCCCTGGCTCGAGGCTTCAGTCACCCAAGGCAAAGCCTTCTCCCTTAACCCCAAATTTGGAGCAATTTGCACAAAGTTAACAGACAGAGTTCAGGCCCTGGAACACAACAACAAGAAAGCACTGTGTAGAGATGGCACTGCACAGATTAACGTGCCAGAGGAGCACAATGCTGAATGGAAATTTCATTTTTGGCTTTAATTTCCTTAGGTGAGAAACACGGCTGTGAACTCCACATCTTGAACCACAATGCTGGCACATCCCCATCCCACCTGGAAGTGTCCCCTCCACCAAAACCCTCATGCAGTGTAAGTGACACCCTGTCTATATTGAAATAATCTCTACAGATTGTCTTTTTCTTTATTCAAAGCAGACAATGAGGGGTTTTTTACACAATATACTCTGTGTCTTGTGATCAATCCCAGTGGTTTTTCTCTCCAAAGCATTGATCTCATCCTGCTCCTGGATCATCTCTACTCAGATTTGTTCTGTGCTTCACAGAGCTCCGATTGCCATTGCCAGGCACTGCTCCAAGCAAATGATAACACTTTACTTGCATTTTAGGATGTGGATTGAAGCAAAAGGCTGTTTTTTTCTGAAAATCCCATATCTTCCACCATTATGGAGCTTTTCTTCAACAAAGCTGACACCACTTCAAACTGAACATTTTTAGATGGCTGTCACAAAAAACATCAGACTCTTCTGTTGAGTGTAACAGTCGGTGCCTGAACCCCAGGAAACATTGCTCAAATTATCATTTCAAATGTCAGCACTGGCTAAAATGAAAACTGAACTTCTAACCACTCCAAAACCACACATACAAAGGGATTTTTCTGGAGTTTTCAAAATTCTGTGGTGTACAAGAGAAAAAACCCAATGTTATATGTATATAAATTAATTTCCAGAAGCACAGATTATGTTGCATTATTATTTTATTAAGACTTAATGACTGGATCACCCTACCAGAGAGATGACAGTTTCTGCAGAATTGCAAAAAATACCTGAGCCCAGCAAATAGAATCTAATACAGCACAAAATAAATTATGATATGTAGTTTTCCCAAAACATGAACGCCACAAAGAAAAAGTTTATTACAGATAATTGCTTGCTCTGTTTATGCTGCTTCTGTAGAACGTGGATAAGCAATTTAAGTTAGAGATTTATAACTGTTTCCCTGAAGATGCATGAAACTAAAAAAATTGCAAGCCTTTTTAATCCACCTATAAATCATTTTATACATTTAATTTCTTCAGTATACATTTCATAGGTTCATATATAAAATACAAGTGAAAATTGCTATGTGCTTTCAGATGAACCAGCTTTTGCATTTCTTTTCACCTCTTTATCATTACTTTATGCATTCACTTCAAGTAGAATATATTAAAATTCCTACCAGTTATTTAATATTTAATATGTAATGGCCGTATAATTCTGCATTTAAAAATATTTTTGTGTGGATGTCAGTGGTGAGTGTTGCATATGTTTCTCCTGAATAGGAATGGGAATGTGTTGATTACTTTGGAAGCCTGAGTGCTGATGAGGGAGCCCCAGACAAGGCAAGGCTGGCTCAGAGGCCAAATGTGGCATCCACACTCTCTGAAAAAATCCCTTCGCCCAGGATTTTTCTCCTGGGAAGCTGAGAGGCCTCAGAGAAAAAGGAAAACAATTCTTATCTCTTTTGCTTCTCCTGTGTGGAATGTGTTTGGAGATTGTTCACCCACAGGTGATTGTTTCATTGGATTCTGGTGTGAGTTGTTTTCACTCTTTGGCCAATCAGGGCCAAGCTGTGTTAGGACTCTGGAAAGAGTCACCAGTTTTCATTGTTATCTTTTTAGCATTCAATAATCATCTTTTCTGTATTCTTCAGAATAGTTAGTATAGTATTCTTTAATATAGTATCATAAAGTAATAAATCAGCCTTCTAAGAACATGGAGTCAGATTCATCACTCCCGCCTTCGTCGAGGCATTCCCTGCACATACAATTGCCAAAGACTGGGGAAGGCTCTGGGGACACCAAAGAGACCCTTCCAGTGCCTCCAGGGGCTCCAGGTGAGCTGGAGAGGGACTTCCCAGAAGGACATGAGTGCCAGGACAAGGGGAATAGCCTGAAACTGAAGGAGGGCAGGCTTGGATGGGATTTTAGGAAGAATTCATCCCTCATGAGGCAGTGAGGGCCTGGCACAGGCTGCCCAGTGAGGCTGTGGATGCCCCATCTCTAAAAGCATTCAGTGCTAATTTGAACAGGGAAATCTGGCCTAGAGAAGGTGTCCCTGCCCATGGAACTGGGTAATTATGGTCCCTTCCAACACAAAGCACTCTGTGATTCCATGATTCAAAGGGAAAGCCCAGCTGGGACCCGGATCAAGCCAAAGTCTTCTACATGGTCCCACCTCTGATCCCTGCCCTCAAGGCAAGCCCTGGGGAGCTGGGCCTGTTGGACTCACCCCTCAAAGCCTCTCCTGTTCCAATCCATTTCCCCTCTTCACAAGGCGCAGCAAAATCCCTCATTTGCTGTCAGGAATCAATGTATTTAACAGAGAAAAGGGGCAGCACCAAGGCTCTGACTCCTCCCTGCCCTTGGTAGCTCAACCTGAGGCGTCTCCTCCCCTCTCCGTGTCACACCCACTTGGTCAGAACCCTTCCTGAAAAGTTAATGCAGGTTTTGATCTCATCTCAGTGGCAGCAGGACCTTAAATTCTGAAATCCCCTAAAGAGTTTTCATGAAACGTGTTAGTCTGAAGTGTGACTGTGTCACTTCGAAAGTAACAATGATATTGTTCACTCCTGAACAACATTTGACTGCTTATTCGCAACAGTGGATTATTGTGCACATTTTTTCTTTTGAAAATTGATTTTGAAACCCCCCCCAAAAAAAAACCAAAAACCAAAAAAAACAAACAAAAAATAGCTGAGGAAGATAAATTAAAAATGTCCTTTTAGCATAACATTCTGCAGATAGGCCAAACACATATGGAAAAATTTTATTTTATTTGCATTTTATCTAATAATAGCAGAAGAATTCTGACTTCAGACATATAAAATGCTTGGTTAAATGGCTTGATTATATAGCACTTTTAAAATAGATTCACTTGACTGGTGTCTTGAACTGAGCAGCTTGGCAGTGATTAATCAAGATGATATTCAAAATTCAAATAATTTAATTGGCTGTTAAAAATCAGGATTTCATTTCATTGGGAAGGAATTCTTGGGAAGGACTTCAGAAATGTGGAGATCTGATCATCAAGGTTCATTAAATATAATTAGAATTTGAAAAGATTTTAGAGACAAAGACCATTTTCCTAAAAGGTAGAGAGAGAAAACAAAAGTGTCCATTTCCCATGAGAAAAAGGTATAATTTTTGTTATTGTTTATAAAGAACTCCTGTTTTTCACTGAAAAAAACAACTGTGAAAAGCCCTCAGGGAAGTCATGTGGGGTGAGATACAGTAAGCTCCTCACATGACGGAAAAACAGCAGAGGGGGATATAACCCCTTTTTTTATTATTGTTTATAAAGAAAAGAACTCCTGTTTTTCACTGAGCATAATGGAAAATTTAATTTTGACCTATATAACCCCTCAGAATGAAAAAAGTCCCCTGGTATTGGTGCGGCCCTGGATTTGCCACTGTGCTGATCTTGGCCCAGGTGACGTGCTGATCTTCAGAACCAGGTCGCTTTGCCTTGCAAAAAGGCAACAGTCATGGCACTGAGGAAAGGAGCATGGATTGTGCCTTGCCACTTGACTTTCAGTTCAAGTTCCATAAAGTGTCTTGTTCACATTGTGCTTCCTCTAACAATTGTCTTGCTCCTTTTGTAGTTTTTTCTTTCTTTCAGGTGTGTGTGTGCCTGTGGTTGGGGGATGTGTGCAGTATGCAAACCTAATAATGAAAGATATTCCTAATTTCTGCCCAGCAACTCCCCACAGTTTGATCCAGGGCACATATTCCAACTGGACCACCAGGATTCCATTTTCTTCTACCCTCCAGTGAACTCAGAGTCCTTGTAGGTTGTTTAATGATTTTTCAAAAGGGTTAACAAGGTTAGTGGCACTAAAGTGCTTATATCTCAGAGGACTGAGGAAAAAAAATTGTGCAGTTTAAGCCATGGAATTTTACAAAATGGTTTTGGAGAAAAATCCTCCAAACTTTGCATTTGGGAATTTGGGAGATATATTTTGATGATATGTAACTACTGTCAGTGTGCTGCTACACAAATTTAAACACAACAGGGCTTCAGTTATAGATTACTTACTGTTTTTGAAATGGTAGTTGAGAAGTTCAAAGCCATTTTATTACTACTGAGAAATTTATCTGTAGGGACATTAGAATAAAAAGTACTTATTTCTTTGTGACTAAAATTGCACTATTTTGGGGTATCAGTTTGCATTTTAAAGCTGTAAATTCATGGAATTGCATTATGTTTATAGTTATCATCAAAATATGTAAAGGAACATTAATCTTTTCAAATTTAATTTTGCCTGGATTTTAATTTCATTGCTTATTATCAGAGGGATTTATAGATTTTTTTCTTCCTAATATCTCTGACTTAACAAAGTTTATGTTTGAAAAAAATATATATGCCACAGTACTAAAGAGATTTTTCTAGTTAATTATTTTTCCATTTCTTTTCATAGCCAAATATTTTATTGAGCAGATGGGACTCTGATACTCCAGTATCAGAGAACATATGTAAAATACAATATCCCTGGCTGCCTTGTTCACACTGGTGTGAGAGAAGCCTATTTTGTCCTGCAGTTTTGAAGCCTTGACTGAGATGCAAGATAAGAAATGTGTGTTACATGGTAGATGTACATTTATTTGTCTCATAGCTAAAGGTGGGAAGAGCAGCTGAAGTCAGAAGATGCTACAACGAAATGAACTTTTGGCTAGATCTCAAAGTGCTTTTGTTTAACAGTTTAGGCTTGTTCTGTTTCTCAATAAAATGAACAGAATAAACTGAGAAATGGTGAAAAATTACCTGCAGTGCTTGTTTCCTGCCCTGTGTCACTGGAGGATCCCCCGTGAGATTCATTGCCCATGTAGGGTGAATTTCTCATGGTGGAAATGATCACCAAAATCCAAGTTCGGGAAGAAATCTCTCTTTTACCTCTAAGTTGGGAACTTTTCATTACTGCCTATCCCATTCTTTTGTTGCCTGAGTTTTTCTGGGCTGTACTTTAGCTCTGCCAAGAGAACAGCAGCTCCTAAACCACAAAACATTTTCACACAGGGCAGCTTAGCCCTTCGTGCATTTCCTTATGGATTTTGCTTCTTTCCATTTTTTAGTACAAAAGCAGGCAGCAGTTTCCCAAAGGAATGGTTTGCTGTGTTTGCTAACCTTGAGAGAGGGAAATAGTTAATTTGGATGTGCTCATTTAGATGATCTTTTTACCAGTCCTTGTGGGAAGACAGAGAATTACTTGCAGATATTAAAATCTCAAAAATGCGACTGAGATGCTACCTTAATAGAAGTCAGACCTTATAAATATTCCATGTGCCTGGGATTGTATATTACATTTCTGCAATTTTCATTTTGCTATTATCTATTTTTATTATGAGCTTTATTCCATCAGCAGCTCTGATAACTTCAGTAAAAAGTTTATTTAGAAAAACAAATCTGGAAAGGTTTTCACTGTAGACTGCTAGGGAATTTTTGGACTGCCAGTCATTCTTATTTCCAGTTGGGATTTATTGCCTGTTTGTCACTTGTAGTCTACAGATTATACTTATCAATAAACAAAGACTTGTTTTTTTATTACAGTTTATGCATGTCAAGGATGATTTTTCACTCACCTGCATCATCAGACAGGTTAATTTCTGAATATCCAGCACCTCTGGTTTGTCAGCTCATGGGATGACATGACACCTCTGCTGCCATCCTTGAGGGGTTTTTCTGTGAAGTATTATGTTAGTGTCACACTCATGGACCTGTGACTGAAGGCACAAATGTCAACAAACTGGGAAGGGTGGTTGGTTCTCACAAGTTCCTTAGGATTAACATGGTTTGGGGTCCAACTTAAAATGAAGAAAAAGTAGTTGATTTCAGAGTTTCAAGAGTTCTTTTGCCATGATCCATCTGCCAGACTCCATTCCAGGGAGGGAAGCTAAATAGAGAAATAATTTACCTGTCTTGTAAAAGCTGATCCAGGACCTTTCTGCTTACCTGCCCACATGGGTTAGAGCAGTCACACAGCAAGGAGGAGGCACTTGCACTCCTCCAGATGGGGTTCAGACACACTAAATAAATAATCCATCCCTTCCTAATGTCTCAGCAGGATGATCTTTCACCCTCTGCCTCTGGGCTCCGGGAAGCCATTGTAGTTCCAGTTACAGTCATGCACTTCTAATTTTTGAAAAGGTTAACACAGTTTTATCTTTAATAGCTGCTTGATCATTGCAGAAGCTAACAAGTCATGTTGGAAGCATTAGTCAGGGAGACAGGGGAATATATCTGGATGTCTCACACAATTATAAGGAGGGTTATTCTCCTGCTGTTATCACTGCATTGCCATGGCTGGTATTGAAATGACATATTTATTAGGGAAGAGTACATGGGGTTCAAGAAGCTTTGGGTGCTTGCCAGCAGTGGAGTGTTTGCCTCTCCTCTCCTCCATCTGGTCATCTGCTTCTCCAAACCATCTTGTGAAAATAGTCAGGCTATTGCTGCTCCTCTTATGTTCATTGATTTCACACTGGCACTTTCACTGACCATGCTCTCTGCTGCAGTAATTTGATTAAATGGCAAAGTGCTGTGTTATGTAGAGAGTCAAATAAAACAGCTTCTTTTTTTTAAAATGCACTTAATTAAGCGTATGCAACTTTGTGTCAATTGTCTTTGAAAAATGAATTATAATACAAATTTTTTGTTCATTTTAAAAATCTTGTGATTTTCCCCCCACCTTCTCTCTGACCAGATCCAGCCAAGCTCTCTGTTTGCCTGAAATAAGTAAAATCCCTGAATATCTTCTGCCTTAGTGCTCCATCTTGGGAGAGATTCATATCAGGAAATGGAGTCCCATGAAAACTGGAGCCATGGGACAGGTCAAGGGACATAAGCAAAATCAGTGGCCTCTCATGTGGTTTCAGCCATAAATCCACTCTCTTTCCAACAATTCAGATAAGAAATGTTATAATTCTTCCCGTGTTTTAAGTAACTACGTGCTCTGGGAAAAGTAGGTAGATGCAAATTTGTTTAAGTTGCTTTTTCAGTGGAAAATAAAAACTGTATTGACTTGGGGATCAGCACACAGATATAATGTTATCTGGCAGTCATCCATGACTGTGGCTTCTTTCTCGTTATGTATTTCTGTGTTTGCTTTAGTTCATAAAATACTTTGCAAAGATGGACTACAAACAAAACTGTATTTCTTTCAATTGCAAAATACATTATTATACTTTTTTGTATACTACATGTGAATACATAAATAATAATATATGATAATATATAATAAATAATATAATATTAACATAATACATTATATAATATATACACACATATATATTATATGTATATATTATACATAATATATATAATATACATAAATAATCAACAATAATATATATAACTAATATTTTTATATCAATATCTACATTTGTAGAAAGAAACAGATATGGACATTGATATTATTATAGATATAAATATCCCTATGAATATTCCCAAAAGTATTTTGTGTTTAAGGGATGAGTAGTCTAAGTCAACTCAAACTAGCAACATCTGCAGCTGTTGACAAGGTTGCTCAAGTTTTAAGAAAGAAGTAACAAAAATTGTAAAATCCATTGGTTTAGAAAAAACATACATTGCACTGCATGAAGAAATAGTGCAGGATTGAAATTTACCCACACCTAACTATATTTTAGCTGAATATAGGTTAATATCACAGTACCTTTCATAACAATTTCCATTAAAAGTAGTATTTTACTGGCAATATTTGTTGCTGATGTCACACTGAACCACTATCAGATTGCATTTAGGTTGATTTAAATTTTAAAGTTGTGGCTGCCCCATCCCTGGGAGCATCCAAGGCCAGGCTGGATGGGGATTGGAGCAACCTGGGACAGTGGAAGGTGTCCCAGTCGGAAGGAGATGAGCTTGAAGTTCATTTCCACCCCAAACCATTCCATGATTCCATGTTTTCAGTGGCTTAGTGTTACTACTTGAAGGCTAATTATTTGCTGTAATTGCCTAAAGATTCCGCATTGCCTTTAAGTGGGGAAAAGAAAAACTAATGAAGCTGTACAATTAGAGTAATCATGGCTAATAATTAAATAAGGCTGGAAATTGCATTTATGGAGCTGTTCTGCAGTGGTTGGTGTTTTTTTTTTTTAATTGTCCTAAAATGACTTTACTGAGTCTTAAGAGCAGAAGCTTAAGAGAAATTTAATTTCCCCATCTAGAGCGGATGACCAGAGATTGTGCAACATCCCAAAATAATTAAAATTCTAGCTGAAAGCTCAGCCCACATTCATTGTAATGTAATAACATTTTGATTTTTACTGTATCATGTGAAAGTATTTTGCATTTAGAAAAAGCAAAAGTGGCAGAAATAGAGTCTTTTGGCTTGCGCAGACTCAGGAGAGGTCTCTGACCTGTGCTGTGGGTGTGCAAACCCTGACATCCTTTCTTGTGGCCACCTTCTGGTGAGCAGGGAGGGTACTTGGGGGACATCTAGAGCAATGATGAGGGAAGAAATAACTAAAACTCATTAGATCAACACCACAAGCTGGGAGGGAAATGCTTTGGCTGATAACTGGGGGCAAGTCCGTAATGGTTGCGGGTGGGAGAGCACCAGTTTGGCCCCATAGAGAAAAAATGAGCAGGTGATTTTCCAGATGAGGGAAGAAAAGATCAACACCACAAGCTGGGAGGGAAATTTTTGGTTTGATTTTGTCATTTTGAGCACCAGTTTGGCCCCACCAGGTTCCAGAGAAAAAATGATAGCACTGATTTTTTTTATCATTTTGAGCTAAAGATTATTTTTATGGGTTTGGGTTTGGTTTTTTTTTTTCCTAGCTAGAGCACTCTCTCAATTTTCTTTATTTAGACTATTTGCACACACACATTTTCTAGTGTTGGAATTCTCTGCTGCTTAATGTAAACACTGGGCAACATTTCATTTATTTTATCAGGAGTGCTGCACTAAACATGAATGTGTCAACACATGAATAAACCTAGAAAAATTCAAAATAATTGGACAAGTAGCTTCTACTGCAGCTTTCAGTTGACTAACTAATAGCAAATGAGAAGGCCATGATGGAAATATTGAGACATCCAGTGAAGAAAACACATGAAATGCTAAATGAATCAAAGAAACCCTGATATCAAATTAGAACAGTGAAGAAAAACCTGACTTCAAAGTAGGAAAAAGGAACTGAAACTCCTGCTAAAATTGTGACAGGCTTTGGCCATAATCCACCATTTAAGTCCATGTGTGTGTTTCCTGAGTTTAACCTCAGTGTCACAAAAAAACCCCAAAAAACAAAAACCAAACAAACCACCCAGCCTGAAAAATACAGAACAACTGGGGTAAATTAAATGTCTGCTTCTGCCTTTCCTCCCAGGAAAAGGTGCTGCTGGTACCAAAGCTCTGGAGTCACCTGGAACTTCTACCAAAGAACAAAACCAATGTGGAGCAGCTCATAGTCTGGGAAGAGCATCTCAAAAGCTCTCTGAGCCTTGCAAAACTGTCATTTAAAAGGTTCCTTCAACCTGGGAAGTTTGAAAAAAAAAAAAACAGAAAAAACCCAAACCAACTAAACAGAAGATAAGAACAAACTTCCAACAGATGTAGCTGTCATTTAAAATTAAAGCAAAAAGCTGTGGTACAGAACCTTCCGATGTGTGCAATCACCCTTGTTTCTAGCAAAGCAAAAGCAGCAATGTCTCCCAAAATAAATCCGTTAAAAATAAAGGAACAAAGTGCACCAGCAGTAATTAAATCGAAGCACTGAGTAGAAGAGCTCCACAATCTGTCTGCACACGCATCCTATAGGCACCTCAAAGCCCCATCTCAAGGACCAGTAACCCCTCCAAGAAGGGATTTACTTTCCTTGCCACAAAACGTGCTGAAACATGAAGGCATAAATTCTCCTGCTGAAAAGAGGAAAATATACCTGTCCTAAAAGTGAGAGGAACAGGGAAGAGGAATGTTTAACAAAACCCACATTGTGCCTTCAGCCCCCTTGGGAAGGGGAGCGCTGCTGGAGGCCTTGGCTTGGGATCAAGTGCCTACAAAACAAGCAGGGAAGATGGTTGGTTTAGGAAAAAAGACCCATTTCAAATAAGGCAGCCACCATATCTAACATAAATTAGTGGTGCTTCCAAAAAAAAAAAACCCTGCTAACCTGGAAATAAAGAAATCTTCCCAAACTCATCTGTGCCAAGTCCAAACAGAGCCCTTGTGGATGGCACAGAAAACACCTCATGTCTCCAGAGCCTTTTTCAGCATCTGGGATCAGAGAGGACTGGGGCAATAGGTGATTGCATACCCAAAGTGGGAATAATTGCTTTCAGGTGAAAGAAGTTTACTGTCATAGCCAAAATCCACTTTTACTCAAGTAGCAGTGACTTGTCAATGTATATGAAAAAAAAAAAAAAGGCATTATGGAAATATGTGTAAACTCCTGTGTATTTTACTTAACTAATAAAGAAAAAAAACTTGGTTGCATTTTTTTTTCTGAAATTATGTCTTTCCTTGCTTTAATTATGTCTTTAAACCATCCTTCTGCGCTGTTTCACCTTATACCTTCACACTTGCCTACAAGGAAATGTCATTTTCAGATTACTGCTTCTGCCACACACATTAGAATTCCTTCCCAAGGGAATGAAATCCTAATTTTTAACAGCCAATCCAATTATTTGCATTTTAAATATCATCTTGATTAATCACTGACAAGCTGCTCTGTACAAGACACCAGTCAAGTGAATATATTTTAAAAGTACTATATAATCAAGCCATTTAACCAAGCATTTTATATGTCTCAGGACAAAACAAACCTCTGTCAATAAAATTACAAGGCATATCACAATCTACAACAGATGCTTTATTGAATTCTTTAAATATATTACTCCATTAGCATCAGTTCATGTCAGTGTGGCACGTCAGGTGAAGGCTTCTTAAATGAACACCAGATAAAGGATGAACCTGTTGCAGCAATAGATTTACTGTTATGGATTTAAGAGGCCTCTGCTGTATTCACATTACTTTATTACCATTTAACACATTCTAATTAAAAATAAAAAGACTTCCCTTCGCCTCCTTCCCTTGTGCATTGAGAAGTGATTTAATTCTACAGAGAAAGAGCAAACGACAGATCAAAAGAAAATGTTAGACTATAAATTACCTGCTTCTCTGGACATATGGACTATTCATTAAGGATGAGGTTGAATGTTAGTTAAATTGCTTGGCTGTCAGATATGCTAATTCAACCCAGCCATTTCCTACATCGTGTACGACATTCCCTCGCTGTGATTTAGGGAATTGCTTCTCAACTGGAAGCTCTGGTTCCCAGAGACTCTCCAGCCACATCTTTGCTGCTGTGACAAGGACTGGCACTGCCCACAGGGCCAGGCAGGTGTCTGCTCCACCACTACCACCCAAAACCTGATATTCACTTCATTAACCTGAGAAGGACAGCAATCTCACTGTATGAATGGCTAGGAAAAAGAAAAATTGCTAGGAATAGAAATGACAGCAGCACAGACTTGTCCTTCTCTGGGAAAAGCTCAAGTTTGCCTTTATGGAAATGAAAGGCTGGGCTCCCCATGTTTCAAAGTGCCCACATCTCAAAAGACAGCCTGTGAACATCAGGGCAAGGCAGGCAAATTGCACTCACAACAGAAATGGAGTTGCAGAAAAAAACTATGCTGTTGACAGCCTAGAAGTGTGTTAATGGGAGAGGGGGTAGCTCATGCCTTTTGGTACACTTGGAGGGGGGCTGTGTAAAGGACCTACATTAGCACTACATTTTATTATTTAATTAAAACCTCCCACAGACTTTTTTTTTGGTATTTATGCCAATTTTTGAGAGTGGGAAAATTGTTGTTATTATGAATGAAAGTCCTGAATCCTCATTGTTGGATTTTTATTTTAAATGTTGATGGCTCTTAACATTCATGAAAATAATAAGACAATGTGCACGGGATAGATCCTGGCAAAAGCCTGCCAGAACCAGCTCAGCCTTAGCAGAGCTGAGTGAATGCAATTTAGCATTCCCCAGCAACCCTTTGCTCTTCCCAGGCTCCCTTTCATCAGAGCCCTGCCAAAGTGTTTTGAACTGCTTGGTTATTTCTGACTTAGATAAACAGTCCCTAGGAAATGAGATTAATACAATGGGAAACCCTTACGACCCCCTTTCATTATTACCACTCCTATCATCATTCACATCATGAATAAAGATGTGGGGCATTGCTCCTGGAAATACATTATGTTGCTAAAAGGCTGCATTTTTAAAGTTACCTTTGCCTTGCTGGAAGGGGAGAGGTGGTGTCAAGGCAGGTTGTCTGGAAGAGCTTCAATTTGCCAAAGTGAGCTGATACAGTGAACCTCCAAAAGCAAGGCTAAGAAACATTAGATACTGCCTTAAACTAGGGATTTGTTTTCTTTAGGATCATTTAAAGCTTACCTAGTCTCAGGTTCAAATTTTTCCCAGCTGTTGGATAGGGACGGATTAAGAAAGCTGAAGTTTAATCACGGGTTGGCATTGCACATCAAAATGGTTTTTGCTGGATGAGTTTCCAACTCGAAGAGCACATGGTTAAAATTTATTTGGGACATTTTCCTACACAGTAAATTTACCAAAAGGAAATTCAGTTCTGTGAGAGGAGAGAAATCTTCTGTGTGTGTCAAACTACTTGAGTCATTTGGGCTATAATGAAGAACATGTTATCCAGCTTTAACAGGATATTCATGTCAGGGAGAAGATTTCACCTACTTAGCAGGAATTTGGTTATAGAAATCAGTCATTTCTCTGAAAAAGTACTGCTGATTAATCCTGTTGTGGCAGGACTCACCAGGCAATTTTGTTAGCAACAGCCTTGAAGTTATTTTATTCAGAGAGAAGGCAAATCAGAATTTTTCTCTGGAAAAGCACAGTGTTGTTCTCTGCTCTCCTAAAGAGTGGCCCTTTGGGAGAAGTTGTCAGATAGTGGAGAACTTGGCTTTGCATTTTATTCTCCATCTTTCGAGGAAGTTTCCAGGACAGAGCAGCTTTCTGGGAACTGAACTGTGGTTCATGGGCTAAAGTTTTCAGAAGATTGGGCTGTGGTTTGCCTAAATATGCCCTTTTCCTCTGATGAGACTGGTGTGGATATGCACAAAGTAAGTTTAACTCAAACTGCAGTTAAACTGTAAGTTAAACCAGACTCTGCTTCACTGATTTCTCCTCCCTGAGCTATTCTCTAAGGGCAATGCTAAGCACTCAAATGTACATAACTTATTAGAATGACATTGAAAGTCTGGCCAATTGGAGAGAGCATAAATCTGAATTTAAATGTTCACTTTTGAAGATTTTTGGTTACTGACACTGATTGCAATAGCTTTGCAATCATACCCCCAAAAATGCAATTGTGCATGAGAGTTTGTAGGGTTTTATTTGTACATAATTAATATTTTGTCTCATTGGCAGTGGGTACAGAAGGTTTGCAGTGGTTGGAAAGACGAAGGGAGTAGTTGGCAGTTCCCACTTCAGTACCCAGAGGTGCTAAACTTAAAATTCAAGCAACAATTCCATAAACAAGATATATGAGGGTGAGAAGTGATTTAAATTTATGAATGGGGAATAAAATTCTCCTGCTCTAAAACTCTCTTACCGTTTGCTAATGGTAGAATGGTAGATAATGATGGAATGGTTTGTGAATTTGCTTTGTGACTAAACTACAGATTGAAGCAGTTCTGAGCTTTCAGAACATCAGAGTCAGATGACACACAGCACTATGTAACTGTCAAGTATCACATTATATCCATAAAGAAAAACTCATTAAACAGCAGTGAAACTGCAGATGATTTGAAAGGTATCTAAATGTTTCTAAATTTAGCTCAATTAAAACAATAGACCAGTGTGAAAAATAGCGCTTAAGAAGTCTGAGGGGAGAAAAAAAATATTCCAGTGATCTAATGATCTGTGCTCTGTATAAACAAAGCTCTAAAGATTCAGAAACAAGATACCGTAATTGAAGTCCATTAAAATCAATAGAGGAATAAAAAGCAGAGGGAAATAGCACAGGGAGGAAAACGTGCCAAGGGAGTTTCAGGGTACTGATTGTACCAAGGGAGTTTCAAAATATCACCTGCAATTTCCACTGAATTAACAAAAGCCACTCATGGTCAAGAGCTGAGGAAGCCTTGGAAATCCGTCTGCTGGTAAATTTTGGCATGAAGCTTTAAGGACATTATTCTGCTGACCTCACTCAGCCTGTGATTCCACGCCTGTCCCTCTGTTTTCCCTTTTTCACAAGGTGTGGACTATAAATAAGTCATAATGCTGAATCACACCCTTTCTGCAGTGCAACATTCTCTGATCTGCTGCATTTGCTCCATCTGAAAGGGCAAAGAAAAGTATTTATGTCTGTCCTTAGGCTTGCCACCAATTACCCTGTCAGCACCCAGCATCTCTGAAAATATCTCTGCCATGCAGAGAGTTCTTGTTCCCACCCTGTCCTCTTCTCCCTCATGGCCATGAGGATCCTGAGCAGCCTCACAAGTTATAGGAATTATACACCAGCAGTGACAACTTTCATGTTCTGACTTCGTGAGCCCGGCTTCAGCAGCAAAAGATTTTACTTCTATTTGTGTTTTCCATCTGCTTTTTCATCTTCAGCTGTCATTTTCATGACTTTCTTCCTATCTATGAAGAATGTCATTTTTCCCATTCAGGGAAATGCAATTTTAAAGAATGTGATTGTCATTTTTCCCGTTCAGGGAAATACAGTTTTTTAAAAAATGCGATTCTAAGTGTTGATGCTTTAGAAGAACATAAACTAGCATGAGATTCATAAGATATAATTAAATGAGATTTTGTTGGTTTACCTGAGAGGAAATTTCCCCTTATTTTCCTGACTCTTTTCTCTATCTAAAATAACACAAAAGCAAGGAAAAATCTGCAGCATCCCCATACAGTCACTACTTGAATTTACTGTGTTTGGGTACCCAGCAGACCCATTAGTGAGTATCATTACATACAGAGAGTGCTTATTTCAGGAAGAGCATCATATTTGATTATAAACTGTGGAACACATATAATTTTAATATGCTATATTGGCCAGATTAATTGGTCCTTCCTCTTACAGTGTAAGTGGTCTCATTTATTTCAGTACAGCACAAAATTAAGTTAAGGAACAAATAAAAGCAACAATGGGTCAATTTAATAGCCAGGAGGTTGCACAGCCTGCACCACTTTTTCTACTTCCACTCCAGACATGCTGCTGTGATAATTTTAACTCTGCCTGGTTAATGATGATGTGAAATGCTGGCCAAGTATTGTACACCTTGCTCATGCCAGCAATCCCACTGAACCCTGGTGTTTATGGCAGTTTCTGTACTCCATCACCTGGATGCCATGAAATGAAGTAGGATAGTCCATTAATTTCTTTTAGTGCAGGACTGGCAAACTGAACACTGCACCAATTGATGTGCTGAACAGGGGGCTGGGAGGCTGGAAATGTACCCGATGCTGCATCTTTGCACACAGCTCAAGTAAAAAATAATAATTGATCAATAAACAGCAAAATGCATTTGTCAGAGGAATTTTTTTCCAATGAGGGATCAGCTACTAAAACGGCTGCCATAGGAAGGTTTTCCCATTTAAAGCGAGATATTTGTGTAAACTGGCTGATAAACAAAAGAAACAAGATTATTTCACAGCCATCCTTAAAAGAAATTTTAGGCCCATCAAGCAAAGAGATGATGAGTTACTGTGCCTGTGAGTGCATCCTTGCCTCAGAATTTCCTTTGCCTTCATTTGGTGGGCTAATTAATTCCCATTTAGGTTTAAGTAAATGATTCTTCACAGCATTCACCGACTTAGTCCTTATTGAATAAACATAAACAAAATTTATGGATAACTCTAAGCCCAAGTCCTTGAACTGCTGAGAGGACTGTCTTGAGAATTCAGCCTTCAATTCCCAACTTCTTAAAAAGTCCACAGTAAGTAATGATGCTCAGTATATCAGCCTGATACTCTCTCTGCACATTAGCATTGCTTGGATGGTGTCCATAACTCTTGAAAGCTGAAGCCCACAGTAAAAACAAGTACCATCATGAGGCTTTTCTCCCTCAATAAAAATGTTTCTTTGCATGGAGACCTATAAGCCTATATCAAAACAACGTGTCTAACTAAATAGCCATTTGCTCCATGGATTTTGGGGAGCAGAAAGGAGCTGAAAGTCACAAGTGTCAGTGGGCTAAAATGTTTGTCTGGCTTTATTTCCTCTGCCATCCTAAAGATGCTCAAAGGTGGGTGACATTGGGTAAATTGATGTGGGAACTTGTACCTGTGTATTATTTTCTCAGCCTGGACAAGAGAAGGCTCTGAGGAGACCTCATTGAGGCCTTTCAGTACTTAGAGAGGGCTTACAAAAAAGGACAAGGGCTTTTTACCTGGGCAGACAAGAGGGAATAATTTTAATCCAAAACAGGAGAGAGATTTGGATCAGGTATTAGGAAGAAATTCATGGCTGTGAGGGTGGTGAGGCACAGGCTGCGCAGAGAAGCTGTGCATGCTCCATCCCTGGAAGTGTCCAAGGCCAGGTTGTGTTAGTGTTCAGAAACCATAATCTCGAAAATTATTATATGTTGGTGCTTTTATTAAGGGCTCTGGGAATCAGGGGTATTTCAACCTAAATCTGACTCCAATCATACATTCAAGATGAACATGTTTTTATATTCTGTCATTATATAACTTTCATGATTATTAAACTTAAATTGTTCTATTGTATACATAGATTTCAATAAGCATAGCTCCCCATAAAGTTCCAACATAGTTTCTCATGATTCTTTTTATGATTATACAATAATTATATTTAATTACTAAACAATCATCACATCTAACAATTATATCATTTATCATGGCAAGGCAGGATCTCTAAAGGACAAGGGCTTTTTACCTGGGCAGACAAGAGGGAATAATTTTAATCCAAAACAGGAGAGAGATTTGGATCAGGTATTAGGAAGAAATTCATGGCTGTGAGGGTGGTGAGGCACAGGCTGCACAGAGAAGCTGTGCATGCTCCATCCCTGGAAGTGTCCAAGGCCAGGTTGTGTTAGCGTTCAGAAACACATAATCTCGAAAATTATTATATGTTGGTGCTTTTATTAAGGGCTCTGGGAATCAGGGGTATTTCAACCTAAATCTGACTCCAATCATACATTCAAGATGAACATGTTTTTATATTCTGTCATTATATAACTTTCATGTTAATTATTAAACTTAAATTGTTCTATTGTATACATAGATTTCAGCCAAGCATAGCCCCCCTTAAAGTTCCAACATAGTTTCTCATGATTCTTTTTATGATTATACAATAATTATATTTAATTACTAAACAATCATCACATCTAACAATTATATCATTTATCATACTGCTTACGCAGGTGCAGTGATCTGGGAAAACACAAAGCCTAACATTTCCAGAGTCTATCTTTAGCATTTTCCAGAGCCCCCACTATCAGTTGGACAGGCCTTGGAGCAACCTGGGACAGTGGAAGGGGTCCCTGCCCATGGCAGGGGCTGGAACTGGATGAGTTTTAAGGTTCCATCCCAACCCAAAACATTCTTCAGTTCTCTGTCTATGGAACAAAGCAATCTGGCATTCCAGAAATACCCACAGATGTGAAGTTTGCCAACACCCCTGCAAGTGGTCCCTTTTAGATCTTCAGGCAAAGGGATAAAATTAATATTTATAAAATAAAAATAATGCTTTTTATTTTATCAAATAATTGATTCATTATTTTAATAATACTTAATTTTGCATTGGTGGTATCTACTATCCCATATTGCCATTGCCTTTAGTTAAATTCGGGCAAGAAAAGTGAATGTGGACCTGACCCATGAGCAGTGTGCAAGTGTAAGCAATCTGCAGAAGAAACAAAAGCAGGCAGGTATTTAAAACAAAAAAGCAGACAAACAAAGCTACATTTTCACTTAAAAAAGGAATTTTAAAGACAAAATGGGAAACAGGCACTGTAGGAGCAGATAGGCAGCAATTTTAGAGAATATCCAGACTACAAGGGCAGTAAAATTAAAATAAAAATGGAGCAACTCAATGAAAAGAACAAAAGATTCCAAAACCACTGGAGTACCTGTTTTACATAATGAAGAATTCAAAGGAAAAGAAGAAAAATAATAAATTTTAAATACTGTTTTCAGTAATACCTAAGTCTCTAATCAAAAACAGAAGCCTTTGTACAGAGCACAGCATTTATAGTTATCAAATACAGTGTGCAAGTTTATTTCTTTGGACTTTTACTTGTTTCTTCTTTTCCCTTTATTCTTTCTTTATTACTCAGTTATTTCTTCTTCTCTCTTCCTTGCTTTCTTCTCCCTCACATGTGCACTCTATCCCTTTTTCATAATTTTTCAGTGCTTTCTCTTATTTTCATTAAGTTATTTCTAGAAAACCTTAAGATGACATAGTGAAAACGTGTGAAAGCCACTCGTGTTGGTTCCTGTAACACAAAATTTCTAAAAGTGCGTTTGAGCTATGGCTGTGAATAATTATATTTAGGTCCCAAGAATGTAACATGACCCCAGTGGAACAATATTGCTTGTTACCTGTTGAACTGTATTTTGTAAACACAGGGATGTTTCCCAGGGGGAATAGATACCAAAGTCCTTTGGCGCCAGAGTTCTGACAGCAAGATAAAATAGGAAATTAGGCAGGTGGAAATCAGTTATCTGTAGCTGGGTTCCTTTGCTGAGGCTGCAGACTCCAAAACAGAGTTTACATTGGTATCACCCTCAACAGCAATGGCATCAGACAGGAGATGTCTGATATTATAAACTGGCCCATACTCAGCCCCTTACCAGCAATGATCACCCCAATCATTTCAACATCAAATACAGAGTGTATAACCCTACAGCAAAAGTCTGAGTAGCTTTAAATCATTTTTCTTTAGAGTGGTTTAGCTTGTTGCTCTCTCTCTTTCTCTCTGTCATTATATGTATGTCTCTCTCCTTTATTTATGGCTTACGTAACTTAGCATCAGAAAGGGATGGGAATAAAATTGTCTACATTAGAAAAAAAATTATAAAACAAATAAGGCAAGCAAAGCAGAAATAATTTGTTTATTTTATCCCTGGATCTTACCAAAACCAAAAAAACCAAAAGTACTTCAGAATCTCTATCTCTGCCCAGTTTGGGTAGGCAAAACACAGGAAAACTGTGGCTAGAAGCAGAAAAGCTGCTGTTGAATAATTTACAGCATAAAGAAACACATGCACATCTCGCCTTTCTCACTTCTCCAACTGATGCCAAGCTTTGTGAAATAACACATCTTGCCAGACGTATCTGAATGTCATCCCACCCCCAGGATTTTCTACAGAAAACAACCTAGAATGCTGCAACATTCATACATGAAACAGTTTTTGTTTTCTGCCATTATCAGGGCAGAGGAATATTTTGATATACACAGACTAGTTCCTCACAACATCGCTGATCTCATAAACATAATAAATGTCAATTAGGCAATATGAAGCCTCCAAAATTATAGATGCCCATTGACAAAATTTCCATTTCAAGAAAACCTTAAAGACATTTTAAGAGGCTGATACACAGAGCATTTAAAAGGCACTGCTGAATACTGATTGTCCTCTATCATGTCTGCAGCTTCTAAGTCTTCCTAGCTGTTTATTTTCAGGGAGATTTACATTAGACAGAAAATTAAAGGGTTTGGATTAAGCAGGAAGATTTTTAGACTACAAATAATAAACCAAACCTGAGTGCCTGAAATAAACCAAATTATTGAGATTTTCAGGCTCACCTACAAGACTGTTTGTTTTATCACTACTTCTTGCACTTCTGATAATTCAGGTTTTAACTGGAAAGAAAAGAAATCCATTCCTTCAAAACAAAATTATAGTAGAATTAGCATAAAGCAGAGTTTATTATTTGTTTTTCAGCTTGATCGGGTATATTTTAACTAGAAAATAATAGGTCTGTATTTCCTCCACTAGGGAAAGACTTAGGAAAAAAGTAAAATTATGTTGCTTTACTATTTCCTTGGGAGACCTCCTCTTTTCCACTTTTATGATTTCTGAAATCTCCAAAAGAGATTCTTTTATGACATAAAAGAGGAAAAAAAACAGAAGCCATTTTCTTTCAGCTTCTGTGGACTACACTGTGAGTAGGAGTTGCCTCTCTTTCACCCAAGAATCATTTTCACTCAGTTCTCAACACTGACAATTTTACCTGTTTGGGAAAGACACGATTGGTTTTGACAGGTCCTAGTGAAGGATGCACCCAGTTGTGGGCAGCTCTCAGGCTCCCTGCTCTGATTCCTGTCCCAGAACACGAAATCTGTGTTTTCCAGCGGCTCAGGTGGTGTCCCCTTCTCCTGAGGAGATCGATTTCCTCGCGGCCAATAAATGATAGAACGAAGATGCTGCTGCTGCTCCAAAAAAACCCTTGCTGGGCACTGGTGGTCACACAGAGGAGAGGAGAGAAGGCGGTGAGTGATTCCTGCATTTAACCTTCGCACACACACAGACGGGCCTGAGCAAGAGAAAATGCCACGGAGGGCAGAGCTGCAAAGGCTGATCAGAAAGACAAACGCTCCTGATGGAAAGTGATCTTTCACCATCAGCTCCTTGGTTCAAACACATTCAAAGGCTGGGAGATTAAGCAAGGTTAAAGGACTGAAGTTACTGAGAGCCCAAGGCTCCAAGAATTTCCTTGTCCTCTCTGTGTACTTGAAAGGAAAATACGAATACACAGCGACACCTGCTAAAAATTTCAGTGAAATTCGAATGCCCTTTGAATGCCCTTTGAAAACTACAGAAAAATAGAGTTAATACATTTCAGGTATGCTCCTGCTTCTAATGGTAAACATGGCCACATTGAGCCAGAAATTAAAGGAGTTAAAAGTTGAGTGGGAAAATGAACACTGCTCATAATAACAACAAAATGTAGAAAGTGGTGGTAATGATAAATAAAAAAAAGATTCATGATATTGATTTGCGTTTCTGAAGCTAATATCAGAAGTGAATAGATAGCTAAATGTAATTAAATCAAATAAAAATTGGTGATAAGAACATAAGAATATTATTAAAATATTTAATTATTATAATATTATTATAACCTAATAATATTGTTAATACTATTATTTCCATTTCCTACAATAATATATACTGAAAGGTCAGTCCCCAGAACATCAATTGCACCTCACACTTCAGCACACACTCACCAAACTTTTAACCCCCATTTGCACTTCAGCTGGAGTAGAGATGATTAACAAAGATTTTCTATCAAAAATACTAGCCTAAGAAATATCAGGTGAAAAGCACCTGCACAGGTACCCTCTTAAAATCTTTTCTTTACAAGAAATGCTACAAAATTTAAATAGGAGGCCTTTCTATTCCATTCAGTCAAAGTTTACATTATCTGAAGGTTTCAAAATATCTTTACTTGTGGAGCAGGTAATAATATTGTCTTTTCAAGAGACTGGCATTGCTACATTTTCTGTACTGCTGTGATTGAATTTTAGTGAAATTATTAATGGAGCACCTTTATTATCTCAGAGAAATTTTCAGTCTGTCCTTGACTCCCATAACCTGGATGATGTGTGTGAGCAGCCTCAGTGTGGGCAGTGCAGGTCATGGCTCACATCTTAAAGAGGGAGTAAAGTCCCTGGTTATGGTTCAATATCTGTATCCATATGACTGGGGAAACAGGGATTGTACTGACCCCTATTTTGGTGCTTTTGGAAATTCTGCCTTTCATGGCATTTGTTATTGGTGCCACTTAAACTGTTAGGGAGAGGACTGAGAAAAAATAAATTTCACTTGTCAGGTGTTAGTAAATTGATTCATGCACTTCTGAAAGACATGCAGCTGATAGAAAATTAAGCTGATATAGGAACCTGCACATAACAAGACTTCTTCCCTAAAGTGAAATACATAATCCCCACAATCAATTTCACAATTCACCATGTTGAAAAATATTTGATTTAGAATTCTTTTTGGTTTGATTTTTTTTTCTTTGTGCTTTTTTTTTTTTTTTTTTTTTTGTTGGTTGGTTTTTGGTCTTTTTTTTTTTTTTTTCTTTTTTGGTGATTTATTTTTGGTTTAGTTTTTTCTTTGGTTCTTTATTTTTTTTTGTGGGTTTTTTTTTTTTTTTTTTTTTTTTGTGTTTTTTTTTTTTTTTTTTCTTGGTTTTGTTTTTTTTTTTTCCCTCACTAGCATGAGGTTTTAATGTTGAATCCTGAGTTTTGAAGCATGGCTTATTGGATAGATGACAAAACCCAGCATGGCAATTAGCACAGACAAGTGTGAGGGAGCAGAATCAAGCTTCCTTGGCAGCACAGTGAGTGCTACGCCCCAATGGGTCCATTTTCTCCTGTGCTTGCAGAAACAACTGCACCATTTCACCATTTCCTCATGCTGAGTCTCAGTTAGAATTCAGGAGCAAATGGGGAAAAGTAATTGACAAGTTTTTTTCCAGCACAGAAAGTTAACTTAATTTGCTAGGAGATTTGTTTTTTTGTGCAAAAACACCATGATATCTGACATGAGGAGCTTTCTTCTGAGACCTAAATTGTTTTCACCAATTCTTACATCACCATTTGTTTCACTCTCCTTAATGGTTCAGTCTCCAAATGAGATAGAGGAAAATACCCTATATCCCTTTAAAATTCCAGGAATAATTAACCTCTAAAATAAACTTTTGTTCTACTTTTGGAGGAATCATTAAGCAATAATGGAAACAATAGACTTTTTAATTAAACTTCACTGGAGAGGCAATTCTGGTATTTGCTGAGCTTGTCAGATGCTTTGATAGCATTTCCCCGTTTTGCTGCTTTTTCTCCCTGACCCTCCCTGAACTCTAGCGTTATTTGGGGAATCTTGATGTTGACAAAGGTGTTCCCAGCAAAGTGAGTTTCCATCTTGCTCGCAGGCACTTTGTGGCTGCCAGGGTGTGCTGCAGGCTGCCGTGCTGAGCTCTCAGTGGCAGGGCAGGTTCCAGAGCAGGGAACATCCATCCTTCCCACTTGGTCATGGGCTCTCTGCTCGCGTTTTCTCATGAACCACCTGAGGTCCTGACTTCTCCAGGAGCAAGCCAGATTTCTGAAGGTGTTTCCACTCTGTTTAAAAGGGATTGCATCACCGCCTGGGGGTGTATGTACAAGTCACAAACGGGATGGGACTGCTGTGAACGTGCCTTGAGCTGTTTTATTTTCCAGCATCAGTCTCATTCCATGGTTATGACAATGGGAAGATGCCACCAGCTCACATCCCAGGCAGAAGACCAAGAACTTAATGTTACAACTCACTTTATAAGTTTTTTGACCAATCACACAAAGCAAAAGCACATTGACAGTAGTTCCATCCAAGCACTATAAACACACATACCTTTGGTTAAACAATGCTTGCTTATTTCAAATACAATACCTGCTTGTAAGCCTGAAAACACAATGCACAGAGCTCCATTATTAAGCTTCAAACTTCCTAATATCTTGCTAGATAAACTTTTCTGTAGCTTAGAGAGTTATTCTAGACAAGTGTTAATACACAGACCATTGCTCTATTTGTCCTTGCTTTTGTACTTTTTAAATAATTTTTCTGCTGACCTGTCTCATGGCTGCTGCTTAGCTCTAATCACAGTTCTGCTGCCTCTGGGGCCTGCCTTTTGCAGCTTTCCCAAAACCCTCTGATTTTGTGGGTTCCCACAGGACTGTCCCTTGACATTTGAGCCCCGTTGCTGACCACCCCAATCTCTGTTGAGGACTCACAGGTGCTTCGAGGAAATCAACCTGTGAAGGATCTGCTGGGGAAAGGGCAAGGGGAAGAATCCCCAATAGGAGCAACTCTGAATTTCATCTCCTTTTGAATAGTGTGTACAAGAGCAGAGAAAAAGCACAGAGCAAGAAGTGGGTGAAAGAGGCAGAGCAGTAAATTAAGATGTCAGAGGCAGCAGAGCATGATGAGTTTGGGAAGTCTGTGTTAGACAAGTGTCGTGCTTGAAATGTGTCATGTTTGAAATGTGAAAGTTGCCAGGCAAGGACACACACAGAAGAGTGGTCAGAGATGGGCCACATTTAGATCTATATTTAGATTTATTTTCATCTATATTTAGATTTATTTTCATCTACATTTAGATGTCACTGAGGGTGGTTAGACATTAATGGGTTTTCAAATCTCAGAGCAAAGTGAGTGCCAGGAGCTGAAATGAGAGCAGCTCATCCATACTCCCCAGGGGAAAATAAAGAGAATTCACCTTCCACAGTTCCTTTGGGTGCAACAGAAGGAAAATCTGCTGCCAAACCCTGTCATGTTCCAGCCATCTGCAAACACAAAATGATGAAGGCACCGATACAAGTCTCTGTTAGTGGCACAGCTCTCCTAAAAATGGTTTTTTTGAAGTCTTGGGTAGACAAGTCCAGAGGTAAAGGCAGGAGGAAAGGAGACAGCTCAGACACAGTGCAACAATTACACCTGCTCACACAGTCAGGTAACAGAGTGTAAGGAAAAGCCTTCGAAGCTCCTTGTGGGGAAGGGGAAACCTGGGTTAGACAGGTATATTGAGGTACTATAAAAAAGGATCTCAGGAAAGTACCAAAAATTCTACTAGGAGATTATTGTGGAAAGGGAGTTATAAGTAATCAATAATTGTCTGGATGTGAAGAAAGCCTTGGCTGTGAAAAATCATCCAAAGGAAAAAACTGTTTACTGTATTATAAAAACTAGTAGTATTATAAAAAAACAGTCCTTTAAGATCAATGTCTATTTTGGATCTCATAACTTCTCTCTGCAGTTATCCAAAAAATTACAGTTACAATTTGTCCATCGCAGATATGGTAAAATTTAAAAATAAGCTTTTTTTATCCTCTTCTACCACCTGTTTAAAGAATGGCATTCAGTTCTCCTACAATAAATGCAAAATATATAAATAATATGTTTGGGTTTTTTAATTTCAGTAAAGACAAAATAATTTGTTACTTGAAAATTACAGTCTTCAAACAACAGGAGCTTAATTTCTGACCAGGTGATTTTAATGGGAGTGACATTGGATTACTGCCAGGCATTTCATGAAAAATATCCCCTTAAGTGTCTTCATTATAATTATGAAAACAGTGCAGTTCAGCTAAATCTAAAAAACTTATCCCTAAGTAATCGTGCCGCGACTTTTCATTATGGTGCATTAGTTTAAAGCACACATTGAACCCAGGCCAAATCAATACTTGATTTAAAGAGGAAGAATGGAAAGTTTTGTAAAAGTCTGGAGGTGTCAGCGTCTGTACATCTCTTTTTCCCAATAAAAATGCATTGCTGTAGCATTTTGTATCTGAGAAAACATTTGGTTGGAAGGTTCTAAACACACAAAACCCAAACCTGACGCAGATGCTTTATATAAAAATCTGGACATCCAGCTGAGACCCACAGCTGCAGGAGGCACATTTGAATAACAGAATAAATAGGGGGCCGTTTTCTGACTGACCAGCTCATTTCTCAACCCGTGTAATTTGAGAAGTGCCGAGTTTTCCCTTCCAAATCTTCCATCATCCAGAGCACACCTAGCAGAGTCTGATCTAATCCTTCCAGGAGTTAATTTCCTTTGTGTTCAGCAAAATGTTCAAGACTGCCTATTTAATCTTTTGTCTGTTATATGAGCTTTTAGAATGGGTTCAGAGTATAGCAGTTTTTACATTATGTGCTTTTACTGTTTATTCTGATCTATGTGAAGTCTCACTCAAATATTTTACTTAATTTTAAAATCATATTTTTATGCCTTTTCCAGTACCATTAACACATATTGTGTTGGTGCATGGCTAAAATATTAGCATTAAATGCATGTTAAATACCTGGATGATTTCTAGTCTGAGCTACATCTTCAGCTGTTGCTGTTTAACAGTCATCAATTCCTGGGAAATGGAGGAGAGTTCAAATTTCCTTCCTAATTTCTCCCTGACACAATTTCAGCTTTCAGACTCTGTGGCCTTTTGGGGGAGCATTCTCCTTTCTGGACATACATGTTACAGTGCTGTGGCCATGGAAACTGGAGTCCCAAACAAGAGAGAAAAGCAGAAAAGGAGTTTTTGCCTCCTCCAAGACTCAGCACTGAGTCCCAAATCATCTTCTGCACTTCCCTTCTCTTCCAGATAATTGTTTGCTTCCAACTATTTATTTTTCTCTTGAACTGGTTTAGTTTTCATCTTAGTTTTCAACTATTTTTAAAGGTATAAAGATTGATTACATTCTCTCCCTTTCTTTTTAGCTGCCATTTGTCACTGTTGTGAAAAACATCAGCATGAAGGCTACTTCTATTAAATGGGAAACACTATAATTCCCATGCAATTTGTCCTTGTATAAGGAACAAAAAAAAAGAAAAAAAAAAATAGCATTTCCTCCATGGCTAGATTTGATTTCCCCACATAAATCCACACCTTCACAGATCCCACCCACACATCATTTCATACATGCTGCCGAGTTAGTGAAATGGCACAGACTGCAAGGAAATATTTTAGAAACAATTGCATTTATCTTGAAAATGGCACCCTCTGATTAGCTGCCTTATAATCAATCACACTGATATCTGATTCACAAAAGCCCGATCTGTAAGAGCAATTAGATGGAGACCTTAAAAGAACAGATTAAAAGGCTTGAATACTTGGAGGGAGTAATTTAAAAATATTTAAAGGAAATTACTTTTTAATTTTATGTATTCATCTATTTGTAAGTTAATGAAATTAATGAGGCAAGAAATGAAATGGAAATTCCACAACTTTGCATTTCTACAGTTAGTTTGTTTGCCCCAAGCAAGCACAGAAAACCATATATACTACCATTCTGGAGCTAAAAATAATAAATTGTGTATAATTGCAAGAGTAATTCTATTACATATTTTGCCCCTTTTATCTCATATAATCTACAAATATCCTAAATATCTCCCTGAAGGAGTCTCTGTTGGCCAGCATGAGGCTGAAATTCTACTGTAAATGTGTATAAAGTGGCCCTGGAAAAATCAAGCATTTCTATTAAGATTGGTTTTTTCCCTTCTGCAAACAATATCTGCTCAGTTTTCCGTGTCAACCTAACTCTGAAATGAATCACTTGTGGAACTGAAAGCTGCGGCCTAAGAACTGTGCAAAAGGCAGTTTTCAGAAGATATGTGTGTACTTGAAATGTTTTCTTCCTGTTTCAGATGGGGAGAGATTTGCTCCTTTCCTTCGACCTAGCTTGGAAAAATCAACACAATCAAAATAAATATAAGAAATGGGCTGAAACTCAAACCTGCAGCTCCTTTGCAATCACCGAACATCTGTAAGTTTTGATCAAGCACCCAAGCTGAGGAGGAATTCCAGTGATTGATGAGCCCAGGTACTCTAACGAGGTAGCTGGGCAGCATCTCCTCCTGCTGACACCTTCTATAGTTCACCCTTGGTGGGATGCCATCCTGATTTCTTTTGCTTATAAAAAATCATAATTCACCATCCCAATGCAAGGGCACACTAAGATCCACAAGGAATTAGGTTTTAGGGTCTTTGGTTGGGTTATGCTGTTTATGGGTGGTTTTGCCAGAGGCAGGATCACACCTCTGGGTGAGGATGGGCTATGGGAGCAGATGGGAGACTCCTAAAAGACAGTGACTGACATTTTTTTGTTGTTTAGGCCCAAAAATCCATCATCAGTGGTGCAGACACTGAGCAAGAGAATAAAAACTGACAGTGTTGAAATGAGGCAGGAATCACTGCTCTTGAAAATTCTCCTCAGAAATGTTAGGAAGGTCATTAAAGAAAGCCTTGCTCAGGGAGGTTCTGACATTTGATAAAGTTCTGAACCTCAGGATCTGACATTATTGCTCATGAAATTGGTGGGAGCCACTTGGTTGAATCCTAAGCTCCTTCTGAGAACATCCTTAGAAGGATCAAAAAGGGGAACAAGCAAAGCATCAAAATCTGAATGATTACATCTAAAGTAAAAGTGAATCAGTGCAAATATTCAAAGAAAGTGAGATCAGTAACCTTTAGGTCTTGCAAAAAACAAAATGATAACTTTTGAGAAAAGTAAGAAAAAGTACATCATCAGAGCAGATGTCCCAAGCTAATATAACACCAACAGAACATATTTTACTTTTACTGGAAGCCATGAAGCACTTAATTAAAAAGATCAAGTTGGCAAGAAGCCTTTTTATTAGTTATATCTAATTACAAGCAATTGCTGTAGTATTAAACAGGTAATATAGCAAAAGTGTCATTTATTGTTATGAGGTTCTGTGTAGTTTAAAGCTCTGTTTAATAATACCAACAACAGTGATAATAACATTAATGTACAAAGCATTAGCAGGAAGCTTATGAGGTCATTGTCCCTCTTGTCCTGCTCAGAAGGAATTCTCCTGGCAATTCTGGTTCTCCAATTGGACTTGTAGGACTGAAACAAATAGAAAATCTCTAAGTTACAATATTTGGGCCTCAGCCCATCGAATGTGAATATTTTCAAGCTTGTCTATATCTCTTGCTCTTGATCCCTCATCCTTGGAGACCAGGATGCAGCATGGCACCATCCCCAGGATCCGAGCATGGGAACATTCTGTATATTGGTCTCTTTTTTAAAGAGGATGGTTTAAACCAGGTGGTTTTTGTTTGGTTTTTTTTTAAGATAGAATTAAAACCTCTAAAATGAATGGCTGGACAACTACAAAAGCAGCAGACATTTGGCTTTAGATGCTCATTAGCTGTTCTTTGGCTGGGGTAACAAAGGCATCAGTCTGGATTTGATAGGGAAACCCTGTAGGTACTTACTCTCCTAACTTTCCCCACTACCTTCACACATAGACCCTGACCCTATTCCTGAACTCCATTTCTCTCCTGCCAAGCAGGAACCCAAAATCTCACCTGATCTTTTTGAGTTCCCTTCTTCTTTCCCTCATGTCCCACTGCAATGTTGACCAAAATGGTGATCATGTTTCAGGTCTGGTGGTGGTCCACATGCCTGAATGGTCATCAAGCTTTAACTTCCCATCATTTCTAGCCAAAATTATGCTAATGGCAAACTGCGCAGAACTCAGATCTATCAAAGCATCAAATTAAGGAACAATTTTAGACTTCCACCCAAAATTCAGAAATTCAGCACAAACAGATTCCTGGAGCCATCCCTGTTAAGTCAACTGTGAATATCTGTGGGTAAGTGTAATTGCTTATGTAAGTAAAAATAAACAAATAAAGTAGCAGATGACATCATATCTTTAGTAACACAGAAATAAAACTTCAAAGTAGAAATAGGATTCAGCACGGATTTGTGGGAAGACAGAATCTTGCCCAAGCTGTTAAAAAACATTTAAGCACATTAACAATGCCCAGCAGTGCAATAGTTCATGCCCTGTTTGCAGCAGCCCACTGCCCACACTGAAAATCTCAGGCCTAGCTATGAAAGAAACTTGACTTGGAGAGGGTTTGGACCAAATTGAGTCAGCTGCATGAAAAACTTCTACTGAAAGAAACATCTTATTGTATATTTGATTTTAGATTTGAAGGATAAACCCTTTTAAAGCTTAAATCTAGCAAAATTTTTACTTTCTTTATGATATTTACATTATTTTTGCAGAGAAATATTTTGGCTTCAGAGCCTGTAAACCAACAAGATATCTTGATATTCTCACCTACACAAATTGTTATATGTAAAGTCATGCTATCTCCTTTGATGCTTTCCTATTGAAATTGGCATCATTGATACTAAATATACTGACATATTTGTGATTTTAGGTGCATCAGTACATCCTTAGGTATTTATTATTTTTGTATTTCTCACTGCTATATTGTGTTTTGCTTGGCAGCAGCTTTCTCACCTCTGCTCACGTCATTGTCTGATACAATTAATCAGCAGGAAGTGCTGGTCTCTACAGTCAGTGACTCATAAATATTATAAACACTCCTTCAGTGCATCCTGAAAACATAAAAATAATGATTGGATCAAAGTGTTTTTCTATGAGTCATATAGTTACTTCTATGGAACCAAAAATAAATATTTTTCATGTTAAAAAAATTGATCTTTTTGGCAGAGTTTGATTTCCAGAGAAAGAATTCACTGTATCTCTGTAATTCTGCTTGTTCTTCATTTGCTTAATGGATGATTATATACAGATTATGGATATTGTAATGACTGAATCTTTGTTTCAATGACAGTTTGAGAATGAACTATCTGAATTTGCTCAACAGAAAATAAATTCACAGTAAATAACAAAGTACCTTTGTCTTACAAAGCAAACTAAATAATGGATTCCAACTTCCTTGAGAAGAAGTATGGAATGTTTTCAAAATGTTAATTTAGAAAATTGGATGCTGGCATTTGTTTTCTACATTTCAGGATGATGTGCAAGCAGAATCACTTCTCAACCAAAGCATGAAAGAGAAAGAATAAATTTTCCAGAAATACTTACAGTAAACCTAATTAATTTTTTTCCACTTTCAAAATAATAATTAATAGTGATAAAACCCATGTCAGTTCCTGGTTTTGTGTTTTCCTATATATTGGGAACTTTTGCAGTGTAATCTTAGCTCTGCTGAAGTCCATAGTACAAAATAAAATCTCCCAGTGGATAAACTCAAGCACACTGTGAAAAAAGTGATGCTCTGTAAAAGAAGACCTTGAACACAACACCTTTCCTTTCATCTTGCTTTATCATTTTTACCTCTGTAAGCCCTCAGAAACCTTTACCTTATTTTTCATGGAAATTATGAACACCTTTCTCTCTCTTGTATTTTAATCATCCACCAATGCAGAAAACAGCTCTTCTCTTTTTGTTTGCAAAGCAGAGCTTTGGGGCTATTGTTTCTCCCCCCAAAAAACATAATACAGGCAGCAGCAAACTTTTTGGTTTTGTGATCTTCACGTTTTGCTCCAAAATACTGCAATCTTTGAAATAAATGCTGGAGCTGGAAGAGTCCTACATTCACAATCCCCCTCAATAAGGCTAAGATTTCTTTAGTGGCCCCTGCCAATAAGACATGACATTTATTTTGGCCAGGATTCATATGTGTTGACAAGGGAATGAGCGAAGTCCTAACCCACTTTACACAGGCCATGAAATATTCCCATCAAAGGGCTGCACTGCTAAACTAAGACTGATTTTAAGAGGTGAAGAATGCTGTATAAGCATGATTCCTTGGAGCAATTATAACCTTCAAAAGGCAAGCGTGTAACAGGATTTAATCTAGAATAAGAAATAAAAGACCTACATTCTTGGGTCACATATGAGATAAAGCTCAAATTCTGCATTTTTAATTTTTCTCCCAAGAAATGATTTGAAGAACATCCACTTTATTCAACTGCCAGACCTAAATCTTTCCAAGCTAATACACTGCTTCCTTTGATCCTGCTTTGGCGCAGGCACAATCTGCCTCATTGTAATCTGAATCCTCTCTTTTGTTTTCTCTTTAGCATTAGACACTTTAAGAGAAGAATAAAAGTCCCTGCTCCATACAGGTCTCAAAAACCTCTTTGCATCATTTGGCTTTACTTCTGAAACTGGCAGGTCTCACAAGTACAAGACTCCAGCTACGACTTTCCAGTGATTTCTGGAAGTTTCCCTGTCCCACAGCTCTTGTATTCACAAACCTGCAGTTTGCACCCATAATATACCCTCTGCTCTTACCTTCTTGAAAACAAAATATATAGAAGTATTAAATTTTTCCAGTTCTCCATCACATCAGGATGGTCAGGTTGAGGTTGCTGCCATGAACTCAGGCCCTCAGATTATTCACCTGAAGTCAAGCCTTGAATATGAGCTCGCTGTCATTGACTACAGCTGGGATTTGTGGCTCAGCTTCTCTGTATCAAGGAATCATTTCTGCTTTTCTGAGACAAGCTGGGCTTTGCAAAATCACCAACGTTGTCACATTTTCAAAAATGTTCATCGATTTCCTCCATATAGTCATTAAATATTGCCCAGGCTCTGACCCACCTGTGACAGAGTCCAGTTCTGCTCACAGACCAATGTCACAGTGCCCAGTGAGGGCTGGTTTTGGAAAAACAAATCCTACCACAAACAAGTCCATCCCTGCAAGTGACCACTTCCAATGGTATGAGAAGTTTTGTGATCATGAATCCTTGGGGCTATTCCTCTGTTGGTACAGCAGAATCACAGAATAACAGAACAGTTTGGGTTGCAAAGGACCTTAAAAATCATCTGGGTCCGACCCTCAGCTGGGACAGGGACACCCACGCCAGACCAGGTTGCTCAACACCTTCCACCAGACCAGTGGTGTGTCATCACATCTTTCACTGCACCTTCTCAGAAAATCTGTGTATTGTTCCTCACTGTGGAGCAATACTCCTCTGAATTACTCTTTTTGATATGATGGGCTCAGGTTTTCCCGACTACTTCGAAAGAAAACTCTACAGTTTTTAAGTTGTTTTTGTTTATATTTCACTGCCACAATTTCAAGGAATTTGGACATGTCTGTATTATGGAGAAATCCTTGTGTTGGAATTTTGGTTATTGAGAATTTTGGGGGTTTTTTTTGTGTTGACAGGTATTGATTTTTAAGAGAATATCATATTTGACTTGAGGTTGCAGAGAAGGTCTTTAAAATTGAATGATACATCTAAGATTATAGATGTGTAGTTTAAATAGAAGTGTGTAATTTTATGTAGTAGAAAACTTATAGAATATAGTAATATATATAAAGCAAAATAAAATTTTTATGGTAAAACTAATCTTTTTTTAATTAAATATTTTTAAATTAATTTTTTAAAATTTAATTTAAATTTTTTTTTTTTGTATGGCTGAGAATTTAACAATTTGCAATCCTTGCATGGCTGAAAATTTAACAATTTGACTGTGCAAACCAAACATTTTCTGAGTGCAAAAGCACTGCACATTCTTGCCTGGCTTGCTCAGAGGAATATAAATGAGTGGGTCAGATGGGACTCTTTATTCTTTGGTTTTTAAATATCTACTAATGAAGCAATTGTCAGAAGGCTGAGTCATAATGTAAATGTGTTTCTGACCAAAGGTCTGAGTGCTCCAGCACACTTCAGAGTATCCGGAGGAGTACATCTAATCTGCATCCACTCTAGTTATTCATCAGACTCCTGCAATTATCTCAAGAGTGCTGGAAGGAAACAAGCAGACACAGGGAAATTCTTGGAGTAAATTTTGATCTAACTGAACTGAAGCTGCTGCTTCGACTACAAGAAATATTCCTTACAGAAGCCGAAAACAATTACAGCAAAATATGTTAGGGTTCATCCTGGCACCAGAAAGGTGGCTAACAAGTGTTTAGAATAATTTCTCCTGGAAGGAACATTTAAAGGTCACCTAGTCCTACTCCCTGCAATGAGAAGGGACATCTTCAATCAGATCAGGCTGCTCAGAGCCCTGTCTTCTAAAAGGATGCATAAGTCCATCCCTTTTGATGCACAGAGGAGGCAAAAGAGCCACCAAATGAGAGGGAATAAAAAGAGGGAACAATGGCATTAATACAAAGAAGAACCAGCACATTTAGTTGAAATCCTTCAACGTGATGTAAAATAACAGAAACCAAGCTGCAAGTTATATTTGAAATTAATACAGAGTAAAATCATAATATATGGTGAGAAGATTTAGCATTGCTTATGTAAGAATAATGACACTGTCCCTTCCCCATAAGACTATGGATCATTCATAATTGTTACTCCAATTTAAAGGTTTCTGAACACTTTTCAAACACCTTCTCTAGATGGTGGATATAATAAGGTCAGAAGTTTTATAAGTATATAGGAAAAGGAGGGACAGCTAGCAAACAGAAGGAGAAGAGAGCGAGAAAGAGATGTTAAACTGGTGAAAAGAGAGACTGGGATATTTGGTAGCTTCTCCTGCAAAGACTGGAATGAAGGTGAAGACCTTCCCTGAAAGACTTTTTCAGAGCAAAGATATATTTGCAGTTTGGTGAGTCCTGAAATCAATGTGTGCTTTCCTACACAACCTCACATGCTCCTTCCACAATTTCAAAAGATACTACCAAAATATGCAACCACAGTATTTATTTCCTTAATGTTAATGGTTGTCAAAGGCCATGATCTGTTTTGACAGCCAGGGTTCATTCCTACGCAGCCTCTGAGCTGGAAAGGAGCTGAGGCAGAAGGAAGGATTTTTCTGGACCAGCCTGCTAGGACACGAGATTTTGGCTGTACAAACAGGCTCTGACTCTCAAATAGGTATGTGCATGTGCTTCCACAGTGTTTCCAATATTTTTAACTTTGGATTGCCACCAACTAGTAAACTTTCTGTGTGCCTGTGCACATTAATTCTTTTCCTCGCTCGAAACTTCCTCACCTTCAGGGAAAAAAATGTCTTAAGATTATGTCAGGAAAAGAAACACACTTGGCCCTAGGTCTAGGTCAAACATTGACTTGAAGAAACAATAATTGTGTCAGTAAATTATTTCTGGCACAATATCTGTCACCTGCTTCAAAAGAGTTGAAGGCAAACATGCCCATTCCTCAGCTTAAACAAATCTGGCCTCCATGCTGCTGAGCTGGCAAGAGATGCTTATATTCCTTTTCTGATTTTCTTTTTTAATCAAGTTTTAAAAGGTCCTTGTTGCCAGGTTTCTAAACAAGCCATTTCAAGCCAACTTCTGGTTTCTTCTTTGTTTTCTCAGGGGGAATTGGAGGGCTTCACTCTGAGGGATTCAGACATTTTCCTGGGCTCGTGTCTCCCCTTCTACTGGAGAGTCAATGTCTGGGAAGGACTTAAAATTTGGGGAGCTGGGAGAGACTAGGAGTCAAAGTACTCAATGAAAGTATTTGTGTAACAATAGGAAATCAAAATCCTAGATAATGTTAACATTATTGTATAGGAGAATAACAACACCGAACAGATGTAGCCACGCACCTGCTCTGGAGAGCTCATTTTAAATTGATTGTTCAGGTCTCACCAAGCGCAGCAAGTTTTTCTGTAGATGCTTGTGCTAGTTTGAAGCTCAAGTGCAATGTTATTATTAGTTGCTTCTCAGTTGCTTTCTCACTTTACCCGTTTCTGAAGGATTTTAGACCAATCTTGTTATTTTTCATACTAAACGAGGAAAACCAGATGGACAAGATGGATCACAGACAGCCATGAAATTATGCTTGTTCTCCAAGGAAGGGATGAAATCCTGCAGTTATTTCATTTATGAGTGGCTGTTTACTTTTACTGCCTCATAACCAGACCTTGGGATCCATTAATGACTAGAAATCACACACCCTGGAGCCACCATTTATGCAAACTTTAGTGAGCAAAAAGAAGAGTCATCTGTATTTTTCACATTATGTTATAGGAGAAACAGTGTTTCCAATATTTTTAACTTTGGATTGCCACCAACTAGTAAACTTTCTGTGTGCCTGTGCACATTAATTCTTTTCCTCGCTCGAAACTTCCTCACCTTCAGGGAAAAAAATGTCTTAAGATTATGTCAGGAAAAGAAACACACTTGGCCCTAGGTCTAGGTCAAACATTGACTTGAAGAAACAATAATTGTGTCAGTAAATTATTTCTGGCACAATATCTGTCACCTGCTTCAAAAGAGTTGAAGGCAAACATGCCCATTCCTCAGCTTAAACAAATCTGGCCTCCATGCTGCTGAGCTGGCAAGAGATGCTTATATTCCTTTTCTGATTTTCTTTTTTAATCAAGTTTTAAAAGGTCCTTGTTGCCAGGTTTCTAAACAAGCCATTTCAAGCCAACTTCTGGTTTCTTCTTTGTTTTCTCAGGGGGAATTGGAGGGCTTCACTCTGAGGGATTCAGACATTTTCCTGGGCTCGTGTCTCCCCTTCTACTGGAGAGTCAATGTCTGGGAAGGACTTAAAATTTGGGGAGCTGGGAGAGACTAGGAGTCAAAGTACTCAATGAAAGTATTTGTGTAACAATAGGAAATCAAAATCCTAGATAATGTTAACATTATTGTATAGGAGAATAACAACACCGAACAGATGTAGCCACGCACCTGCTCTGGAGAGCTCATTTTAAATTGATTGTTCAGGTCTCACCAAGCGCAGCAAGTTTTTCTGTAGATGCTTGTGCTAGTTTGAAGCTCAAGTGCAATGTTATTATTAGTTGCTTCTCAGTTGCTTTCTCACTTTACCCGTTTCTGAAGGATTTTAGACCAATCTTGTTATTTTTCATACTAAACGAGGAAAACCAGATGGACAAGATGGATCACAGACAGCCATGAAATTATGCTTGTTCTCCAAGGAAGGGATGAAATCCTGCAGTTATTTCATTTATGAGTGGCTGTTTACTTTTACTGCCTCATAACCAGACCTTGGGATCCATTAATGACTAGAAATCACACACCCTGGAGCCACCATTTATGCAAACTTTAGTGAGCAAAAAGAAGAGTCATCTGTATTTTTCACATTATGTTATAGGAGAATAATAATATCAAATAACCCAGAATATGCTGCAATGTGAAAATATCAGCTGCAGGTCTGCATACAAAAAAGAAGAAACATAAAACTTTATAGTCGATGTCTTTTTAATATTCTAAATTAACACATAAGTGTAAAAAACTACTTTGCCTGTGTCCTGTTAGCCAAGGAGGGCAGAGGTCTAATGTTTCATCTCATAAATTTATTTTAAGAAATAAGAAAACCTGCCTTTGAGAGGTATGTCAATGCAAAAATAATTATTGCATGCAAGCCCCTCAGCATAAAATGAAATTAGACAAGGAATAAGGGAAATGAAACAATACTATTTGAATGATTAAATCAATTTTGGCTGGGGTCATGTTGCATTAAGGGAAGACATTATGCAGGCAGGACTATATTTTCCCTTCCTGTCGAGAGGACTGCAGTTCATTTGACTCCTACACCTCAGCAGTACATGTGCCACCCAGGAATGTTATCTCCCAGGGCCATTTTAGTAGGAAATGAAAGCTGTTCCTCTCCAGTGCAAACCTCAGCACTGTGACCCAGGGATTGTTGAGTTTGGGTCGTTTGAAGAGGTTATTCCAGCAGTGACCTCAGCAAATTCAATTATCAAGGGCAATCATATCTCCCCCTCTCACTGTTTGAGTAGAAAAAAGTCTGATTTTGTAAACAAGTTCTCCTCTGAGATCCTTTATCCCTTCCTGTAGCAATTCCAGTCTGGATTCACCCTCTCTGAAGAGGGATAACAGTCAAGGTATGCAGCAACACACTTCAGGTTCTTACTCATTAAGACACCTAAATACTTAATTATCTTCACTGCAATTACAGCCCCTCAGAGCAGTGTATAAGCAGCATGCAGCTGAATATGATATCTTATATTTTCTCAGGTGTCAAACTGATGACTTCATCATCATCTCCTCTACCTGAAGTAATAATTTTCCATCTTGCAACATATCAGATGCGCTGCTGAAACTCAACCCCCAAAATATTATTTTACTTTTAATTTTCTTTTTTTCCCCCCAAACACATAATGTCTAACAAAATCATGATGATTTAGACATAGTAATTTTATAGAGCATTTTTGCTTTATTGCCTCATATGCATTTTTTTCATTCTGAGTGCAGATAGAGGTGAGCCCAGCAGTGGTTTCCCATTTTGCCTCAAACCTTTTTATTTCTCCTTCTAGGAGTTGTAAAGGCTACATCAAGCTGTCTAGTGTTTGTGTGAAGTTGTGTGTCAATAGATTATTTAAGATTCTAAAGACTCTTAAATTATTATTTGTGCACATGGTTGGCATCAAGCAATTAGGCTGAGGAAAGGCTTGGGTTTGGGACCATGAATCTGCAAACTGTGGGACTAATTGCTGTCAGATGGTACCCAGGGAAGGAATTTAGAAGGAATCCAATGAATGACGGGCCATGGGCATGGATGGATGGACAGGAGGCTGACTGAACATCAAATAAGGGCACAATTAAGGGCTGTGAGGCCCTTGCTTCAGGCCATAACAAGAACTGCAGAGCTTAGGAGGAAAGCACTGCTGTGACTGGGTCTTTCCATCACCATCAGGATTATTGGATTTTCCTATTCTTATCAAACTGCCTAAAGAGCAAAGGATGCTGCAGTGGCTGGACCACAGGCCAGTTGTGATATTCCAAGGAACAAACTCAGAAAATCAACACTCATCAGTTTTAAACATCTTAATCTATTCTATCATTTATTCTGCCTATTCTGTTTGTAAACTCCATTAAAGTGAATTAACAAACTATAATACTGAAGGCAGACAAGAAATCTAATTATCTTTTGTCTCAGAGCACCATATGCTTCTTTTAACTTCAAATAATAGGCTGAAAAACATTAGTATTTTAAATGAATCTTTGATGAAGTTGAACAAGAGAGAGGAAAAAAATTAAGCTAACCAATCCCTTCCAGTTATATTGTTTTTTGCTAGATGGGTTTACCTTTTTCACATGCTTGTTTTGCAGCATACCAAAGGGCAAATGAAAACAGGTGACAGGGTTAGTCACTTTTATGTCAGACATCATTTTGCTCCCAGCTGTGGCCCTGAGGAAGGTTTTGTTCATTGGTTTTTTTATTATTACTGTATTTTTGGCATGCTCATCTAGCTGCAAAAGCACCAGATGTCTCCATTGACTTTTTGAATAAACAAGCAAACTAGAAAATTATAATAATTTTAAATCCCTTCATATGTTGCACGCATAAAGGAGGGTCCTGTTCTTCGGGATTTATTTTTTTTTACTCCAAAACGTTACAATAAAAAGCAAACAACACCCCAACCCACCAAAACAAAACAACCCCCTGGAGCAATACCTTCTCCTGGCTGATGGCAAGGGTGGATCCACTTTCTCAAAAGGTGGAACCCAGGCATTGCCCCTCCATCCTGCTGGGTGTCTGTGTGCGCTGAGCACAGTGAGGCTGTGTGGGTGTGGAACCACCCCAGCCATTCCTTCATCCAGGAATATTGGCTGTGTCCTAGGAGCTGTCCATTTCTTCAGTGGCATCTGTAAGGAGGAGAAACCTATATGGAAAGATAGTTCAAATATTTGTCCTAAAAATATTTCTCTTAAAAATATTTCCATTGCTTAGCTCGCTTTTGCTCACTTTTTCCTCTCCCTCTTCCTTGTTCACAGGTTTTACACGAGAGGTAACTGGTTTATCTGTACAGCTCTTTCTATCAGCAGCAGCTATCAGAATTTTTTTAAATGCATTATTAGTCTTCTGTAGAACAATCCACAAGTAAACTTAGAGGGTAAAAAAAAATGGCTGTTTACAATACTGGTGATAAAAAAGAAAAAATCTATTTTAGATACTTGGCAAGAGTCCTTTGTGCTTTGTCTCCAGGCAGGAAGAGAACAGAAACCATTTGGGGTGTGTGTGCTGGTAATGAAGGCATACACGTGGACTACCACCAGCTCTGCTTCATGAAACCATTCTGTGCTCTTCAGGTGATTAATAAAAGCCTTTATGGTTGAGATTTAAGGAAGAGAAGAGAAAGGTTTTCATACATTTGCTCTGCTTTTCTTTTAAAGGATTACTCACATTTTTTCCAAAAGAAGCTGGCAATACTTTTTATTGGAAAGGAAATTAATTATAACAGCAACTTCTGGTTTCATTAAATATATTAGTACTTTAATATTTTATATTTGGTTAAGATCTGAAAAGAAAAATAAAAGCTGTTAAATCTTTAGTACATCACTTCAATTTCCTCAGAAAGTCTGGGGAAGCAATTCCATCTATTCTATTCATTACATAAAGGAAAAGAGGATTATTTCAAATGTATTCAGAGACCTTAACTATGCAATATCCTGGTGGAATTTGCATGTAATGAAGATTTTAGACCAAATTCTTCTTTCAGATAAAGTCACAGTGGTATTTTTTGATTTCAGGACTGGTTCAAATCAAATCAGATCTTGACCACATTGAGCTCTGGCAGTTTTTGGGCAATGGCTCCTTCCCTGCTTGAGGAACTCTTCATATGGGTCAGTCCTGCTCTGAGTGGAGTCTCAGGGACCATCAGCCACCTGAAATATCCTCTGATTCTGAGTGCAAAGTGAAAGGATATGGAATTTAGATAAAGAAATGCAATATCGCTTAACAAAAGAATTTTACTGAAAGCAATCATCCACAAATAAAAATATGTTTTCTAGCCCTAAGAATGCCCTATTCCAGTTTCACCTGCAGGGGAGGCACAACTGGCTAATACAAGATCCAGACTGGAAAGAAATATTTTCCTTTCTAAGCAGTTCATTTGGATCCTGACAGTTCTTTCACAATCCTTTGGGTTTTCATCTCTGCACTTCAAATATATTATTCCAGGTAATAACTACAGTATTTACCATTTTTATCTCCTCTCAGTGGTGCTATGAAAGTGCTTTTTGGAGGTCAAAAATATTTCTTCAGAGCATCTGAGGGGCACTGCAGCCCCTCTCAGCTGGAAGTGGGTGCTCAAGACACTTCTAACCTTTTTACACTTTTATCAATGAGACTTTTGTATACTCACTTTACAATTAGACCATCCCTACCAACCTTATTTGTGTTTCTTTATAAGGTCTCTCTGCTGCTGAATCTCTTAGCAGTGATTCTTTTGCAGCTGGCCTTGCTTTTTTGGGCTGCATGTTCTATTTTCCTGGAATCAATCTCATATCACTTCTGAAATGTGGAATACTGTCAAAGGGAGGGATATTGACTGCATCCTCACAAAAAAAAAAAATGCTGAGAAAGACACACAACACTGGTCTCACTCCTGGCTGAGGAGGACTTAGCCCCATCCCTTTACTAGACTAAACTAGGCCTACTAATAAAAATGCCAAACTGGCTCCCTTTTGGGAGTTCTCCTCCACATTTAACCAAGGATGCTGATCTCACGTGAGCCTCCATCAGCTGTTCAAATTCAGCCCTTCTCTTCATTCAGTCCTTCCAGGTGAGATGCACCTGGATGTGGACAGATCTAGGAAGCCCCAGGTGAGAAACCTGTGCTGCAGTGGGGGCAGCATGCAAAGGACTTTCCTCTTTAATATCTTTCTTATTTTAAGTGGATGTGTCCTAAATCGTGCAGTTAAAGACCTTAAACACTGATGGTGTCTCTTCATTGTACAGTTTTGTATCCCAGACACTTAGGAGAAAAGCTAGAATGCAAATAAATGAAATCCACTTTTTGAAAAAAAAATAGGGCTTGTTTTTTTGTTTTTTTTTCAGTTGGATTACATTATCATGGCATATCTCTTCTAAGTGAAAATAATCTATTCTGTCCCTTTTAATGAGTTCAGTCTTAAGCAAACAATTGCACTAGCAGCCCCTCATCCTATCTTTGGGTAACAGCCTGTCTTCACTGCTGAGCGATACTCTGATCAACAGCAAAAAAACAGAGAAATGGACAATTTCCCCTAAGCCACCATAAATATTTCCTGCCAGGACCCCCGTGATAAGATGGAGCTGCTGATTTCATATTGCAGCTGCATCCCAGACTGGCAAACAGGAATTGCATGGTTCTGCTGCTTAGGGAGCCCATAAAATCCTAGTGAGATCTCTGTCCCCACATGCCCACACCAAGGAATGGATATGATAAAGCTTGGATCTCATCCAAGCCCTGCTTTCTGTCTCCAGCTTTCTGTTTGCAGCAGCCGAGCCTTTCAAATTTATACTGGAATAACGCGACCTCGGGAGATCTTTATTTAAACAAATAGAATTAAGGTTGTATAGCTATGTGGTTAATGACAGCTCCTGAAACACATTCTGCAGCAATTTGATGCTATTATTACAGCTAAGTAACTTCCACAAGGTCTCAGTTAAATATTTCTCCGCTAACTCATCAAGACAAAGAGTTGACCTCAGCTTTCTTTCGGAGTCCATCAACACAGCTCCTTGCAAAGCAGAGGGGCTGTTTAAAACAAAAATAAATCCACAAACTTCCACCTCCTCCTGTTCCAGATTAGCTAAACACACTGAGTCGGCAGGGCTGCCCATCCCCTGATGGCCCATAAGAGCTGTTTGCATTCTATTTTTAAGGGTAAAGTTCTCCGTAAAGGTGGGCTGCCTGCTGGGCTGGTGATGGATTTAAGATGTTGGTATTCAGATTAGGGCAGAAGCAGCTAAAAAGGAAGGAAAATATGTTCTAGTCTTGCTGTTGTGCTCAATGAAAGTCTAATCACATCAGGCATTTTTTTTTTCGAATTGGCATTATTTGTGTTTAGCCTTCATTAGCACAGTTGAAATTGAACAGTTGGTTACAGTAAACCCTACAGAAACAGGGACATGCTTCAGCTTCTTTTCAAAGGGGCCTGGGGGCTGCACATTTATAGAGATCCATGGAAAAGATTACAAATAAAAAAAACCACAGATACTTTTGTGTGAATTTCATTCATATTAGTAATGTAAAGCTATTGACATGAAGGAAAAATATTCTGCTAATAATGGAGCATCACTGCACTTGTCAGCATGACAGAAGTGTTCTGTAGATGGGTATTTTCTTTAGAATATGCACATTGTAAGGCTCTCCAAGCCTGACATTGCCCCAGAGTCTGGGTTCATATTCAGGGGCAGATGTGGAATGGTTTGGGTGTAAAAGGAAACTTAGAGATGATCTTTGCATCTCTCTGCCACGGTCAGGAACAAATTCCACTGTCCCAGGTTGCTCCCAGCGGTGTCCAACCTGGCCTTGGACACTTCCAGGGATCCAGGGGCAGCCACAGCTGCTCTGGGCACCTGTGCCAGGGCCTGCCCACCCTCACAGGGAAGAAGTAGAAATACAGACATTAATTTCCCACAGAGCGCAGATACATGAGACCTGCATGAATTTTTGAAGATGGAATACACATTTTTTGCTGCTTGTCCTCTCTGGTCTTGGAAAGCTCCCCTGGACCCAGGGGATGGTGTGGGCTGCCAGGCAGACCTGGTGCCCCAGAGGTGCCCAGCACTCTCTCAGAAGGGTTACCTCAGAAGGAGCTACCTGAGCTTTGTCTGCTGCCTGGAAAAGTTCTCATGTCCTTCTCTGAAGTTGCCCTGTTATCCCAGGTGTCCTTGTCCATGACGTCTACTTGCCCTCTATACTTTTAAGCCTGAACTAATGTAAAACTACATCCTCCAAAACGTCAAGGCCCATTTCCTTCAATCTTCCCTTCATGAGCATTAACTCCTGAAGAGTGTGGGATACATACAGTCTCCTGACTGGCACACAGCCCTCTCTTCCCATTCCAGGTGAATTAACTGCATGAGCTGCTCTTCCCTCTCTTCAAGGTTGCAGTTTTGCACCAAGCCCTTGATGTCTGGGGACTGAAAAGGTCATGGGAAGTTGGAATTATGGTGGTTCACCAGCAATGGGGCACCTCTGGAGGCAGTGCCTGTCCTGCCAAAAATCTGCCACAGCCCCATGAGGCTCTGCCCACCCATCAGGCAGAGGTGATGGCACTGCAGGAGGGGTGAACCAGCACTGGGGGGGCAGGACTCACCTCTGGGTGAGTCTCCACTTGTTCTTCACGATTTAAAAAAGTAACTGCAGAAAAAATAAAAATAAACAAGCCTGTTGGAGGCCCAAGGACAGTGCCCAAATACAAATATGATGGCACTGCAGGAGGAGAGAACCAGAACCTCTGAGTCTCCACTTGTTCTTCACGATTTAAAAAAGTAACTGCAGAAAAAATAAACAAGATTTTGCTTACAAATATGTAAAAGCACCTCTGGAGGCAGCGCCTGTCCTGGAGGCCCAAGGACAGTGCCAAAATCTGCCACAGCCCCGTGAGGTTCTGCCCACCCATGAAGCAGAGGCGATGGCACTGCAGGAGGAGAGAACCAGAACTGGAGAAGGATTCACCTCCGTGTGAGTCTCCACTTGTTCTCCATGATTTGAAAAAGTAACTACAGAAAAAATAAACAAGATTTTGCTTACAAATATGATTGAAGCAGCTCTGTGGAGGCTTTAACAGCAACCAAGGGAGCACACTGTGAGTTTGTAATCAGGCCATGCTGTACTGTCAGAGACTGAGTCCTTTCAGCAGCTGTGGCAATGACGTGCATGTGTTGAAAAGTGAAAAAAACAACTTTATGTTTTTCCCCGTGGGGGAAAACACTGAAAGCCTTTTTTCCTTTTTAATATACTAAGAGGTGTAAAAGATTTCATGCTATCTTCAGATGTCAGAGTTAGATTAGGATGTGATGACAGAGGACATAAGGTATTGCTGGACAGTAAAATGCCTCTGGCCACAAGCAAGCCTGTCCTCGTTAATTTTATCTCAACCTCATCTCTCTGATTTGTCACTGGCTCTGAATTCTTCAATCCCTTCTCTCCATAAAAATGTCTAGCTGTCTCTTAAATTCATTTATGTCGTTGCCTTTTATGACCTTTCTTGATAACTTACTCTTTGTATTTTCTATCCTGAGTAAAAAGCTCTGCCTGAATGAATTCTCTCATTGGTCTTAATTTCCTAATTTTGAGGGTTTGTGGCTGTCTGTCCAAGTTATCTGATTCTTCACCAATAAGAGCATTATAACTATGGATATTTATTTTTTTCACTAGCTAAAAACCTTGAGGAGTGTTGTTTCTTTTTTTTTTTAATAGAAGTTCATTTACTGAAACATCCATGGGCAGCTTTTTTCATTTTTTTCACCAGATGTAAGTTTGGAAAGAGTTTTAAAATTATACATATCAGTACTGTACCTGGAGCAGGGACTCTTTAGCAGGGTTGGGTGTGAACTATATAGACACAGCCCTGAGCCAAGTTGCTGATTTTGGCAAGTTCCTTCCCAACCTACTCTTCTCTTCCCCTATTCTATGGTTTGTGTGTTTTAAACCACCATCCTCGACTCTGTCAACTGTGAATGCAGCTTCTGCAAAAAGGTTCCCCTTGACTGTCTTGATAATTTTTGCAGTACTTGGAATATTAAAAAGCTTTGAGAAACAGTAATAAAAATACAATGTTCACATGTATCTCCATTCATATGCATCCCTATTCTTTACACCTCAGCTTGGGCTACCTATAAAAGTCTCTCATATGCATTTTCTATTTCCAGATTTTGTGCTCCAGACCAGCTCAAAAGGCTTCATTATTAAAACTTTACCCATTTCATTTCTGTGCAGATTTCATTGTCCGTCATGGCCAATATATCTTCCCTTAATTTTCACAAAGTCCAGCCAGGTAGGTCATGACCAGATTCTTCTATAATCTTTTTATATATTTAGACACTGTAATGAGATCATCAGCCAGGGTGCTTTTTCTTTCAGGTTAAATATGCTACACTTCTTGAGTCCCTTTCTCATCCATGGCATGAATTTAACTCCTTACCTTTACCACACCACTGTAAAAATGACTGAAGTCTCAAAGCCCTGGGTGGCTTTTCAATTTTTTGAGTTGGTATGTGATTTTAAAATTTGGTGGGTCCAGCTCCTTCCCTTCCCTTCCCTTCCCTTCCCTTCCTTCCTTCCCTTCCTTCCTTCCCTTCCCTTCCTTCCCTTCCTTCCTTCCTTCCCTTCCTTCCCTTCCCTTCCCTTCCCTTCCCTTCCCTTCCCTTCCCTTCCCTTCCCTTCCCTTCCCTTCCCTTCCCTTCCTCCATTCCTCACTGTTGCAGAAGCTGCCATTTGGGAGCTCTAGTCAAAAAGAAACCAAAAAACCCAAAATTTGAATGCTGTTTCCCAAATTCTGCCTGTTCCATGGTCATTCTTGCCAGCATCCAGCCCCTGGCTTGGAAAGAAGGATAAAGGCTCAAGGCTTTGTTGTTCCTGTATTATAAACCACACAGGTTGGGTAGAAAATTGAGTGAATTCTCAGCAAAACAACTCAAGTTCTGCTCAGGAATGTGCATAATGCTCTCTTATAAAGGGGATTTTTTTTCTTCTGGACTTATTAATGAGAAGAAACTGTGAAGCACTGAACACATGGATTGTTCTGCAGCACTAGATAATTACAGCAAGTTCTTCTAGTTCTGTCTGTGGGCTGGCAATAAAATGACTCTGTCCTTCCTCTCAGTGTTTAGCAATATTAATTCCTATGTCCCTGAGTTATTTGGCAAGAGTAGGCTGAAAATTCAGAGGAAATTCTGCATTTATTTTTTAGTCCTGTGTTCAGTCTCATGGGGCCAGCATGGTTTGTACCAAGGAAAGACATAATTTGTTCTGCTTACAAGGAAGGAAAAAAGTAATTGGGGGGTGGTATTTACCATTGTTATATAAATAAGAGCATTTTGATGTTGAATTTGGAGGTAGATGTGATTGGAATTGTCAGAGAGGCAAAAGAGTGCTGGAGCTGATGCTCAGCAGCCAGGACAGGGAGCACAGGGACAAGGTCCCACAAGGGCAGGAAGGATGGTGGGCTGATGCCTGCATTGCCATCCCTTCCTAGCTCATAGACATGCACTGTGCATCATTTTAAAATATTTGTTTCCAGCTGCAATTCTGTGCATCAGCTGCAGCTGCTTTGCTTGTAGGCTGCATACCCTGCTTGGGTGTTTCCACAAAGATAGGAAAGTTTCTCAGCAGAAAAGGACCATGGAACAGATAAAGCACCACAAGCAAATATTTTTTTTTAATATTATCAGACTAGGACTTGATTAAAATTATAATTATCAAGAAAAAGAAATGCCATGATAGGCTTGATTTGCTCGAGTCTGGCTGATCACATGAGCACAGAGCTACATTTCCTCCAAAGCATGCCTGAAATCTATTCCTGAAACTGGATCCAAGTGATATTCATTAGCAGCTCTACCATGCATATTTATTTTGCACTGCACATGATAATATGTGAACAACAAAAGGGATAATGTCATTATGGAGGTGCAAGTAGCAGCTCTGTACTTGTGAGCAGGTTTATGTTCTCATCCTCTCATTTTCTGCTCCAAAGATCTGTCTGCATGATGTCTTTGGTTAAAATAGCAGACAAAAAAAAAATCGTTCCAGGAAATTTCAATCCAGATTAAACAAATTTCTATGCTGATTATTAAAATGCCATTTAGGTATCATCTTATGCTGTGCTTTTCACACAGATCTCCCACACCGATGAAAATTTGGCAGAGACGGACTTAGAGCCTCTCTTTGCTTCAGGAGCAAAACCAAGAGATGCAGTTTAGGCAGCCCACCCTGGAGATGGCAGCACTGGCCAGGTTTCCTGAGATTATGAGTGTTCAGTCCTCTCCTGCTTTACTTGAGCAAAGCTTTGGCACAAACTCTGGTGCCAGCATTTATATCAGAAGGTGTGGAAAGCCCACAGGGCTCCGCTGAGCTGCCTTTTGCAGCACTGCTCTGCTCATGAGCTCCACAGTTTCAGTAGCTCAAACCTGCATGAAGAAAGACCTTTTTTTTGAAGGAAATAAAAGTCACACCCAGAAAAAGAAGATCTAAAAAACCCTGAGAATATGAAGAGGCAGGAAAATGTTAATATCACTGCCCAGGATGGCTCTGAAACCAATTTTGAAACAAACAGCCAAAGAAAGTTACAGGGGAGTTTTAGAAAGGTATTTCTGTAAAAAAGCAGGCTGCTCCTGCATTTTTTGCACATGAGAAAGATTCAGGAGCCTTGTGCATGCCCAGGCTCCTTTGGTCACAGCAGGATTTGTTCTGTCCTGCCTTGAGCAGAGCAACTGCTGCCACCCATCCCCGAGTGCCAGCTGCACAAACAAACAAACAAAAGGGCTGGTACCCACCACACTCGGGAATTTCTTTGATGAATTGCCACCAGTGGAGAATAATTTATCATAGCTGAACCATTTTTTGGTAGAAAACGCTGTCTGAACAGTGAAATGTGTCAGGAAATACTTTTTAGCTGGAGGCCCTGTTCAGGATGAAAAATGCCATCCTTGAAGGAACAAGCACACTGATACCAGGACAGGAAACAGGGATGTGCAAGGAAAGGTCCTTTATCCCAGGAGTGCACTGTAAGGCTCAAATGGAATGGAAATGGAAATAGTGGAAATAATGGAAATGGAATCCTAAAGCCTCTTGTCTGCACAACCCCGTGGTGAGGGATGCTCTTGGAAGGCAGAGAAATAGCAGCATGGGGACATGAGTGTGTGTCCTACACCTCCAAACAGAAGATGCCACCTCTGCCCAGGAAAATTATTCAAATCTCAAGTACTTCCTAGGAAGGGAAAATTCTTCTCATGAGGGAAATGCATCTCTCTTAGGAAGGATGGGCTTGTTCTGGAGCAACAGCCAGCCAGCACTGCATTTCCACCTTTCACCAGAAGTTCTCAGGAACCATTCACTCTAATCACTTCTTTCTTGTGCCATGTGTGTTTTCGGACTTTCCTCACTCTAAAATTGGTTTGTGGTGTCCTAGAAAAACCTGGGCACCAGGAAAAAAAATATTTGCCTTTTGTTGAGGCTTTTTTTTTTTGAGATTTAGATTACCATCTACCCTAGTGGTAAAACAAACAAATGGAACAAATGAACAGCTTTCATTTTTGTCTCGTCTCTCTAGAAATTTGAAACAGCTACACCTCCAAACAGAAGATGCCACCTCTGCCCAGGAAAATTATTCAAATCTCAAGTACTTCCTAGGAAGGGAAAATTCTTCTCATGAGGGAAATGCGTCTCTCTTAGGAAGGATGGGCTTGTTCTGGAGCAACAGCCAGCCAGCACTGCATTTCCACCTTTCACCAGAAGTTCTCAGGAACCATTCACTCTAATCACTTCTTTCTTGTGCCATGTGTGTTTTCGGACTTTCCTCACTCTAAAATTGGTTTGTGGTGTCCTAGAAAAACCTGGGCACCAGGAAAAAAAATATTTGCCTTTTGTTGAGGCTTTTTTTTTTTTTGAGATTTAGATTACCATCTACCCTAGTGGTAAAACAAACAAAGCATCCATTGGAACAAATGAACAGCTTTCATTTTTGTCTCGTCTCTCTAGCAAATAACAGCTTATTTTAAAGAAGCAGGAATTAGCTGAAACTAAATGGAACAACTATCCATGATAAACGTTTGTGACAACCAGGCAGGAAATGGTTTTCTGGTTTCACCCAGATTTTTTCAGTCTGGACATTTGTGGTTGCCTGGAATGGGTGAGGGCTGAGATCTCACTCTCCATTACAAAGAAGCTATGAGGTTGGTGGAGTTCTCATGAGTCCACCAAAACTTTTATTTTTCTCAGGTTTCATTTGAGTTTTGATTTTCTTATGTTTACAGGGCAGTAAGGGAGAGCAAAGCATCAAAACAAAACTCATTTCCAGCCTTCAGAAAACATATAAGTGGTTTTAGAAAGGGTTGGAATGAAATACTTCAATAACATGCAAGCCTTTCTCTCTGAAGAGTTTCACATCAATATCTTTGTGGAAACAAACATTTTCCTGATTTCAACAGGCCAGTGCTTCTCCTCAAAACACCTTTCAAGGCTCTCACCTAATTCAGAATGTTACACAGACACAACTCCAGAAATCCTGTGACTTTCTTTAGGCTTTTTGAACTTTCCTAAAACAAAGTCACGAATTTCTGTTCAATTTTCTGGGACAGAAAGACCTGTGGAAAATTGTAATAGTTTAACATTCACTGGAGTTTTGCATCAAAACAAAAACCTTTATTCTCAGGTTCTCCAAACCCCTACGCTTTACAGCTGGGGTCCAGAAGAGAGCACCTGACATTTCCTCAGTGTCCTCACCTGGCACTGGGGATGGGCACAGGCAAAAAGCTCCATGCAATTGGAACCTTGCTTTGAAATCCATGACCCTTTTTGGGAGGTTGAACATACATTGTTCAAGCCCCACCAGCAGAAGGAGGGCAACCAGCTGCATCCTCATTTCCCTCCCAGTACACTCCTAAGAATCCCAGTGGGTAACAGAAATTTTGCTTTATTACAACCCCTCTCTGTATGGATTAAAGCACTCACTGCAGCCTTCCAGCACTCCACTGCTCAAGTAATAGGCTGTAATATCCCTGACATTCAGGATGAAAAAAACAGAATACAATTAAAACCAGAATACATAATATTCACTGAAATAAAACAGATTTCCAATCAATTAAAACAGACTCTCCTTCCAATAGCACCAGACAAATAATACATTTACAAAACTAATCGGTTCTACACAAGCTGAGCTAATGAGTGTCATTTGGGTCACATCCTCAAATTGCAAATAAATGTTATCATTTATCAACCTAACACATTACTCAATAAATCTTCTGCACCACTGTTCATACTTATCAGCTGTGTCATTTAATATTCCTTTCTGGTTTAGAAAACTATTTCCTCTGGTTCCTGACCCTTTGTAATGAAAAACTCCTGAAAACAGACAGTAGCTAATTCAAGAATCATATAATTTGGAGCTAAACAGAGCTGTGGCTGGTGTTGAAATGCTCTAATATTAATTTTTCAATGGGTCTCCTCCCAGGCTGGAAATACTATGAGCTGTTGAGATGAAATTTTCATTTAAGGAAGGTCAGGCTGCAGTCAATGCCATAAGAGGTTTTACAGTCTATAAAAGCATGAAAATTATTTTCTGTTTTTTCATTTATGCAAGAGCAATTTGGACACTCCCAGTCTGAGGCATAAACCCTCTCCACCTCAGCCACCCCATGCACAGCACACTACCTCACTGCAGATTGGTGATTCTGGGGATTTCAGCATCCCCCAGGCCCTGCTGGGATGGAAAGGAGAAAGGGGGAAGCTTCCAAACACTGCTGACCAACATCCCTCCTTCTCTCATGACAGCCATGGGGCAAACAGGTCTTGTTAGCCCATGGGTGATACCTGGGGGTCCTTTCCTTTGTCCCAAACTGCTTCCCCAGCAGTGGCACCCTGGCAGGCTCACACAGAGAGGCCCCTTTTCCCAACACATCCATTCCAGAGCTGAATTACTCAGATTCATCTTCTTCACATGAAGCACAGGCACACAGCCACTGGGACACACCAGAGAGGGACATCCTATGACTGCCCTTCTCCAGGAGCGTGCCTGTGTGCCTCCAGAGCATGTTCTGAGCGACTGCTAAACACTAAAGGACCCATGAGCTGCTGTGTCCTCTTGGTGCCCCTGCTTTACAGCCCACAGCACAGCTGGACACCATCCACAGCTCCACATCTCACCAGCAGGGCCCTCACTGGCAGTGCTGGGGTAGTAAATGATCTGTTTGATGTCCATGGCTGAGCTGGCCATGCTGGTGGTCAGCTGGCTCAGGTTATTGTGTGGATCCAACCCACTCCTCATTTTCAGTTCTCTTTTTTCTAACTCCCATTTCCTGCTATTTCCTCCATCTCCTGCTGTCACAGACATCTTTTATGAAAAATCCTTTCCTTAGGATTTTTCCTCCTGAGAAGCTGAGAGGCCGCAGGAACAAAATGTAAACAATGGTTATCTGCTGCTGTGGAATGCAACAGGTGCATCTGGGATTGGTCTCATGTGGTTGTTTCTAATTAATGGCCAATCACAGTCAGCTGGCTCAGACAGAAAGCCGAGCCACAAACCTTTGTTATCATCCCTTCCTATTCTATTCTTAGCCAGCCTTCTGATGAAATTCTTTCTTCTATTCTTTTAGTATAGTTTTCATATAATATATATCATAAAATACTAAATCAAGCCTTCTGAAACATGGAGTCAGATCCTCATCTCTTCCCTCATCCTCGGACCCCTGTGAACACGGTCACATCCTGCCCCACTGCTGCTCAGAGAAGTGCCCTTGCATTGATTCCAGCCCCCCTTTAGCACCATCAATGCTCCCATCCCATCATCTTTATGGCTCCTAACGTTCTCATCAACTTCCTTACTTTTACTTTCAGCTCATATCCCACCCATTTCCATTTCCCAATGGACCACAGTCCATTTCCTATCACCTCCTTTGGTCCCTCTCCTTCATTTCCCTCCTTTTCATCCTCCTCTGTCCTTACCTTTCATCATTTGAGCCAGATATGCTTTATGATGCCATCCCTGCCTCTGCACAGCTAAAAGCAAGGATGAGACAGCATTTTGTTGTCAGCTTGAGCCTGGATGTGACAGAAACCCCCAAATGCAGAGAGGTTTGAGTGCTCCAGCAGCTGGAGGACCCAAATAGAACCACAGAATGGTTTGGGTTGGAAGGGACCTTAAAGATCATGGGGTTCCAAACCCCTGCCAAGGGCAGGGACACCTTCCACTAGAAACATGGGCAGGCTGTCACCCTTGAGTGGGAGCAGTGGAAGTATGGACTGTGCAAAGCTCTGCAGAGCTGGGACACACACAGTGGTGTGCAAAGATTTCCCCTTTAGGGATGCTGTGATTGCAAAGTCAGCAAAAAGCACCCCCAGTACAAGAGGATCTGCTGACAAATAACAAGCTCTCATAGCAGGAGATCAAATCAGAGTAATGTGGCTTAAATTATGTGGCCAGAAGCAAACATAAATGTGGGTAGTTATAAGCAACTGAGAATTAGAGGTTGATTATGGGAACTGTTAGACAATTTTAGCTTAAACATAGAATTCTCACTAGAGTTATGGCTCCCACATTGTTTATCTTAGATAAACTGATTAGATCTACTGAAATGTCCTGTCACAGGGACTTCTGCATTCATCAAAAACTGCCCACTTTTAAGTTCTACCTTATCTGAATTTCACTGAGAATGTATGGAAACAAGCAAATCTGCCATTCTGGATTTCCATATCAACAGAACTCAGATAAACATTCCAGCACCTCCACTGCTCCTTTGAGCTGTAGTTTTGATCTTACTGCTTTCAGTGAGAGCCCTGGAAACTTAACAGCACTGGAATATCCAAACTGGTTTCTGCTGTGCAGATCTGAGGGAACTTTGCACTTGACCGTTACATTTATTTTAATGTTTGTTTATATAATTTAATAAACACATCAGTACTATAGATGGAATTTAGCAATGTATAAATACCTCAAAAATAGCATGCCTAACATTTATGGTGCAGCATAGTCATAACACATCAACCACCATTAAAAACTCATTTGGTTGAATTTTAGGGTTGCACTTCACACTGCTAAATGTCTTAGATAAGTTTATCCAGCCATTTCTAATGTAACATGCAACATTAAAGTAAAGGCATTTGCAGTGCCCGTTGACCACTTTAACCAGTTTAATAAACCATGAATAATAAGGTACATGCACAGAAGTGTCAAATAAGTATAAGGTGAATCTTCATTTTTAAAATATTCATCTCCCCATCTAAAAGAAACACCTTCTCTTTGAATGACAGCATGCTAAACTCCTGTGAGTTAAAGAGATTCTTTGTGCTTTCAGTAAATATTTTCCTTTGTGAGCTCAGTCTGTGTGCATTGTGTGTGGGGTGCTTCAGATGAGTATTTTCTGGCAGTATTTACATTTCTATAATCACATCACCTGTAGTGACAGTGAACAGTTGTTAAGCACCTCGTAGAGCTTTGTCTTGCTCAGAACAACCTCTTCTTCTTGTGCACAAAGAGACTGCTGATGCCATAGCTGTGTTAGAATGTTTGCATTTAGAGCAAACTTCACGTTTGTAGTCTGGAAATGTCTTGACTGAGTCATGCTACAAAAGGCAAATACTACAAAACTTTTAGGTAGCCTGGCATGGGTCGGACATGCAGCCCATTCCATCTATTTTCAGAGACACAGCAGTGAGACCTGAGAGCACTCACAAACCACATTCTGCTCTCTGTGCACATTGCTGCACAGAAGCAGCAAGCAGATTTTCACAGGGATGTGAATTAATGCAAATTCCTTGCCTGTTTATTCTGTGAAGATACATTCCACACCTTTATTCCTTCACTAAACAGTCCTTCATTGAGCTATAACTTTGTGGCACATAATCATTACACCCATGCCCAAACTCCTGTCTCTGTGCTTTCCTTTTGTCCTTCTCCCATTCAGCAGGGTGCAAAGCCCCAGCCTTGCTCTGCATTTATCATTCCTCTCCCTGCTGCAGCTCCTGCAGAACCTGGCTTGTGTGCTGAGAAAAAACACCACCCAACCATTTAACAAGACTTTGAGCTCCAGTCATCTGGATTTACTCTGTGGATCTTGCAGCTGGTATTGATCTCAAGGAATAACTCTGAAATAGTAAGTTCTGGGAAAGTAAATAGAAACAGCCACCAGGGTTTTTCTTACCCATGCTCCCAAGTATTGAATGCTCCATTATGAAAGCCATTCTGGTTATAATTCTTCCCTTATCCCAACTTCTTTCTGCTGCTTGCTATTTTCAGTAAAACCTAATAAATAGTTTCTCTAGGGTTTTGTTTTCAAGGATACAGAATAATGGTTGTAACTTGCCTCAGGTGCCTGTTCACCATGGTTACCACATCGAGGTTCAGAGAGCTGCAGAACTTTGGGCAGCAGGGATGTGGGCTGAGGGAGTGAGCCCCTGGCAGGACAGGGAAGCAGCCTGGAGACTCCTAAGGTGGCAGAATAAATTACAGATTAATTGCCACTGTCTAAGCAGTGACAATCATAATTTATTTTTCAACACGAGATGACATCAGAAGTCTTAAAAAAAAAAAAAAACACATCTTTTTAAAGGCAGGCAAATTAACACAGGTATGTAATATGTCTCATCCTCTGGTTATTTATAATTGCAAAACTTTCTTGACCTTTCCCTGAGATTTCAAAACTTTTTCTCTGAGCTCTGTCCTTTCTTGGTTTTGCCCTTTTTCAACAGTATGCCTAGATTTTTGAAAGATCTGTCCACAGCACTAAGCAGCAATCAAAGGATGATGAATTTTAGACTTTGATTGCATGTAAAGTAGGGAGACAACAATGCATCAATATTCTGCTGCTCTGAGCAACAACTGAAGTCTATTCTCTCACCAGCTTTATGGCTGCAGGAGTCTGACTCATAAGAAGGTATTTTATTTAGTTATTTCACAGAGCAGGTTGTGCTCTGCATAGTGCAGTGTCTGCTGACTGAGCCTTCAAGATTAGTAATTATTCTCCAAAGATGAGATTCAGAAAAGCATCACCTAATCAGTGTGCTGGCTTTATTGCACACGTTCGTTGACATTAGCAGTCTGTTCTACTCCAGGCTCTGCAGCATTTTGGACATCTTTTTGCAACTACTTCAATAAAGTTTGGGTAGAGAGCTCAGGGTGTTAAGCACATGTTCAACATTAACAATAATGGCAGTCATGCACACATTGCTATCAGGACTTCATTTACTAATTACCTCCGAGGCTTTATATTCTAAACTAAATACATTAAGTGCAGCATTTGCCAGAATGCACTTGAGTTTCTTTCATTCATACTTCTGTTCCAGGCTCCAGACAGACCAAATATTCTGATCGTGTCACTCTTTGATGCTAAATTGGATACAAATGTACTCGGGTAATTAATCACACTCAGTGTTTATTGTGCATCTTTCTTATTATTATGCAAGCAGATTTCTCACAGCTTGTAGTTCATTATCAGAGTGCATGAAAACAGCTGATTACCTTTTTTCTCATATAATTACATTAACAGCAAGGCCAACTTCCTTTTTTTCCATGTATCTTTGACCATGTGAAGTATTGGGGAAAGAATCATTGGGAGAAAAGAGCAATATTTCACAGGTTTCAACCACCACCAACAAACAGAAATAACAGAAATACCCAGCATTCCCATAGAAAAAAAAATCTACAGTGCAGAAAACAATAAAAAGACTAGGTTTAGATAGATTATAAGTCTATAGAGTAATAAGTCTAGGTTTAGATAGATTTGGCTGAAGAAACATGTTTTTCATGGATCTGTGGTTTCATTGTTAAGTGATTAAAAAAATCATAAATTACCATGACCCAAGTTGCATCAATTCACTGACTTTTACTCATCAACCCTCTGGGTCACTGGGGCTGCGATTTTATACCTTATGCAGGTATTGCTTTACTCTGTGCCTATAGTGCCAAAAAACCATCTTTTGGGACCCTTCTTCGGAAAAGGATGCTCATTTTGCAGCCATCCCACAGCTCCCTCTGTTGTTTTGGCATTCTCACCTTGGGGACCTGCCCAGAGCTCTCTGTGTTCCCCTCGGCCACCTGCCTGTGTGCTCTGAATGAGGTGTGGACATTCAGATCTGGACCAGCTGAAGAGAGGTGGATCCCATTTGGATTTAAGTTCAGCCTTTTAGTGATGGATAGCATCTAAATAGCTACACCTAAACTTATGCTGATGGTGGATATTTTTAAAACAAAGTAGAAGTGTTATTTAGTTAACATTATTTTTATTTCTTCTTGAATGTATATGCAATTTTTTTCCATTAAATTACAAGAAAGTGCACTATGAGATTTTAGCTTTCTTTTTCGGTTCCTGTAGTAGATATTTTGCTTTGTATTGAATCTGCATTGCATTATTATTATTAATAATTGCCCCATTTTGTCTGATAAATTACAGGGAAATGAAGACGATTGACTTAAATTCTACAAGGAAACTAGGAAATTTGCTGGCAAAAGATTAGCACCATATTGACTCACCTTAGTGTTTTTTTAAAGATGATTATTAGAGGAGAATTCATCATCTAAACTTCCCCTAAATATATCAAGCCCCAGCTCATCTCTGATATAGAAAAATACCTCTCTAACAAACAGCCATGGTACACGTAAACCAGAGAAACCTTTGTTCAAGGTGCTCTAATTGGCCCCATCCATTGAAAACAAACACAGAGCTGCTGTGTCCCAGGACAGGGGTAAAATCAGCCTTGCTCTCTCCGTGCAGCTTTTGCAGAGGTGAACAAACAGGTGAGCAGATAGATTTTCCTCACTCAATACTTCCAAGGGGAAGGGCTGCCAATCAAGGACCTGTTCCAGGAGATGGATGAATGATGGCAAGGGCTGCTGACAGCCAGGGCTCCTTGTGTTTTTAGGGAGACTCCTCACTCCAGTTCTGCCCCACAGTGCAATTACAAATCCTCATTTTGTACCACGCACCTTCGTTTGTTCAAGGAACAGAACGCTCGAGCGTTAACTGTGCTTATTTGCATATGGGCATTTTACAGCACATATCATCAACCCTGCTCTCTTATGCAATTATACCAGTCCAGCTTTTTCCTGGGGCTTTCTTCTCCTTCTCATTATGCCTTCACCACCACTAAAATTCTCTGTGCCTGCCTCTAAATTATCTTCTGGACCCAATCAGTGTTTAGAGCTTTAATCAAACTGAAGTTAGACTCGGCATCCTTTCTCATTAGTTTGGTTACACTTTAAGAACTGTAGAGACAAATAGCAGTATTTCTATTATGCTTTGGAATGATTTAATTTCTATTATGCTTTGGAATCACTTCTGGGATCAAATTATTTTTCACATCTGGGTGAAGCTGTTGACTTCACTGGGATTGCCTGTGCAGATATGAAAACAGAGTACAATGAGACCAATGGATGCTTAATAAATTAATACTTTCAGAAAATTAGCTCTCTTCTCTGATGGGACAAAGCAGTGGCACAAAATCAACCATAAACACATACTTACAACACAGAGACCTCAATTATTTTCTCAACATTTATTTTTATTGTCTGTAAATTTACCAGGAGGGTAATTCCCTGTGGTAGCCCTTATGAAATTTCATAAACCTGTTATTTTCTTATTAATGACTTCCCTCTAGAATTTAAGGGGGGGAAAAAAGGAGGGGAAGGTAGGTCATGCACTGTACTGCTCTGGTGCCATATACATATTTAAATACTTACTGCTTACACATGTGGATCCCACTCCAACAGCAAGTAGGGAAGAGAAACTTTCAATCAGCTTTTACAGTCCCAGGGTTTCTCTCATCTGCTTTTAGATTTTTATGCTAGAGGGACAAAAAAAAGGATCTTCACTGTTGATTTCACACATTAAGCAGAGTAGCCTTTAAAATTTCTGTATGGTTCCTGTACATATTTCCTATGAATATGCACCATATTTTCACTGCCAAAATATTGGAGCTTTTTCAGATGACAAATAGTGCATGAGATTTATTCTTGCAAACAAGAGCATTATTAGTTCCTTCTTTCATTTCTCTTCAAAAATTGGTATATGAAAAAAGAGAGAACTCTGCCCTCAGATAATTATTCAAGTAAACTGGTTTCATCTTATATCAAAAGCAAGCCAATACCTATGGTGCAACAAGAGACATAACCTAGCACAAATAAAAGGGGTTTAATTACTCCTATGATTATAAGAGATGAAGGTAAAATCACAGGTCTCTGATGGGCAAAAGCTGCATCTCATCTTGTCATTTGTGTAAATTCAGGATGTTTCTACTTTTGCTGTTTGGGGTCACTGTTTTAGCTTTCAGTGTTTTCCCTCCTTTGTCTCCTCTCATTTTTATTCTTATTTTACCAAGAGCCCAAATTTAATTTCTTCAGAAGGACAGGTAAGAGCAGCTCACCCTCCAGAAGTATTTGAGTTCATATGCCGTGGGGCACTTTGGAAACATGAGATAAAATACTGTCATTCTCTCCTGATATTCCCTGGGACTCACACCCAAATTATCCCATTTGGATTAGCGGAATTTGCTGCATCCCAGAAGGAATGGACAGGACAGACCTGTCCTCCTCTTCTTCCTGTGTAAGAAATAAACCCTGGATCAAACATCCTCAAAATCACCACCCTTGTGCAAGAACAACAGATGGACAACCACAATTGAGAATCTCTCTGGAATTCCACTGGAACACTGAGCAGTGTTTCTTTTGTTCTTGCTGTTGCTGCTGTTGATTTATGGAACAGAGCAAGATTAAAAAATATTGTCTCACTGGAGAAACTAAAAATTGTAATGAGTTTCGTGGTCAGCAGTGATCATATTAACTTTCCTTAAAACAGGATATATCCAAATTTTCATCTAATTACAAATTCAAAATGAAATAGGGGAGAGAAAGGTCACAGCATTATAGCCAGCATATTTTGTTTTCCTCTGGAAAGAGTACAAGAATAGTTTCAATGGAAGCAGTTTGTGATTATGCTTGATAATTTGTAATTAACTCTCCAGGGTGCTGGTGAGGCCTAATTAATTACTTATTGGAAAGCATTTGGAGATCTTTGGATCAACGCTGTTATAATAATGCCAGGAATTGTTGTTATTGTTATCATTAGGTGTTTTCCATCCCCAAATGCAGTTAGGTGGAAAATGTACCTTTATTACTTTATGATGTCTTACAGGCAGGACTAATCTGCAGAAAAGCAGTATTTAAAAGCTGAGAATAATTTTCTCTGCAGTGTGAGGCTGGAGATGTTTATTCTAAACCTGTGAATATAATTTATGAGTAAGGCAAACACATAAATTGCATTCAGGAGTTTCACAGTAATAACACACTTTATATTCTCCATCTGCAGATAAGCAGGTGCATCTCTTTGTAGGATTTGTCTTAAGTTATGAAACTGTCTTCAGTGCTGTGAAACTAGCACATCATGGATGCCTCTGTGTGTTCAGCATCCAGCATTCATTCTCAGGTTAATTGCCACCTCTGCAATTAACCCCAATTAATACAGAAATGGAGGGTCATGAAGAGATGAGGATCTCCATCCAAAGCAGGATGATACCTTGCTGAAAAATACCAGGAAAACCAGTCCATACAATGTTTGTTTTTATAGAACCTGGATTTGCAGGGTGGGACAGACTCACGTATAAAAAGATGACAGATGCTGGCTTTTCTCCCAAAAATCAGAGCAGAAAAGGAAAGATTCAAAAAACAGTGTGACGGTGTTCACAGGGGTCCGAGGATGAGGGAAAAGACAAGGATCTGACTCCATGTCTCAGAAGACTTGATTTATTATTTTATGATATATATTATATTAAAACTATATTTCAAAAGAATAGAAGAAAGGATTTCTTCAGAAGGCTACCTAAGAATAGAAAAAGAAGGAATGAATAACAAAGGCTTGTGGCTCGGGCAGAGAGTCTGAGCCAGCTGACTGTGATTGGCCATTAATTAGAAACAACCAACATGAGACCAATCCCAGAGGCACCTGTTACATTCCACAGCACCAGATAACCATTGGTTACATTTTGTTCCTGAGGCCTCTTAGCTTCTCAGGAGGAAAAATCCTAAGGAAAGGATTTTTCAGAAAATGTCTTGGCTACAAAACAGCACCTTGCAGGAGGCTTGAGCTGGAGGAAGGAGCTGACTTTGGCAGTCTCTGCTGTTCAGATGGGCTGTGGAGGGGGGAGATGAGCAATGGAACTGAAGCTGTGTGCAAGGACCCAGGAGCCTTCCAGTGTCTCCAGACAGAACTCCAAAAATGCTCATTCTTGGTATAGAAACTGAGGAATCTGTAGAGAATTTTCTCAGAATTGTAGATATTGTTCTCTCCCCACCCTAGATCTTATGTTTTATGGTAGGTAAATCTAAAGCAAATGGTTAAATTATGCTCTGTGACTCCTAATCATAGCTGCAAGTTTATCTTCAATATCAAAACCCCATGGAAATACCTGCAGTGAAAAAATATTTAATTGTGTTCCACTGAAGAGTCCAAAAGATAGGAAATATTCCTGAGGTTTCCTTGCTGTGAAGAGCTAACAACCTGGGAGTCTAAAGCAGGATGCTTTGCTCTACACTGTTCAAACAAAGAAAGGCTGAAGTCTGAAGATAGTGAGTGTCTTTCAAGTACAGATCGACCCTGGAGGAACCCTGCCAGTGCTGGGAAAACGAGGGTAAAAATAGACACAAATATGCATATGATCTATGGAACTCATAATAATTACCCAGAGAAATATGGTTTACTAGTAGTCAGTATTCATGCTTCTTTCAGAAGAAGAAAGATCTCAAAATATATTGCTTTCAATATTTTGTCCTGTGTAGTAATACATTCATGAATAAATCTCTAGATAACCATATAACACTCTTTTTTTTAATATATATTTATTTTTATGGTGTTGAATGTGCAGTTCCCTCAAGCATTAGCTGTCTCTAACAAGCAGGTCGTGGTGGCTCTCTGTTTACCTTGTCAACAGTACTCATTTCTGTTATCACTCTTCTGGAAGAACAAAGTTTCTAGATATGCCTCAAAGGTGAACGTAATTACGCTGTTTACATTGTTATTCCTACAGGGATCATAAAACAGTACTTAGAATGATGTTTACAGTCATCAGCGAGGCAGAAATCACTCTGCACGTTGGAGAAAGGCAGCAAACAATGCCCCATCACCAGCTAATTACAAATGGGACTGTGCTGTGCAGAGATCCCTGCCTCACACGTGAGCTAGGTGTGGGTACATCAGTAGCCTGAAGCATTCAGCAATTAATCTGTCCATCAAAACAAAATTTCTCTGAGGTGTTTTCATTGGGGCCCTGCAGACAGCGTGACTTACCAGTTTCTAACCTGATATTCAAGGCAAAAAAAAAAAAAAAAAAACAAGCCAAAAAAACCCAACCAAATACAATGATGTAAGCTTTAATGTACCAAAACCCTCACATCCTTCCTTTGTGCCAAACTTTCCTGGTTTTCTGCTAGGCTCAGCAGCAAAGTGAAGCCCACAGAATAATTTCCTTTAACTTCAGAGTGGTTTGGGTCAGAAGTTTGCAGAGGGGCTCATGAAAAACAGCAGCGAAGTGGAAATTCTGCTGCAGGGGAGTTCACACCAAGGGAGCACAGCTGCTCCTCCTACCCTGTGAGCTGCCTGTGAGATCACAGACACAGCAACACTTTTGGGAAGTTACTTCTCTAAAATATACACGAAATACTGATTTTAGACAGCTTAGCAATGATCATTCATGCTTTGCTTGAGACTAAACTTCAATTTTTGCACAAAACCAGGTGTTTTCCTTATTTCCTGACTGCTAATCACCAGCAAGCCTGTTCCATTCAACTGTGATGTTATTTGATATTCACAATCTTCCTGCTATAATATGAAGTTTATCCTGGCTGACACTTTCCTTCCCTCATTTGGTGGCTTGGTAGTCAAACATCATTGCTGTTTGTGGGGGAAGAGCATCAGCTCCATTGCACATCCATGGCAACATCAGCCACACAAGTTCAAATTAATCAGCCAACATCATCAAACAACTAGCATAAAAACCCAAAAGCTATAATTTTGGAGAGAAGAAAAATAATGAAAGAAGTACAGCATATGAAATGCATGGAGGATGCAGCAAAACCAATTTTTGTGGGAATCCTTGGACCTTGTCGGCAGAGCTCTGTTGTTTATGGAGGCAATTATGGCAGTGTAAACACACTGCTGAGAGAAAAGTGCAACTTTTGAAGTCAAACAGATGGAGGGTGTACCTCTGCCCTGGTTAACCTGGACAAAGGTCTGGGACAGTCATGCTGTGCAGTTGGTCCCTGTGAAAAGTGCATATTACATGGCTCGATGCAGATATTTACCATATGTATTTTGATGTATTGATTAGTAGTGCTGTAATAACATTTTAATAATAGATGTAGTCTTGTAATTAAAAAGTAACTTTTGTAGTTAAAATAAGAACTATGTTAGTGGGGTTTTTTAAAGAAAGGAATGAGGCACTTGCACCAGATAGCAGCCACAGGACACCTAAATCTTTCACAGAAAAGAATTTATTGCCTTCTTATCAGAAGAAACAAACTTCTTCCCACCTCGAAGGCACTGTTAGGATTAGAAGGAAGTTGATGATGACCAGACAGAGTCCTCTGTTTGAATGGAATTTATGCATCATGTATGAAGTGTATGAATATGCAACAGGCTATTGTTCTTAAGGGTTAATCCTTTGTTAACCTTTCTGGCTCCTGCTGCCCAGAAAAAGGTACACAGACCGTCCACAACTCTTTGTCTCATATTGTCTCATATTGTCCTAATTCAATTTGTCCAAATTATTATTATTCTAATTGTATTACTATTTTTATAACCATTTTATTACGAATAAACTTTTAAAATTTTAAAAACAAGTGATTGGCATTTTTCACAGTCACCTGTGGGCTACACTGAACATTCAGCATTGTCCTGGGGTGCCATGAAAGGACACCAGGGCAATATTGCTGCATCTGGGGAACATCAACCACAGAATCATGGAGTGGGGGGTGGGCTGGAAGGGACCTCTCAGAGGTCACCCAGCCCAGCCCCCTGCCATGGGCAGGGATGCCTTCCATGAGACCAGGCTGCTCCCATACAGGCTGTCCTTGAATCCCATAATGCACTGAAATTACTGTCCAGAGACCAAAAAGGGTTTTGAGAGCTTTTCAATCATTTGCCTTTTTTTTTTTCCCTTTTTATTCTGCGTGAGAGTGAGAGCTGGTGAAGTCACAGAGCACGTAACCATGGATGACAGCGAGGTCAGGGTTTCCACCAAGCTGTGAAGTTTGTTCTTAGCACAGCACTTCCAGCTGCAAAACACAAGCCAAACTCAGGGCCGTTGCTGTCACATATATTTAAGAGGTGACAGTCATGAAGGAAAGGGCACAGAGTCCACCAGAGGTACAGTTCATACATTAGCAATTTCACAACCCATCTGTTAGATTCTTATCTCTTCAGATTTATTGCCAGCTTGACAAAATAAAGCTCTAACAAGACAGAGGCATTTTCTAATCACTCAGAAGGCTGAAATAAAACATTTCCATATCATGGTTTGCTGTATATTTTTTCTTCATTTTTACAGGATGTTTCAGTCTCAGTTACTCATGGAGTGTTTATTTAAAGTGAAACTGGAGACAGAATTGTCTGCTTTTCTCTTGCAGAGTAGCAAACTAAAGAACTTATCAGGTCTCAAAAAATCCAGTGTTGAATCTGGTCTCATAATATAAAAAAGAGGAAGTTTTGGTGTTCTTGTATTCCCAGAAAACTATCAATACTCTCCTCTGCAAATGGGGAGAAATTTAGAAGCTTGCACCACCTGTAAAGCATGGACAAAATTTCTGACATTTCTGGTTGACATGTTTGTTTCTCTTAATTATTTCTTATTTTATCGTAGACCAAACTCTCCAAATTCAACAGACATTCATATATAAGGACTCTCATTGATTGTGATTAAATTCTTTCTGCATCTCAGTAATGATGGATAAGTGCTCCAATTAATTATAGAATTAACTGTTCTCAATACCATTATAGAACTACCTTTTAAAAAACTATCTACATTAACATGATTTAGCAATTAAGATCAACATAATTAAAAAGAAATTAAAATCGTACAAAATGGAGAGGATCTGCTCACAAACTCTCAGACACATGAACAAAACACAACTGGAAGCTGAGGTAGTACAGATAGAAAACTTTACCATGGTGCTTTCACAACTTGTCCCCCTCTCTGAACAGCCATTCTGTTTAGAAAAAATGTTTTTGTTATGGCCTCAACCATATCTTCAAATTAAATTTGCTATTTCCATTGCTGGTTTGAATTCTGACTATTTTACTTTTCTGAGTAACACCCTAAATTTGTTTATTGTAATAATCTTTTAATTTATATGTGGATAAATTCATGTACAATTTCTTAGGTGGATGAGGAGGATGAGAATATAATTTAGTAATAACAATCAAGCCTGTCTCATTTCCTTGGGATTAATGATTAGCTGGGAGAGATGATGGCCTCAAGTAGGAGTCATTATTTTATTAGAGGTAATTGTTTTGTTTTGTTTTTAATTAGGCAACAATTAGAAAAAAATCCTGACTTCTTAGTGTGTAAGAGGAATGAAAGCATCACAGGAGGAAAAAAAATCCAATCTCTCAGACAAGGGAAAAGGTTTCTGTAAAGTGTTTGATAACCTTTGGTAAGATAAGCAGGTTAATGCTGCAACAAACCAGTATTTTCTGAGGGTTTCATCTGTTCTCTCAAGTGTTTGTGTTTTTCTGCTCCCACTGGGGTTTTTTGTTGATGTTTTGAAAAATGAAGCATGTAGATTTTGAGAAACATTTGTAAATCTATAGTGCATGCTTGGAAAAGGTTTTACAACATAATCTTTTATGATGAGTGGCTCTGTCTGACTTCAAGTCTTTCAGCTAAAATGCATTGTAAATGGGTGAGGAAAAGCAAAACTGGAAAATGTCAAAGACCTTTAAAACATAAAAACCCACATGCCCCTGGGGAGATAAAAACCTAAACCAAACCAAAGAACAAAAGAAGAGTCAGAGGTTTACAAACCAGTCAATTTAACCTCTCTTACCAAGAAAAAAAATTAGAACAAATAGTTAAACTAAGTCTTTGAAAGTACCTAGAAGACATTAGGGAAATGGGTAACAACCAACACAAGTTCATCAGAAACTGTGACATGATTGTGACAAATTTCTTCATTGTCAGTTGTGTCAACTATTTTCATAAATCACACTAAAAGGCTTGTGCTACTTTCATGTGCTTTTCTTACACTAACACAGCTTAAATGAGCTTGTTAGGATGGAGAGTGAAAAACTGGCAGCAAACACACACTGAGAGGGAGGGCAGGAGGGGCTGGAGTGTCACAGGGTCAGAGCTGGCAACAGCTCCTGACAGAGCAGCAGCACCCTCAGGTTCCTGCAAGGACAGGTTTTATCAGGGACCAGGGAAGGTCAGAGCACAGACTTATAAAATTTACACCTAACATGAAGCAGGAGGGAACTGCAAACACATTGGAATATGAAAACAAGCTTTAAAAAAAAAGATCCAGATGATCTTGAGTGGTGGAGTTGATCCGTAAAGAAAAATAAATGAGGAAAGAAAAATAAAGGAGGAAAAAAACAGCAGGAGCTAATTCTGTGCTTAAACTGGGACAATCATCTGCACAACTACAGAATGGTGAAAAGCACCCAGTTATGGAGCTCAACTAAAAGTTGTGGAGCTCAACTAAAAGTGTCTGAGAAGTGCAGAAGGTATGACCAGAGGTTTACACAGAGGCACCCACATGGAGCTGCCATCCCTGATTTTGGGGAAAGAAGAGGCATGGGACTGAATGACAAGGTGATAGACGGATTTCATAGATAAAGACAAGGGCAAAATGCTTGAGATCAGATGGATTGTGAAGACAAGTTTTTCTAACTATGCCTGACCACGTTGCTCTTGGGTTCCTTGGCAGTTTTTTGCACTTCTCAAGAAATGTTGTCAAGAAGAGGGAAGGGAAGAAGCCTTCTTGGTGTGTCTGACAAGCAGGATCACACATCCTGAATAAAAAAACCCTGAACCCACTAGAAAAACTGGTGTGCAAAGTTCAGATCAGTTTGATCTTCATTTTCCAAACAATTCATAAATTAGCTTCATCTCACCGGTTTTCACTCTCCTTAAATCTATTATTTATAACTCTAAGTGTTGTAGCTAAGGAGAACCAGTGCCCATGACAATGCTGTTTTCAGTTCAAGCACACTCTCTTGATGACTTTGTTAACTTATTTGTCTTTGCTTTGTGAAATTATCTGCCATTTGCTCATCATGTTCTGCAAATCCTCTGCAGTAATAACTACATGCAGCAGCCCCTTCTGTCTAGTCAGTCGAGATTTGACAGCCTCTGTTTGTTAAACGAATCACTTCACTGAGACTTTGGAACACACTTTTCATCTCCCTCCATTCTCATTATCCAGCTAAGGTCCTTATAACATATGGTCCTATTTTCCTAATTGCATCCTCCGTTCCACGTCAAACCAAGCTAATCTTTCAAACAGTCAGGCTAATCAGTACAAAATGCATGGCCACTGTTTGCACACATGCTGGTAACAAGAGGGGAACAGGACCTACACAAATCAGAAAATGCCACCGAGTCCCAGCTGCCTTGTTTATTCCTCCCTCATTTTCTGAGATTATCTGAAATGCATCTTCTTTCCCATTTACATTTTCCGAGTGATTTTCTCAGCAGAGAACCATTAGCACTGGTGGCTGCTGTCCTACCCAGCCAGACCTCCACCGTAAAACACAGCTTTCGCTTGTGATTCCCATCAGACAGATCTTCAGGTGAAGGAATAATGCTGTATAAAGTGTTCCTATTATCCACAAGAAAAGACAACATATTATTTGACCACCTTTTTAAGGCAACAAAAAATGTAGTTTGTGTGGCAATTACCACTCAGTTGCAGGTTTCTTATTTGTTAAAAAATACTTATCATAACTTTGACATAATCATAACTTTGACATAATCTCAGCAAGCCTGATCATTGCTCCAAAGCAGGCTGGCTGGGCAGCTAATGCAGAGAGGGGCTGGAGAGATGTTGGTTTGCACATTTAAACACATAGCTATAGACTAAAAGAAACAAAGACAAACCTCTTCTTTGCAGTTTAAATATATTTTTGGTATCTGGGCCAGCTGATAAATCACAGACAATTCTATCAAAGCTGAATGAATTCAGTAGGCCTGACCTAACTCCTAGTGCATCTTCAGACTGGATTATCTTTACTTGTGAATAAATGCAACAGAAACATGAAGTCTGAGACAGTTCTGAATTAAGATTTTCGTCAATTTTTGTTTCATTCCTCAACATCCCACATGACACATTTGTGCCCTGGGCCCCTCACATATGTGTAGGGCTGAGCCTTTAACAACACACAAACAAAACCCACCCATTTTCTGGGTTTGATTTGTGCCTGTGGGAAGCATTTCTCACAGTGCTGTTCCACAGCAGCACAGGAAAAACTGAGAGCATCTTCTCAGGGAGCAGCATAAGAGGTGCAAACCCTCATTAAATTAAAATGTGGGTGCCAAGGGACAATTGGTTTATATGATCAGAATCTGGACTATCTTTAGGTATAAGCAAATGTTTCAAATATAATTAGTGCAAATCCTCATAGGCCTATCTCAAAAATTAGTTCTTGTAAGAGCAATTTAGCAATTCCTGCATGGTGGGCAGTCCTGTAACTTGCTCCTGGTTACACAGATCCTGGTTTACCTGACCTTGCAACATCAAGGTCTGTTCCTAATCCACGATAATGAGCAGTGAATGAAGGAAAAGTCAGTATTTTCCCATACAAAGGGAAAAATACAGAATTGAAGGGTCCTGCTCTCGTTTCATTCACGCCTTGTGTGTCTGGGATTTATCTGAAGCAGGAATTGTGGAACTGTCTCCTGTAAAAGACACCTAACTACTGCTCCATGGAAATGCATGTATTCACACTGGGGCCCTATTTAGTGCCTTGGTTTGATCTCCAGTCTAAAGATACCTCTGAAGTAACATCAAAGCATGATTTTAGAACAGTTTTCCTCACATGTATTACACAGAGTTGACTTTATACAATTCAACTGCTACAACTCAGACTAGAAACCAGGTAGGGAGGTATTAAACGTGAGACACATGGCAGTGCTGGGAGAGGCACACAGGAGAGGAAAAGGCTGCTGGATCTATGTGGATACAGATACAGCCTCTGAGTAGGGAGAGATTAAATGGGCTGGTGTGCAATCTGTTTGGGAAAGAGATGGCTCAGGTGGGATGTCGCAGAGGAAAGTTATGAACAGCACAGAAAAAGTTAATAGGGAGCAATTATCTGCTGCTTCCCAACACAGAAGGGTTTGGGACAGTGCACTAAATTAATTTGTGTAATTTAAGAAGAGGCAAAGGGCAGCTTTTTTTTCATGCACTCACGATTAAACTGTGGAGCTGGTAATTATAGGGTGCTACAATCATAAAGAGGTTCAAAGGCAATTAAACTAATAGAGAGAAGAAACACACTTCTGGGGCCAATCTGCAATGATGTGGATGCTGTGTGGGTGAGAGCAGAGGAGCCAGGCTGCAGGTGTGCTCTCCTTCCTCAGGCATTTGCTGACAGCCACTGCCAGAGATGAAACCCTGAGTGGGCTGACTCCACAGCCTAGCCCCTCACAGCCAAGTTTTCTGGTTTGTATTCTGAGTTTTCCCATAGTTCCAACCCTGGCCACTCCAGAAGCTCTGGTAGGAGAGGGCAGTCATATCCCACAGCAAAAAAAACCCCAAAACAAAACAAAAACCCAGGCTACAGTGCTGGGCAAGCAGCAATGCCTGGCAGTAATTAATACAGGTCATATAAATATAAAATCATTTGCTTCCAAACACATTACTAAAGTTCACCTAATGGCAAAAAGAAAACAAAACATAATTAAGTAAATTATGTGCTTCTCTGTGTTTTTGAGGCTTTCTGAAGAGGAGTGGGGGTGGGGGAAAGGATGCTTAAGAGCTTGAATTTTCAGTTCCAGATAATTAAGTTCTGCATTTGAGGCTTATTAAAATATATTGCCCAAGAGACCAGACAGACTGTGAGATGGCTGGATACAAAACTTTTAGAGATAAAGAGAACAAAGCTGTGAGGCCTAAATGACCTTTTATTATTCCTGAGTACCTTATGATGTTGGGAAATGAAGACTGAAACAGATGGAGCTGTTAACGAGTTTAGGCAACAGCAAGACATATGCTCAGAAAGGCTGCAGCAAAAAAGCTTGAATTTCATGTTAAAAACTGTGGGTCAGTTAAGATCTGTCAAATGTAGAAGGGAAAAAGCAAAGAATCACAACTTTTTTTTAATTTTAAAAGCCAGAAAGGCTTCTCTCCACATGAGCTGCCAGATGATACCCCAGCTGCCCCTGGTGGGCAGGATAGGTGGGGATATCTCAGGAGAAGGAGCTTAAAGCTGGTCTATAACAGAGCTACCTGCTGTGGTTTATGCCTAAATAAGTGAATTGAATCATTCAGCAGAAATCAATCAGCAGAATTCAATCAAATCCAGCAGAAAACAATGGATATTGCACCTGCAGGCAATTGCTGCTTGAGAAAAATAAAAGCAATGAGTTTTGTTTGAAAACTAAGGTCTTAGTAAGAGTTGAGATGAGGTCATTTAGGGTGCTAGGACAGACTGTGTCAATGCTTCTTGCACGTGTCTGAGGTGCTGAACTTGGTCTGTCTCACCAAACTGCACCTGACAGAAAGGTTAGATAAGCTTTCTGCTACATTTCGTACCCACCACGCACAATATAGAAATGTTAATAATTTATTACCATTTGTCATTAATATTGCAAAGTCAAGCATTCATAAGCTGGGTTGTCTGGGCAACCTTCTCTTTTGCTCTCTTGTGCACTGTATTGATGAGTTCTGTAATTACAGCAAGGCTTGCCATTATTTCTGCAGGACCCTCGGCTCGTTCGGTGCACGGAGCAGCCACGGCTCCTTTAATGAGCACAGCTCGTCAATATTTTATTTCAGCCCTGCTGTTAATTGTGTGGCTGCATCCCATTTACCAGCCCTGTTTAAACACAGTGCTGAGGACTGACCTGCCAGGCTCCCCACTGACCTTCAAATCACAGCCATGATTCCCCTGCTTTTGTGCAGAGCAGCTGCTTGATCCCCACACCGACACCACAAGGACAGGGCAGGAACCTGCTCATCTCATTGTGGGAAACTGAAATTCCAGCAGAGGAAGGTCAAAACAGTTTGCTAATTTTGAATGTCCAGCCTGGGGCCTTTGGGAGGTGAATTTTTGAAGTGCTCAGCATTATGTGACATGAGGTACATGCAGTGCACCCCTCCTATTGCCATTAGTTGCCATTAGTTGCATCTACAAGCACTTGAAATTTCTACACATCACACAGTCAAAAGCAATGACCAAATGGTAAAAATATCAGAACTTGCAAATGCTGCAAGACTTGCCATATTAGGTTGAATTAAACAGTCTTTCTTCTTCAAATTATGGTGTATTTCTATCTTGTAGATATTTTAGATTATCTGGACTTTCCTTCTCTTGCACCCACACAATCCCATGCATTGATGTCCTGATGCTGCTTTCATGGAATAGCAAACCTTTCAATGGCTTTAACAAAGGCAGGCTTGGCCTGAAATGAACAATATCTAATGCTCAGTTCAATTTGGTCAATAGTCTCCTCACAACACTGGAAACAAGGATGGGCTGACCCATGCAGTGACCCCTGTCCTCCTCTCATTCCCCTGCCTTCCACCACGCAGCTGAACAAATTAATACAACTTCGAGGCAACCGAGTTCAGGAACAACAGTAAATGGTGTGTTCTCTTCCAAACCCCCAAATAATCTACATTTGTTTTGGAACACTACCATGAATCACTTTAATCTTTCCTTTCTTGAGATATTTTTTTGATTTCTTTCCATGAATTCCATCCTTCCCCAGCTGAACGTGTCTATTCGGGGTGCATTTGAAAACTCTTCAGAGGAGGGTTTTAGTCATTTGCTTTTTGGTGAGTAATTGTGCTCATTTTCAGCCAGAAGGCAGTTAACCTTTAGAGACAGTCAATTGCCCTCTCTGTGTACCTACTGCTGCTCTTACGGGTGGTGGAAGGCTAAAACTTAATAACCTAGAAAAGATGAAGCATTAACTTTGCTCTGACAAAAAAACTCATTCCAAGTTTTAAGGCCAGAAATTTTCCAGAGAACCTGAAAGATTTGGTTCTCAGAGAACTGTTGTACAGTTGGAAACCTGACTAACTTAGTACTTACTAAATCACAGTCTGTATGGCTCAGAGAGCATCTGTGACACTCTCTCATATTTGATTGTGATAACTATGTGAGTTTGAGGACTATTACTGGAAGATAATGTAAAATATAAGGATTGCACGGATGTATATATCCTTTTTATCAATTAGAAAATCTTGCTTTGCTTCAGAAAAAGAGCCCTATGCACTTCAATTAAAAGATGGCAATCTTTAACAAACACACCAGGAGACTGTGATTACCTATAAGCACATTAAACTGTGCATATCTTTGTAAAAATCCCATTTTCAAAGTGCTATATGCATTACATATCCAAAACAAATACTGCAACTTGATACTCTCAGAGTACTACACATGATAGCAGCCAAGTTATAAAAGACTGGGCAAACCCAGCAATAAACCTTCAACATTTTATAAGTGAGATTCTACCCCACTTTTTGGAAGGGCTCACAGTTATGCAGGCAAGCCCCAGGTGGCCTTTAAAGATGAGAAAAAGAGGGAGGCTCTTTATCTGTGCCCTTGAAGATGGGCTTTAAGCACCTACATTTCCTCCTTGTTCCTCCCTCTGTTACCCTGGGGCCACCAGAACTGGGACAACTGGGACAGGAGGAGACTGGGGGAGGTCAGAGCGTGATTCAACCCATCCAGCATCAGTGATAAAGTGAGGGAAAAGAGAGGGCAAGAAAAACAGGAAGGGATAAAATCCTGGCTTGGAGAGCTACCCTCTGTCAATGTGGGAGTCCTGACACAGCATGGGCATAGTCAGAAATCTGGGAGGTGGTTTTGAGGGGAGGAGGTGGGATAGGATGATGTTGAGGAGACACAGAGGTAGAGCTCTTCATCTGAAAGTCAGAGACAGAAAAATAACTAATTATGGCTTTGGGGACTGTTCTCTTTTGTTTGGCTTTTATTTTTGCTTGATAGAAAAAGAGGAAACAGGACATTTCCATTGGGTTTGGATTTAAAATGGATCTGTAAAATCATTCTTCACTTGACAGACTTGGTCTCCTGTGTAGAAAACTTTCAGAAGATGGTTCAAAAAAAAAAAAAAAAAAAAAACAACAAACCACCAAAACAACCCAAGACAAAACCTGCTTAATATCCCCATGAGTATGAAATCCAAATAGATCTGTGTGAGAGATGCTCCTACCCCTGGCAGAGCAGGCTAATGATGATGTTTCTGTCTCAGAGAAGAGCAGATGTAAAGTTGCAGAGTGAAGGGAGTCTCTGATTCACACACTTCATTATTTCCCTGTGCATCATGAAAAATCAGGCTCTGTCTATGCCATACAAAGAAGGTGTTCTTTCACAGCTCCTCATCTACCCTGGTCTAATCTCAGTGTCTTCTCACCCCCCCAGCTTTGCCACCAGGTGCTTTTCCTGCTCCAGCAGCAGGAGAACAGCAAACCCCGAGACTGGCACATCCACAGCTCTTTCCTTATCCCTATTTGTAGGAAAAGGTCTCATTTCTAGAAGCCGTTGTGTGGGCTTGAATAACTTAAATACAAATTAATTTTTTTTTGAAGCGCTCTAAATTCTTAATTCCTCAAATGCTAAGAACATTTGCTACTGAGAAATGCTTTATAGAAAAAGTTTCTTACTGCAAATCCATCTGTCTGCTTAAAGGTGAAAAATTACACACATTTCTTAACAGACCTCAAATGATATGCTCTTCTGAGGGGCCTATTTTCAGGTGTTTTGTATTTTGCTGCAATCAAAATCACAAAACTTTTATAAAATGATAACTCAGAAAATTGTATTTCTGTGTCTTTTTGATTTTCCTTCCACTGACTACAAAGTCAAAATTCTTTAGGCAGTCATTATCTGGCAATTTTTAAGCAATTTCCTTGCCAAAACTAAAAAGAAATATCCCTACAAAGATACTTAAAAAGAGACAATACCTGCTTTGGTGATCACTCCATGCAAAGCCTTTGTGAGAACTGAATTTAAGCAGACATGCTTGGAGCTGGAAGTCTGTCTTTGTTGAAATAAGAATGAACTGACCTGAAACAGCATTTTGGCTCCTTTTCAACCTCTTAGAAACTTGAAGGTGTAGCTCAAGGAATGTCCTGCATGAAAGAATAAAATGGAAACTTTTACAATGCTCAGTAATTTCTGCCCATACAAAGGAGACACAGCCACTGAGCTCAGGAAAAATTATAACCCAACCTGCACATGTTATAGCATATTAACTAGGGATGACCTGATCCTGCTGGCATGGCAATTCCATGGAAACACTCTGCAAATGAAAAAAGTTAAAGGAATGAGGGTTTTAGCAGCCAGTGCCTGGCAGAGCTGATGTCTCATGCTGTGTGATACGTGGTGGTGCCAGGTGAGCACAAACACTTCTTCCAAGAGCCCTCGTTTTCATTATTTTCATTGATCTGACAAGATTTAATTGAAAATTCAGCTTTGACCAGTCCTAAAACTGTTTATTTCAATGGTTTAGTACATCAAGAAGAGTTCCTGATTTTTTGCATGAAGTTAGACCAGGGATGTGTCCAGGGCAGATCCACCAGTGGCCTGCTCTGCTTTCACAGCCTGGGCATGGAATTCTTCTTGAGGAATCCATGTTCCAGGAAGTGGGAAATTTAGTTGCTATTTGGTACATCATGTATCTTTTCAAACCAATAAAAACACATGTATTATTTATCTATAAACACTTTCTGCTCTCTTAGATACTAAGCCAGGGAATGGCTTTCTATACTGTTCTTGTATTGAGAATGTTGTCACATTTTTTATTTTTATCAGTTGGGTTTTTCCAACTATTCCTCCTCCCCCAATGCCTGGAAATTCAAAATAAACATGAAATGTGCTGGTTTCTCTTAAGAAACTTCAAGTATTTCTCCAAATTCCCAGCAAATCAGGCAACAATTATTAAACACTTTTCACAAATCATAAACTATTCCAGAAAAGCTCCCTTCCTTAATACATCCATGATTTAAGAGAAGCAATTATCACTGCAAAGGCTTATTTTAGGGCTGCAGCTGTAACAGAGTGAGAGCACTGTGATTTCATTAATAATCAATAAAAGAGGCAATAGAAGCCTTCCCTTTAAGCATCCTATTCATCGTGAAGGAATCTTCTAGTTTGAAGCAAAAATGCAATGCAGATGGATGATGACAACATCACTGGAAATATCTTAAGGCATTTACATATTTTTCTGATTCCAAAACCCATTAGAGAAGTCAGGGACATTTTGCACTCACTTTTGAGCACTGTGAACACCAGGAATTTAATAACGAGAAACGTTCCAAGTCAGTGCTAGTGTAGGGTTAAATGCAACCTGTATTTCTCATAGTTTTTTTTTTTCCTAAGTGACAATCTTGACAAGTCTAGACAGGCTTTTTCCCCACATGTTCACTGAATTCCTCCCATTTTGCAACTGAAAATTTCCAGCAGCCTCCACAGAGCAGCAGTGCAGCCAAAACCGAACAGAAAATGGTGTTACAAACCCTCATTGGGGAGTGATGGGGAAATAACTTTGTTTTTCCTATAGAACTGGTATTTATAATTTGAAAATCTTGGTTTTATGCATCCAAGTTAAAAAAAAATAGTCCCTGATGGTATCAGGGAATGGTTTGCAGATAGATAGATGGTTACCTTTTCTTGCTAATATTATGATAGTGTAAGAACTGGAATATAAGAGAGATAAGATTTTCAGGAAAGGAGGAAATACCTTTTAAAATGTAGCTGAAAGAATAATGAATCTGGGGTAAAGGTTTTGTATCTGAAGGCATCTATTGGGGTTTAGGGTTTTCCCCTGTACTGAGAGCAATTTTCTTCCTATAACCACTTATAACTCATTTACACCACCTATGTCCGGGAATCCTCCAACCCTCACCCTCTCTGACATTGCCAAAGACAGTAAAAATATTGGTCTAAAGAGACACTCAGAGCTTCTTCATCACCTTTGGGGTGAAAATTGTCCAAAAAACATGGGGAGAAAAACAGGGATGCAGTTCTCTGTCCTGGCTTACCTACCTCTGGATGTGACTGACACATAAAGAGGAATAAGCAGAGAATCATAGAATATTCTGTGTTGGAAGAGACCCAAAAGGACCCTTTGAGTCCAACTGCTGGCCCTGAGCAGGGTAATCCCAAGAACCCCACTGTGGTGGTGTTCACAGGGGTCCCAGGATGAGGGAAGAGATGAGAATCTTGACTCCATGTTTCAGAAAGCTGATTTATTATTTTATGATATATATTATATTAAAAGAAAATGATATATTAAAACTACACAAATAGAATAGAAGAAGGGATTTAATCAGAAGGCTAGCAAAGGAAAGGAAAGGAATGAGAATAAAACCTTGCGACCACTCTCAGCCCTGACACAAGCGGCTGTCATTGGTCATCAAGTTAAAACAATTTCACATGTTGGGTAAACAATTCTCCAAATCACCTTCCAAAGCAGCAAAACATGGAGAAGCTGAAACTTCTCAGCTTCTCAGGAGAAAAGATCCTGGCAAAAGGATTTTTTATGAAATGTGTTTGTGACACCCCACCCGTGCCGTGGTGTGACCTGCACAGAGGATGGAGGAGGACGATGCCCTGTGCAGTCTCTGTGTCCTTGTGCAGACCCAGCTGAGCTGAGTGCTCAGGGCTTTGCAGAGAGGAGCCTCCAGCATCTCCTGGAGCCTCCCACCAGCCTGGTCCCCAGCTGGGGGGCAAGGGGAGCAGGGCTGGCATGGCACAGCCATCCTGGCTCAGCTCCTGCAGAAACAGCCAGGGCAAGGAGGAGGAACAGCACTCCAACCAACCCAGCCTTCCCTAACAGCGAGGTCAATGGAGAAAAAGACTAAGGGATCGCTTTGGTTGTCAAAAGTGCCATCTTTTAATGAAAATGGCAAGCACAAAGTCACTTATTTTTCGTGTATTACACGGCAACACTTGTCTCGCAGTCAAGTATCGCAGGCATGCTTTCAGCAGGGCTTTTAATGAGGTGCTTGATCCTTATGTAAAATCAGCACCAGAGCCCTTATCCAGCAGGAACTAACAAGGAGCTATAAATGGCCCAATTACCAGACTGAAATGTCATTCACACATTTGTTATCTCCCACACCAACAAGGAAAAATAACACAGAGACACAGTAGCTGAAGGGGAATTGAAATTACTGTTGATTGAACTAGAACTTGTGAAGCTCTTCATGCAATTCAAAGCTTTAAAATTTAATGTGAACTATATTTAGTTTCAAACATTAGCTGGGTTCATTGATATTTTGTTTTAGCCTTGCCAAAAGTCACAATATCCTTATTAACAATATTGGCAGCTTTGAGAGTTGCCTACATGATGAGGAGCTCTCAGGAGAAGTTCTCTAGAGAAGTTACTTTGGGAGCAGCAGCCCTCAGCACAGAGGATTTCTGGGACATGTAGTCTTTGAGGTCAAATGCTCTTCCTTCAAGCCACCATCACTTTTGTGTGAGGCATGATCCCTGAAGAAGGCATTTTGCATGCTTGATTTTTTTTAACTGAATTTTTCATCTTAATCATTCTGTTGCCAAATCATACACTGGGTAATGTGACCGTGTTCACAGGGGTCCGAGGATGAGGGAAGAGATGAGGATCTGACTCCATGTTTCAGAAGGCTTGATTTATTATTTTATGATATATCTTATATTAAAACTATTCTAAAAAAATAGAAGAAAGGATTTCCTCAGAAGGCTGGCTAAGAATAGAATAGGAAAGAATGATAACAAAGGCAGCTGGCTCGGACTCTCTGTCCAAACCAGCTGGGCTGTGATTGGCCATTAATTAGAAACATCCAACATGGGCCAATCACAGATCCACCTGTCACATTCCACAGCAGCAGATAACCATTGTTTACATTTTGTTCCTGGGGTCTCTCAGCTTCTCAGGAGAAAAATCCTAAGGAAAGAATTTTTCATAAAAGATGTCTGCGACAGGGTAACTTTGCAGAACAGATGTTAATCCCATATTATTTAGAACTTTATATTGGCAGTACTATAATAGTAGAGCAAATAAATAATAACATTATAGAATGGTTTGGACTGGGAGGGATCTTAAAGCTCATCTCCTTCTGACTGCCTGCCATGGACAGGGACACCTTCCACTAGACCAGGTTGCTCTGAGCTCCATCCAACCTGGTCTTGAACACTTAGAGGGATGGAGCATCCACCACTTCTGTGGGTGAACAGTTCCAGAGTTTCACCAGCCTCACAGTAAATAATAATAAATAAAAATTTCCCTGAAAGAAAAAAAGAGCTGCTGATAACATCACAGTCTTTAATACTATAATATAATTTTAATAATATGAGCTCTGTCAGGCAGTGGGAGTGCCTTGGCCTTGGCACAGCAACCCTCAGCCATCTTCCCCTGTTTCACAGGCACATCATCTAATCCAAGCAGAGCTCTGAAATTAATGTTTCCCACTTCAGGCTAGCACAGGCAGCTCCCAGCAAGCAAACATCATCTAAACCCCTCACTGCTTTCTACAAAAATAAAGTTGTTTTTCCTCCTTCTCTTCCTGTGAGCTGTGTTGTTGCTGTGGGGCACCTGGCTCCATGCCCAAGGGGGATGCTGTGATCCCTATAAAGCCCTTTGGATGAAACAAAGCTGAATGTCTCATTGCTGAGGTGCTCAGGGAAGATACAGGCCGTGCTCAGATCCCAGCACTGCCACCTTTAAAAAGCCTGCTGAGGGAAAGGAAGAGTTTTGCATTCCCCCTCTCACTTGGAGCTGTCAGTACACTCACTAATTGGGGCTGTGAAATTGCTCATTTCTGGTGCTGTCTGGAGGGCAAACAAGGGGTAGGGATCAGGACCTGGAATGGAGGGTGCAGGATTGAGACCCACTCAGTTCCAGGCACACCTCACACAGGTGCAGATCACACCTTTGCAGAATATCTCTGCTGATTCCCAGCCAAGAATTTTCAAGCAGATTTAAATAAATGGGGTTAAATTTGCTTGCAGGAGCATGCCTATATTGCACTTTAAATAAAAACAAATTATGGTAATGTGTGTTGCTGAATGCAGAGAGTTATAAGCACTGAAAAGAATAAACATGTCTTATCTTCTTACCTTTGTAAATGATAATACTTCAGGCTTTTAATAGTGAAATAGCTTTTTTATTTTTATCTTTGGCATAGCATATTCCTCCATTAGATTTTGCTGAACTTTGGTGCGGTGAAAGGAGACAGTTTAATTTTCAGTAATTTTGGTAAATCTCAATTTACCATGTATTTTGCAGAAAACACCAAACACATCATGTTAGGGACTGATTTGAGTCACAAAAAAGTGTATTTTTTTCCTAATTCATTTTTTAAAGGTATTGGAAAAAAAAAAAGTTTGATTTTCAACACAACTATATACAACATGATTATTTTTCATGAGAATATTGCTATAGAACATCAACATCTTAACACAATAAAAAAGGGCCCACTTTTTAATGCTATTTCTTCAAATAATATTAAACACAATGAGCTACTTACTTCCACTGAGTAGGTCTTTCCTTATTTTCTGACATTTTTACTTCTGTTTTGTTCTTTTGGCCGTTCCTCTGGAGACTTTTCAGGTGATGAGGGGGTGGTGTTGGCTTGGCCTTTTTTCCTCCCTTTCCAGCTATTAGGATGGAAGAACAAGATAAATTACTTTTTCTACCCATCATTTTTCTCCTGGAGTATCCTTTGCATCAGCATTTCCCTCCAGCTAAACTCATGCTTCACCAGCTTTTTAAGGAACAATCTCTGTGTTGCCATCTCGGAGCAGAGTCAGCCCAGCCTGCAGGAGAGGATATTGCCCTCTGCTCTCCACCCTGCACACATCCCTCCCTTGGGAATATGGGCTATTTTTTTATTTATATGGAAATATACAGCTTTTCCCTGCTTTTGAATGAGGGAAGATTTGGCCTTTGGGCCAAATGTCGCTTGCAACACCCATTGGAACAGTGCGTGAGGTGGATTTGCTGCAAAAGCCACTATTTTAATGGAAATTTTCCTTAGCAATACAGTGGTCCCAGAAAATAACCTAATAAACCACAGAAAGACACAGGGGAAGCCATTGGAGTGGGCAAAGAAACTTCACTTCATTACTTTTTAAAGATCACCTGGGTGAAGGTGCCTGGATTTGGTTTGGAGGGGCTGGACACTGTGATCAAACTCTCCTCTGATCTGCTTGGTTTTGTTTGTTTGTTCTTTGGTGGGTTTTGTGTGTTTTGTTTGGGTTTTTGTGGTTTTTTTGCTGCTGTTGTTGTTGTTGTAGTGTTTTTTTTTTTTTTTTTTTGTTGTTTTTTGCTTTTTTTAATATCACAGAATCATAGAATGGTTTGAGTTGGACAGGACCTTAAAGATCCTTCTGTTCCACCCCCTGCCATGGGACACCTTCCACTGGACCAGGTTGCTCCAAGCCCCATCCATTGTGGCTGTGGACACTGCCAGGGTTGAGGCATCCACAAGGATTGTCACAAGTTTTGCCTTTAAACTGTGAGAGCTTACACAGAATTTTAGTTATAAGCAAACAAGCAGGAGAGTTTAAAGTACATCCCTGCTTGAGTCAAACAAGAACTTAATCCCTGAGCAGGAGCAGTTCCTACACTACAGCCTGACTTGTGGATTAAATTTGCCACAGGACAAGAATTTTCAAAGGGAGTAGATAATCCTATGGACAGCCAAGGTATCCAGAGACATAATTAGCAGCTCCTGAAGAAGCTGGAAGGAAGTTCAAACATTTATATTTCACATATTATTGGGCTAGATTGCATTTTGTATCTTTGCATCCTGAATTTAGGGGAAAAGCTTACTTTTGACTTTTTTCCAGGCATCTCACCGCTGACAGAGACAGATTGCTGAAATGTGTGGTCTTTAGGTCTCATTCAGTTCCTAATCACTGGATCCTCAGATGCAGTCAGGCAGCATTTTCCTCTGCAATCACATTACAATTTGTAGGTGAACTCAGTAACGCTTTCTAAACTTGTTTAATATTTCTAGTGCAGTTGTCAGCCAGCTTATGAAATGTTTACCTGTGCAGTGGTTTTCGTGTTCCTATCACCGAGTTTCTTCTTTGGAAATTAAAGCTATCCATGATCTTGTGCAAAGATATTGCCAGTGCTGCTGACCAGAAGGAGCACGGAGTTTCCTGAGGCCACTTTATAATTGCATTTTGGAATACAAATGAGTTTACTCTCCGAAGCAGATATTTCATTTGAATTCTTCCCAACTTAATTTCTTTTATAAACTCCATCATCCGGTGTTCCTGCAGTCTGTCCACAAATTAAACAGTATTTTGTGACTGTGCAAAGACTGTGTGGGATTCTAACACATGATTTTGCCCCTGGTTTATATCCTGCTCTCTGTGAGGATGAAGGACAGATGGAGCAAAGTGGGCACAACCAAAAACCTGTGTGACGTGCATCACTCTGCAGTGACACTGAAATTGCAAATCCAGAGTCCCTGACTTGCACAGCTGTGAGTCAAATCAAAATAAAATAGGCAATAAATTGCAAGTGAATGCTCTCTCAGACCACCCAGAGACTCTGTGATGGAGCAACGCTGAAATAACTCTGTCAGGTGGTGGCAGTTGCTATTAGAGCTGCCCCACTGTGGGAATTTGGGTCAAAAGTCTCCTGAAATGCCAGAATGTTCTCCATTTCATATTACTGTTTTCTGATTTCAAAGGCTGTGCACGCTAAACCCCCCAGAAGTTTGGAAGGGAGACTTCTATAACCCGATAAATGTCTTGCCAGAAAAAATGTTGCCACAAATAAGTGATGATTTTGTCCTTCTTGTATTCATTTTTTCTCTAGCTTTTGTGGCATTTCCCCCAGCTTCACCACTAAAACACACACTTTTGCACTAGGCAAGACCTGCTGAAATCCTCTGGTCTGTCTCCCTGCACTGTGGTGTCCCAACCAACCCCAGCTGGCCACCATAATTACTTAAAAAGGGATTTTCTACTCTGTGCTTTGTGCTCACATTACCTGTGTCAGCCCTTCAGCAGAGTTTTAATGCACTGAATTCCATTCCTCTATCCATTTTCACATCCTTTAAGAATTTCTAATCATGGTTTTCCTGCCAGTCTAGACACTGATAGCTCATTTTATCTTTCCACACAGTGCCTGCTTTGCCGACCTGCGAACCATTTTTAGAGCTTTTCGCTAAACTCCTTCCAAATTAGTCAACATCTCCCTGCTAATGATGCATTCAGAGTTAACATAAAGGTGAAAAAGCATCACTAAATGAGCTCCTTTCTACGTTAGCAGTGACTTAAATGAAAGCAAGTTCAAGTGAAAAAGCTCATTTTAATGGTAGTGGTGTCTGAGCAGAGTCTGCTCAGATGTGGAGCACCAGGCAGATGAATGGCTGAGTGCATCTGAGCAGGCCAACGTGCTAATGTGGGAATGCCAATAAACACAACCATTTGGATGAATATTTGATGGATTCAGGAGAACTTCATAAGGATTTAAATTTCATCATAAAGGTCTTGGAAATTAGAGGACGACTGAAACGTGTTCCCGTCCTGCTGCTTAAAGGGAGTCGTGATGGGGTTTTTTAATCCAAAAAATAGGAAGGTTTTTTTTGAGAGGAGGAATAGTGAGCATGGAGTCTCTATAGCTGTAGACAGATCAGTCTTCAGGGACAGCCTGGAATATTGATTCAGTCTGCCGCAGGAGGGAGATTTGGGGCAGGGGGCTCGAGGTAGAGAAGGAAACTTTCCAGAATATCAGTGGGGAAAGCACTGAGCTGGGATGAACCACAGCCACATGCTGTTCCTCTGCATTCACAGGCCACATTGCACATCCTTTGGTGTTACAAGTAAGCAGGAGAATGGACTTGTGTGGAGTTACTCAGCTTATAAAAACTTGGTTGTACAGAAAGATGCCTTTTATTGTTAAAATTGAATATTGTTCCGTACATGCCTTGAATGCAGCACAGCAGAGAAATAGAAGAAATTAAGTATTAAAAACATCTGCTCATGAAACATCTTTTCAAGAGAAAAGAGAACCCTAAAAGTTGGAGAACATTAAATGCCAGCAGCTAGATCCACAAATGATGGTAAAGCAAATACTTAATCTTTTACACTTTAATTACATGAGTACTAAATCCATGACAAAGAGTCTCTCTCTGGGCTAAGAAAAATAGAAGTAAAGCAACTTAGATTCAACATAAAATAATGAGAAAACTTCTGATGCTTCCCACTATTAAGTTAGGTTAAGCTCAAAACATTTATGGAAATTCATAAGAAAATATAATTCTTAGTGAAAAGAAAAAAGGTTCTTGTAAATTTTTAATATGAACTATGCAGACAATTACATTAATAAGATTTAATTATACCATGAAATATTTAGTGTTTCTCTCTATGCTAAATATTATTTTGAACACAGTTCTAGAAAGATTAGAAAGCTTAAGAGATACCAAGAAAGAAAACAAGAGCAAGTATTTAAAAAAAATAATTTTGAAAATGCCTGTAAAGACTGTAAAGACCATTGTTTCAGTCTTTACTTAAAACAAGGGAACATTTTGGTCATCTATTGCATATTAATCTCTTTATAAACACAGATATAAGAAATACTTTGTGTGCTATGTTTAATTAACAGACAAAACAGCTCATGTCTTATAGGTCACATTTAACAAAATCTACAATTAACATCCAAGTTTTGGAAGAAATGCATAACTATTTATTAGTGTCTACATTTACTTTTTATTATGCCAGAACTAACCAGCCATATATTTACTATCAACCACAACATGACTGGCTAATTGACCAACTTGTGAAATATTGTTTCCTAATTTTCCTGCTGTTGCTATCTTCATTCCACGGCTCTTTGGTCTCACACCACTTCATAATTAAGGAAAGCCAAGTTTCCTACAGGAAGTGCACTGAATTCTGTCCATGCTCAGCCCTGGTTCTGCTTCAGTGTAGGCTGCATCCCTACTGACCCACAGGATGGGCTCCCATTCCCACCCAAATGCTTGCCCTAATGCCCACACACCTGGTGCTGCTGCTGGGAGTTAAAATTGTGATTTAAACTTATTGCCAAAAGCAGCAGAATACCCCCAGGACAGCTGTAACTGGATAAGTAAGTTGTTATTCCTTAAAATGCACATTTCTAATGCCATGGCAGTCTCCCCTGTACCACTCATCTGTGCCTCAGACCCACTGATTTCACTGAGGTTCATAAGGAATTAGGTGTCAGAACACCATTGAGTGTGGTTTTTCACCCTAAACATGAACAAAATACTTTATGAATTTAATAAGACCAGCATTCAACAACCAGAAAGGGACTCCAAGGGTTTACCTGACTTCCAGGCGAGCACAGGGCAGGCAGAGCATCCAGGGCAGTGTGCTGGAAAGCTGAGCAGCCCAGAAAAACATGCAGGTTAAGTCCTTCCTGGGGTTGCTGTCTCCTCCTAAATGGAAATGAGTGTTGTGGAGGTGGCCCTGAAAATATAAGCATCATTTTTTTGTAAATGGGATGTTTGTCTTTACATTTCATAGAGCCAGAGGGTCACAGAATGGTTTGGGTTAGAAGGGACCATAAAGATCCCTTTAACTAGTTATGGGATGTTAACCTTTAGTTAAGGTTAAGGGATCTTAAACTAATCTTAACTACCTTTAAGCTAGCTCCAACCCCAATGCCATGGGCAAGGACAGTTTAATGCAGTTAATTCATGTATTGACTCAAATCTATATGCATTTTTAATAAGGATACAATATATAACATATATTTGCATATGGATGCAGAATTGTATATGTCTAATCTGTATGGAAGCAAAGCCTGCAGCCTCTGCTCTGTCCTCCCCTCCCATCCATGTCAGAAATACAAATTAGCCTTATTTCTGCAGGGCATGACCACAGTTTGAGGAAGAAAGAGGTGAGCAGCCTGGGCTGCTGCTGGCACAGAGCGTGTCTGTGGGAAGGAAGTTCCCTTAAATCAGGGTACTGATTTAAGGGGTGGGTTGGAGCCTGTTCCCTCACCAGTATCACTGGACATATGGAACAGGGAAGTGGCACTCTGTATGTCCAGCCCCAGCAACTCCTAATGGTTTATTTAATAATTTGTCACAGGAGGAGGTGCTATGATTAATTCTGAATACAGAATGCTCACACTGTTTCAATATGGTGAGCTCTTTAAAGGATCTGCTCACAGCAGGCACCAGTTGTGATTTCCCATCCTACCTGTTCCCACCTCAGCTGGGGCACCACAACTTACAGACCAGTCCTTGGTGGGTGCTGTCTCTGCTCGTGGCAGGGGCTTGGAACTGCATGGTCCTTCCAACCCAAACCACTCCATACTCCATGATGCCATTCTCTTCTGTTTTACATATTTTTCCTGCCCTTCTCCACCATTTCCCCTTTTTATTTTAACTTTTAATTCTCTCACTTCTATCTCTTTTGCCTACAACACCTCGTTAGCTTTAACATTATTTCACTCTGCCTACCCTGCCAGAGAGCAGCTTGGGTTTGTTTGTTTCCCATTTGATTTGGGAGCCCATAAAGGAGGGAGAGGAGCAAGTGGTCCCAGGTGCCCAGGGACAGCCACCTGCCCCTTGTGCCACATGGTGCAGGGGCATGAAACGCAAAGGTGCAGATGGGGAGCACGGAGCTCTAGGAGAGAGGCTGCAGGGAAGATGAGGGGCCAAGAGCCTGGGCTCAGAGGGGAGGAGAAAATGAACCTGCCCAGAGATGAGAGAGAGGAGGGCACAGTTTGCTGCAGCTCAGAAAGAGAATTAACCAAAGCAAATCCCACAAGCCAGCACAGAGCTGCAAGTGTGGCAGGGGAGACAGGAGGAGATGCACAGAAAACTCTTTTTTGCTGTTGTTCTGTCACTGCTGAGCTCATTCCTTTGAAGATTTCTGTTTGTTTTAGATGGCAAATACTAGGCAAAAGTGAACTGAAAAAATATTTTGTAGGTGTTTCTTCTTTTTTTTTTTTTAAATTAAAATACTCTGTTCCTTCTTGAGATCTCAAAACCCAGAGAAGGCAGGTGCAGACCATCTCTGACTGGTTTGGGAATCCATCACATCTGCCCTGGGAGACACAGACAGGAATGGGCAAGGCTGGCTCCCTGCCTAGCACACCAGGCAGGAGAGGACATTCAATTTTATAAGATAAGAAAATAGTTTCAGATTTGTATTTGGTGGATTTTTGTTGGGGTTTTTCTTTTGGGTGGGTGGGTTTTTTTTTTTTTTTTGGTTGATTTTTTTGTTTTTTGGGTTTTTTAATGCCTATAAGGGTTAGGAATATCAATCCCTCAAACTTTCCCATGTTTAGGCACCTGCTGGGGCACTGTGTCACACCTTGTGTTTAGTGAAGGAGAGGATTTAGCCACAACTCAATCCTATTTCCACTTCTCCAAGCAGGAAACTGGGCACAATGGACCTCACCTTTTCTTTTTATGTGCAGGAAAATCATCCATGCATCTCTCCTCACTGGCATGCAGGAAGGTTGCCCACTCTGGACCAGCATTCTGTGGGTAGAAAAAGAGGGCACTTGCTGTCAGCAGAGCATCGGGATTTGCAACAAATGTCACTGTGTTTGGCATCCCCAGAAATTGAAATTTTCTCACCCCAGACACACTGCCATGCACATGGGCAGGAGGAGGGAGGGAGAAGAAGCCTCTGCATTAGGCTAATAGTGGAGAGCACCAGTTTAAAATTTATGCTTTCAGAATATATTGATTGTAAAATAAGTATCAATTTACCTTGCCACCCTACTTTTTCTAGGACACTAATTCATGAGCTTTACACACACACACACAAAATAGTTGAGAAGACAAAGATAAGACATGCTGGTTGAATTGAAAACAATTTCTGTCATAATAAAAAATTTTTTTGGGACAGATTCTCAGATAAATCTGCACAGCTCCTCTGAAGTGAACTGACCCATGATATTTTGTACTCCAGCTAGAGAGTTTGTCTGTATCAGATTGATCCTGAAGGACATGAAGTCAGCCATCAAATCCCCTCTATTTTCAACAGGGAAGGATTGGTTCCATTGTATAAACATAGTTGAGTTGATGAAAAGAGGAAGGAAGAAAAAGACATCATAAAGTTCCTGGTTTCCTAAGCAGATGGGAGAAAGAAAGCCAATTACAGTGTAAAGCATCATTTCACCAGGAGAAGCATCCATGCTGGAAGAGCTCTCAACAGAGAGGATTTTGCTGTGCCATGTGTGGTCTCTGGGAAACAAAAGGAAGGGTGTGACTGAAATGAAGACAGACAGAATGCAATATTTCCCTTTGATGTGCAAACAGATTTAATGCTACAAAAATCAATGAGGAAACTCTCCAAAGGAGAGTGTTTTAATGTGTTATCATATTTCACATAGATTTCATAAAAATTCAATTTCAATTATAGCACAGTTTACAAACGGAGGAAAGCGCTGTGCCTCCCTGGAAAACATATGGCCATCAAAACTTCAAACAAAACACTGCCAAAGTCACTCATAAAAAACAAATAGCCATAAGCCAGTGTGTTATTGTCCTTTTAATGTCTGCTGAATGCCCATAACTCTTCCCGAGCCCGCCTCGGCTGTCAGCTCCCTGACTCTGCAGCCTCCCATTCCCACAGCTCCCCTTGACGAGCTCTGGGGGCAGGAGCTGCACTGTGAGCAGGGCTGCATGGTTCTGGTGCTATCTCACATCTCCAGCTGGGCTGCTGCAGAAAAAGGATCCCATAAATAACCCCAAAGAGCCCCAGCGTGGCGGTGCAGCGGCAGCAGGGGAGGCTGAGCCCAGCCACGGGCCAAGGCTGCTGTAGGAAGGGAAATGGGCTCAGTCCCAGGCAGCAGAAATGATTTCCTGAGAGTTCCTGGCTCCAGCCACCAGCTCCTGCTCTCCCAAATTATAAACCCATTTGGTTTGCCCCAGCAGGAATGGCAGGACTTGGTGTGGGGAACCTCAGTTCTGTGCTGCAAGTGTCAGGGGAGCTGTGCAGGATCACAAAGAGGGCTGTGTGTACAAGTGGGGACCTACTTTGCACTTTTTTCAAGGGATTGGGATAGGAATGAGAGGAAAAATCCAGGCTGGAAAGCAGAAGTGTCTGTGAAACACCACTCCCTTGGCAATGTACAGCTTTGGCACCAGCACAGCCTGTACCCCAATGCCCATTGCTGGGACACAATTTGTGTCACAAACCCCTTTTCTGCCACTGGGATACAGCTAAAGCTTTATGGAAAACCAGTTATGCTTTTTCCCACCTTTAACTGCTAGAAGGATCACCATATCTCTCTGTATTTTCCAGCTGATGGAGAGATGAGCTGCTTCTATTGGCAACCAGACTGTGCCCTTTTTCTGTGGGAACCCAGGACATTCCTCTGGCTGGCCAGGATGGCCAGGACCCCTGACAGGGGGCTCAGAGACCCTGGCACAGAGCCCAAAACACCTCTGGGTTTGATTTTGACCCATGGAGCAAAGTTACCAACCTTATATGAAGATCAGCAAGCCACAACAGTTTAGGTAGAATAACAGTGAAGTTATCACGGGGTGAAAAAGTAGATTTTGGGGTTTTTGGTATGGGGGTTCAGGAGGCAAGATGGAGGGATCTGGGTGTGTCCAGCCTTTCTCTTTCTTCTTCTTCTTGGCCTCCATCTTCTGCTGTGATGTTGGCACTTTTGGATTGGTTTAGAGTAGAAGCTCACTGTCTAACACAGGTGATAGGCATTGCAAAGTAATTGTAAACATTGTACACATAGTTTTTAGGATAAAGACAAAACACCGCCCCGGGGGCAGGCAGAGTGCCTCTGACTGTCCTGCTGAGCAGATCTCGGCAGGGCAGGAGAAAGAATTTTATAGATAAGATACAATAAACAACCTTGAGACCGAGAAATGAAGGGCCCTGACTCTGGGAAAAGAGACTTTGGAACTTTTCTCGGGGTCACTCTGACAAGCTAGAGAGACCCTGACATTTTTTCCAATATTTTCTCCTTTAAGAGCTTCTTGCTTTTGGATGGAGACCAGCACATGCAAATGAAGGGATGCCTGGCTGGGGGGAGAACGTGCCCCATCCCTCTCTGAGGTTTTGGCCCTTTGCAGTACCCACAGAGGGAGAAAGGGAGGGGGGAACTGCTCTTGGGACAGGGCTGGGGGGACACCAGGGCAAAGGCAGCATTCAGGGAAAGAGCCAATCTCCAGGGCAGCACACCCCAGCCCCTCACATCCCAATTTAATTTGGAAATACAACAGGGAGCCACTGGTTATAGGCGTTTTGCTTGAGCTGGGGGAAGTGAATAAGGAGCAAGTGGCAGGGATGAAGCAGAAGAAATGAAAACCAGAAATGCACGGAAGGAGGACATTATTGATGGCATTAGGGAGGTGTAAGTGTGGGGGAAGAAAACGTGATGCAATGCTGGCAAGGGAGGGTGAGCTCACAAACCTGATGTGTTTTAGCTGTGAGGGAGAGAGGACAGGGCTCAGAGCTGACACTTTTCTCAGGGCACACCTGTCTAGCACAGCCTGGGGGATGCAGTGGCAGCAGTGGGGCTGCCTGCACCTCCATGAGCTCTTAATTTTGCTCTGCCTTTACTGGAGCACAGGACAGACACCCTACATAAATATAAAGAAGATGAAAAATCATTTCTCCTTTCTCAATAGTAGCCTGCACCTAGGCTAGAGAATTCTTTTTCCAGAAAGGCTGTAAAATGTATCATCCCTACCCTCCCACTGGCATTAATGTCTTGCCTCAAAATACGCCCAATCTCGACTGCAGGACGTGTGGCCCTTGGAGTAAGGCCAAATATCCACACATCTGCCATTAGGATTTTACAGGAAACCATTTAGTGGCAAGGTTTTCCCACAGGCAGTTCATCTCCACACTAAATGAGCCATTCTGACAGCTTCTGGACCATCTTTCCCTGGGACCTCTTTGGGGCAGTTTGGTTTTAAGGCTCCTGAGCATAAACAGCCAACAGCTCGCTGGGTTTGGTCACTTCTAGAACAATAAAGACAAAAAGGAAAGACTGATTTTTTCTTTTTGTTTGTTTGTTTGTTTTTCCTTATTACAAGCAATAGTATCTAAGTTCACAGTGGGTATCACAGGAATATTAAAACAGATCATTCTCCAAGGGTCTGAGAAAATAGCAACAATTAAATGTTAAATATAAATGCATGACCCTTTCAAGGTAGTTCAAGCCAGTTTCATCAATAAATAGCATTGCAGAGAAAGATGAGTCTCACAGCATCTCCCAGAAGGAGCTAAAAATGATGGGAAACTTCAGGCACAGTCACAACAGCATCAGGGTGCATAGGAATGCACATTTCTGCACATTAAATATTGTCCTTACAGCTTTCCATCTGGGTCTTTCCTGTGGGGGTAAATTTATTCCAATAATGTCCAATCCTCTATTTAGAGATCTGTAATGGCAAGGCAGCCTGAAGCACAAATTCACAAAAGCCCTGGAGAGCATTCACATGTGTGTGCCTCCACTCAGCCTCAGCAAGGAACACAAAAGCCCTGAATCTGCAGAAGTTTTGGGTCAGACACAAAGTCCTTTTTTAAGTTTTTTTGTTTGTTGGTTTTTGGTGGGGTTTTTTGTTTCTTTTTGTGGGTTTTTTTTGTTTTTTTTTTGTTTTGTTTTTAATAATTTTTTTTGTTTGGCTTTTTTTGTTTTTTTTTTTGTTTGTTGTTGTTGTTGTTGTTGTTGTTGTTGTTTTGGTATGATTTTGGGGGTATTTTTGGTTTTTTGTTTTGTTTTTTTTTACTTTTGTTTCCTCCTACCCTGTTAGCTGGGTGCCCTTCCCGAGGGTGGGATGGGATGCTCAGGTGGGAGAGCTTTGGGTTTGAGTGCTAAAGAAGACAACACATATTTGGAATTGATGAATTGATCTATAGAAAAGTCTTGGGTTGATACCTAAATTCTCCTAAATATTTAACTAATAGCCATGAAGAGAAAAGTGGCTGCCTTGTTTAACCTATGAAGAGCTGGGCTGTATTAGCTGGGAAAAAAAAGTGTCTAAAATGCCAAGAGGAAGGGAAAAATAAAGAAACACAAACACAGGGGTTATGGAGACATGAAAGCACCTCTGTCAGTGGATAAGTTGGTAGCTTTGCTCTGCATGGGAGGTGGGACTGGAGCCTTCCAGGGGTCATGCTGTGTGTTTGAAGGGTGATGGTGTTTAGGGACCAAGCACTGCCTGTCCCCAGGACAAGGCTGAAGGGGAGGAAAGCCACTCAGATATGTCACCTCCAGATTTCAAGCTGCTTCTGGCTAAAGCAACAGAGAAATAAATCCCCTTCCCTTCCAAAAACTCTCCAAGGATCCACAACAGTAAAATTACAAAGCTCTAACCTAACATTTATAAAGAAGGATATAAAAGAGGAATAAAAAAATATTGCACTGGTGGGTAAGCAGTTGGTTAAATCAGGCAGGAAGGCCAGGAAAATGCCATCCCATGTGATGAAGTGCAGCCAGGAGGACACAGCAGTGGGAGGAGGAGTGTGGAGCTCTGTGATGAAGCACAGGCTGCTTGCCTGGGGTGCTGCAGCAGCCTGCAGGCTTGGGCAGTGCATCCATGCCTTGGGAACGCTCAAAGGGAAGAGAGAAAGGAGTGAAGGATGTGGTTATGGACCTTCAGGCAGGGCAAGGAGGAAAAAGTGTGTCCTGGGTTGACTATATGATGCTTTTAACCCAAATCATCTTGTTCTATTTACACTGAATAATGAGTTTTGCACCTTTAAGACTTGTTCCAGAGAGTGAAGGGGGGAGAGAAGAAGCTGCAGTTTGTTTTCAGACACTGCACTCACTCCACATTCCTGCTCCTGCGCTGTGCTGTCTGTGGATGGACAGACAGTGGGACAGAGCTCTCCTTTGCTTTTAGCTAGTTTAGCTAGCTGAGGCAAAGAAGTTCCCTGGACTGTGGTTTTTTTCCCTCTTCTTTGGACCTGTTCAAACCTGCTCTGGCCTGAACACCCAGCAGAGCACCGGCAGCTCCACCTGAGGCCCACCAGGCCGGGCCTGGGCTGCGCCATTTCCAGCACTGAGGGACGGATCAGAGACTGAGTGAGCTGAGCTACAGCCTGGGGATGGGGTTTCCTCAGTTTGTCATCTCTTTTGGAGCGGCAAGGGGTTTTATTGTTTAATATTGTTTAGATTTTATTGTTTAATAAACAGTTTTTTTCCACCTTTCTGCAAGGAGGTATTTTCTCCTGGACCAGTTGCGGGGAGGGGCCGATTGAATCTGCTTTCCTACGGCAGCCCCCTTGGGATTCTCTCCCAAATTTGCTCTGAACCAGGACAAAGTGGAAAGACCAAAAGAGTTTTGGTGAAACTTGCAACCTCTCAGGTGGGAATCACTGCTGGAGCTCCCTGCATGAGGTGACTTTGAGAGAGCTGCAGCAACCCCAGGAGAAGGTTGGGCTGGTGAAGATCAGCCTCAGGAGTGCCCTCCAGGAGAAGAGCAGATAAATTTGGGGCACAGCTCCCCCACCCTGCCCAAGGAGCTGGGAGATGTCTCAGTGTAGGAAAAGTTGTGCTGGACTTTAATGAGGCTGCCTGTGGGTGAATGTGAAATGAATAAAAGACAGCTGATGGAAACTAATCACTGCCTAAAAGGGTTCGGTACAGATGTGCTTAAGACACAGTTATGAAAGACAGGATTGAACATCTCCTCCAATAAAAGCTGTGCCGAATGACAGCCACGGCCGAGGCAGTTAATTAAAGCACAGCGTTGAGACACTCATGTATAGAAAGCAATAAACAGCTTTTGCACTTGATTAAACAGTGAAGACTGGGGGTTTTAAATTGGCACAGGAGACATTTGCTGTAAGCACACCTCAGAGTCACAGGTATTGATGCTCCAAAAAGGATGGTTTGCTCAGCTTACCTTCCCCAGAGCAGGAGCAGCAAGTGCATGGGCTCAGGCAGATGGATTCTCTTCTCAGCAAAGGTGGCTGTGGTGGTGAGGGAGGCTGGGGAGGGGCTGCTGTATGGAGCAGAGATGAGCTGAGCCTCCAAAAGAGGGTAAAATTCTTGATAACAGCACTCATTTTGTTGCAGTTCATCTTTTCCATTTCACGAACGCCCCTGTTGGTTTTCAGACACACAAAAGCTGTTCCAGAGCTGAAAATTGCTCTCACTGTGACAGCACCTGGCTTCTGTGGCTTGCAGCTTGCAGCCGTGCCTGGCAGCAGCACCAGACATGCTGTGTGGCACTCAGGACACACACACAGCAGCAAAGTGCCTCACCCCAACTTGTTTTTATAGACAAAGCAAGAACAAAAGCAAAGCCAGAGGCACATTATATGAGTTTCACAATGTCCTGCCATCAAACACAGCCTCCTGCAGCCTTTCCTCAGCAAAGAGTTTTACTGAACAATTTGCCAGAGCCACAGAGAGCTAAAGCTGGGAGTGGGTGAATATTTTGCTTTTCACCTCACAGGTTCATTAAGCATAATTAACCCTGTATTAAGTGTGCCGCCAGCTGTGCCTTCCCACTGCTCTGCCCTCTGCTCTGCCACACCACCAGTAGCCCAGGATTTGTGAGCACAGCTCATGGTGGACATGGAGAGTCCCACACTTGCAGAATATTTGCATGAACAGGGCATTCACAGCCTAGATTAGAAAGGGTAAAGTGGTGAGGCAAAATGTTTCTTGTGGAATTCACTTTTCTGTAAAGTGGCAGCACCATGTTTCCCAGCTGTATCTATGTGATAAACTTCAATCAGAGAAATTCTACTTGAAATATCAGCGGAGAACTATAAATAATATAATTAATATAATATTTTAGTGCAATGTAATTCAATGCAAGGTGCATGCAGGTGTCAGTTGACAGCAAAGAAAGAGAATATGCTGGATACAGGGGCTAATTGGCAGTGCTAATTATTTCTCATGAAAAATAGAATATATAAAATTAAAATTTGTATAGGATGCTGAAGGAAGATAAAACCATCAGGTTATGCCAGGAGGAGCAAAGGGACAGGATGGATTCCAGGAAGGGACACAGAGCAATGACCCTGTGCTGCTTTCAGCCCAAGTCCTCCAGGCTCAGGAGACAAGCAGGGCTCCCTGTCCATTCTGTACTGAACTTTAAAGTGCAGGGAAAGGCGGGAGCTCAAAATGAGTTTCAGTAGTGAAGCTGCTGCACTTTACTTTTCATAGCAATGGATTTTTTAAAAGGTATGTCAAAGAGAATTGAATTTGGGTTCATGATTACAGCAGTAAGTGATGTAACTCAAGTTAATTACATTCTCTCTGTCTCCCAAGAACTGGATTTTCCTTCTTCCAGCAGATATACTCTAGATATTGTGGGCTTGGTTAAAATCTAAGTGTTCACTTTAGATCAAGGTGTTTTCCTAGTGAGATATACTGAACACATTTTGAATTTATAAAACACTCTCATGAGCAAGAACCATTGAGAATGAAGATGGGAAAGTAGGGACCACATGAAACAGTTTGTAAATATATTTTGTGAAATTCTGGTGTATGTGGAGGAGAGCCGCTCCTGTGCTCCAGGGGTGGGGCCCCTTCCCTTTGGCCAATACTTTCTATCAATATAGTATCTATAATAATACACTATCTATACTTTTCTAGTATATATAAATATATATATATATTTTTATATATTTTATATATATATTCTAGTATATATATATTCTAGTATACATATATATATACTAGAATATATATAAAAAATATATATATATAGAATATATATATATATTAGAAGATATAATATTTAAAAAATATATATATATATAAAGCTCCACCAATGCATGAAAGAGCCTGTGGGACCAGGAAATGGCCAAACTTTTACTGACAGGGTTAAACCATGGAATGTCCTGAAGTGCACATTGGGAAAACAAGGTTTTCTCCAGGCTATGTGGAGAAGATGGTGCTGCTCTGACAGAGTGATGGCTCTTATTTCTTTTGGCCTTTGGCATGTGACTATCATTTCACATCCTGATGCCCATCAGCAGTGTCCAAACAATGTTCATTGCAGTGACATTATTGTTATTGTTGTTGAAAAATGGAAGTAAACAAGGGGCCTGGACATATCCATAGGGCAACAAGGTTTTACAAGCACTTTTAAATACACAATTTTTCAAAGTTTTCACTTGACTACTCTCAATAGCAATACTGTGTGTTCTTGCAAGGGTTTCAGCCTGCAGATTTATGCGCTAGTGTGAACTACATTGCTACCTTCAGCTGTAAACTTGGTTCAGGAAAAAAAAAATAAACTCATATGCCCAGACTGCACAGTGAACCTAAAAAAACCTCCCTGTCATTACGAAGCAGGTTTGCTCTACAGAATTTTGAACAGCCTTTAATTTCCACTGTACATTCGCACACACACACTGGGCTAACTTCAAGCTCACACAGGAAACATGCAGAGGAGGGATTTTAAATTCTAGAGTATAAAAACCTGATTTAATCAGCTTAAAGCATGTTGATAAAATAGTTAAGTAGATTAGATTAAAATTCAACAGTTTCAATGCTTCATGAGTAAAGCTGTTTAGTCCCTATGAGAGTGGCACTTTTTTGCCATCATATAAGGAAAGCAATAGACACTGAGTACATGCCACATCACAATAAATGCTCTTTCCTGGCAAACTTGGAATTCAGAGCACTCTAAAAGAGCAGGTTATGCAAATATCCATTTCTTATTAGAAATTTAATTATGTGATATCCATGCTATGAAAATCAGAAATTCACTTCCTGCCCATGTACCTGGACTTTAGAAGACACCCATGTGTTTCTGCAGCACAATAGTCTCAAATATTCTGAAATTCCCAAAAATCCCTAAAAATCAGTGTCACCACATCTCACACTGACACAAAAAATACTTACAAAAGTGATTTTGACGTTCTAATAGGAAGCTAAACAGCACCATGAGCAGAATCAAGTAAAGAAGATCCATCTCTGTGGTGGCTGCTGCCAAGTTCCCCCAGCTTAGCAAGCAGAACAGGTACAGAGAACTCTTAAAAGCAATCAAAACTGAAATTACAGGGGAAAACAATGTAGGATAATGGAGCACTTTGCTTTGCAAGGCTGCTCTAGGTTAGGTCAGGCAGAGTTTTCAATGGAAACAAAAAATCTCTATGCAGTGACAGCAAAGGAAACAGAAGTGGGAGATGCCCTCATTACCATAAATGCCCATTTCCCTCTGTATCCTTTAGAAATGTAACTTTTCATGAGCTCACTACTGTGTAAGGCTATCCTGAGCCAGTCCAGCCCAGCTGGCTGAGATGTCCATCCTCTGTAGGTTGTGAGTCTGGTGCTCAGAGCAGGTCAGCACAGAGTGGGGCTGAGAGAGAATTCAAGTGCCATCAGGAGGAGCAATGGCAGAATTTCAATTCCTCGGGGCAGGGAGCCTGGTGGCAAGGGTGAGGAGTGAGAGGAGGGAGCTGGAGTGGAAGTTAAGGGCTGCTGAAGAGAAAATGCTGGAGACAAAATCAGTGTGATTGTTCCAGCTGCACAAAACAGACCCAATGCCTTGCACAACCACAGCCTTTACAGAAAAGCATTTTTCTGCCCTTCATGAAGAAAATGTGGGGTCAGGGCCTTCCTAGGATTGCTCTCTGAGGTCCACTTCTCTTGCCTTCTTTTCTGTTTTGTGAAATCCTCCCTTTAGCAGTTAATAATGCTGAAGGGGTAGGTAAGAGGAATCCCAAACAACAAAAAAAAAAAAATCCCACCTCACTAGAGCACCTGGCGACATGACAAGACACCAGCTATTTCAAATGTCATCCTGGGGAAAGTCTCTTCTTCATTCTACCAGCACAGACCTTCCTTCAACCCAAAAAATCCTCTCAGAGGTTTCTCCATCAGAAAGGATTCAGAATGTTTGTAGGCACAGATCATGCTCTTATAGACATAATGAAATTAGCTACATTGGCTACATTATCATAGAACATCCAGGGTTCAAAGCAACCCACAGGGATTGAGTCCAACTTGGATACATTAAATGCCATTTGCATGACTCTCTGATGCCCAGAATTTTACAGAGGTATAGATACAGCCTTGTTTGTTTGGAGTTTTTCTCTGCTGAAATACGAAGATAACTGCTCACAGTGCCAATTCAGTTTGGGGGTTAGCTCCTTACAGATTGTGCCTGGCATCAGCAAGAGATTAATGCATCTCTTCACTTACAATACAAGATTTACAAGCAATGAAATGACAATTCAGAGCTCTGTGGTCACTTGGACTGCAGGACCCTCTGTGCTCATGAGGTCTAGAGCAGGTCCCACCACAATGGGGTCATCTCTGTCACAGACACATTTTATGAAAAATCCTTTCCTTAGGATTTTTTCCTCCTGAGAAACAGGAACAAAATGTAAACAATGGTTATCTGCTGCTGTGGAATGCAACAGGTGCATCTGTGATTGGTCTGATGTGGTTGTTTGTAATTAATGGCCAATCACAGTCAGCTGGCTCAGACTCTCTGTCCAACACACAAGCCTTTGTTATTCATTCCTTCTTTTTCTATTCTTAGCCAGCCTTCTGATGAAATCCTTTCTCCTATTCTTTTAATATAGTTTTAATATAATACATATAAAATAATAAATCAGCCTTCTGAAACATGGAGTCAGATCCTCGTCTCTTCCCTCATCTTTGGATGCCTGTGAACACTGTCACAATCTCTGTTTCATTTTACCTCCTCACTTTCCTCAGGGCTGTAAAAAGTAGGGTAGTTTGTCCATGATGGATGGGACAAGCAGCTTTAAACTTCACCATTGGAAACTGAGACATATGCATAAAAAAATTTAAAAAATAAGGACAGCAAGTGCTGAAATTGGCTGTTTAAGGATATTGCTGTCACTCTTGAAATTGGCTGTTTAGGGACATTGCTGTCACTCTTCAGAAATTCTGGAGAAATGCCTATGGAGGCTGCCTGAGCTGTAGCTGATTCTGTTAGAGAAACGTGGAGAGGGCAAGAAGAACCCCAAGGTACTGTCAAGCCCTGTGATTCTGTATTTCTTATTCTTAATTAAGTAGTTCCCTCCCTTGGTGCTGTCCACAGGGTTTCTGTCATCTGTAATGAGTATGATTCCGTTTTTTCTGTCATTCAACTCTTCCTAAACACCACAAGTTTTTAAACTGCAATTTGAACTCTGAAATTGCAGGAAGTATAAATAAAAGGAACTGCTCTGTACAAAGAACTCAATTTCATATTATCTGTACACATGGAAATCCAGTTAAATTCCCTGACTTTTTTCAACCTGCCAGGGAGTGGGAAGTAAAAAACCCTATGAAAACATTAAAGAAATAGAATTGCGTTTGAGTACTTTGGAATAGGAATAAGGAAGGGTTGAAAACAATTTAAGAAATAAGAGGCTTTCAGTAACTGAGTCCTACAGACTTTGGATACACATAGTATCTATAGAGATAGTTACTCTCTGAAATATCTGAAAACAAGAATTCAAGGGATCCTATCAGATATAAAAGGTGTTTTACTAGCTAGGCTCATTTTCCATAACTTCCTGTGACGAGTTATTATCCTGAACTTTAACATCCCTCAAAGTCCCCTCAGCCAGCTAAGGCAAAATCTAAACAGAATTATTTCTTCATAATATCCACATTTAAAACACACCACACAGCTGTCAATGAACACCCCCACCAAAAACCATGTCTCATTGTCTCATTATTTCTCCTCTTTTTTTTTTTTTTAGGTAACTTACATGTAGCTTTCCATGTACCTCTTGGAATCTTCATCATTTTGCTCCACACCTCTGGAGACAGTTCCCTCTCCCAACACTTGTTCACAGAGCCAGGAAGATTTTGTGAGCTCCCCAAAGGCTCGTCCCAGATCTAATCTTGCTCTCTTGCCATTACAAGACTGTGTAGGTTGTTTTTATAAGAAGGGCTTCATTTCCCTTCCTCTGAGACACAGCTTTGTTAGGTCCAGAAGCATCTCCTCTCCTGATGGACTCATTAATTGCTCCTTGTCCCAGGGAATGTAACACTTCTGTCCCCTCCCTCTGGAGAGTCACCAAGCTGGTCTCAGGGTGAAGTGTCCTTTGCAATGAACTTTCATATTTTACATCTAGCTGTCCAAATAAACACATTTGACCCAGCAGAGCAGTGGAGTTTCAGTGCTCACAGGTTATTGCCTGCTCCTGGTGACATGGAAGCAATTAACCACCCCGGGGTGACTGACCTCAGCATTTTTCTCTTTGGTGGACTGTAGCAATTGTTCTGATATTAATGATGCAGAGGAAAATAGGATGTGATACAGTAATCTGTGACAAGATCCAGGTTGTCATGCTGTATTTATGGGATATGGCTATTTAAACAGACAATATGATTGCTGCTTTTCAATGTTCATTATGGTAATTGATTTGCTGTTTCATTTACTGCTAATGTGCTTGTTAACCTAAATTGTTTTATTCCTTCATTAAAATGTTAATTTAAAAAAGCATCTTTCTGAAAGTTGACTTTTAAAAGATATGTGAGAAGAAAATTCCTTTAAGGTATTTTCAAATATTGAAATGTTAGCTACATTTTAAAACACTTATAGCAGTGTTTGTTGTAATGGATGCATAAACTTTTTACTACAAAAAAGAGGTTTGTCCTGCTGATTATAGACCCTTAAAAGTAATTTAATATTGTTTCATTTAATTTTGCTATTCCTTAAAGAAAGACACTGTTGGCAAGTCAGATGTGCCTAATTAGGACTTTTTCAGTGACAGGAGATGCTGTCCAATCCTTTAAGACTAATTAATTCTATAACAAAATGCATGAGAGCTGTCATGTAGTTTGCCAGACATTCTTAAAACTGGGTAGATGATATTTGGGTTAGGATTATGGAGAGCTGTAACTGTCCAGCATGACTCAGTCTGGGAAATAACCAGCTAAGTATTTTGTTGGGCTGAAGAAATGGGGCCAAACCCAGTGGTGGTGCTGGTGGTCCTTCACCCCGTGAGTCCATCCTGGGACACAAGGATGTCTAATCCCTATTTCCCTGTTTCCCCCCCAGTCCTTCCATGCCTGACATTCCTTTCCAGCTGCCACCACACTCAGGGATTGCTCTCAGCTCTCCCAGTGCTGTGCCCCCCTGCCCTTGCATATTTAATCATAATTGGAAGTCAAGTGACTTTTACGAGACATGAATGTTAATTACCTTTCAGATTGCTGGAGAGGGTACTTTGTCTGGAGTTGCTCTGATTGTGGTAATTAATTAGTAGTGCGAGGTCAGCCTCCTGTCTTGCACAGTTCATTGAACAGCGTGTTTTCAAATATTTATAAAGATGTTTTAGTACCTATCACTGAAAGCTGCATTAATGTTTTAATTTAAGCAGGAAAAAAGCACAACTTAATCCTATCAGACACAACTGTGGTAGTATATCTACAGAATAGCAATCTCAAATTAGGCATTATGTTTTATTTTATTCATGTTCATTAAGAAGAGGGGAGAAATATATCTGATTCTGCACTGTAGGAAACAAACTAGAAAAAAATGAACTAGAGCTAAAACTGTAGAAAAATTTACATTAAATGACTTTTCAGGGCAATGAACTACTAGGATTTCAGGAATTTCAAGATGATTAAAATAGCTGAATATATGCAGGAAATCATCACAGATCTTCCACTAAGGCTTAACATCTTCTGAAAAGTGTCAGATAAGACACATCAGGGCAGAGCAAGGGCTGAACCCAATCATGCACACGCAGACAAATCCCAAAGAAGGTCTCTCTCTTTATGACAGACCAATTTTCAAACTGCCTGCTGAGCTAAAGGGCCCTACAGGTGAGATAGGTTTTGTTTGCACCACCACAGCTCACCAGAGTCAGTGGAAAGGACACCAAAAGTCCTTGGGATCTCCATCCTGGGGGAGCAGGGGCTGCACACCAGCCTTGGGGAGCTCACACAGAGCTTTTAGTGCACAGTGACTCTGGCTCTGCTGTACAAAGAGCCCTGCTACACTCTTACTACAAAAAAGTTCCAATGACTGCCAGGCTCTAATTGGAATACTGTGACTCCTGAAGTAAGGACAGATGCACAGCACTGCCAGTCCAACAAATCTGATCACTGGGGAATGCACTGGACACCTTTACCCACTTCTACTCCCCAGTGCACTCCTCCTGCTCTGAAAAGCAGCAGATAAGACCAGGCTTTTGAAGTTGAATGTTTACAAGTGTACACAAAAATGCAGGATATGCACATATTCCATTTAAGAGATGTCCAGAATTACAACTTACCTGGAGAACAACCTTAACCTTATACATAAACCAGACCACTCATCCCATCTTGTTTAATTCTTCCATCTCTCCTGATGTATTGATAAGACATGGCAGACTGCCTCCCAGTAGGTGGGAATATTACTTGAACCTTTCTTCCTTTTCCTTTTAAAAAGAAAAATCTTCTCTTTTTAAAAAGAATTTTTTTTATGGACCTCTAACACCTCAAAGTAACAGCATCACTACAGCTGCTATACTTTTATTTCAGTAATCACTGCCTGATTTACCAAGCAGTTAATCTCACATTTCACCAGGTGTGTGGAAGTTCTGTTGGGCAGCTCTGGGGATAGCTGGCCACTCTGTGAATGTGTGAAGGAAAGGCAGGCTGTGATGTCCCCAGCACAGCACGAGGCCAGAAAGGTGCCCCCGAGCTCCCTGCTGCAGTTCTGCTGTCTGGTGTCACTGCTCTCACACCCAGCAACCTCAGAGCTTCATTCCTGCTTTTCTGTCAGACCAGGGCTCCACTTTGGGATACCCCAAAGCTCAGAGTCCTCAATGGAATTAAAGCTTTGCTCTAACATTGCTGCTGCTCTTTGGACAGAGCAAATCCACCGTGCCTCCTGCCCTGGTTCAGGTGTTGGTTTGTCACAGAGCTCAGTGCGCTGCTCACACACAAAGGGCACCAGATTGAAACATCAGCAGGTGGAAAAACCCTTTCCTCAAGGCTCAAATGCAATCCTTGCCACCCCCTTGTGCTATTCAGGAGCTTGGACACACACCTGTTGAGCAGGTCCTCTCTTCAGCAAGTGTTCTATGTATCTGCACACACTTACCTTATTCTCTTTACCACTAATGAATCATCCAACACCAACTCATATGACAGAATGCTGCCTGTGCATGACCACATTACAAACAGTGAGAAACTATTGGACTACACAGCTTGTTTTCCTGAAATTTTCTGAGGTGCCAATTCTTGTAACATTCAAAATTGTTTATTGAAGAAATATTTTAAGAAAAAGTCAGTGGCCAGTTTCTATAATCCATTTTTTTTCTCTCCAGCATGAAAACATACTTTAAAAGAGCTTTAGCAGTAATCCTAAATTAATATTTCATTTGAGTTTCCATGGTAGTTTCAGCTCTTTCTTTCTATTGAACTATGAAAATTATTTTTTACTCAGGGTAACTACAGATGAGTTCTGATACTATACTATTCACTATATACATTTTGTATATATATGGATTGTGGTATTTTAAAGGTATTTTTTTACCAAAAAATGGATCATTAGTAGGCTTAGTAGCAGTAGTGGAGGTCAGCAGTATCATCGTCTTCATTCCAGGGAAAACTGATTGAACATCCTTTGAGGCCAGCAGACAGTTCCCTCTCTACAAGTTCAGCTTTGAACATCACTGCCAGAGGTCAGGAGAGGCACAACACACACCAAGTGATGTGCAGCTGCCACAGGGAAGCAAAAAGATTCCCTGTGCTTTTTTCTTCCTTTTTGTCACCTTAAAATATGGGCACCGAATGAGCAACCCCTGCCTCCATGAGATTTGTATTTCACATGTGGAGATGGTAAAGCACAATAAATTAGTGGCCTAGGATGATAAATTATCCTTCCCTCCATCAGCCATCCTTCTGTCCAGCTAAGACTTGAAAAATTCCAAATGCCTCAGTACTTTTGCAGAGATGCCCAGGGTTGGACAGACAAGATTCATTGTTGGTCTGCTTGTTCCACATGAAAAATGTCTTCATTTCTAAGGCTGACAACCTTGAGGACCTTTTATCATCACTGACATTGCTTCCCTACATCATCTTCTCATCTTTCAAAAAGGGGATGCATTGGTTCTATTCTGATACATTAGGAACTTTCACAAATTTTCTGAAATGTTTACACAAAATTCAGTTAATATATGTGACTGCACTGATCCTGATAAAAATTAAACAATTGCTGCTACATTAGGAGTTTCTCAGCAATCTCACTGCCAGGTAATTGACTGAAGCAGGAATTTTAAAGGCATTCCACTACAGAGCTTTCCTTCTGCAAACATCAAACACCATGACTGTCTTAGAAATGAGAAAGAAACAATTAGAATCTGCTCAGCAAAATAAATATTCTCAAATCTGATTCCTAGTGTGCTCATCAAGAGGACTGCATTGATGTTGGCAATCTCAGTTTTGTGGAGTGACTAATCAGAGTACCAGGAGCATCACCCATCTCAATTTGTCATTTAGAATTTTGTTGCCATCATTCAGAGTTTATGCAAACTCTTGTATAGACCAAGAGGCCAGTTACAAGGCAGAGACTCCACTGCACTATTATGTAAATAAACTAGAACAATTTCTGTGGAGAAATAAAAAATCCATTAGACAGAACTATAAAATTTTCAACACATTTTTTTTTATGTTTTGCAGAGATTCTCCATTCAGCAAAGAATTTTAGAACCTAGTTTGTGATGGAGCACATCACATGTCCCCCTTCAAACTTAAACTTATTTTTGTTGTCTATTGAAAGAAAACCTGGGTATTCCTTAGCCTAAGAGCACAACGTCAATGAACAGCTCCATTTCTGTAAATAATTGTAACTCCTGCTATTTGTGGAACACACAGACAGCTTCCCATTGCCAAGCAAAATCATTAGTACTGTGGGAGAAAAATTTTATCCCAATGAATTCTGTGGAATAGTACAGAACGGGCATTTCACCTGAGTGTTCACTGAATGCTTTCACAGGAAAACAACCAGGAAAAGCCTTGCAACTACACTCTGAAGAGACAGATGCTTCTATCTGTGATGCAGCCAATCATTTTTTAGTTCTAAGCTTGTGTCAACTTACAACACACATTAATCTGTTCCCTTAATAACAGCAAAAAGGCTGTGGAAATGTAAAAAGTTAACATTTCTCTTGTCCTTTGTAAAATTTTATAGAATTTCCAGCCCAAAAACATTTTGCTGAACTTATGAGGATGCATGTATATGTAATTGATCATGTCCTCAGTCTTTGGCCCTTCAGCTCCTTGTGTGCTCTTCCCACCTGCAGAACCTGGGGATTCTGGGGCTGTGGAAGGATTGTGGAAACAGTTCCTGTGGAGAACCTTGGTAAAGTGAAAAAACAAACAAACAAAAACCCATTGTGGATTGTTACTCCTATGTGCAATTTAAAGATTATGAAGTATGGCAGTAGTAGAGCTCAGTGTCTCCATCAAATTTTTGCCTACATATTTATGACCTCATTCGGATCTAATACCAAATATTTAATAGCTCCACTAACATCAACTGTGTATTTATAAGGAAATAAATTATTATTTATAAAGTAATTAACTCTCAAGCAGGTGTAAAGTAAATAAAATGTCTCAGTGAAGGGACACTGAGACATCACAAAAAGTAAAATTCCTCAGGCCTGTGTAAGAATTCATGTTTTAACTCATGTTACTTTTATACTCACCAGACAAAATTTAGTTCTATCTGAGTTTTGAAGATAAGAGATTCTCTTCCATAAAAATAATAGTAAAGTTTCTGAAATTTCCAACTACTTACGCCTCATAACAACTGCAATTGTGGGGAAAAAAAATAAAAGAAGGAAGGCCTAATCCTTCTCTGATGATGTCAGCAGAACAAAGGCAGAACCTGTGGAATCATAGCTGTGTGGTATGAAACTATTTAATACAGTATTTTTATAGAAAAAATAATAGCTTTAAAATTCTATTGACATTAATATACAGCTATACACCTAAGTCATCCAAACACGTGCAGAGCTGCAAAAACATTCAAATAGAATTTGTATAAAAAGGAAAAATTTTCATTAAGAAAATGGATTTAGCCATTTGTACAAAGTAATGTTTTTTCGTTTCAATTTGCTCTTTCTTTAGCTTTCATTTTTTAAGTTAAATTTAAAAATTAGTCAACACACTGAATTAAGTATGTAGATTTTCATTTAAATAAATCAGTCAACAATTTTTTTATAAAGTATTTAACACTTCATTGTAGAAACATAGGCAAAATGACTATATAACCAAAATGAAAAATACTGTTCAATTTAAAAAAATGTACTTAAACAAGAACCTGAAAAAGTTTATGATATGCATAACATTGTTCAAGCAAAATTGCACTAGTATTACATAAATCAGGAGTTTTATAAAGGCCCCAATATGGCAAAGTTTAGAAATAGGTAGTATGCATGCACAATAGTACAACAAAAATCTCTTATAAAACAGCAGTTATTTTTGTAATGCTTGTACAAAGGGAATAAAGAGCAACCACAAACATATTTAATCTGTTAGGTTAATATATTATGATAGCTAAAAGTCAGTCATGTCTAGCAGAGGAAGGAAGAGTCCTCCACAGTATATGTGTGAATACGTCTTTTGTGCCTTTAAAGTTATGTATAAAATATTTTGATTCAGTTCAAACCTGAAAGTAATTGTAGTCTTTATTTCCATCAAAACTAAAAAAAGGTGAGTCGGATTTTGCCTCTTAGCAACAACAGAAAACAGGCCAGGTCAGAGAAGTGCTGGAAACTGATACTGATGCTTTTCACGTTTGATACTTGGACTTTGATATTGAACCCAGACTACTGAAACTTGGGCTTTGCTAAGGTTTCACTGATATGCAGCTTGGCTCCTTTTACCTCCACAATACCACGGTTTATCTTAATTTAAAGAAACTGCTGTGTTTTGAATCCTTTAGCATCACTAAAGAGGTGTGAGGGGTTTTATTTATGATTGTCAAAACCAAATGCTGTGATCATCTGCGTGTGCTTAAGGTTTGGGGTCTGGCTTTTTCCCTACTGCTCGGTGTGAGTCGGGAGTTATTAATCCATAGGAACTGTGTGTGATTAAGTGAATAAACATGTAAAGCATGTGTAGGCAATGCCCTCTTGTGCTCTAGGGTGGCTACTGTCCTACAGGACTGTTGGAGTTTGTATGCTTTGTCCCACAGCAAGTAAGGTTTCAGCTTCCAAGATATATCGTTACTATGTTCTACAAGGTTTTAATAAATACAAAGCTTGTTTACATGGTATATATGTTTAGTATATCATGTACAGTCACTGAATTTCTGAAACATAATCATTGTGTTCATGCAGATCATTAGATGTTTCACTTCTATAGTCTTGTTTACTTCTTGGCAACCTAAAGCTAATTTAAAAGCAAGTTATGTTTGTTTGTGAAAAGTTATCTAGCTTCATCAGGATCTGAAGAGAAGTTCTAATGGGCACAAAGAAGAGAGTAGACCATTCAATCATTCTTTCACCATTTAAAATAAACAAAATTACACACTGTACTACAGCCTCCAGACTACATAATGAAAAAGTGCAGATACCATCTTCATCGATTAAGTAGAACCAAAAAAGTTCATAGAAAATAGATTGCTCATTTTCACGCTACAAACGAATATGTTGTTTGCCATTTTAACAAATTTAAAGGTGTGTTATTTCAGCAGCATTGTTGTAAATTGTACCGTAGTGCAGTTTCTTTTTCATAAAAATACCTTACAAATGGTCAGTCAAAAGTCATCAGCAAAAGAAAAACCCAGAAAACAATCAACCAAACAAAAAACAGAGGTAATGCTGATGCCAAAACAATTATAATACTGTTGGTACATAGAAAAGTAATCCTTATATTTTATACATTTATACAGAGTATAAAAGGTAACAGCAGATTATGCCACAGTCTCCCTTATCCCAATATCTATTTTCTTTGGAAGAAGTTCTCTTCTTTCATCAACACTTGCTAAGGAGTTTCGACAGTTTTGTCCATCCACGTATAACTTTGCATATACTGGATTGGCGTAATTTGTTGGCTGCAGAGAAATGAAGCAAACATTAGACCAGTCAGACTGAACCAAAATTAGCATTTATGGAAATGGAAATGGCTTTGTTAAAGCAAGAACAAGTACACATAAAATACAACAGGACATATTTAATAGGTACCTGGACGTCTGCAAACCTGATGATGAGTTAATTATTTAGTTGAAAATTAAATTCATGATGAGACATGCTATTAAAGTAACCAATGACATGACATGCAGCATATTATGATATTAAAACCATAAAAACATTGACAAAAATTAAATAAAAACCTTGAAAAAATGTCTCTGAGGTTGACTTGTCCACCTTATTACACTGGAAGATTTCAGAATAGATATGAAGGAGTTTATAGAGAAGGTGCACTGTGAGACCATGTGACAAGTTTACAGCAGAAAACTGCAGCCAACAGTTTCCATATATTACCTGTTCTAAGACATCAGCATCCCATCAATAGCTGACCATGTTTTCGAATTCTGTGGCCCAAATACACAACATGATTTGACCAAAAAATTCAAGACTTTTGTCATGTAAATTAAACTTTAATAATAAACCAGCATAACTGTTAATATATCATAGCAATTACAAATTGATAAGCCTTTTCTCAGCAATTTTGGTGGTTTGGATTGTAATGAAAAACATCTGTTGAAATGAGTGGCACTTCAGCATTGGACAAGTCCATTTTTAATGCTGCAAAGCACTTCATTGTGTGAGAAATCCCCTGAGTCTCCACTACTTCCTTCATACTTTGTGCCTTTATTGTCTCTAGAAGAACTTTGCTATCCAATTAGAGTTCAGCTTTTATCCATGATAACAGGAAAGGGCACCTTGTGGTCAAAATCCTCCTCTTTTTACAACTAATTTATCAGCACTGCTGTGCTTGCACAGATACTGAGTGGAACATCAAGAAGCTCTAAAAAAGGGAAATTAATTTGTTTGGTGTAATAAGAAGTGCCTAAACTTTGAGTTGGCCAAAGCAGAACTGCGTAGGTTTTCCTGACTTGAAAACATCCTGAGTACACCCTGGGAAACAAGGAATGAAAAATGACTTTAAGTCTTAGCTCTTCCTTTCCTTGCCCAATTCTGTTTCTGAGCCCAGGATTAAGATACTCCTCAGGCTGGATAGCCACAGCAGCTGCTCAGCTAGTGAGTCAAAAGCTGCCCATTTGATCTATTACAGATGAAAAAGTCATTGCCTCATGGTCCAGACTTTCCTGGAATGGAGGCAGAACAAGGTGAGCCATATTTATTTAATAAAAAAAAAAAAAGAAAAAAAATTTAAAAAGAGCTACTCCCAGTTCTACCTGTCTGTCCCCATAGACCTTTACTTTTGTGGTCATGCTTATAATCAGAAATTTAGTTTTATTTCAATTGTCAGGACTTTTTTACTCCATTGACAACCATTATTAAGGACGATAACGACAACAGAACAGAGATCCTTTGAATCTATGCAGTGCCTTATTGAGTTATTAAAATTATAGAAAATAGTAGGGTCTGCCTCATGATCCCTCTTTGAGTGGTACTGATTGTACAAGGCAGTACAGTGAGGTATGGAAAGAAGCTGGAGTGGCCATATTTTAAGTGAAAAAGTTAAAGATGGGTGAATATTCTGGCTTTCATCATCCATGGTTCTGTGCTCCATCAGAAAAAACACACCCCATAACAATCATTAAATTTCCAAATACAACATATTACAGTCATGCAAGAACATGAATGGCACAAAAAATGGATATATACTGAGGCACATGAAAATGAATGTCATATTGATGTCCCTTTTGTATCTTAATGTTTGCAAACCTCATACTAAGTTGTAGTAAAAAATCAGATGTTTTAGAAGGAGCTCTTTTATGATACAAATCCATTGAAATCTGAACAATTATAACATGCTTTGCAAATACTGAAGGAAATTGTTAATTTTTATGTGCATCAAATTCCTCTAAAATAAAATCACTTGTTTCCATTATTTGGGACTATCTTTCAGTTTGATAAACTTCACTAAATGCCTGTTATTACATACAAATTTTAAATATATCAGGATAAATGGCTGTGATGACCATGCTAAACTTATATAATAACTTATAATATGGCAAAGCATCACATTGTTTACTGGCTTTTTATTCCTTTGCAAAGACATTTGCAGTTTTAGATCATGTTACAATGAAGGGTACAGATGAAATTTTTGTTTGCAGAGGGGGACCCGTTATTTCAAATAGAAAATGTAATATTTACTGTCATTCTTCATTCCATTTAAAAAAAAACGAAATTAAAAACAAACAGAAAATGCCTCTAGTCAAAAATGACAGACAAACTTTCTTTAGAAAGGGGCTGTGGTGGAATGGAATGGACTTGGATCGTCATTTCTCACCCCTGTTGATAGTGGTCCTTTCAAGTCAGAGTTTAGGTAGATTGATGGAGCTGTGTGGGGAAGCTTGAATGCAGTGGACCCTCCCCCTATGTATCTGGCCTGTATAAACAGAAAATTTCAGTTTCTGTGCCAATAGAGCATTGTCCACGTGTACTTATCAACACTGTTAAAGAAACAGTGCACCAACTGAAAACATTATTTTAGAGTGATCTACATTTATAAAAACCTCCTTCCAGGCAATCCTCAGCACGAAAAACTCTTACATTCAGCACAAGAATAAAATTCAGCATTTTCCGACCATTTTCCACTGAGGATTAGGGCCAGACCTCACAATAAGCATTGGCTCAGCCACTCTGCCTCCAGTGAGTAACTCCATTTTCAGCTTACCTCCTGCACTGAGCACACCGCCTGTGTGATGCAGTGGTGACATTGCTAGAGCTATCAGTAATCCTGTTATTGCTTTGTCAGAAATGGCAGGGAGTGATGGCTGCCCTTTGGTGTGCGCCTGATTACGGAGCTCCGGGAGAGATAGCGCGGCATTACCCCGCTCATCCCGTGTCACATCACTCAGGCACTTCAATCACTGCGCTGCTGCTGCAGGACTGACAGCATCTCTCACAAGGAAATGATAATACTTACTAGCTTTGTGCAAACATTTAATCTATCTGCCCCGTCAGGGATCCCAGCTCCTTGCCCCTTGGCAAGTTTTCACAAGTGGAATAAGTTACTCTCCTGTGCATGCAAGCACTCTTTTGTGTTTCAGACAGGGGCTGGGTAATAATGTGTTTCCAATTTTAAATATTTGCCACTAGGTTGTGGTTTGCCAGCTCATAGACATGTCTGCATTGACAAAAAACCCCAGTCATTTTGTAGTTTATTTCTAACTCTATTTTGATCAAATATGGGCTCTAGGAAAAACGACCATCAGACGGCATCAGACTACAAGACAGCTGTTAATATATACATGACATTTATTCTAATGAAATCTAACTTGGCTTTATATTCATTAACTAAATCTAAATGTCATTGTTCTACATTTCTATTCGTTACACTTAAAGACAAAATCTTTGCAAGACATAAAATGGCTTTGCCACTAGAAAGAGAAAAGAAATTACCTTTTCTGCATTTAGAGTAAAATCTGAGGCTAAAAGACCACCTTCACTGTGGTCATGGCCCACCTCATACATGTTATATGATGGATTGCCAATTTCTACATTGAGTCCTCCATTTATCATGGGTTGTCTTCTGATAGTTTTTGTCCTGTAATGCATAAACATACAAAAAAAGGAAGATAGTGAACTTTCAAGTGAGCTGTTGGGTATTTTGTTTCTCTTTAATCTCTAACATCAATGGGATGAAAAAGCATTTCCTACAGAGACAATCATAAAATCCTTCAAATTTCCAAGCAAAGTAGCAATCTGAGTCTATGTATAGATCTCACAGAAGCTGGAAGCAGAATTTTATTGTTTTTCTCAGTTTGGCTGTAGTGGTATGAATCCATACAAAGTGCTAACTCGCTGTCTACAACCCTGACTTCCTCCAGTTATTTCCAGATTTCCCTCATTTCCAAGGAAAGCCTTGCAAAGTCATTGCCAATTCCCTGCAGGAATGAAGGCAAAGAGAATATGAGTCATGTCCCATTGCTCATTCATTTCACTTTTGTTTCAAATCAGTTGCCTAAAGTCAGCTGTAAACTGAGGACAAGCAAATGGTTCCATCAGGATGCATTAAAAATGTATGAACTTCTCCTCGTTCCAGTTTGCATTCCCTGCCAGTGGTGATTGGAACACTGAAGTTCAACTTGAATTCTCTTTCAAGCTTTAATAAAAGACAGAGCCTTATTTTTAACCTTGAATTAGGTATCAGTAAAGATAAGTGATCGAGTTGAATTGTTTCTGTTGCTGAATTCATTTCTTTTAGCTAAGGAGGTGATTTTAGCCTGAGCAATTGAAATAACCTCAAGAGGGTAATTTTTTCCCAGTGCAATATGTTCTCTAGAATTACAAGGGAATAATAGGGAGGTCACAGTCAGGATGATAACACAGTCGAGTCCTCTTGTTGGCTGAGTAAGATGCAGTCAGTATCTGAAATCCAATATACTAAATGACCTGTATTTTTCAGAGATGTCATTGAAAAAATATTTCCTAAAATAGGCACTTAACAGTAGCATGCAAGTGTTGAACAGCTACACCTAGTTTAATACTTGACAGTCTTCTCTGAAGAGATAAAATAACTCTAAAATACATTTTCAAATATAATTTTAAGAAGAAAGCCCTTTATTGAGGCTAGTTCTATTTCCCCACTGAAAATCTATTATTTAACAAGTGATTCTCAGTAACCTAAATAATTTACAGAGCAGCAACTGGTTTCAGGATTTGGCTATCACTAAACTTGGCATTTTAGGTGCAGCAGCACATAATGACATCCATGGAGTCTGGCAGGGTCAGCACTACTAACAGTATGGTCAGGAAATGTATTTATCTTATTGGCTTTACAAAAAAGGTTTTAAAAATTGATGCTCACTAGTTTACACTAGAGTTTGCAGGGGAGAGAGATGCTGCATGTGATGCCAGATCATAGTAACTTAAAGATTCTTTTAGCTTGGAGCACTGAAATAGCCTCATAAATGGCCATGTTTGCAGAAACAGCAGATTCATCACTTACTTTTAAAGGACTTAACAAAGGGACATTATCTTGGTTTCAGATGTGGGGTAACAAGCCCCGGGAGAAAGGAAGACAGCTGCTCAAGGCTGGATAGCAAGCAGGACAGCTACAGGCTTGAAGTAAATGGTTTGCTCCCTGATTCCCACTCTGCCTTCCCTAGTGGGCCATGTCCTTATTGCCAGGAATCTTCCCTTGCTAAATCTGCAGCACCATCAACGTGGTGATGTCCTTTGAACATGTGAAGGGCAGCAGCTCTCTCAGGTGTCTCATAGAGCAGAAACACTCCTGCCTCCCCTGGCCACCAAACATGGCCTTGGAGGAAATGCCCAAAGTCAAAAAGTCAAACTCAAGCTCATCATCAGCTCCAAGGCAGCTAAATTCAAAAGAACAAAATATTCCCTGCAAGATACTAAAGGAACACATTAATAAGGAAAAGGTTTGGGACTCTACAGCAAATATTTTGAGAATTGGTTACATCTTCAATATAACTTGAAGATGTAAACAATACTCAAAATTTGAGTATGTGGTTTCAATTAAATACATTAATTCTATTAAGTTCTCTAAGTCTCTGGATAAAGTTATGAACACTTATACAGCCTTGTCAGGATTGAGCAAAGTGGGTAAGAGCTACAATTTTTTCAACTACTGCAAGAGGAACTCAAGTATCAATAACAGACGTGGTTGTTCCAGCAAGAACCAAAATGTAACTGATTTGCTGCCTCCAGAAACAAGTCTTGGGTCATTTGTTGCATTTTTGTTCCTCACATAAAGTGATTTTTTCTATATTAGAAAGATGCAAATACTTAAAATATTTATTTTTTTTACTTCATAAATCAATATAAAATTACTTACCTTCGTTTTCTTTTGCAAAGAAATAGTCCAATTACAAGAGTAGTGATCAAAGTCACCAGCAGAACAAGAGGAACAATGATTGCTATGCTTCCTAAAACAGAAGGAAATATCATTGAATAATCATGGCTTCACAGCTGTAAAACAGTTAAATTAATTAAAAGAGAATAATTTCCCATGCCAACAATGTAATTTCATGTGATGAGCTTCACTCATCAATTTGAGATTTTAATGCTGATCAATAAAAAACCCAACTTCATTACAGTTAATAGTGTACACACAAGTATTTTTATGAACAAATCAGGAGTTTCCTCTTTTTGGATACCAAATAATTTGGATTAATTCCCTGCCCTCATTTGCAGCAACAGTCCATGAAAATCTGGAATTGCTGAACAATTTGGACTGGAGTGGCACGGCCAGGATATTCAGCAGTTTAGGTCATACAGTTATTAATTTAAAATATCCAGAAGGCTCAGCTCTGGTTGAAGAATTAATTGATATTTTAATTAGTATTAGTATTATCTTTATTTGTGGGAAAATAAAAAGCAGCTAGCAATCTTCATTTCTAGATGGTCGGTGCATTCCTACGTTTTGTTGCATTTTACTGCATTGTACTTGAGAGCCAAAAATTTTGTTATGTTGATATAGGCAATCACAAAAACTACAATAATGCTTAATGCAGCAGAAAAACAGTGCACAGATCAGACAGCAATGCTAAAGGAGAGGAGGGAACAGGGAAGAACAAAATGGGCTTCACATTATTTTGGCAGATAATTTCACTGAAATGAGACTATCTGCAAAAATAAGGTCAGTAACTGTACCCTTATTTCTGAGCCTTACTTTAAGTATCTGCTCGTAAAGAAATACATGCAACAAATAATTTTATGTTATAAATACAGGACTTATAAAAGCAGGAATCCAGCATAAAGCCAGTATGGAGAGGCATGTATTTTTTTTAATATCACAGTCCTTAACTGGTGGAAAACAAAAATATTGCTGGTTGTTTCACTGACAACATTTATTGATTTATTAAAAAAATAAGCTGCTGGCAGTGTCTGCTCTACATTAACCACAGTCTAAATAAAGAATTGAGAACTGCTTTGAATTCTGCCTGAAGGCTTTCTGCCCTGAAAGCCAAGTCAGGTTGTCAGAGACACAAAATGAAGTACTGAATAAAAAACTTGAAGCATCCTGAGTTCACTTCAGCTTATGAAGATTCAGCATGTAAAGGATATTACAGCAAGGCTCTTTTAAAAAAACATTTGATAAATAACTGCCTTAAGTCCTACCTAGGTGCCAAAAAAAAAAAAAAAAAGAAAAGTTAATTTTGTCTTGGCATGAGTTACCATTTGGTGGCCAAGGTGCAGCCTGGGGTCTAGGAGAAGCCCCTTCCCCAAACTGCAGCTCTTATTCCCTCACAATGAAGCAGTGACCCATGTTCTGCCTGCTTTTTTGCCTATTTCCAGCTTGTGAGTGCTCTCCCACTCATGTGGATGGCTGGGAAAGTTTCATCTATCCAGCAAGCTGACCTGAATAGCAGGCAGCTCATTGTGCTGCTCCACTTGGGCTAAATGTGAGCAGGGCAGGTACAGCAGGGCAGCAGCAGCACACTCAGCACTCTGCAGGCAGCCTTGGCCACTTTCAGCTGCCAGTACTGCAGCAATGCCATCCTTTTATGCTTTCAGAGGTGTTTAAAAACATTCAGCAGGAGCTATTCTTACTTTTGGGATGATTTTCACAGTAGGTAAAACTCAGCCCTCTGCAGCTGGCCAATACAAAAGTTATGCACTACTTACAGCTCTATTTTTGATGATTTCAGTAGGATTTAAATGGTCAGAGGTCTCCCACTAGCTCCCTGCACAGGGCTGATATGGCCAAATGCTTGTCACTGGATATTCTTCCTTAAGAAAAGTGCAGCTAGCCCTTGGAGCAGGGAGTGCAAGGCCTAAGAACTGCCTTGTGCAGCACCAAAAAGTCTAGAAATACCTACATTTTGGTTTTTTTTTTTTTAAAAGATACCAGTAATGAACATTTCATGACATAAACTCATGTTTTAAGATAGAACAAGGCTCAGATTTCTAAAGTAAGCCAAATCTGCCAAGTGACAGCAGTGATTGGAAGTACTTACTGGTGCTGATGTTGTCAGACTTGCTGCTTTTGGGAGCTGGCCTCTCACACTGTGTGCCTGACCAGTTGGCTGAACATCTGGAAGGATCCAATTATGAAGGGAAAGTTAACAAATGGCACCTATTATTAACACAGCAACCCATGAAAGAGACCACCAGCATCTTCTCAAGAGCTCCATGAACCACAGCAGTGCCTCTACAGAACCAACAAGAATCCTCATGGAAGGAGTCAGCAGGACCCTGACACAGACTGCCAACACTCAGAGAGGGGATTTAGTTTAAACCTACACCTTTGTGCGTTTGATTCCTGTTATTATCACTGCAGCCTTAATTCCAGAGTTCTTTTCTAATTTCTCAAATAACAAAACAAATTTAACCAAAGGCACATTGGCGTTTTGACTTTTGAAATGTTGAACTTTATAACCAGATGTTTATTTGCAGAAATATAGCCGTGTGTGTGTGTGTGTGTGTAAGCAGGCCTGAGAGTCAAAGAATAAAGAGTTGTCCTAAAGGGACAGGAGCATCTCCTGGCCTCAGAAAGCCCTAAATACTATTTATATTCAGAATATGTGTTCCAGGAGCCAGGTGCCTGGATTATTCACAGCTATTCTGCCATAATTTCCTTGTGTGAATATCAATATGCAAATAGTTCCTCAGTTGGGATTCAGAACACTCTCCATGCACATGAGGAAACACAAGGAGTCCAAGGAAGCAGACTCAGCAAATCCGTCAAAAACAGAAAAAATACCTGAATGAAATTCAATTGCTTATTCAACCCGCTGTAAATATGATTAAGTTTACTACAGACCCTCAAAGTCTCCTTGTGGAAATGGCAGGAAGTAGTCACTTTTCATCTGTCTCTGTTGCATATTGTGCAATGAATCATGTTTTTTTTTTCTTTTTGAATTATTTATGAATTTCAACATCAGTTATCTTTAGGGAGGTGCAATAGAGCGTTACCCTCATACAGTTCCAAGAACTACTGCTATCTGATACCTTCCTAAGGATTTCATAAATTGCAAAGTTTACAGCTGGTTATGCTTAAAAACTGATGTTGTTCTATAATGAAAGAAGTTTTGGGAAGACACCAAATATTCTAGACAAAAGCAATGCCGTTCTCAGAGAGGAGCCCTGGGCAGCTGTGCTGGGGATGCTTTGGGCTCTCTTCTGTCTTTGCAGATCACTGCAGAACACTGGCTCGCTTCTCTCCTGGCTCCTAAACCTATTCCAGCACAGCCTGACATTCAGACAAATCTCTTTACCGGGTTTCATATTAAGCTTGAACTTCTTTTGGAAAGTTAATTTAATTTTTTGGTAGGATACACTATGAAAGTGCTTAAGCTCTACAGAGGGTCTTTAGAAGCATTATTGATTTTTTAATATATTGATTGTTATTGCTAGTTGATTCATATATTGTCACACACTAGCTAAATTGCATTATAATTTAGAAATTCTTCATGTTCATTGAAATAAATTTGCTTACTTAAATAAATATGGCAAATACACACTTAGGTTTCCTCACTGAAAAGAACCCCCAATTCCTAATTACACACATACTTCACAATGAAATATTTTATAACTGAACCCAACTGACTTTTCCACCTGCTTACCATCACTTCACACTGCAAGTCACAGGGAACACAACTTTAATCTTTCAAAAGATGCATCTGTTCCTTTTTCTTTCCAGATCTCTTTTTAGCAATTATGTAAGATAAAAATGCTTGCACTGACAGCTTACCTTACTGAGATACTGTTCAAGGAATTTGCGTTTTAAAAATATCAATTTTCAACATACAGCTGCAAAATAAATGTCTCCATTCTTGTAGAGAAACACTATACATCTTTATACTTAGAATATTCTACTCAGCTCCAAGCTGTTGGCACATGACAAACATGAAACAAAGTCTTTCTATTTCTTCCTAATATTTTGCATCATTCCTCCTCAGCATTCAGCTCATGTAATTAAAACTTTTGGTGACAGGCCATTTGCATTTAATACTACACTATTGAAGGTTAAAAATATTTTAGAGTTAGACATATCTAACTTTGCGATTAAATTCTTATATTAAATATTTCAAATGCTTCCACTGTATATAAAATCGTTATGATAAATCTGTCATAAAAACAGTTTAGAGAAGACAAGGCAGTGAGACGAGCAAAAGGATCACCATGAAGCATTCAAGTACAAGCTCATGAGAAAATTGTATAATGTACAATTACATTCTTCAAAACATTATAGCAGACGTGATATCAAAACAGCTGGTGAAGAAAAAAATCCTACAGCTAGATATGCAGTAAACACAGGAAAAAATAAGGCAAACATATTAAAAGTTCTTTATCTATCTTGTCATTCTAATTGTAAAAAAATCAGCAATATTGAAACACCTGAGGCATTTGATAGAATTCTCATAAAAACACTGTTAGTTGCCACTATATTTTAATTTTTTTTTCCAAATGCTTGCTTTCTCCAATAAACTTTAAAGACACTGAAGCTGGAAGGATGGCGGTCATTTCCTTTTGCACTTTGAGGTGAAATGACTGCCCTTTGATGGTCCAGCAAGGTACTAAAGGCTTGTCTTGGGCAGATAGAGGAGAAAAAAGAATAAAACCCAGGGGAAAGGGATGTTTTCTGCAAGGGGATTTGACAGAGAAAATCAGCCACAAGCAGGCACATGAATAATGATGGGGCTGGGACATGGACAACTGTTCATGCAGGAACATGGGAAATGAGCAGATCTTCAGCAGTTTTAGTTGTCTGCAGAAAGAAATTGCTCTTAATAACAGCATTTTCTGGTGTCAGGATATTTAAATTCAGACTGCTCAGTTCCTAGCATGGGAACTGACTCCTGGTTGAGTTGGATGTGCAGTGGTTTGTCCTTTCCCAAACTCTCTGGTACCAGGAGCTGTTCTGTGCCTTTTTCAGGGGCTGTATAGTCAGACAGGACATTTGCAGTACTGTCACAGACACATTTTATCAAAAATCCTTTCCTTAGGATTTTTCTCCTCAGAAGCTGAGAGGCCTCAGGAACAAAATGTAACCAATGGTTATCTGCTGTTGTGGAATGTGACAGGTGCATCTGTGATGGTCCCATGTTGGATGTTTCTAATTAATGGCCAATCACAGTCAGCTGGCTCGGACTCTCTGTATGAGACACAAGCCTTTGTTATCATTCTTTCTTTTTCTGTTCTTAGCTAGCCTTCTGATGAAATCCTTTCTTCTATTCTTTTAGTATAGTTTTAATGTAATATATATCATAAAATAATAAATCAGCCTTCTGAAACATGGAGTCAGATCCTCATCTCTTCCCTCATCCTGGGACCCCTGAGAACACCGTCACACAGTATGAGCAAACAAAAAGGCATTAACGAAGCAGAACCACATAAAGCCGCTTTGTTTCATCAAGGATGTTCACATCATCACAAACTCAGGAGAAAGAACGGTGGAAATGCCTGATTTGAGTCACTCCCAGACAAATACAGATGGAAACAGATGGGGAAGCTGACAGAGATGGACAGGCTGGAGTCAGCTGAGTGGTGCAAGGTGCTGCAGAAAACATCTCAGGTGCAAATCTCCAGCTCCCAGCAGAACCAGAGAGAGATCAGAGAGCAGCAGTACCACAGGGGATGCCCATAAGAAAACTGGGAATGAATAAAAGTAATAAATAAAGGTTGCACACGTTCTGCTGCCGAGGTCATTAATAAAACTGCTGCAGCTCTCTCTGCAACAATTTAGTTCCACATTTATATAGGGATGACTGCTTGGGAAGTGCCTCTGAGGTACTGAATGTCATTGGAATTATCTAGTTCAAGGAAATAGCATTGTAAGGAGAGATGTTTTAAAAAACATTCAATTGAGGCTATGAAGGTGTTGCACTTGGAGTGAGGAATGCTTAGAGATATTTACATTTCTGATCATGCTGTTATTACAGAGTCTGTTCTTGACAGAAAATGTCTCTCTTGTCTATTTCTGTATAACCCTTACAGGTCAGTGTGAGCAAACTTTCTAAACTCCATTATTCATGTACTTGACCATTTGATTATGAAATGACTGAGTAAATAGAAAAAAAATAGTAAAAATAGAGCTAATTTGGTGGCAAGTGTGCAATTTTTAAAAAAGTTTGTTTCTCATTTTTTCTCCCTTTTTTGCCACAAGCATTGTCATAAAAATATAATACAGAAGGCATAACATGCAGTTAAAAGTGCTTTTGTAGACAACTGTTTTCCAGCTCAACATTCCAGTGCAGATCCAAAAATGACAACAACATTGAAAGATTAGTCTAGAGGTGTAACAGAAACTGTGGAACAGTCCTTACAAAACACAGGTGGAAGGGGAACTGAAATGTTTCTTAGCTATAAATGATATTTCTTCATTATATAAAGTATTTTTTTAACTTTTTCCTTTGGTAATTATATAATAATGTATACTAAAACATCTCAATGAAAGTATCTAGCCTCACTATCTTAAGATAGTAACATTGAAATTTCACTGGAACTTGTCTTATCATTGATATTAAAATTGTAAGACAAGAGAACATCTGGATTACTGTTATTTACTACCTACATTAAATTGCATTCAAAGAGAGAAATCAAAATTCCCTTTTCCCCCAAAACTCTGTAAGATGCCAGAGGATGACAAAAGCCTTGCAGTAAACCAAAGAATTAAACTATTCTTTATTATAAATTTAGGAATACTTCTGCAGATATGAATTGTTCATACAGGGAGCTGATATAACAGAGTTAAATCCACTGATTAACTCTCTGAAGTAAAGCACTTTCACAGCAAAGACCAAAAACCCCACCCCAGAACTGATCAATAATTGCACATTCTGCAGCTTCCCCTCTACTGTAGGGTATCATTATTTTCAAGTAGCAAATTTTCCATGATCATTTTATACATGAACAAACCAATTTTAGTAGTTTTGTCTCATGAGCATCCCTCAACATCATAAAAGGAAAATAATGTAGAAGCCAAGGGATATAAAATTTATACTTGTTACCTGAAAATGAAATACAAATTACCTTGCAATCCAATACATTCAGAATAGGACAATGACATAATTCAAAAGCAGGCAAAACAATAATAAAATTCTTTTCAGGAACACCAAAAGACCCCTGAAATTTAGTCAAAATATATTTGAAAAAAAAAAAAAAAGAAGTGGCTTTAAAAATGAATTTAATTTGGGCGTGAGATTACTATGGACAAATGATTATTCACAGCTGCATGATGCTCACTGTAAGGAACAATTTCCATGTGCAACTCAGCCTCACTCATCCCAAGGTAAGAAAAAGAGGAAACTGAGAGTCATTAACTACCATGCAATTAGCAATACGTGTAATGTACAGAAGATATACAAGTACTAAAAATAATAACAGAAAATATATAAAAGCATGTCCAGGTGACTAGTACTGCAGCTGAAATTACACTGAGCAATAAAACAAAAGAAAAAGAGGTTGAGATGGTAAAACTAAAAAGAAAAGATGAGAAAAGGCTGGGTAAGTAGGCAGATAAAAACCCAAGCATGTTTTTCCCAAACACTGATACACAGCAGCAAATATTATACAAGTTTTATCTGAACAATTTTGAACTCATGGACAAGGGATATCTGCGTTACAGCCTAGTTAGTAAATGCTCCATGAAAAAGATACATATTCCTCTTTTCCAAGATCTTAACATCTCCTCCTCTGATAACCACTCTTCAAACACCTGTTTTCATTTGGTTCTTGAACTACTACTAGTTTGTGGTACAAAGTGGATAAAAGATCTTTTATCATACAAAGGTATAACCTGCGGATTATATTCAGTTTCAAGATATTTATAACAAAGATATTTTTAGTTGAAAAAGAAAGCTCTCAAAGGACTGGCAGAATGCTGTGACATTCCTGTTGCACTTGCAATTGGGGAGCTCATTAAATATACCCCAGGAAATCATATGGAAAGCATTTATTGCAGGATACTTGATGAAATTTCCTGGTTTGTGCTGCCTCTCAGGGTTACCAGGGCCTTCTCTTAGTCAGGCTTTTCAATCCTGTGACTGTTCTACACCACAGAGGCTTTTTCTACTCAGCCTCCAGAAAATGCCAGTCAGGGACTGCAGGCTGTGGTCCCTTATTTGTCCATAACTGGACCATGGATGAACCTTTTTTGAGCAAAAGTTTGGTTTAGTGATGATTTTATTTATTATAAACCTGTGTGTAAATGTAGCACTTGTACAGCTGCATGTGCACTTAAATAAGAACTGTTCATATGGGAAGATTTTTCAACAGGAAAGGAATGTCAGGAGGAAGGCACAGCATCACAGGCACTGGAGCTGCAGGGGAGCTCCTTCATAAGGAGGAATGCACTCTTATTCCTGAATTCAGGGACCTAAACACACACACACACACACACACACACACCCAGGTGCTCACCCCACACTCTCCCCTCCCACAGTGCCTCTCTCCAGCCTCCTGGGCACAAAGCTGGCAAGAACAACCTGGAAACACTGCACCAGGTTTCCCAGAGCAGCTGAGGCTGCCCCATCCCTGGAACGTCCAGGCCAGGCTGGGTGGGGCTCTGAGCATCCTGCTCCAGTGGAAGGTGTCCCTGCCCATGGCAGGGGGGCTGGAACAAGGTGAGCTTTAAGGTCTCTTCCAACCAAAAGCATCCCAGGATTCTGTAAGAACAGCTCTCCTGCTTGTTTCACTCCTGCAGGAGCTGCTTTTTCCTAATTTATCCATGTCTGCATTTCCAAGTTCAAACTTTGTAATCAGTTTTAAATAATTCCACAACTTGCTCTCTCTCCAGTTGTTCACAGTCCTTAACCTGCTACTTGACCAAATTCTCCATTAAGAAATTAAGTTATTTATTCTTTCTCCACCCTTCACTTTCCAGTTTCCTCTGTTACCAAACTCAGGCTTTCTTCCAAGCTCCTGCATGGTCTGTGCCTTCTCATTAACTCTCCAGGATGACTTGCTCTTCCCTACAGAGGAGCTGATGTTTGTTGTAATATCGAAATACAACACACACTTGAATCCCTCTGAACAGATAGCACATCCAGCCACAGGCAACTAACTCTGTGCTGTACTTGGTCTTCTGATTTTTATATTTCTAGAATGCCTCAGGGGGTTGTGTAAGGGGGCTATGATTTGATCACATTTATTTTCAGATAATAATTATAGGACACATCCATGTGCAGGCACAAATACCAATAGTAATACAAAAAAAAAAAAAAAAATGGAGTTCTAGCAATATATAGTTGTGATGAAGGTATAAAAGAATCAAAGCTGAGAGAGAGCAATATTCTGTGCTAAAGATTCTGTAAGGAAAGCCCTGCCCATTCGACAACCAGAGCCACTCCTGAGTACTGGAAACTTGCAATTTTTTCCAGTTCTCTTACTGGTATCATACAAGGTGTAATCTCTCTCTAAACCCTGGTTCTCTTGCAGGAATGAATATACAGGTGGTAATTAGTGAAAAGGAAACAGAGATATAAATAAAGGTATTTATTTAAAGACAGACTGATAGAACAGATGGAATGAACAGTTTGTGAAACACAAAAAAAAAGCATTTCTTGATTATTTCCCATATGAATCTGATCTCCTGATCATTCTTTTTTTCAACTGACTTGTGGATTTACTGGGGCAATTCAGGCATATCTCACAAGCTTCTCCTGTTTTGCATCTCACACACAGACCCTACCCATTACTGAGCAGTACCAAGAGATCCTTGAAAATGTAGCATGGGCATATTAAAATGACAGTAACTATACAGAAGATTATGCTACTTTAAGACACCCTAAATGGAACATTTTTCAGAAAAGGTCATTACCCCAGATTTTAACATTCTGAAATTCTCTCACAAGCTTTGTATCTGAGCAAGAACAATTATGTGGGGGGGAGGGGGAATAACAATCATCACATACTTAAAAATAATGTGAAGAATTAATATTCTAGATTGCATAGAAGTCCAAAGAGAAATCACAGCAAATTCTGCATATTTCAAACTGGGACAGAGCTTTCACTGAAACTGGCAATAGCCTTCATAAAACCTTATTTTTTTTTGGTGGCTTATATGAAGCCACAGCAAGGAATTAATTCCTAAAAAGGTGAGGTGAAAACCACAACTCCTCCTTCCAGAGTGCAACTGATATTCAGGTCATTTAGTGCATTCATCATTAAAAAGACACCTTGAGACAGGAAGATAAAATAAAAATGTGTGCTAGCAATGCAGGCTGTTGAAAGGAGAGTCTGTTCTTACAGGCTTAGAGCTGCTCTATAATTATGGCTTTAGGATTGCCCTTTGGAACTGCTAAATCTTATTCTCTGTTGTCTTTACTGAATGATAATAAGGGCATGATTATGTGTAAAGTTTGCATTCTCAACTGATGCTGACTGTGAGAGAGAGCAGAGCTCCTGCTGAATGACAATAAACCCAGGCATCTCCTATTTCTTCCAAAAATCACCCACTCCCCAATTAGAGGCTGGTTTAGAAAAACATTGACCTGTGGACAAATGGCTCCTGGAGCATTTGAGAGAAAAAGCAGGAAAGGTACATCCAATATGTGACTTTATAGGCAGCAGTATGTTGTTCTTAGGGCTGCATGAATCTGAAAACACAAGCATGATACACGGAGATGCAAAAATTTCCAAGCACCCCTATCCCACACACTGCTGACCACTCCACACTCTTCCAGCTGGTAGAAGTTGGTAGTTAGGACATTAATCTTATTTCCAATGGGTTCATGGTGCCTCAAGCCAGAGAGTTTCATTGCATGAGAACATTGACAAAGCAACTGAGACCATGTTTAAACAAAAGTTAGATTATTCACCCTATGCAGTCACTGTCTTTGCTACCCACAGACACCCACATGACATCCCCACAGCATCCCGTGTTTCCATAGACCATTCACTGAGAGAAGTTTAAATCTGTGTGAATTTCACATTTTCTCCCAAGTCTAGGTCTTTGGTTCATGATTTCACTACTGACTTTTGCATCACAACCACTGAGTGAAGCTTGTTCATCTGACAGATGTTTTGTATCTCTCTGTACATCTGCCTTACAGGATTTTTAAAGACTAAGGTTGTTTCTTTTCCTGAAAAAGACTAAAATTTTCTCTTTAAGAAACAGACCTAAAATCCTTTAGAGAAGTAGAGAATACAAATGTAATTTTCTTTTTTAACCAGAGAAGTCAACGTTATGATGTAGCTCACATACATTTGTTTAACAGTTTTTGGTTTACAGCATTATTTCTATAAAATTAACAAGACTTATAAATACAAGCTTCATTCTTGAATTAGCACCTAAATAGCTGTTCTGTTCCTTTCCCTGTTCAGATAAGAAATAGGAAGACAGACTACAGAAACATGTGCAATATCACTGCTCACTAAACTTATGCTATGTAGAATTAACTTGGTAAAATATCTCAAAACATGAGCAATAGAGGCCAAGTGGCATTTTCTTTTTTTTTTTCCCAATTTATTTAGTAAAATAAAACCTTTTATTTCTTCCTCTGATGATACACACACTCCAAATGTATTTTTAAATATACTCATCAGTGCAACTCTCAAAGGGTAAGTGTGTATTATAGAAATGGTCCCCCAGGTTAGGTATATATTGTGAAATGTATGTGAATGTGCATGACTTGAACCAATGAACCGTGGCCTGGAATGATGTCACAGAATGTGCAGCATTAAGTGGAAGGTTAAACCTACTTGCATCTCGGTTCATTAAACGTGGTTAAAGTGCAAATTCCCTCATTCTGACAGTAGTAATCACAAGGGTTCACTTTCTGGTCACAGCGCTGACTTTTAAACCCCACAGAGCATCTGCAGAATTTCAGTAAAATAGACCTACATAAATATTCTGCCTTGTGCTGGACAGATTTCAAACGCGTTACACACAACGACGGCAAGACACGCACACGTACACGGGCACACACCCACAGAAGACAAAACCAATATTTTCTTTTCATGGAAGGCCCATCTGACAACACTGAAAAGTTTGCTCATGAGTGATGAGCAAGCAGTTTTTAAAACAACGGGGCTGTGCTGCCTGAAGGGATCTCAGAGTATTGTTGTCAGATGTACATTTCTATTGATTGATCCAGATTGCAATGGCCTTAAACATGGTTATTACCACTTTCTTGGCATTGTTAGTGGTGTTGGTGTATGCTGCAGCATTTATGTATTGTAAATCCACACACAAATTGAAGCACAAAACCTTTTTTTTTTCCTTGAGATGCTATGGTGTTCCATGTGAATTGAGAAAGAACTTGAGAGTTTTATAAGAAAAAAAAATCAATGAAAAGTCACAAGCTTCCAAAATAGCCATTCTAGATGTTTAAGCAAATGAATCACCAGGCTTAGTCAGGATATTTGGGCCTTATAAATATGATACTCTCCTTTTGATACTCTTCTTTTGTCAGGATTTATCAGTCTCCAGTCCTCAACTAAAGACATTTAAGGAGGCACAAATAACTGGAAAAATGGTAAAAACAGGAAAAAAATAATAATGAAAGATAAAAATAAGCACTTCAAATATTTCCAAATGAATAAGGGCTACCATGCAAAACTAAATTACATTATTTTCAGCCTTGAACCTGCAAACATACATTGAAAATTTTTCAGTGGTAGTGCCACTAGAATTGTGTGTCCTTTTACTCAAGCAGAAGTGCTTCAGGTCTCACAGGGAGTAACCCTTGGCACATCTCTTCCACTGGTCAGACTAACAGAATCTAGGCATTTATGAAACTCCTTTGAGAGTCTGAATAAAACTCTTTTTCAAGATCACCTGCACCAACAAAATGAAGGAATGGCTGCATCTTTATTCACAAAGTTGTGGTGCCAGTTCCCTTTGGGCAACAATTAGCTCATGTCACCCAGGGAATGAGACACTCATGTCCAATTCTGTCTTCAAAACCTCTCTCTTCCAGCCTGGAGGATGCTCTGAGCTCCAGGTTGCTTGGAGAAGTGGAAGACCACTGTGAAATGAATGTTTTAAGGAAATAAATAAAAAAAAAAAATTAAAAAAATAAAGAATAAAAAGAGTGTGACTAGGTCACTCAGAGTAACTGAGAGCAGGAAAGAAATTAATTTCTTGCTACAGTGACTACTTCAGTATTCTATATTGAGCAGCTGAAAAAGAAGATACACCATAGCTCTCAAGAAACGAGTAGAATGTAGGCTTTTCTGTCTGCAACAGTATTTCACTTCTAAGCTACAAAATACCAATTTCTTTTGCATTTTATGTCTGAGCTTAAGAAAAAGCACCCTGAATTACTCTCTTCACCATGAAGAGGAGGGAGAGCACAATCTCACCCCAGAACAGCTGCAATACTCTGGGCAGTGGGAAGGTTAGGGCAGAAATATGAAATACATGAGCGTATCTCCATTAGGGAAATAACACTGGCATGATTTTTCCTATTCTCCAGCTATATCAGGAGAAGGGTTTTGCCTCCAAATCTGACCATCTCTGTAGGAAAAAAGACTTAATCCACCTCTGAGAAGCAGGACAGGCAATCTCGTGTTTCCATTCTAGAAAAAAAATCCCTGAACAGACCTAAAATCACTATAAGTCTCCAAAGATACATCTTTGTATCTATATGCATTCACAATAGAGCCCTCAGTTCTAAATTTCAACACACATTTTGCAAAAAGGAATGCAAAGTAAGAGGTTACACAAGCATCTAGAAAACAAATAGTGTAAGGTGAAACTGCAACCAGCACATTATTCATCCTAGAGAGACCAAAAATGCAGAAGCATGCACAATAATTTTAATATTTATTGTCACACAGGCATTATAATGATCTGCAGGAGGCAGGATACTCACAGACAGACAGGTATATTTGTCTCTGGGTCCAGCTGACAGGTGCCACCATTGTAGCAGTAGCCATCACACAGCTGACAGGTAGAGGCAATCTTTCCATTAGTGCAACTGCCATGGTCAAAAAAAAAAAAAAGCAAAGTGTAATCAGTATTTCAGTAAATCTGAGCATTTCATTGTAAAATCACTATTTTAATACATTATTATAAGATCTACTAATTGAAACAATTCTAGGTTACTGGTTTGAAAAGTTAGCATGGGCAGTGATATTATTGCACAACATATATTTAATCTTTCTTTTAATGAAAATAAAGCATTAGAATACAAAGCAACCACTCAGCAATAGAGCAGTACATGTTACCTATGCCTCCAACAGTATTTAGTATGTCTTTATCACTGTCACAGATAATGCAGAATTTTCAACAGTGAAGAACAATGAAGAAATTTCAACAGTATAGAGGAACGCCATTGCTAACTTGATTAATTTCAGTGTTTCCAAGTGAAAAGCCATTCAGTTTCCTGTTGCATTGTGCTTCCTCCAGTGGGGAATGCTCCATGATTTGGTTTCGAAAGCCAGGAGCCAGTTGGTTTGGTACGGACAGGAGCCACACAGAGGAACTGATGTGACGTGACCACTCCAGGGACAAACTCCGGCGCGAGAGATGTCCAGGACAATGCAGAAAAACTGCTGTTAAATGTGGGATTTGGAGCAAAACCTCTCCCCCACACACACTCACTTGCACACCACGTCCCTGCTGTCCTTGTCGGTGATGCAGTGTCCCCCGTGGCAGCGGGTACACTTGTCCACCTCGCACTTGGGGCCCTCGAAGCGCGCGGGGCAGACGCATTCCACGCGGCCGTCGGCCGAAATCGTGCACGACTCGGAGTTCACGCAGTAGTGGTGGCAGACGTCTGAAACAGCACCAGACCTAATTACTGGAAGGCATTAAGGAGCATTATAGAAATAAAGAATACGTTGCTTTCATGTTTTGGAAGGTACTGTAATAAAAACAAAATGGAAGCTGAAGCCGGTGACTCACCGGCAACCACAGGAATTGAGAATACCCAATAAACAGATATATAATATATTAACAATGTAATCTTGGGAAATATAAACTCATAAGAGGGTTTTTTTTTCTTTCTAGTTGTCTAACCATTTATGGCATCATTCCATATAATATAAAGACTCCTGATGAAAAAGCAGAGCAATGTTAATGTATTTAATGGGACGTTGGCTGAATAAAAATCTTCTGATACATCCACATTACCATTAACAGCATTATGCTAAACTGAAATTGAAACGATATTTTGAAATAATTAAGTTTTATTTTCATTTATCCACATATTAAAGTTTCATGAAGTTCTAATAATAATATATAAAGACATAATCCATAAGTTCTACAAAATACTACAAACAGGCATAAGCTTTATAGACTGTGCAAGACCCCATTATGGTATTTAACTGTTTAAATGCCAGTAGGACGGAGATTTCAAGCAGTGAAATTCATAGACTCTTCAAAACCACCAGTAACTGTCTCAGCTTTCATCCCTTAAAAAAAAAATCAAACTGCCTAACTGAAAAAGCTTCCAAGGGTTACAAAATACTGGCATCCTAACATGGCGGTTAATTTTTATTTATGTGGTAGTGACAACTTTATTTTGTGGTTTGTTTTTTTTTTCTTTAAAGTCATCATTTAAGCTCCTTAATGGGCAGGGACACCTTCCAATAGCCCAGGCTGCTCCAAGCCCCGTCCAACCTGGCCCTGAACACTTCCAGGGATGGGGCAGCCACAGCTTCTCTGGGAATCACTTGTGGGGGTATCTCTAAGTCAGAAACACATTTTGCTGATGTTACTCTGTGCTGCTTTTCCTCCTCTCCAAGGAGGAAGTACTGCTGGAAGAGATTTGCTGAGGGGCAGAGCATGGCTGTTGGAGGAGTTATTTCTGCTTGAATATTCACTTTATGTCTCCACTGTCTGTGCAGGCTGTAGGCTCAGCTGCTTCAGGAATTAGCAACAAGAGCGGCGTAAAAAATGCTAAATGAAGTTGTTCATTGTTTCTTGTTCCCCAGTTCCAGGTATGGAATGGCAATTTGCAGCAGGGGCCTGTTTTTGGAACAAAAACTACTGCAGTTTGAAAGCTAATACTGAGAGTGATTTTATGTAAGTGCAGTGCAAGGGGCATATGTTTGCATGCACGTTACAATAAAAAAAATTCCAAAACCAAAAAACACAAATACATAGGAGTAGGAAGGTCATATGTCAAAACAATTACTAGTTTTTAAGATTGATTGCAGCCACAAACACCTACCTGCAGTATCTAAAATGTTTATGTAACATTTGGGTTGAAATGACAGAAAATTATTTCTTTTTTCTCCTAAAAACAGGATTTCAGTTTCAGAGAAAGTCACAGCTTGTGGGATCACCATATCCACTTTGAATGATTGTAACTGCATGAAAATGTTTCCTATTTTTAAGGTAGTTTGGGCCTTAAATGATACAAGAAATGAACTTAAGCTACTCTGTGTGTCTTTTTTCTCAAATTTAAAACAGGGAGCTACATTCAAATACATCAGATTTATGTGTATTTAATAACATGCACAGTGCTGGTAGAATTCTATGTAAATTCAGTCACTTAAATTTATTTCAGCCATGCCAGTGCCTTGACACGGAGCACTCATTTAGGTTATTATCCCTTATGTGAACTAATCACAGGAGAAACTCTGCATTGGGTAATTGGAGACGATAAGTGTGGGGAAAATGAGGTCTTTGCAAGCTGGTAATACTGCAAGCAAATGTCTTCTCCCTGCCATAAAACCCTACTAATAATATTTTAAACTTGGGAGCAGGAGTAAAATACCCACACACATTCATGTGTCATCCTTTGCATGTGAACTACCTTCAATCACAGGAAAGACAGACTGAAAAAGATGTCTGGGAAGCAACCAATCTTTGCAATAATGCCATATTAATGTATTCCACCTGGCATACAAAGTGAAGGTAATTAATAAAGTAAAACATAATGCCCTTGTGTGAATAAAGCAAAAAAATAACAGATACGGCCTTATATACACAACTGTAGACAGGTATAATATCACAAAACTTACTCTAAAAAATTCTAAGACTTTCTTTTTCCCCAAAAGACTTAAGTTTTAAATCAGCAAAAAGCTTAATTTTATTTTGTATTTTATAATGTCTCTGAGTCTCTGTATTGTGGCAGTTTCCCAGACAATCCAAATCTGATAATAAGCTGTTTAAAAAGTACCTCTAAATTCCCGAATTTACATTTAAATTAATTCTCTTAAAAAAAAAAAAAAAAAAAAAGGATGTTTGCAGAAGCATTCAACTAGAAACAATTTGTTTGGTTTTGGGTAAGCCTCAAGTAAATATTTTTCCTTAATCTGTGTGTCTGTCTGTGCATGATTTATGTGCTATACTATTTTCAAATACCCAATTGTGTTTGCAGATACTTATTTGTGGATTCATGCAGTTTGTTTAATACCAAGGGGGAGAGAATCACAATTACTGCTGGTTTTCCATTCAAAGGTTTCAATTTATTTCATAGTCTCCCAACTGGAAATATATTCAGTTTACTTCAGTACAAATCCTATTTAAGATACACACTATCCCTTTCCTTGTCTGACAGACCTTTCTCTAAAACTAAATACTTGTTTATATTGTAGATAATTCTAAACCAGTCCTTTATAACAGCTAATTTCCCATCCCTTTTTTCTTAAATCAAGCCTTCTTCAGGAAGTTCACTGAAGGTATATAAGAGATGATGGCTTTCCCATTTAATGTTCTCTGACAAGCACTATGACAGTCTTACAAGGCTATGACAGTCCTTGCCTTTAGAAAGTTACAGTCAAACAAAAGCAGGAGCAGAAAAAAGGAGATGATTAAAAAACACTATTCAGATCTCAGTAAAATAATTTGTTCTAACTTAAGGATGGTTGCTTCTTAATCATCATTTTTGAAAAGACATGGGGAAGACAAACTCTTGTTTTTAAATGAGTGACCAAATGAAGAAATTTAAGATTACGCTAAAATGTCTTGAGTTACTGAAAGAAGATAATGAAAGAAAACAAAAGCATGGCAAGAAAATAAATATAAATGAAGTAAGAGCAAAATGCCTACTAGTTGATAATCTACTTTTCTTGCTCTGCTGTTAAAGAAGTGAAAAATTAGAGGACATTGTAGAAAGTGAGGAGAGCCTTTCTAAGGGCATGGAAACCTTCAGGAAACTATCTCAATGAGAAGAGACTGATGGGTCAGTGGAATGAAAAAAACAGGGAGAAAATCAGATACAAAAGACAGAACCCAAGTCCTGAAAATTAAACAAGAATAACATTTAGAAATCCTTTACAATTCCAACACCAGGATGGGGCAAAAACCACACTCAGGGTGATCTTTGGGCCAGCTGAAGGAATACAGCATTGTGAAACTCAAAGCTATCCTCAAACTGCTGCTTGCTGGGGTTAGAAATTGAAAACAAAGGTAAAGGAGCAGTTGAAAACACTTTTTTGTCTGCAAAGATTAGGGACACCAGAAGGTGCTTTAACTAACTGTGTCAATTCATTACCAGCATAACAAAACACACGACAAGTTGTAGTAGAAGATTTTAACACAATTATCTCATGGCTACTGACAAAGTCATCTGTCTTGTACCTCTCCACTCCACGGCTTATTCATGAAAATAACAATAAATCATTCCTAAAAAAAGCTCTTTCTTCAGCCATGCAGAAGGGAAGAAATCTGCTCAAAGATCACCTGAATACACCAGATGACATTGCCTCGGCAGCACGAATAATCTGGGGCCAAATTTAACAACGTAAAAAAAAAAAAAAAAAAAAAAATCACCCACGCAGGGTTTAAATATCCATTGCACGGAGCTTTTCCTGCACACCCAGATGGAACAATTTGTGGGGATTACTTACAGTACTGGCACCTGTCTCCGGTGTACTCGGGCGGGCAGGCACAGAAGGGCTGGTTGCCAGCGGTGACGCTGCAGGTGCCCCCGTTCTGGCAGAAGCGCTCGCACACGCTCTGGTTGCAGCGCGGCCCCGTGAAACCCAGAGCGCAGCTGCACGTCGGCCGGCCTGTCCAGAACAGAGAAAGCTGTTTTACGATAAAAATAAACACAAACTGGAGCAATAATCAGCACTTTTCTCAACGCGGGTTTATGGTAAGAGTAGGAGGTTTCAATGTTCCAGCCCAACCGCGTTTCTCTGGACGCTGAGAACGTGCCTTTGCACACATTGTTTGAATGCAGAACTTTTGAAAAACTAAATAATGTCTGGGAGTTATGGGCACTCAAAAACTGAATCTGTGCATTTTTACCCTTGTGCATGTGCAGTCATTGACTCTTTAATGAGAAAAAAGTCATTATTTGAAATATACAATTGTCACATGATATTTTCTGAAAAATCCCTTCACCAGGATTTTTCTCCTGAGAAGCTGAGAAGCCTCAGAAAAAAAATGTAAACCATAATTATCTGATTGCTTGGAATGTGGTTTGGAGGTTGCTCACCAACAGGTGCATCTTTGATTGGTTTCATGTGAATTGTTTTTAATTAATGAACAATCCCAGTCCAGCTGTGTCAGGACTCTGGTCAGTCACGGGTTTTTATTATTCATTCTTGTCTAGCCTTCTGATGTAGCCTTTCTTTTTCTTTAGTATAGTTTTAGTACACAATTTCTTTTAATATAATATAATAAAATAATAAATCAGCCTTCTGAGAACTTGGAGTCAGATTCTCATCTCTCACCTCATCCCGGGGACCCTCACAACACCACAACATACAATCATTTCAAAGGCAGTCCTAAGCAGGAATTTAAGATTTCAGTGAAATCTTCACGTCATCCTGCCATGCTGGGTTCTTCCTGTTGCAGAGGATAACTGTGTGATCACCACTGGTGTCTCTTCAGAGTGCACTAAATTGTTCTCAAATCTACAAACCTTGATATGTAATCACATGAAAAACAAATATTTACTAATGCAATAATAGCTACACTTTACAGAACAATTTTTAATAAACCACAAGTATCTGTGCCTGTTTGGTGTTGTTAGTCTCCAGATAATGGAGATTGTTACATAAAAATTGCTGTCTGGCATCAGACCAAAGATGCCTGTAACATCAATATTCAATGTCTGAAAAGCAGTTAACACTTGGGGATGAACATTTGCACACAATGAACTCCTAGTCTACAGCTTCTTTTCAAAGGATTTTAAAATAGCCTTTAAAACCCAATGCATTTTCCTCCTATGATTCTTCTCTATTGTAGTTTTCCCATTTTTTTTCCTTATCTAAATCTCATGTCTAAAGGATTTATAGCTTTGTTACAATTCCACTGTTTTATTAAACCCTTCCACTTTCCTGTCTTATTTTCTTAAGGCTCATCTTCTTTAAAATAAACTTCTAGATCCCATTAATGCTTTTCCATCTCCTGACTTTGCTTTTTTATCTCATTTATAATCTCCAGGTAAATGACCTGATGTGTCCAACCAGCCATCTCCCTTCTCACTTCCTAATAAACTATTCTCATTCTTGATTATCTCTTGTAAGACATTATTTTTCCCCCACCCTCCTCTTCACTTTCATTCAGCTTTAAGGATTTTCCTAAATTTATGGAGAACAAAGTTTAATACTTTTATTTTTCCTGGGTTCCCAGGAAGGGGAGATGAAAATTAAGCAGGACCTGAGGATCCCTTGTGCAATAAAAGGCCAGACAGGACAGGTTGGTATAAGATGAGCATTAAGGTTCCTTCCAACCCCAAACATTTCATGATTTGATGTTTATCAAGTTAACTACGTAATGTACTGCATGTGTGATGCAGAATCACTGGACAGGAATTCCAGGCATAAACAGGAAAAATAACCTCTCAGATTTTTACCACTGACAACCCAATGTATCCACACCTACTTTCCCACTTGCCTCCTGATGCTCACCACAGCTGCATCTGAAACTCTTGAATTGTGCAACCCTGCTTACCTTGCTCATCTTTCTTCTCCACTTAGATGGCTGTGTTATTGAGTAATTAAGATTAAACTGAGTGTTCCACAAACCCCACAATTTGATTTTTCTTCTGGTTTGCCTTTTTTTAATCCTGTGCAATCATTTAACATCAAATTCATTGGAGAATTATTCAATGCAAGTGAAGCACCCAAATTTTGTCTCCTCTCTCTGACTCATGAAGAATGATTTATTCAATCTTTTTCCTTCACTTCTTACCCTTCTAACACGACACACTTCATGTAATTCTTTTCTGTATTTTCTATTTTAAGCTATGCTAATTTAAAGTGTTTTGCAAATCATCCTAAGGGCCATGAGATCAGTTAGTCTCTTTCTCTAATGAGTACAGCAGGAACAAAACCAGGGACCTAAAAATAGCTCCAACTCCTTTAATATGCATCAGCCTGGTTATTCATATCTGTCCCCTGTGATCTAAACATTAAATCAAAGATGTTGAACTCAGATGTTAGCACACATTCCACTTGTTTTTCCCCATGTATACAGATGTATTTAAATTTCTGCCCCCCAGACAGGGGTTTCACATCATCCTTCATCTGAAGCACTGTTTCAGAAAAAAAAGATAAAATAGTGGTAGAACAGTGGAATATAGATCTGGAGATCTGACATCGGTTTTCATTGTAAATACTCCTCTATCTGTTAAAAGGATGAGACAATGATATTTTTCTAGTTTATAGAAAAGATTATTCTGTTCTTTACTAAAGTAGACTTATAAATATGCCAAACTGCTGACAGCTAAATGAAAATTTAATACAGTATAGCCTAAACCCCATTTTTGTCACTCAATTTAACATGACTTTCTGTAATGTTAACAGTCCATTGCCTATTTATACACAGACTGTTGACACCAGAAATAATACTAACAATGACATCCTCATTTGCCTTATTCTCATAAATTATTTCTGATACAAAAAAATGGTTCCAAGAACACTTTAACAAAACTGCAGCATTAAACAATGCCAAACAATGCCACGAAGTTTTGTATCACGGAATCAGAACACAGATTTATGTTTGCAAAGGAAACAGTCATGTAACCAAATGCCACATAACCCAGCTAGCAGAAATTGCAGGATGAGCTCGTGCACAGGGAGCTCCAGCACCTCCTCTGGCCATGAAATCTCAGGATTAGAACTCTACAGACACAGAATTAAAGCTCCCTCTGAATTCTTGACCATCACCACCACAGAAAGATCCACAACACATTAGCATGTAGAAAAAGTCACAGTGGTCTGTGGAAGTTAAAAACTTCAAATCAGAACATTTGGAATAAAAGTGGTCTTAAGACATAAGGAATGTTAAACTGCTTCAAATGCAGAACAGAATTTAGTAGAATAAAGGAGAATATATTCTGGTGACTCTTAAGACATAAGTTATTTTCGGCAGTAGGATATGAAAAAATAGATGAAATTTTTGACATAGAAATGAAATGTAGTTTCGCCTCTTCTTACAAAAAATAAATCATTCAAAAAAAAAAAAAAGATAGCAGGGATTAAAATCTTTCAGTGCTCAATTAGGTTTGGATACAGAGGCTGTAGTTACTCCTGGTTTGTCAATTTAGTTTGCTGCATAATAACTATTGTCTATATAATAACTTTTCAAATAAACTTCAAAAATTGCTCCAAAAAAATCAAATAAATTCAAATAAAATTCAAATAAATTTAAAAATTCAAATAAATTTTAAAAATTGCTTCAAAAATTGGTTTACTTTCTCTGTAACATGTGGGTGACTTCTTTTGGGGATTCATTAATATATCTTAAGCTTATATTTATATATATTTTGCAAGGATTAGAATTCTAAGGAGATCAATTTTCATTCGTGATATTGCCTAATCAACAGAGAAATACTCTGCATTTTCAATAACCAAATAAAGTTTAAAAAAGTTAAAAATAATTAAAACCTAGATCAATAGGATTATTTTTCTAAGTTTTCTGCAAGTTTTGAAAAATGACATCATCCACATGAATGTCTTCACCAAAACCTACATTATTTATTTCTTCCTTCCAGTCACTGGTAAATTCACTACCAGAAACGTGTGTTTTGAAGTTGTTATGTGTGAATATGCACAATTAATTTCAATATTTAACTTGCTGTCACTATTAAAGAAAAGGAGGTGGCTCTGCATGAGCTTTCTGCAAGCAATATCTTGTCCTCTGGAGCTGTTATCAGCAGTCTGTGGGAACCACAATAATTCATTTCTGTGAGGCTGATGAACCATAATTAGCTTCACTGCAACAATCGGAGTGGAGAGAAGCTGCATCATTGAAGATAATTAGTAGGTGAGCTGATTGGGATCTATCCCAACAGCTACAGAGTCTCTCTGTGTTATTGGAAAGGAGAAAACAACAATTTCGAAATATCTCTGAGTAGTCTCAGGAACTGCTCTTTCCAGCGCTGGTGGTGGTGGTGGTTCTGCTGGGATCAGCTCCAGGGAAACACCATCCTCACGCTGCCCACAGTCCCTGTCCTGCTGACAGCGCCAGGGGAAACTCCTGGGACTGATGTGGCATCAGCAAAACAGCTTGTCACTGACAGTGTTCCCAGTAGGCACCAAATCCCCTTGTTTTGCTCATAAAATAGAATACAAAATAGTACCTGCTTCATACACAATGATTCTTTCAGACTATTTCATGCATTTTCATTTAAAGGAAAAACTTTTTTTTTATTCACTCATTTTGATACTAACGCCACAGTTCTGTATAATTAGACGTACCTTAGACAATCAGCAAACTACTCCTGCAATATTTTTATTTTAAACTACATGGAGAAACAAAATGTGTCTTTATGGCAACAGTGACTTTTTTTTGCCCAAATTCCCATTAATTTGGCTTACTGGAAAGTGTTCATTATTACACCCAAACTTTTAATTACATGTCTCAGATGTGTACTTTTAATTAACTGATGACATTTTCTTTGTTCAATTATTGTAGTTCAATACAACTGTCGTAAACTTATAAATTTTAATTAAAGCTGCTCCAATCTCTGGCTATATAACATTCACATAGGAATTTGCCAAAAGGCTTAGCAGTAAGTAAGCCAACAGTGAATAATCCCTGAATTGCCAGTGGGATTTGTTTAACAAATTAACATTTGTGTGCAGATAATGAGGTTCTACAACTTAACACATCCAGCAAAGATTTAGCACAATCATGTTTTAAAAAAATTAGTAATACTCTGCAATTTACTTAATTAGTTATCACATTACTATTCTATATTAGGTGGGGAAAGAGAAGAGGATTTACACATTCACTAGAACACACACATTCACCAGAGGCATATTTTGTGTGCTGCACCATTTTATTTGGATCAGAATATGAAGCAAGGTTCATTCCCAGGAAATCTCATCATTTTTTGAGCCAGAAATGATCAGTAAGGAAATTCCCTGACTCCTGGGAACCTAGCTTTGGAAGCATCATCTCATGAGGCTAAAATTGCTGGAGCCCCTAAGCTCTCCAGAGGCCACGTGTACAAAATGACACTTGTGAGATTGACTGCATCCAAACTCTTAGAATAAAAGAACTGACAGGGGCAATTCAAGGCCCCAAGAAAGAGAGGGTCAAGCAAGCTGAAATGATCACAGATCATTTGTATTTTGAAATGACCATAGGTCATTTATATTTTGCAGATGGGTTTAGATTGCCACTGGTACATGTATGGATTCTGCGACTTCCAGAGGAAAAACTGTCGTCATTTTGAACATAATTTTGAACAAAAATACACTTTAAGAAAAGGCAAAGTTGGGAAAACATGTAGAACTTGATTGCATGAGTTTAGCAGGTCAGTTTGATGAGTCAGATGTATAATGGATCAGAAGGATGACTGCTGCTTGTTGAGGAGGTGTTTGTGAGCACAGACAGCAACAGCACAGCAGATCAAAGTCAAATGATACTGAGCTGATTTAATTTTAAAATAGTAATCTTATACTTCACAGAGATTGAGGGAGTTTACCAAAATCAGTTTGCAATATACCTATTGGAACATGGGGATTTAAAGGACGTGTCACTTGTAGACCTGGTTTAGTGGGGGACCTGGCAGAGCTGGGTTAAGGGCTGGGCTCAGCCTCAAAGGTCTTTTCCAGTCCTAATGATTCTATTATTCTATTGCTGCCAGACAGATCAACCCGGTAGGACAAACTACAAATCTAGACAAAATACAATGCTGAAGTTCTAAAACTATTAATGAGAAACTGAACAATTCCTGGTAATAAAGGAAGTTTTCATTCCTGTGTGTAGAAATGCAAGACTAAAGTAATGACAGACCAACAAGCCTCACATGAGCCTGGCTCAGCAGCTCAGCTCTGCCTGGAAGGCTGAGACAAGGAGAAGGCTGGTCTGGATTTCACACCCTCAGTCCAACTGCAGAGGGCTTGTCCACGCCCTGGGGCTAAAAGTGCCCTGCCCTGTGTAGCTGACTGGAAATACAAAATGGTTGCTGCAGAAACACTTGAGGAATTAAGCTTTCTTGGTTTAATTACATTTTTCAATGCTTTTGGGGAGTCCAGTGTAACTTCTCTCTGTAAAACATGCAACAGCCTTAGTGCATCATGGGCTAGATTAAACTGTGATAAGGGGAATCTCACTGGCATGCTAGCTTGTTTCAGTACCACACGATTTATGGACTGATAGAGATAAGAAATACAGCCTGATAAGAAATAGAGATTTCCTCTTAATAGAATATTTACCAGGTCCAGGGGCTAGGTATGCAAGGAAGATGAGATGCACATCAACCTGAACATTTTATCTGGAATATTGGATGGAGTCAGTGTGATTTAGAAAGGTACAAGGTCTTTTTTCCACATTTCCAGCACATGAAAGTTATGGTGTGGGCTCCAAGGCACAGCCACCCTCATGAATTGGAAATGGCAGATAGGACATCTGGTTAACTTGAAATATGGCTGTTAAAAATTTGATGAAACTAAAGGGAGCCAGCACAGCAGAATACTCCTATCAGTGGGTGTGCACAGGTACAGCCATCAGAACCAGCTCTGTGCTCATCTCAGCTCTTAAAGGCACACTTTGGTCAGGTGTGCTACCATAAACTTCAGCTGCTGTTAAAGGTTCAGATTCCCCCAAATCAGGCAGCTGAACAATGAAATGTGGATGGTGGTGGCACCCATGCTGGCTCTCCTGATGCACTTTAGTGCAGACACATCATTCCCTTTGTGACCAAGCATCAGGCTGATTCCTTCATCCCCAGACTGATTCCTGCCCTTCCCAGCCTGATTTCTTCATCCCCAGACTGATTCCTGCCCTTCCCAGCCTGATTTCTTCATCCCCAGGCTGATTTCTGCCCTTCCCAGGCTGACTCCTTCATCCCCAGGCTGATTTCTGCCCTTCCCAGGCTGATTCCTTCATCCCCAGGCCCATGTTAAGAATTCAACAAAGTGTATTTGTAGACCCTGCTCATATCTTGCCTCTACCCACTGGTGGCAAAACCTACTGCACTAATTGTTTTAGCAAGGCTGAGAGATTTCAGAGGCTGGATTTAGCAAATGAAAATTAAAAATATCCATGCAATAGCATAGCTGTGTGAGCACAGCAAGTGTGAGCTGCCTGGGAGAGGGAAAACAAACTGCTGGAGGTGAGTGAGCCCTGTGGCTACTGCCAAAAAAAAAGGATTAAATAAAACCCTGGGGTCTCTGCAGGACTCACAACAGAGCTGAGTTCCAGGAGCCAAGTTATTAATTTTATTAAGCCTTTTAACCCCACAAAAGAATCAATTAGATGCCAGACATGTAAAAATGTGGGAATAAACATCCTCTCTTCAGATGATGAGGAAGCTCTGCACACCATTTAAACCATCACTTCCACTCACTTGCACGTCCTCACTTAGCATTTATTGATCTCAGCACATTGATAAAAATCGCTGCTTATCACTTGTGCCAGTAGTTCCATCAGCTGTTAGGAGCAGTTTAAAGTCTAATTCATCAACTTCCACTACAAGTAATTCTCATTTTCTGATATTTAGTCATTATTATGAACAACATTATTAACCCTCAACGAGTCAGAACTGAAAGAATAAATTACTAGACTTGCATTCACTTGGAATTTTGCCACCACTCCTCAGTCAATGGGAGGAGGCTCCGGAGAAGCCAGCAAGTGGGGCTAAATTAGCAAATTACATAGGCTTACATAGGTTAATTAGTAAGGAATGCAATGGAAATCTTTACAATCTAAGCCCTCTCTGCCACAGAGACTCAGACACAGAACTCTGCATTACAGGGAGGAATCTCTGATGAGCAGTCACAAACTTCTCAATGTCAGGGGCCTGGGCTTTTTTTCAGAGGGTGGTGGCCACACAGGAGAAAATGATTCACAGCCTCTTCAGCAGATGAAAGCTTCTGAGAAGGAGACACCAAACTCTTCTCCAGCTCTTGTATTTTGAATCAAACATTTAAATATTCCTTGAAGCAGAAAATAGAGTTCCACTTCTCCATTCTCACAGAATTGCCACATTTTAGAGTACTTCTTTTTATACTTTTCCTCTCTAGCCCAAACATTATACAAGATACAAAAGCTTATGTGTTAGGGACAAAGACCAATTGTCAAATTCCTGCTTTTTAACAGGATAAAACCCCTGAACCCAGGAGATGTAATTTCAAATTCCTTCATGAAAACGAAGGATCTGAGTTCTCATCAAAAAAGTCTTCCTGAGAATTGGATGAATAAAATTCCTGTTTGGTGAACACCAGTAAGGCAAAGTTAGAGGACTGAGGTCAGGTATTTAAGCAAATATCTCTGTGTATGTACATATAAATTTAGGGGGTGAATCGATATAAATTTAAAGAAGAAGAAATCTGGACTTGTAGATGTAGTTTGACTGGACATTTTGCTTTACAATTCCACTGCTACACACAACATGTGTGTCATTACACTGGATATTTACTTTTATTCTCCTTTTTCTGGTATGCAGTTTAATTGTGCTGAAACACCCAGATAAGTAAATGAAAATTCCTATTGATTACAAAGAATATGTGTGGAATATGCTGCAAGTTTTTTTGCATGTTTTTAAAGCACAGACAAAGCAAATAAAAAAAAAAAAAAAAATTAAAGGAACAAATTCAAGCATTTAATGCAGGTCAAGACAGAGCTGTTTGGAAATCCTTACCAAGGAGAGAGGCCCCACAGGTTCCTCCATTCTGGCAGTAGTTGTAGCAGTGGTTGGTTTCACACCTTTCACCAGAGTAGCTTGGCCAGCAGTGGCAGCGGGCGTCCCCCTTCTCATTGATGATGCACTTCCCTCCGTTCTCACAGCTTAATTTACAGCTGTCATCTGCAGCAAGAGCACACACACAGAGCTTCAGCAGCCCCAGCTCCATGGAATGGCAAAACAGAGCCTTGCCTCAAACACAGCCATGGGTCTCTGCCAGTCAGGGGCAGAATATCACTTTTCAGAATGGAGAAAGTGAACTATGCCTTCTGTTTGCACAGTGGCAGAAAAACCGCCACAATTTGGGGACCACAAACCCTGGAAAGGCTGGTGAGAGTTCTCTCATGGCACAGAGAGGTTGGCCTCCCTAGGATCAAAGTCAGTAATGTATGAATTCTTGCTTGAAACTATAATTCCAGGTTTGAGAATTGGAAAATTCAATGTTGGTTTCATCTGGGAGACCTCGGAAAACTTCTCCGTCATTTTTTCGGGTGACCTCAGCCCTTTTTTATTAGCCTTTTCTGGATTTCTCTTCTACACTCTCTGCTAACTAACAGCTAACTAACTGAGCCCCATCCAAAATATTTAAAAGGAAATTATTTAGCCTTTAAATCTTCTTCCAAAATTGGTATTTGCATACAAACTTGTTGCTCCTAATTAATATTTTCTGCTAATTTATTTTTTTCTGCTCAGACTGTAAAATCCTTGAGAAGGGAAGCTGCCTGCTGCTCTGCAATCACATTTCTTATGTGATGAGGTAAAAGGGGAGAGACACAAACCCTGATCTGGCCAGATTCAGTCTTCATGTAGAGATCTTTTATAATTAGAGTTGTGTCTCTCTTAGAAACACTTTGAACAGTAAACCTCTATTAATTTCAATGAACGAGGTACAAAATCACTCAATGATAACAACAACAAATTAATTATAGATGAGCACACACACAATGCTCAAACACAAACAACTGTAATCCTAAAGAAGCAGAAAAGCACCTTTCCAGCCCAAATCATGCTTTCAGCAATTAGACTTCATTTGTCACACAGCAAAACAATCCTGTGAAGCCAGACTGCTTCCTAACTAATCCAGGAATTTAGCCAACATGGCTTTAAACAAGAGAGATGCCACAAGTACCTTTTCAATAGTACATCCACTGCAGGAGTGTTGCTGATTCATCTGCTTTAGTCAAACAAGTAATGAAAAAAGTCAAGATTCCTGTTTGTCCCTTTCTGGTTGAGGTCTAACATTGACTGGCTTGGCACAGGCACAGCATCTCCTTTGAGTTTCAAAGAAACATTTTCTGTTGCAAGTGCAGAGTTTAGGAATGTTGACACAAAACCTGGGATGGAACCTATTTAAACAGAACTTCTGGAAACTGTCATCTTTCAGATAATTGTACCTTTCTAAAATTAAGCTGCAACTTGGCAGAAAACCTTAAATTTCCAGTGATGGACTGACTGGTGCCTCATTATTTCACGAGTTGTACAATAAAAATATGAAATCCTGTTTTCACTTGAGTTTTTGGTATCCCCCCTGTACATATACAATTGCTGTAATAAAGCTACTTTGTATTTGGGAGTTTGAGGATGCTTCAGTCTTTTATTAATTTGGGTGGTTCATTAAATCCTTTGATGTTCCATGAACTGTTCTTCAGTTACTCATTACAGAAGTTGTTTGAATGGATAATGTAGCATATCTTATTGGAGAGAAGGTCTATTTTTGTTTTGCTTATCTTATCTGTTTTACTTATCATTAGTCATGAGTTTATGGAGCAGAACTTGGAAAAAACAGAATAAATAACAGTGACGTACAGACAACTGCTCATTTTTATGAACCTTTCTGATAGTGCATTAAAAACATGTTCTATTTCTCTTTTAGAGCAATTCCACAGAATTAAGATACAAAATTTGCAGGGGGAAAATGGAAATTACTACCGATTTTGTTCTCTATGAAACATTTTAAATTCAAGAGTCTCAGTACAACTCTAATATGGAACAGAGAAATAGTAATAGAGCAATTTTGGACTTTCAATAAGCTGAGAAAAAGGATTGAAAGATGCAATGGAAAAGGCAGTTTTAAAATAGTGTATTAGACTTGAACAATGTATGGGGTTTAATGCTGCTGCTTTGTTGTCTGGAGGTAAATACAAGAAACAAATTACACTGATTCACATCAGCTGAGTACAAAAAGGGGATGACATGCCTGCCTTTGTGAGGGAAACATGAGAAGAATGGTTCCACAGGAGAAGACAGGAAGGAAAGGAATACAGGAGAAAATTACAAAGAATTAGTAGAAAAAGCTGAATACAGTTAATTGGAATTACTGAATAAATACTTAGAAGGAAGAAGTGGGAACAGTTCTAGCAAGTACCCACCCTTGGAACTTAAAAAGGGTTAAAAAGACAAAATCAGAAAAGTTTCTAACTCCAGTCTCCAATGCTGCTCTGAGCTTGCTAAACCCAGACTTAAAGACCTCTCAGCTGCTCCTTTCACTTCTGAAATGACAGAGGTATATCATTCACTTCTTATACTGCCCCTAGTTTAGCTACTGAATCTCTCTAACATGAAAGAAAGAATTACAGATCATGTAATTTTATATATTCTCCTCTAATGTGGATATTTAGTCTTCTGCTGCCTTGATTTGCCTATTTCAATCTTAACATCTTTAATACATAATCAAAGAATTTTGATTTGCCATTTCTCTTATGGTTTTCTTCCCACTAAAACTGTTTGACACAAACATTAACAGACTTTGTCTTTTCAGCTTCATCGTTGACTCTTCCCTTTTACTGGAAGCAAAAGGAAAATCTTACAAAGAAGAAACACTGATAAAACAGCAAATCAAAGCTTTGCTGGTATTTTTTTTTTCTTTCCTTGTTCAATTTTTTGATATTCCATTCCTCTCCCCCACTTACACAAGACACGCCTTTTATTGACATTTCTATAACAACCCTATTCTTTCTTGAGACAAATGCATCCTTTTGCTATTTTATCCTTTTTGAAATATCCTCCAATTTCTGGACTAGACAAGTTTAAAGGGGAAATGATGTTATAGAGCACAAGGTTTGGGATCTACATTTTTTGGGACAAAACCTGTTTCCCCCACAGTGGGAAATACTCATCCCATAGGGCAGAAAGTTCCTTGCTCTTGGCTCTCCCTTGGACAAAGATGTAGCTCATCCTTTACTGAGCTGAATGCACCCAATAAAGACAGAGAGCAGAATTTTAATCTTGATGTAAAGTTCTATAAATCTCCCTTCAGATGAGAGTTGTACTACACCTACCAATTTGCCATATGCTGAAAAGTATCAGAACAAGTTGTTCTCCCCAAATTTTGTCTGAAGGCTGTAACACAGATGCTCCTCTTTGTTTTCCCTTTACATTTTTCCCCTCTTAAAACATCTGTTTTCTTTACCATTTTAAAAGGAAGAGAATGGCTAAGAAAAGAATGCACAGTGTGAAAATCTAACTGGCACCCATTCTCTTCTGCACTGGGAAACAACCCTCCCAACAATGACCCCTTTTTAAATACAGGAGAAATGCTGTAAACAGATTTTTTTTTCTAAAATAGAAGGAGATTTCTTTGTGACCCTTGTTTTTCTGAAATCTAAGAAGTCTGGAAAAGCAGCAGAACCCCCAAGAAGATACCATGGACCAAACTGCCATAGCTCCTCCTCCTGAGGCAGATTTTGGGGTTGAAAAAGAAGGTACACAGGGATGAACAACCCCAACTCCAGCCAACACAGGAATGAACAACCCCAACTCTGCCTGCAATCTCTGTATGCAGAGGGTAAGTCCCCACAGAGACATGCTGAGGGATGATGAATTAAATGTTTCATCTCTGTTCAGAAGCAACACCAGTTCTGAGTTTTTGGAATTCTGTCCTCAGGCTTTCCATTCAACCAAAAAGAGCAGAAATGTTCCCCTCTTAAGAGGAAAGTGATAAGTGTGAGGCTCCAGAGCAGGGAACTCTTGGAAGTGTTCATTATCCTGTTCCTTCAGCTGTGGGACTCAATGTCTTCCTCCAGCGCAATTCTCTCCAGTCTCATCCTCTGGGTACATTTTAGCTTCCTTGTGCTACAGACAATAAGATATAAGAAACCAAATGGATGCAAATCCAGGGGTCTCTTAGGAAAATGAGGTGGTGCTCTGCTCTTTCCTTTAGGAAAACTGAAGGGTAGCTTCTAAACTGAAAAAGTCCAGCCTGTTTCAGTCCATAAATAAACCCCAACAGAATTCTGCTCTGCCAGTCACAATCATCCAGGGAGAAATGAGGTGGGAGCTTATCTCAGGAAACACTGGAACTCGTACTCACTCTGTTATGAAAAAACACTCTCAGTGATGCCACAAACCCATATGTTGTAATGACTCCAGCTTGAAAACTCCGGATCAAGCCCAGAAGCTGTTTCTCCTCAGTTGCTTGAGGCGCTGGGGAAACAGCTGTCTGAGGCAATCTGGATTCAGTCCTACAGAAAGTCAGTATTTAACATTCCTCATGTAGGGCTCATGAAGGAAAAAAAAAAAACAACAAAACAGTGGACCAAGGCAGGAGTAGCAGCATGAAGAATTTTAGGACTTAGCTAATTTTCTTCTGATAAAAAAAAAAGAAAAAAAAAAGAAGAAACTGAACAATCCAATGAACAAAATCTGAGTCAGTTTTTGGGATGTAGCACAAGGAACAAAGCAAGACTGAGATTATCTTGCAGCCACCAACCTTTATGGTAGACAGACTAAGAAGAAATTGCATTGAAATGGAGATGGCTGTCCCATTTGGGCTCTGCCAAGTCATGGACAGAGAAACTAGGAACTATCAGTAGTTTCCTTACTGCATTTAAAAAGACTTTAAAAACACTCAAAGACATTAAAAATATTATGAACATTCAAGATCCTACTATTTTCTATTGTAACTTGAAATAGAAATTAATCAAAAAGTACAGTTCAACCTTACAAGTTCTTGAAATCCACAATTGCCACTAATTTCTAAGAGTAAAAGACTTCTTACGTGACCTAAAATAGCTGTGTGCAATCGCAATAAAAGCAGAACATCTAAAAAAAACCAGAAGACCACCAAAATCAACAAGAATATTTTGACTGACTTTGAATCAGGATTTTATTGCAGAGCAACAGAAAAAATATTTTTATTTAACCTTCTTTTGGATTGCCAGGTCAGTCTTCAACAATATACAAGTAAGGCAGGATGCTCTGTTTTGGGTTATTGATATCCTTAGCTGTGCCAAAAATGTGCTGGATAGCTTTAAACAAGGTGAATGTGTGCAGTCTGGAATATTTAATATACATTTTCTAGATCTTCATCAGGAAAACTGCAGCACCTAGTTTTTTATTCCGTACTGTATAACCTCCAAAAGGAAAAGAACCTGATTTGTAAATTGATTTTTTGTTTCTTTGCAGGCTATTAGTGACCTATTAATGGCAAGTGACTGTCAGTCAGCCTTTAATTATAAACCTGTATCAGTTCAAGATGCTGATCTTGGGGTCAACTCTGATCTTTCCAGAAATCTCTGCTGGTCCTTGGCAGCTGAAGTGGAGTCTCAGCAAGAGACAAACGTTTCACATCCCCTAATACTTAAAAAAACCTAAAATAGTGCATAAAATATTAGAGAGTACTACAGAAGTTTCAATACATAATTTGTAATCTGCAATACTACAAAACTTGCAGCCTACTATTACAAAAATAACATAGGTGAAAGAAAAAGTAAGAAAAAGCCTACATTAGGCATTACTTGGACTATGATTGTATACAAAAAACTAAGGAAGCACTAATTCAGCAGCCCTTTAAAAAGTCATAACAGATATTGCAGCCATGGGAAGGTACTGAAAATTATCAATATATTAAAAATGCTTCTCTAGGCATTTTCTGTCTGCCCATAAAAAATTATAACAAGTCATTTAAAAACCTCTTCAGATCTCTCTTTAATAAAAACACACATTCCTGAAGACATTACCACAGCATAATCCTTTGCCCACTAGTAAAAATGGAGCATTACTGAAATTATGAGTACACACTGGTATAAGCCAGCAAGAAAAAACCAAATTTCTTCTATTTGTCCATTCTTCAACACCTAAGTATTAACTATGGGTAGTTTGAAGTAATTTTTAGGTGGTGCTGCAATAGCAGAAATTCTTGACATGTGTCCACATGAGATGGACAAAGAGCTGACACTTGGAGGGGCAGGGAGGGTGTTCAGACTGATTTGTGTCCAGAGTTGGACAGTGTTATTCACACCACACCAAGGACCACTAAAACACAATCCTGCCAATTCAATATTTAAAGCCTAGGTGGTATAGATTGGTGAGATTTTCTCCAGAAAATTATGACATTTCAGATAAATTAATTTAATTGCTAAATTAAACACATTAAGCACAGAGCATCTCACCAAAATATCCATCACTTGCACTTCTGAGTCTGGAATTAAACATCAGAAAAACATCCTCATACACATAATACACACAAGAAATGCTATTCTGTGATTTCTAGAACATTAAAAAAATCAAGCTGGCTAAGAAAGCATCCCAGCAATGTGACCAAGCTAGGTTTGGCCTAAAGTAGAGTGAAGACATTTTAAAGTATTAATAATAATCATCTATGGAAAAGATTCCCTCCCCACCCCTAAAACACAGCAAGAACTTTGATGCTCTTTTCTCATGAATTCTGGTTTCCTGTGTCTCAGTATTAGTCATTATAGAGATTCCCTGAATATATAATTTTAGATAAAAATGCTGCAGGTTTTCTTCCTTTCTTTGTAACTTCAAAGTCATTATTATTTGCTGTGTTGCTCTCACTGCCTTTCACCATTGCTGCAGTGTTTTTTTAAAAGTGAGGAATTATTTTGAATGACTCACTTTTAATTTGGGACCCAAAACACCTCAGTGTTTTGCAAACTTCTTTTGGTCAGTATTTATACTCACTTACTTTTAATCATCTTGTATCAATTAAGCTGAAAGCTCACTTTTCATTTTGATGAATGTTAGCAGGGGAGGCATTTTTTTGAATCAGGCATTTTGTTTCTTCATCTTTCAGTTTCAGCTAATTAATGCGTGTGTTGAACATCACAAAACTCTGCACTCACAGCCAGCCTGGCCTTTTGCAATGACCACAACTGACCAGCTGTTCATTTTCTGGTTTTCCTGCAGTTTTCAGTACCCACCTAGGAGGCTCTGATCAATGCACGTTCCATTCATCAGTGCCTTTCCTTCTGGACAAGCACACGTTGCACCAGAAGGGTTGAGTAAACAAATGAATTCACACGTCAGGCCCAAGCAGGGGTTAGGCACTGTTTAAAAAGACAAAATATTAGAGACATTGAATGTTTATTTTTTATAAAAAAATCAGAACTATGTTCTAAAGGTAAGAAAAGAGAAATATTCACATACAAAAATTCTGATACACTTCCACTTCCCAGGATATCAACAGCCTCAAGTCTGTGAACACATTCCCCCAAACAGAAGGAGAGAATTTATTCCATTTCCAAAAAATATATTGGTAACATGGAGTAAAAAATTTCATCTGCTTCTGGCTAGAGGGATTGTTATTCATCTCTTTTCTAATTTTTTAATATCTCAGGTACAGTGCAGGTACAAAAGACATTTGTGTACAAACTTGTCCACCGTCCTTTCAAATGGGTGCAAACACATCAAAATGATATAAAAAATTATGACTAAATCTATTTTCAGTTTGTACAATCAGGCTCTGGTTTATGTTTACACAACTTGGTTACTTTTTCTTCCCCTTTGAATTTAAAGTATTTAATTATGCTTACTCACAGTCCGTTTGTTTGTAGCGGTGAAAAACCAAGGCACTTTTTGCTTTATCAACATCCACACTTAGATATTCTACAAGGCTCTTGCCAAATTTGTGCACTCTAAATGCACCATTTTTAGGGCCTGCTCCATATATGTAATCCTCAAAAATGTCAATTCTATGTGGATGCAGTAAACCTTGAATAAAAAAATGGATAGTAAACAAAAACACATATTCATATTCAAGTAATAAACAACTTTTTAAAATAAAAACTTCAATTCATTACTGTGATTAACACCTAAGGACATTATTTTTCAGACAGCTTGCTTGGTTCTCACAAAAATTACTTTTAAAAAGCAATCTTTCTCAAAGGAACCACTTCCCATTTTGCAGACAACTTAAATTTCAAGATTTTAATCAGTTTTCCACACAACTGAGCTTCAGAAACTGGCTGATAATTGAAAAAACAGAAACTCTGGAATAACAACTCGCTAATTAGAGCAGACTTGTTTCACTTGTTGTACCTCAGGTACAACACTTTAACTAGATGTATGTGACAAGGAAGAAAGAGGTCATTTTGCTTCACATCAAAGAAATTATTCTGACAAAACATTTCTTCAGCTCCTTCCTAACATATTTGAAATGCTAGTTTTTTGCACTACACTTGTTTTAATCCATAATTATAGTAAATTAATGCAAAAGAAATTGTTAGCTCTACCAACTCCTCATTTTTAAGGGCTCTGAGGGGCTCTTAGGCGACCAGTTGGATTTCCTGCGTACAACTGGCTGCAGAATTTCACATTTGCCCTCAATAGGGAAATGGCTTCTAACTAAAACTTCTTTGCCTGAGATGCATCTCTTCGTGAAGCCATAAAGAATCAGAATATATTCCTTGTGATACCTTGTGCCTGCTATTTTCTACATTTACTCTAAAAATGGTTTTGTATTTCCCTTGTATTTACTTAATTTCATCAGTCAGCCTTTATTTCTTCCTATTGTTCTTTCATGCTATCAGTGCTTGGCACTCAGTATTTCATGTTCATAAAAAATATGAATAAATTCTAACTAATTCTTATAGGCCTGTTTAATTCAATGGGTTGAAGGTTTTAATCTCATTGCAAAGCAATTTCTAAACTCCTCCAATTTTCCTGTGGTCCAGTGCTAGAGGAGGTTGTGGTCAGATCCCCACACTCAAAGTGATCTTTCAGACAATTATATTCATATATATTTATACAAATTGTGGAATAAAATGCTTTTAAACCAAAATAAGATGTTTTCAATCTTGTCCTGCCCAATTAGGATTATGGGAGATTCCTCCTAGTATATTCCAGAATATCCTGGTGGTGAATTCTGGGTTAAAACACTCAATAGCACCATGTATAATAACACTTTGACAATTCTCCAAAACTAACTGCCCACTAAGCAATCCTCCCCAAAAGGCTGCTTTCAAGTACTTTTTTTATGTGTTCCTTTTATTTTCCTTTTATTTTAATTCTTACTTGAAGAAATTCTTCATAAATTTCTTACTTAACAAGTTGTTAAAAAGCCATTGTGCAATTGAAAACAGTTTGCTTCACCAGAATCTCCTTTTTTTTTCATCAAAAGGGACTTTCTTCATTCACATTCTGTTAGCAGAATTCTGTGATTACTCACTGACCTGAAAGCCAAGCCCATCATTCTCCCAGAACTGATTCAGACCAACTGTTCCTACAACCCCTAAAACTCCAGTTCAATGCAGGCAGCTCTAACACAAGTCCAAGTCAGATCAAGACAAAATATTAATCACAGAGGTACTCAGTAATACTTATACATGGAGATCTGACATATCATTGAATCTTTGTTCCCTTAAGGTAATTTTATCAGATTATCTTAAAGGTGAAATTATCTTTATCTTATCTAAAACACTTACTTAGATAATGTTTGAAGCATTGTCTAACAAAAGCACAAAAATTACTCAATAATCACTGATTTTTGCTTACGTAGTTCCTCTGAATAGTGAAATAAAAAATAAAATAAAATAAAATAAAATGAGAATCATGTTACACCAAGGCTCTCCATACCTTGTTTTGTGCTCACAGACACAACTGAGTCGGACCCATCAAAAAGAACACTGCCAATAACAGACAACTCAAAATCAGCCCAGAACAGGCGCTGGCTGAATGGATCAACTACGAGACCTACAAAGGAGATAAATTTCAAATAGGAACATAAAACCTGGAAAAAAAATTAGTATTTTTCTATAACTTTACATTTTTATGTCATTCATATTCTCATGTACACAAAATATTGTGGCACTGAAAAGACTTGACCGGAAAACAAAGAGAATAAAATATTACAGCTCCCACTTAAACCTTCCCCTCGGGGGAACCATGGTTTTGTACTTTTTTTACCTTTCTGTGCCCAAGGTCAGCACCTTTTCTAACCCATTCTCCTAGAAATAGAAATATCAGGTGGGAATGAAATAAGGAGTCAAATCCTCTAAACTGTTCTCCCAACCAAAATCTAATATGCCAATTGCACCAGGGTGATCCTGTGTTAAAAACAAGGCATTCAGAATTCGTGGAGTCTTTGCAGCCTGTTTCCACACTTATTTAATTGTGTTCTCATTTTTATCACCGAGACTTCCCATTCAGTCTTGCAGAACTAAAAGTCAGATTATTTTAACTACCTTACTGCTGCAAGACTTAAACAGCAATATTGGAAGATATATAGCTAGATATATATATTTTCATCTGTATATGAAAAGAAAAAAAAAGAGAAAAAAAGATCAATGTCATTATAAATACCCAGCTTCCAGGCAATAATTAAATAGTTAAATCAAGTAGCCCATGCTTCACAGGGGAAGATTAAATGGTTAATATGCCATTTTAGGTCATGTCAAACACTTCAGCCTGAAGAAAATATTGAAACCATAAAATAATTTCATTCTGAGCTTTTGAAGTTGCAGCGCATCTTTAATAGGAATGGGAAAAGGTATTTTTCTTCCTATTTATGTAAGTAGGTAAGTCAGAAAAAATACATCAAAAGAAATTATACATAACAGAGAAAATACTCCTCTTAAGGTCATAAATTAATCAGCTGCACATAGACGAGAGGAAGTGGAGAAAATCTGACTCACAGATGAGTGAAATATGTTTACATTTAAAACTCCATTAAAAAAACCCTCTTTTAAAGAAACACTGGCATTCGGGGATATGGCTAAAGAGAATAATTTCTGGTAAAAGGCAATCACAATGTGTCATTTCTGTGTGATACATGGGACCTGTGAGGGGCATGCTTTAGAAGCAGTCCCAACTTTCCAGCTTTAAATTATTCTTTGCATTTTAATGAGAAGATTTAAATACAAATTAATACATAACTAGCATTCTCAATGTACTTTCATGGTATCAGAGATAAAAGTATTTCTATTTGTTTTATACATACAACGCTCCTGGGATAGTCATTTCTATGAAGTCAAGCCCAAATGTTCAAACTCTCACTCCCTCTTATTTGAAATAGGAAAGCCATATGTGGTAATAAATTTAAGAACAGTGTAAATAATATTAGTAAACAATATTAGCAAAGTCCCATTTGGGAGGAAATATTAAAGGTTTGAAGTCTTTCTTTGCATTCCCTCTATATGGGCCAGTGTTAAATATCTGACAAAAAATTTAAAAACCCCATGAGCATCTATTTTCTACATGAAGTAAAGGAAGGAAACACAGAAGGATGTTAATAAAGTATTTTCAGGCAGTAAATACAGGAAAATGCCCGTTTCTTGAGTGTTTTGTTGGGTTTTTTGTTTGTTTGGTTTTTTTTTTGTTTTTAACTGAGAAACTGAAATCTTCCTGAGCTAGTGAGTACCAGGTATTTGGGGAAAATGAGGTGCTTACCTGTAGGTCTTTGCAGGTTCTTTTGAACCAGTATCCTTCTCAGAGTACCATCCATAGATGATTCCTCTATGTGAGACCGATCCCCGATAACTGTCCAGTACATCATCCTGAAATATTAAACACAAAAATTAATCTGAATGCCTGCACAGAGCCTCCAAACACTTCACTGATACTCAATTTTTTTGTGAGCCTTTCAACATTCATGGCAGAGTGGAGGTCTTGGTTTACATGTAGGTAAATTGAACAGAAAATTAAAGAAACTTGGAAAAGTTTAGACAATTGCAGAATTTTCTTTCCCTTGCTGCGTTTTGCAATTTAATTGGAATTACCAAATCAGAGTGGTGTTGAAGGATACATACCCCTTTTTAGGATTGACAGCAATTGCATATGGCTCTCCTGCAATGCTGGTGAGGAGCCTGGTGCAGTTGGGTCCCTTGAGCTGTCCCACATTGATGGAGTACCTGAGGCTGGTCCAGTGAGTTGTGTAGTAGCTGAACCAATGCATTCGGGAATGATCAGTCCAGTAAATATTGCCAGCCACCCAGTCCACAGCAATGCCCCTGGGCCTCTTGAACTCTGGACACTAAAAAGAACAGATGGTGCAGTCAGGTTTGTGGAAATGGCCTTTCACAGCAGCTGCACAGCCACAGATTTGTGTCATTTTTTAGAAACACCGCGTTGGAAAGACTTAAACTGCACCTGCAGGAGTTCAGCACTGAGGGATCTGCTGGCAATGCAGAACATGTCAATGTTCTCTCAAATTTAAGGCTTCCCACATTAGGGAAAAGTCACTTTGACATCAACTTGAACTTGATACTGAAGCAAATAAGTGATTTGGACTGTAACGTGAAACCAAAGGAAAAGGAAGCATTAAGATTATGCCGCTATTTTATCCATGGTATGGTGTTCCATAAAATTCCCTCTCTATTCATGAATATTCATCTTCACACATAAAGGATACTTGACTGATTATAACATTAAATTTATCAACTGCAGGATCTCTATCATTATTGTTTTTCAGAATCATTAAGGCTTAGTTCTGAAAGATGGTCCTGAGGACAGGAGTTCATATTGCAAATAGGAGATCTATATGAACAAGTTTCTCTAAGTTTACTGGAATTCCTGCAGAAATGAGTATTTCCTGTAAAATAAAATTACCCAACTCTGTCCAACATGTGTATATCATAAAACCTCAAGACCAGCATAAGCTACAAATACACAAACAATTATTTGCCTATTTACTTATAACTATATCAAGTTAAATGATGAAAAAAACTCAGATATTTCTTAAAAAATAAAGCAATGAAATGCTACTAAGCCACATAACTGAAAACCAGGAAAGAGAATCCTAAAATAACTTGTTTTTCCTTAAGTGTCAGAGTTCCCTAATACCACAAGATATTTGTAGACTATTTTTATCATAAAATAATGGTAATTTCATTCTCTAGGTGAACTAACAGGACCACAAGGGTGAATTTGGAGAGTTCATTGCTCATAAGCTTTTTAATTCTGCAAAAATTTCATTGAAGGCATGTATTATAGATATGTAGAACCTTGATTTTCTATTTAGAGGAATAGTAAAGCAGCAAAATCAATCCCTGCATTTACAAAACAGTATTTTTTTAGAAACAGGGTCACTGTTGATTTTTAAAGTTAAACAAAATATTGTATCATTATTCTTTGGCATGAGATGATGACAGTGGTGGCATATGCTTCCACAAATAACAAAAATTTTTACGTGCAGCATTTGCATATAACAAACTTTTTTCTCTGTTACTATCCAAGCAACATTCACAGAAAGGATGTGAATGTTCACAAAAAAAGGGGTATTTTCAGATAAGACAAACTGTATTTTTACTCCAAACTTCTTTTAATTCTGGGCAACATTCAGGCACCTGAGTCAGGAAACCTCTCATACCTGGAGATCTCTTTGGATACTACAAGGACTAATGGCTTACAATGCTGAAACCAAATATTCTTTAAAAGGAAAGGAGCTGTCATGGCCAGAAAACCTCTCACCTTTTCTTTTTTTTTGATTGTACAAACCCACAGTTTACAATACGACTCTTTTTTGAGAGCCTGGAAAGATCAAGATGAGAGTTGCCAAGCAGAATAAGAGATGGTTCCCAAAAAAGGTGGTTCTAGAAGCAAATGAGACATCCTAAAAGAGATATCCTACAAAAAAAATGGGGAATGATGGTGGGGTTGATGAGGAATACTGACCCTGACTCCTCAACCAGACAGGAAAAGTGAAATTCCAGTAACGCTGGGGGATTAAAGATCAAATGAAGGAGATGAACAGAAGAAATGTCAAGGAGCCATCTGGTGTAAGAGATTTCAAAAAAGAGGAAAAAAAACACTCGCTGATGCTGTGGCTGTGCAATTTCCAGTTGTGTTCATTAAGCTGCAGCTACATCACATTTCTGAGCTCTTCTGCATCTTCTCACACTGTCTAGTAAAATTGCTAACTGGAAATGAGCTTTTACCTAATAGCTTATTTGGATTATGTTAATTTTGAAGAATAATTCTGCATATAAAATAAGAATCAAAATACAGGAAGAAAATCACATTAATGTTTTGTACAGTGATTTTAGCCCACTTTGATGGTAATTATAATGTACTACAACTTATTAGAAAATTGGGGTTTGAAAGCTAATTGCCTTTCACTATTTGGAAGTCTCTGCACAGCTACAGACCATATCAGCTCGATGACTTTTGATCAGAACTCCTGTCTTTTGTAAATTTTGTTTTCAAGGTAAAGAGGTAATTAAAAAAACCAAAAACAAAACCAAAAAAACCCCAAAAAACCCCAACCAACTAAAAAAGAAGCTGCAGTAACAATTTGGACCTGGAAACCTTTTTCATGTAATGGTAGATTACAGATTTTCAGCCCCTAAAGTTGAGTTTGACTGAAGAAAATAGGTTGCACATGCACTAGGAACACATCCCTTTGCAATGGTTAACAGGAAGAATAAACGGCAAATCTAAATTGTATCATAGGCACATCTGAATCAGTATTTTATCTTATTTATTTTGCAGATATTTTGGGTATGGAATTTCTGTGGAACAAAGTAAAGGAATGTTTTATTTTGCCTAAAATATCTCCATTTTAAAATGAAGATTTCATTATATTATATTACTAGAACAGTAAAAAGAAATTAAAAACAACAAAATGTTTAGAATTTTGCCCACTGAAACACAACATTTTTGTTGATAGATGAGCATCCCAATGGGCGCTGTAATTCACCAAACCACCACAGGTATTACATAAAGTAAGATCATTTAGAAACCCCAACCAGCTGATTCCAGAGAGAGTCTTCTAAGTATATAAACTTCATCCAGACAGAGCTGCAGCTCTAAGATAGAACCACAAATTCCTGCTGTTTAGAGAAAATGGGCTGGAAGCAGTTTGCATTCACAGGTGCGCACTGGGCCCTGGGGCAAATGTCGGGAAACAGAGAGGACTCATCTCAAGGGTGGTGAAAGGCTCTTGTGAGGCTCTCAGAACTCTGGGGCTGGAGCAGGCTGCCAATAAACTGACTGGATACACCACAAAACCCCTGCTTTTCTCCCTGTTGGATGGTATCATCATTGGAATGTTCATCTTTCTGTCCTCTTCCATAAAATGAAGCGCTTGAGCTGAAGTGTGGGGCGGCTCCATGTCCATCGTTCACCTCAGATAACTTGTGCAGCTCTCCCCAAGGATTAGGCAGCAAGCAGCTGCTCCAGCTCTCACCAATTCACTCTGACTGCCTGAACTCAGCTGGGATGAAATCCTCTTCTGCATCTGTCAATAAACTCTGAAGAGTTGATATTTACTATTTCCTTTCATGCTCGAATTTGTACCAGCCTTAAACCCCTTTTCACAGAAAATCAGGAGAGCTACTTAAAGCTATTCTCTGAGGAAGGCTCTTGATATGCTAATTCTGTGGAGCAATTTCGGTTGAGATGGATTTTTGCATTAATGTAATTACCTGAAAATGCAGGTGACTTTGTTCAAGTTTACTGTCCTGATTTACATATCAAAGTCTAGATATAAAAGTTATAATGTAACCTTTGAAAACTTACCCATTAAAAAAAAACTTGGGTTAAAATTAAGGAATTCTCAAGCCTTTTAAAACCAAATTTCGGTGACAATATTAAAGCAACATTATAAAACCAATTAACCTATTGATCAGCTGCAAATAAGGCAACAATATTTGAATATTAATGAGATAACACTGGGAAAATAACTGAATAGTTAAGCACAATAAGAAGCAAAAACTTCACAAATATAAATGAAAACTGCCCAAGATATATTCAAATACAGTCTGTATTTGCATTTTCCACATTCAAATTTCTAAAAAAGCTTCATCTAGCTTGGATCAAGCATTGTCAAAAGGACCTATGTACACTGAAGGGACATGGGAACATGGGTATAAAGAAAAACATCATTTTTTCCACATCTTTGAATAGAAAAGGAAGTGACTAAGAGATATTCTCAGGTAACAGTGAAAAAGGATACAAAAACTGAATACCATTTCAGTACGTTAGAAAAATACTAATTAAGAATATTTTATCTCTATTAGTTTAAACAGGGAGACAGTGACAAATGAGCTGAGAAAATTTCAATCCCTGGACTATGAAGATGTCTGAAGAAGCTTATGCTCAATTCTACGGACCTCTAAGAAATTATTCAAACTATTAGAGAGGCCGCAGGTCAGTGAACTGCTCTTGCTGCAGAATGCACCTGCAGATTACCCCCTAAAAATAAAATAAATAAACAAATAACACCACCATCTTCTCAACACTAGCTTCACCATGTTTTACACTTTCAGAATTTTCTAATAAATAACTCAATACAGAGGTCTGTTTATCAGATTTTTTTAAAGAGAAATGCACACCACATTGTTAAATGAGAAAAACTCCACAGCAGAATGGCTCCACATGCTCAATACAGGTATCCTTCTGCAAAACTCAAATGACAGAGCTGACCTGTTAGAGATCCTGGGCATTATTTTGTACTTTGGATCTACTTTCCATACAGTTTCTGTGAACAAAACCTAGACACTTCTGCTGGGCAGGTGGAGGTGTTGCTTTTAAACCACTCGTATCGAGATGCAACAACAGATTCCAGGTATCTTCAGGGTCCATTGGTGCCTAAGGCAGGAGGCTTTTTGCCCTGCTGGTGCCAAAGGTCAGAAATGTCGCTCATTTGGAGAGGAAATATCCTTGGGTGGAATGTACTCAGAGGTGGTTTCAGAAGTGTATGAATTATTGATGAAAGGTTGGGCTGCTGCTGCTGTACTCCTGTTTATTGTGGGTGCATAAAATCAGGCATGTGATGGGAGGTCATCACTGTTACCTCTCCTAAGTTTAAGGAAATGTGAAAAAGGCAGACAGGTATTTTTTTAACTGGCCAAGAAAAAAAAAAAACAAACAACTCTACTCTGCTGTCAAATTCAATGAAGACTAAAAATCCCAAAATCTAAATTTACACCATTATAGAAGCACCAATGTAAAGACCACAAAGTTATCTTCAGTTCAGCAATATCACTTCCTAGAGAATTTTGTAGAAATATTTTAGGCAAAATGAATAACAACATACATTTAGTTTATTTTCAAGTAAAGACCACTTAAAATTAGCCAAGTTTATGAAAATCCACATTTTTGTTGCAAAGTCCAAACCTACATTTATGCTTATTCAAAATAAGATAATATGCAGTTTAACAAAAAATGGAAATAAATAGTTCTAACATTTCAATACATGCAATAACTTTGCCAATATTATTGTTTATATGATCACTGTAGAAATTAAGCTTGTGTTTAATCTCCTTTTCTGTCTTCCCAAGATTTGAAATTCATGGCTTTTTTCTTCTATATATTACATTCTTCCCTTTTCTCTGTTGCAATAAAAAATCTTGATGGTATACAGCCTTCCCAATGTTCTAATATAGTGTTTACTTCTCTGCAGGAAAGTTTTTTAAATCCTACAATTGTGTTGTCTTGGAGACTCTACCAAATCTGTCAGAGTCTTGAACAGAAAAGCTTTAGGAGCCATATATATCACTGAAATAAAATCATTCTCAGATAGACATTTTAATTTACTGAATCAGCCCATGCTATTACAGAAGAGTCAGAATAGAAAAATAAATTGAATGAAATTTGTGTGATTCAATCTTTGATTTTGATCACTTACTATCAAGCCACTGTTACTCTGCCTTCTCTCTCTGTCGTGAAGTTTTCTGTAGAAAATCCCTCCTGGATTAAACTGAGTGCTCCAAACAATCATATCCCCTTGAAAATATGCATCCATTCCAGTTATCCTTGAGTTGTGTTCAATATGTGATATTTGCTGATGAGCATCACTGTAGTTGAATGGATATGCAAAACCCAGGATGTCAGTGTCATTAGCAACATAGAGAACTTGATCTTCAGAGCCTAGGGATTATTACAATGAAACAAAAATAAGGTAAATGTCAACTAATGCAAAAAATCAGTGTGTTCAACTCAAGTAGCTTTTTGGTGTTCAGCTGATAGAATTTCTGAGGTTAAAATTATTTTCTGGTTGTTGGAGACTGCAGAAACACCTACACTCTGGGCAATAAATGCAACTCTTGATATTCTGAAATCAACATATCAACTTCAGTGCACTCCAAGCACACAGGGAGACACCCAGGACTATATTTTAAGGTGTATGTAATAGAAGAATTTGGATATTTTTAAGAAATATACAAAAATACATGATATTATGCATTCAGCCCATATGAGTCCCATATTTTTATATGCATGCTATCTTTAGGGGGTCCTAAATGTATATATTAAAGGAACACAGAGCTGTCAATGAACATGTTTTTAAATTGCTCTGTTGGAAATTAGAATTGGAATGATTTTATCTTTAGTTAATCCTGTGAAGTTTTGACTGCAACAGAACATGTGTCTTACATCTCATTTCAGATAGCCAGATACCATCTTGATCCAGATGTTGTAAAGTATATTATTCACAAGAAAATGTTCTCTAATATCAATACATTGAGTTTTGAGAAAGTTAAAATCTGTTTGATAATTTAGAATGTATTTGGATAATTTTTATTTCTCCATTCATGTCTCATTTATCCATAGAGAATAAATTTAAAAAGTCACACTTCCTCCTTATGAGTATGAAATATCAAACCTCATTTTTCCCTTCCTCCTGATAAATGCAAGAACAAAGAGGAGGTTGGTTAAAGCAAATATCAGTGAGGAAAGAAGGAAGCATGAACTGTATTACAATGGAAATGAAGCTGGTGGAAAATTCAGATTTAAGATAATGATTCCCAGATTTTTAAATTATAAACTCTCAGAATCAGGTCTGTGTTCCTAAAATAACAAACCATCACCTTCCATTAGTAACCCTATTTGCTCCCATGTCATAATCTGACTTCTTTAGTAACAGGCAATGATGCCAAACCCTGAGAGAGTCCATGTTGTGTGTGAAATACTAATGACTCAGTAATATGATCTTCCCATGGCAAATTTGCTTCGAAAATATGGACACTCTATATAACAAATGACAGCACTGTCTATTTTGATATTTCTTACCTTTTGCTATGCAACTGTTGTTCCTCTCCTTGTAATTTTTCTCACACTCACATCTGTAAGAGCCTTTTAAATTATGGCAGTGTTGGGAGCAGGTACCAAATACCATGCACTCATTGATATCTGTAAGAAAAAATTGTAATTTATACCTGTAGTGCAATACACTACTATTTAACACGTGCATGCAATCATGGAGCAAAGCAGATCAACAAAGGGAAGTCATAAATATTTTCCTGCTGACCATTGTGGCATCATACATACTAAGACTACATTTTCTAAGGAATTTCACTTTCCATCTGTTCACTTTGATTTCAATTTTATTATTTTATGCTTCTCAAAATATCCTCATATGCCAACTTCAACCAATGTTAAATAATCTATTAGACCTTAAAAATCCATTTATTCCTTAAATTATTTAATAGCCTGACTTGAACCTTTTGATATCTAACAACTTATGTTAAATTAGTTGTTCTTAACAACTAACATTAAATCTTTGATAACCTTTCCAGATAAAATATATGAATCTACATTTTGTAAATACTTTCTGGTGTTCATTTTTGTTTGTTGTTGATTTTTTTTGTTTTTCTTTTTTTTTTTTATTTGTTTTGTTCTTTGTTTTTGTTTGCTTTTTGGTTTTTTTTTTTTGTTTGTTTGTTTGTTTTTTAAAATTTATTTCTTAATGCCCTAGCTATCAAACAGCTTTTACTCTGTGGAATAAAACCTCCAAACATGATATGTATCTCCTCCAGCATAAAAAATTGACTACAGAACTGACTTTTAATACTTGACATCAAGGGAAGATGGAAAATATCTGTACCTTCACACTGTCTATTCCTCCTGTTTCTCTGAAATCCAGGTTTACACTGGCACAAAAGGGATGATTTTGTTTGATTACAGAATGCATCATCTCCACAAGGATTCACATTATCTTCACATGTATATTCAGCGACACCTAAACATAAACAAAATGTCTAAAAAATCCCTGATAGATTTGTTCAAAGGGTTAAAAATGATACCTAAAGTGACAACAGCAAATAACAATTTCATCTTTCTGTTTAAAGAGCATCAGGTGAATTTTTAACAAATAAATGACATTACAGTGTTTATCTAAGTCTGCATAATTTAATGTATTATATTTTATGCAATGACTGTATTTAACTGAGATACATTTCCCATCAAGAAGTTAATACTAAAATTTTTCTTGTTGCAAATATGAAACAATGAAATCAACGTGTACCTAAATTTTGTAAAGAACTCATAACTACACCAAAAATCCTCTACAACTTGAATTGCTATCAAATTGCCTTGCTCTTGTGGTACAGAATTCCATCCATTTTTAACTAAAAGAAGGAACTGCGTTAAACTGAGTTCTTTATTGCTCAACAGGTCTTGCACAGATGAGTGTCTTGGTTAATTGTTTCTTCTCTGCTACAATCAAGAGAACAGATCTTGCCAGCCCAACTCACTTATTTTGCAGTCTTGCTCGTCTGAGCCATCTCCACAGTCATCAAACCAGTCACACTGCAGCTCCATGGGAATGCACTTCTTGTCATTGCAAGCAAACTCATCTTTTTTACACGGTCTGGCTTTATACGTGATTTTATCTACATAATTACAGATTAATAAGAGAAAAAATAAATCAGTATTTAGGATTCTCAGGTTATTTCGGACACAGACAAATGGGAATGACCGCCAAGCATTAAGCAACGAATTTATTTCAAGCTTAATTTCTTTTGGTTTCAAGTTCTGATCTGCTAACCTGCAGTTAAGCCTTACTGAAGGACAAGCATGTGATAGATGAGGAATGCAATGATTGACTCTCACAAACAATGGACAAATACCATCTATATAGGTTAAGGAAAGTTTATGGATTTATAGTTGTGTTGTACCCCCTCGCATGGCTATCAAGGGACAATGGGAGTTGGGACATCTGGGAGGGCTGGCTTGTCACTATGGAACCTCTGACCTCCAGTCAGGATTTGAGGAAGAGATCTCCACCACTGGACAGCGAAGAAAGGGTTGATGGACAGAAATTTGGGAGGGGTTAAAGGGTTGAAAAGGAAAAACCTCCATTGTGAGAGGGCTGAGCACATGGCCGGGAAAATCTTTTGCTCCCAGCGCCGTAACCTTTTTTCTTTATTCAGTCTTCTGTTGTATTTTTGATAAGGCTTAATAACCCTTCCTATGAAGGGTATGAAAAGCGAGCAGCTATTTCTCACAAGGAGATCTGTGTTACAAAGTTTGCCTTCAAGGTGCTTCCTCTGATCTGAATGCCTTGCAAGGTGATATCACCCACCACAGTGATCTTCATCCGAGTTATCTCCACAGTCATCGACCTCGTTGCAAATCTGCTCAGGCCTCAGACAAACCCTGTTGTTCCTACATCTGTAGGGCCTCGTTGGAGGGCAGGGAAACTTCACTGCACAGCAAAGAAAAGAAGCAGCTGTTACCCAGCTATTAATCCTTTTTTAATGACACATCAAAGCCAGATATGTGTTGGCACTCTAAGTTCTTCGTTTAGAGATTTTCTGTCATAAGGGTGATTTATAGCTTTTTTGAGAACTAGTAAATATGGCAGAAAAATAGCAAAAGAAGGATGAAGTGTAATGATGCTCAATACTACATCATACAAGTAATTTTTTCCTCTCACTGTGGGTGTCCTACAGAAAAGTTTCATTTCTCAAAAATAGCAAATATCAAATATCTGAAATTACATGACAAGCAATAACAAAAGAAAACTACATCCCCACATTTCAAGCTTATCTTCTAAAAGCAAAACAAATTTAAGACACATGTGCCTTTATATATTTCTGTGTCTTAAATGTCATTCTTGCTTTATTATACAAAAAACCCTGAAAAATATAATGCCATACCACACATTTCAGCAACTTCATCAGAGTTGTCTCCACAGTCATCCTCACCATCACAAACCCAAAAATGTAGTTTGCAGAGGGAATTGTTGCACAAAAATTCATCAGTTCTGCATATATTTCCCCCTGGGAAGATGAAAAGACGACAGAAAAAAAAAAAGGCAGGAAAACAAAAAGATGAAAGAAAGTCAGTTTTTGATAAAACCACTACAACCACTTATCACATACTATTCGCAGAGAGTAACAGAGGCAGCATAACTAAGTTTACAGATCCCAAAGGAACAGGCTGGAGAGACAGAGGAATACTCATTCAAAAACTCTTCCTTGACCAAACAGCTCCTGTTCCTGGCTGCTGGCTGGGAATTACCAAACCAGCGACCAGCTGGGCATGTTCCACTTGCATTTAGCCAGGAGATGTTTAAACTCCCTGTCTGCAACTCTCCTTAGTGATACAGCCTCTCAGCAGAGGCCTGGCTGGTACATCAGGAATTTGGGCCATCACAGAAGGAGATAAACAGAAATAGGGCCAAATATGCGAAAAGCCACTTCAGCCCAGGTTTGTTTCACACCAATGTCTGATCCTCCACCTATTCCTGCTCCACTCTCTGAGCCACACATCAGAGACAAAGTGTTTGCAGCCCATCTGCCATGAGGCAGCACCTTCTTCTTCTCTTGAGGAGCAACAGGCTCAGCCAAGTTTGTAAAACCCCCACCACCTCTAAATGCTGTAACCTAGGAAAGGTTCAGCCATGTGGGCACAGAACTGATAAAATAAAATGACCTCCAACAGGATCTTCCTTTCTGTACCTTCTGAAATGAGTCATCAGGATGTTTATTGAACACAGGAAGCAGCAAAAATAAAATCTTCCATGTGTTCTGAATCATCTAACAAAAAGGAACATAGGGTAAGGGAAAATGGTTTAGGGCAGAGTGCTCTCAGGCTTTAAAAATTATTTCAAGGTGGATTCAGTTTTAATGTGTGTTGTGATAAGAAAGAATTCCTTTCTCAATTACGACTACATTTTATCACTACCAATCAACAAAGTTATGGAAAGTTCTTGCAATTAATTTCCTATAAAACACATTTTTTTGGCAACTGGATTTTTAGTTTCCTGAGAGGAGTGGAGTATAAAACAAATAAAGCTTTGTAACTGCAGAGAAGGAAACAATGAAATTTTATATGATAATGTCAAAACTCTCACTGTGGCTTACCTCAATGCATTACACCCACTCTAAGAGCTAGATCAGGCTTCAGTGGCTTTTTACTCATTCATTCACTGCCCTGTTCACACCTCATTAAAATCAACAGAAGGCTTTCTTTTGCTATAAAGGTTCAGAATGGCTGAACTTTTTTCCCCCAAAAGCTAATTTCCATGAAATGCCCATTGCATGAAAGGATGTTCCAACTCTCACACTATGCTACCAGGTATAATTCACTCCCATGGCAAACATAACTTATCAACATTAACAGAAATATCTTGCATAATTATCCAAAGAAAATATATAAAATTCAAGTACTCTTCATGATGAAAGGCATGAAGCCAAATAATAGTGTGTGCAATCACAAGATAACCATCATTCTAGTTGTTTAATAAGATTGAAGAGAGTTATTTTTGTAAACATGCACAGTGGGCCACAGATAAATATTATGGATATTATTTTAGAATGCTGTAGAATAAAACTCCATTTGTGTTTGCTGTATTTCAAAAAGTGAAAAAATTAGTTATCAGAGAGATAAACTGGCATTTCTTTCATATGATTGCTCTGCCTGTCATAATTCCTTTATAAAATAGATTTCTGCAACAGAATCATAATTGTGACATAAATACAAAGTATGATAGCAATAACCAACTAGGAATAGGCTTCTTATTGTATTGTAAGCAATTTGCAGTTCACAGAAGCTACCCAAAGAATAATGTGGGCATCAGATAAAATAAGTGTTACTATTTACTTCCACTTCATTGGGTTTTAAAGAGATACAATCCAGATATTTTAAAAGCAGTTTTAAAATGGACTAGATGGTTGCTATTTATTTATTTATTTGACTTTGTTATCTGTGTTCTTGTACCTAAACATCTCCGGAATATTCTGCACATTCTCTGAATTTTCTGGTTTATCTTTCAAATTTAATTATCCCCACATGATGTCCTTTTTTTCCCCCCTTTTAGTCTTAAGTATTGTGTAATAGACTTAAAGCAAGGAAAGGATAATTTACTATGGCTGCTTTGTATCTGATAATTATCCCACATAACAGTACTCCATTATGTTTTGAATTTATGCACAGAACATCTGACTGTAGATTGCTAACCCCAGAACTACCCACTTTAAAGAAAAAGAAAGAAGAAAAATCCAGGAAAAAAAACTCAAGAAGATGACAAAATTCCAATTAAAACTGCTCTTTAGAAAAAAAAACCTCCTTTAATTTGACTTAGAGGAGGGGCTGGTGAGGAGTGTGGAGCTCAAGGGCAGCCTGGACTGCAGTGACCATGGAATGGGGGAGTTCAAATCCCTCAGGGCTGCAAGGAGGGTGCAGAGCAAGCTCCCTGCACCGGGCTCCAGGACAGCACACTTGGGCTTCTCCAGGATGTGCTTGGGAAAGCCCTGGAGGGAAGAGGGGCCCAGGAGAGCCTGGTTGGTATCCAAGCAATCCCCTCATCCAAGCCCAGGAGCGATGCATCCCAACAAAGAGGAATCAAAGAGTGCCAGAAGGACTCTGTGGATGAACAAGTTGCTCCTGGACAAACACAAAAAAGAAGGTGAAGCACTGGCACAGTCTGCCCAGAGAAGCCCATTCCTGGAAGTGTCCAAGGCCAGGTTGGATGGGACATGGGGCAACCTGGGATAGTGGAAGGTGTCCCTGCCCACGGCAGAGGGCTGGAAATGGATACATTTTAAGGTCTCTTCCAACCCAAAGCGTTCTGTGATTTTCTGAAATAAACAGAAACCTGGGCTCTTAAGATGACTTATTTAGCAAATGTTCATTATATTGCACAGCTGTGTGATTTACTGTGCATGGCTTTGGAGTTTACTGGGGCCTATAAAAGCTTGAATTAACCAGATTTACTGCTGACTTCCTTGATGAAAAAGAATATACTTCCAGTAACACCATGACCTTTGCATCACTGGGGAGGGAAACAGAAAGGAGGAACAAGTCGTAAACAACCTAAGTTTTGCTTATTCCTGCAGATCACTTGTTAAGCTGCTGTACTGCCTTTGTCAGGAGAGGTCCCAGAACTTTCTCCACTCATTTTGGCCAGGGTACCACTAACTTGCAACGTGTGTGTTCATAAAGCCCAGTAAACATTTTTAGAGAAGTGTCTCTTGCCTTGGTCACAGTTTTCCTCATCGCTGCCATCCACGCAGTCATGGATCCCGTCACAAAGCCATCGCACCGGGATGCAGTAGGCCTTGTTCCTGCACCGGAACTGATCTTCCTTACACTCTGACACGCAGTCCATCTGTGGGAACACACACATCAGCTCTGGGCTCGGGAATGAGAGCCACAACAACTTGTCCACGCTGCCAGGAGGGAGCAGACCCTGATGGAAACCACCCCATGGACCACGCTTGGGGGTTGACTTTGAGAAAACAAAATTTCTGCATTCCAAAACCTGCCCACAGAGCACAGAAATGTACAACCATGGGGCTAAGTTATCTGACGGCACTCGAAGGATGCAAGCAAACCCTATTTGCCCTTTCAATTATTTTGAGACCTAAAAAATTTACAAAAAATATTAGGAAAAAGAAACAAATCACCAGAAACGTGTCAGGTACCTCATCAGATCCATCAGCACAGTCCAAGTCCCCGTTGCATTTCAGGGATGCTGAAATGCAGCCTCCACTGGCACACACGTACTCACTTGAAGAGCAGGTTGGAGATGCTGGTTACAAACACATATTTTAGCATTAAGAGAAATACAATTTATGAATAAATTGATTTTTAATTTAAAGTTTCCCTCTGATTAATAGCGGGCCAACTTGGGTCTAAGCACTTTCACAAACTACAATAAAGTATTTGACAAATCTGAATTGTGGCATCCTCAATAAATTTTATAATGATAGTGAAAAAGTATTTATGCTTTTTCTCTTAGAAATTTCATTTTATTTCCTCCTTATGCTTAGTAACAAAGGCAACTACATAAATGCATATATTAATAGAATGAGCATACTTTAAAAATTGCATTCCTTTAAAATGGGCTTGGAGTTTAGCTAAATGTAGCTAATTTAGAATTGAATAAGCTAATTTTTAGGAAACCATCTCACTGGAAAGTATACATTATTACAATTAAAACACATAAATATTAAGCAGGATATTTAAATGTAAAGGTGGATATTTTTTGTTGCACTGTAAATCAGGAGAGTATTGTCATAGGCTTTTATCAGTTACATCTAGCTTACAAAAAAATTTAGGAATGTTCCTGCAAAATTAAACTGTATTTTCCAAGAAAGCAAAAATAAAATAAAAAAAAAATAATAATTTAATAGAAAACAATATTTGCATAAAGACTATTAAACTTTGACTGAAGACCACAAAGCAAAACATTTCAGGACATGCCAAGATTTCCTGATGTTTTCAGAGCAGAATTTTATATGTTGAGTATTTATTATCAAATTACAATTCAAAATAATTAAACACCTATGCCCCAACAAACTTCACACTGCAGAGTTGTTCATAAGCAGCGTTTTCAAAACACCAGTAGGAAGACACAACGATGCAAACTCAACAGGTGAAGCATTTCAGGGTTTTTTTGCACTTTCTCGCTGCTACTAATGCCCAAGAAATCTTGATTTGACGATTTATATTGTTCCTTCACTCTGATTCATTCCTGGCTTCATTTTTATAATTCAGAATTATTGAAAACAATACCTGGCTCGCAATTTTTCTCATCATCCCCAAGTTTGCAGTCCTCGTGCCCATCACATTTCCATTTTGCTGAGATGCACTGGCCATTGGAGCACTGGAACTGATCCCTCGAACAGCCTGTTTCACAATACCTCTGGTACCAAAGAAACAACCAATAAACAAGATCAAGAGTTTATATTAAACATCGGTAAACATGCAGCTGGTGAAAGAAGCTACAGCCCATAATCCTACATGTTATGAAATACGTAGTAATTAAAGTCTTGTGAAATAAAATATATTTGTGGATATGATTCAAAATGGTGGCTCACATGCTCTAAATAGCTGGAAGCACCTGAGGTTCAGCATTGTCAGGAAAAGAGAAGGGAAAAGGGAAAAAAAGAACAGAAAACCAGCAAATTATTATCCAGTGAGATTCTGATACACAACAGTCTTCACTGTTATCTCAAAAAAATCTCTCAAACCAAACCAGTGCAGTGTGTAAAAAGAATGGTTTCCCAATCAGGACACAAAGTATTTACGTGATGGGAAGAGGTTCAGATCACTGCTGAGCCAAGAAAATGTAGAATATTCTTCAACTTTACTTGATTTATTTGTATGTTCTTTTTCTAGAATAACTACATCAAGAGGTTAGGTTTTAATTTAGTAATGATATTTGCATACAGGGATTCATGCGTAGAGTTCCCACTGCTGCCTTTTAGAAAATTTCTATGCAGGAATCCATTCTCCAGCAATTTAAAACTACTAATTCTCTAAAGAAATCCCTTTTCTGGAAGATGCCTACCTCATCTGAGCCATCTGCACAGTCGTAGTCTCCATCACACCAGAATCTTGCTGAAACACAGTCTCCATTTGCACAAGGAAAATCTTTCAAAGTGCATGTTTGAGGCTCTGAAGAAAGAAAAAAAAAAAAAAAACCAGTAGGTTTATTAGCATTTCCTTTATATCAATCAATGTAAATAATATCAATCTCCCCAATCAACAGGTATAAATAAATATAAATACCCCTCCCAAAGAATAAATATGCAGAACTCAAAACAATTAGCTTGCAAATGATAAGGAGTCATTTTCTATGGGATTTTATTCCACAACATATTTTAACTAAATTTCATTTACATATAGTAAGATAAAATACTTTCATACATTTGGGTTCTACCAAATTTCTTTGCAGAATAGCAAGATGTTGAGTATATATATATATTATGAATTTCAACACATGTATGTCATTACAGGGTTTGTGAGATGTGCACCAGAGACTAGAAATACATTTTGCATGTCAATATCCAATGTAATTAGCACTAAGCAGGTTTCTGACTTTCCATCACACGGTGTCACATAATTTATCACATAGTTTTTAGTGTGTGTGTGCCACGAGTCAGCTTCCCCGTGCTCAGCATTCAGGGGAATGGCAAAGGGAACACAAAATTTGGTTTTTCAAATAAAATAAAATTTTCACTACTGCTGACACGGAAACATTGGCAAGGGGGACCTCTGGGGAAGAGCCCCACAGGACAACATCATGTGCTTTCCTCCTGAGAATGAGGACCACTCCAAAAGACATTTTTTGGATGCTGCAGCATTAGAATAAAAAAAGGTAGAGAGGTATTGGGGATTTAGAAGGAGTTAAACAAATCTCTATGTGCAATTTAGATCTACCAGCCAGAGGGTGTGGGAAAAATGGACTTAAAAGGCAAACAAGGGTTATTTCCATCACAGGAAACAATGCATTATGTAAATGGTGTAAAATCAAGAATAAGGATTAATTAGTAAAACCTTTTCAGCAGGGAGATGGAGAACAACAAATGACAGTGACTGAACCAAAGGAAGAAAGGGGCAAAAAAGAAAGGGAAGAGACAGAGCTGACAGCATCAATGGACAGCAGGAATGGACAGCAACAAACTGAGAAATGCTGAAGGGTCCTGTAGTGAGTTATGGAAGGGGCAAACATGATTGCTTTTGTAAAATGTGCCACAGTGATAAAGAAAAGCAAACACAAAAGTAGAGGACTCAAACTGATAAAAATGTGGTAAATACAAGTATGAGAATACACTACACACAAGTTACATGTATGTAACAAACTTGACTTCATGCATTTTGGTTTTTTTGTTTGTTTGGTTGGTTGGCTTTCACAGGATTTATAAAAATCAAAAACTGTTCCAGGAAAGGAATAGTTTTAATCAACTTTTCCACTGCCTTTTCTCCACTCTTTACTTCATAATAAATACTCAAAATTACTCTGAAATTTTTGAATAGAAATTTCATTTTTCAGGTAGGAATGAATTTTAATTTTGAAGTTATAGGAAAGTCATTTTAAAAGCACATCTGGAGCAATTGCATCAGTTCTCCAGAAATGTTATATTTCAGCAAATCAAAGGTTGGCATTTATGTGGACTCAGATAATATGCACACTCAATTTTTTTTCAAAGTGTAAGCTATAGTAAATCCTTGACATTTGATTCTTTTTGTTTTCAACAAGCCAAGAAGAAGAATTTCATGATATGATAAAATATAGAAAGAAAATAATTTGTGAGAAAAGTAATTCACAAGCAAAAAAAAACATTTATCATGCTTTTATATTGATTGGAAAAACACAACCAAATACTTTTGCTATACTGCTAATAAATTATTTATAAGCAGAGATTTGATACTGGAAAAATACACACAAAGAGCTAAGTACTCAATTCTCTGTTTGCAAGAAATATTTCTTCTGCTGCTGGGATCCAGCTCTGTGATTTACATATGAACACAGAAAAGTACTTTTCCATCAGTGCTCAGATTGTCAGAAAGGAATAATTATTAATACAAAACAATATTAAAGGAACAAGCATTAATGGGCTTCTGTATAATCCATGAAGGACAGCATTCTTTAGCTTCTGCTTTACCAAACACTCAAACTCCTTCCCAAGAAAAGCATTTGGGATATAAACTTATCCCAGGACAAAATTAACTAATTTATTTTCTTGGCAACTTGTAGAAGTAACAAAAGAGCATTAGGAAGAACTTGTAGCAGCACAAATATTTTCACATGGATTGAACTCATGTCTTGCTCCAACATTATTGTGTTTGCTTTGCTTCAAATGGTTACAGTACCTTACATTTTCTTTAATCATATTAAATTAAAAAATACTGGTGCTTCCTTTTTAGGTTAGATAGATAGAATAAGATTAATTCCTACAGAATTTTCCTTTTTTGGAGTTTCCTGAAAGAGGAAACCCTATTTTTGCAGTAATTTGTTTTTAAAAATCCAAATAAACTCTGAAAGCAAACTCTGCCTCCAGACAGATATTACCTCAGAAGAGTTAACAGCGTATTCCATATTTCTTATTGTGGACCCATCATGTACCAATATCCAAGCTAAAAACTCCTATTTCACAGTGTCCAAATATAGCTAAAAAACAATAGATTGTAAGAAAAATAATGACAAAAGCTCTTATAAGGAGTTGCATCAGCTATGAAAAAATGCCTGATCTCCAACTGCTTAATAATCTGACATTAAATAATTAAAAATAAATATTACAATTAGTTTACCTTTATCATTTAGTTATGCATTGGATTTCTTACCTCTGAAAAAGAATCCTAAACACTGTTCAGAGGTAAAGTGATAAGCATTTGTTAACAAGGAATTTGGATCAAACACCGCCTGCTCATTGCATGTTAAAAAAATAACTGAATAGGTGTGAAAAATTATTAGTGCTGTATCATTGTGCCCCATTAAGACTTCATTATGTTAGGACCAGAAGAGTGAATTTCTTGCATGTGAAGAAACTATAGAGAAAAGTGTAAATGCTTGAGCTGAATTTCTAATATTCAGTGAATTCATTCCTCATTCTTGAGAAACAACTCATTTTCTGATATAGTTCCCTGACAGCCTTTTGTATATTATATTCACGGATGCCATGAACAATTTATCTCACTGTGCAATGCAACTTATTTTGTCAAATGCTTTTGAAGTTCTAATTTCATATATATTTGTTTCATTACACTTTATTCTGTAAGTGGCTTGATGGTCTATAAAAATTTTATACAACGATTTCAAATAGCTGAACATTATTATGTACTGTCCCTGTGCTTCCAAGATTCTGGATTTTAAAACTGTGCCAGCCTACTGTGTTTAATTTAAACAGGAGAATCTATAAAAATTTTATGCATTTAACAACATTTAAAATTCTAAAACCCTTTTATTTTATTCACCTTCTATATCTGGGTACTGTCCCTTTAATTCCAAGATTCAATGGATTTAAAAATTTCTTTATCTTCCTACTGTGTTTAATTTAAACATTCTGGAATTTATAAAAAGCCTACTGTGTTTAGAATTATAAGTATGCATTTAACAAGCAAAAGTAAATTTAAAAAAACTCTAAAACCCTTTAGTTTAATTCACCTTCTATATCTGGGTACTCTCAACTCTTTAATTCCATCCATTACAATTAATTACAAATTTCTTTATCTTCAAGTCTAGAGAACAACCAAGAACTGAATGTATAACTTAGCTAATAACATGATCACAAAGCTGGCTAACTTAATATTTTTTTCTTAAAAAGTTGAGAAGATTATTTCTCTCTCATTATTTGGACTTTTTAATATCACTTTCTAGTATGATGATCTGGTCTTTAAGAAGAGAATTATTACTGCTGGATCATACACATGGCTAATTTCAAATATGATACTCAACATTTATTTTGCAAACACCAATAACATTTTGTGGAAGTTTCTGGTTTGGTTTTTTTTTTTTTTCAAATTTTCAACAGATTGCCCAGTCCTGTAGATTAACACCACCACAGCACAACTATCACTCTCTATTTTATTTCTACATTAGAATAAAAACATAAAATGATTTCTTGCTACTTGTAATACAGAAAACTGACACTAGTAATCAATTCCTAAGTAAAATCTCCCACAAAGCTAAGAAAACTTTTGTGTTCCAACCCCCCTGGGGTATACCAACAAAAGGTTCTGAATGATTACTGAGCCACACAACATTTCCCCTTTCTTATGTACCACAGCACGGCTGCTTGCAGCAATAAAACTCACAATATTTTCAAGTGCAGGGAGTAATTACCAGGCAGACAAATCCACTTTAACCTCCCAGGCTGAATGAGACACTCTCTGCCTATGGACACCACATCTTGAACTGGAGAAAGGGGCAGCAGCATCCACTCCGCATTAGAATGCCTAATTAATTAATCTTTCTAGCTCATCACCTTGAAGATACTAAATATACACTCATGGTATACAATCAGGAATGTTTATTCAAGATTATGTACAAGAAAAAGATATTGAATTCGTCCATTTCTGTGTAAAAAGGAAAAAACCCACAGCAATTGTCACGAGAAAGCACTTCAGAACTAGTTAGGGAATGGCCCTCTTGAAATATTTTATAAAGACCAAAATTATTAGATAAAATCATTACAAATTTTTCATTTCTTCCTGAGACCCAGATGGAAATTAACTCCCTGAAAGTGGTATTACAGAGATTTATTAGGCCTTCAGGTTCCTCATGGGTAGGAGAGAGCTGGGTAACTGAGCTACTTTGAATAACCACATCTACTTCTCAATGCAATTAAATACTAGAGAAATTGACTTCTCAATATGAAACAAAGCAAATAATCTCAGGAATACAATGAATATAACAAGCAGGTAGTGTTTGATCAAAATTCCTTGTTAAAAAATGCTTATCACTTCACTTCTGAACAGTGTTTATGATTCTTCTTTAAAGATAAGAAACTTGATATGTAACTAACTGATAAAGGTAAACTAATTGTAATATTTCTTTTTAATTCACCAGATTATTGAGCAGTTGGAGGTCAGGCATCTTTTCATAGCTGATACAGCTCTTTACAAGAGTGAACAGAATTAAAGAATTACAGCAAGAGACATTTTTGGACATTTTCAATTATGGCCGGCTGATTTTCAGCAGATCACAGGGTGTTGAATGAAAGTACACACCTTGTTCTTATCAAAATTCAAAACTTTCCTCTTGCATGCTGCTAACCTGACTCTGTTCTAACACGGACCAAGGTAAAAGCTACTTACTACAGTTTTCTTCATCAGAATTATCTCCACAATCATTCTGGCTGTCACATCTCCAGTGATCTGGAATGCAGTTGTTGTTTTTGCACTGGAACTCATGAGGTCCACAAGTTTTTTTATCTGTAATTAGGGTGAATAATATTTACAGCACTGCAAACAAACAGTCTAAGTGAGAAAGACTCCCACTAAATGCATTATAAAGTTACTGGCTACATATAAGGACAAGCACCCATAATAGTTGAAATTTTACTTTCAGAATGAATTTATTTCTCATAACATTATTTAAACTTCTATTTATTCATTCACACCTTGATCTTGAATTTGATGAAATTAAAATATACAGTGTATAAACAGTCGTATAAAGTTAAAAAATATGAAATTCAGAAGGGGTCACAAGAGAGGGTATTAGGTGCACTGAATCTCAAGGACTGAATTCACTTTTCCTTGAATTTATCTGAAAGATTGCCCTAAAAAAGATCAGATCACAGTAAACCACTAGAATATTGATTTAAAAATTGTACAAAATACGTATTTCTCAAAAGTTATTTTTGCATATAATAATTTAGAATAAAAATTTTGCACTTTGATTTAAATTTTTACCTACTGATGGACTGGATGTTACTCATATGAGGTAAAACATTACAAAGCCTTTAGTGCTGAACTGGGGAAATTTATTTCAGGTTCTGTATTTTCAATGAGCTTTTCTATTTACAGAGGAGCATTAGAAGCCTCTTAGAGATACAGGAACACCCTGAACTCCTCCAGCAGGAAGGAGATGCCTCTGTGTTTTCTGTGAGCAACTCTTGAATAATTTGTTCAGCTTCTAAGGACTGAGATGAAATGAAGGAAATTAAAAAGTTATCAGTGACATTTTCATTGGGGGAGGGAATAAAAAAAGGTTTGCTTTGTAAAAGCCTCAATGACATATTTAAAATTACATGTCACTGTGATACTGCACTAGAAAATGTTTAAATTTCTGCTAGGCAAAGTCAAAACATGTCAGAGCAGCTTGACTCTGCTCTCAGGGCAAGGGTGATGACTGACAAACAGCAGCTCCAATCACCTGATTCCTCTGCTGCTCAACCACAAATCAGAGCTGCTGATTTCATGCTAGGGGGCCAAATGTTCCATTTTCTCTGTTTTTTTAGGTGTGGCTCTGGAACCAGACTGACAAAACCACATTTGAGTACCAAGACTGGTGTTGCAGCTCAGTTGTGTGCACTCAAAAATCTGGTCACTGCAATTCTGCCTTTTGTGTTTGTGCCTTGCTCTCTGCCAATGTCACAACTGCAAGAAGTTTCCTCCCAAAGTATCTTTTTTTCCATGATATCTTTCAGTATTACAATCTATTGTGCTTTGATCATGATATTTCAAATACTTGCACTGGCCCCTTGCCAAACTCCTGACACTCTTGTATTTTTATTCTGTAGCTTTGCAAAGGAAAAAGTTTCAAACCTCAAATCCATCCTAATTTATTAAAATACTTCCAGTAAAGATTCTAACTCAAACTGGTCCATTTTGATGTAAAGTATCAAAGTTGTGAGCAAGGACTAGCATAATCTCATGGTTTTCTTTAATTGCCTGGACAGTTAGCACCAATTAACTCTACCTCTTTTTCTCTGAGAAACACCAGAAACTCCTAAAGAAACCCATATTTCCTGATTCTGCCTCAACTGTCTGAGTTGGAAAGCAACCACAGAAGAATAAAAACATTTCCACTGCTTCTAGAAACGTGCTCAGTGTAATATCTCCAATAACCCACAGCAGCAGAAGTTGACTAAGTGAAATACATATGGCCAGGCAGCACTCAAGCAAAAAGAGATTCTTGAACACAAGTTTTGCACTGCAGACATTTTAGAAATGAACTCCAAACAATAACAAATTACTGTTACATCAACATATGTAGATCCTTTTTATACTCATTCATATACTTCATAGAATTTAATTCTATCAAACTTTGTACTTAAAAATAACAATCTTTAACTTGAAAAATAGAATGCAGAAAACCAAATTGTGTTGAAACTACTGCCATTGTAAGGTCATTTAACCATATTTCAAATGCTAAAAAAAATATGGAAAACTTCAAAATGTGATTAAACACACCCTGTTCTTGTCAAGGCTTAGCTGTTCCATGTGTACTCAACTGTGTTTGGCACAGAAATTGTGACTATGGATAAATTTTTGTCTCCTCCAACACAACAAAACAAGAGCAGTGTATGCAGCCAGGAGATTAAAAATAAAGATGTGAGTGTTTTTTCAGGGGAATGTGTGGTTAAGCTGGGGACACCTCTCTGCAGCATATTATAAAAACTTTACAAAGGCAAAAAAAGTGATTTCTATGAATTATTGTGAACAGAGACATATTTGACTGATGATATCTCTGATTTTCCAGTTAGGGGATGGAAGGGCATCTCAGGGAGGTTTCAGCTTGGGCCTGCTTTGCTCACATATTCCTGCCAGAGACAGGACAAAAGTCAAGATGAGCCTCAGATATGAACCAACACCTCCTGCTGGAGATGTTGTGATTGAAAGAACCTTTTGAGCCTGGGATTGCACACGTTGTTTCTCTATACTTTTTAGTTATTTGAATAATTTTTACTCCATCTATTGTATTGAAGCACTTAATTCTAAACACAGTTTTTCCTCTTTACTGTCAGTATTATTTCTTTTTCTCTTAAAAAAAATAAAATTGTGACTTGAGGATGAATGAAAATACTAGATGAAATTTACAACCATTTGTGCCACATCAGTTGGGAGTGCACAGGTTGGCCAAAATGTGAATCCACAGTTTGGAAGCTTGGAATGCTGTCCCAATTGGAAACCCAACGCACGCTGGAGATCCAGGTGGTGTGGAAGGGTGGAGGAGAAAGTAGCTGTGATGTGGATCAGAAAGTGAGCTGCTTCAGCCCAGAAGTGGAGGTGAAGCTTCATCTCCTTTGCATTCACTGCTCCTTCAAGACAAATGATTGCTTGCACTGTAAACTTCTCACAAGTTGACAGGAGTAATTATTTTCCCCATCCTTGCAATTCAAACGATGGTCTTTGATTTTCAGTGCTGAGAAAGTTCATTTTCCCAGGCATGTTTTCCATCTTTAGCATTTTTTATATATGCTCATGTGTGTTATTTGAAACACTTCCATGGGAAAGCAGCTCAGTGCTTTGTCCTTGACTGTAGCCTGAAGTTTTGTTACTCTGTTTTCCCAGAGATAAACCTGTCCAGACACAGGTGTTTCATCAAACCATTCATTGATGCATGGATGAATAATGGGGAGAGCTTTAAATGTTCCATATTTGTCTTGTTCTCCTCCGCCTCAAACCATTTTTCTGTATTTTCCTTTATAGACCAGTGTTGGAAGTTGCACAAGTGTTTCTGCACGTGGTTGGTGTGTGTCTTGCACTGACACCCATCTGCAGGGATTTTCCAGCAGGACTGATCCACTTACTCTGCCTCTGATTGTCTGCAATCCATTTCCCAGGCAGAATATTTCTATTTATTCTTTTCTCTAATTACAACAATAAGAGCTGACTCATAACTCCTGGAGCTCACAGAGCCATTTCAAGTTAGAAACTGCTCTGAACCTTTCTATACCATCAGTCTTAACAACCAGGATTTGCAAATTATTGTATTTTCCACTATTTATGAACTTCAGCAGCAATTAAATGCAGACTGAACTGATAAAAACTGGATAAAACTGGGAGAAAAATAAAGAATACCACCTTATCCTCTGACAGCCACTACATTCTGTGCCACTTCTATGACTCTCAATGCCAAATGAGAGCCTCATTTGCAGCTCCTGCTAATAAAGAAGTGGTACAATAGGAATTTTATGAACTACTCATACAAAGATTGCCATTCAGTAAGAACTGGATCAGCCAGAGAGGTTTCAGATAGGCATTATCAAACACTGAATAATAAAAAGTGGAATGATTATTTCCTTTTGCTAATGCAATTTCGAGCCACAGCAACAGATGGAGAACCACTGGCATACTCACCACAGTTTGCTTCATCTGACCCATCTGCACAATCTGGGTCTTCATCACACACCCACAGCTTGGAAATGCAGTGTTTGGTTGTTTTACACTGGAAGTGGTCTGGAGAACAACTGTTTTCAGCTTTAAATAAAAGAATTCCAGATCAAAATTAAACATTTCTGCTATTATTTAAAACATGTGTTTTAAAGAAAAAAAAAATTAAGGATTCAACAATCAGAAATTGGATCTTTCCAGCATAATTTAGATAATATCTGTAAGAAAAAAGCATTCAGGTTTACACTGTTTATAGTTTTGTCATTTTCTTATATATTATTTTATATAAACATGAAGGTAAAACAAATATAATTAATAAAGTGCCTATTGTGATATTCTTTTAACAGCAAACAGATTTACCATTGATAGAATCAATCCACTTTAACAAAAATCAGACAAGTTTTTTACCTTACCTTTCTAAAGTACCAGTTATAAATTCTGAGAGTCAGTTTATAAGACTAAAGCAGCTCTGGATGCTTTGATCAAAAACACAATCAGAATTATGCACGGATTTTGTGAAATTCTGTGCTCTGTTAAATTGGTCAAATGTTGAGAAATTTTGAAAATATTTCACTTTATCAGTTTAGAACAACAATTTTTGAATGAATGCAGCAAGAAAAAGATGCAAAGATGCAGCTGGGCTTTCCGCCTAAGCTTTAAGGATGGTCTAAGTTAGAGTTTAGCTGCATTAACCTTAAAACAGCCATTTAAAAACCAAACAGATCCTCAGAGCACACATGTGATTCTAGATGTTCTTTACAGATAGGTACTCCAAATAATTTTAAACTGTATTGACCATAGAGGAAAAGCAGGAAACTTTTGATAAGGTTTTCCCACATGAATGTATGTCCCACCACCTAAGGAATTCTGTAGTGCCTTTAAAACCTTCCCTACCCCTGTTGAAAAGCAGTTTGCTCCCTGATATTACCATTCTTGTTTCTTGGGTTTGCCAAGATGAAAAATTTTAGGTTTGCTAAAAGTTGGTGTATTATTTCTTTTACTGTCCCATTTCCATAGAAATGGGTATGTTCCTAACTGTACCACAACAAATAATTCTGATCCTCAGCTAGGACACATCACCAGGGGATTTCACAGCTTCACAAGCAGGACCAGCACAGTGACCTTCACTGTACATTTGGAAAGCCTTCTGTATAAAACGTGACTTGGAAAAAGTCACCTGGTAAGCAAAACAGAGCAGACCTAAAAGAACAACAACAAAAAAGAAAGTATTTCATGGGTCCCAGACTGGTGACATTAGAGTGAGAGAGAATCTCACCTGTTACCTGTCTTGTGCCAGGAGCCCAGGTCAATAGGAACTCACAGCCCCTGAGCTGTAGACTCTGCTGCTCTGATTTAACTTCTGCCAGCTACACCTCAAGGTTTTTGGGAGCCTTCCATGTACCATGTGCAGTTCTTTCCAAGGGAAAAAAGCAATCTCCCTTATCTTTTCACAGGAGCTTTCCTGATCCCTCTTAATCAGTTTTTAAAGAAACCCAACATAAAGAGCTTTCTGCAAAACTTGTATTTACATCTCTCCTGAGCAGTTTGGAAGACAGCCATTAAACCTGACCGTCCACAAAGCCTTTCTGTCCTTAGCAACTCTTCTCCCCTTGGAGAAGGATTTGTTCCTTCCAGAAATGCAGCACACACAAGCCTTGAGAAAGCTGATCCAGAACAAGCAGCTCAGATCAGCAGCAGATCTGAGCAGTGAATTCAGTAAAACCCAGAGCTACATTTCATGGCAGCCCCATCATCTTTCTTACAAAATGATCAGACACAAACTTATTCAACAAATTTCCAGTGTAAATCTAAAAATATTTTCTCCACTTATACCTAAGAAATGTAAAGTGAAAATAAATGTGTGAAAAGTAAGTTGCACTAAAAGCTGAGCAAATGGAAATCCAGTTACATAGATAAATTAATGAAATCCCCAGAGAAAGAGGAACAGAAAAGGCAAAAATAATCAATGAAAGAACATGAATTTAGAAGGAGCTTTGGATCTACAGCTTTTCCAACAAAAGAGTCTGAAAAACATCTTTTTCCATTGAAATGTATTGCTGCAAGGCATGGCAGATGAAAGCCTCAGGAAGATGAGTCATTTATGAGGTGGTTCAGAGTAAAATACACGTGTTTCAACCTCAGTCAAAAACCCAATTAAATGCCTGAAATTGTTTTTACCCCCCTCTCTTTAAATTCGGAGTTAATAAATGGCATTTTAGTTTGCTCTTTAGTATTTGAAATATTGCTCACAAGTGCTGTGAATTAACTGTTTGCACGTTCTCAAATTGTTTTAGATAGAGGACATTTACAGTGTTTTACTCCAGTTCCCTGTTTAAAACCAGCTACAGAGCAGAATTCTCTAAGCATAACTTACGGCAGTCTCTTTCATCTTCTTCATCACCACAGTCATCCTGGCCATTGCATCTCAGGTTTACTGGGATACACTTCTGGTTCTTTGTGCACTTGAATTGCCCCGACAGACACACGTGTGTGTCTGTAAATTCAAGGAAAACAAAAAGAACAAGTTAAAATGATTAAAAGTTGAAAATATTCAAAACTCCAAAGGTAGATGAAGAAAAATGTTTGTTAACAATGTGTGAAACATGACATTTAAAGAAGTTTGGCCTGTTCCTGAAGCCTGCAGTGTATATAAGCACCTACCACAGTTCAGTTCATCAGAATTGTCCCCACAGTCGTTCTCTCCATCACAGATAAAGGCTGGGAGAGCACAAAGCCCAGTTCCACACTGGAAACGTCCTGGCTGACATCTGAATTCAGCTGGGAAAAGACAAAACTGCTTATGAATACTACCAGAGCAAGTGGTTAAAGTCTCACTATTGCTGTTCTTATCCTGTGAACTAGTCAAAAATATCTATAAACTTGTATTTCCTTTATAATCCCAATCTGAGTATATATTAGTAATTAAAGGGTACACATATGATTGAAAGACTAATTTCAAAGTCTGATATCTTTAATTTGTGCAGCTCTAGTTACAATGCTAATGACACAGAGTGAAAACCCCCTGCAGGTTGAAGCTTACCAAAGGCTCAACAGAGACCTTTAATTTCAGATCTAAATTCTTGAGTTCAAGTCTGCTTTTAAGAAACTCCCTATCCCACTGTAATTCTATTTCCCAAGAAAGGAATTGTTCCTTCTCCAGCTACTGTCATTAGAAATAATGAGCAATTATGTACCTCTATAGTAATATTACATATAAGCATAGAGTAGCTTAAAATAAAAACTTATGTAGAATGAATACATATGATAAAATTTGCTTCAGAGGCCTCTGCAGCAGGATAACTAATTATAAAATTGTAAAAATAGGGGTGAGGGATTTCAATTAAAAAAAAAAATCAAATTAACTGTTAATTAACCAGAAGACCAGAACACGCAGAGCATTTTTTTCAAGTATAAGCTTAAGGAAGGAAGGCAAGGATCACAGGGAGAACATTGTTATTGCTCAGAAAACTGCAGCGAAGAATAATGTGTATCTAAATGCCTACAATTGCCACAAAACACAAGCAAATGAGATTAGAATCCCACATTTTTATTACACAGGAAAAAAAAACCCCAAATAAACCTGTCAGATCTTTGTATTCACGCAAAGAATTCCACAACTTCAAAATTAAAATCTTTAGTGAAAACATAACGGGATGAAGTAAAGGTTTCAAAGATGAAAAATACGTATGATTTTCCAAAGATCTCAAAAGGCTCAGAGACCAAAGAACATAAAATAGCGCTGCAAACTAAAGTGCCCACAAAAATCCTGTTCCTAAACTTTAAAACTAAGTGTTCTGTTTGGTTTGGGCCCCGGTGACAGAGCCAGCCCCAGAGCAGCGCGCACTCACGGCACTCGGCGGGCTCGTCGGAGCCGTCCCCGCAGTCATCCACCGTGTCACACTTCCACCAGAACGGGATGCACTTGTCGGTTTTGCAACGGAACTGCAAAGAGGAAAGGCCAGAAGGAATAAAAGATTTCATGTTGACGTTTATTCATTCATTCGTTTATTTATTTATAAGCAGGAAGAGCGCAGTTTATGAAAATCAGCTCTGCCGTGAGACAGGGGCTTGGAAATTTAACTGAAAGTAGAAACCCATTTTGGATTTAGTTGGAGTGTCCTGGTTAAACTTGTTCAATCTGTTAACTTGTGCTCGCAAAAGAGAAACAAAGAGATTCTCTTCAGAGAAAACAGTGGAGATTGCAAGCATCCAAGCTGAAGAGAGAAAAAGAGGGGCCCCACCGACCTTGGGGCTAAAACAAACAGAAAAGCTGAATCTGGGTTACAAGCGCCACTTTACAGCTACATGACCAAAGAACTGTGCAGGCTCATGAAAATTGATAAAACAGTTTAATACATATGCATATGCAACAAGTTAGAGGGATAAAATAGACTCAGGAATTTTTGGAGGTACACGTGTCCTTTAAAGGAAGCTATCACACATGCGCCCAGTGCTAAAATAAATTATACCAACTTTACAACTTTTACAAGTTGTGGAGTGTTGAGGATGCATCAATAATTTTCTGGCTGATAATTTTACAAAACTTGTATTTTAAATTTTGGGTTTTTTTTTTATTTGGAGATGTTTGGCACTGAGGTTGCCGAAACTGATAAAAATCACTGTAGTTTCAATGACTGTGTTACACTGGCCTACAGGGCCCCAACACAAACTGCTCATTACATTTTGCTGCATTCTGTGATTTCATTCTTGAAGGTCTTATTCAAAGCAAACACTTCAATTCTGCTTTTATAGACTGTTGAAGCAGACAACATCATTTTTCCAGATAAACCCAAACACCCACAGTTACAGAAAAGAGCCTTAATGTGTGGTGTTGTGTACAGTATTGCTTACATTGTTTGAATTAAATGAACAAACCAAATGTAAAGCCTTTCCAGACTTTTAAAAGGATAAAACATCTGTAGAAAAAACTGAAAAATCCTTTGTAAGAAGGCTGTGCATTCACTCTCTACTCAGGTGACTGTTTGTTCTGACTGAAAGAGGAATGCAAACAAAACAAATGGTACAAACTGATGTAATTTTCTAAGGCTAAGCCTAAAACCTGAGTACATTATGTGGTTCATGTCAGAGAGAAAAATCTGGGTAGATTATCAGTCAGCTTTTAAGAAATGCTGGCTTTCCTACCTCTATGAACACAGAAAGGAAAGAAACCAAAACATTTAGAAGGGCAAGACATTTCATTTTCTGTCTCTGGGCAGCTTTTTTTCACATTTTAAAAATCACTGATTATTAAATAAAGCTGTATTTAAATGGTATATTAAATTTGGTGCCTTAGCTCAGTTTATCTTTTCTGCCAAGAAAAATTAGGGTTTCAAAGGCATTCATGATACAGAACCCATAGCTGGAGCTACATTATTCCTGTAGCAGAGGGACCTGCTGTGTAACAGGCTGGGCTGAAGGGCAGCTGTTACTGCCCCACACAGACCTGCAGCTCAGAGTGGTCAGCAGGAGGATGCCAAAGGCAGGAGACAAATAGGAACTCAGACAATTGTCATTCTTTGTGTTCTCTACTTGTTCTGCTCACCACAAGGGAATTCAGGCTGTCAAAATGGCATCAGGAAGTTATTTCCCGGGAATAGGCACTAACTCTGAGATGTTGTTATGAAGATACTTGTATTCCCTTCTAGACTGCAGAGACAAAACCCTGCAAAATCAGGGATCAGAGTCATATGGGTCTTAAATGGATGGAGTTTTGGTGTTCAAGAGTCTTTATTTTAAGTAATAGGGAATACAGTTTAGTGTTTGAATCGATTAATTATTTTTCTGTTTTACCTATTGGATTGTTTTTAACACAAGTCTGTAATTTTCCAATCTTTCTAACTGGACTGAGCTTGTTTTCTTTTTTTAATGCAAAATTCATTCATGCATCCCAAATCACTGTTACACACACTTTGTATTTTGATATTTCAGACAAATGTTTTTTCAAGGCTATTTTTACGGGTTTAGCAGCTCTGTTTGTTCTGGTGACTGGCACGAACACCAACATTTGAAAGTGAACGAGCCCCATATTCTCTGGAGAAAAAGCCATTTGCAAGTGTTTCCCACTAACAGCCTTGGAGATGAGATGCTCTGTGGAATCTCATCCAGCTGGATTCCTGCTTCAGGGGCAGTTGCAGAGGGCTTTGGCCACAAACCATGGCAGGCAGGGCAGAAGGCAGGGGACACCTGACCAGGCCATGGTGGGAAGAGCTCATGGGCGTTAGTAGTATGCTAACAGAACCATCCTACAGTTGGTCAAGTTTCCAGTTCTCCTCCTCTGTTGGTTCAGGACTTTTTTCTCATAAGGTGATGTTTTGAGCTCACCTTCCTGACTGCATGTTGTGCTCCTATACCTGACTGTGTTTGCCCTGCCCAAGGGGTCTTTGGACCCAGCTCCGTACCCCGTGCCCTGTTTGTCATTTTTGTTATTAAAGTTTTTATTTTCCAGGCTAGATCCATCCCTCCTGCTCCTCTTCCATTAGCCATCTCCTCCCAGCTAAGCCGAGGAGGGAGATCACTGCGAGCTTTCAATCTCACAACGCTCCGAGTGCCCCCCTGGGTGCTGAGCTCCTTTTGAAGCTCCCCATTCCCTGTTCAAGTCATCATTCCCTGTTGCACAGCAGGGCAGTGTCGCAGACATCTTTTTATGAAAAATCCTTTCCTTAGGATTTTTTCCTCCTGAGAAGATGAGAGGCCTCAGGAACAAAATGTAAACAATGGTTATCTGCTGCTGTGGAATGCAACAGGTGGATCTGGGATTGGCCCACCTTGGATGTTTATAATTAATGGCCAATCACAGCCCAGCTGGCTCAGACAGAGTCCGAGACAGCTGCCTTTGTTATCATTCTTTCTGATTCTATTCTTAGCTTAGCCAGCCTTCTGATGAAACCTTTTCTTCTATTCTTTTAGTATAGTTTTAATGTAATATACATAATAAAATAATAAATCAAGCCTTCTGAAATATGGAGTCAGATCCTCATCTCTTCCCTCATCCTAAGGCCCCTGTGAACACCGTCACAGGGCAGTGGAACCCAATCCTGCACCCCATACCTGGCTGGCAGTGCAGTTGGACAGGCACGTCCTGTTGTCCGCGGCCAGGTAGAAGTTGGTGGGGCAGGCACAGGAGTGCAGCTTGTCAGGGGCCAGCAGGCACAGGTGGCTGCAGCCGCCGTTGTTCAGTGTGCACACGTGTCTGGACACTGCGGACAGAACAGGGAGGTAGATCAGAGCCTTTGATCTCAGCACACTTTGGGGTATCTGCTTTATGGATGAAGAAAATTGTGTTACATCTTTACAATGCAATGTCCCAAATCAAAACCCCACAGATGCAAACTCTTCCTGCTGCCTTTAAGATATTCTCTGTTGTATGCAAAAATGAATTATTACTGTGGCTGTAAGTTCAATACTGAAAGAATGAGAGGAATAAAAAAGCTCTTTTTTTAAAATATAACGAGAGAAAAATTAGCTTGTCTAGGTCAATTGCCAAATAGCATTCAGTTATAATTCAAATACAGTGATATCAGCAGATAAGACACAATAATACCACCCACATTCTCTGACATTCCCTCAGTCTAGCAGTATTCTTCTGCAATGTTAACACTTTTCAAAGAAGCAGGTTAAAAGTTTTCATAACACACTGCTCCCCTTTTAAAAATGGTAACTTGTACTGTAATGCAACTTAACAGTTCTTTACTTTCAGTCAGTATTTGGTTTATTTTTAAGAACATAAATTATCTCTCTACTGAACAAGTTTTGTTAGATGTATTTAATACTGGATGTGCTTAAAACATTAATCACAGATTTATGTTTAAAAACGATAATGTGAAAACTTCCACAACCTGAAGCAGAACAGCAACAATCACTGCAGATAAATGAGCATGCAGTGCCTCGGCACATGGCTACTCAGTTAAATACACCCACGTGCTGCTTGGGAAGCAGAGACAGGATAATTACCATCAGGCTGCCTGTAGGAATGATACACCTGGATGTCTGTGATGGTGTGCCACGAGTTAATCAGGGAGAGCCTGTCCGAGCCAGAGGTTTTGTGGGCACGGCTGAGGGATTTGGTTTTCCCGTCTGTCCAGTAGATGTAGTCCTCAAACAGTGTCAGTGCAATCACCCCTGAGATGTCTTGATTAGGGACTGAAAGGAGAGATGCTCAGGTTAATGTTCACCCTTGGGAAACTGCCAGTTAAAATATTCCACACTGCACAGTATTAAAATATTCCCCACTGTAACTTTCCCTACTCTTTGCATAAGCAACATAAATCGGCTCTTTTACCAGAATAAAGGTTATTAGAAAACGTCCAGAACATAACATATACATCTCCTGATGCTTTGTGTTTAATACCCTTTCATACAATTAATGGAATTTTATTTCATCAAAATATACTGACAAGAAAGACAGGAAAAATAAAAAAAAATTAATTAAAAAAAACCATTACAGTAAGAAGGATTATTGATCATTTCTAGCATCACCAGCCACACAAAAAATATTTTAAAAAAATCAAAAACGTAATGATGATAGTCCATAGCTACAGTATCACACAATTATGAGCCAACATCATTTGGAAAAGGATTCAAGGACAAAAGGGAGAAAAAGCTTTGGAGCATTCTTTATTGTTCAGTACACTCCTTAACCTGAAGTATTTGCTCTTGGTAAACAGTAACTGAATGCCACCTTTCTTTTTTCCTCCTTTTAACATCAATAGTAGTAATCATAGCTGTCCTAGGAGCATTTTTGACCACAATAATTAATATGTAAATGATAGTCTTTTGTTGCTGAATCACCTAATTACTGATAGAGGTGAAAAGGCAGAGCAGCTGACTGTCCCGTTTAACTAGCACATCTTTAACACCTTTACCTTGTTTTCTGCATCTTTTTACCTGAAAAGTGTTGACATAGAGTAGGCAAATCTCAAATTCCTGTTGGAGCATTTTATAACTCACTGAGATCTGATGACTGGTGCTGAGTACATGGAACAACAACTTAGAAAATTCAATTTTCTATCCAGTAATCCTCCCTGTACTGAACTCCAGTGCAGGGCATGTTGCCCCCTGGTCAAGGAGACCTTGCTGATAGGCCTGCAATTATTCTTATATATCTCCACAAAGCATATCTATCACACTGAAATAAGAATATGATATTTTTGAAACACAAGGTATTTTTGAAAGAGCTTCAGAGCATTTCCAAGAAATCAGTCAAAGTCCAAAGAAATCCTGGCAATTTTAATCTTAATCCTCATTACAGAGGCAACTTCGCCACAGTTCCATATACGGTACAGTACAAGAAGAGCTCTTATAATTTCTGTGATTTTTGGAGTCCCACTGTGTGATGTTTCCAACGAGGAATACAAACCAGGGTGACAGGACAAGCAGGATGGGACACCAGAAGCTGCTGCCCTGAATGAGGCCCTGAAGCTTTCCATTAAACTAATTATTTTATTTTTGCTTCAGTTCTGAGACAGTATTGGTTCATAAAAATTGTGACCCTTGCTTCTACTTTTGGCACCAAATTAAAGATGTTAAAGGTCCCGCTCCAGTCTCTCTAAAGAAAAAAATATCCTATTTTATCTGTATGTTTTCTCTTTTTCTGATCAAAGTTAGGTTTAAAATCAGAATAAAAGGGCATATAATAGTCTTAACATACATGAAGAGATTTAAATAGAAAAAAAAAATTTTGATTTCATCATCTTTATTATTCCCTGCCAATGAAAAATATACCAAATAATCATCCTTGTTTTGGGTATCCAGGAAGCAAACCCCATGTCCTAAGCACAGATATATGAACAAATGCTTATTCTTTGGTTTTGTGGATGTTTGTGGGTAGCCAGGCAATTTATCCTGCCTTCATTGGACTAGACATACATCAAAATCCAGATGAAACTTTATATTCATGAGCTGAAGATTCAGGAGATTACCTTACACTGCCTGAATTCTCCCATCACACTGCATTAACAAGGAAGCCAAGTTAAGTGTGTGGCACAAAATATTAAATATTACTGTTTGAACACTGCACAGAAGAACATTGTTCATTGACTCGAGTACAATTTTCTATAATTTAAAGAAAAATTCTGCAAGTACCAGGTTTAAAAGCTTAACTCTTTCAAACTTCTTAAAAATAAACCCACCTTATCAGGAACAATGCAACAACTATTAGACTCTCTTTTTTATGTTCTTTAAAAGAAGAAAAACAAAATAGATTTGTTTCTAAAAACTGGGTTTCCTATTATTATCATTTATAGGTATAAAGTTGAAACTGTCAGTGTCTTCGCAGTCCCAGATTCAGGCTGCAGTTTGTCCTGTCACTGCTTTTATTTCTGAGCAAATCTGTAATTTTAATGGGCTTCTGCATTAACTTTTCATCAGGTCACAATCAACACAAAGTTTCACCATTTAAAGCTGTTAAAGCTAAATGTATTCTGTTGTGAAACAAAGTTATTAAAAAAATCAATTAAGAAAGCAATGAATAGTACACATATATGCAAATGAAAATCCATTTGAAATAGAACATAAGTACAGAATCATTGGACAAATATTTCTGACAAAAATCCTACACTGACCATAAAAATATAAAATTCTTATAAAAAGAAGAATTAATATAATTACATAACAGAAAAATGTATAAAATTTCTTCTAAGTTGACCATAAAACGCAATGTATTTTCTTGTAAAAGATAAACCTGTAAAGCCTGAGAGAGCTTTCTTAAAACAGGCATTGAATGGCAACCAATTCTGACCTACTTTACTGTTTAAGGAATAGTTCTATCATAGCTGAGTCCAATTCTTCTTTGCCTTTTAGTAAGTTACAGCAAGGAAACATCAGAACTGGTGACATGTAAGAGAATTTACAGTTCCCATCGACTGTGAATGACCAAACAAAAATGAACAGAAAACTGAAGTAATTTTTAGATCTGATTGTCTGATGGAGCAGTAAAAAAATCTCTCATGCTCTTTATTCTTTGGCTTTGAGGACATCAGTGTTTAACACTTTCCAATATTTCAGGCAGTGAATATTGATTTTTTACGAATGTATGGAGTAGTAGAAACATCCACTTCCTTTTTCCACTCTTTCCTGTAACTCCAAAAAACCTTTAGCTGATTGATCTCATCATTAATGACATACAGTACTAATATTGTATGTCTAATACTAATTATTAACCCTAATTAATACTAATTATTAACCCTACAGTAAGCTCTGTCGTGTGAATCAGTTTTAAACAAGAGAGGAAGACTCATTACTCCTCTTTCTTTGGTAAGCACTGCAAAACCAGATTATTTTGCATGAATTTGAATTTAAAGGCAGGTTAGTCATAACAAAGCACTTCAGTTTCCTCTGCATCAGCTGTTTGAAAACATTTTATACCATTTTAAAACCATTAGTAATAAAGGAATATATTCTGTTAAAGCTAAATATTTACTTTTTTTGATTCCTTTCTCCTCCACAACCTCCTCCTTTCAGAGCTGGGCGAGTTCCTTGCAATTCCTCCTAACACACCTGCTGCCAACTCTGATTCTCTAGTGGTGTTTCATTTTACCCATAAATCATGGATTTTCTGACACTGAATGCTAATCCCAAAAACAGGGCTAATCCCAAACAAGTAGATGAGAAAAGGGGCGAGAAAGAGGAGCCAGAAAGGAGAAGGGGAGTGCACAGGCCTTTCAGAAAGCTGCAGAAAACAGGAGGAAAAAACACAGGCAGGTAATAAAAGAGAAAAATGAGGAGGCTGGCAACAGATCAGAAGTGGTAGGAAATAAAAAATATTAGATACTTGAAGACAAAAATGACAATATATAACATAATAAAGGAAGATAAAAGTGCTGCATGAACTTAAGAGCCACAGGAGGGAACATGGTTATGTAGACACATGAGAACCATGACAGACTCAAAGTATGTCTGACTCTCTCTCTCTCCTGCATTTTGTATCAATTTTGATCCAAGAATATAAATTCATTGGCTGTAAGTCATATTTGTGATACAAATGTTTACTTTTCTCTGAAAAGTGAACTCTGCTTCCCTTATATTTTCTGAGCACATTTACTTAAGCATAAAAATATGTTCAATTGATTTCAGGAATGAAAATCATTCCATCTAGGATTCCTGAGCTACAGAACCTGAAGCCCTACAGAAGTGAAGCCGAGCTCCCTTGGCTCTTCTTGAAACACAAGTTTTTCCAAATAGAAAAGCAAATACAAAACCACAAATAATAATAAAAAAGGTCTCATTGCTGGGTGGTAAAATCAATGTACCAAGAAAAAGTGTCCTTTGAAGGACAAATGTTGACCACTTCTAAGAGAAAAACAACAACAAAATGATCAAAGTTATCAAAAAATAGATATATATCAAAATATCAAATTTATCAGTGCCTGATCAAGTCCAGAAGATGGTTAATCACTTCCAAGACAGAAAGGGATGTGTCCCTTCCCTTTCCAGAAACAGGGGACTTCAACCTTGCTCTGCCCTTGTGCAAAATCTACAAAAACAGAAGGGGTAAAAGATCCCTGTTAGGCTCTTCCCAAAAATTCACCCAGCTAGAGTGCCAGTGCTGGGAAGCCATTGCTAAAGGTAATCAATTATTGTTAAGCAACAATTTAAATGAGTTTTGAGCTGCCTGTGGCATTAGAGCAGTTTCTGTTTAAGAATTTTGGCACCCAAACACAGAAAATTTACATGGGTGACCCAGCCTGAAAAAACAGGCTGCACTATTTTGAATTCCACTCCCTGGAACGTGATTTTCTGAACTGCAATAAAACAGAAACAAAAAGCCTATTGACATCTTGATCTAAATGGAACCAGTGGTTACAAACCCTCCAAAGACAAATTGCATCAAGGACGAAAAACACTTAATAAGAAAATAGCAATTAAACCTACAAAACCAAATAAACTTGGAGATTCCTGATCTCTTCTGCAGCAATTCCTGGCCCCCACTGTCCTCTTGTCAAGTGAACTCCCTTGTAGCTGTTTCTGTCTCATTTTAAATTCAACTTGGAGCCTCTCTGAGACACAGTCAATACTTTTTTATTTCCTATACTACTTACTCCTGATGCTTGTTCCTTTTGATAAAGAATTTGAAGTGTTTAGTCCATAAAATTAATAATGAATAATGACAATAAGATCATCTCTATTAAGCTTGTGACAAAGTATGTAGTTCTGACAGACATAATTAAATTTAAGTATATTACATTAAAAATATTTTAAATATGAGACATTTTACAATCATTATTACTTTTATGCAATTGACACTTGGTTTAGAAACCTAAACCTGTCAAACTCAACAAACAGCAAAAAAATATTCATGGACTATATAGATTAAATCTATATATAAACTATATATATGGTTTTAGGATGTTATTACTCATGTCTTTAATAACATGTTCATGCATAAGTATTTCTTTCTGCAAAATTAATATATACATCATATATACCACACACCTCCATACTGGGTTAAGTATGGAAGATAAAAGTCCCAGCATTCAGTGGTGGGATATTTGGCCAGAATAAAAATGTAACTGAAACATTGAAAACAGAGAATATTTCAACAAACTCACACAAAACTTGTTATACATCACCAAACTGCTGTCACTAAAGAAGCAGGAAATTTATCCTTAAAGCTAAACATCTTAAGGCACTCATGTGTTTTAGATATTAAAATTCACTACTAAATAGAAAAAAATCTGCCTATAAAACCAATTGATAAAAACTAGGAATGCAATATTTCATTGTCCCACTTTAAAATGTTTTATTACCTTTTTTTAATTCACTGTGAGCAGCTGTTTATATGCCAGCAACTCCATGGCAGTACAGAACAGTAATAAATTACTCTCAAATATATACAAGTCACTATTTGAGTAGAATAACTGTGTGTGTTAGTGAGTTTTAAAGGTTTTAAAATTATTTTTCAGATTTACAGAGAACCTTTTACCTGCCTGCCAACCCCTCACCTTAAGACTCCTGTCTTGGTTTTGATATCCATTCCCAGTGACCCCCAAGCTATTCTTTCTTTTATCTTTCCCTCTCCTGCCACCATCCAACTGTGAGGACACAAACCACTGGGCCAATTTGGTTTATCTCATTTATCTTCTACTGGAACCATGGGAGCTGTCCAACACTGCCACTGCCTTGATCAAATCCTCCTGTTTTCCATGGTGTTGATTGGAACAGGGAGACAACAGAAAATGTCTGGTTTATGTTCTCTGTCCTGATTGCCCGCTGACAGGAGCAGCTGCATGGAAAGTAATGCCCATCCCTTCAAATTTGTGATGGCTCATGGAGAAGTGTGTCCAGCTCATGGAGAAGTTTCAAGTATAGTGACCTATTTTCAGAAGTTTATAATCTAATTTGAGTATATTTCACAAGACCAGGGGAATATACAGAAACCAACCTGCTGGCAATGTTTGATGCCTCAGGTTCTAGCTTTTATATTTTTCAGATTCTGTGCTGCTTTAGTGAGGGGGTCGCAGCTTCATGTGAGGGGGTGGTGAGCTCTCTTCACAGAGTAGGGAGAAAAACAATTCCTGCTCTAGCTGGGGACCAAGGACAAAATGATCCAAATCTCAGGCCCAAGACCACAAACAACGTGGGCTGAAGAGAGAAAAACAAGAAGGATGGGACTGCATGGGCTAAAACTATAACTCCAATTAACTCAAATATGCAAATGGAGCAGAACTGATCAAAGTGAGAGACCCTGTGACCAGTTGTCCATTTTGTGGCCATTTTGGTTCATCTTGGGTGCAGCCCTGGCTGGGCTCTTGTGCTGCCCAAGGTGCATCCATGGAGGAGATCCTTTTAATAAATCCCTACTTTATTCTTTAGGTCCATCTAGCCTCCGCTCTAGGCCAGCGTTCACAAGGCATCACCTGCATAAACTGGTCTTCAGAAACTGGAGACTGGGGAACCTTAGAGTAAAGTAATTGAGTGAATTGCCTTTAATATAGGTAAATCTGAACAATTTCTCCTGAATATTATCCTTTAAAAGAGAAGGAACCCAATAAAATAAAGTAATCCGATTTGGGAAGACATATGGATTGGAGAATTTAATAGGAACAATTATGAAAAATGAATCCAGAAGTCAATAATGGAAAGGAAGCAATTATCAGTTTGTGCTATGAGATGTGGCTACAATAAATAATTCTATAGACCTCAAAATTTGGGAAAAAAACCAAAACTATTGCCATATCAGAACTGCTTCTCATCTGCTCTGAGAAACAAACCCTCTTTCAGATGTCTCTAATTTTTGATCTACAAAAACTTCCAGTATAAGTCTGAAAGGAATTGATTTCTGTAATCTTTTTAGATCACTTCTACATTAGGACAATTTTATAAACAATTGGGCATATTCTCTTTTAAAACTCTGGTGGCAGAGTTCAGAACTAGACACAAATACTCATTTTCTACCTGCAAACTCCTTACAGTGAGCAACATTTGAAATCACAGGCACTAAAAATTAAAGTGGTTGTAATCTCCAAACCCCTTGTACTCGTTACTTCAAAACTTGCATGTGTACTCTCCAATTCTGAGAATTGCAAACATTCAGGAAGAAGCTGTCTCAAGAACAGGGTGTTTTTTCAAAGTGAGGTCCTCCAGGAAAGTTATTCCCTGTTAACTACATTACACCTAAAGAAGGAATTTAACAATAATAATTCAGTTAAAGTGCAACACTTTTCCATTGCTTAATTTCCATGCCCCTGTCAGATGAAGGATTGTAGTGCCCAACTTTTTGTTTTTACAGTATAAACCTAAAACTTGACACAGTTTAAGGCCTAATCTTAGAGAAGTTTCTGGACTTCCTAAACTGGACTGTCAGATTTCCCTTTTATAGTTTCATTTTACTGAAATGCTCATCTTCAAAGGGAAATGGGGGAATGCAGGCAGCTCTGGGATTTAGGAGCCCTGAAGGTTGGGAAAACCTGCAAGGAGCAGCCAGACACCCAGGGAACTGTGAAGCCTGCATCTCCTCTGGGCTGTGGGAACAGAAAGCAGCTAAATCTGACAAATTCTTAAATTTTTTATTTAATTTTTTTTTAAAGCTCACATAAGCAAACCAGCTTAGTGCTTAGCCAGATTAGCGCTTCAATACTTGCTTAATCATTTACAGTGTATAACATTTGTGAATGCTGCAGTGCTGAATTGGCTAAGCTCTAAAGACAGTTTATATAACCAAGCATTAAACTTCAAACAGCTCAGCAAGGTCATCGCTGCCCCAGCGCCAAGAAGAGCTCCCAAGCACTCTAAGATTTCTGGCCTAGTTAGCATGTTTTCAAAATTCTTACTACGAGTCTCTTGGCAATTATAAAAGACAATTTCTCTGCTGAAATGCAGAGGAATTTTACAAGAGAAAAGCAGCAGATGTTCTCCTCAAAAAGCTTTAAGGTTCAGAAGAAACAAACAAATTTAAAAGAACCCCATATTTGTTGAAGAAATGTTAACACCGAGATCTAAATACATGTAAACTCCCATTGCATGTAATAAACGCTCCTTGGTTTAGCAGACAGCGTGTCAATAATTAGCCTCAAATTGTTGTGTTTATCCTAAATTATCTGATGTGGAGCACAGAACACTGCACACTGTCTCATACCATCCCTTAATGATATGAAATCCACTAATTCTGACAAGTTACTTATATTTGCTGTGTCTTTTGAAAACCCTGTGGCATTTTCTGATAGATTTTGTAACAGACAATTTAAGATCCAAAAATCATAGTCTCAGGAAAAAACCTCAGAGCAAGCCAGCCTTATCCTCAGAGGTCACAGAAGCAGGTGAGAAAATGCTTAGTTTGCCATTATTAGCACTTCAGATTGCATCACTCACAGCATTCCTGTTGACACTTTTTCCTCTCCTCCATGAAAATGTATTTTGTGATTGCCATATCTGTGCCTTTATTCTTCTCCATTCAGAAACACAAAGGGTAAGAGCAAACTCAACCATCTCCCCCTTAGTTAACTTTGACAATACAAAATGTCCAAAATGACAAAGGAAAACAGACCATGAAATCCATGTGAAAAACATGCCTTCAAGGAACACAGTTATCACAAGAGATAAAACCTAAATTTTTCATTTAAGTGCTTATCAGTGTGGATTACAGATATCAGAAGGCCAAGGGGGATCACAGCTCCAAACACTGAACTTCCCTGAGTTTCCCCTATTAAAAGAATTATTTTACAATGGTTAAATTTCATCATCCAAAATACCTCTAGTTTTGTGCTGAATCACAAAGAAATTTTTTTTTTTGGTTGGTTGTTCCAGGAGAAAGCAGGGAGAAAGGGAAAAGACATTGATTAAAGGCAAATTGATCATTAAGTGTGAACTCTGCAAAACTGTCAAAGCTCTCCTTGGAGCACCCACAGGGTTGTTTCATCTGTTTCAGACACCAAGAATTCTATCTCTGTCTTGTTAAATCCACAGAAACTTTTCCACCACTTCATTTTAATTTGTTAATGATGTTTTGAGTGAAACTCCTGACAGCACAAAGTGACAAGAGGCATTAGGTGTGGGCAGGTGGGAAAGGATCCAGACAGGGGCACAAAGATCATCCAAGGCTTGGGAAGCTGCTATGAGAGTAAAGGCTGAAAGAACTGGGTTTGTTCATTCTTAAGAAGAGAAACCTCATCACCACATTCCAGCCTTTAAAGAGGCTGCAAAGAAATGGAGACGCCCTTTTTACATGGAAAAGGTGAGGGGTGATGGGAACAGGTTACTCTTGGGAAGATTCCGACTGGAGACAAGAGGAAAACTTTTCACAATGAGAACACTTGCCACTGGAATAATCTTCCCAAGTAAATGGTGGATTGGACACTTCTAAGATGCAGCTGGACATGGTTGTGGGTCATCTAGACCACGCTTTTCCCAGAAAAGATTGGACTAGGTGATCTGTGAGGTTGGACTAGGTGATCCAATTTCATCATCCAAAATACCTTCTAGTTTTGTGCTGAATCACAAAGAAATTTTTTTTTTGGTTGGTTGTTCCAGGAGAAAGCAGGGAGAAAGGGAAAAGACATTGATTAAAGGCAAATTGATCATTAAGTGTGAACTCTGCAAAACTGTCAAAGCTCTCCTCGGAGCACCCACAGGGTCGTTTCATCTGTTTCAGACACCAAGAATTCTATCTCTGTCTTGTTAAATCCACAGAAACTTTTCCACCACTTCATTTTAATTTGTTAATGATGTTTTGAGTGAAACTCCTGACAGGAGAAAGTGACAAGAGGCATTAGGTGTGGGCAGGTGGGAGAGGATCCAGACAGGGGCACAAAGATCATCCAAGGCTTGGGAAGCTGCTATGAGAGTAAAGGCTGAAAGAACTGGGTTTGTTCATTCTTAAGAAGAGAAACCTCATCACCACATTCCAGCCTTTAAAGAGGCTGCAAAGAAATGGAGACACCCTTTTTACATGGAAAAGGTGAGGGGAGATGGGAACAGGTTACTCTTGGGAAGATTCCGACTGGAGACAAGAGGAAAACTTTCCACAATGAGAACACTTGCCACTGGAATAATCTTCTCAAGTAAATGGTGGATTGGACACTTCTAAGATGCAGCTGGACATGGTTGTGGGTCATCTAGACCATGCTTTTCCCAGAAAAGATTGGACTAGGTGATCTGTGAGGTTGGACTAGGTGATCCATGAGGTCTCTTCCAACCTCATCCTCCCTCAATGATTGCCTAAGGAAAAAATCTTGCTTTCACATCATTTAAATACCGTAGGATTTTTCTCCCAAAGCTCAATTCTTATGGCTTGAATATTTATACACCATCTGGACTTCAAGGAGACATGTCCTCAAAAGCAGCATGACACCAGCTTTACACAAAGTCACTTTTGCTTCTGGAGCTCGCCTCAGATACTACACTGGTACCCAATTTGGATAAATCTGCTGCGGCATTGTGACAAATTTCCTTCTTCTCCAGGATCAGGCATTCTCAGGTGAAGACATGAAATCTACAGATATAAAGCTGTTGAAACTGATTTTATCCTTTTTTTTTTGTGCAGGAGAACCCCAGAGGCTGGAGACCAAGGCAATGGACACTGAAGATGGTCTGGCTGGAATTTGGCAGCTATCTCCTGAGTTTAGTGACATGAGGACATTTTTGGGGAAAGAAAAACACTGAAACTCTCAGGCTGAAAGGGAAGACAGTGAAAGGTTTGACCACTGGGGTTAGTTTAGGGCTAAGAGACACATTGGCTACTATTTACTTCTTTCCTTTGAAAGTTCCAGAAAGAAGAGTAAGAGGATAATCTTATGGGAATGAAAATAGCAGGATAGCAGCACAGGGAGTGACACCAAGAGGAGTAGGGAGCTTTGCTTCCTCTGTCAGAAGAGCAGAATGTCAGCAGGATTCCAGCTCAGGGCTATATCTGAGTGAGTGCTGCTTAGGTGAGCAGGTTACAACTGACTAGTGTTCATCCCAAAAAAAAACCACGGGCATTATGCTGAAATTAATGGGAATATTTACAGCTCTCATAGCTACTGCTAGAGTGTCTCCAATCTACCATCTCAGACAACTGCCACTGAATTACTCATGGTGCATTTATAACCTACAATTTATGAATGCAAGAGCTAGAAAACTTGTTGGTTTCCTTTTTTTATTTCATGGTGAACCTTTGATCTGAAAATAAAGTAGTTATTTCATCAGTTGTGGTTTGGAGAAGACCTGGAGGCACCCAGTAGGAGATAAAAGCCTAAAATGCCCAGATCCATGAAGTCTTACCAGCAGTACAGCAGTGCTGAGGGTTGGGTAAAGCTTGAGGAAGAAGCTCAGGTAACAATTTCATCCCAAATAAAACCCCCCCAAAAAACTTACATTTTCATACATTTAAATTAAAATGAAAACTCTTTAATTATACAACTTGGAATATGAGAACAATTCATCATAGTGTAGAATTTTACTTTTTTTGGAATACTTTACAGATAAATGACACAAGCTGTTTAATTATGTGTCAGGTGAGAAGCAAAACACAGGGATAAAGATTAGTTCATTACATAAGTATTTCAAAAGCTATTATTTCACCCATCTACCAGGAAAGCCCCAAATTACATTTGAAATACTGGTCTCATGCTGAGCAGATTAATAGCTTTTCCAGGCTTTCTGAGGTAGGAGAAAAGGCTGATTTTAGCCCCCTATTCTGAGACATGGCACAGAGGATCTATCCCTTCTACTTTTAACAGCAAGTTTCATTCACTTTGCAACTTAATCAAGAACATGCCTATATATGCCAGAGTGCAAAATTGAAGGGGTGCCTCAGATTACTGCATGTGTTCCTAGAGCTTCTTTTTCCATTCAACATTTTTCCCACAAACACATAGTACTGTACGTTTAAAAGTTATTAATTTCAATAACAGAACAAAAATGAAAAGCAGACTTTAAAATATTGATAAAAGGAAAAAAAATGATCTCAAAAAAGGTTGGAAAAAAGTTCGAAATGAGGGTTTTTACATAATTATACATAACATGGAAAATAAAAAAAAAAACCAAAAACCTAACTGAAGTGTTGACCAACCTTTATGTCTGTGAGATCCATCCATGTCAGAAAACTCAATGTGGTTTTCATCAGCCCAGTACAGTCTGTGGTTGACATAGTCTATGGTGAGAGCCATAGGTCTGGAAATCTGTGTTTCTATAACCACAGCTTGCCTGGATCCATCCATCCCAACACGGCCGATGTGAGGGGACTCACAGCAGTCGATCCAGTACAGGTATCTGAGGAACAAAACACAGCAGCTGAGTAACTGTGATGCCTCAGGTTTTAGCTTTCATATTTTTCAGATTCTGTGCTGCTTTTAGTGTGTAGTTCTGAGCTTCATATTAGGGGACGGTGAGTTCTCTTCACAGAGTAGGGAGACAAAACAATTCCTGCTCTAGCTGGGCACCAAGGTCAAATGATCCAAATCTCGGTATAAGAGCACAAACACTGTGGGCTGGAGAGAGAAAAACAAGAAGGATGGGATTTCATGGGCTAAAGCTGTAATTGGACAATTAATTCCAATATGCAAATGGACCAGAACTGATCACAGTGAGAGACCCTGTGACCGGTCAGGCATTTTGGGACCATTTTGGTTCATCTTGGGTGCAGCCCTGGCTGGGCTCTTGTGCTGCCCAAGGTGCATCCATTGAGGCCTCCTAATAAATCCCTACTTTATTCTTTATGTCCATCTAGCCTCTGCTCCAGGTCAGCCTTTGCAAGGCATCAGCAGCAATAATTGACCAGAGAGGCTGTGGCTGCCCCATCCCTGAAAGTGTCCAAGACCAGGCTGGATGGGGCTTTGAGCAACCTTGGGTAGTGAATGGCATCCCTACCCATCTTGGGGGTCTGAAACTGGATGATCTTTAGGTCTCTTCTTAATCAAACCATTCTGTGACTCAATGCTTAATTATTTAGCTGATCTCAAGAATAAATCAGTAATTACTCTTACAGTATTTCCACCTTCCAGATAAATCTTTGAGTTTTCTGGACCTGTCTGGTCATAGGTGTGGTGAATGTAAAGGGTTTGAATAGGAATCCTCATGCTAGGTGTGATTTTATTAAATTGATTGTGGACTAATAAAATGTGCATTTAAATGGCTTAGTCTTGATACCTTAGAATTTGAAGCACCACCCAAACTAGACTTTGTGAATCTCACATCCTGCATAAATGGCATCATTAATAAATTTATCAGAAATATGGTATTACATCTACTTTTTTTTTTTTTTACACATGTTACGAAACTTTTTTTTGCTGTTATGCAGCCACATAATGCAAATTGAATTGCTTCAGGAAGTACTAGCTGCAAAACATTAAAACAGTGTCTTGCACAGAGGGTTTAAAAATGGGTGAAACACTGAGAGAGACTGTCAGAAAGCTGAACAGCGATTTTCCCCTCAACATGCTATTTAACCACAATGCAGAGCACGTTTGCCATAAAGAAAAATCACATTATTTAGTACATGGATGCATGTGGCTGCTGTTGTGTGCCATTACTCAGAACCTCAGGACACATCTTTCCAGCTGGGAAGCTGATTCTGCTCTACAGGCTTTGGACAGGCTCTCCAAAATCCAGATGCAGCTCATATCCTTGATAACCACCTGGCACACAATTTGTGTGCAGGAGGAAATGGTGGCCCTAAGAACAGTCACAGGTATCCTACAACACTCAGGTGCAACATTCTGGCACCCAGCCTGCTCCACACAAGCAGCAGACACAGGAAACTTTCTCCACTCTCTCCAACAGAAAACGTTTTCTTTGGAAACAAACTGCATGGCAGCAGCAGGATAATTCACTAAGCATTTCTCATTTGTGAGGGGGAAAAAAAAAAAAAAAAAAAAAAACCAAACCCAAGATTCAAGTAACACCATTTCAAATTATAACTCTGATTTTGAATTTTTATTTCCAGTAAAATTCTATATTAAAATAAATGAACATACGCTTCTGTTTAGCAATAAAAATATAGAAACAGCCTTGGAAAGCTGTCTATACACACCAAAGAAAACTACCCAGTAAGTTATTATGCCTATTTATTTATATATCTAAGTCTTCCTGAAAGACTGGGACTCTGTGTACTAACTTTGTAGAGTGATTTTTGCATACTCAGGGATGCCCAGGCAACCACAGAAAGATCCCATGCCTTCATCTCTTGAAAACATTAAACAAATGTCTGCATCCTCCCTCCCCAATTTTATAGGGAAGAAAGGGTTCAGGGGCAAGAAAATTAAATTCTAGTTCTAAGGAAGAGTAAAAAATAGTTTTTATCTTGAAAAAAAATAGTAAACTAGATAGGTTATATTTTTATGCAAGGAAAAACACTGCTTTTCTTTGTTCAGGTAGAGTCCAGACCAACACAACTTTCTCCTATCACTGAATATTAGATTAAAAAACCTAAACCGACAAAAACTAAGTATTCTTTCCTATGTATTTTTTGAATAAAAATTATTTTAATATCAAATCAGGATTAAGAAGAAGGTACTGAAAATTGGCTGCTTCATACCCAGCTTGAGGATCTAAGGCCAGATCTCTGGGAAACTTCACTCTCTTGCTCACGAGGACAGTTGGGTACAAGCCATTGAGTTTGGACACCTCAATAATTCTCTTTTCAGTATCAGACCAGTAGAGATTCTTCCCAATCCAATCGACAGCCAGGGCATTGGGAACAGCTGTATTGTGAACTACCTGGAAAAGGAAAAATTACATTAATTATTTATCTAAATAACTGGGGAAAGGAACAAAAATTCAAGAGGTACTGATGGCAGGATATTGAGAGACTGGATATTTTATACAGTGACATACAGCATGTGAAAAATGGGTATTATTCACTGCTAAACACTGACAATTCTCAGGTAATAACACTTCTTACGTAGCTACAGCAATGTGACCCTTTCCTCCTAGTGAGGGAGAATGGAGCATCCTATGATATTGTAAAGAGGAAATTACCAGCATTATGCACAAACTTTTAAAAACTTTTGATCTTTCATTTTTCATCTTAAGTACCTAGTTTTCTCTTAATGTAAAAATAAAAAAATAAATAAATAAATAAGTCAAATAAAAGCAAACTTTTCTCCCTTTCATTTCACATTCCATTTTTTGTTCCACAGAACAGAGTGGAGATGTGGCTGCTCTCCCCACAGTGTGCCCTTGAGCACATCTGCTGCTCATCTCCCCATTTCTCTCCGCAGTCTCCATCAGCACATCCTTCATTTTAATGTCACAGTAGTGCCATATGTCATCATGACAGAGAGACCAGGAGAGCACTCTGAGTTACTGGCTGGAAAGGAAATACAGAAATACTGTGCTTTTATTTCCAGCAGTCATGTGGCAGAAGAATGAGGAACTTCCCAAGAATTAGTTAAATTTCAAAAGGACTACATTGCAAAGAGAAAAAAGCAATTTAGTCACCTATTGGAAAGCCTACAGACTACTGACAGGGATGTGTTATTCTCAGTTCTTGATGACTTGGATAATTCTGGAACTTGAACAAATTCCTCTAGATATTAGTGATTACCAATCTCATCATGGCATGGGTCAGTCCGGCTTGTCTGGGAGTACTTCATGTCAAGTGTTCAGTAATATTTGAATATTCACAATCATTTGAGTCCAATTTCTTCTAGGCTTAAAAATTCTATTCCTGAGAAGATCTATCCTGACCTATTTCATTCCTGATTAAGGTTTGTGCAACTAGAACTTCAGAAAAAAAACCTCAGAAATCAGAAAGCAATACTTGAAAATGTATGATATTTCTTAAGCACTAACAATGGGTTTGTTACTGTGGTGTACATTCTAATTCACTGTTATCTTCTTCATCACCAACAGCATGGACACCAGGGTATAAACTTCATGTATAAACCTGTATTATGTATAACTGAATGTGCTAGTTTTAAATTTATTTACCATCTGAAGACATGGAAAAGCCTTCAAGATAAGAAGGGACATGGTGAGATGTTTTAAATCAATTATATAGTTATGAATATGTAAAAGCACCTTCTCAGGTTGTTACATAATTTATCACCTTAAAAAATCTTTTTAAAAAGTTAAATTCCAGGATAAACTGGTTTTTTAATGGGAATAAGAGGTTCTAATTTCTAAACCTTCACACTACCAGCTTCACCAGTTGATAAATGTGTAATTGCAGCAACTGCTGCACTGGCACAAGGGACGTTTCATGCAGAAATGGATAACTCTGAAAATGCAGGCAGTGGTTTAGCTGTCTAAACACTACACTAGAGCATCAACCAAAATAATGAGTTTCTCTTTCTGATGACTTTTCCCTGGGAGAACCACTTCAACCTGTCCCAGCCTCTGAGACCAACAGTGTGGCACCTCATGTGCATGGTCCAGCTTTTGACTGCGTTTCCCACTAACGTTTGAATCCAAGCTCTCCATAAACCACTGCTTTAACAGCTGAACACAGCCCTGTGAAAAAGCTGTCGTTTCAATTCTCTAAGTATCTCCTCCATGGGCAGAGGCAGAAGAAAAATGAGATGCCACCAGGCTTCCCAGAGCTGGTGTGCTGAAGAAATGCCATCTCCTGCAAGGGGAATCCGAGGCAATGCATCAAATAGCATCACTTACACTGAGAGCTAATCTATTTATAGCAAAAATAACACAACAAGTGAGAAGATATTAAGATGAGAGATTCATCAGGGGAAAAAACCATAAAAACTCCCTCTCGTGACAAAACAACCCCATTAAAAGATGCAAACAGGTTTGCTAGATAACAAATAATAACACCAGCATTTAAATAATTCAACAAAAATTATAATACTTTCATTTGGACTAATTTTTAATAATGTCAGTTATTAAGTATGTCCTGTAGCAACCTAATAAGAAAGTCAAAGAGCCACAAAAATTTGGCACTGCATAGAAGGTTACAGACAGACTATTAGACAGCTACAGTATATAATTCTTACTAATTTTTTTCACCTTTTTTTTTTTAGCTTTCAGAGGCCAAATCTGGGCCAAGTTTTTCACACAAAAAACCTTTTTTTTTGTATAAAAATTAAATGGACCTATTATTATCATTATTGCTTTGGATATAGCATCCTATACGAGCAAAATTTTCATCAACATGACACTTTTGCAAATCGCGAATTGATGGAGAAGTGAAATATCCTCCATGTCCTCATCCTAATTTTCTTCCAGTGTTGTTCAACTTTTTGAAATCTTTTTGTAAAAAATGAAATTATTAATGAATCAAAGCAATTTTTTAATAATCTTCTACCTGGTTATTGGAACATTCTTACCTGGGAAAAATTCTTTGTTGTTGAAATAGTGAGGATTAGAAATAAAGAGTCTGAGTAATCCCCAGCCCTTATATAATACTGAATCATCCAGAAGGGACAGAAGCTGAGGAGGATGCTTTGGAAACTGTTTAAGGACAATAAGTATGATTCAAGGATTTAATGGATTTTGAACCCCACTCTTGCCAGTCTTCGATTTTTATCCCCACACAGGTAAAACATGAGCGCATGCTGGGTTTTACTTTCACCCCAATGCCATCAGATTGCCAGAAGCTTTTCATCCACTTGCTTTTTTTTTTCTTTTTAAGAACAATTATTTTGGTGTGAAGGATGCAAACAAGGTTCCCTGGAGCCAGTGAGTTTCAAATCCTAACTCATAAGGAGCAAATCTGAGGTGCTCCAAGGTTGTGCCAGTCTACACACCAAGCTGAGAATGAAAACCACAAATCTTTTCTCTCTGCATGCTCATTGGTGTGCAGAGACGGAACAAAATTCACAGGATAAGTTGCTGCTCATTTAGGTCCCTGTTTCAGAAGGTCAGCCATAATAGAATAAACAAAGCATTCCTTACTGCTTATCACCAGTTCTGGGAAAATGTTCACACGAGTCAACAAATGTGCTTTATAGTAGATTTGTGAACTTAATCCACTACAGAGGCAGAACAGGCTGTGCAGAAACAGGAGTGCACTTTTACCCTTCACAGCAAAGACATTGAGTTATTTTAATTATCAGTGTAGTGGAGGTGAAACAAAAACAAACTGAAGATCACAGGAAATGTTACATAGGAAGAAATAACACACCAGTGTATTTACACAGCTTACACCTAATTATAGCTCTCTTTTTTCTTTGGCATCCTGGAAGCCACATGGAACTGCCAATTCAGTGAACTGTCAGATAAGTCATAAGGAATTTAGCTCCTAAATGCAGTTCTCCTTGTCCCTATCTTTACTTCAAATAAGATACAAATGCAATTAAATTTTACTAGGGCTTTCTAGCTCATGCTGTGTTTGTATTCATGCACCAAAGCCTCACAATCTGGGTTAAATGTATGAGGGAGCATTTCCCAAAGCACTCAAAAAATTTAATTCTAGTAGTGACATTATTAATCCTCAATTACCTTGATGTCACTTCCATTTAAAGACATTCTGTTTATGCGACTGCCATTTGGTCTGCTGGAATCAATCCAATAAATGAACTCTTCTCTGTAGTCAAAGTCTATTGCAATCACATTGTTCAGCCCCTAAAAACAGAAAAAAAGGTCCATTTATTCAAATGTTTGAACACAAACTGCTGGATGGCATTCAGAATGCAAAACACAGTTAATATGTGCTTTATTTTACTGTCTGCATATTTCTGAAGCACTTCCCTCTCTTTTCCATACATTACTTGTAAACAGAGTAAGACAAAGACTATAACAGAAATAAATATGGTGACAAATTAACTGTGTCATTTCAAAAAATGCAGATGATACATGAAACTAAGTGAGACTCCTGTGTTTTTCTATACTCTTATTTCAATGAAATTAAGCAGTAAATACTTCTCATTTTTGCTCAGTTTTACTGTTGGTTACTACCTTTGGCCTTTCTTTGGCAAATTAAATGGGAGAAGCAGAAATAGTATGATCTTTATTTACGACATTTAAATAATGAAAGAAAAATTTCCCTAGTAATATAAATTAATGAGGAATACAAAATGGTGGTGGTGCAAAAAGACATTCATATTAATTCCTGAATGAGGAGGTTTTGACTTCTTAGATGCTTTATTATAGGTACCCTATATTTATGTATTTATATATATGTGTGTGTGGATGCACACAGACACAGTGGTAGATACAAAAAACATCCAAGTTGGAGATCCAGCAGGAATCTGGGAATCACCTATGGCTCCAATTGCAAAGCCAACACATTTTGAGAGAGCGGTGATTATCTCTGAGGTACTCCAACACGCTGGGAGGAGCAGTCATACAATAATGGCTTTTCATCCCAAATGGCTGATAAGGAAGAAGGGGGTTGCATTCAGATGATGTCTCTTATTTCCTTATCTTCCCCATAACCTCCTGAATGTTCTGATAGGTAGTGAAATCACAATTATTCTTAATATCCCAGGTTGTTGTTATCAATGAAATACGGGGCAGCAGCGCTGAAAGGAACGGATGTGGTCTGTATTCCCTCTATAAATTCAAGGTCAGTTAATCAATTCCCTTATCAGCCCAGTGGCATCCTGCTCTCAGGTAGATCAGCAGCCTCCCTGTTTAGTGTAATTCATTGCTGGGAAGGGGTGTGCTGGACCAGCCAGCTCCAAAGTAAACAACTGAGGACAATATTTAATAGTACAGAAACTGATACACGGCTTATCTGCCAACTGCTGCTGTGTAATTACTGTAAATCTACCTTTTGATCAAAATGTAGAGAAAAAGAGGAGTTAGGCTGCACAAATCATCATTATAAAAAGCCTGAAATGATTCAGTGTAGGAAGACCACTCTCATTTGTTAAAAATATCATATACATGCAGACGCTCTTCACAAAACAAGCTGCAGCTCTGTCAGTCATAACTGGGCTGCAAAACACTTCTCCTGCCTCTTTTCCTCCTGTTGGCATAGTTGCATCTACAGAGAAACCCACACCTCAAATTCTTACTTAACCAAGGAGACAGCAGGTCAACAAACACAAAATAATACTTCATAAAATTTTATACCATTCTATAAATCAAAGTCAGCAATTTGAAAAAATATGGCCTTATCTCTATATATTCCACAACACTGTAAAAGTTTTCTAAAAAATCAAGATTGATACAGAGAATTGACTGCCTGCACATCTTAGGTTTCAAGTGTTATATTTTGGGTCAGTTTCATTTCAATTTTTATCAGAACATCAACTGCAGGCAAAGAATTCTGCACAACTGTAACAGAGTTCTCTGTCCAGACACAATTTCCTCTTTATCATCTACATATCTCACTTAAGCCCTCCTAGCATAATTCTTTGTCATTTCCCAAGTTATCTGCTTTTTAGAAGGAATAGGGAAGATTTCAAATGGCATCAGCTGCCTCAGTCTCTCATCTTAAACCTGTGGGTTTGTTTCTGTTGCACACAGCACACAACATATCCTTGGCTGTGATTTGAGTTCCCTTGGTGCCCCACTTAAAAACAGGGAGATAAAAATCAGAAATAATGAGGAGGAAGATTACCTACTCTGCCTATTGAAACCCTGAGGATTTTGATGACTAGGAGTGAAGGAAATGGAAACAAAGACCATACATGAGACACAATTTAAACAGTTGTACTGTTTATGTGTATTTGGGGAAAAAAAAAAAGAAAGGAAAAGAAAATAGAGGAAAAAGCTGGCACATAATTCAGAGAAGACTGAAGGAGCTTGTACTTTCAGCTCCTTTATTCTGAATTTATATGAACAACTATTAGAATGGTAAACCCAGAACAAATACACAGAGAGAAGGGTGGGTTTGCTCCTCTGCCAGAGCCACTCTGGTGTTTGCCAGATGTGCAGGAAAGAGCCAAATCCATCATGGCACTACAGGGACACAAGGACACAAACCCCCCTGTCCTGCTGGTAAAGATCCCTCTTTGACCTTCTCATCAAATGCTGCCTTTGCAGGAGCAAAGACCAGTGGGTTCAGCAGCAGAGGTGTTCATCAGCCCAGTGAATGAATGGAACATGGAAAAAACACTTATTTTGTTCAGTGGCTGGAGCTGCTCCCAAATGCATTGAAGAGGAGCCCATTGAATTCAGGACCATCTGTCAGCACCAGCCATGAAGAAAATTTCCTGTGGCTCCCCTCTTTTCACAGGCATCTATGAACAGGTACACCAGCAAAAGAGGAGACAGGCAGTGAGAAGCAAATGAGAGGAAATCAGAAGGATTTCAGGAGAACAGACAGACTTTCACAATGGCTAAGCTTAAATAAAGTCAATGTTTCGTTCAAGATGGTTAATTTCATAATTACTGTTGTGAAGACTTGAGCACCTCTCTTGTGACATTTAGGTGCACAGCACAGTGACACAGGAAGTTATAAAAAGCCTAATGATATTGATGGGGAGTAAATAATTTCCTAGTCTTACTACAATTGTTCCATTAGCATTCAAGGAAATCAACATTTTCATTAAAACGTATTTTGGAAATCTAATCTGTGGTAAATAACTACACTTAGGTGAAGCATAGGACAGCAGACTGCTAAAAATGGCAGCTCTGTATTTACAGGGTGACATTCTATTTTTGCAGGTTGTCGCTTTTTCTTTTCTCTGTTGTAATATTTTAGAGTAATTACTTTAAAAATTAGATTTACACAAAGATAAGAGTTCACACTTTGTAATACCAAATAAATATTGGGATTGCCTGTCTGAGAATAGATTTGGATTACAACAGTAAGTGGTCCAAATAATTCATGGCCAAATAGGTGGGGATTTTTGTTTGGTTTTTTTTTTTAAACTGAAATAGACAAATTGCACAAAACATATTGTGATGGAAGAGGATCACAAATAACATAATTTTTTATTACATCAGAATGACTGACAAAAAAACTGCCTGAGCTTTAATCATGTCAAATCCAGAAAAAAAAAGTCAATTAAATATTGTAATAACTCTGAAGGCACTGCAGTTGTTCTGTGGTGCACACAACACCAATTATAAGATGATGTTTCTGTCAGTTGCAAACTTTAGAAAAAAATAAAAGTATTGAGTTAAACTTAGAGCATGGTACTATGGTTATACCTGTTTCAACAAAGTGTAGTTGGATCCATCAGTGCTAATTTTTCTTATTTCATGATGATCAGCCAGAATTAAGAAAGGTTCCTCATCTAAACCCCGGGAGAAAGAATATATTAGACTAGCTTTTACGTTAATTTATGGAAAATCAGGAATACAATGCTGAAATACAGATGGCTTGAAAAATAAATGTTACATGCTCTGATCAATGTTATGGATGAAAGAAATATTTTAAACATTCAAATGCTCCAAGAAAGATCAATGATGCAGTATAAAAATGAACAAAGCAATCAATTAGTATCTCTTTCAACGCAATTTAATTCTTTTGCCTTTGTAATATGGGAACCACACTGCATTTTATCCTAATTTAATGACAGAGATTAAATGGGAAATATATTTCATTCCATATGTTTTAATTTCAACATTTCCTTTCAATTTAACACTGACTACTAACTATGGTTGCAAACCAAGCAGGTTTTGACCATTGCTATTTGAGATTTCATTAGTCTGAATGATATAGTGAGGAAGAAACAGCTACTCATAAAAACCTTGATTTTTTTGAAGTTTGAACTGAAGCCAGATTTGACTTTGTGTTACCCTGGCTTTCTAGTTTATAAAAAATATTTACTTTCAGATACTCATTCATGACATCGCTGAAACATCTCTGACACTGACATACATAATTCCAAAAATATATTTTTAAGGCTGTCTTTATTTTAGCTCAGTTGAGAGACACCTTGACTAAAACAACAACAAAAAAAAGATCACCAGTGATAATTAAAAATGCATTAAAGGCTTTGTATCTACTGCTCTTGCACTCTAGAATGTGATGTGTTGTCCAGCCTACTCTGCTCCTGTACTGAGCACATTTGCATGTTATAACAGAGTTACATTTCCTATTTTTTTTCCTGTTCCTCCTTTTCAGATGAGGAAGTTTGATGTGCATTCTAATATTCTAAAGGTGATGAAATCTTATCATAACCACGCTATTATCATCTGACTCAGAAGCAGAACTAAGTGATGTATTTTAACTTTTCTAATACTTTCTCTAATAAAGTTAATTATTCACACTTCCAAAAACCACTGTATCTATTTACTACAAATGAGCTGAGGAAAACACAGACTAAAAATATAACTTATTATTGCATTCAGACACAGTCACATTCCTATTTTAAATTGAAAAAGCAGCAGATTCAAAGTAACTCTGTTTTTATCCTGCATATAAAGGTACCACAGACCTTGGGGCTAAGGTTTTTTCCCCCAAATTATTTTGGTACAGCTGTGGATTATACAATCATTCAATAGTAATACCTGAAAGGGATTTGCAGCCATTTGGGTTATCGGGCTGTGTTTCATATCCTTCTGCACACAAGCATTTGTATGTTCCATAGGTATTGATGCATTGCTGGCTACAGGGAAATCCAGATGAACATTCATCAATATCTACACACGTTTTGCCATCATCCTTCAGGAGGAATCCAGGCCAGCATTTGCACTGGGAAAGAAAACCAAACACATTCATTTTTAATTCTGTTTATCACCTGTGTCTACTTGCTTCTGAATATGTTAGCATCATAAACTTTTTATGCATCTCATTTTTTCAAGTAACATCTTAATTACATTGCTGCTTGTATGGTTTACAGGAGGCATGCCTACTTTCCTTTTCAAATATTGCTGATTTGACCCATAAGCACATTTTTCCTCCATAAAAACCCAAACAAAACCCTGTGGAACAAGGAATTATTCTTTCTACTTTAACTGAAGAAAAAGTAAAGCACATCTTTTCAAAAATATAGAAAGGATTTTTTTCTTGAAAATAATTATGGATGGACCTTTTGGAGTTCTTAAGTTTCAACTGTACATGTGTGTGTTATTTGGTAAAAGTAGACAATTTTTAACTATTTTCCTTGGAATCATTGATACCACCTAGAAATCTGTGTAACCAACACAGGAACTGAATCAGAACTCTTGAGGCTGATTTGGAGCTGGACAGTTCTTGTGGATCCCTTCTAACTCAGAATATTCTCTGTTTCTCTGACATTTATCTGGGTCTGGTGATGATCCTGGCAATGTGAAAGGTGCAAAATGGCCAGAGGGGTTTTGAAAAAGGGGCATAAATCTTATCTACAGAAGACTTCCTGTCATGTTCCCTTCTATATTCTCTATTTCTCTCTGCAGAGATCCAGGATGTGATTTCTCCACCACTTCAACAAGGTTTTTGTTGAACCCAACAGCTCCTGAGTCTCTGTCTCAACCCTCACAGTTCCAGAGGGCTGAATACCTGCAGATCTAAGCCAAGCTGCACAGATTTTATTTAGTTCTCAGTGGGCCAATGTTAGGCTGAAAAGATGAAACTTTGGGAGTGCAGTTGGGGTTACTGCAGAGTTAAAATCCTGAAAAAAAAAATCTTTCTTCTATTTTTAGGTGCTTTTTGCAGGCTACTGCAGGCTGTTCCTCTCTACTTGTCAAGGCCAAAGAGCAGATTCAAAAAACATCCTCACACGCAGACAATGAACAGTTTTATTCTGCTGCTAAGGTGATATTACTTTAAATATTTCTGTAAGAGTCTCTGTATTGGGAGAAAAAAAAAACAACAAAAAACCCAACAAAACTGGAGAAAACCACTATTTCTGCTCGTCATTCCTATGTATTGTGAAATTTTTACTCATTGATTTCAGCGCTCTGTATACACCAGCATGATTTGTTGTATTTAAAGCATAGGTTTAAAATATGTCCTGTACCATTTTTTAAGTTCAATTGGCAATTGTTTGCTTAGAGGAAATGAAAATTTGAATGGTCTTATTTTGGCATGTAAGCTACTTCACTACAAAGCGATACCACACAGTGGGGCTTTATTATAATCATGCAGTAGTTAAACAGTTGAGAGCTAAAAACTTGCATTATATTAAACCACATTTTGCAATTATTCACCTTGTATCCAACAGGAAGGTCCTGGCAATCTTGGGAGCAGCCACTGACTTTCTTACTGAGGCATTCATTAATGTGGCAGCTTTTCTCATCAGACCCATCAGTGCAATCTTCTTTGTTATCACAGACCTCACTTTGAGGAATGCACTTGCCATTTTTGCACATAAAAAAAGAGCTGTTACATGACTGCTCTGGAAAACAAAAAAAGAACACACAACTTGGTGTCATCTCTTAGTATTTGGAATTAATTTTCTCATGGATCAGCCACTGTGTGCATGCAAAAGTAAAAAAATTGTGTAGCAACTGAGTATTTATTCCTCATTGATAGCTTTATGATAACTTCTCACTTTTCAATGTCTTTGAAGATTATTCCTCTCCTGGAAAAATGGGTGAAGACATCAACTTATTACTCCCTTCTACATTTTTTTTTCATATAATGGAGAACCCTCTACATAATCTCTGCACAAAATACAGTTCTAGTTTCCAAAAGTTTAAAAACATGGGTTCCCCCACCCCATGGATGCTGAGAGGTTTAGGAACAAAACTGGCTGAATTTCAATGCATTCCTTGTCTGATGACCTGCAGATATGTTCTTCCCTGTTTGGCAAAACTTCAATACATCATTTCAGCTACATTTAGATCCTTCAAATAACAACTGGAACATTCAAATAAATGTAATGTAGGTGTGCTGCCTGACCTCACAGCAGATGAGTGTTTTCCATCAGAATTGGAATAAAGAACCTGGCTACAGTGCAATGAAATGCTAAGGTCTAGACAGAAGAATTGGTCTTTCAAAAAGCCACAGACTAGAACAACATATGCAGACCAGGACTAATTTCCCTCTCAAAAACCAGTCAAACCTCATCAAATTTATTAATGTAAGCAGAAAATATCAATAAAACCAATAGCATTTGGTCAATAATTTACTAAAAAAATTAAAGCAGTGTTTATTATTTATAATGGGAGCAACTTCACATCCCCTTTTATATGAACTCCTTCTGTGTCATGAATATCTGGAACACAATAACCATTATAAGAGCAAGCTAGAAACTTTGGAAATTACAATATTTATATCATCTTATTTAGCATCAACAGGAGTTATGCATTAAGGAACTGTCTGCTGTTTTATTCCATAGGAATAGGTGGCTGGGACTTTGTGAACCGAAGTTTTGGATGCTCAGAACAATTTCTCCTTGCAAGACATGAGCAAAACCACCATGAAAGCACTGGAAATTTAAGGTATGTGATTTTACATTTGCTGACTTAAGAGCCCTAAACCATCACTCTCAAAAATGAAAGGTCACATATGTTCTTCAAAAAATTACAAACCTGAACTCTTGCACTTGGTGTTGATAGGGGCCTCATCGGAGTGGTCTGGGCAGTCAAAGTCCCCATCACATTGCCACTGGGAATTCAGCAGGCAGCGCCCATCAGCACAGGTGAACTCTCCAGGACGGCAGCGACGATACCCTACAAAACCAGCAACCACCCACCTCGTGCTTGCTCTCATAGTTTCAACATAAAACTCTGACTTTTTGAAGCAACAGAAAGAAAATGATTTTTTGCTCCATTTAGACATGCAGAGTGTTGTGCTCATACGCCAGCAATGAGAGAAATCAAAATAAAGAAATCTATAATATGCAGTCATTTTCTAGCTATTTTCTGTTGTGGTTCTCATTTCTGGAGCAAATTTAAGAGTAAATAACCAATATAGATTGTAACAGCACAAAACCAGGCATGATAATTGTCACTGTCATATTTTCTGGAAAAATCCCTTCGCCAGGATTTCTTCTCCTGGGAAGCTGAGAAGCCTCAGAGAAAAATGAAAACAATAATTATCTGATTTGCTTCTCATGTGTTTTGCTGGTTTGCAATGTGGTTGGAGATTGTTTACCCAACATGTGAATTGTTTTGACTTAATGACCAATCACGCTCCAGCTGTGTCAGGACTCTGGAGAGAATCATGAGTTTTTCATTATTATCTTGTTAAGCCTTCTGTAAGTATCCTTTCTCTATTCTTTAGTATAGGTTTAGTATAGTATTCTTTAATATAATATAATACCATAAAATAATAAATTAGCCTTTTAAGAACATGGAGTCAGATTCTCAATTCCTCCTTCATCCTGGGGACCCAGCAAATACCACAGATAATCACCAATTTGTCATTTTGAAGGGGATATTTGCTCTGTATTTTCCATAAATATTATTTATATAGATTAATGCTTCTGAGTATGGCCAAGATACATTGAAAACACACTCAGAACATGTAAGAAACCCTAAATTCATGTGAATGGTGAAAATTAATCATTCACATATGGTTATAGTTGATATAATTTAAATGCAGTGATAATCATGACAGATGTGTTTGATTCTTTGATAGAAAAAAAAACCAACATATATGGAGACAAAGACAAAAATAAATATCATAAAGATAAACTTATTAAACAAGAAATTCTAGGGCATACTTTTAAAATTCTTCAAAATATTATTAGCAATCAACCGTAAGATTCTATGGAAAATAATTTGTCACTGTAGCCCCAGATACAAGTTAATTCCAAGCTGTATTAATTACTGCATAATTTTAAAAGTGAGAATTAAAATAAATAAAAAAAAAAAAAAAAGAAGAGCTTTCTTTTTCAATAATGCCTTAGACCCTGAAGAATGCCTTACAGTTAGCAGTGTGAAATTGTTTTATTTACTCTATTTTTGTTATACTTGCCACATTCCAGGGATTCATCTGATCCATCTCCACAGTCGTCATCGTGGTCACAAACAAACTGTTTGGGAATGCAGACTTTGTTATGGCACATGAAAGCATTCTCATCACAAGTGTTATTGGGAGCTAAGGAAAATGCAGCACATAAAAAAAAAAAAAAAGAAGAAAGAAATTGAGAACAATCAGATAAACAACCGATTTTCTTACACAAAGATGAAATGAGAAGTGAATTTGAGGGAATTCAATGGAAATAACCATAACTTTTTAGTCAGATAAAAAGCATCACACAATTCAATACCAGAAAAAGCTACTCATCACAAAGAGTGCTACAGAAGTAAAGATAGCTAAAATCTTCTGTAATCCAAGAAAGAAAAGCTTCAGAAGTCGATGCTGTCTGTGGCTAAACTGAGGTCTGGCTCTGAAGAAAATAATATTTTGGAAAAAGAGATGTCTTTATATTGGTCTTCTCCTCAACAAATCCTCTTTGAAGTCCACAAACACTCAAAATACACAGAATATACTTATGTACCATTTTTATGTATTAATAAAAAAATCCCCCCCAATGAAACCATTACTGAACTCCTGACCCTGTTCATGGAAATGTGTCTCAGGTAGACTGGAAGCAACATTTTATAGGCAAAGAGATGTCAGGATCTGAACAATTACGCAGAGTAAATTGAAGACAGAACTTGCATCTCCCTTCTTGATGCACATCCTCCTTGACATGAGCAGCAGCATTTTCTCCAGGAAGAGCAATAAAATGGCAGAGTCACTGAAGTGCTGATTTTCAGCAGTAAACACTGCATAATGCCTGTGACGTGGCACACATCCTGATCCGCAGCTGGGCTGCCTCCCTGTGTCAGTCTGAGTAAAGCTGTGAAGGATCCTGCTCTGGGTGCTCACACGTGGGTCAGCACTCCACCAGCAAAATGGACATGAAAATAACAGGAAATAGCGTGAAAAAACCATTTTTTTTGGACGTGCAAACCTACCACAGCCCGCTGTGGAGAGCTCATCGCTTCCGTTGGGACAGTCGCGTTCCCGTCGCAGAGCCAGTGCTGGGGCACGCAGGCGTGGGAGCCCAGGCAGCTGAAGGTGTCTGCAGCACACGTCACTGAGCCTGGGGACACATGGCAGGGGAGCCCTCAGCACTGAACCATCCCAAATCCCCAGCTGGAATACCCTAGCCTATGTTTGTGTGGGGACTGGTAATGATTAAAGGGGTTTATTTTAAAATCTCAGCGATTATTTCATTCTGCACATTATGATAAACTGTAGCCATGGTATTTTCTGAAAAATCCTTTCCTTAAGATTTTTTCTTCTGAGAAGGTGAGAGGCCTCAGGAACAAAATGTAAACAATGGTTATCTGCTGCTGTGGAATGCAACAGGTTCATCTGTGATTGGTCTCATGTGGTTGTTTTTAATTAATGGCCAACCACAGTCAGCTGGCTTGGACTCTCTGTCCAAGACACAAGTTTTGATATTCTTATTTCTTTTTCTATTCTTAGCCAGCTTTCTGATGAAATCCTTTCTTCTATTCTTTTAGTATAGTTCTAATATAATATATATCATAAAATAACAAATCAAGCCTTCTGAAACATGGAGTCAGATCCTCGTCTCTTCTCTCATCCTAAGACCCCTGTGAACACCGTCACAATAAACCTACTGGCTGGGATTGTTTTACAGCCAAATTTTCACAGAATTCACAGAGTCACTGGGTTGGAAGACCCCTTCAAGATCATCGAGCCCAACCCAGCCCCAACACCTCACATAAACCCTGACACCCAGTGCCACATCCAGGCCTTGTTAAACACATCCAGGGATGGTGATTCCACCACCTCCCTGGGAAGACCATTCCAGAACTTTATCATCCATTCTGTAAAAAACTTTTTCCTAATATCTAACCTTGGTCTCCCTCATTCAGCATGATGTGACCCAACCCAGAACTGAAAAGATCAGAACTGAACTCACCACAGATGGCATCGCTCTCATCTAAACCATCTCCGCAGTCGTCCTCACCATCGCAGGTCCACTGCTTGGAGATGCACTTGTTTGCAGAGCAAGCAAACTGATTCCAGGAGCAGGACGAATCTGGGGGTGACACCAGGCCCTGCATTTGTTAGGTTCACAACATCACTGCATTCCCTGCTGTTTCAAGCACAGTTTAGGGTTTTTGTACTGCTCCTTTCTCTCCTCCCAGTTTCCATGTATTTAAACGCTCCAACTCTGCACAAGCCCAATCTTGTTACTCAGCACATTATCAGTTTGTGCAAGTTTGCATTCACCAACACATTTTAAAAAATAAACAGTGAAACATTCTAAAGACATTCCAATATTTTCAAATATTTTGTAAGTGAGATGAGGATAAACACTTTAAAAGCTGAAGTCTAGTTTGCATATTTAACAGTTGCAACAACTACCATTGTAGCTACAGAACTGCTTTATTTGGGTAGTAGGACAGAGAGGGCACAGTTCAAATTTTCCAACCCAGCCTTCTCCTCCTGGTATTCCAGAAGTTAACTCCATCTTTAAAAGATATCATGTTATTTTTTTCTCACAAGAAAATTTTCTGTGTGTTTGCTTTATTACATTTACACTTTTCTACACATTGAAAATAAGAGCTTAGCTTCTACATTTCAAAATCAGACTGCAAAACTGTCCTAAATCAATGCTATTCTTTTCTGAAAAACTTCAGTCTTGCATTTTTCCCAGACTTCTTCTTTACATTTTGTTGCAACTGATATTGATGACAACAAATTTTAATATCAACATTAAAAATAATTTTAGGTAATAAAACCTGAATTTGAAGGACAGCATTGTAACAGGTATCTCAAAATGGGCAAGAGCAGTCAATGGGGTAAGAAACATTGACTTAACGCCCCTTCCCTTTGCCCACAAAAATCAGCTAATTCAGTTTACAGTATTGTACCCAAGAGTATAACACCTGGAAATGTAAACACCAAGCTATGCTTGACAAATGTGGCCAACAAAAAAGACTCTGATTGTCACAGTGCACAGCACTTCCTAATTTCAAAGTTATGAGATAAAAATATACGATGTAAACTGCAAACCAAATATGGAAGCATGTCAGTGGGAACTGGGTCATGAAGAGTAATAAAATAAATAATAAGTAATAAAATGTTCAGTCATGGTAAGAAGTAAAGGAAAAAAAACCACAAAAAACTGAAAAAAAACCCCAAATTTCAGGTCTTATTTAAATTGGGAATAGAAAAATTTGACACTACTTTCTGGTACAATTTCATTACAAAAATAATCCATTCAGGTAATCCATACAAAAGATCAGCTCTCACTAGGAGTAAAACCAACCTACTTTGTGCCTCAGTTAGGTAAAATTTAAGAATCTGAAAGGATCTTAGACAGAAAAGACCCTTTACCCAGTTCACAGTTCATGCTGTGTTATATTTACATCACTTTTGTCATTACTTTAAACAGTTATATCTGTATGGCCCCTGATGCAAAGCAATGCCCACTTTGAGCTTTGGGTATTTCCTGCTGGGCTCCAGACACTGATTCAAATTCATTATATCTGTAAAACTCTTCTAAATGAGGAGTTGTGAAGAATTAGTGGAATTGTTAACTATTAAATTAATAGAAAACCCTGTATATAAATATGTCCTTAAGAGAGAAAAAAATGGCTTTTTTCTAGAATAGAATTTAAGGTATTGGCAGCGTGAAGTATTAGAGTTGAATCTGCAAACACAGCATTAAAGACTTTTTATAGAATCTCTGAGATATAAAAGCACACTTCTTTGTTTCCAAAGTGCATTAGTGACTAGAGAAATACAAATAAGACAAAATGCTCACCACAGTGCAATTCATCTACTCCGTCCTCACAGTCTTTCTGCCCATCACAAAGCCAGGTGGTCAGAATACATCTTCCACTAGGACAACCAAAATAATTTTCTTCACATGTGGGTTTGTTTTGAACTGTGATAAAATAAAGAATGTAATGTAAAATGGTCTCTACTAGTATGATTAGGAGCCTAATACATTTCTGCTAAATTTTTGAATACTGATGGACAAAGTGTTTATGTTTAAAAATGGAAAATAAAATTGTCTTAATAAAAAAAAAGTGATTGCTAAGTAGTTTAGGGAGCTGAAATAGTTATTTTAATTTTTTTAGAGAAGAATCAGAGCAAAGCTTCAAACTAAATCAAAAGGCCTGGAGAGGAAAGTAGTTCAGTTTACAGGTTTTGAGGTCAGGCAGGTCAGCATTGCTTGTTGTTTTACACCGGCTGAAGGAATTGCCCTTCTGAACTTTCTGCTGTCATTTACAAGATAATCTAATTGTGGCAGTATTTTTGTCACTGGGAGAAGCCACAAATCTCATGCATGCACTGACTAACAGGAGCTACACCAGTGATGCTGGAGCCAGAGGTTTAGATTTGTTCAGAAATAAAAAAGTTCTGCCCTGTTTTTTAATTTTGTTGAGTCAGAAAGTAATTTAAAATTTGACTTTTATGAATAGTTAAGAAACCAGGTGGGAGAAAACATGCCACATTTAGAGTTTAATGATGCAAGCACAAATATTAGTCTAATAACAGCTTATTTTCAAAATCTTAAGCAAGGTCCTGGGAAAACCCAGGATGGAATTCCAAGTACTGGAAACCACTGAAACTCTGTGACTGTTTTCATTATTCCTTCAGTGTACTGGATTTGTTTTCAGCCTCCTCTCTTTTAAAAGGAAAGGTAAAGTAAACATTTATGGATTCTACAGCTGTATGAATAAAAAAGAAAAAAAATAAAGACTAAAGAAAGAAGTGGAACATCTGTGATGACTTGGTAGGTATAAAGGGTTCCCTAAGCAAAGCTACCCTCCATGAGTATTTTGCTGTAATTTTCTGTAAGAACAATGACACTGAACCAAACTGTTAATGGGAATTGCAATATTCATAACAGAAACAACACTCAAAAACTTAATGTGCCAGAGCTGGTCAGTTTTGAATGAAATGGCGAAGGAAATCACATGTAGGCTGAGTGGGAATGGTATTGCTTCCAAGTAAAGGGAGGAATGATCCAGGCAATTAGTCACACATTAAAATGATGGAACATTTTGGCACACATTTGGAATTCAGAGAGAAGTAATACAAATAAATGGACAATGGAATAAAATGCACATTAGTGTACTTATGCAACATTAGTTTACCGAAGCTGTAGCACACGGCTCTTAACATTTTCCTTGGTATGGAAAAAAAACCCCCTTTCTTTGTCTAAAAATACAGCAAATTAAGCTCTTTTGGCCTTAATGAAGTGTTATATACAATAAATTCTCCATAATTAAGAGATAAAATCTAGAGAACATAGAGATTAGAATGAAAACTCTAACTTAATATGCATCTATTTTCTAGGACTGATGGAAGTTCTTAATAACAAATTGGCTGACACGACTGCTGAAGTCCCAGGTTCCTCTGGATCCTGGTAATATTTTTGTCAATAAATTTGGCACAATGTATATGAGAATTCTAATAGAACCTTCTGGTGACACAACAGGATTATCATACAGATAAAGAGAATATTAAATGGAAAGAATCAGATTATATCCACTACTATGCAAAAAATTTGATGGCATTGAACAACATAAAATTAGAAGTTTTAATTTTACAAATGAATAAAGCTTTTATTATTATTTAGTAACTATTTACTTAAAACATGCCACATTTAGAGTTTAATGATGCAAGCACAAATATTAGTCTAATAACAGCTTATTTTCAAAATCTTAAGCAAGGTCCTGGGAAAACCCAGGATGGAATTCCAAGTACTGGAAACCACTGAAACTCTGCCACTGTTTTCATTATTCCTTCAGTGTACTGGATTTGTTTTCAGCCTCCTCTCTTTTAAAAGGAAAGGTAAAGTAAACATTTATGGATTCTACAGCTGTATGAATAAAAAAGAAAAAAATAATAAACACTAAAGAAAGAAGTGGAACATCTGTGATGACTTGGTAGGTATAAAGGGTTCCCTAAGCAAAGCTACCCTCCATGAGTATTTTGCTGTAATTTTCTGTAAGAACAATGACACTGAACCAAACTGTAAATGGGAATTGCAATATTCATAACAGAAACAACACTCAAAAACTTAATGTGCCAGAGCTGGTCAGTTTTGAATGAAATGGCGAAGGAAATCACATGTAGGCTGAGTGGGAATGGTATTGCTTCCAAGTAAAGGGAGGAATGATCCAGGCAATTAGTCACACATTAAAATGATGGAACATTTTGGCACACATTTGGAATTCAGAGAGAAGTAATACAAATAAATGGACAATGGAATAAAATGCACATTAGTGTACTTATGCAACATTAGTTTACCGAAGCTGTAGCACACGGCTCTTAACATTTTCCTTGGTATGGAAAAAAAACCCCTTTCTTTGTCTAAAAATACAGCAAATTAAGCTCTTTTGGCCTTAATGAAGTGTTATATACAATAAATTCTCCATAATTAAGAGATAAAATCTAGAGAACATAGAGATTAGAATGAAAACTCTAACTTAATATGCATCTATTTTCTAGGACTGATGGAAGTTCTTAATAACAAATTGGCTGACACGACTGCTGAAGTCCCAGGTTCCTCTGGATCCTGGTAATATTTTTGTCAATAAATTTGGCACAATGTATATGAGAATTCTAATAGAACCTTCTGGTGACACAACAGGATTATCATACAGATAAAGAGAATATTAAATGGAAAGAATCAGATTATATCCACTACTATGCAAAAATTTGATGGCATTGAACAACATAAAATTAGAAGTTTTAATTTTACAAATGAATAAAACTTATTATTATTTAGTAACTATTTACTTTTATTTACTACTAGTTCTTAGAGGAAAGAGAGTTACTGGTCAACAGGAGGTTAATTTCACTCTAGAATTAATCAATTATAAAAAACAATATAAATAAAAATGTTTCCATTTTGAATGTAATATTCTCAAATGCAGATGTGGAGTTCTGGATAAAAATGGAGCAAACACATAAATTCCCTCCTTCATTAGGTAAGAACTGAATATTATGAATAATTCATTGGTTAACATTAAATAGAACTTCATTCCTGTGGCTGGGGCTCAAGTTGTCATGATCACTTTTTCCTGGCTGCTATCACAAAAACAACAACCCTGGATTCTACCCTGGCAGCCTATTCCAAGGACCTCCACCAAATAAAAGAGAAAGTAAAACAAGTCAGCAAGAAAAGAAATACCACCCATTAAAGCAGTAGCAGTAATAAAATTTCTGAGTGATTATGCTGATGCTTGATGAGCTTGACATTTTAATGACTTGTGTTCTACTTAAATAAAAATGATAAATGACAGGCCTAACCTGGAGGAAATAGAAAGCTAGACATTACAGTTTGCTTCAGAAAAAAAGTCAGTATTCACTTGTAATAATTTCCATAATCCCAGGAAACACAAAATAAAGGTGAATAAACTGCATTCAGCATTGTAATAATGTCTATGTTAAATAAATCAGTATTGACCAAATAAACATTCTGCAACACAATGAGAAGCACTCTCCCTCCCCAAATAGGACTTTTTTTCTTTGTTTAAAAGGTAAATTAATACTTGGGGTTTGTTCTTTTAAAATTTTTTACAATTACCTGGGCATTTTAATTCATCTGTATAATCTCCGCAGTCATTAGACCCATCACAAATCCATTCTGGCAGTATACAGAGGGAAGTGGAATTACAGCTGATAAATCCTGAAGATTTTATCCCAAGTTTATAGAAGTAAGCACAGTTTGTATTATCTGGAAAGAGACAGAAAATTACCACACACCTAACACAGCCCCAGAGCCTCAAGGTTTAATTTTCACGTTGGGCTGGAGGAGCCCATGCAGGCGTCGGAATCCCAAGCAGCAACACCCAGGAATGAACTGCTCCAACACAAGGAATAATCAGGGAGCAGCTGCCGGGAGGGAGCAGGGACACAAACTCACTGCAGTTCTTTTCATCCGAGGCATCTGCACAGTCGATGATCTGGTTGCACCGCGCCGATTTCCCCACGCAAGCCCCATCTGCACAGCGGAACTCTGCCGGGGCGCACGCCGGGTCTGCAACACACGGATATTAAAGATGTAAATTTGTGTGCCAAACACGCTCTGCAGATGCACATCAGACACACGATTCTGCCTTTCAGAATGAGGCATTCAGAACACACTGTACCTTCCAGCAGACGTATGATTTGGAGTTTATTACACCTTACATGTTGCTAATTTTTTAATTTCTTTTTTTAGCCTAAAAGTGTCTCTAGGTAATTCAGGTTATTTTGAGATAATCAGTTGTCCTGGTTTTGCAAGATGGCAGATTTCCCTGACAGGATGCTATTTGTGAAAAAATTGTGAGCCAGGAGAGAACTGGGTTTTTTTTTTTCTTGTGGAGAGATCTCCATAACATTAACAAGAGGCACTTCTCTCCCTAAGTGAACTTTTTTAGAAGTGGCAAACTTACTGAAATTTTAGGTTTTGTTTCTTTACATTGCCAGTGGGAAAGAAAAGGCTGTGAGGGGAGGAAAAATGTTCCGAAGGTTTTGTTATGGTTCTTATTACTCTTTCTTCTAGTTACTGTTAATAATTTTTTTAAATACCCTTTTAAAGTTTTGAGTCTGCTTTGCCTTTCTCCTAATCCTACCTCACAGCTGGAAGTGAGTGCACTGGTGATTGGCCAGCACTGAACCCACCACACTCAGCGATGCATTGGCCAGGAAATCTCAAAATTGATGAAATCTCAGATTGGTGAACCAAAACCACTACATGAAATTGGTGTTTCCACCTGGTTTCAAACTGAAACCACCACATCATTATTTGAGGGAGGAAGTAGCATTTTCAGGATCATCCGTGAACCTCAGATTTATTTTTTGTAAAACCAGCTTGGGGTTCTTGCCTATATCTTTTACTTATATTTAGATAAATGATTAAGAATAATTTGATGCCTTCAAAAAATTCTTGTTGCTATTTAGCTTTTAGTTATAAATCACGTGGAATAATATCCCTGCCAACCTTTCTGAATTGTAACTAAGGATTTGTGTGGTCTGCTTGCTGGTCTATATGCATTGGCTGTTGAACGGATATAAATATTCATGTTAAAAGATATAAATCAAAAAACAATTCTGATATGAAGAGGAGAACAATTCCAGCAAGCTTTGCAAAGGACATGGACACTGCCATGCATCTGAGAAGCAGAGAAATGGAGCATCTCCTGCTTCAGAGAAGAAGCACATACAGAGGAGAAATCACCATCTTTCAATCTGTCTGCAGTGAAGTTACTCCCTCATTACTTCACAGAAGATACAGCACCTGTATTTTATATTTTATACATATAAAACATAAAATATTATATGCATAATGCACATGTATATTTTATATTTTATAGCCAAAACCGCTCTCCTTCCAGAAGACTGTAGGTGCAAACCAAAATCGGCCTTTGCATCAATCCCACCATATGATTAAATCACACGTTATTTTCCAGCTACTCCTATTTGCATAATGAGTATTTACAGAGCAATATTCAGAAATCACCCTGGAAATAAGATGCCATTTACCTTTGCAGTCAAATTCATCAGAGTTGTCACCACAGTCATTGGCACCATCACAGACTCTGTCACTGGGAACGCAGCGGCGATTGGAGCACGGCTTGAAGCCCTTCCGACAGCCTCTGTTCTCTGCAAAGTTAAATAGCAGCTCGTGATTGGACTGACACCTCATGAAAACAGCCTTACCCTCAATCCAAACAAACATTCCAGAACAATATTTTAATTGGTGATGCATTTCAAGCTACAGGAAAAAAAAAACAAACCCTTCGGAAATTGTTCATCCATTATGCAGCATAACTTGGATGGATAGAGGGATAAAGAACAATAAATGAAAGCATGATGAGAAAGCATTACTAAAAAAAAAAAAAAAAAAAAGAAAAAAAAAAGCTTTCATTGTCTTGGTGCAAAATGCCCATGTACTTTAAATGCATTTGTTTTGACACACTTGTTTGGGTAATGTTTGCATGTGGCATCATACAGAATGAAGCATATCAAATTTGGCCTAAACCAAAACAGGAATAAATGGAGAATAAAGTAACAAATAGCAGAGAAGTTTCTAGATTTCTGAGCACCAAATACCAACAGTATTCTGCTCAAAAACACTATTGAAGAATGCATGAATTTTACATATAATGAAATGTTTGAAAATTCAGGACTGATTTACTAAAGCCCTAATTATTGCAGAAGTCACAATAATAATGTTCACTGCATTATTTATTCAAAATAATGAGTCCTGCACTCTGTTCTTTTTCAGATTCAGAAAGCAACACCCTGTATATGACCTAGTGCATGAAAGGACCCCAGTTCTTCCAGGTTTTTTCCCCAGTATGTAGCAAAATATTTGGTAAAGTTGATTTAAATGAGGCAAGGTGTTCACTGTCACACTAGAATTACTAGAATGTCCTTCATAAAATTATGTAGCAAATCCATGGAAAGACAAATTGTTGGTTCTCAGAATCACAGAATCATGGGATGGGTTTAAAGGGATCTTACAAACCATCTCCTTCCATGGGCAAGGACACCTTCAACTATCCCAGGCTGCTCCAAGCCCTGTCCAACCTGGCCTCGGACACTTCCAGGGATGGGGCAGCTATAGCTGCTCTGGGCAACAAATCTTGTATTTATAAATCTATTTTTATTTTTAACAAGTAGCATTTATATATTTTATATTACTGTACAATAAGGTATCTTCCATCTTTAAGAAAGCAGTTAGCCATATTTTTCCTTATTTTTGTTCTAGACAGAAACATGAGAACATTTGAGATGCTTTTTATTAAATATCTCAGTTAATACATGAAGTTTGGAAGAAAAAAATATTTTCAGGTAATTTTTTCCATGTCATGTCAAGGTTTTCTTAATATGTGTTGACATTTTCTTCCTGGGCATTCCGGCTGAGCAGTTGGTGTGAATAAGAGGAAACAAACTAAGCATGTTTAAAACCAAAATAGCAACAGGAAGGTGAAAGATCTGGAAATACTCACCACAGTAGAAAAGTTTCTCATCAGACTTGTCCTTACAGTGAGCAATGCCATCACAAGTCAGCTGATAATCAATGCATTCACCGTTCCCACATTCAAACTCTGAATAGATGTTGCAAGTAGAATTTTTACCTAAAAATAAACCACATTAACACGTAATTTTTAAAAGCTTTTACAACTAGTGAAAATGAGAAAACATGCTGGCTGCATTTCAATTTTGACCTACATGAATTTTGAAAACCTGAGTACAAAACAGTATAACACACCATGACATCAGAACTTAAAAGCTTCTACAAAGAGAACCTGTAAAAGAAAATACATTGAGAAATATCCATGAAGGAACATGCAGTGAAACAATTCACAAGCACTCATTCTGATAAGATAAGAACTTTGGAACTACTGGGCTCAGCTTGCTTCAAACCACCCATGCCTTCCCAACCCCCAGCTTGAATGATACAGCCTAAACCCCAAGGCACAAAACATGCTGCTTCCATTTTACCTTTTTCTTTTATCCACAAAAACCCTCCCCTTCTCATCTAGTGGACATTTTATATATTATTTTAGAATAAAACCAGGTGCACATTTAAAATTTTTACTCTTTTACTTAAGAAACAGAAGTATTTCACAAATTGGACACAAAAATTTGGTCATGAACTTCAGGATAAGTCATACATCTGCTTTGTGAATATGGTTCTTTCTAACCAAAATATCAAAGGGAAGAGAAATGAGGAGCATTTAGGACAATTCAAGAAGAAGAACAATGGAGAAATTATATCCAATTGTTATGCTTCTTTCTTGTTTCCATTATAATCACTTCAGCAAAAATTCAGAAAGAACCAACGTCTGTTATATGCAATAGCCAAGCCAATAAAAATTGAAAGCATTTCTTGATTTGACTGAAACACGAAGAAAAAGTGCTGAAAACAGATTCTGAATAAGGTGAGATCTGGTCTTGAATATGATTTATTTATTCCTTTACATTTGAAGCATCTTTATCTCTTTTCCCTCCGTTTTCTAGCATTGTAAAAACTTATGGATTATTATCAATTACATTTGTAGTTCATCTAGTTCAGCATCTTACACTGCAATCTTTAAGGAAAAATTAAAAGAATAAAAGTATATAGAGCATAACCTGCCCTCAGTTTGAGTCTAACTGGACACCCTTGTAGAGATTGCTTCAAACTCCATCTTGCAGAAACAAAGAATTTAAACGCCTTTTAAATGGTTTCTTTGATGACAAGTAAGTAGTCAGAGCAGTCATTACCCACATCATCATCTCTCAGAATTTCACTGAAGCTTTGTCTCAAGACTCTTGACTGGCAGTAAGTTACACAGCCTAATTACACTGGGAAAGGACAGTTAATTCCTTTTCTCAGCTGGAATTGCTAACTTTCAATTTTATCGAGTATCACTTGCAATTCTGTTATGAAGAAAGGAACTTTTGATCTCAAAGCTAAACTGAAGTCTGTCTTGTTTCCATCCTTTCTGTGCTACTCTACCCCATCATTTAATGTCTTCTTTTTTTTCCTGATAGCTGAAATCAACATTTCCTGCAAACACTCTACAGAATAACTTGGAAGATTAAATCTTATTTCATGTCCTAGATGACAATTTAAACATGGTTTTACCTAAGAGCAATTTTAAGAGTTGCGATGCATTTGGAAAATATAAATGCCATATAATTATAAAATAAATTGTTGGGCATGTGAATTCATCTGCTGAACCTCTCTCACTTCCACTGCCAATCACTGGTTTGACAACATAGAAAGATAGGTGAGAAAGGGTTTTAATTAAGCAACTTCAGTAGCTTATCCCACACAACCCTGGGGAAGGACACATGCAGACATTTCTATCTCAGCAGTAATTGTGATAAATACGTAAAAATTCTACTAATAGGAAACAGCAACCCACTACCATAATAGGAGTTTAAGGAGAGTATGAACACTTTTTAACACCCCAAAAGACTTACAAGACAAAAGTGTTAAAAGCCTGGTTGGTGCTGAATAGCCAGATCAATTTTTTCAGTATACAGAAGAAATAAAATGAATGGCTTGGGCCAATTGCCCTATGAAAGCCAAGTGCCTCACAGCACAGAAAAGCATTGTGTCAGCCACCATTACTTACTCACACATCTGTTATCATCTATCAGGACTCTGTCCCCTCTGCACGAGCAGTTCACTCGTCCATCAGGCGTCAGAAGGCACAAATCATGGCAGCCTCCATTCATTTGTGCACAGGGAGATAACTCACCTGGAAGACAAAAGACAAGAGATGAACTCTATTTTATTAAATTTGCTTCAGTGGCCAATGTCTTTGAGGGAGCAAAAGTCACCATATCTCAGATTCATGGGCAATTGATTCGGGTTTTATCAGTCAGATGAAAATGTCAGCATCCCTCAGATGCTGGCATGCTAAAGATAAACAAACACCTGGAAAATCATAATTTAAAAAACCTGCAACATTCAAAACCACAGAAATTTGAGAGGAAGGTATTTAACTGCTATCCACTGAACTCAGTGCCCATAGCAGAACATTCCAAATAATGCTTATTTACTTAGTGTCCTGGGTTGTAAGATGTGTGTGTGTTCTATTGGCATCTGTTAGAGGTGGGACAGTTATCTTCTGTTCATTGGGCAGTTTTCTTTATCTCTTCCACAAACCAATCCTCCCTCTGGGAAATACCTTCTGTTCATGGGCCAGTGAGTGTCCCTGCATGGCTGAAAAAATTCCATCATTTAATGGTGAGATGCTCCACCCAGGGGGAGGAGCCAAGCATTCCTACCTGGATATAATCTGACATTTGGAACAACAGAGCAACCTTTTCCCACTGGATTCCCAGAGGAGCAGCATTTTTCCCCACTGGAGTCCCAGAGAAGACCAGGCCCATCCACACAACCACTGGACCTTCAGAGGAAAACTCCACCCTTCTAAAGGATCACTGCTCCAGCAGAACCACAGCTGGCACTGCAGGAGGGCTGACTCTGTCAGTGGATTTTTTTTTTGTTTGTACTATTGCATTTGTATTTTAATTTTCCTACCTTTGTCTGAGAACCCCATAATTTCAAAATTATAATTTGGAGGGAGGGGGTTTACATTTTCCGTTTCAAGAGAGGCTCCTGCCTTCCTTAGCAGACACCTGTCTTTTCAAACCAAGACACTTGGGAAAAGGTTATACCCCATCTTTTCTTAACAAAAGAATTTATGAAACACCAATGAAACACTTTTAACTCAGCTGAAACTAAGTAAAATCCCTGAAATGAATGATATTGACATTAGGAAAACTGCTTGGTAGCTTACAGCTGTTGGTGTCGTTGGCGACAGCGATGATTCCCATGGGCTGGTGCGGGATGTCGGAGCGCAGCACTTTGGTGTCCCCTCCCGTGTACTTGCTGGAACGTAGGATGGCTCTCCTCACTCCATCTGACCAGAAGATGTATTCATCATACACAGCCAGGCTCAGGAAGGTGCCTGGGCCAGACTTGACAATGACCTAAAATGCAGAAATGCAGAAGGGAAACAGGAGAGGAAGTGCTGTCACTGAATGAGAGGATTTTAAAGCGCAAACTGCAACTCCCACGATGTTTAGGCAAAACACTTAATACTTTTATACCTGCAGCCCCTGGGGAAATGAGATAACAGCACTTAAAATGTGTTAAAAGGATGCCAAAGGCATCCAAATTTCAGACAACCAGGCATCTGTTCCTTAATTTAAAAAATCACAGTTTATCTAAATGTGCCTGTAAAAATACCTACTCAACGCTTTACCTGCTTAATAGCTCCAACAGCAGGGAGAAGAGGTTCTTTCAGCATGGCTGAAAGTCTAAAAGTTCAGTCTTTAAGAACCAAAGTGAACTGAAGAGCTTTGGAGCTGAAGAGCACTCACCACATCATCACATTAGAAACTTGAACCCTAAACAATAAATGTTTCAGGTTTCCCAATTCAGAAAAAAAAAAAAATAATCTCATCACAGTAATAACTAATTTAAAACCTAAAAAGAACAAAGGAATGGAAGGTCACTATCTAGTTTAAAAAAATTACCACTATAAGGTTTGAAAAAAAATTTCTAGAAATACAATGAATTTTATCTCAATCCAAATCACAGCTCCTGTAAAAGATTTGCATATGTTCTTTCTTTCCATGTATCAGAATTAAAAAATTCACATGAACAGTTTACCCATCAGAAGAATATTATGAATTTATATCAGTTTTTAGTTGAAAGTTTCATTTTGGCTGAAGAGAATTACTGCAAGGGGGTTAACATTTCTTTATTAGATAATGGATATAAATAATACTCTTACTATTTTTTTAAATTGTATTCTGGGTTTCTGTGTGAAAAAAATAGTAAGTTATGTATATTTATAAAGAGGGAACAGTTCTCATTCAGGCTATGTAAAAAAAAAAAAAAAATCCTGTGTCTATGTGCAACTTATCATAGAGAAATTGGGAAAAACTAGAAAAATAATATCCTTTAACATATGTACTTAGATCACCATGGTTTTCCATCTGCTCCATGTGCTTTATCCCCTTTCCCAGAGGGAGTGTATAACAGCGATGGGACTTCATGGGAATCTCCATGAATCAGCAATCCTTTGTCCTTGCAAGGGGATGCTGTGTGACAGCTCTTTAAAAAAATGCTGGGATAAGAACAGAGCGGTAATAGTCAACCCTGTACTTAATCATTAAATAATTCATTGTGGATTTGTAGGAAGTCTTTCTCCATGTAACAAATGGAGTTAGTAAAGAGGACATCCAAATTTCATTTTGTGAAACAAAAGCTCCAAATTTTGACACTACAGCTGTGCTTTGGAGAATAAGAAGGTGCCCCAGTTCTGCAGGATTCAATACCAAGGGATGCTCCAGGTTTGCTCCCACCTGTGCCAGTTCAGGGTATCCCAACAACCTGGTAACATAAACAATTCTAGTCCTGTGCACAGGAGCATTCCTGTCCGTGTTTAAATTCACTTATGCAGACAGAATGTCAAAATTGCTTACATTAATCAGATAATTATAACAAATTCTGCTTCACTATGCACATCATGTATTTCTGCATATTTTAAAGAGGGTTGGACAGCATATCATTTTACCCAGTAAAGATTTCTTCCCAGTGATAAATATCCCAAGAGGACAACTTTTCTCTACCCAACATTTTTCTGGAATGAAAAGTATTAAAAGATAAATCGGAATAAATTAATGGTAAAAGATTTTTTCTCTAATTGTGCACATTTCCAGTAAGACACTTTTCATAATACACTCTTAAAAGCTTGTAGTATTCATATTCAGACATTTCAGGGGGAAAAAAATTAAAAATCATCTATGTTTCTGGAAGATCTTTATGAAATCTGGCCATGCAGACTTTGCAGCCCCATATTCTTTTCCGTGATAGTGTGAAACTGTCCCAGTTGGAAAGATTTTATTGTTAAAACCAAGACTAAAGCACTGCCCTGCTCAGCTTTTTGTGCTGGGGAGCACTGTCCCAGTTTATCTCAGATTGTAACAACAGAATGCAAATTCACTACAGAACTGATCATGGCTGTTCAGCCTTGGGAGAGCTGAGATCCAAATACAATGCCACAAAACCAAACATTTTTTCACTATTACTGATTGTATTTCATTTCCTGGAGTCTCTGTATTATGCCACAGCCCTATCCAAGGGCATTGGTTTTATTCAAGCAACTAAAAATAAAGACTTGATATTTCTATCAGCTTTTGGCCACCTTTACAGCACATTGAAATTCTAATTTATATAACAACACTGAAAGTTGTGACAATTTTTTATTTCTATTTTTTTAAATTCTAAATTTGTACTAAAACTTGCAACAACACAAGTACAATTTTAAAACTTTAAGGAATCCTGAAAAGACATCCCTACCATCCCTTCCACCTGCAAGAGTGGAAGTCAGACACATCCAAGAGTACACCCCATGTTTTAATTCTAAATGATACCAAACTTCAGTTAAAGAAGATATTTCAAGCTTTAAGTAATAGATGAAAATTTTTTCTCTGGGTTCTCTGTTTTTTTCATAAATGCACAGCCAAACCTAAAGCTTGCAGTTCTGCTGTAGACTGAAGAAGATATCTGATAAAAATCTAATTGAATAAAACAGAAGTTGGAATACCAACTGTGAAACTTCTTAAATTGCATTAATACAGAAATTCAACAGAATTAAAAAAAAAACAACATCATGGAAACTGAAAGTTACAATTACTGGCAAGTTGCAATTACATGAAGGTTATAATTACCAGAAATATCTCTAAACCCATATTGATTTTAACAATCACACCTATAGGTCTTCAAAATTATAACTGAGAACAAAACATTCCTCCTGGATGTTTAAAAAAATAACTGTTTACAGGAATTTAATGATGTTTCTAGTTTTTCAACCATAAAATGTTACAAAATATTTCACACTGAAGAAGAAAAGCAAAAATAAATCAAAGTAGCTCATAATTTATTAGAAAAATAAGTCCAAGACTTGAAATTAGCTTTTTTGCTGAAGGCTGTGTTTCTGTGTTTATTTTAAAAAAATGTATTTAAAGCACTAAGCAGCCAAAACCAGGTGTAGCCATAATATTAAATCCAAGTAAGGGCAGGAGAAAAACAGAAGAAAATGGGAAAGAATAATAAAAATTTTAAAAATGCCATTTTTTTAAACCAGAAGATTTGACAGAACAGAACAAAAAATGTTAAAAATCCAACCCCCAAAAAACTTTTTATCTTTTAAGTAATAAGAAGGAACAATAGTGACAAAAAAATCTTCCAAACTTGAAAGAGCATTCCTGAAACCAAACACTGGTATTAAAATATCAGCTCAACACAAAAATCAATAAACCCTTACAATCCACTTTAAAGAGTCAGTTCAATGTTGCTAAATGATTTTCTACTAATTCATTGCACCAGATTATTGTGGTGAGCAGAATGAAGAAAGAAGCTGCTATCTGGAAGGAAATTCATTACATTGCCATTAGCCTTTCATGTTCTGCTACCCAATTTCTACCCTTGTTAACCTAACTGAAACCAGAGAGCAATGAAGCACAGAACTGGGGAAAAGGCTGATCTGTCCAAACCATTTTTGACAGCTGGTTGTGGACTGAAACACCCCAAAGAATCTGAGATCACCAGAAGAGCGGAGCAATCATTACTTGCATTGAAGTCACAGAAATCAGGGATCTCATCCAGCTGGACAGCACACGAGCAAAGTAAAACAACTGCCCTGGAAATATTATTTTTCACTAGGTTAATAATAGAGTCAAGAGGCTGGATTCTGGTATTGCTTGTGTCAGTAAAAATGAATTTAAAATGATCTACAGCGTGATCAGCCACTCTGCTGAAGTGCTGCTGGAGGCCAAGCAGCCTGCTGGGCTTTTCCTTCTGCCATAACAATCCTCATCTAAGCAATGATAATAATAATAATAATAATAATAATAATAATAATAATAATAATAATAATAATAATAATAAGAAGAATAAGAAGAATAAGAAGAAGAATAATAATAATAATAATAATAATAATAAGAAGAAGAAGAAAGAAGAAGAAGAAGAAGAAGAAGAAGAACAGTGCTTTGACAAAGAAGAAGAAGAAGAAGAAGAATTAAAGGAAGAAGAAGAAAAAGTGAGCTCCCAAATCAGTGCTTTTGACAACAGGATGGAGGTGATTATTGTGTCAACAGGTTTTGGTTTGTGTAACACACCAGAGCTCCCAAAAACCTTTCAGAAGAGCGTGCTGGACTCGGATCATTGTGTCCAGGAGGTTTTGGTTTTTTAAGGTACTCAGAAAAATTGGAAGTTTCAATGTTCAATCACTGAGAAAACTCAATTTTCTTCTTGCTGCTGCAAAGTGAAAGCCAAAGACCTGATTTAAAAAGGAGTATTTTAGTAATGGTTTCTGTAACCAAGTGGCATTGTGTCCTACTTCATGTCTGTGATACCTATTTTGTTATACTTTATGCAAAGATGAAGTTAAACTATTTAACCACAACCTACTATTTACCTTGTACTTAACTAAATACCTTGCACTTCTGTTTTGTGTTAACAAGTATATAGTCGGAGACTGAAAATTTCAGAATCCATTTGGCTGGTTTGCCAAGTTTCTGATACAGTTATTGCCCCTGAAAGCATTTGTGAGCTGTGCTCAATTTTTATAGAAGGAAAACAAAAGGAAAAAGGAAAAGCACATGCCTATCCATGCTGACTGTACTTCAGTTCTGCTTTTACAAGCTTGGCTCTCCTATTTTATGCTGAAAAAAAATTGTCTAAGAGTAGTGTGGGGAACTACTGGATAAGATTCCAAAAAGCCATGTACTTTTCATTTAAGATAAAAAAAATAAATTTCAAAGTTCATATATTGCATATGAAGCACTTTTTAAAAGTTAATAGTTATCAAAGTGAGATGATTCACACTCTTGTAAAGCAGGGAATTGAATACAAGCCAGAACATGCCCTTCATTCATTATATCCTGAACTTTGGGGGGTACAAAGTCCCTGAAATGAAGATTTCATGAAATACAAGAAATGCAGTGCTAAAGATGTAACAAAACCACAAGCACAGATCAACTGCCTTCAGCACAGTCCTAGTAAAAGATCGGCTTGAGCTGAAACTAAAAGTGTTCAAGGAGCAAAATATATTGTGATGAAAGACTAATGGAGAGCAGTTCAATATGTGAAAATGTATAGCTAGACAATATTACAAATAAGATTTGAGTAACGCTCAAGCCTTACACAAAAGAAATTCTGAGCAAACAAAGCATTATTTGGCTTTCAATAGAGTTAAAAGTCTAATATACAACTATACTAGGAGAAAATTAGGCAATTATTAATCTTTCTGTAACAATTTCACTTTGAAGATAGTAATGAATGCAAACAAACATACAATGGGAATGCACAGAATATATGTTTTCACTTACATATCTTTGTGATCCATCGTATTCGCACCTCTCAATTTTCCCCAAGCTGCCATCTGAAAAGTAAAGTTTCTCTGCCCTGTGATCAATGGTGAGTCCATTTGGTGTCAGAATATCAGTGCTAATGATAACCTGGGCATTTTTGCCTGAGAGGGTGGATCTCATGATGCTCGGGAGCTGCTCATTCCAGTTAGTCCAAAACATTAAGCTGTATTAAAATCAAAATAACAAACAAAACCGTAAGATACATTTTATAATTTAATTCTCTACGAAATGAGCAACAGAGAAAAATGTCTTCATAAACAACTCTGAATGGCATCTATAAATAATTGTGATAATCAATAATGAATAAGAAAATGCAACAGCCTATAAATAAATTATATATATAAATTATGGCAGTTATGTAGTTCATTAATTTGCATAGGAGTACAATTCTTTTCTCTTACAGATCTGTTCAATCCTGATCTTGTCTCTGTAGTAATTTATCATTAGAGAGAGATACAAGCTGTGTAATGATATAAACTTAATTCAGCTAATGTGTATATTAGTAATATTTAACAGTGAAATTAATTTTCAGCTTCTCCCATGTTAGAGCTCTAATACAGACGCAAGGACTGGTGTGCAGAGAGTTGATAATAGGAAGAAAAGGACCTTAATGTGCTCTACAGGAGGCTCAGTCAGCCCCTTGTTGCTCTTAACAATGACAGAAAATGTTATGGACCAGGCTGCTGATGTAATTCTGATCCATGGACTGACAGAACCTGCCCCTCCTCTCACTGCAATCTCCATCAGAGCTTTGGGGTTTATTGGTGGTACCTTGGTAATTGTATTTTACAGTGCAGCATAAACTCTTGACTTGCATTAACAGAACATAAAGTCACACATGGAAATATGCTCCACTACTCATGCAGCTTTGTACATTCAGCTGACACAAGTTAAAAATAGAATTTAATATGGTAGACATCTTCCCCACCTTCCCCAAAAGACAGAGACAGTTACAAGAAGCAGAAAAAGCAGGTTGCCTTTCTCCTAGAATCAACAGAGAAAAATTAATGTATCTCAAATGTGGAAGGCACTGAAGTAAAAATAAAAATCCTCTCACTAACACAGTATTTTTGAGAGTGGCAGTAAGGAACTAAGTTAAACTTTTTGCAGGATTTTTTCCATTGTTACAGAGGTTTATACAACACAGATTTCTGTGATAAACACATGGGCCTCTATGTTGCACACAAGAAACTCAGACTTCTTTTTGTAAGTGCTTAAATTAATTTTGGATTTTCTTTGAAACTTAAGTGGTAAGAGCGACGATGCCTTGTGAAGGCTGACCTAAAGCAGAGCCTAGATGGAATTAAAGAATGAAGTAGGGATTTATTAAAAGGCCTGCATGGATGCACCTTGGGCAGCACAAGAGCCCAGCCAGGGCTGCACCCAAGATGAACCAAAATGGTCACAAAAAGTCTGAGCAGTCACGGGTCTCTCACTTTTATAAGTTGGGCTCCATTCGCATATTGGAGCTAATTATCCAATTCCAGTTTTAGCTCACGAAGCCCATACTTCTTGTTTTTCTCTCTTCAGTCCACATTGTTTGTGCTCTTGGGTCTGAAATTTGGATCATTTGTCTTTCGTGCCCAGCTAGAAAAGGAATTGTTTTGTCTCCCTACTCTGTGAAGAGAGCTCATCATCTCCTAATATGAAACTCAGAAGTACACACTAAAGCAGTGCAGAATCTGAAAATCATAAAAGCTAAAACCTGAGGCTTTCATGTCTGAGAAAACGACCACCCAATAATTTGCATTTTGCTCACTGTTAAGAAAAGTAGCTTGAATTTCCTTTACATTCCATAAAAATGCAATGATGATTTGATCTGTAGCGTAAGAACATATAAAATATTAAATCTTCTGCAACTTCTTTATAAGAGCAAGACAACAAAAGATATCAGCAATAAAACATGGTAACATTTTCCTCCTAAACTGAGAAATATAATCAACCTTCATAGGCTCCAGCAGTATTGGCCGACTGAAAGAAAGAAGTGTTGCTTGACACCAGACGAGAATTAGGACTTGCAGGAGAGATGTAACACCTACTTTTGGCATTCATCCAGGGCCAGCACGTGGGGATGGTCATCCTCAGCCATGGAGATGACGGCCTCGCGGTCGAACGCCCCGCGGCGCCGCTGGTCCACGCTGTGCCTGGTGATGGAGGACGTGGTGGAGCTGGTCCAGTACAGAGTGTCCCAAGCTCTGTGATAAGCCAGGCCCTCCACTGACCCAACATCTGCAAGATACGGCGACAGACAGAGCAAATCAAACTCCAGCCAATGGGTTGGTTTTGTTTGTCCTCAGAGGTGATCCTGCGGACTCACAGGGTTCAGTTATTTCAGCTCATTATTATTTTTGTGATTTCTTCTGGTTATTTCTATTGTAATCAAAATCTTATAATTTTCATAAATTTAATTTAAAACAACATAGAGGGCAAGACCACTGTCAATACCATTTCACTATATTTATCAATTCTAACAAGGATTAAACTGATATTACCACTACAGTGTCCCCAGATAACACTTTAGAAATAACAAACAAACATCTATTCCAGACAATAATTATTTTGTCTCATCTTCACATATCATTTAAACCAGGTCTCGCATTTTTTCACAGTTACTTGTATTATTTAGCACCACCTCTCAATGTATTTTGTAGCACTGACATGCTATACTAATAGGGATCAAAGTACGCTGTTGTTAAAAACTGTATTGGCTTTTGCTAAACACCTGAAAATTACTGAAAAAATACCAGCTCTGAAGGTCTCAGCATCAATATATAATTTTAATAAGCCATGACACCAAACTCATTCGTTCAACACAAAAACCTGTGAGCTAGGAAAAAAAGATATTAATAAGCAACTAAAACATATATTTAATGCCCTGAAAAGATAAATTGTCTTTAATCCCAATATATAAAAGTGACGGACTGTGAGAAATAGGAATAATTATTTTCTACCACTATTTGTGAATTACGACAGAACTATGTATGTTGATAACTTCACTTATTATTTTACTAGAAACAAATATTTTTAGACCAGAAGGTTCATGCAGCTTATTAATGAGCTACAGAAGGCAAAAATCTAGAAATATCATTAGGATTATATTATGTTGGCTATTACAATTTACATTCAACTTGTTGAAAAATGTAATTTTTACTATGCAACTCATATATACAGAACAAAAAGTCCCAACTTTTTGGCTTTTTGGTTGGTCACTTTGAAAGAGCAAACACTGACTCAAAATTTTGAGGCACATAAATCAAAACTATGAGGCCAATAATGATGTATCATTTTTTTGTATCTTTCTTATTAAAGCATTTGGCCATCCTCTAACGTCACATTTTGTGACATATCTGTGGGGAAGTAACAATGACTCGTATTCAAGAAGAATCAAGAGGAAAAATAAATGAGATGACATTCCTCCAAGGGAGATGAATATTTGTAAAAAATAGTTGGCCTGCTTATGAAAGAGAATTTATGGAACAAACCCCATGTAATTTCAGCTCACCTACAAGTAACTCAAAATATTGAAATATAGTGAAGGTTTTAGAAATCACCAACTGAAAGTCAAAGATAATCAGTTCTCTCAAATATCATAACAGAGATTTCCATTAAATTTATACACTGAATCCAAATTCAAGACTACATACAATTCCCTAAACTAATACAAATGTTCTTGGATATATGATTTAACTACTAGGTTTCCCTGTGAAACTTATTTTCAATGGTCCTCATGGGTCCCTTCAAACTCAGATATTCTGTGATTTTATTAAAAAATGAGACATATTGACATTTTCTGACCAATTCTACACTGCATTTGTAAGGAACAAACCATCAAACCATTTATTACTCTTCATTTCTAAGATGACAGAAAAAATTTAGAAAATAATTTTTCAGGTATAACCTCTTGAATTTCTATCCATTTTAGCTTTGTTTCCTGACTGAATCTGTCAAGAAATTTGAGAGCAAACTGATTACAGAACATAGTCCAAAACTTTTTTGTAGCAGACAAAAAATAATTTGTTCTTCCTTCCACAGCGAGATGTGATCAACTCAAACACAACTACAGGCATGAAAGTGCTCCTCAATGCCAGATTTGCTTCTTTAGGAGTAATTCCTGTACCAAAGAGGGAAACTCAATTTTCCCATGGGTGTCAGAAAGCAAAGTTTCCCCTTCTTACATCACATGGCAGTTCCATGTTTAGGCCTGTGAATGGTGGTAGAAAAAGGTTTCATTTCAAGTTGCTATTTATAAAATGGTAATTTCTAAATTTTTAGACCACAGCTATATGGGAGGTTATGACATGTATGGAGACAAGCAAACATAAGGCACACAGAGGAAAAATGTTTTAATAAATTACCTAAAATATGCAGTTTTGCAAAAAACCCTTTGTCATACAAATTGTGTCATACATAATTGAAGTAGAAAAACTCACAGTAAAGCAATATGCTGCTAGGAAAAAAAAAAAGAATCAGAGGAATTCAGTTGCTACAAGACAAGAAAAAAATAATTAAAAAGAAAACTAACTGCTGCAAACACACACCAAATGCATTTTCTTAACTCCACCAAAAAAATTCATTCTGAAGGATTTACACCAGGCACACTCTTTTATTTGTTAATAAACTTTCAGTTTTATCATGTTCTGTACTTATGGAATTGATAACTCAGCCAACATAGAAGTGACTAATTTAATAGCTTTTGAAAACTATAAATAAGGTGGTTTTAAAGTCAAGGGCAATGATTTAGAGAGTGATACAACTTTTAGATAAATTTTTACAAAGAATAACACAAGTAACTTTGTTCTTGCTAGCATGTGGCATGAGCTGGATATGGCAGCAGAGCACTTTTTTGCTAATTTATATGTTTCTAGATTAAATTTGTTTGGGTTTTTGGTTTGGTTTTTTTTTTTTGTTTGTTTGTGGGGTTTTTTGTGTTTTTGTTTTGGTTTTCTTGTTTGTTTAGCTTCTGATGACTCTCCAAATTCCTGTAAATCTTTTTATCAGTGATAAAATAGTGACCAAGGACAGATTTATCCTAGAAAAGGTTCTCTAGACCTTAGGCTGTTCCTTAAAACATTTCAGCAACTTTATATTTCTAAAGACAGGACACTGGAGAAGATTCCTGAGCAGCTCTATATCATTACTGATTTGCATAGATATCATTTATATTTACTTATTTCATACGCCTTTAAAGAATATTCTAGAGCACTTTTCCCTTAAATTTAATTTATCATTACATACTCAGTTACTAGAAAATACATCAGAAATATGTACTCATCTTCTCTGGTGCTACAGTTGGGGGATTTAGTCCCAAGGTTGAAAATTAGCAATTTGTTTACTCTAAGCTTCATATTTCTGCAGCATCATGTAATATTCTGAATTGGTAAAGCATAAAGAAACTGGAAATGAAAAGAATCCCATTTGTTTCGCTGACATATTGAATTAAAACACTGATGGCATTAGATGCCTACAGCACTGATTAAATTTATTCTAGCCATGAAGCAACAGTTTATGATTTTCACATGAATAGCATACTTAAATGAAAAGAACATTAATACAATATGATATTAATATACAAATACTCACATTATTCACCTGCCACTGACATTCTGAATTAAATCAGTAATGGGGTGTATAACTGATTAAATATCTACACAAGAGAATGCAACAGCCTATGATTTACAAAGGCAATGCCAGAGTGATCACATCATTACGTTGCCAAATGCTATCTATCACTTTTACTGAAGTTAACGAAGATAGATTGCATCCCACAGATGAGATGCAGCCTATAAATATGGCCATGCTGATCTTCAGCTGACTTTCTCGGGGAACAGACAAGCAACAAATCAATAACTGAGGAACTCAGAATATGGTCCCTTATTAATGCAACCAGAAAATAAAAATACTAAAGGGCAAAGTTTAAATTATCCAATTGTTCAGTTTGGTTATATATATATACACACACACACACACTCTCTAGTTCTCTATTTCTTAGATTTTTTACCTTTATCTTCTGTTTTGAAACCATCTAGAAAGTTTACAGTCAAAACTTTTCCAGTTGCACCACTTCAATTAGCTTGTTCCTTTAATTTCCTATTTCAACCAACTCCTTTTCTTTAACAATGATGTAAAGCAAGAACAACTGTCAACATCATCATTTTTTAACACTGAAAAGCCATCAAAGTAATAAAATGGAGCACAGACAGCACTTTGCTATCAGAACATTGGCCGCGGCTTTCACGATCAGCATTCATTCTCTGGCTCAGGTTTGCAATTTCCCTTTCAGGATTCAGCCTGTGGATGGTTCCAGCAGGCTGGTCACAGGAGGGGGCTGTGGTTTCTGTCACTCTGTTTGTGTAGGATTCTGGTGACAGGTAACAGGTGGTCACTGTTTGATCTGGGCTGAAAGCAAAGCCTCATGAGCACCTGAAGCAAAGGGTTTATTTTCACATCTCTGACTGAGTACACAACCAGAACTTCACAGAATTCCCACCCTCACTTTGCTCCTTGAGTACCAGGAAAGCCTTTTGCCAAACTGTAATTCCAAGACAGAACTCTGTTTATAACAAACTGCAATAACCAATTATGACATCATTCTATTTAGCCTATTAGGGAATATAGTTTCAGAGCAGATGTAAAGTCTGCTAAAATTATACCAAAAATGAGCAAATACCTGTACCATTTTTCTCTGTCTTGAAAAAATAAACTCATGCTGTAAGCTATCCCACATAAAATATTTTTAAATGCAATAAGACAGCAGGAACAAAGCTTTGGGTTCTTCAAGGTAAAAAGTAGTTTAAGTTAAAGACACTACAAACATCTCCATGGATGCAACCTTACTACTCAAACTTCCTGAGACAATATTGGAAAGAATGAACATTTGTTGGGAATTATATAAAGAAATATATGACCAATCTAAAAGCAGAAAAATCCCTCACTCTTTTTGTTGTTTTGTTTTTGGTTTGGTTAGTTGGGTTTTTTTTGTGGAAAGTGCAATACTGAAATCTCATAGCTAGTAAAACATTTGGTGTCTGCCAAAACCATCAACAGCTTTTTGACATCATCTATACCTACCTCCAATTATTTCTTCCCAGACAATGGATATAGTCCTTCCCCAAATGTTCCCTGATTATTTATCAAGGAAAATCACAAGAGAGACGCAAACCTGCAGTACTCTGTGCTTCATTATCTGAGATATAACTTACTCCTTTAATAAGTTTAGGGGTTGTCTTGGGGTCAGCAGGATTAATGCAGCAAAGGACTACAAAAACTTAAGAAAATGCAGGGAACTCAACAATTTAGGATGCCAGTAGTATTTTGTATAACTGGAACCCTCCAAGGATGTTTCAACAACTCATTACTAGTTAGCAAGTGTTATGATATCATAACTTCAATGTAGTTAAACATATCCATATAAAAGAAGTTTTACAAGCAGAGATCTGGAATGGAAAGCTAACACATAAATATGGACGTGTTCTATTAGATTATTAAAAATCTCAACAATTTTCATGGAAGAAATGTTTTCCTAATTACAGGAGCTCACATTATCTTTTTATGCATTACATGTGCACTCTAAAAAAACCCAAAACTCTTCACCCTTACCACCTTCAGAGCAATATCACAACAGTCCTAATAAGCTTTCTAATAAATGTGTATAATCATACACTTTTATTGCTGCTGTTGAAAAAGAGCTATTTGAGGCATTAATGACAGAATAGCCTAGTAAAGCCTCATGATCTAATAATATTTGCTAGATCACATTACCCTTTAGAAAAAAACCCAATTAAATTAAAGGGATGTTCCTCTGCAGCTTTTTCCTGACAATCCACCAAACACAGTTTTACATTTTATGCAACTAAATCACATCTGCTGATGGAAAAAAATAGCAAATACATACATCAATACAAATTTAAGGGCAATGTTTAGAGTTGAATAAGTCACAAACATTGTTCATGAAGAATAAACACTCTCAAGTGCAATAGGCACAAACACCTTTAAACGCAACAGGCAGGACCACCTTTCCTCAGTAATGAGGTTGGGAATGCTCAGGACATACCAAACTAAAAGATCAGTGTGAGTAAGCTCCCATCATGAATATATTATTGAGCTTCACACAAGGAACATCTATACAAAGCATGAAAAGTGCAGGAATACACATTTTTAAAATAAAATTTTTAAAAGATTAATATAAAATTAGTAAACTTCATCCACCTATAACAGCAACTCAGAGATTTTATCCATTGATCCTTAGTCTAGTGGAAGATATCCCTGCCCTGGCAGTGTCTTGGAACAAGATGATCTAAAGGTCCCTTCCAACCAAAACACTCAGTGATTGTCTGATTCTCTAATATGCAGCAACATACATAAAAAATTGCATTGACAAACCAGACACTTTGTTTTCCTCTAACAATGTTGGCATTGTAATAATAAATACTATGTTTTACTATTTAAATATCTTAGACTTAACAACAGCCTCTCACTTTCACTCCTTTAAAAAGTGAAAAATCACTGGACCTCTATTCCAACACACACAGTTATCATGAATCCCATTCATTTATGAAATGAACAACGGCAATATTCAAGTATTTATTTTTAACAGATTAAAAAGTTCTTTTCTGGAGAAGAAAGCTCCAAAACTAAAGGGAACTCATACAATGTACAAAATGTAACACTGTAAGAGAAATGGGAACATAAATGCCTTTTTGACAGTTAAATTGGATGCATTTAGTTGGGAAGAATAGCAGCACGCATTGGAACATCTTTAAAAGATTCAGAGTGTAAAAAGCCTTAAAATAAATCACAGGATCTGACACTATGTTAGCAGTGAAAAGATTTTTGCGTTCCTTGGGCATGAGCGCCTCAGGTTCAAAACAGGAACATTTTTTTCACAAAACATTTCCTTTTTGTGCTGTGAAAGACACTACACTGGCAAAATGTCTCAGTGCCATTGTTTACACGGGCAGGAGAAAAAAACAGCTCACTGAGTATATCTCATCTTAATACTTTTCCATCTTTCTCGTTTGATTTTTTGGTTTTTCCTTGTCCCCACCTTTTTTCTGTAGTTTTTAACTTGCTCATTGGTCTTCTGTCTACTGTTGTACCTGTCTACTGTATAAACCTTTTGGAACACTGCACTGCTTTTCTAGATACACTGAGACAGGCTTTGGTTAGTGAATATATTACTTCAAACTTCTCCCTATGATAAATAAATTAAAATATAAATAAATAAAATGACTAATGAGCTAGAAACTGAAACTTTAACTTCTAAAAAGGCTGCTTGGTATAAACATAAGCTTTGAAATAACTTGGATCAACCAAAAGATCATTTGTGGGAAATCATAGGCAAGAAGAAGGTTCTTGTTTCTAAAAAGTGGGAATAAGAAAGATTAATGTGAGAAATTTATTTAGGAAAAGAAAAAAAAGAAAGAGAAAGCCACTGCTGGTTGACCAAAGGAGAGCTTAGAGAAATGAAAGAATTCCCTCAAAAATCCCCTTACATTGCACCAATAATAAAAGTGTTAGGGCATGACTCTGTGCACATCCTGGACTGGTTTCTTGTTGTTGTCATTGTTTGTTCCTGCTGAAGACAGGACCCCACCAGGTACAGGAATCTTGGCGCGTTTGGAATCTGTTTTTAGTGAACCGGAACAAGTTAGATAAAGTTGTTTATATGCTGTAAATCTACTTTCCCTGAGCCGAAAACGTGTTAGCTAATGGGTTGTTTATGAGTTGCAAATCTGTTCAGTGAGGTGAAAATTTGTCAGATAATGGCTTGTTTATGAATTCTAAATCAATATTCAGTGAGTCGTAACTATGTTAGATAATAGCTTGTGTATGGGTTGTAAATCTGTTTTCAGTGAACTGGAAACATGTTAGATAATGGGTTGTTTCTGGGTAGTAAATCTGTTCTCAGTGAGCTAAAAACATGTTAGATAATGGGTTGCTCGTGAGTTGTAAATCTGTTTTTAGTGAGCTGGAAACCTGTTTTACAAAGAGGTCTATGAGTCTAAAGTGTTTCTAGTGCGCAGAAAAGTTCACGGATCTATTAGATTTGAGTGGCACATCTGATTTCAGGGAGGAAGAGATCCATCTGAAAATAGATCCTTTATGAGGAGATTTACATTCAGGGAATAAAAATCTGGGACAACAGTGTCTTGGATGTATCATACCCTATTTTCTCTATTAAAGTCAATTACTGAGTAAAGGTTTTCACGATTTGTAGACTTCAACTTAATGAAGCAAAAAAAGAGTGTGGAACTGATATAACCACACTAGGTATTTCCAATGGGGTTTTGAATCTCTTCCTAATAAAGGAAAACTTCCTACAGATGCATTCTAATAATTTTCGGGGGAAAATAGCAAAAAGCAACACCAAATACATAATTTTTCAATACTTAAATGAAACATTATTACTAAAATCTCTCAGCAGAAGATATTTAATAATTTCTAGATCACAGATTCTTAATGTAGAAATAAGAAAAATTCAGAATTTTTCATCTTCCGGTGGATGGAATGACTGGTGTCAACCAATCTTACTACTGCTTTTCTCCTTATAGTTGGAGGTTGAACAAATATCTCCACTATATCAATCACCTTCCTGAACTGTCTGCTGTTTACAGTGAGAGAAAAGTCATGTGCAGACTGTGGGATGGAAGGCTACAAAAATACCAGCTGAAAAATAATTACTCACCATAAATTGAAGGAGTTTGAAACACATATAAGAGAGCAATAAATATATTCATGTATGTTATGTCCCTTCTCACTTACAAAGAAGTATTTCTACAGAAGTATTTCTACAAAATGCCACAGTTCACATGTACATCCCAAGTATGTACAGTGAAGGCTTTTACAAGAATAAAAAATTTCATCTGACATTCAATTATTCAGAGTGCTGACTCTGCTAATGAAAAATGAAATCTGGCATATTAAGCTACAAGGAGAAACACTTCCTTGCAATTTCTTAAAACTATAATTCCCAGCTATGCTTTATGGAATGTCTTTAGCTCTTGTAGAGCAACCTATTATGAACTAATGAGGAATACTTTATTGTTCTTTTAAAAACCAATTTCTATCTGCATTAGTGCTTCACCAGTATTTATTTCTCCTCTTTGTCTGTTTTAAATGCTGAAAATTCCAGTGACTTTACATATAATACTTTTATCTCTTCTAAAACAAGAGTTAAAATTATGCTTCTACATCATCACTGCACATTTTTATCTCGCATGCAGCTAAGCTCAACTCTGAATCCCTGGGTGTTTTTCTGGGAGTAATGGGAACATCCTGACAACATTGCTTAGTTTATCTTCAACATATCTCAATACAAATGTCATTAATTCCTCTAAGATACCTGCACGTAGGAAATCAATGGGGAAAAAGCTCAACACCTTGGATCACATAAAATCAGAGAATGGTTTGTCCACATCTTAAGGAAAATATGCTACATAGAACATAGAACATTTTAGAAAACAATTACTAAAACTGCAGCCTTCAAATAAACCAGAAAATATTGAAAAAGGAAAAGAGAACAAAGAAATTAGGTATCTGCATCTGATAAGTAACCAACAGATGAATGTGGTTTGTTGCATATTTTAGAAAAAACTAAGTAGAACAGAAATTAAAGATACCAGAAATTTTTACAATTAACACTTTAGTCATACAGATTTATGGATGATTAGCATTAAGGATGTATTCCTTACGTATTCACATTCAGATTTTCCCATGGCAAACCTGGTACCTTCCATACACCTCATATTACAGTTGTGTCAGACTTGGTTGATAATTTATTGACAGATATTGAGATTTTATTGAGACCTCAGATGTAAAATATGGTTTGTCTAATCATAAAAACTTCGGTGAAGATGCTGACAGAAATTTCTTGAAAACAGTGTCAAGCTTCAAGTTTCAAAGGCTAGAAACAGGTCACATTTAATAAAATTTCTTGTACAACTGTGGTGAATGAAGGCATAATAAACATGAGGGTTGAATAAGTACATTGCCAAGCGAGCCTTTATTAAAACCAAATACTTCTGTAGGTTGGAATTTGCCTCTGATTATCAATGAGCACAAATCCCTGTCGTGGGCTTCACTTCAAGAAGGGTGAGTTGACTAAACACACTGACAAATGTCTTAATATTTTATACTGGGAAATGGCTACAACAAAGAATTCACCCTCACTAACTAGAAAAATAAACAACCAAATCGTTTTACTTCCAAGCAATGCACAGTGAGGTTTTGTTTCAACAATAAAGCTCCTAAAATCACAGTAATATAAATTAAGCATTGCCACCATCACTTCTGTTTTCTAGTAATATGCATCACACCTCATAAGCCCATTTTAAACCAAATTATTTTGAAGTGGTTAATGTTTAAATATATCTTACAGGGATAAAATAAAATATTAAAATTAATTATGGTAAAATTTCATTGACTTTTGTACTCTAGAAAGCCAAGTGATCATCAATTTTTCACTCAAAGTTTGTTGAAATAAACCAGGCATTTTGGAAAATTTTAAAATTTTTTTAAACTTACTTTCAATTAGCACTTTTCTGCCAGTCCAGTTGTCTTTAATAACTTGGATGTTTCCATAGTGGGCATCACTGAAGAAGATGCGATTGGTGCCCCTTCCCTTCAGGCCGTAGTCGAAGGCCAGCGCTATCACGTTTTTGAAGTACTCCGGGTTTTCGAAGGGCCTCACTGGCGAATTCAGGTTGGTCTCATCTGAAAGGTGGATGCTTTTTAATATTGTTCTTCCTGAGTAGAGCAGGTAGCCCTCGTGCCTGAGGCAGCTGATCCCATCCTCTGCCAGGTACCCGTGAGCGCAGGCACACGTTCGCCGCGCGTTGCCGCGGTAAAGGCAGAGCTGGTGGCATCCGCCGTTGTTCTTGGCACACACGTTGGTACCTGGGAAAAAGCATAATAAATCCTGTCTTTTACAAATAAAAATATACTTTGTTAACTAGAAATTAATTTTTATGTGTTCTGGGAATTCTCCTCTTAAAAATTATTTGGGATATGTTCACAAGGAAAACAAAAGGCCAAAATAGCAAATAATACAACTTTAACCACACTGAAAGATAATTTTAAAGAATACAATCAATGAGTAAATACAATTAACGTCCTTTTCAATTCACAACAACACATATTTTATGAATAGAAAAAGATAAAATGGGTTATTCCTCAAAAACCATCTGAAGACTTAGAAAATGTTTCAAGTCCTTTGAGCTTTACATTTTTTTTTCAACACTTGTTACTGGCAGAAAGTCAAAATCAGCTACAATCAGAATCCAGTACTGCTTTAAGGTATTTTCTACCAAGTTAAATATGCACGTATTGACTGGTAAAAAATTGTATGAATCCAGTTCCCTGTTTTTAATGAAGACATTTCCCAACATTCTGTTCTAATTTAATTCAAAACCTGACTTCAAAAACCTACTCCCCGGCAATTGCACACCATTAAGGAATCACTGTCAAATTAGTAACTACAATTGTTACAAGTTATATTTAAAATAACTGTAATCATCAATAATTGGGAGCTATTTGTTTTTTTTTATTTTGGACTATCTATGAATTACTATTATAGCTAGTTGAAATAATTCAGTTTCTGTTTCTGACAGCCTTCTCCACCTAACAACTCAGCTTTTTTAGTATAGTAATTTTCCCATTTCTGAAAATTTTCCACATAATGAAGGTGAATAAAACATTTTAATAGAATGTTTTGAGGTACAAAACTGTAATTGTTGGGAAGATGTAGTGTCTGAAAGTGTTGATTGAATTCTTTAACTGATACATTTCAAGCTGAAAATCCTTTTAAGAAAAAAATCATGGCAAATGAGAGGTAACTTCTTCCTTAAAGAAGAAATATTTACTTTTGTTCTCCTAGGAAAAATTCCATGAGATAGTCCTCTGGAGTTATGTAAAACATGTGGACATTCAGGTATAGACATTTTTACATTCCATTTGCTTAAAAGATACTTTAGAAGTTTTATTAGGCTAGAAAAGTTAATATCTGTTTGGAAGGATGAGAGGTCAAGAAGAAAAAAATAAAATATATGAAATAGATCCTCAAGCGTCTAAAATCTCTTGGAAAACTTCAATGCTTCCATGGTTCACCAGCTGCAAACATCTTTAAAAGTGGTCGATTCTGAAGCAAGGGCAGTCAGAGAATATCCTTGCACACCTGTAAAATTTCACTGAAGGAATGGATTGCACACCATTAAGGAATCACTGTCAAATTAGTAACTACAATTGTTACAAGTTATATTTAAAATAACTGTAATCATCAATAATTGGGAGCTATTTGTCTTTTTTTTATTTTGGACTATCTATGAATTACTATTATAGCTAGTTGAAATAATTCAGTTTCTGTTTCTGACAGCCTTCTCCACCTAACAACTCAGCTTTTTTAGTATAGTAATTTTCCCATTTCTGAAAATTTTCCACATAATGAAGGTGAATAAAACATTTTAATAGAATGTTTTGAGGTACAAAACTGTAATTGTTGGGAAGATGTAGTGTCTGAAAGTGTTGATTGAATTCTTTAACTGATACATTTCAAGCTGAAAATCCTTTTAAGAAAAAAATCATGGCAAATGAGAGGTAACTTCTTCCTTAAAGAAGAAATATTTACTTTAGTTCTCCTAGGAAAAATTCCATGAGATAGTCCTCTGGAGTTATGTAAAACATGTGGACATTCAGGTATAGACATTTTTACATTCCATTTGCTTAAAAGATACTTTAGAAGTTTTATTAGGCTAGAAAAGTTAATATCTGTTTGGAAGGATGAGAGGTCAAGAAGAAAAAATAAAATATATTAAATAGATCCTCAAGCGTCTAAAATCTCTTGGAAAACTTCAATGCTTCCATGGTTCACCAGCTGCAAACATCTTTAAAAATGGTCGATTCTGAAGCAAGGGCAGTCAGAGAATATCCTTGCACACCTGTAAAATTGCACTGAAGGAATGGAATCTTTGCAAGTCCCACGGCAGGATGGATTAATCAGAGGGGATAAAAGAGGTCTTTGAAAAAAAAAGCAACAATCGCAATCAGCACAGCTCATTGGGGTGTTTGCGCTTTTTTGGTTTGGTTTTTATTTTGGTTGCTTGTGTGTTTTTTTGGGTTTTTTTGCTTGGGGGGTTGTTTGAATAACAAAAGTCAGGAAACTATTTAATTACATTGGGGTTTTTTAAACACTTAACTACTTCTAGTTCAATAAAATTAAAAAAAAATATATATATATATAATAGTGTGAGATAGAAAAACATTCCAAAAACATTTTTCACCTGTTTTTTCCCTTCTGTCCTTCTGGCTCACTGACATCCCCTCCCAATGACATTAACCATTTGTACCCTAGTAAAATTTGAAAAATGTATTAAAAAATCATTCAGGTATGTTTTTCAAACTAGCATCAGTAGATTTCTAGCCTCAGTAACCATTTCTCCTGTTCCTTATGTGATCAAGTCTACAAATCCATCAATAAAAAATACACATAAAGAAGCATTGTTTTATCCCACTGTTCTATTTTCCTAATTCTATAATATAAAGCCCTTCCAAGCCAGCAGACATTAACAATTTCTAGCCTAGTTAAAAGAAACGGATTTTGGTGTGGATTTATTCTTATCCACAAAATACAAAATTGCATGCAGAAATCCATAGTAAAATTATTATGAATATATGTTTACAAATTATTTTCTCAAAAATATTTAAATTTTTAAAGTGTTTTATTAATTTGTAAATATGTTTCCTTTCAAAATGCAGAGTTATTTAACATGTCATATATTATGCAATTATTTGGAGAGATTTAAATAGAAGACACAGAATCTTTGGATATATAATGCTGCAATTAAAGCAAATTTTGAGTACTACTAACACTGTAATTATGTTTGTATTAAAAACTTTATATATAATGGTGCAAACATTATTTTTTTCCTCTCTTTTGAGTATATTTCTAGAAAATTTTGTCTGGATTACCCAGTAGCAATTTTTTCTGAGAAAATCATCATAATTTTTGGTAGACATCTAACAAATTTTTCTCAGTAAAACAAGTTTTTCAAGGTCTTGTCAAAACCAGAATTTTAGAAGTAAAAAGACAGTTAAATAGCAAGAATATTTTTAGACAGGTAGTGGAGAATAAAGTTTAAGCATCAGTACCATAAATCACAGAGAGTCAAGAATAACTTTTGTCTCTTGATTTTGCTAAACTAATTGAATAAAAAGGAAATCTGATTATTTACAAGGTCTCTTTCCACAGAAGGAGAAAAGAAAAGAAAAAAAAAAGAGACTCAAACCAAGTAATGCCAGCAAATAAATATTGAGACACAAAGGATGGGAATTTTTAGTATCTGGTTTGCTTTCCAGTAAAAATCTGCATCACCTGAAATTACTGCTCTGTAAAGCACAGGTCAAGGTCTCTCAATACTAAAACTGTCTTTTAAGAAAAACAAAACATAAACCTTCAAACCTGGAATGACAGGAAGTGTTTTGGTTTTAGGTTTTCTTTCTGAAACACTGAAGAATTTTAGTAGGATTTGTTCTATATGTTTTCTTAAGTACATTAATTTTAGTTTTAAAAAAATACTTCAAGAGTAAAAAGTGGTGATAAAATCATTGATTACTTTTTGGTATGCTTTAATATACAGAAAAAAGTAGCAGGTGATATTAAAACAATCAATAGCATCCTTAAGAACAGCCAACCTTTCTCTCGTGCTCTATTAAAGACTTTCACTTCCTTCAGGTTTATCCCAAGGCCAGTCCTCATGGTCACAGCATCCGTGGCCTCATTCTTGTGGCCTCTTCTAATAGAGCCATTTGCATGTGCTCTGCCAAAAAAGTTGAAGATGTCTCATCAACAATCCTCAACTAATTCACACCCAACAAATGACTGAGGAGCAGTGGAGAGTTCACTTAACAGGAGGTGGAGAAGCCTGTTCTCATCTACAGCACTGAGGCACTTTTCCATCTTTCAGAACTCCCTCTCCTTGGAAACCGTGCGGGATTCCGCGATCCCGCCTGTGACCTTGCTAAGGAACGGCTAATCCTACAAAGGTGAGGCACCTGGCACCGAAACAACGTTTGGAGATTTAAAATACTTATGAAAAAATAAATTACCTGTCAGACCAGTAGATGTAAGCTCCGAACACAGCAACTGAAAACATATCCACATTGCTCCCTGACAGCACAATCTCCCGACTCCCTCCACTCTCAAGGTCAATTCTTTCTATCTTGTCGGTACGAGCATCACACCAATACAATTTATTTTCCTAAAGATTAATTTCAAAGGAAACGTCAACAGGCTTGTCCAAGTATTTAATTAAGAGTTATTAAGATTACATCAAGGTGGAACACCGGCTGGCTTTAATGAAACATAACAAATACTGCACGTTTTAAGGTATGCTGGAAGACAGAGGGACCAACCTCGTAATCGATGGAAATCCCGTTAGGCCATGCAATCCCCAGGCTCACAAGGACAACCTTCTCAGAGCCATCCAAGTGGGCTCTGCCTATGCAAGGGCTCTGTCCCCACTCTGTCCAAAATAAATACCTAGAATGTTGTAGAAATCACCAATTAAAATTGCAAACAAATTGCACTATTACCATTAAATGGATACCAAAAAACCCCATATGGCGCTCATGTCTCTAAATAGTCTTAAGAAGTTAAATGTATCATAATACTTGCTATTGGACACTTTGTTAAGATATTGTTTTCAAATTATATATATGAAGAAATTCTTAAAACTGTATTCCATGAGTTCATATGCAATTTTATTCCTTAAAGAATTCAGCTTTATGCTTGGAAAAAAAAAAGGCAAGTTAAAAAAATAAAAATAAATTCTGGAACAGAGGCTTTTGCATCTAATCACTAACAAATGCTGGGATAATACAAGGGATAGATAATTTTAAAATGTTTTAGGTATGAAGTAGTGAGAAACATTGTGGGAAATGGTAGAGAAATGAGACCACCTTTTTTGAGAAGAAAATATTTTTCAAATTCTGCCAAACGCATCATGGGAACAATCTGTATCTTATTTATCTAATCTCATGTTCCTGTATACTCACTGCCACAGTTGCATCATTAATCTGGGACAAGATTCTTTGTCAAACTTCTACCTTGATATTCTCTGTCTGTTGCTTCAGTTATAGCAAAATGGAGCCAAAAATCTACACAGAGCACTCTCTTTATGAACAGTAACCTTAAAGACTACAAAATCATCTGGGCATTACTCAACAGTTCTCCCATGTGACTGGTGACATCATTACACCATTCTGAGGTTAAGCAGCTGTATTTGACTAGATGACTACAGATACGTGAAATAATGAGGAATAATAATGTGATAAGGGTGAAAAAAATATGAATCCTATAATTTGCTCATCAAGTTCAGCTTCTGAAACAACCCACTTTGGCTCTCATTGTAGAGCTTTCTGGCTCCAGGAAAAATGAATCTGTTCTCAAAGCTCTTGATATAACAAACAATACAATTTATACTAATGATAAAACTCATGCAGACTAGGAAACAGAACAGCAACACGAGATAAATTAAAAATATGTTGAGGAATACCAAAATAGGCAGGATTAATCAGCCGAATTTTAACAATCACCACATATGTTTAATGCAATTTTAACCAGATCATTAACAGCACCAGCTAAATAACTGAAATTGCTTTCAGATATCTGGTCAGAGGTCAGAGAGTTATTTGAGATTTTCTAAATAGGTATGAACTAAATGTTGACCACAGGAAAGCAGACATTCATTATAACCAAATATTCCTTAAACTAAGCCATAATTATCAGGTTAAATAAATCTAAAATTCTCCAAAGAAAATCATAAACAGCTGCCAAAAATATTATATTAATAAATATACCCGATGAGGGAAAAAGTCACCCTTTTGTAGGGCTACACATTCCTCACTTTTTCCTCAGTGACAATAAATAATGTCACCAACCAGCTGAATGCTGACTGCTTCCCATCTTGGCATAACTGGCAGATTCAACAAGCTCTAATAACTGCTATTTTCTTCTCTATTCTTACAGCTGTCAACTCCAGCTTCCAGACAAATGCAGAATGTGAAGTCAGGGCAAGGGGAGGGAAGAACACCTTTGAAAGTTTTACCTCAAAAAGGGGAAGAGATTTAACAATAATGCAAAGGGCAAAAAGGCCTTAATCTTGGCACAGAAAGGCAGCCCTGTACTTCCTTAGAAAAACACTGCTGTGCTCCTCCTGGAGGAACTGAGTGAAGACATCTCAGTTATCACGATATTATAAAACAAATGAAGATTTCCTTCCTTTGTAGAAGATACGCTGTTCTACCAGACTCGTAAAACAGTAGTCTGTGGTCCTCTAATTCTCCTTAAGTATCCTAAACAAACCCCATTTGGGGGAGTCCCACAAGAGACATGTGTCTCTTCATCCTTCTACTAGGCCAGGTTACTCAGAGCCCCATCCAGCCTGGCCTTGAAGAACTCCAGGATGGGGATTCCACATGAGTTCTGGAGGTAGAAGGGGATGGTACATTCCCTATATCTGCCAATGCTGCAGGGTAGTCCCTGCCCTCAGAAATCAGCTGGGTCACTCTTGCCATCCATTGCTCTCCAATCCACAACCTTCATCTCATGTGACTTTCAGCTACCCTGGCCACTCTCCCTGGTTGTTGCACTGGGATGTTACATGATCTTGGAGTTTATAACTACCAAGGATTACACTGCTCTGGGATTTCATCATGAAGACCTTCATCAGCTGACGTGACTTCCTTGGATTTGCTGGGCATTTTAGATTGAAACATGCTTCCAAGCAACGCCTAACCTTCCAGTGAAATGGTTTCCTTAGAAAACCAAAACCACTTTGCAGACACCTTACAGCATGTTATGACTACAGGGAGCAGGGCAAAAAGCTCTGTGTACATTAGGAATAACATGTTACCCTTTCTCTGGGTGTACCGCGATAGAGCGTGGCTGGTCCAGCCCCTGGGAGATCACCACGTAGCGGAAGGAGCCGTTCAGCCGTGCCACCTCGATCAGGTTGAAGCCATGATCTGTCCAGTATATGTTACCTGGAAAAAATACCCTGAAGTCACTGCTTGAAGGAACAGCTACTTGAAAACTACTACTTAAATCTCAGGACTTCAGCTGCTCAGCGTGACCCCGAGATACATTAGAAAGTCTCTTTGCCCAGCCCGGCGGTCGAAGAAGGAGTCAGAACACTTCAGTTCTCGGTCTCAAAATTGTTTATTGTTTCTTATCTATAAAATTCTTTCTCCTGGCCTGCCGAGGTGTGCTCAGCAGGTCAGACAGAGGTACTCTGCCTGCCCCTGGGGCAGTGTTGTCTTTTTATGCTAAAAACTACGTGTACAATATTTACAATTACTTCCCAATACCTATTACCTATGTTAGACAGTGAGCTTCTACTCTAAACCAATCCAAAAGTGCCAACATCACAGCAGAAGATGGAGACCAAGAAGGAGAAAGGCTGGACATGCCCAGATTCCTCTATCTTGCCCCCTGAACCCCCAATCTAAAAACCCCAAAAAATCTATTTTTCACCCCATGACAAACTAATTATTATTCTACTTAGACTTTTGTGGCTTTCAGATCCTCATATAAAGGTTGGTAACTTGCTCCATGGGTCAGAATCAAAACCACAGGCATCTTGGGCTCTGTCTCCAAGTCCCCTGGTAGAGGTCCTGGCAATCCAGGACAGCCAGAGGGATGTCCTGAATTCCAACACTTAAACAGACTACTTCTGCTTAAGTGAGAACCAGAAACTAACTGTTATATTTTCATTTGCATGGGCATAATATTTGTAATTTATAGTCCTAGCCAGCCTTTTTAAAGCATAAAACAGTATTGAAATTGTTCATCTAGGAAATACCATCCTATATATATTATATTATTTTAATTATATATACATATATTATATTATATATAATAACTAATTTCCAGACATTTACAATACTAGAAATTAGAGCTGAAAGGAATCAAAGTTATTTAACCTTGGGCTGAAGAGGCAAGCCTGTACTCTCAGAAATGATGACAAGTGTTGCAGTAAGGTAAAAAAACCATAAAGGCTTCATAAAATTAAGCCTGCTCTCCTGGAATCAGTGGTGGGCCTTGTGAAAGCTAGCATTTTGCAAGTTCCCATGTGAAAGCAATCCTGTTGTGAGCAATTCGTTAGTATAACAATTTCTGGGTAAAAAAAAACCAGCTTGCACCTGTATAAACTGGTTTGCCATGCTTAGAAAGAAAAATGAAAACTACCTTTCACGAACAACTTCCACGCACTTATGGAAGAGAGTTTGAGTGACCAATCAATATAAAGTAACAACCTGTTACTAAGCAGGAAAAGTAATTGTCAAGAAAACTACTAACCAATTGGAGTCCCACACAATCTGTAAAACGGTATAAAAAGGAGTTATGTGAATAAAGAAAAGGCCTTTTTCCACTAAGAAGAAAATGGAGTCCCCTGTGATTTATTCCCCATGCAGACACGTCCTGGAGCAGGCTCAGACCTACCTGCTATCCAGTCCACTGCAATGCCTTCAACTCGCCCCAAACCATTGGTGACAATGTCTTCTTTCCAGGTTTGGTCTCGCTTAGCTCTGCTGATCTTGTTGAAACCCATGTCTGTCCAATAGATTGTATCATTTCCTATAAAACATGTGCCAATGATTCTCAGATTAATTCACTTACTTCAGTCCTAGTGTCTGCATTAGCAACTGTAAATATTGCCCCTTATACCTTTAACATGTATTAAGTACCAAATTTATCAGCTTTAATTCCTCATACCTCTGCCTTTTCTTGAATTTTGTTTAAAATAATTCGGTCAGACTTCTAGGTTGTTTAGTACAGCACATGTAGCACAACAGGATTATGACGTGAAGCTACTACCTCTGTTAAAAATCACAATAAATATGCTGTCTTTACCTTTTCCCTAATGGAATAAATGCTTCAAAAACATAGCATTTTGTTTGTCACTGTTCCAAAATATTCAGGAGTCTGAAAAGCTACAGTGTAAAACTGCTTATACAGACTTTTCCTTCAGTAATCAGACACATTGAATTTTAACAGTGTAAGGAAAAAAAAATTAACTAGGGAAATAAAAAGTGACATTTGACAGTGATATGCTGACAAAAGAATAAAAAAATATATTCCATCCACAAGTCAGTTTTTATTTTAAATGTCCTGACAAGCTTCCACTAACAGTCTTTTTATTTGGTGTTTCAAGACATCTCAGCTGTCTTTCCAGCCATTCTGTTGCAGTGATTGTCCGTAAGGTGAAAAAAAGGGACAACTTGACCATTTAAACTCAACAGCCAGATGGAGAATTTGAAGTGGCTCAAGCACAGAAACGAACTCTCTTCTGTGGCACATAATAACCTCAAAAAAGAGGAGGGGCAAATGAAGTGAAAATGTCCCTTGAGCAGAATTGTCTCTATTTTCACTGACAAGGCTCTGTAAATAAGCTGCAAACAACATTCTGCTTGCAAAGTAATGAGTTGATGACCTCCTGAGATGTTTTGCAGAGAGATATTAAATAATATTTGTTCATTCATTTTTTTTTCATACTTTGTAAATCTGCTTTTAATTCCGTAATAGTGTGAGTTCATTTATAGAATATTTCTAGATACAGCATAGAAATGTTACCTATATAAATAAATATAAATATTTTATGTCTACGTATTTACATATGTATCTATATATACATATGTGTGTGTGAATATTTGTGTAGATTGATATATATATTTATAAAATAGGATGGTTATTTGTGACCAAACAATATTGGTATGCTCAAATAGGTTACCTCACCTCCAATTAAACAAATGACAATTCTAACTTTGAGTAGTCAAAACAAATATGAGAATCATGCATTTTGCTACTTATTTGCTAATTAGAATTTAGTTAGAAGTATCAAAACACAAGGAGAAAAAAGGTGCATGCATCTTCTAGATTGTTCATCTCCACAAAAACATTGTCATTGGACTTTTAATTATGATACGCTGTACTACCAGCCTATGTAAATACATTTTATCCCTTTTGCATACCTAAATTACTGAGATAACAGCAAAATCTGGGAATCCTTCATGATTAAGATTGAAATGAAAGCACCACTCACTAAATGTAAAACAAAAAAACAATACGAAATCCGAAACTACCTCTACTTGCTTTCTGTGTCACATTTGATATACGTAGGTTTTAGAAATGAATTTATACAATTGAATGTAGGGTACCAAAATGAGAAAAACAGATGTTTTTGAAGCTGAAATGCAGTTGAAAGCTGTAACATTTTTATAACACACTATCCCCTTGTGATTTCACTGCTGCACACCATTTACATTTATCTTTGCAATGCATTTGTCACTGCCAATTCTAGTCATGTTCCCTGTGCTGTGCCTTCAACAAGCCAAGTGGGAGAACCTCAACTTCATCCAGCCTCAAATTTCATTTTTCCAAAAAGTCAAAACATCTCATTCTTCCAAAATATTAATTTGATATTTATTAGTTAAGTCCACATAAACCTCTCTAAAGTAGGAGCTAGCATATCATACGACTAATGTAAAAAAAAAAAAAAGCAAACCAAAAAACATGAGATGCAAAGTAGGTAATAAAACCAATAAAAGTCAATACAATATTGTTATTTTAAATTGAAAATGTCAAATTTTAATCTTCTGTGTTAGATGTAATAATTTTGTAAAGTTTTCATAATTTAAAAAAAAAAAATTAAATCCCTAGAAAACTCGATTGCATTTTCTTAGAAGTCTCTGTCATGAATATGTGTGGTCACCACTTCTCTCTCTCCTCTGTCTTTTCAGGAATAGATTAAATCTCTGTAACACGACTAATGTAAAAAAAAAAAAAAAATGCAAACCAAAAAACATGAGATGCAAAGTAGGTAATAAAACCAATAAAAGTCAATACAATAATGTTATTTTAAATTGAAAATGTCAAATTTTAATCTTCTGTGTTAGATGTAATAATTTTGTAAAGTTTTCATAATTTAAAAAAAAAAAATTAAATCCCTAGAAAACTCGATTGCAATTTCTTAGAAGTCTCTGTCATGAATATGTGTGGTCACCACTTCTCTCTCTCCTCTGTCTTTTCAGGAATAGATTAAATCTCTGTAACAGAGTCTTTTCCATCTCAGGTATGTGTACAAAGGTTCTGGCTTTTAAGTGATTTTGTGTCTCTGGAGACTATAACTGAACTATACCCATGATATGAGAAAAGCTCTGAACATCAGCTGCCACTGATTTGAAAGTAAAATATCCAACTCTTAGTGCTGTAAAATGTTGAGAGAACTTGAAATTTTGCTACTCAGAGATGCAAGAGCATCAGTGAAGAAGCAGGTCAAAAAAAGGGAAGATCTAATGAATTTAACTTCCAACCTGATAAAAAAAGTTCAGTGATATTTGTGTGATAAAGCAGTCCAACAGAGCCAACAGAAATAGGTCTGATTTCAATACCAAGAGACAAATATTAATATACAATTAAGAAAAAAAATTAGGATCTCTCAATGCTGAGTTCCTAGGCAGAATCTATGTCAAAACAAAAAACAATGGAGTATGGCAAAATAATTGTATGTTGCAAGAGGGCAATGTCTGTATTTATATAACATAGGTACCTTAAGATTTTATTTCTAGACTGCCAGTTTGGAAACTCTATGGGCAACAAAATGAGTCTGGAAGGAAGGCTGATGGGTTAAAAATACAATGACACAGGATATTTTTCAGGTCACCACTTGGTCACAGATTATTTATTTTCCAAAAACTAATCAAAACTTGCTAACATGTTTGAAGATATTCAAACACCACCACCATCCAATCACTTTTAGAGTCTGATCTTTGATTTTTTTTCCCACCTTCTTTCACATGCATGCAAAACTGAAACCTCCTAATTTCATAGGAAGTTTGTGAGGCTGTGTAAATTAAAAACTATTTCTGTGTATACAGTGGAAAGGTGTGTAGTGTACTCCAGGTGGAAATGCTCCCTCAGGCTGTCAGAGCTCCTTCCAGAAGGAAGGGACAGATCCAGACTTGGCTTGTGCCCTGCAGGAACGTGGCTGAGCTGGCCTGGACAGGGAGAAAACCATCCCACTCAGCTGTCAAAGCCACCTGCTAGGTACAACAGCACCCAGCACTAAGAAAATTCCACGGAAACAGTGTCATAGCAGGAACAAGCCTTTCCACACTTCCTCTAAAACCACCAGCTTCCTACTCAAGTTCTCAGTGATGACTCCAAAAGAGAGCAGCTGCTGCTGCCAGAACAATTGGCATGTGCACAATATTTCCTATTTACTGTAAATATTAAAGGTAGAGCTTAACTCTATAGCATGATCCATTTCCAATTCCTTTAAACACAGCTGTAATTTCTTAGAAGGTTTGACAATAAGGGGTTATTCCACTTATGACAAGAATTTATGATTTTAACCATACACACAACAAATTTTACATTATATTTACCTGCATGGAAGTCTATGCCCACAGCAAATGAAGCCCCAGATATAGGCATTAAAGCATCCATTTTATCATTTGGATCAAGAGGAATTCCTCTAATTCCCTCATGGACAGAGTACATGAGGAATGATTCAATACCTAAGGGAGACATAAAGCAGACAATGAGAGCAAAGAGGAAACTTTCCCAATAACCAAGATTAGAGGAGCTAACGTACACTAAACACGATTTTCCACAAGTGCTTCACGGTTTTTCAGAGTGACAACTCTAGCTCTTTGAAAATACATCCATGACTCATTATGGTGCATTTCTATTTAAATTACAAATCAACAGAAGGGAATCACTGTCCATGTCAAACACCATCTTATAACCAGGTAATTAATTCAATTTATTCAATTTCAGCAGAAATTAAAATTAAAATTTAAGAAAAAAATGGTTTGAATTATGAGAAATTTAAGAATATTTTCAGTGCACATCTCTGCTTTCTAAACATGTTCAGCAAGAGATAATTTTAAAAACTTTTGGAAAACAAGAGAGTAAATTGTCTTTTGAGGTACAGGTTTCATCTCACTTCAGTTATGACATTTCCTTTGCAGAGAGAGAGAATTACATAGTTTCAGTGATGCATTTTAAATATCTACTTTTGTGTTAGATTAATCAAATTCCAAATGCACCTATTTCTTTTAAGTAGGAATGAATTCTACTGCGTAGACTTCTTCTTACAAAGCAATTCTTGGGAATTATTTAGTCCTAATTAATAGTCATAAATAATATTGAATTTATAAAGCTATAAGACAAAGAGTAAGAATTTGGCTGTGAGCTATGTTCTGACTTCTGCCAACTTAAAAAAGAAAAAGATTTAAGGAAAAAAAAATTGGCTTTATTTTATATTAAGAGCAATACAATAAGGTGAGATACCCAGCCATTCAGATACTTGTAGCCTGTAATTTAAAGATAAGTTACATGACCTTGAACAACTATTTATAAGTGATGGTTCATATGGTCTGCTTTTCCGTCTACATACAAAAAATAAAAATAAAAATTGGAGTTACCAGAGAGCTATTTATTTTTTTGAATAATTTAATGAAAATTTCTATCCTAACCACTACAGACATTTCTCTGTTACCATTCAATCAAGCATATTAAGCACAGTTATTTAACTGAAAGCGTCTGAATTAAGTTTATTTACTCATTGCAATTTTCCCCTGGAAATCAAGTTGGCTAAAATAAATGCTGAAAGCCATTTTACCTTTGCAGGCCATGCGGTTCTTTTGGAGGTTGTAGCCTACCGTGCACACACAAGTTCTGGTGGTTTCTGACGTTGGCAAACAGAGCTGGGAGCACCCCCCATTGTTTAACTGGCAGGAATTGCTACCTATGACATGGCAGGGGAAGAGACAAGAGAAACCAAACTTGAGCAGTGCAGCCCTGGCTAAAAAGTAAGTGTTGCTGTCAATATATTATTATTATTTCCAATTTTTTTGTTCAGATAACCTACTTGAAAAATTGAGATACGCATAAAATATTTCATCAATTCATATATCATTCCATGCTTCACTCGCGCATTCACTTCTGCATATTCATGGAGAATTTCAACCCTGTGTTTCCCCTCAGAACATAAATAATTCTGTTTTCTGAAAAATCTGCCTATTTTAAAGTAAAACCAAATGAAAAACCTGAACCTTCTATGTTGAGTTAATGATGAAATCTCACTGACATTAGTGTATCTTAATCTCGACCATGAACAAATCATTGGTTATATCCTAGTCATTCATTAAATATTATAGTAGCCTTGTAATCTTCATGAACAAGACATTTTTAGTATATTTAAGACATACTCCAAAGTGATATCACAAATTCATGCTCCAAACTGCCTGATTATTACAATATTTAAGTAATAGAAAATATATTTTAATAAGATTTATAATAGACACTATACACAGTAAACTAAACATATCTCAGAAATTTGAAATTTCATTACAAAAATTTAAAATTCACCAAGATACTCAAGATTCTTAAGTTATTATTTTCTTCACATTGGGAGAACCACATGAGAAAAGATACTGTGCACTCAAAAAATTGTTTATACATCCTTCAAATGTGACTTACCTTGCTGTGCTGCCTTATCATACACTTTCATATGAACCACACCTGCAGTTTTGTTTCTCAGGACAGTTGGGTTTCTTCCATCTTTTTTATTACAGGTGCCAATCTGAGCCAAGTTCTGGTCTGCCCACCAAAGCTTTTTATCTGTAAAATTTAGTTTCAGAAATTAGGAGGATCACTATCAAACTGGAGGTGGTTGAGACCTGAGGTGGGAAAAAACTTCTGAGGTTAATTCTGAGATCAGTTTTAAGGGAATTGTGTAAAGAGGTAATAGAAAATATCTGAAGAAATTGTGTTATTAAGATTCTGCAGACATGAAAAGCAGTTTTCACCAATTTTATTTTTCTGAGACAACTACTGATTTAAGGCTACCTGCATAGAAAAATGCTTAATTTTTTATATATATGTGGAAATTCTAGTGTTACCCTAGGGAAGAAATTCACTTTCACAAGCAAACAAAATTGCTTGAAATATTAAACTAAGTCTTTTATTAAAAAAAAGTTGCAATCAGTTACTACGAAATCCTGCAAAAATTGAATAGCAGGCACTGCCTCCCAAAGTTTCAGAATTATAATTTTAACTGCTTTGATTTCAAGCTCAAACTTCAGTGAACTAATGGCTGAAGACTGCAGCCAATCTTGTGATTGTGTCTGTCATGAGTCCTCACTCCGTGAGTCCCCACAGATGAATGATGAGATGGGCTCAGGGCTCTTCATTTCTGACAGAAAAGATAATTACTGTAGAGGAACCGAAAGTAAAACGTTGAAATAGAAACCTTTAAACTTTAGGAACACTGCCTTCCCAACAAATATTGTGTATTAACTTCACTTTTAGTTAATTCCTTTTTCAGTTAAAAGAATTTTTCCTATCCTGCAGTTTTAATATTTAAATAACAAATTAATAGAGCCACACATTTGAGTGATTTGTGATAGAAAGTGCAGATCTAAAAAATAATTTCCACTGTGGTAACTGATAAAAGTTACAGCACAAAATAAAATATTTTTCCTAGATATACATACTCTCCACCTGTATATGATAAGATAAAATCTGTGGAATGAAAAACATTCTAAATATCATGATTTGGAGAAACAAATGGAACTCTCTATTTAAATTTGAATAAAAATTTAAAGAAATCCTATCATTTTAAGCATTGACTAGTCAGCCTAAAATTGACTGATTCAAAACATCATCATGCAATAATGATCAATTAACAGCAGATTGCATCTAAAGACACTTTTATCAGAAAATCCTTAGAACAAGAAGTGCCTGTGTTCTATTTTGATTATGTCAATTATAACAAAAAGGCATGTGAAAGCTAAAAATGTGAAGGTGACTGTGTGCTATAATCCATATATGAAATATTGGGAATTGGAGTTGTTTTTTTTCCTGTTCAATAATGACCCACAATCCTAAAGGTTACGTGAACTTTTTCAATGAAATGTTTGTATGTGAGGAAGAGTTTTGTTCTTCACATCCTCTTTGTGACCACAAATCAGAAAAGTCCATTAAATAATTTTGGTTAATTTAATTAAATTACCCAAATTAAATGACTGGTGTTTTGTGCATAGTAACATGAACTTATTGTTTTACATATCCAAATCTGTTTATAAAAAAATGAGTTGTTTTGTAAGACTGGGGTACAGGAAGAAAGCAAATTACATCTAGTTTTGGTGTTTTTATCCTTTAGTTCAAGCAATCAAACTGTTTTAGTCATTTCTTTAGTATTTTGTGCAAAACCTCAACTTTGGTTATGGTTTCAACAACCTCCCAAACCTGTCCTTGGCTGACCTGTCTGTCTCCTTAGGAAAAGGAAAGAAACAAAAACTCCAAATACCAACTTGTCATATTGTTTTACCAAGAGATGAACACATGTCATGTACTTAATCAAGAAGTTTAATTACCAGTGATTATCTACACCAAAAATATTTCAATTTCTCCCTTTTGGGAGCCAAGTCCAGACCCAAACTCATTTTCCACGAGCAGCTGAATGTTCCACCAGGTACCTCTTTTGTTTATTGAGGTACTCAGTGAAACCACATCTGTTTCCATGCACAGTTAAGTGTCTAAACAATTTCCATCAATGGTGTCAGACACACCAGATCCCGGAGTTGCTCTCCTCTGGTGACGAAAAACAACACTTCATAAACTCATTACTAATCCTAAGGCACTCGACTGTCACTGCAGAGGTTGAGGAGTCTCCTATATCCCCTACGCCAATATAAAGGGCAAATCAACAATTCACAAGTGAGGTATCACAGTGCTCTTCAAATTTATTATTTTACCTTCCACTTTCATTCTTGTTAATGTGAAACCTGCATAAACCTTTAAATAAATGTGTAACTTACAAAATCTTACTGAACTAGTGTTTATTCTTCTCTTACACGGAACGGTACACTATGATTTTTACAAAGAGACAAGGATAGAGTAGGGGGATTTAAATGAGAAAGGTCATACAAATTCTGACCTAGTATAGCTAAAAAAAAAAAAAGTAAAAAATATTATAAAATGAAAAAACCCACCAATCTGAAAAAAACAAACCAAAATGCCCAAACAAAACACACAAATTCTGAAGTACAGACTCCTTGAGGTCAAACCTCTTATGACTACCAAAAGCTTGCCAGTTATGCCCTAAAACCTAAGAAATAAATGTTTCAATTCTTTAGAAAATGCTAGGTGAACAAACACCATTGCAGTCTCAAGTAAAGAAAAAAACCAAATCAAAGCAATTACATGTCTATTTTTGACCATAATTCTAAGTTAAACTTGGACTTTTTCCCTCTGCATTATTTATATTCTGTCAGTAGACAACTCATCTATGATGTCTATTATTCAGGATTGACTAATTATTTCTATATTAATTTTAAAATATAGTAGATGATTTTACAAAAACCCACTTCAGCGTAAAGACAACTTGCTTTCACACACAAGGGACAAAAATTGCTGCTTTGGACCTTTAAACAACAAACTAAAGTGATTTATCTGCTTGATTATGCTAACAAGAATGTTGGTCAATCACTAATTACAACCTTGTTGCTGAAACGGGGTTATAATATATATTAAAATTGTTGTATTTATCCATTCTGCTGGGTAATTAGCATTAAGCACAGCAACATATTGGGAAACAGCAACTTCAGATGCCAACAATTGCTACCCCGGCTTTGTGGACAGTCCTTTGGAGACCTCAAGTAGTACTCTGAATGCAAATTTTGATGGGCCATTAGTTTTCATTAATGGTGGTTTGAGTATTTATGGAAGACAACTATGCACTGCACTTAGAGCTGGGCAAATTGCCTAGATATATTTCATATATTAATGCTAACGTAATGAATGGTGTTACGGCAATTAGAAGATTGATGACTTGGAAAATTAAGGTGTGTGTGTGTTTGAAATCCCCTGATGTGAGCAGCCCCTTTCACTTTGCAAACAGATCCAGCAAAGTCACAGCACCTGGGCTACTAAGAAAGCATTCTGGTCTTAGTTTTGAAACTTTATTTAGGATGAAAAAAAAAATCAAATGACCAATATATCATCTAATGCACAATGAAAGGCAATGGGGGCATGAATATATTTTGGTAATATTAACCTACATTTTCTGTCTAAAATGAAATACTATAATTGTTACTTTCTGTTTTGATGGCTTGATAATACAACTTGATGGCTATATTTATATACAGTTTTTGTTCAAAAAATGTCCTTCTAATATCTGCATGCCCATTGAAAAGCTATTATGTATATTTGATTTTGTTGTATTGCTGATTAAATTTTTTAATATGAACTTCAACAGAAATAGCACTTACACATAAAATCATTCACTATGTGGAGTTAGTCTATTTTGTACCAAAAAAATCCCAAATGCACAACAAATTATATCCTCATTATACTCCTATTTTGTAGAGATATGAGCTGAATGTTGTGGTTTTGTGTCAATTGTATTTCTGCGAGGATCTGATACAAAATCCAATCAAATGCCACCACCAAAATTGCTGACAGAAGCCTTCAGCATCCCTTTCTTCTCAGCTACAGACTTACAGTAACTAATCAATACTTTTCTAGTTTCTCATTCGGAGTCATTTGTCATTCAAGAAACAACACACCAGTTTGGAAACATGTCAGATATTGCTGCAAGCTCCTCTGCAACTCAGATTGTGTTAAATAATGGCTCTGCTCCCCAACCCAGAAATACAGCTCTCACATCAAAGGAAAATTTCTAACCAATCTCAATAACAGTCAATGAACCGTTTTCACTAAGTAACTTGGAAGGCAGGAAATGAGACTTTATGCAGAATTCCAAATTTATCTTTATCCCACTGAAAACACTGGCTAAAAGGAAAATGGCTAAAATCAGATATTGAATGGTAGATTAAACTCAGACTTTAAAACAAATATAGAAAATATTTTATTCTTGTTGAAAAGAATTCTGCTGTACTGTATAAGACATTCAGAGACTCTTTCACATGGAACATGCTGAATATCAGAACACGGGATCTATTTGATATCAACTTATAAATTGTGCCAGCAGCAGGTATTGAAAATTATGTAGGGCACAGGGTGCTGTGAATCAGATAAGCTTCTAAATTACTAAGAAAAAATCAGCAGAGGTCTTTGAAGAAAATAAAATGTCAAGTTTACATAGTAAGAGAAGAAAATTGCTATGACCAAATGCAAGACAATAACCAGTGGGAGGTACTAGACAAGGCATTCATGTGGTTTTGAGTGATAGATTAATCAAAAATGGCTGAGGTTCCATACACTGACATCTTGCAGAGTGAATATGGATTTGAAGAAAAAGTGGTAAGAGTAGGGAAAACATGTGGGACTTGATAGATTTACAGCAACTTTTTTGTAATACAGAATGGCAATAGCAAACTTTGTTTGGTTTTTTGGTATGGTTAAAGGCATGGAAAAACAGCCATTTTGTACATATCAAATGGAATATTATTTTCATCCCATAAAAATAGGATGAAAATAATATTCCATTTGATTTGTACACATCCAAAAAGATTTAGCAAAAGCAGGCACCAAAAGACTAGGAATTTTGTTCAGCATATTAAAAAAGAAAGATTGACACTGCTGAGTAGAAAACCAATAAATGAAAGACCCAAAATACAGAAAGATGTGAATTATATATTGTTTCCATTCCCTCAAGGGATAAACCTGACAGTTACCTTGGCACCAACTTGTTTACTAACATTATTTTTTATGTCTTATCATTACCTTCTATAAGCTTCCACTAAAGAATGCAATAGTAGGAAAATGTTAAACAGAGCCTGGAAAGGACTAAACAACAGCAAACATCTGAAACAGGAGCGGTGACTTCCAAATGGTTTCCAACAGCTAAACTGCAATGCTAAAACAGAGGAATTGGAAGCAATAAAAACAACTTGGAGATTGAGGGGTTGTGCTAAAGGAGAATCTTCATTGCTGGTGAAGCTCTGAGCCACTCCATAAATTGTATTAGAAAGCAAACCAAAACTTTACTGACTTCACTGGCAGTGTTTATTGAGCTCAAACCATAGAACACAACCATGGAGGGCCTAACTGCTTCTCTTTTCCAATACTGAAACTAACAGAATCAAAGATCAAGAAACTCAAGCTATGAGAAACTGCACTGAGATCACCAAGGCAAACCAAGGAAGTCTTGGTTGGGGCCAGGCCTTGCCGAGTCATTGCCTTTTTTATAGCTCTGAAAAATCTTCTGGAACCTGAAGTATAAGATACAGCAAAAGCCACTGGGAACTGTCAGATCTGTGAGTTTTCTGTGCAAAATTCTGTCCAGACATAGGATGGGAGGCATTAGCTCTTGTCACAGGCTGTGGGATTATCTTTGGGTGTCTCTGAGGTTACACTTTCTCACAAGGAGACTGATGGTTTGGGAAGATGCTTCCCAAACAGCTAAAGAAATTTTCAAAATCAACAGCTGAGCTGTTTGGAGAGACATCACTGGTGTAGTAAATTTAACAGAAATTCAATTTTTCTGAAGATTCTTCCTCCTTCACAGCACCTAGCCATGTCAGGGAACGGGTGCATGGCAGCCAGGGCTACCTCAGACCACATTGCCCATGCCCTCAACCCACTGAGGTGCCCTCCACTGTGTCCTTGTTCCAGCTCCTCAGCCCAGAAAAGGTCCTGGTGATCAATGAGCGACCAACTCTGTGACCTGGTGACACAACTGCACAAAGGCAGTTTCAAAATACCAAACTCCATCTCCCTTCTCTGCTTAGTGGAAACATAACCCAACAACATGACAAGATCATATAGAAAAATATGCCAACAAATAAAATTAACTGTCCAAAACACTGCTTTTAGCTGGGAAGACACTAAATGCAAAAGACAGCATAATGAAAAAGAAAGCTGAAGATTGCAGAACTCTCCAGCGCTGAGCAGAATTAAATTGTACAAAATTAAATTCCACAAAACAGTTAAGGGTTTGGGCACAGGTATTATCCCTCTCTTCAGTCACTGACGAATTCAAATGGTACAAAAAAAGATAGCTCAGTATATTCACCGAGGAGAAATACTTCATTCATGCTTTATTGTGTTTACTGTGTTTTTAGATACAAACAGTCAAGAAAATTTAGGAATAGGAGCAAAAATGATGCAATAAACATTGCAATTACTGTGATTCACCTGCTTAAACCTCTGATTAAACTTGTAGACAAGCAGATCAGCAGGGGTAGTAAATTTTCACGCACTACCACATTAAATCTTTCATTGGAACAAATTAGTCATTGTTCTTTACTTATATATTATTAGTTATGACCATTTATCAATTAGATAAACTTTTATCTTGCTTCACATGGCACTGGATTTTCTGTTCTGACCCAATTTACATGCACAAAAGCCTGCTTGTAAGAAGCTGATGCACATCCACTCACTCTTTAAGAAAATAAATGGGATTTATATAACCACAGTGTATTCCACAATATGGAAACTTACAGGAGAAATTAATGCAGGAACTTTTCATGTTTTTCAATCAGCACATACAATATTGTGATAAAACTGTATGTGCTTGTACTTTTCTCCAGCAGATTTTTGTGGGGGATCCCACTGCAATGCCAAGATGCAGTTTAGCACAACTATGACTCCAAAACCCCAAAGCAAAACAAACAGAGAGCCCCAAACTCTTTCTACATTTTGTTCACCATTTTTGAGGAGCAAGAATTGTCATCACCCATTCAAACCAAGCATCCCAAACTATGAATATTGTTTAGCACAGTTATGACTCTAAAACCCCAAAGCAAAACAAACAGAAAGCCCCAAACTCTTTCTACATTTTGTTCACCATTTTTGAGGACAATTTTGTTCACCCATAAAAACCAAATATTTATGAATATTGTTTAGCACAGTTATGACTCTAAAACCCCAAAGCAAAACAAACAGAAAGCCCCAAACTCTTTCTGTATTTTGTTCACCATTTTTGAGGAGAAAGAATTGTCATCACCCATACAAACCAAGCATCCGAAATTATGAATATTAGAGGTACATGTGATAAAACCTACACAGCAGACACTCTTCCATCTCCAGATGTGCAAAAATTCAACTGCTTTTCATGCACTCTTCTTTACATGGCAGCTATAAACTCTTTATTCCCTGTCCCAGAGGGATCATCACTGCTGCAGCTTCTGTGGATGGCAGGTGAAGACCTGGCACCACCACCAGCTCAGTGACAGCATGAACAAAAAAACCACATTTTACACCTCCTGGTAAGGACTTCCAACAGCTCCAACAGCTCCCCAGAGTAAAGGGCCATCTATTCAGTCTACCACCAGTCACAAACCAATCAATGAAAAACAATTTGTCCAAATTAACATTCATGATTCCTTCTGACACCAAACCTGTTCGTGGTTATGAATGCACATATGAAAGCGTAACATGTCCAACAGATACTGACAGCATTTAGAGTTCAGTACTGGCCAAATGGGTGTGTAATAAATCTAATTTAGTAATCACCACTTTGAATGTGACATAATTTACACCATGTGCATAAAAATAATTTTAATCTTATTTAATTTTCACTAGCGCACCATCTACATGTGCATAATTATTTAATTAATCAATCAAATAAACTATTTCATAATAATATAAAAATAGGAAAATATTAAAAGTGAGAATAAAATCTAACAGTAATAAGAAAAAAAAAAATAATAAGAAAATATAAGAAATATGAAAATTAATAAGAAATATTAAAATATTTCATAAAAAGAGTGGCAGTTGAAAACCCACTCATCCCAACAAAATTCTGTTTATCAATTGAACTTTTTTTTTTTGGAATATCCAAGATAAATACAAGTGATTTTTAAGTGCGAACCAGAATAGAGGTCAGTAATTTACAGGAAATATGGAAAGCTCTGAAGTCATCTCTAAAACAGCAGAAGCATAAATGTAAATTCTGAGTCAACCTGGAATTTCTTACTACACTCTGTCCCAGCTACAACAAGGACCAAGAGCTGCATAGGAGAAAAAGTCCATTTGAAGCAATATTTTTATAATATTCTGTGATCAGCAATTAGCTGATCTTTTAGGAATTTTTTCCTTATGCTACTGTTCTTTTGATTTTTCTGATAGATGTTAAAGAACATTCCAAACATTTCTTATTTACCAAGTGTAACAAATGGAGTATTTTTCTTTCAATCGATTTAATACATGGAATCTGAGCAGACATCTGAAAATTCAAATCATCAATCATCAATTCATAACCCAAAGAAGTCTTCCCAAAGTGCCAGGCAATCCAACAAACTAAGAATATCCTGACCTAAATAGGAGGAATTGAGCAGAGGAAAAATGTCATGGGTAATTGTGTGTAATAAACATGCAACAACTCCTTCCCCTGTGAAAATTCTTTACATGTGACTATGGTAAATATAAGACATCAATTTGTTACCTTTATTCCTATATATATGCAAGTCTACATTTAGAAATATCCTTGTAATAGAGATTGCAAACTGTTCAATTGAACATAAAGAACTTTTCATGGACAACACAGTCTGACTTGTGAATGCACTGTATGGATTATTTACACAAAACCAACAATAACTTCCCTAAGCTTCTTATACTTCATTATTAATTAGTTTTGAATAATTAAAAAATATATTATCACTGGACTTACCCATAATGGTTAAAGCTGTGGCTTTTGTTAAGTCTTCTTTCATTGATTCAATTATTTCAAGATTACCACCATCCAAATTGCATCTACTTATGGTTCCATTTCCTGAACTGATCCAGTAAAGCTTGTTCTCCCCGTAATCTATTGATAAACCTGTAATTAACACATACAACTTTAAATGTGGCTTTAATGGATGATATAAATTTCTTGGTAAACTGTTTGCATTATGAAAGTGCATTTAACAAATATATATATATATATATAAAATATGTATATATAATATATATATACACACACAATCATATTATCTAGTCACTTATCTACTTACACTGAAAAAAAAATTTGAGAAAACTGAACTTGGTCATTTCCAGCAAAACAAACAGGCCTTTGGAAAGATTAGAGACTTTCATTTCTTTCAGCAGTTTCCAAAACCAGTGACTGACTGATGAAAGAGCATTATCTGCCAATGAGGAATTACTTGAATAAGCTGAAGTCCTAAGCAAGGGTATTAACAACTTGTAAATGCAAACCAGAAGCCATCATTTATATTTTAAAATTATGATTACACAGAGAAGTGGTAAACAAGGTACTTTTTGTGATTCAGAATTATAAAAAGTCTGTTCTCTCCCTGCTTAGGATGATGAAATACCAAAATCTAATCCAAACTCCTGATAAATTTATAGTATTAATTTTCATTTTGATTCATAGTGAACTGACCTCATAATCAGTTCTTTGGAGCTTGAAGCAAGAGAACTGTCAACATAAAGATACTTGCAAAATAAGCTACTAAATGAATAAAGTATAGAGTTTTCTGAAAGTAAGGGCAAAGAGCTAGGAGATAATGTATTTCAGACTTCTGTAATCCTTTAAAAATGTTCAAGAAGTGGTAGCAGGAGATTTTCCACAGTGAAATACTCTTGGCATGTTAACAATACCCGCCATAACAATTTGCTTCAGTGCTCCAGCTTTCCCAGAACTCATGCTAAGTATCCAGCAGCAAGTTGCCAAAAAATAGTGTATTTCACTGCATGGATCAAGCTCTGGATATTGTACTGTAGTCTGTTTTTCATCCTGTGGAAAGCTGTTTTGGAAACCCTGACAGGAGAGAGCAGTGCCATGAGCTGCAGCCCTTACAGCTGCCATCGTGTCACTACTTCTTCATGCACATTTGACCCAGCAGCCCAAAAGGGGTCTGCTTTCTGAGCTTCTAAAAACACCTTTCCAATCCCTTTGCATGGACTGATATTTCCTTCCACCTCTCTGCAAGGGTATCACCCAGGAGGAAACATCACACTCTGGGGAGAGGATGTGGGGCAGTGCCTTCAGGAGAGACTCATCTTGCAGCGTCACATCCTCACGTTTGCACAACCAGCTTCCCTCCGAGCACAGAGCACCAGGGATCCTGGACACAGGCACAGCACAGGGAATTCCCCTGGGAATATCAGCGTGGCTTCACAGGGAATACACCAGCAGGATTCCCTGCTCTAAGATGGGCAGCTTTTGGGAGGTGTCACAGCTCCTGCCCATGGGCAGCTGCCCACAGATTGCCCCTGGATGGGATCTGTTTGTGAGGCACTGCCAGGGCCAGCTGAGCACCAATTACAGCCCTGTCCTGTCTGGTTTTATACTTCAGATACCCAACTGGTGCTTCTTCACACAGACATTCCAACCACACAGCACCAATTTACGTGAAAAACATTCCTGTCTCCTTCTACACAACTCTAGCACGTTATTGTCCCCAAATACTTTCCACCTATTACCAACCTTTGCAAAAACACATTATTTCTAATGTAGGCAGAGCATGCTAAATTAGATTTTTTTCCAGGAATTGTACTGCTTTACTAATGAAAACAAGTGGCTTATTAGCCATAAGCATCACAGATATTCATGATGAATTCAAATGTAACTGATTGGCTTAAACCTTACGAGATGCTAAAGTGAATCTCAACATGAGAATTGGGCAATGCTCTCAGGGAATTCAAATGAGCAAATGATTTGCCCAACAAAGTATAAAATTAAGCACGAATTCTGAATTCCTAAGAATACAGATTATTGTCACTCCAATGACCAGTTCTTTTATCAAAAAATATACGTATTAGCACTGGAGACTTTTAGAACTGCAGAATGGACCAGCAAACCATAACTAGTTTGTACTAGTTAAGAGAAAAATAAATTATACCATCTGTCATCCTCAGAGAACCAGTTCCCAAAATTTCCAAACTAAAAAATACTCTTGTTAATAACAGAAAATACTGTAATTGGAAATTTGTCTCCTTGCTTTGATGGAGCTCAAATAGGAAAAATAAATCCATCAGCTTAATTCAGGTCACAGATTGGAAAATTCCCTAAGTTTTCAATTTCTGAAATTTTGCATCAAGAACATCCCATCAGTTTCCAGGATATCCAACTCTAATATTATTAAACACATACTTGTCTTTTTCAGCAATCTACCTGAGAACTGCCCAAACACTCAAAATTAGCACTGCATGAACTAGAGCTTCATTTATAGAAAAGGACAGTTTTCTCAGAGCACAAATGAAATATTAAATTAAGGTTTTAAGACTGCTACTGCTTTCTAAATCTTTAGAAGGATTTCATTGTTCTTAGCATGGGACTGTTATTTGCTCATGGAGAAAGATATTTAAACCACTGAAACTGGCATTTTGCATATATTTTATTTCAGAGTTTGATACTGGAAACCCTAAGCATTGCAATTTAGGACCTTGAGACTTCTGATCACAAAATATTCAGAGCAAAGTGTTGCACACAGCTGTCCTTAACATTGTTCCAATGTTATTAAAAGTGCTTTTTCTTCGCCTTAAAATTAGTGGGTTTGCCACTCTTTTCTCTCTAGATCAAAAGGTAATTGTCTCTTCAAGTGGATAGACAGATAATCTTATCAACAGTAAAACAGTTATCAAGTAATTTCTACAAAATTCAATGAATTTAGGCTCTAAAATACATGTCATGTTGCTCTTATGTCAGATTTATTGAATTCTTTAAATCACTTTCACTTCTGCTTGCTTAATGCATTCAGTTGTAAAAAAACAAATGTTTTTAAATCACTTTATTGGTGGGCCATTAATAAGGCAGCAACAATTGACATAACCACTTTAACTCCCTAAAAAATGAAATTATCTACAAAGAGAGACTTGAACAAAACCAAAAAATACACATGGAAAGAGCTTTTTTTTTCTTTTTTAAGTGCCATAATTTATCATCAACTATGTGAATCCTCAAATACTAAAACTGAGGCTAATATGAAATGCATGCTTCAACTGTTGCATTTTCCTCTGTGTGAAAAGTTAAGGGCCAGTCTACACTTTGATTATGCAGCTGAGATTCTGGTGAGGAAGGATCCACATTTGCAGTCAAAACATCCTCTCACAAATATCCATGACTTATTAAAACCCTGACTTCCATTTTTTTGTAACCATGCTACAAAAATTGATAAATACAGATGGGCTCTCCTTCAGTCTACTGTAATCCTAGAAGTCAATGATACTCCACTAAATCTACAGTGGATTTCAGTTAGAATGGGCTAAAAACATCTTAAATTGTGAAACACAACAGTAACGCAGGTGTTGTTCATTTCTTTATGTCTCTTCTTATCACTGTAGATGAAAAATCTCAGTGTACATTTAAATAGGAATTCAAGATAATGTCTATAATAAATCAATCTCAGTTTAAAAAGAAACAGGAAAAAGAAAGGTATTTACCAACAGGATCTTTTTGATTCTGAAAGAGTATTTTGCTGTTGCTGCCATCCATGTTTGCCATGTTGATTGTGTTGCCATCTGTCCAGTACAGCTTCCTGAAGAGGAGAATTTAAGTACAGTATTGCTTTGTGCTCACAGTGTTTCCAATGAGTCAGTAGTGAAAATATTCATCAGTTTAGGAGACAAAGTGCAAAACTAATAAATAATAAATAAAATTTTAGTTACATGTTTTTATCAGCAGCTTTCTAAGGGAAGTATTCAGTCAAGATATTTTCAGTAAAATCTTTAAAATTCGTGCTTTTAATTTTGAAAGAAAACAGAATGGCCAAACTTAAAATATAAATGAAGAGCCACCTTCTGATGAGCTTTACTGCAGTTTATCACAACCATGGACACCTTACCCTTTTACTGGGTGAACTGCAAGACACTGGGGTTTATCAATTCCATGGATGATTGAGGTTTTCAAGGAACCGTCCAAATGTGCCACGTTAATTTGGGTTTCATCAAATTCTGAGCTAATCCAGTATAAATTACGGGATATCCAATCCACTGCAAGACCTCTGATACTCTGAATATCTGCAAAAAGGGAAAGCAGCTTGTTTGATTTTCTTTCTGGATTGTTGTCAGTGTTAGGGATAAAAAAAAAAAAAAGAATAATTTATTCTACAGTTTGTTAACAATACAGTAAGTATTCTATTCAGATGGATTTTTAACTAGCTGCCAAGAATTAATAATCTTTATGTTTCTTCCTGGGCCTGATACACTAACAATATGAACATGAAAATCACACTGAATATTCACAGCAGGAAACCTATTATCCCAAAAAATTAATCAGAGATGCTGAATTTCTGCATTGTATTTTTCTGTTTCAGAAAGTGTTTATTGCTCAGCAGCATTCTAAAACAATGCCATGCTGAAACTGAAAAGCCTCCTTCCTACTTCAGCTCCACAAAGGCTCAGTGCAGAGGATCTGGATTAAAACCACTGGTCTAGAGCACAGTTCTGTAGCTCTTAGGTACTTGTGTCACTGGAGAAGTTCACTGGTTTTATTTTGAAGGCTTTGAAGAGTAACTACAAGTTACTCCCCTGCCTTCTTCAATACAGCAAAACAATGCCAGCCAATGGGAAGCAGGAAATGAATTCTTTATTTTATTTTCTTGCTGTTCATAAAGTTGTTTTTCACAAGATACACAAGACTTTTCTCACTTTTACCCTTCTGTTTCTCTTCCCCACGAAGGAGCAGCTGTGAGGGGCTGAGGGTCACAGCACCATTATTACCTGAGGCAGCAAACAGGAATATGATAAGACCGATTTGGTGACTTGATGGTCTTCCTTAGCAAGGTATTTAAATAACTGTCAATCTGTGTTAAAATCTGCCTGAAATGCTGGGTGCAAAGTCACTGCTCCATCTCTAGGTACCAACACACCCCTCTGCCCTGAGTTAACAGTGGCTGGCATCTTTGTGGAGAAGGGAACAGGCCAAGGGTGATTCAGTGATTCATTATAGTTCATCATTTATACACATCTCCTGTCAACTCCACATGGTAATTTGCCCTGACAGGATTATTGCCCTTGACAAACTGACATGGAAGTGGCTGAGGACAGGTTTGCACGTCCATGAGGCTGAGCAGTGATTGGGCATTAGGAAGTTTGCCAACATCACAGAATGCAGCAAAGGACACCAAACACACAGTCCTTGAACCATTTTAAATTGCTCCCCTGCCCTTCTGCTTTTTTTTGCTTGTAGGATAGAAAATAATAATTTTATACTCTTGAAAAGATTAAAGTATGACCTGGCATCTTTGTGACACTGGCATGAGACTTCACCCAACGAGAAGCCCAGCAGGACATGCTTACAAAGCTTCTTATGTTCTTATAAGAAGTATAAAAATACAACTGTAAGCAAATGAGATAGTTTACACATAATAAATAGCCTTTACAATGTTTTGATGTGCCAGAACATTGTAATTTTCACAAATTTAGGATAAAAAAGTTAATCTGGAACTAAAAAAAAACCCAAAAAGAAATCAAAACAAAACAAACCACAAAAAACTCTACCACAGAAACTACCACAATAAAAGGAATATGATAGAATAGTATATTTCTTTTAGTTTCATTAAGTTCCTTGACAAGTTCAGTGGTTTTTCTATAATAAACAACTTTTTTATTCTTCTACTTTCTGGAAAAAAGCAAGCAACAAGTCCCTCTGTTGGGCACCTGAATACCTGATATAAAGATCTCTGGGAGGCATTCTAAGCCTTGTTCTCATTACTGTGACTGAAAAACACATCTGATTGTTAATAAAGTTGTCTCTGAAAAAGCAGGGGGGAAAAAAAAGTAGCTATGCAAAATAAATTAATTCACGGTCCACAAAATGGGGAAATTGCCATATTTGTCCAAACATTTCCCAAAATATACTAACACAGAAGTAATTTCTTCTAAAGTGACACAAGAGGCAGAGCTTGAACTATTTATTTTCTAAAGCCCCCAGATAATCAACTATATGGTTTATTTCTTCTCCAAGTCAGAAAAGGTCTGATCTCACACAACTGAGCTATTTCTTTTTTTCTTTTCTTCCCCACCAAACATTCCTTAACTGTTGGGGAACCAGAGTTAGCAAAATTTGCTTCCACATAGTCAGTTTTTCCTATTTTCAAGCAAGTATGTTCATTCCAAAGCAGAACAACAAGTGCTTCCAGGAGAGGAACTGCCAGTGGTTGGAAACACAAACCAGATGTTACCAAGGACAAAAAATGGTTTTCACTTCAGTACCAGGGCTACTGAAATAGGGTTGAAGCAATCAGGTATAGACTTTATATTCATTAAGTTTCTGGGTTTATGTACATATTCTGTACAGAAAAAACCAAAAAACATTACACCAGTATCACCAAAATTACCAGGCTGCCACGTTGTGGTTTCACCAGTGGTCCCAAAGCTGAGAGATCTACATGGACTGGAAAGAGAAAATAACCCTGACAGAGCCAATTTCATTGCTAGGTTAACATGGGTAGCCAAAGAACACAGAAAATTCCTCAATGCAAAGCTAGGTCAGCATACGTGCTTCTCCTGCTTTTCATTCTTTATTCTTTCTACCTTTGAGACATTAGTTTCCTTTTTTTGCTACACTTTTCAATCTTGTACAAAATCAATGCAAAATTATATCTCAATTTGTTTACATAAAATGGAATGATCAATCAATAATGTGAACTGGTATCCAAAAGAAAATTCTGCTTGCTTATTGTTTAGACCAATTATCCAATACCAGGGCAAGCTACACATAGGAACCTGCATGTTCCTATTTTAGCATGCTCATTTCCCTAGAAGGAATTATTTTTAGTTCAAGTCTGTGCTGTTTACCTCTTGAAATGATGGTTTCTAAGCCAGTCCCGTTGATGAAGGCACGTTTGATGGTCTGTGTTTTCACATCAGTCCAGTATAAACGTTCCTCAACAGCATCAAAATCTATCACTGTCACATCATCAATGTCAGGAACAGTGAAGGCGGTGATGAAGTTGAAATATGGGTTCTCTATGTCCACCCCTCTTATTTCTGAACGCCTCGCATAAAGAAGAAACTTCTTTCTTTCTGTTAGAAAAAGGGAAAACGTCATTCCTCATCCTCTTCACAACATCTCTAACAGAAATCCAAGTCATTCATTTGAGAGCACTTTACAAATGTGCAGATGACATTTATAAATGTGATAAAACATATTCAGAAAACCTGCAGCCTAGTGACACTTGAGAAATAACATTAGAGTGTAAAAACCACAGACAAATATAATAATTCCGTATTCTGTATACTGGACATTGTTACCACACTTCTAAATCAATATGGTCATACGAGTGCAAAAAAAAAATGTTGAGAATATTCTTTTAAACATTTAACCCTCTTTAGTCCACTCAAACAAATCCTGTTCCACCTGCACATCATAAGAGATATTAACATTTGGTATCTCAGGGCATCAGATTCACTGAAAAAGGGAAGTTTTGCAAACAGCAAATGTGTGTGTGTGAAAAAAGCAAACAGCTGGAACAAAAAGGGCAATAGTTGTTTTAATTTACACCTCCTCTAGTGAAAAAGGATGATAAATTAATGGCAAAGCAGAGCTCTCTTTTTAATCTCAGAACTCTGAATGGTTGGAGCAAGCACTTGCTCCAACAGTAAAAGTAAAATGAACAGTAAAAGTAACTTTATTTTCCCTGCAATATCCCTGACATGCCAAAATATTATTTTCTTTTCTATTTCTTGAATGTTATTAATCAACAGTAAAAAGGATGATTTAGTACAAGGTTTTATACATAATATGCACAATTATTTGACATTTCAAGGGCTTTTAGAGCTTAAAAGTGTGCATTGCAGTTTTTTATAAAACTTCCCTGCAAGGATGCACTCCTAATATTTACTCTTTGTTTTTTAATCCTTGAAAATGAAACTAAGACAACTCCAGAGCAGGTAGAGATTTAAGGTATTAAGCATCTTTTTGTTATTCAGCTTACCTGACTCAGAATGTTGGGAGGATGCACGTTTCAGTATAAAGCTTTTGTTTTGCAGAGATAAATTTTATGAACACATCACACACAGCAGCAGCACAAAGGAACAGCTGTGGCAGCAAATATCAAAGCACCACAGACCTCAACTATTAGAATAAGCCATCGATTCTCAAAAAGCAGCTTCTCCTTTAAAACACACCATTAAAAAACACTGCGCAGATTTTATTTTTAACATTAATTTGCCCATTGATTCTAAAAATCAATGCAATTGCCAGGCTGTGGGAGGAAAACTTACCATAACATGTTTTTTTGTCTGAAGACAGTTTCATCAGGTGTGGACAGGCACAGGCAGCACTTCTGTTGTGATTGATCAGGCACATGTGAGAGCAGGGACCCCTGCCCTCGTTAGCAGCACACGGGTTGGGAGCTAAAACAGAATCAATGGAACACACAACATGCAAAAACACTTGTTAAAAATCAGGGCTTGCCAAACAGCTGGGAGAAGGCAAAAATTCTGTCTGAACACAAACCCAGTCTAAGTGAATAACTGAGCCTGTACTCTAATAATTTCTTATAGGCTAATATTCAACTTATAGGTTAATATTCAACTCTAGTCCAAGAAAATGTATCTATCTATAGATATCTATAGATATAATATATTCACCCTATAGTAACACCTTTGAATATATCTATATATCTACACATATTTAATTTTTGCTTTTTAACACAGCCAAAGTTTATAATTGTAATTTTAGGAAGCCACTGGATATATTTTTCCCAGGGAGATATTAATTTTGCAGCCTATTCATAAGATTTGAATCTTACACCCCTAATCAAGACACATGGGTTTAAAAAATGTCAATATGATGTGGACCTGAAAAACAGATTTAATTGTGTGAAAGCAATAGTCAAAGCTTAGATTATGAGATGAACTATGGTAAATTCAATTTTCCTCTCAATTTGATTTCCTTACTAGAATATTAGTTGGAAATCTAACACGGAAAGAGAATCTGAAATGGAAAAAAAACCCCAAAAAACCAACAAAAACATAGCAAAGTTTTTCTGCTTTCTCAAAGAAAACCTCTCCTAAGTGTAGGTTTTCACAAGTTGCTTCCTATAGTTCACTGATTGAATAAGATGTGCTAAAATTGCTTTAAAGAGCAGAAAGGAGCCCTTTGTCTTACAAAACCTGGAAATGGTTCTTATCATCTTCATTCCTTGTTAGAAAGCCCAAAGCTCCAGAGCACTGGAGAGACATTTCAAGCATAAACAGAAAGTAATGTTGAGTCTTCCTTTTGCAAGAAAAAAAAACCCTTTGAAAATTAATATTGATGAAAAGGGAAGTGGGATTGACTGACTCAAAGACAAACTTATAATTAACAAAACAAATTAGTGTAGAATATATTCCTCTAACGTTGTAGTAGACTGCAGTACAAGTAATTAGATAACCACAGCAACCTAATGTATGAATTTCCTTCAAAAATAAATTTAGCTCAAGCTCAAGGACTAAAATTTGAAGACAAAGTTTGCTTCATTGAACCATTCTTTTTTCCAGCAGTTCATACTTCCTGAAATTCATCCAGCAGTTCCTGAATCCTTTAACTACTTACTTGTCTAGCCTCTACTGTGGGAAAAAGAAACTTTCAAAATCTTGGAAAAACATGTTAATTACAATTGTAGCCATCGTTATATTAAAACAAAACAAGCAAAAAAACCCAAACCAACCAAACACCAAGAAAAAACCCAAAACACCAAAAAACACAAACCAGGCTTTGACTATTTTCTATAAAATCATCCCATTTGCCCCATTTAAGAACTGGAGGCCATTCAACCTTTCCCAGGACCTAAAAATGAGGAATGTTTATTTAACACCACTTTTCTTCTATCAGTAGGAACACAGAGGAAATCTGGGTGATCTCTTGGAAAAAGGACACAACTTCATGTAAAAGACAAAAAAACGTGAAGCTGAAGAAAAGACACTGAAGTTTACAAGGCTCAGGGACCCTTTCCATTTATTAATACACTATTAGTAAAGAGAAGTCATCAACCCCTATGAAGTGCACATCAGGGACAAAACACAAATTAGACTTTTGAAACTATTGCGAAGATCTCAGAATCATTTATGTTGTAAAGGGATATCAGGACACCAGCTAGAGATTCAACCTCCTGCAATTTTTTGGCATTTTTTTCCACAGGTGTTGAAAGACTGTAAAAATCTGGTCCTGTTTTTTGCAGAGAAGCATTTCCTTACATTTATTTGCCAACACAGAGCAGTAATTTCTGTGGAATTTCAACCTCTGTGTATGCATACAACCATGTGACAAGGATTTACTTTGAGCCTAAGAATAATTAATCCCTGTATTGTCTTTCCACACAAGTAGTGCTTTATGGGATGGAATTTAGAAAGAAGAACAGACAGAAGAAAAAAAGAAAAGCCATGTTGGTTAATGATTATTTTAAAGAGAGTCTTGTAGTTCAAGTGTGATTCCACCAAGGAGTCAGTGCAATTTATGTCCTGTTCACATCCCAACTCCCTCCATATTGCACAGAACACAGAATTGGTGGGAAAATAAATGTTATAAAGCAGATGTGTTTGTTTCCACTTGAGTGCACAACTCTAGGAGCGAAGTACCATGATCTCAACATTACTTCTAGCAACACGTATTTATAGATTCCTTTCATATTCATACTGCTTTCATAAAGTAACAGGTAAGCCTGCTCTTTATTTCCTAATAAAAACTAATTCTCCTGAGGGCACACTGTTATTGCTCTGACTCTCAAAAATTTGGCTTTTTTATGTTCTTGTGCTCATTCTAACACTTCTATTTCTATTGTGAATAACCTCATAAGCATTTGTTACTCACCTTTTCCGTGCCATTTATGACTTCACAGACTGCCACCATACAGAAGGCTGTCTATAAATGGTATTTCCAGCAGCATCAGCCAACCTGTCCCCAGAGCAAAACCTGTCCCATACTCTTGATCAGCCTGTCAAGCTTCCTTGATATGTATATGATCTGCATGCAGCATTCCAGCTGTGGGAGTGGTATGGATTCATACAGCATCACAGTTCACTACCTGTGCTGCTTTATTCCTTTCCTAATCATTTCCACCAATCTATTTTCCTTTTGATCACAGCAAGCCACAGATCTGGCATTCTTCCTGACTGGACAGCCTTTTTCATTATTTGATTGATTTCCAGTGCTGATTGCTTGTCAATCTGTTTGTGTCACAGTGCCGTGCGCAGGTGTACACATGTCAGCGTTGTCACATTGCTGACTGCTCTCTAAAACTTCATTTAAACAAAATGCTTATTTTCTTGACCAGTAACCCTTAAAAACAACCCCCTCAGACATTCCATCACCAGCTGACAAATGCAAACTTACTCTGACAACCTCTCAATATGCATTTCCTATGGCCAACTCATCCCCCGCATTAACTTCATTTTGAGCCTGTCCCTTCGTGGCACCAGATTTTCAGTGAGACAAAGTTTGATCTTACACTTTAACAGTGCTCAAAATGTTTGAATTCTGCCTAAACCTTCAAATACCTGCACTACGGTCACATCAAAAGGTGCTTTCAAATTGCTAGCAATTGATTCCCACTCATATTTAAAACCAGTTACAGATCAAATCTCTGCTCACTGTCAATACCTCCCATAGAATTGCTTTTCCTAAGGCCAAAGTACTCAGCCAAGTTAAATCTTTATATTGCCTGATTATATCTGGTTATTTTAACACCAATCTTTGAAATTTGCAGGTTAGGACTGATCAGATGTGGAAGTTCTAAAGTAAATATTTATTTCCTCTAATCACTCTGTTTCAGTTTTTAACCATTCATTTCAAATATTTGTAGAAAAATTTACCTATTCACCATGAAACTAAATAAACAGAAACACAGCATAATTCTTAATAAAGTTTAGAAAAGCATATAAATATTATAAATAAATATAAAAATAACATAAGTAAATATATATAAGTAAAATATTATATATAAATATATATTTATAAGTAAAATAATATATATATATTTTTGGTGTATATATTTTGAATTATTTATAATATGTATACCAAACTCTGAGCTTGTTTTGAAGTAAAAAGAACATATACAAGTTTGAGATATGATCTCAAAGTAATAAAATTTTTTTGTTCTCCTCATCTTTAGCTACATTTCTGTAAGAGTTTATTATTTTAAACAGCTGGCAATCTGGGCCTCAATAGAATATTGCAACAAAACAGTGCTGTGAAGTTAAATGTTCTTCATTTTATTAATTATAAAAGAGCCCAGTGGTATCAATGTACAATATTTCTTATTGTACTGATTTCTAAATAAAAATTTAATCTGCAGAAAGAAAAATAATGCCATAGCCATGTTTGCTTTTTAATTTTAATTCAAATTAGTACCTTGGAGAAATGAAAAAAAAAGGGGGAAGTGTGAGAAATTCACAGTGTTGTGTTTTCAAGCTGTGATCCTTCCAATGCTCTATATTTACCCTCTTACCACCATGCTCAGTAGTGCACTGCTACAACTTCTTGTGAATAAAACAGATTTTGTTCTTTGCAGCAGGTGGATTTTTACAAAACAATGATTTTTGAAAAAAAAAAAAATTAAATCTTCCTAGAAACCCTGTGTTTGCCACCTTACCAGCACTTGTGACACACAGCTTTCATTCTGGGAAGACAAGTGGGGTTCAAACTCACATTCCTGAGAATATTCTGCATTAGGGGAAAAGCTTCCCAAATCCCTGTGGTTTGCTGAGAGCTGAACATCTCATCCCTACAAATATCTCACTTTAACTTTGCTACCTTAAATTAGCATCTGTCCTAGATTGACTCAAATATAATGGCTTTAGGCTAGGAGAGTTTATTTAGCTCTGCTCTACTTCATTTCAATCAAAATAACTTCCTTGATATATATATTAAAAGCTAATAAACTTTCACCCTCGTAGATGACCCAGATGGAGATGAAAATGCAAAAATGTTCATCCTGCAATGCTTTACTCATACTGACAATTTGCAGCGTAAATCTACTTCTAATTTTATTTTAGGATTCTAACCTGCACACTGTCTTGTTCATTTATTGCAAAATAGCTACAAATTCAAAGGAAAATTTAACAAGTAATCAGGCAGTATCATCATTTCTTCAGCTCAAATAAAAAGGCACTGCAGTTTTGAAGAAAAAAAATTGCTCCTGCTGGAAGACAGTAATTTAAAGGAATCCAGAAATGCCAAACATAAATCAGAATCCAGTGCTTTCTACATCATAAAATAAAAGCTGCAATTACACAACTTGATCCTTGAACTCCTTGATTTTGGCAAAAAACAACTGAAGACTTTTCTACAGCTTTTATTTGCCTGGGGGCCAAGATATCTGTGACTGTGGAGTACTGCCTGATGTCTCCCTAGGCTACAGAATCCCTCTGAAGATGCTGTCTGGCCCCAGTCCAACCAGAAAGGAGTTGTTCTTTTTCTGAGAGCAAGAAAAAGCAAATAGCAACTCTCCTGCTGCTTTAGAAACATCAAATAGGGAACACTGTTCCTCAAATCCCAAAGTTATGAGTGATTAAATTAAAAGAAAAATTGCCAAATTAAAGAAATTAAAAGAAAATCGCCAAAAGCCCACAAACAAACAAAAGCAAAAAAAAAAAACTTATTTGAAAGGTGTGCAGAGATGCATATTTATTCCACTCCTATTTGAACTGCCTGAGCACACTTATTATCTTCAGCAGAAGTCAGGCAGCTTTTAAGAACCCTGCCCCAAAAAGTAAATTCTGAAGAATAAGAGAAATGAATGCCTTATTTCACAAAGTGATGAAGTCCAAGAGACTTGACATCCACTGAAAACCTGCAACATATATCTTCAGTATACAATCTTTATTATTTTATAATAAAAGCATCAGAAAAATGAATCCTGACAATTTATGTCACGTATTGAGAGGTCACAGTTGTCACCACTCTTGGAAACACTACCCAACAATGTTATGTATTCACTGCTTTTCCTTTATTCCATGTGAGAACATTCCTCAAATCTTTTGCCTTCCAGTGTGCAGTAGAATTTTACTTCCTGGTCCTCATTTACATTAGAGCTTTAATCATCTTTTTCTATGCATAACTAATACAGAAATGGGCTCCAATACATTCACACCATCCAAAATTGTCAGGATTTGAAGTTTTCAAATCAAGATTGCATCCAACCTACTAACATAAAAGTCTAAGTTCCTCACTGAGACTACAAACCCTGGGTGAGGAGAAAAACAAAATATCATTTCTCAATATTAAAAAATTAGAAAAACAACAAGTATTCACGAGATAAACTCTAAAATAGTACTGTATTAAGATCAACTTCTTGCCAGGAAAGTTGAAATTTATCCAGAGAACGTGGAAAATTCTGAAATTAATTGGTAGTCATCCTCCAGAGGTATTTTTCACTTTCCAATATTTCTCGATAAAATAATCGCTGTCTGTTGGTATATCTCACAACAAAAATTCACACTGTGTTTTTTTTTTTCAGCATTCCTATTTTGCATGGTACATCCTAACCTATATATACATATATATATATATATATATATATATATATATATTTGTAGCAAATAAAAAAACTTCTGCCATATGGGTTGTGTTTTTTTGACTTCATCCAGTGCTGAATACAACAGTTCAAGACAAAATAATGCACAGATATTTATATATAAAAAGAATACTTATTTCCCTCTCAGAGGAGGAATTATTTTTCTACTAATAATCCAGATATTTATATATAAAAAGAACACCTATTTCCCACCTCAGCTATAAATAATTCTATAAATATTCACCTTGTGGCTGGCGACTTGGATGATAAATCTGGAGATCAAATGGCTGAGCACTTGTTTTTTGTATTACACTGACATTTTGGCCAGTCCATTTATTGGCTTTGGCGAGGGTATTGGTCCTCCAATCTGTCCAATAAACTTCACTCCCATACAAAGAAACAGCAAAAGGGTGAGAAAGATATTCGTGACCCCGAATAATCTCTATCATGCTGGTTCCATCATACAATGCAGAATAAATGGCATCCGATCTACAAGACAACCCCAAATTTAAGATTATGTAAAAATAAAATAAAAATCACACGACCATTATGACATTGGGCAAAATATTTTGTAAGAGTGGTAAGTCCAAAGAATTTTTGTAGTGCAATCATTAACTTTATAGATTATAAAGTTGATATTATTAATTTAACTAGAAATATGAAATACTTGTTCGTACAATGTTTTAATTTGCCTCAATGCTGTGAGAAATACAACAGAAAATTCAGTTTTCTTTCACATGAACTTTAAAAAATAATAAACTAACTTGGGCCTTGCATGGAAAAGTGTCAAAGAGGACACGTGAAAAGGCACAGGGAGCCAGGACTATGGGTGATCCCACAGCTGGCAGGGAAATGAAATCAATGTACATTTGTACATGTGCCTGCCCAGGGCACTCGATATCCATATTGTCCATAACTACATCCCACATTCCATTCAATGAGCATTTCTCAGTGACAATAAGGATGCTGGGAGCACTTTACCTGGCATCTGTCCACACGATTCTTTTTTCAAAGTGATCCACAGTGAGGCCATTGGGCCAGGCTCCAGTGTCCATGTCCTTGTAGATGATTTTCCTCTCTGCTCCACTCATGGAAGCAGACTCAATGCGAGGGAAATTTGCATCCCAGTCTGTCCAAAACAGAATTCTGGTGAGAGGAAAAGAGAAAGAAAGGGGGATAGAAGAAAATATTAAAGCATGAAGAAAAAATATGAAATGGTTTATGAGGCAACAGTTGGAAAAAAGGTTGAACCATTTATATACTTGAAATGAAAGGTTTAAACACAGATCAATTTGGGTCTCCATAGAAATCCCTTAGGGTAACGTGGAGGTAATATTTCATTATTAATTAGAGCCATCAGAAAAATAAAGAACTTTAAAAGAAAAAAAAAAGGGGGTTTAATAGCATTCTCTTTTCCATGTCTATTTACACAGTGGCAGCTTGCCTTGTCTTCCCTCTATAATTAGAAACCCACCTCATTAAAAATATTATAATGAGAGCCTTTGCAAGCAATCCATGGATAAGAAGGATGGGGGGGGGAGAATGGGAAGAAAGGTGATTTGAGGTAGCAGGGATCAAGGAACAGGCTAAACAAGAGATTTTCAGCTGCTCTTAAGAGTGTTTTAATGAAGACCCCTGGATTTTGTTATGTCACTAATGAATTTTATAAAGATTAGACTTGCTAAGGAAACTTCAAAGACAGATTTTATTGTTGTCTCTCTCAGTTTTGCACCATCTCTAATGTTTTTCTAATAAGGAGAACTTTCATTGTTATAACCAAAGAAGTGTCTTGTTAATTAACAGAAGCAGCAGCACCAAGAAGACAGAAATAAACTCTAACTGTTCTTAGATTACTGAATTTTCAACAACACACAGGCTTGTTAAAGGAAAATTTTACTTTTGATAGGAAAATTTGTGGTTAGTTGTAAAGAGTTAATTGGAAAGAGCCAGACTGCAACAAAACTTCTGACAAGTTTCTGTATTTCCACTAAAAGACCTTCAGCCTTAGCAGCCAGGGAGGTTCACAGGGGGTGTTTTTACCTACAGATGTTTATTTTGCACTCATCTGTAGGATGTGCAGGATTTGTGCACTCCTAACACAACCCTTCTCCTTGAATCACCACTGTATATCCATATTTATCTGGGAAAGGATGAGGAGCTATTCCTGGCTATGTTTAAAGATTTTTTTTTTCTTTCCTGACTTTTAACACAATGTAGCATCAATTGTTTCTGGCTCTTCAAAAGGCAGATTAAGCCTTCAGTTTCAAGAAGAGTGGTGATTTGATTTTTTTTTCCCCTCCCAACCATTTAATTTGAGCAGCTTCTCTGACAATTTTTCTGCCAACAGAATGCCTCTTTTTAAAGATCTTTATAGATAAGCCATGCACTCTGTAAATAAGCTTTCTGACAGCTCAGTTGAGAGGGCAAAAGCCTTTATCATTAAGGCATGAACATCCTAATTCACAATTTAGATCCCAGAACTGGGACCTTTATCAATCTTTATTTTTTTATTCACAGCTTTGCTTCTGAGAGAAATATTCCGTGAAGACACATGACAGACCACAGCAAATTCCTAAACAAAATTAAACAACATGACTTCAAAAACAGGTCAGGAGTGTTATTTTTGCCATATTTAATTTATGATTGGTGGCTTGTTGATTTTGTTGTGTTTTTCCCAATGTTTTTGTTTGGGGTTTTTCCCCCTCTCTGAAAGAGCAGTAATTCTGGGAAGAGGATGGAGCTATTGAATATACATAATATTCTGATTTATAGCAGACCCCTAATGAATAGGTAGAAAAAATACTGACAGGGGCAGACAAGAATTATTTCCACTTTAGGGATGAAAACCAAACACAAAAGGTGGCATTTATCTCACACAGCCATTAGGCTTCCAGTAACACCTAAGGTGTATTTTTATAGTCCACAAAAAAAAAAAACCCCAAGAACAACATCAACAAAAAACCCAAAAAAACCCAAAAATAAAACCAAACAACAAAATCCCAAAAAACAAAACAAACAACAAAAACCAAAAGAAACACAACAACAAAAACCCCACAAAATTTAAAAAATTGGTCTCTAAGTGAAAAAATCACCTAAATCTGTCCATTAACCACACAGCAATGTTAGACCAAACATTCCAGTTATCATCCACATTGAAAAAGGAAAGGAAACAACAACATGGCAAGATAAGTACCTTTCCAACAAAAAGATCCCTGTATCTCCTGATTTACCATTTTTTAATCCTTTTCTCTTAGAAAAAAACACATCAATAATGGATTTTTTTATTATTCAAAATAGACTTTCAAGAGCTATTAGAAACTATAACTCACAGCAAAAAGGAAATGAAACAAATATTACATTGAAACATCTTTAAAATACTTTACAACAAGAAAAGTAATGTTTTTATAATTTATAATTACCCATATCTGGGATCCAAAGCAATAGCTCTTGGATGCTCCATAGCTCCAGCAATTAACGTTGTCCTCAAAGTGCCATCGAGTTTTGCCACTTCAATTTGGTCCAAATTGCTGTCTATCCAGTAAATGTTTCCTGCTATCCAGTCCACAGTCAGACCTTCAGGAGTGGCCAGGCCATGCTGCACCACAACCTCAATGGCACTAACACCTTAAAGAAAAAGTTAAAAATAAGAAAGAAGAAAAAGAAATAAGAAAGAGGAAAAGAGTTTCTTAAAGAGCTGATGTAGAGACTGGTAGAATGAACATGGGCATACAAGCTTATCAGATGTTCTTGGAGTAATTTCTGGATTATTTGGGGTTTGCCTTTAAGATGAAAGCACTGGAATATACACTTCAACCAAGAACATTTTGTAGAAACCCTCTTGTATATATTATGAGATTATATTGAGTTATAGGCCATCAGTATGTCACCAGAGCAAAGAAAAAGTCTTTCTGGATGGTATAAAATTTTAAAGCAGAATCTTTCACCTAGTGAGAGGGGCTAATTTATCAGACATCTAATAAATTCTTATATTTTTTTAATAAGGTGAAGATAAACTGCAAAAAAAAAAAAAAAAAGAAATAAATCAATATTGCACTCATTGGACCAGGAAGAAACACCAGTTCTTTCCATTTGCCATCTTCTTCCCTTAAGAGCATACTGCAAAAGGAAACTTTGATAACAAAAGTCTTTTTTCTGCCTGGAAATGAAGTACAACCTTGATATAGCCCTTGTGAAAGGCAGAATGCCATCATAAATTCTGTTTCTGAGAATGGCAGCTCAGTTACGACTGACCAGGTCTCACACCCTGTAACTGCAGGTGTTCCAACTGTTAGGGAAATAAAGATTCAATCCATACCTCCAGTATCAGAGAGCTTCCCTCTGTAAATTTTATCCTCCACCACATCTGTCCAGTACAGCAAACTCTGACTGAAGTGAAAATCCAGGGCTATTGTGTTCCTCAAACCAGGAACTAAGAGGCTGTAGTCACGCTTGTGAAGATCAATTTTTCTGATCTCATGTCGAATAGAAAAAATTATGAAAGCCTCAAATGGATCTGGAAGACGAAGATTAAACATTTCAAAGGAATAATAAAAAAAATATCGCTACAAATTGATATAAATGACAAGTGGAAGGTCAAAAACAGAATACTTTGTCAGGAGTAAGAGATGATTAAAACAATTCATCTTTTGATAAGGAGTCTTTCAATTACTTTTTCAGTCCAACAGACTTCTTAATTCTCCCTTCTAGCATTATCTTTGATCCCAACTAGAGATAGTAGACATTAAATTTGGGAATATCAGACTCAACTGTTGAACTGTATTTGGTAGCTCTAGCATTATGAGCCCATAATTAGAGCTTTAGAATGTCACATTATCAAATTTAAAATCTGCTTCTCAAAAGATTCCAAAAAATGAAACCATTAAAACATACATTGTTTCAAAAGCCAATCAGCTGAAACCATTTACTAATACATAAAGTACCTTTTGAATATACAGTGTACCTTGTGTTTTCAATTGAAGTGCATTAAAAACCCCTCATGCCAAGCTAACAAGCAAGAAAATGAACATTTGATGTCATCACAGATCCAGCTACCAATGACTTTCTCCTTCCATTGTTAATGAATTAATGCTACATGATTTGTGCCACTGAGTTGATATCAAAGTGCATAAAAATATCTGTAAACATGATCAGCATTGGTCAACCATACTAGAAATTTATTTTTTTTATTATAGTTCTTACATAGATCAGAAAAGGTTTTCCAAGCAAGTAGCTGTGTTAATAAACAAACAAAGAAGACAAAAAATTGGATTCTATAAACTGTTGAATAAACTCAGTATAACCACTTTGATAAATATTTTGTCACAGCAAGCCTTTTCTGTGGGGAAGCAGTTGTTGCCCCCAAAACACTCCGAGTTCCTTCTCCTAAAGTGAAGCACAGATCATACTGAGAGGTTTGCTTTCCATACAGTTAAACTGCTTTATCTAAAAGATTATTGGCAGTGCATGGCAACAGGCAATACTCCTGCTTCTCCAGGCTCCTGAGAGCTCTGAAAATACCCAGTTTACCCCTTCCCATCCACTTGAACACATCACTGCCCACTTCCCCCTGCAGCTGCTCTTCTCCCGATGCCCACTGCACACACATTAAATTATCTGTGATGTTTTAGGCTAATCAAGCAGCTCAGCAGAGCTGTGTTTCTGCTCGTGAGGCACTTGTTCACAACCTGCCTCGAACGTTCCCAATGACCCTCCCATCTGTTAAAGCAATGAATGACTTTCTGCAAAGCAAATTATTCAAAGCTCTGCAGTGGTTAAATAATTTAGTGCAGAACAGGATCACTGACATTAGGAGCTGTTTCACAAGCACCAGTTATCTGAACTTGAGACACACTTTAATTGCACTCCCCAAATTCTGATAAATCGGCAGCTCTTATGCACAAGGCTACTGATCTATGGGGTTTTTTGGCAATACCAATGGCTAAGAAGACAAGTCATAATCCTCACTAGTAGATTTTTTTTTGTCATTCTCAGCAATTAACAACACAATGGGAGAAAAAAGAAATAATAAATCTGTGCTATGTCAGATTGTTGGTTTTTTTCAGTAAAAGGAGAGGAAATACAGTTTAAGATAAATAACCTACAGTGCAAATTATGAGAAGGATTAAATTTCAATGGGATCTTGACAGGATTTACAATTGAAATAAACACAACAAAACCCTAAGCTTGGCTGACAACAGCCTGCAACACTGCACCCTCCTCTGAGCACAGCTCTTGAAGAGGAGCGTGAATCAGTACAGAAACACAAGTGGAAATGAGCAGCTGTTCCAAGAGGTCCAGAAATCACGGCCTGCAAGGGAAGAATGAACAATCTGGAACTGCTTAGTCTAAAAATTTGGAATAAGAAGATGAGTGGAAGCACGTAAAATTCCCTTAAGACATAAAAGGCTTATGAATTGAAAACAGGAAAAATCCTGTTTTCTGTATAAATAACAAGTAGGGCAAGGATTAAAGGCTTAAACTGGACCAGGAAGACTCAGAAAGACCAGAAAAACAAAAGTCTTCAGGAGAGTGAGTCAACAAAACATTTCACCCCTGGGAAACTTGGAGTTTAGCACTGAAGGTGTCCTGAAGGTCTTGGAAAGCAGATAAACAGCAGCAGCATTAGCTGGGCTTTGATCTCCCTTTCAACCTGATCATTCCACGGCTCTATAAAATCAGCTACATTACAGGGAATTGGGATTTTCAGGGCTCAATCAAATTAAAAAAAAAAAAATGCTTCCATTACCCAATAAACCCAAAATTTGATGTTATTTTCCTGATTAATCTTCTAGAAATTTGACATTTTATTCTGCAAATTGATTAAAAGAATTTCTGTAAAGTCTCAAATCAATACAATGGTTATTGATCACATTCTTTAAAACTTTCAGGAAAATTAACTGTTATCAATTTGTTGAGAAAAATAATACATTTCTGCACTCTGTGATTTCATAAATGCCTCTTTTTTTACCACAAAGGTTAGGATATAAAATATAAGATGCAAAAAATGTATAAGCTACATGAAAAGCTGTAAAAAAAAAAATCTCTGCTAAAAGAAAACTGCCCACAAATGCCATCAAAAAAGACTCTATAAAGAATAATGCCTCACATTTTTCAGTGGCTTAAATTTAAAACTCTTTCCTAGGAAAAATGTTGATTAAACCTAATTGTTTGATTGAAGCCCACTGTAACAACAACAGCGCAGCAAGTAATCTACATTGGGCTTTTATGAAAATTACCTTAAAGAAAAACAATAACTTGATAAAGATTCTGAAAAGAAACCTTAATTAAAAGCTTGACTAAGCTCAGAGAGGACTGGACTATTCCCCTCTCCATTTTAGTATTGAAAGGTATCTGGGAATTATAACAAATTTGAGTTTCAAACCAGCTAAGACAGATCAAACAGTCAGACAGACCATCCTCTATTAAAAAAAAAAAAAAAAAAATTCATATATATGAAGTGATATAACAGTTTCAATATATTCATATATATGAAGTGATATAACAGTTTCCACTGCTTAGGAAAGGCTGACAATCAATTTTAAACTAAGTGTTTCTGAGCTCATATAACATTTATCATATCAAAGACTGAAAGGTTGAATGTAAATATGAAATTTAAATATTTTTAAGATCAGTTTTTTTTTTCTGAATGCTTATCATCATTTAAAAGAGCAAGTGCAATATATCAGCACAACCTATTTTGAAATATATTTTAAGAGAAACCAGGACCATGAATATGAAAACATATAATTTGTATTGATTTTCCATCTGAATAATGGAGCTCTGTAACACACTCTTAGCTCAATCAATACAAATTTAAATCTAAAGGAAACATTTAAAGTTTGGGAAGTCAGTAATGTCACAATGCCAGAACAGCAAAGGAGATGAAAACAAGAGACATGGGAAACGCAGAAAGTCTGGAGGATAAAAAAGACAACATTTAAAACCCTCAAGAAATGAAGGCAACAGAAGCAGAAATGAGATACGACAGAGGAAATTAAGAAAGGCTTGGAAAAAGAAACTGGAAAGAGAAGAACTGCTCAATTCAAGCATTTTAGTTCTATATACTCATTATTCTGTAACTCATTATATTTCACTGGCAATTCATTAGATTCCTCTGACAAGCACACTTTCTGATACTAAAATGCAATCAGGAAAAAAAGTTAGAATTACATAATTCCTGCATTTTCAGCACTCATATTCCCCTTCTAATGGGCTCACAAATAAATGTTTTTACCATATTCTGAAAAGACGTTGCATACTAACTTCACATGTTATTGCTGTGTAGTTGTGAAATGTTTCTTATACATAGGAAAATGCTATTTCAGATAGAGAAAAAAAAAAGGTAAAGGGCAATGTTCTCATTTTCTTCTTAGTAATTTATTTTTTCTTCTGGAAAACAGATTACAAGTTGCTGTTCTAATAGAATACACACCTGGTTCAAAGCATCTTAAATCACCAAGGCTATTCTAAGAATTACTTCATAACAACTGAAATTGTTGAAATAGCAGTTTGGCATTTGGGGGACAGCTCGTCTTCATAAGGTCACTTTGAACTTTATTTCTAATAGTGTAATATAAAAGTTTTTTCTTCATTCTAAGTTCATTCAGGATCTCATGCTCAGAGGCTCAGATGATGGGGACGTTTTGAGTCTCACAGGTTCACAAAAGAAACCAAAATTGTTCTCACTTTCCTAAAATGCCCTTCACACAGTCAGCAACTGAAGTGGCAGAGGATGTGTCCTCCAGAGAACTTCCCATGCCTTCTGAATTAAATAAACTGAAAAGGGCCAAGATGATTTGTGCCTCTAAAAGCACATGCCGTATTTAATAGGGAATAATTTTGTCACGGCTCTGATGGCATTAGGGTAGCATCATTACAGTTTGTAAGGAAAAGGATAATTTTTCTTTATATCAGCTGACACCACAGGTCTCAGATCATATATTTAGTATTACATTCTTTGAAAAAAAATCTGGAGAAATGAATTTGTAACTTCAGATTCTCACCAACACCAGTAAACATTAAACAGAAATATCTCATGGGCTTAAGAAACCCAAGAAACTGTAGTCTCACTTTTCTTATTTTATACCACAAGTGAGTATACTTCACTTTTTTCCCCACTTAGTTTCCAAATATCTGTCATTTCCACCTGATTTGGTTTAAAGTTTGTTTCAAGCTTTCCTCATATGAGTTACTAACACTGTCTTAAATTCCTTTAATCCTTTCCTTTCTCTAACCCAAAAAGAATGAACTTTTTTCAGTTACTGGAAGTGTCCATAATATAGAAAATCAGATTGATAAAAAATTATTGGGAACCAGACCAAAGCACTGAACTTTGGCAGCAATCACTGCAGAGTAAGAATAAATAAAGACTCTTTTAATCATATTTACTGAATTGTGAAATATCCAAATAAGCAAAAGAGAATGTGGAAGATATTTCTGTTCAGAGTTGCTAAAACTCAATGAAAGAACAGAGATAATATAGAATAAAATTATCAAAGAATCCTGAACCAAAGAAAACTGAATTATGAAAATCTAGAAAGAAAACTCAATATTATTTTCAAGTCCCTAGCAGGGAGGTAAAGGTGCGATAACAGTTTATGTTGCACATGCCTGTTTCTGTTTTACACACAGCACTGCACCTGAAAAATACACTCCTAACATGGTTTCCAAATGATGCCTCAGTACTTATTAACAGTGAACAACGAGGGGAATACATTTCCCTCTCCTGTTTTGGCTCATGTTGGTTTTCACCTCAATTAGTGAGCTGAGCAGGCTCTTACTGCTGTCAAAAAACAAGTGCCAGGATGCCTTAGGGAAAAAACCATCTTAAATATTGATGCTAACAGGCAGCATATAATTGCCCGTTCAAAATTAACCTTCTGAACCCTCAACCAATACTGATCAATATCATGATTGATCCATTTCTTAAAAATACATGTTCAATCTCCCACATAGAATGCAAAATAGTGTTTGCATATATATGCCCATTTATATTAACTGTACATGGAAAACTGTATAAAACGTCAAACAGTTTCAGAATTATACCACATTAACATTCCTAGAAACATCTGATATTAGCCTTCTTGAGGTTAGCAACAGCCTAATATTTCAATACCCCTCTGTACATCAAGAATAGGGACAGTTTTAATGAGTCCTTAGATTGCAATCAACCCCACATTTGGAAAATCCCAGCCTGCATTTCATATACAGGAAAAAATAAATAGTGAAAGAAGCTCTCAGTAAATTGCCATCACAACTATTAACATCCTGAATATTGAACATGCACCAAATTTCAACTTACCAGTGCTAACACAACTCTCTCCATCCTTACTGAGCTTCCAGCCTTCATAACATGAGCACTTGACAGTATTTTTATGCTGTTCACAAACTTGGCTGCACTTGAGGTGCTTGGTGCAGAAATCCATAATCTCACAAGTCTTGTTGTCTGCAGTAAGATTGAATCCTGCAGGGCAGGAGCACACAATTCTTCCTCCAGGAACCACAGAACACTGATGGCTACATCCACCATTGTTAAGTGAACATTCATCTGAAATAACAGGGAAAAACAATAATTAAATGCTGAAAAAAGCTGTCAGGTTGTATATAGCAGAGTCAACTAAAACACCTACAAAAGTTTCCAAGACGGGCAAGCAAAATTTTTTTTTTCTAAAACAGATTTCTATACTTGTTTTTAAAATGATCTGATGTGCAACCATTCATCTGGTGGCTTTATTGAACCTTTCAAGGTTTTGGCACAGCTCCATGTCCAAGTGGTGATCCTCAGGACTCAGTGTTGGGACTGACACTGTTTATTACCTTTATCAATGACATGCACAGCGGGTTTGAGGGCACCCTCAGCAAGATTCTGATCAGACAGAGCTGTGTGAGTGATGCAGCAGGGGAAAGATGGACCAGAAGGACCTTGCTAAGGTTGAAAGGTGGGGCCTGTGCCACCTGAATATTGAACTTCAACAAGGCCAAATAGCAGGACCTGCACTGATTCAGGGCGGTCACAAGCACAAATACAGGCTGGGAAAAGAATGGATTGAGAGCAGCCCTGAGTGGGGGGAAGTGGAGATGTTAGTGGATAAGAAGCACAACATGACCTGGAAGCGTGCAGCCCAAAAAGCCAAATGTGTCTTGGACTGCATCAAATAAAGCTGTACCTCAAAAGGAGGAGATTCTTCCCCTCTGCTCTTGTGAGACCCCACCTTTAGCACGGAACCTAGGCCTGGGGCCCCAGCAGGAGGAGAAGGGGGGCATTTTGGAGCAAGTGCAAGGAAAGCCATGAAAATGCTCTGAGGGCTGGAGCAGTTCTGTTCCGTAAATGGGCTGAGAGCTGGGAGTGCTCAGCCTGGAGAAGAGAAGGCTCCAGGGAGACGTTAGAGTCCTTTCCAGGGCCAAAAGGGGCTCCAAGAGAGCTGGAGAGGGACTTGGGACAAGGGCCTGCAGTGACAGGACAAGTAGATATGGCTTCAAATTGACAGAGTACAAGTTAGATTTGATATTGGGAATAAATTTTTGACTTTGAGGGTGCTGAGGCCCTGACCTCAGAGAAGCTGAGCCTGCCCCATCCCTGGAAGTGTTCAAGGCCAGGTTGAAAGGGGCTTGGAGTCACCTGGTCAAACAGAAATATCCCTGCCCAAACAGGAGGTCAGAGCTGACATTTAAAGTGCCTTCCAAGCCAAACCATTCTATGGTAGGAACTCAAGCTTTTGTAGCTGGAGAGAACTGCAGATGAGCTGAAGTCCTTTCCTACACATCGACACCCTGTAAATTGTTTACCTCCAGGAATGTTTTAAGGGGTTTGAAAATGAAAGACTTGTCTCCTTTGCCTTATTTGAAGAAAGCTAAATCTTCAAGCGTAAACTCAGTATGACTCTAACTAAACTAAAACCCTAACATAGGCTCCAGTGCTAAAATTTCAGTAGGAGAACCTTTTCCTCAACAGGAGCTATCACAACAGGCAGTACCATGAGCAATCAGAAAAAGGTGTCTAAAAAGTACCACAAAGATCGCCTTCATCAGATCCATCAGGACAATCTCTTCTCCCATTGCAGAGCTTCTCAGGCTGTAGGCAGATGGAGGTATCATTAGCACAAGGGTATTTTGGTGGTCCACACAAATAGCCCTCGCAATTATCCTCATCAGACTGATCCTCACAATCAATATCGCCATCACATAGCCACGCTTTGCTAATGCATCTCCCTTGGGGAAAAGAGACAATAAACACAGGAAATCAGACTGGAGGCAAACTTTAGGAGGAAAAAAAACCTTCAAAACAATGTACAGATTTCTCTTTTTTTATTATTATTAATATTGTTATTATTCTCTTCCATTAATACTTTTTTCCTCTTTGATGTGCAGAAAGAAACCAACTTGCACTTATACTCTGAAGCATCGTTCACAGCACTTTTGACAATCTAATTTTCCAAATAACACCAACCCTACTTACTTGTGTGCTGCAAAAAAGTGCAGGCATGCAGGACACAACCTCAAAATCTGTTAAATATACCAAATGATGGTAAAATTTTCTAATTATTTTTAATTTTTGCTTTTCTTTATCTCTCTTCTTTTATCTTCTACAGCAACGGCCCTCCATGGAAGCAATGCTTCAATATGACTTTTAATTAGCATGGATTTGCAAAGCAAAAATCTTTCTAAAAGCAGACACAACCCATTCCCCAGTGATGTCAGATAAATGATCAGCTTTTAGGCAAAATAACTACAGCAGACAAAATTTCTTAAATTACTCCAGTTTTGTCAAATCAGTGTTCAGATCATGTCTCAAAAAGGAGAAAAGGAATTAATGATGACCATCAATGTTTAGAGAGGCAAGGAAGCCTCTGATTAGAAAAAGGGTTTTAATCTTTAAAATCATGGAGGTATTAAATTAGAATCAACAAAATGAGTGATTTAAATGAAAAGAATCAAGACTGTGAATACTGACACAGGTGGGTGGGTGCACTCCTGTCCCAACTTATTTTTCTACTTGCTACCTACAGCCAGGAGGGTTTAGCTGTAAGTTTTGATAATGCTGAACCTGAACAGAAATGTCACGCACTTTATTTTCCAATTCATAGAGCGAGAACATCTAGAACAGGTAATGAAGCTGATCTAGAATTTTTTTTTCCCATGAATTAGTCATGCAGAGAAAAATTCAATTGGAATGGGAAGGAAGACCCTGGGAATGTTTAGTTCCATTGACAGCAATTCTGGTGGATGCCCAGGCACTGACTGGCAAAGCCTGAGACTCCCAAGCTCAAACCTGCTCAGCATGAACTGACACAACTTTCTGCCCACCCTTCCCAGCTTATACAATACCAGATTTCAGTTTTCTTAAAAGAACACATTTGTTGAAGATTGGTTTAATGCACTTGGTTTGACATTTTAGTCTTCTTTTGATGCAAAAATAGTTAATGTCCTCACAGAAATCAAGGGGATAAAAGGCAGTGAAACAAGAACACTGAAAAAAACCATAATTCTGCTGCACTCATGAGGAAAATGTGAGACTGTTCTCACTTTTGGTGAAGAAAAGCGAGAAGTGAAACTTCAGGCTCATACTACACTGAATGTGAGGTTTAAACAACAGAACATCATTTTGCCAGTGCAAAATCAGCTTGAAAACACAGGGAGGGGTGGCAATTAGAAAATGTTTCCACCATTTTCTTTAGTGGCCAAAGTCCCAAATATCCCATACTGAAAAGACAGAACTTCACAAACATGAGGAAACGAAATTGTATGCATGATATGTATGCAGCTTATCACTGCATGCAGTCACAAGTGTTTCAAAAAACTGTCCCTATTCTTTATTATCCTGAATGATCATTGATTTTATATATTACTATAACACAGCAGTAGAATGCAAGCTAATGGAAAATACCAACATGAACCAAACCAACCATAACCCAAAGTAAATTGAAGCTGCTTCCAGTAGTGCTCCTAATCTGTTATTTTAATCTTTAATGCATTCAAATGTTTACAGAGAAAATCAGTTTCCCTGCTTTTCTTGTACCTCAGTGAAGATGTGTTTTATAATGAAAGATTCATCTTTCATTATGATAGATATGACACGTTCTTAAGTAGAATATACTTTCGAGGAATTAATCTTTGCCAAGATTCTGAAGAGATGGACTTAATGAAATATTATGACTGTCTCGAAATCATTACTTAAAATTCACTGAAGTATTTTTCCTTTATTGCCCCTTAGTGAAACTCACACTTCTGGTTTCCAGGAACCTCTTTAGTAAAATTCCATCATAAATTAATTGCCTCAATAGCTGTATCTGCCCGTTTCCAAAGCTCTTTTGTGTAACACAGTGAATCAAGAGGCCTGAGAGCAGCTATGTGGGAAAGCCTGATCCAAATGCTTCTCCAATGCTTTTTATTTCCTGCAAATATTATCAACAGAATTATCTATTTATACCAATTCAGTCTTCCTCAGGATACTGAAGCCAGGAGGTTTTTTGACTGAATACGAAGGAAAACTTCAACCATAAGAAAACTACTTTGGTGGAGAATTAATTGCACTGTTTCCTCTTCCAGCTAATTCTTACTGCCTGAAGCTGCAATGTAACACCTTCCTTAACTAGAGCATGGACACAATCTCCATCCCATCAACATTAAAGAATGTTTCCAATCTGACACATTTTAAAAAATGTTGTTGTGATGGTTGATGATCTCACTTGTCCTGTAGAACACACATGGGACTTAGACTGAATCACATTGTTTCAAAAATGTGGTCATTTCTCAATTTAAAGATTTTAGTACAAACCAGATGTTTATAAATGACTCCTGGATGAGACAAGAGGAAAGAAAAAAAAACCAAATAAAACCTAAAGAAGAAGAGAGCTGATGCCACAGAAAACAATATGACAACGAGCTAAGGATAAAATACCATCAATTTCCTCATCATGTTTCTGGAAAACCTTTCCTTCCCAGCCTCCCTCAGCTCCAGGTTCTTTGGTCACAAATCTAATCTGGACTCTGACAATCCCCATCCAGACAGCACCAGGGCTGCTTTTGTTATAATCTTCAAACATCACTGTGATCTGCACCCATTGATTTGATTTCCTCTATGTACATTCTGTATTTTCCAGTCCAAACCAATACTACTTTTTTCCTCAAAATCTTTTTTCCCCCTCTTTTATATTATTACTTGTAAGGAAAAACAAAAACAAAAACAAAATAAAACCAAAACAAACCAAAGTATAAAAAAAATAGTCCAGAGTAGCATCAAAAATGGTGGGATACCATCAACTGCTGCTTGAAAAAATAAAAGAGCAGTAAGTATGACAAATAAGCATTACAGCCTCACATGTACTGCTTACTAAACTGAAGTATTCATAGCTCTTTTGCATTTGTCTTCACAGAAGTACTTTATTACGATCATTAGAGTAATTAGATGACATTTTAAGTGAGATTGCACAGATTCTGCTCTTGGTGCAGCACTACTAACTGATATGTAGGGAGATGGAATAAAAAGGATAAATTTATGTAGTACATAAAATTGAGCTGAAGTACATGCCTGCAATAATTTTTGGAGGACAGAATCAGAATTTAAAATAGAAAGTTGGACCTTTGTACAATTTAAATTAATCTAGTGTAATTTAAAAGAAGCCTAATCTAATTTTAAACCAGAAAATAATTGGCTAGCAGCAGCCCAAGAGTAGTCAATCTCAATCAGGTAATGACTGCTTCTCACATCCTACTGCTGTGCAACCTCTAGTAGATTTTTCATCACACATCACTACAAACAAACATGGGATAGTTTTGAAAAAAAAAAAAATTAGAAAAGCAATTCTGAAATCTGGTAGTTTAAATACCCTGCAGCATTTTGGCTGACTTTGGACACAGCAGTTCAAGGACTGCCCAGGTGAGACAGTTCCAGCAAGACCAACCAAAATAATAAAGGTGTAAAAAGACAAAACAGAAATGGAAGGTGTGCAAGGGGAGAAGCAAAGTATTTGTTTATTCAACAAATAAATTTTGGGGACCCATAAGTCATTCAATATCCAAAGGAGTCCCCTAAGTCATTCAATATCCAAAGGAGTCAGATGACTTGTTAGGAATAAAATGTTCAACTACTAGAGGCAAATGATAAAAGGCCATCTCTGTAACTGTTAGAATACTTTCTGCCATAGATCCTTAACTGAATATTGGAAAAGGAGCTGGGTATGATGGGCTCTTGAGATCACCACCCCTGTAAGCAGAATAATCCCTTTTGGCTGAATGCTGACAAAGCCTGGTTTTGCAGCTTGGCACTCATCCCTGCGGCATCGTGACACATCAGCCAAAACCACAAAAGCCACAGTAAGGAAAGACCCTGCAGCTACTAATTACAGGCATAAAATGGAAAGAAATAAGCAAAAAATGGGCAGTGCCATCTCACTATTACTGTTCTCACCAGCTGCCCCTTCCCTCCTGAAGTACTGGCTGTTTCAGCTCCCTCCACACACATGCTCCTACCCAGACCCATCACATTCTGGATCAGATGTCCCCACCCAGCAGTCTCTGAGGGGACAATTAGCCAGGGCCTCCTCGCCAGAAACTGCCATCAATGAGCAAGCCAGACAGCATTATTTCTTTAGAATCATGCACAGAGAAAACTGCACTTCTTCTGAAACATTCCAGTAACTATTTCTCATAAACCCATTATTACTCCTTTGTCCAAACCACATGGAACAAATGGAAAAGTAGCTAAATAAAAAATTTATCTGCCTTTGCTGTTTTCATCTACACTGCATTACTACATGCCTCCTCCAAATTTTGCTCCTTCCAGGAGGAACGAACATTGCAAAAGAGAAAATTATGGCTGTCATAAGTGGTTGCTCCAGTGGTGCTTCCAAACAACAAACAAGCACAATTGCATTTTCCTGCAAATCAAAGCCATACACCCTTAAATTTAGCAAATTTTTGATGAAAATTTTTGTTTTGCTGTATTTCTATGTGAGAGCCAGAGAAGTCACCTTTCACCTTGTACACTGAGACAGTGCCCTCCATTAACTGGACTACAAACATAGGGAAGTACATAATGAGGGATTGCAGCTTGGATTGTGGACCCTGAAACGGGGTTCTAGTTCTCTGTTGAAAAAACAACTCATTCAGACAATTATGTTGAATTTAAATCCTTGCTATTTCCTGTATTTGGAAAACCTTAGCTTACCACCAGAAGGGTTTTCCATTCTCTGTACCTAAAATCATTCAGAACAAGTAAGAAACCAAAGCCCAGCCTAAGAAGAAAGCCTAATAACTAAAATCTACATTCCATTTTCTGTTCCCCACTGCCTCTAACCTATCTCTGCTTCCTCTTAACTAAAGTTGTAATATATTGTCTCATTAGCTTTCCAGATGCAGCTGATGAAAATAAATCTCATATATTGAGATTTATTCACCTTTCTTGCCTCTAATAATTCTGCTTTGGCCACTTGGACTGGCGTTAGCTTTTCCCCATTTAGGCACTAGGAAATACATTTACTCCTGGTGCTATTTCCTGTATCAGGGTTTCCACCTCTCAGTTTCAGGACACAGACCACTCTTGGAAGTGAATAATCTATTTTTACCTATGGAAAAACTTCCATGTAACAGCTACTTATCCTACACATCTTTTGGGACACAAAAGGAAACGTGTTTTTTTCAGATGCAATTCAGCATTCCATATTTCTTTTTCAAGACATCATGATTTTTATAACTCTAAAATCTAAGGAACAGCAAGCTACTTTTGGACAGAGATCACACATTTATCTGACACATTTATCGTGCTTAGCTGTAACACCGGCATTACAGTGGGTTCTCCCTTCCTTCAATATTTGTAGCTGCCCTATGGCAAAAATATTCCTACTTCTTACAGCCTTTAAATATTGCTGTGGAAGTTGTTTTAGCCCTAATATCACACAAAGCTTTCATAGAAATCGCAAAAAAAATTAATACTGTGCTGACATATATTAGTTTCTTCTTTAACTGGACTTTCCCTTAAAAAAAAGTTCCATCTAAACATTATTGTTGATATCATTGCATATGCTCATGCAATGATTGCCACATTCTTATCCTACTTTTTAGTGTAGTAGACTTAGAGAAAACAAATTGGTTTTAAACACAATCAAAGAATGTATTTTTCTTCCAATACTGCACTTCAAATTTCAAGTGCTGTAGTTGTAATTCTTCAAATATTCAAGGTACTCTATACTGTTTCATTCAACTTATTTCTAGGGCCAGAAAGGGGAAAGAGAAGAAAATACCTGAACTTTGGAATACTATTAAATGCTTTATTTAAGTATTTGGTGTGATGTACTGTTATAGAGAGTGGTCTCAGTAATCTCAAAACTCATGCATTTAATATTGTAAATCAGAAAACAGGACATGTAAATCAATATTAGTTTCCTGGTAGGGATACAATGGGTAACCTCACCTCATGAGTATTAAGCATGAGTTACAGTAGATATGTGATGAAGCAACACAAACTCACACAAACACGCACAAAGTGAGAGGAAAATGCATCTGCAAGCCCCTACCTGTACTCCTGCAGGAGAACTTTGTTTTCTCATCACACACCCTGAGAGTTCCATTGCAGCCTTTCTCATCGCTGCCATCCTCACAGTCCTTCTCTCCATCGCAGCGCCACAGCTCAGGGACGCAGCTCCCGTCAGGACTGCACTGAAATTCCCTCCCACTGCACCTTCCAGGAGAGGGAGTTTCTTAGAAAAATAAGAATTACATTGAAGAATTTGCTCGTGTGAGTTTTTTTTTCCATTCCAAGTCTACACTGGCTTAGAATACTCTTCCTAACCCAAGCCAAAATCAGAGTTCTCAGGTGTAACACCCAAAACGCCCTATTCCATCCTGTAACTCATCACTCCAACATAAGCTTCAGACAAACTCTTCCTTACCTCCTCACTTCCTTCACTTCCCCCTCCAGCACATGCTCAATACTGATTTTTATTTCCTTTTTCACATCTGTCAGACAGGAAGGAGTTTGGAGGTATAAGGCACAAGGACGATGAAATTTCCCTGGTGTTGCACACACCCTGGGCTCAATCTTCAAGCTGCTTTCCCTCATCCTTCCTCATTTTCCTTTTTTACCCAACAAGGTCCATATCCTAATGCACAGAAGCTGAGAGGTCCCACCTGTGCCCTGACAAGGCCCCCACATCTGCTGGTCTGGGCTGTCCCAGCACTGCAGGAGCAGCTGGAGCTGCTCCAAACCCCACAGCAGAGCGGCTTCACTCAGCGCAGCCCTGGAATCGGTGCTGACTGCTTCGAACAATAATTACTGGGAGGTTTTAATTATTCATCACATACATAATTCTCTAAGCATTTTCTAGCTCATGGCCATTTCAATTTTATTCTTGCTTTTCTTTTCCCAAGCTATTACAACTGTATTTCTATTATTTAATAATGTACTAACGACAATACCATGAACTTTAAAGTAATGGCATACTTATACTTCCCTGCTTGTACCAAGAAGCATTATTTGAATCAATTCTTATACCACTGCTTATAAATATACATTTTATTTTATTTAACATTGCTTTGTTGGTTTTTTCCCTTACATAATCAACATTCTTGTATTCTATTGTAAAAGGTTAGAGCAAGGCTTTAAGCTGAAAATGGGAATGAACAGAGGTTAAAGTGAGTTGTTCAGTTCTAAACTGATCATTTTGATATAGATAAAAATTACTTTTGTGAATGTATAAAATTGATATGACATACTGATAATTCATGTATTTGTATGAGTCATCCAACTGGATTTAAAATATAAAGTTATGGAAAGGGACCAATAACATTGTGTACAATTACTTTGCTGCAGAAAAAAAATTAAGAGGAAAATATGAAAGATATTCCCTCATTCTGATCTGATTATTCTTTATCCTTTGCCATAAGCATCCTTCCTTCCTCTCCCCAGTCAAATAAATACAATGTATGGCATTTAAATAGGGCTGTAGTTTGTTAAAATGCTTTTATGTAAAAAATAAACCACAAAGACTTGCATCACAGAAAAATGAAAGTACTGCTGTTGAAATAAAAAAAAATAGAAAATATCAATAATAACTTAAAGAATGCTTCTGTCCCTTCACCTAGACAGCACACATCTCTGCAATAAGACAAACATCACACCTAGCATAATTCCCTCAAGTAAAACTGTAAAACTTATCCCTCTGTAATACCTGTTCTGTTTTCAAATGCATTCCTCTTCATGACACACTTCTGTGTTATCACATTGCACTTGACATATTTCCCATTCCAGCCTTCACCAAGGTTAAAAGCATCTCCTCTTTTCCCATTGGCTGGGGGTCAGGCATTTATAACAAATTATTCTCTGTATTAAAAACTTGGGGGAAAAAAAAATAAAATCTAACCTTCCCTGCTGCAGTTTGTTTTGCTTTCATCACTGAAATCTCCACAGTCGTTGTCACCATCACAGGCCCAGTGCCCTGGGATACATCTGCCGTTCTGACACCTGAACTGATCAGCAGAGCACGAGTGAACGCAGCCCAGCTCGTCACTGCCGTCACCGCAGTCGTCATCTGCAAACGGCATTTTAAAATAGTTTAAAATATAAAAGTTCTGAATGAAATAGGTTAAGGAGGGAAAATCATTTTGAAAAATGGCAAAAGAAAAAACAAAATCCAGTAAATAAAGTAGTATGTTTTCTGCCCAGAGGCATCAAATTATTGCTAATGCACATAATACTTTAAATGTTATTTACCAACAGCACTCAACACAGTCTTAGTTGGATGGTCTAACCCCTTACTCAGTTATTCAATCAGAGACACCATCAAGCATGAGAAGCCTGTAGATTTTCTTAATTTCTTTAACTGTGTTTGAAAGCACAGGCTTTCAAACACAGTTGGTTCACTTTATTCTCTGTGATAACCTAAGATAGTTAATCACAGACACAAACAGCTTCATATAAAGCAAAATGAAAACCTGACAAATTTCTTTCCAGTGCTATTAAACTTTGTTTCCATGTGCTTACAAGAGTGCAAAGTGGAGAAAGCACATAAATAATCGCGGACTGCAGTTTCTCATTACTCTAATGTTGCAGTCATTACAACAGTCTTAAGGCAATTCCCGTAATTTGATCACGGCCATCAAGGGAGGAAGGAGATAAATATGTTAGGTACACTCTAAAGGGTCTCCATGCACAGAAATTCATCAGCACACTGTGATAATTTCGGGAATTTGTCCATTTACAGCTAAAAATTCCTGTCAGACAAATAAAGTTATAGAAACACCAAATGCTTTGGACCAACCCAATGTTATTAGGATTGGAGCAACATCACTCCCACACCACAAGCTCTGAGAGGAGATTCATTTTAACATTCAAATATGTACTTTTCAGCCAAAAGAACTAAATACATTATAAAGTTTTGCTGGCCTTCACTCTTCAAGGATGCTATTTATTTAACTGAACTTGTCCACAAAAACCAAAAAATCAGATATATTGGCCACTGAAATCATGTCATTTTCTTGTTTTCTAAGAACAGAAAACACTTCCATAAGCAATAGCTTTGCTCTCTTTTTTTTTTTTTTTTTAGTAATGAATCATCATACTTCATTCTACATAATATAGTATTTGTACCCATTACAATATCCAATGCCTCATTCCTTATCTGAACCTTCAGTGTTGCTGATTTCTAGGTCAGGTCAGTAATTCTAAAATGTTTTATTTATTCTCTGACCACTTAGAAGCCAAGCTGACAAAATGAGTCTCAGAAAAAAACATCAAAGCAGTATTTATGTGATATCCCTCATATTCATTTCAGATATGGAGGACTTGATACTTGCCTGAATCACAGAGCCATTTGCTGCTAATGCATCTTCCATTTCTGCAGATAAACTGAGTTAGTGGCTCACATGTTGGGAATTCTGTGAAAGTGTTCCAAAAGAAATAAAAATTATTTAACACAATTTAATATCACTCTTCAGTAATATTCTGTCATGTTCTTGAATGCATAAATTACACAAGTGAGCTGTAGCAAATATTTGCACCTTCCAGGTATTTAATCTGGAGAGGAGAAAAAGGTGAGACACCAAAAAGAAAAATAAAACTGCTTCAAACTGTAAATACTGTCCAAACTCTACTTTTCATCAACATGAAATTCATTCCTCTGTGATAAATGGTCTGGTCCTATATTCCCATCAGATCAAGGCTGGTTTTCCCACTATGCCAATATTTAAGACTAACCATGGCTTGATGACCGATACAAACTCTATTTTCCATGTGCTCATTTACAGAAGGGTTCTCCAATTGCAACAGCACTGCCAGGAAGAGACAGGAAATGGAGCACTATAAAATGGGAAGGTTAAGTACCAGGCTAAAGAACAGCTAAGAAATAAAGTTACTCTACACTGGCATAATAAAATACAAGATTAAAATGTCAGCCTTCACAAGCAATTCCTCCCAGCATTCCAGTAAAGCAGTAGAAATCTGAGACAATATTATTCACAAAGAATTATTTGTATTGACCATACATATTTGTTTCTGTAATTATCAAATATGCTTCTGAATACAGTAACTTAAATATAGTCTGAATTTTTTCAGAATTTTCTTCTAAAGCCAATGGCATAAGTAGATGTGTGAATTTATTATTAACCTGCTAAACACTCTGAGAAATACTGAAGAGTTTTTTCTAAATTTTTAAACCATGTCACAGAAATATAAAACTCTCTTAGTAGGAGAACTGAAATCACTTTGTTTTTACTGAACCTCACAAAGTTTTGGCTCAAAAAGAGTCACACTCTGATGAAGCAGCAAACCACACCAGCTGCATCTAATAACAGATTTAAAATAAACTATTTTTTTATTTAAAAAATAGAGAACACCAAGAACTTAGTTGAACAGAGGTGATAATCCTGCTTCAAAGGTAAAAAGGATAAAAAAAAGCTACCATTGATGATAACACTTTGTCAGTTACTTCCAGAAAGTTCTTGCTTTTTTTGTTTGGGTGGTTTTGGGGTTTGTTTGTTTGTTTTGGGTTTGTTATTTTTATTCTTGTAAAGACCACATTTTTTGCCCCATGCCTGCAAGTGCTCAATGCCAGTTTGGATGGAGCTCTGGCCTGGTGGAGGGGGCTGGAACAAAATGGTCTCTAGGGTTCTTTCCAAGCCAAAGCACCCTGTGCTTCCACACTGCAATACATCACGTTCTGTGATTCTGCATCTGCAGACAGCTCATTGACCCTCGTGCTCTCAGACTCACAGCAGTTACCAGTGCCCTGCAAAACAAGTGACTATTAAAATCCTTAATTGTTTGGAAGCAGCTGATTAGAGAGAGCACAGCCCTCTCTGCAGTATCTCAGCAAAGCAGCAGTCAGCACAGCTGCTGATACTCTCTCATGATAGAACCAAGATTTTTTTTTTTTTTTCCCTGACAAATACAAGATCAAATATACTTCTGTTGAGGCTTGAAACAGGCTGATTTTATTGACATCTCCAATATGCTGAGGGGGCCCACGTGGAGACATATGTGGCAGAGATAAAGTATAATTTTTGAGGGTGGCAGCATTTGATAATGGGCTGTAAATTAAAAAAGTCTTGATTGATCTGCATATTTGGTATTGTAGTTAAAAACTCATTAAATAGAAAATGCTGCATTTGCTTTGGGTTTATTTATCAGCCAAACAAAGTCTATTTGCTATTTCAGAAATAGCATTATCATTTCATTTGATAAGAGATCCCTGTAAGTTTTATATGTTAGTGAAGCATTTTCCTTTGCCCCCAAAAACCAAAAACCCACTTACCACAGGATGTCATTTCATCAGTTCCATCTCCGCAGTCATCCTCCCTGTCACACAGCCACGACGTTGGAATACACCGTCCATTCCCGCAAGAAAACTGATTAACCTGACAAGTTCTTGCTGTCGAGACAAAGCACTCCAAAAATACAAGGGAAATGGACTAGATCCATAAGGTCTCTTCGTGGGTGTCTGATTTGAGAAGCTGCAGGGCTGGAGGGCACCTCCTGGCCTTCTGCACCTCTCCCCTGCCCTGACTAAACACCATTCACCTCCTTTGATTCCAGAGAAAACTGAGGTCATCTGCAGGGCTCTGTTCTACCTCTGCTGTGTGGAATTATTAGTGGTTTCTTCCTTGTAAAATAACGTGAAATTCTAGATGTAACTGTGCAACGCAAGGTGGTAAGAAAAGAATTAATATGTGCTAATGCTTGAAGTAAGCATAAAACAGGGCATAAAAATGCCCACCAGTTGGAATATTACCAACCTGTATTCCACACCATGAACAATGATCTTGTGAATTTTGTATTTGCACAGGAAAATGGGAATTAGCCTGTGTGTGATGTGCCTGGCCTCACTGTTCTTAGAATCTTTGCCCTTGTAAACACCTTAACTGCAATCATCCATTAAAGAAATCAATTCATGTCTTTCTCCTGAAGAAATAAGGATCATTAAAAGAATTTGTGCTATGTAGCTACAGAAATTACTTTGAAAGCAATGAATTGTAAAATGAATTGTAAAATGTCACTAAAAAGCTAACATAGAAAACTGTCATTATGTATAATTTTGTTTATTTAAAATTTGAACACATAAAAATGCCAGATAGCAACACAAATTTTGATTCCAAATTTAAACTTTTAGATTTCACCTGCATGTTATTCTACAATTTAAAAAATGGATGATATGTCAAAGACCCCAGTGACTGAAATAATATTTCTTCATTTATTATTTTCAACTACCATTTTCCTTTTTCTTCAGAGAAGTACCCCTAAACACAAAAGAGGAATCTAAGTTTAAATTATTTCAAAGTAATTTTCTAAACATTAACTGTGTTTGCCACTGCGGGAATAAATGGAAAAACAGGAATACAAAATTTGATCCATCACCAGCTGACACAGGGTTAAAAAAAATGGTCTTCAAATTAGACTCTCACCCTGCAAGCAAACAGTTGGATATCAAAGAATATCAAGGCAGTAAGGCAACAGGGAATATTTTAATACACAATGTGTGTTGTCTTGCACCACACTTCACTTTAAAACACTCATCAGCTTCTTGATGGATGGCATGTTGCATATTTGAGATTTAATGCTTGTTTAGAGTAGTCTGACAACGAGCACTAAACATCACTTCCACACAAGCAAAGGACAGATTTGGGAATTCCATGATTTACTACAATGGAACCAGTAAACAATCTTCATCTTCCTATTTGCTTAAAAACCCACTCACCAGTTAATAACTCAGAAATGAAAAGAATTTCAAGGCACCGAGTGGAAACTGAATAACTAATTATGCATAAACTAAATCGCCATTAAATAAAATTTACTGGTGATGTGGCACCCATCATAGCACGTTAATAAAAAAGTTCTAACTGCCAAAAAAGATTTGTACCTCAGAGTTTGTACCTGAGCATTGCTTTGACAGTCAACCCATATGGAGAGATTAAGAGCAGAATAACTTTGGAAAGCACACCCAAGCACATGGATTAGGTAAAAATATAATTTGCATTCCTGCCTCGGTGGCATCAAAATTTTAATTCATTTAAAATGTCAATAATCAGATTAAAAGTAGCAGCTTGGTTCAGTTCAGTTCAAATCAGTTCTGAACTATTCTTGGAACTGAAGTTAGAGAACCTGTTTGCACAACCAAGTAAAATTTTTACCTGCACAAGTTTTATTTGATTCGTCTTCGTTATTACCACAATCATTAGCTCCATCACAAAGCCACCTCTTGGGAATGCAGCGATTATTCTGGCACTTAAACTGATCATCAGGACAGCTGTGATTGACTGTGGAGAAAAAAAAGAAGTTTTTTTTTTCCCCCTAAGAAGATAACCTGAGAAAAACAGCTGTGAAATTTGTGAAAAGAACACATTAAATGCTGTTCCCAGTGATGCAGTTAGTGTGGTTATCTTGTATGTATAACTACCATGGCATAAAGATTGCTCAGCAAACCAGCCAATTACAAACATTGCAGGGCTTCAATCATAAATTAAATAATACCTAATAAAGATGCCAATATGGGATCCTCTTCTATTAGGTGATAAAAGGTAGCAGCATTTTATGGAGTTGTTTCCTTAAAGAAACACGTTCTTAATCACATTTGGGCAGTGTGATGAGGTTTGCAAACTAAAGTGCATATAAACAAAGGAAAACACCAAAGGGAACAGCTGCAAGCTGCTAAGTGCAGATCCAAAATATGATACCACAGTGAGCAGGGATTTGGGCAGGTCATAAAATGCTTCTAAAATGAGGCCCATTACTGTCAATGGCCACATATAGATCTGCTGTTTACTCACCATGAAATTGTAGGTGTCAAAAAGTGAAATATGCAACACGGTGTAAAACTAACAGAAAAAAACATCTGGTATTCAGGAGTGAACAAGGTATCTCTCAAACATGTTTTTGCTGGCTACCAATTCTCAAGGAAAGGATGAAGCTGAATGCACAGGATTTATGCAAATACCATTGTCCTGCTCTTGCAACTGTAGTAAGTGTTTATGTTCTGCTTCTTCCATGCTAATAACATCTATTATTAGCAGATCTTGCTCATCTCAATCTAGACAAGAACAGCACACCATTCCAAAGGCTGGGTTAAAAATAATCTCCAGCTATTTTTCACCTACTCAGCCATCCACAGGCTCTTTTTTAAAGTTTAACATACATCTGGAAACAAAGGGTATTTAAAATGAAAGGATGTCTTGCAGGCTTATCCTTGACATTTCAGTAGCTTTTATCTTTGACCTTTCTGCCTGTTCTTGCAATTGAAGACGACACAGAGCGAGGGCGATATCAATAGCACACGAACCCTGCTCGGTGTGCAGGGTGCAGAAGCACAGGAAGCAGAGATTAATTAATAATCTCAGCAGAAAGGCGTCCCAAATCTCCCCTACTTCCAAAGTTTGCAATGCGACTGGAGAACAAAACTGGGAGCATCCAAGTAATAAAATCACAAGTTGAAGAATTATTAATTTGCCTTCAATACTTGACATAGATACTGCTTTAAATGGTCGTTAAGCTTTAGCTCATATATATTTAGTAACATGTATTCTACTCATAATTGCAAATATTTCAAACTCATGAAGAACTATTGGAGTTACTATGGCAACTGCTGAGAAGAGATCAATGTTATCACACTGGCCATGTAAACTATAGATCACATTCAGGTTATTATTTCATTTATATTTGTATAAATCCTCAGAGAATTGCAAGCTTTGATCAATGAACTGGTCTTCCTCACACTAATTTAAAAGACAATCAAGTCAAATCTGCTGAAAGATTTTCCTTCTCACTCTCTTTATTAGCTGCACTCCTTAATTTAAGTGCAGGAAATGCTGGTTTCAAAACAAAATGAGAGTAAGCACTACAATTCAGAACTAGGAAAATATTTTTTTAAAGTATTACTGAAATCAGCAATGGCTACCACATGGAGCTACCAAAATCCATAGACACTGTAAGAAAAAAAACCCAAAAAACACCACAATGAAAGAAAACAATCCAAAACTGGCCATTTAACAGCCATGTGGCAAAAGGTCTGGGCATTACAGAGGATCACAGGATCAGTTTGTATCAGCAGAATCAGGCTTGTGTGAAGCAGGCAAGATTTACCCAAGGATGAATAAACAATCACCCTTCACAAACACGTTCTCTCAGCCTAACCAGCTTCACAAAGGCCTCAGCAGAAATACACACGTCCAGTTTTGGACATCCAACCCCTAGAATCACTTCAGAAAAGAGCAATGAAATCTAAAAAAAAAACCTGCCATAATCCACTAGGGAAAAAAAAAAAAAAAAAAAAAAAAAAAAAAACCCAAAACAAAACACAACAACAAAAAAGTAACAAAACCTCAGAAGAGTTTAGAGTTGTTCGGTCTCAAAGAGATAAGAAAGAGAGACTATGAAAAGAGTTTTCAGACTCAATGATACTGCAGAGTAGAAGAGTGTTCATGTCTGCAACTGATTGGGAGAAGTATTGTGCTTTCATTTCAGTAAAAGAGATTTGGTTTAGAGAAATGATCTAAGGACAGAAATAGAAAGCTTTGTGACAAACAGAGTAAGGAAGAGGAGTCTCAGTGCCGCAACACTAATTTTAAAGCAGGCTACTTAAGAAGCTTCCAGAAATGACAGGCACGTAATTGGTACGTTTTCTATGATTTTTCATTTCAACAGTGGAACTCCTCTACAGCTAAAAAATATATCTCTTGTAAAGCCATAACTTTAAAGACAACATACATTAATACTCCAAGTCATGTAGGGATCTGAGTTTTGGTTTTGTTGCTGGTTTGGTTTTCTTGGGGGAGTTTTGCGGAGGAGGTGATTCGTTTACTTTGTTGGTTTGAATACTTGTGGGGCTTTTGGTTTTGTTTGGTTTTTGGCTTTTTTCCTTTTTTTCCTGAGGAGTTTTGGAATTTTTTTTTAAGAAATGCATTATACAATCTCAGAAATTTTCATGGTTAGAAGGAACCTGCTAAAATCCCCTGGTGTATTCCCCTACTTGAGCAGGGCCAGATAGAACAGGTCTTTCAGGACCATGTCCATAGAAATTTCAAGCATCTCCACAGACAGAAACTCCACAACCAGTCTGGGCAATCTGTTCCAGTGTCTGACAGTAAAATGTGTTATCTTTCAGATGTTCAGATAAAATTAATGCTTTTCAGTTTGTGCCCATTGCCTCTTGTCCTAGCGACATTACCAAGAAGAGCCTGGCTCCTTTTTTCCACTCCCTCCCATCGATTGTTATACTGAAGACCCATAAGAAATAGAGGGAAACAGAGCAAAAACCAGAAAAAACCAAAAAAAACAAAGCAAAAAAAAAATAATTTAAAGAATCAGGGATGACAAAGCCAACCCCAAAAGATAACTGCTCTGGCACTGTGCTATGCAACGAGCGCACCAGCAAGATTTGAAAGGGCTGCCATTACTGCACAGAGGAAAAGAAGGAAATGTAAGATCTGCCGGAATGGCTGCAGGGTGATTGCTTTAGTTTGGCTGCATGGTTTGGTTTGCAATCCTTGAAGCTGAGCGTGGGTTGTGGGGTGAAAGGGAAGTGCCTACGTACAGCAGATCTCCGAGTGCTCGTCGCTGCCGTCCAGGCAGTCGTCGTCGCCGTCGCAGCGCCAGCGCTCCTGGATGCAGCGCTTGTTGCTGCACTGGAACTGCTCTGCCTTGCACAGCTGGGGCAGCACTTCTCCCTCTTTAACTGGGGAAAACATCCAACAAGAACATCTCTTTATCGGCTTGATACAGCCAGAATGCAATACTGCCCCTACATAAATACGTATGACAGAATTCACAGAATGACCAGGCTGGAAGAGACCTTCAAGATCATTGAGTCCAACCCAGCCCCAACACCTCACCTAAACCCAGTGCCACATCCAGGCTTTGTTAAACACATCCAGGGATGGTGACTCCACCTCCTCCCCAGGCAGCCATTCCAGAACTTTATCAGTCTTTCCATAAAAAACTTTTTCCTATTATCCAACCTATGTTTCCCTTGGTGCAGCTTGAGACTGTGTCCTCTGGTTCTGTCAGTTCCTGGAGAAAGAGCCCAGCCCCAGCTGAGCACAGCCACCTTTCAGGGAGCTGTAGAGAATGATAAGGTCACCCCTGAGTCTCCTTTTCTCCAGGCTAAACACCCCCAGCTCCCCCAGTGGTTCCTCACAGGGTTTGTGTTCCAAGCCCCTCTCCAGCCTCGTTGCCTTCTCTGGATGTGTTCAAGCATCTCAACGTCCTTCCCAAACTGAGGGAAATATCAATTCCTGTTCTTGCACTTCAGAGCACTTTTATCTAAACTCAGCATGTCTGAGGTGATTCCACCTGAAGCCTGTAGTGGCACACATATCTGAGTGTGTGGATGAAGGAATGAACTTTTAATAAACAGAAAAAAACCTGAACAGAATGACATTCAAACTGATTTTTGAATTGGCGTTTCATTTACAGTGTAAAGTATCAGTTTAAATATTGCAATACCTCATCAACAGCAAACAGGAAACATTCTGACAGGCCCATTGGCCAAATTCTGGTGCACATTTAGAGATAGGAAATGATTACTAAAAAGCTGATTCTTGTATCCAAGCAACAACTCAAACACCTGCATTATGCAGTGGTACAGACGCAGCAGAGAAGAAAGGATAAAATTCTGCTGGGGTAGAGTTAAGTACCAAGCTAGAAGCTTATTAATAAATCCAGGCAGATGTTCTGCTCCATATCAGGTTCAGAAAGCTTCATGTATAAATGGTACAACTGAGTCCAGGACCCTCTGAGGAATACCAGAATCCTTGGAAAGAGCCAGGCAGTGATGTGTGCTGGGAAAAATCCAGGAAACCTGCCCCATTCCAATCTCAAAGTCTCTAACCTCTCTTCCTAATGCCTACATTGCATCTTACCAGTGCGGAGTCCCCATTCCAGTTACTTCTGCTAAAAAGAAAAAGAGCTTTTTTTTTAAGAAAAGTGATGGCTCTGCCTGGTCACTGCAGGCTCCATAATGTTCATCATGTTATGAAATAATCCTTATGCTTTACTCATATCTACTAAGCTTATTGCTGGAGACTTATGTAAAATGTTACAATTAATTTCAAGAAATACATCAATGAGACTTTAAAAAAAAACAGAGAAAATTTTTAGAAAGATAAAACAAATCTAAACATTTTAAAGAAGAGATACCTGTAGTACCTGGCAAGTTCTTATTTTAATTGAAATCCCCACCTTTTATTAGAACAACTTTTATCATTGTTTAAATGAAGATATATAAAGAAAAGATCAAAGACAGCAATATTTGCACAGTCTGTGTAAGAATCTATCATACATAAATACATCTGCTTGATGTGCTTTATGAACAGTTTCATCATGAACATTTCAATGTCAGATTTCTGTTTAAGATACTTAGTAGAAAAATCTGAAAACTGTTCATATATATTAAATTTAATAATTACATGGATCCATTTATGATATTTTTTAAATATTTCAGTGAACTATTTAAGTGTTTTATCATATCAGATATGCTGATATATTTCCCATGCATTTTATCCTTGAATAGTGTACTTAATATTCTATTTTCTTTGGAAAAGCTTTTATAATCTGTAAACTGTAAACTAGAATCTTTATTCAAGCAATATTTCTTTGTCTTATAGACCCTCTAGGAGGCCACACTTTCTGGTTTTATTTTCATGTCTGATTCGATCCCTTAACAGCAGCATCAACTCAGATATTCTGTAAGAATCTTACTCATGCAGGTTGTACTGTTTTCCTCCAAAAGCTGATTATCAGCACAGGCACAAACTCTGCCTCCAGGAATGGCCAAACAAAGAGTGCTGCAGCCTCCATTATTAACACGACAGGCATTATCACCTGGGAAAAGAAATAAAAAGCAACTTTAACAGCCATGCTAGGACTAAACAATGGGGTTTTTCGTTGCCTTTTTTTTTTTTCTTTAGGAAAAGAAACAAATGAAGAATTTTTCGCAATTACTTTCCTCTTGTGTTAGGAGCACATTTCTCTCACATATTTTGGGTACTGTAGGTTATAATATTTAAACGTAATTAGTTAAAGGTTGCAATACTCAATAACAACAACAACAACAATAATAATAATAATAATTATACCAGAAAAACCTGCACCACCAGCTCACAGCATTTTATCTGCCTGTTTTATGAAAGGAACAAATACTGCAAAATATTTGGCACAGCTACATGCAAACAGTGGCTTCAAGGAATCAAACAGCAGATAAAGGAATGTTCTGAAGTTAACTGGCATCTGTACACATTAAAACAATGTGGCTACAAATGCAGATTAGGAAAAAAAAGAGAGAAAACAAAAGGATAAAGAGATGTATGGCAGATAGAACACAGGCAAATATTCCACTACTCTTTTCTGAGCACATCTGCCATTGCTGTGCTTTGCTTTTCCGCGTTATTGTTCCTTCCCCAAGCTGTTCCCATGAAAACACTGACAGCTGTCAGGTGTTTTAGCATCCACCCTCAGCTCCTCATTCCTGAGGCAACCAGATTTCAGTTGCTGAGAGCCCACAAATGTCCCAATTTCTGTTTGTGTCACTTTGGGCATGACCCTTGCTTAGATCTGCACTGCTGGGGACACCCAGCTTCCCATGAGAAGAGCTCTGCTGACTTCAGGTGCTGCTGAGAAGTGATTGTGATCAAGCAAGATACAAAACTTCATGTCTGCTGAACCTTTAAGTGAAAACTTTTTTTCCTTTTTTTTTCAACTTCCTGTTCTATTAAAAAGCAGTTCCTCCTTTTAAAGGTGTAGAAAACATTTATCAGCTTGCTGGCCTAAACAAGACTCCATACAATTCCCTCTCCTCAAAGCTCCTCACTTCACTTTTCATAGAAAATGTAATATTAAGTTCTCATGGAGCTATGAACATGGATATTAAAGTGTCCCATCAGAGCCAGTCCTGCAGGTGCAGGGAAGTCTCTTTAAATTATCAAATAAACATCAGCCAATGAACAAATAATTTAAGATTTTGAAAAGTTTTATATTTTAAGATGCACCTTAATATGTCTTACAATATTGAGCAGCGTTTAATAACCTTTTTCTATACTTTTTCTGATCCACCATATGCAACATTTCTTAGAAAGAAAATGTGCCAACAGTCCATTAAGGACCCAGTGAACTTTTAAATAAAATTGTGCAGAATGATTAATAGAGAATGATGTGAAAGGCGATTGTGGTACTTGTACTTTCAGTGGACAGGGTGTGAGTGAGAGGACAAGAACACAGCTCTATAACCAGGGAAAATGGGAATTCTCTGAGAAGTCTGAGGGCTTGATCACAATTTTAGAAAGAGCTTAGATTGGACACTCAATACACATTATTAAATCCTGACTTCAAGTCTGAGACTATGATCAAACAACTAAAAAAAATCAACTGTTACAGCTGTGGTCACCAAAAATGAAATATTATGAACTAAAGATCAAAAAGCCTAAGAAATGTATTTGAGTTTAAATTTTGGAAAAGCTCAGGTAAAAGAAAACCTCAGAAAAAGTGGCCTTGAAAGTCTCTCCATCTTTACAGGGCCATCATTGTACAAATCAAAGGATGTCAGTAACACAAAGATTTGAAAAGTTCTCAGAAGATGCCAAATAAACAAACCAAAATACAATCTTCAAAAGTGACTCCAAAATTACATGGCACAAGTCAAAACATTTGCAGTGATTCAAATAAAGCATGTACATGAGTTTGTCACCTCACTAAAAGAGAATAAACCTACAGAATAAAAGAGTATTTCAGCCACATGTGATGATTCTGAAGCCCAATGAAAGCTGAAAATAAATATATAAAAATGAAATCACTAGATCAAAGTCAAATGGTCCATCTTGAAGATGAAAAGTTCCTACTTAACCTCATAATTGGGATGACAAACTCCTGCACAGTGGGTTATGTGCTAGGTAAAGTGATAAAAGAGGGGATGATGACAAGGAAAAGAGAAGTAACAAGAGTTAAAGCAAAAATATCCAAGATAAAAAGGTTTATAAAGTGCAGTCTTCAACCTGAAGGTGCAATGAGACCTTCAGTCCCATCAGTCTTGCTGAAGAGACTCCTAGGCTTAAATGTCTCCCAAAACACAGTTCAAGTAGGTGAAACCTCTTTATTGAACAAGCTGTAGGACCTGTAAAACTATCAAGTATTTGGGGAATTAAATTTCCTCGACTACAATTCCTAACAGCTATTTTATATGGCTGTTCTTAAAGTAGCCCCAACCTTTTAAAATACTTTCTAAGCTACTATCGTATTTTTCATATTTTGACAGCTTTTAAAACAGTTGTTGCCCTGTTGATTGCATGTGAATAAATTAGGCCAATTCCATTTTAATTAGCTAAAAAATTAGTTCAGAGCTAAACCAATTACAACAATGTAATTGCATTTCAGTCCTCGTTCTCAGAAAAAAAAAAAAAAAGGAAACCGTGCACATGTGTTTAATCTTTTCTCTAATTTAGGAGATACACTGAAGTATTTATTGCATTTGTAGGTTCTCATGAACCTAACCTCAAGTACTGTTAAATTGGGCAAGCCCACTCTTAGGATCATCCTCCACACGTGAGGAGCAGCAGCCTGGTGCTAGAGCTCTTCTTTGCAATCTGAGGAGTTAAAACATTAGCTGATTTCTAAAAAGACTACTTTAACTGCTGTAAATACACTTAGTCCAGAGTTATTTACATGGAATAGCAATCCAGCCTTTCAAAGCATTGGAAATACCTGCAGGGTCATATGCTGAGTGTAAATGCAACTCCTATGATTACTATGCCTCACCCTCCCATGTGTTATGATGCACAGAGACCCAAAGACTCAGCCTAAGAAAGTAAGGTGAATTCTAAGTTCTGAAAGCAAGAAAAGGAAAAAAAAAAAAAAAAAACAACCAAAACCCATTCTTCCTCAAGGGGATCGTGCCTCATGAGAGAGAGACCATGAAAAACACCTCTCCTTGAGGAGATCCCAAAAGATTCATTTCCTTACCCAAAGCACAAAGCAAAGCAGGATTGGAACAGTATCCTGGGAAAGCCCCCCTAAAAATGCCAGTCTGAACTGAACCATGCCCAAATGAAATGACATTTCCTGCTTGTGTGACAAGACCAGCAAGATCAAAGCAATCCCCTCAAAAGATCACAGCCAAAAGTTTCTGAGGTAAGTGTATTGTACAGCATGTTATATCTTTAATATACAACTCGTCTATAAAGTGGTTTTCTGTGGTTTTCTCTGTTCAACAATTCAGCCTTGAGCCTGCTCTTTTGCAAGGAAAACATGCACGCACACACACACACACAAATAGTTTCTTTAAAAGAAATTTTTATGCTCCTTTGGGAGCAATGGCAAGATCAACCTCACTGAGCATGACAAAAAGGGAAGTTCCTAAAGGCTGCAGTTAGCTTACAAAATTCCAATTACAATTTCAAACAAAGAATATATTAACAAGCCAAATTCCCTCCCTTAAGACTTTAGCTCATTCAGCAAAACTGTCTAAGAGGCAATACTTTCTCTCTCTGGTGTCAGCCTATTTGGAAGCCAACAGCAACTGCATTAAATTTCCCTTTTTTCTGAAAAATAAAAGAATTTTCTGAGTTCCAAATAAAGCAGCAGTCATATTGAAAGCAAACACTGCATCTTCTACTAGCAGGCACAGCATTCTGAAATTTGGCCACCTTGAGGGCAGATTTGGGCCCAGATTTTGCATTAAAAACACCAACCAAACAAAACCCACACTAAATACAAGAAAAACCCCAAACAAACTATACTTTTACATGTCTTTGAATGTCAGAGAGTGCCTGAACAGCAGCTGGGATAAGAGGAACACTGCTACAGCAACCCTGAGTTAGCACAATGCTACACAGAACAGCTTGGATTAGGGAAAGGAAGTTTAGATGCTACAGTATCAGAAAAAAGAAAATTTAAACAGCATAAAAATAATCTTTTAAAAAGTATTTTATCTGTTTTAATTCCTGATGCTCATTTTTATGTTTGGTGGCAGACCAAACAATCTGGTAATTAGAAATATATTTTAACTTAAGAGAGCAAATAAATACTCAACAACTCATAGGAACACTGCATGTAGTAAATGGAATCCAAAGTTTCCTTCAGTAAAACACATTTTTATCTTAACCTGTAGAGTAGCAATTGTATTTTCTAAATTCCATCCATGCAAACCTATGGCTTTTATCTCATTTCTCTACTGATACAAGTAGCAACAACTATGGATTTTTCCACTACTCTCAAACTACCTTTGTCCTCAGCAGCATACAGTGTTGATTGTAGACCAAGATGGGGGAGCAAATTAAAAAAAAAAAAAAAAAATGCAGGCAGGATCTATGATCTCATTAAGAAAAAGTAAATGTAATCACATATTTTATATCTATGAGCCAATGCAGATATGTTTCCCTCTGTAATTGATACCTGCACAGCATCTCTTGGTCACACAAGGAGAAAGGGTAATAAAGGCAGAGTGAATGCACAGAAGGAATTAAGACAGGAATAATGCTGTGATTCACTTTTTAGTATTTATGAGAGAATCAATTTCTACTTCACTGGACTGAAACTCTGGACTTTCTCATGCCACAAGCCATATTTGTTTTTCTATTTTTGTTCATCCAGTCACCTCAAAATGCTTTGAGACTCTAAGGGAAAATGCCCTTTAACAACAAAACTCTGGAGAAACTGTACAAGTACCTTGCTGTTTGCGTGGATCATAAATCTGGAGCCCAAACAAAGGTGGCCTCTCACTTCTCAACAGTGTCACATTCCTTGTTACCAGATCCAACTGGAAAATTGACCCATTCATGTAATCTGTCCAGTATATGTAATTTCCATGGTGTGACAGTCCAAAAGGATGATTCAAATCTTTTCCATTGTAGACTACCTGCAATTAATGAGTGGTAGGTGAACATCAGCAAGGTTAAAAGAATCCTTAATTTTTTAGAGAAGGTAAAACAAGAAAGAGGAAAACTGAGATCATTACTGTCCCAAACATAACAACCTACTGCAATAAAATGAAATAAAGAGTGCAAAGCCCTTCTGTGCAGCAGAACCAATATCTAACTTGAAATAAAACTTAATAGAAATTCATGTTATGTGGTCCCAATCAGAGAACACAGGAAGTGGTGCAGTCTCTGGGACTGGAAGGATCTGAAAGATGTACAGGTGGGGTTTAGGGTCGTGGTTAGTGGTGAATTTGGCAGTGCTGGGTAAAGGGTTAGACTTGAAGATCTTAAGAACTTTTCCAACACAAACAATTCTATGATCCTGTGATTTTAACCCAGCAGATTCAGTTTGGAGTCATTGGTTTCATTCTTCTGGCTGGGATCCTTGCTTGAACCAAGAGCCTTTTTTTTACCTTGCCTCTAGAGAGAAGGAAGGAGCTTCTCACAAGCCCTACCTTGTCTATTTCTGGGCACAAACCCAAGAGAACGGGGAGATAAAGACAACTAAAATACTCTTTTGAGGTAGTTGACAGACATCACCCCTTTTACCCTTTAAATTTTCTCATTGGACTTGAAATCTTATAGTCAAAGCTCCTCATCTCTGAACTGCTTTTGATCCAAATTCATCAATCAGTCAATAATCTGACAGCTATTAGTGGGATTAAGGACCTCCCTGTCCCCCAAAGTCTTTACTGTATTAATGACTTATAGATGTGACTGATCCAGTTAAATTTTGACCAAAATAACCTATAATTAAATACAAATGATTAAACATCAAAACCAAGTATTTTATAGTTATTTTCAGCTACATAAATTCAAGTAGTTAAGCATTTTTTCTTACATCTCAGGATTATAGAAAACTCACTTTTCAAAAAAAAAAAAAAAAACATTCTGTGACACACTTCAAAACAAAACCTATAGACATGTGTTTTTTATTATTCACCAGTCACTAATTTTATGAAGCAGATGGTAAAACTTCCCCAAATTATCAGACTCCAGTTTGAGCCTTAACCATTGTCAAAGTCTCTTATTCTGTGCTTGTTGCTTCTACAAACCCACACAGAATGACTGCACAGATCTTGTATCCAGCCAGTACAGGCATTAGTAACAGCTAAAGCAACCTCTCTCTATCTCTAGTACTATTTACTGAGTGCTGCCCCTCTGAATATTGCCAAAAATGCTCAAAAGAGGAACAGAGATTCAGATAAACCCATCCAGCAAAGTTCAAGGAAAAGCCTGTCTTTGGCAAAGCCAAAAAGAAAGGGTTTTTCTACCGAAAAGCTCTTTGAAGATTCATGGCTGAATCCAAATATACCTATTTGCCACATGAGAAAAATAGGTCAAAAAAAATAAAATAAAAGCAATGTTTGGTTTCACTTAGGCCAGAGGAACACCCTAAGCTGTGTTTCAGCCTCTCACTCGAGACTGCCCCCATGGCTCCATCAGAGGTGACGCGGGACACGCCGCGTGTTTCGCAGACTTTAAAATCCTTGGGAAGTATTTCAACACAACACAATAAAATCCAGAGACAGAACATGCCTGTGGCAAACCAGCAGCATTTCTCTTTTACCTTTCTGTCAGTCCCATTCAAATAGATCCTTTCAATGTGATCATAATAGGCATCGCACCAGTAGAGCACGTTGGCACGGTGGTCCAGAGTTAAACCATTTGGCCAGAGCATCTTTGATGTGACAAAAACCTGCCGGCTGTAGCCATCCATCCAGGCCTTCTCAATCCTCCCCACGCTGGCATCTATTTCATCTTCCTCCCAGTCTGTCCAATACATCCATCTGGGGAATTACAGAAATGAGCATTCACATCCCATTTTAATCAGGTGAATTGTGCTGCAGGCTTTTAGCAGCAGCTCCTCCAAGCCAGAGCAATTTTGACTTTTTCGTGTTTCTTTCCATTGCTGTTTCTGCAAGCTCTATTTACTGTCCCTGACCACTGGATGCTGCTGAAGTGACACTTATGTTATTTTGCTCATATTGTGATAAATTATATGAATGCCACAGAACCAACAGACAAGAAAAGTGAAAGAATTAAGACCTTATTCATTCCCATCAGAATTACAGGGTTTCTTTATTTGTTGTGTTTTTAAACCATTACTTGTACTGACTTGGTCAAAAACATCACATTTTTACAGTGAGCTGGTTCTGGCCAGGTCAGTTTGCCTTTATGATGTAAATATCCTTTTTATTACATCTAATTCTATCAAAGAAGTTGCAGCACAATAATTATTTGCACTCTGGTTTTAGAGCTAAAGGGTGACCTTGATATTCTGTGAACTTCATGAAAGCAGCTAAATCATTCAGAAAAGTGTAAGGTGTACTTTGTCCATCACAAAAATATTTAGAAACAGTTGCTTTGAAAATTAGTTGAAAAAATGCCAGTAGGCAATTTGAGCATAGTTTATGGCTTATAGTGAAGCAATATAGATTAAAAAAAAAAACAAACAAAATCTGAAAGAAAGGCACCAATATTGCTTTGGAAAAGTTTAAAAAAATCCATTAACTCCTCTAAAAGTATTGGCTCAGAGGAATTCTATGAGCCATTCTCTACTGGAAACTACAGAATAAACCTTTCCTTATTGAATTATTCTGGATATCATATTCTATTACAGAATTTGCCCTTGAAAACAGTCATTTCAACCATTTAAAATATGCAACTTGAACTTGTACAAAAACAGAGGGTAAAAAATATGCTAAGAAACCACTTTTCTTTTTCCTCTTTTTTTTAAACATGTTTTTCCCTAAGGAAATGAGTAAATGGGAAGAAACACTTAGAAACCTGTAAGCACTCTGTGAATCATCTCAGATTGTATCACATAAAGTCACATAATTTCATAAATGAAAACATTTGCCAGACAGCAGATGTTTACTTTTAGTCAAACCTAGGACTTCAATTAATAAGCATTAAAGAGAACAAAAACATCATGCCAATCTTAAATCCTATTTGTTCATCCTGCTTTAATTGCTATTAATATTCCTCACCTTTTCTTTCACTGGATCTATGTTTCTGAATTACCTTCTGTGATCCTAACCCATTAACCATTTAATTGGCCTGTACTTGGAAGAATAAAGTCCTGAAATTTAAATACTGAATTTTGAATGATAAACTGAAATGAAAAAATATTTTCTTATCACATCTGTGTAAATTATATCAAATCTACTAGTCAAAAAAAAAAATTCAAATGCACTTTTATGTATAAGGATAATTTGATATTTATGAGAAACTGGAAAATAAAAAAAAAGAAAAATTGTTTGCAGATTTGCACATGCAGCTTTTTTGTTTACTTCTCATTTCTCTCAAATCACCCCCTAGAAGGCTGTTTTGGGTTCTGTTAATGTTTTTGTAAATATGTGCAAAGGACATCAGTCTATTTTTGATCCACAAGCCTTACAAACTCCATTGCATGTTTGACTCTAACAGCACTAGGTTTAATCACAGAATTATAAACCCTGCACATGCCCTGAGGCTCAGGTCAATATGGCACTTATTTTACTGGGAGACAAAATATGTTTTACAAATATTTACATGACTTCTCAACAGCAATTACTGAGCTTTTCCCCATTAACTTTTTGTCTGTCCTTATTCCATTTATCCTGTCATAAGCTAAAACCTGCTCACAGTGACAAGCATTTATGTCCTTGTGCTTTAATTGTATCTCAAAATGCAGTTAATGCTCCAACACCGGTTAAATCAAGACTAAAATTTTGGAAACACAATTAAAAAGCCATAATAAATGCTATCCCTCAGGAAGAGCTTCCATGAGAAGTATAATCATGAAGGACACGCTATTTTATTAGAGAAGTGTTTTATATAATGGCCCTTTTCAGGCAATACATCTTCATACGCTGCTTCCTGTGCCACGCATTTACTGAGCTGGAAAATTTAACAAAGTAATTGCAGGTGTGGTTATGGCTCGTGGTCTCATTTTAAACCCTCACTGTCTGACCTTAATGAATTGTAGCCTTTCCACAGCCACTTCCACTCCTCAAAGGACAGGCTCAAAAGGGAAAACCTGAGGGGGCAAATATTTTCTGTAATAGGAAAATAGCAATCAATCCAGCCACACTGGAACTACCTACCTACATCATTCTTCAGTGATTTTTTAAGTAAACTACCATTATACCATAGTAATATAATGTGGATTTTCTTTACTATGCAGCCTACCAAAATTAATTTAAGCTAACAGGTAATGAAGAGTACCTGTTTCAGTTTTGTAAACCAATGTGTACAAGGATACAGTCATAACTGGCTCCAGAAATTGAGATTACAGAGAGAGAAACACAGGAGAGCATCTTAAAATTCACTTGATATTAAAAATTCATACAGGACTTACACCTTCAATTTATTTGAGAAAAAGGTGAGTCACATTCAGATTAACAGGACAGACATGCAACAGTGACAGGCATACAAATTCTTCTGAAGGCTTCAGGGCAAGAATGCTGGGCAGGAATTACAGATATATTACAGACTCCTGAAGGATTACAGATCACTACACGAGTCTACAAACCTCATCCTGAGCAAATTGAATCCTGTATTTATGCCACAAAGACAACCATTACAGAAAAATCAGTTTGCTTCATACCCATTGACAGGATCGACAACAATTCCTCTGGGGTGAGACATGTCTCCTTCCAACAAGGTTTTCCTGCTCTGAGCAGCTTTTTCCAGTCTGGCAACAGCAATGGTTTTCCTGTGGCCATCATTGGTCCAATAGAGATTATTTCCAATCCAGTCCACTGCTATGCCCTCCACATTATCAAGATCTGTTGAGAGAGAGAGAACAGTAGTAAAAGATTCATACTGTTTATGTTCTATATGTACTTATGTTCACTATTTGTTATGTGATATCCATGTCATGTTTTTAAAATTGCTTCTTTTCCCTTTATCTACTGGAGGCCCAAAGCAAATTACAGCTATTTGGTACCAACCAAAGTACCAACTAAACCTTGTTCACCTAAGAAACTAAACCTAAATTTTGTAAATCAGTCACAGATGTAGAGATGACAATACATCCTGTGAGACAAAATATGAGAAAGGTATTTGAAAAATAAAATTTAAAAAAGTAATTTTAAAAAGCGGTATGAGCTGAGGAGTCTTGCAAAATGTGTTTTAACATTTTTATCAATATTTCTGATACACCTGAACATCACTTTTGGGAAGCTATTTTTCCTTGTAGTATAAGAAACTGGAGGGAAGCAAAGGTGTCAGAACCAGCTCTCTGGGACAGGAAACAAGAGAATGATGAAATTTCTAACCCAGCAACCACCTGTTCCGACAAGAATCACCCAAAGCACAGACCAGCTGTGTCTGAGAGCAGTGCCAGCGGCTCAGCCAGCTTCCCCAGGCTGAGGGACACTGCCAGTTCTGTTTTTCATCTCTCAGTGCCTTTGCTACATTCTTTTGAAAAGGAAATGTCAGAGGAAATTGAAAGTTCCTGGAAGAGGAGAGTGGCCTTTGGTCTTGGCGTGGTCAAGGAGGTTGAGAAAAGTTCTAAGAAGGGAAGGGAAAAGAAGAGAGAATTTAACCAAGGACCTGGAGCCCAAGGCCCAGAGAAATAAGAAACCAAAAAGCTGCTGAACAGAACAGGCAACACAGAGAAACTTGAGCTGTGCAAGAAATGTCCTATCGAGCTCTGAGAGGCTTCAGCAGATTTTGCTCGAGTCAAGAAACCACTGACATGGCTAATATCAAGCTTGAGGACACTGACTGATTTGTTCAAAACCCATTTTATTTTTATCCTGTCTGACATAGGCAATTTGAGCTAAACACAGTTCTTATACTAATAAGCTCAGATTTTTATATTAATAAAATAATCTTTTTAAGGAAAATATTTTGCTGATTTTTTGCTTCTTTGGGAGTCAAACCAGTCCAAATATGGGCTGTATTGGTATCAGCAGCAAAACTGTTTGATTAGGATGCTGGACACCTCCTAAAATTGACAAGACTTTTGCTCCACATCTATTCAGCTTCATCTATTACTGTCTTTGAGCTACCTTGCCTTCTGCAGGAATTTTGGGCCAAATGTAATTCTAAACAATATATAATTTAAGTCAATGAAACCCTTCATGGTAACTAGATACTAAATATATCAGAAAGTTTGGGGATTTTTTAGGAGAATTCTACAGCACGACCCTATAGAGATAAATTCCATTGGTTTTGTGGAGTTATAATTAAAAAATCACTTTTATTTCACTAAAAGCTTTAAATACATTAATGACTCTTCAAGTGGGTTTCATATCAAGTAGTAAACAGGAAGAAAACAATGGTCATTCTGCCTTTCTTGGCTTGATTTGACTACAGTAACTCAGTCCTGCAGTAAAGCCCTTTCAGCATAAAAGGGACGAGGTAATAAAACACCCTTGTGATCATTCTCCACTTGCTAATTGAAAAGTTAACATTTGTAATCCTGGAATTTCCACCAGAATTTTACTACCAACACTAATATGAGAGCTCCAAATATGTTGAAGGTAGATGGGAGGTTTTTACAAACAGTTCTAGAGGCAGCAGTTTGCCACGCTGCTGATCAGTATGAAACAGAGAACAGGCAGAACATTTAATTTGGTACAGAATGACCAAGCTCACCAATGCCATGTGTAATAAATAGTGCCTCAAATGCTAGATTAACATAAAACCTGGTGGGAAAATAATTCTTCTATACACCAGCCATCTAAACAGCTTCCAAAGAGTTTCACAGACTTACTTGGCCTTGTTTAAGCAACAGGTCGACCATCTTGACTAATATTTACAAGTAAATGTTATAAGAATTTTAGGGTCACAGCAACCCCCCAGAAAATATTAGTGATACAAAGACAAGTAAAAAACAAAACCCTGACCTTGTGTACATGTTACATACACTGAGCAGTATTTAGATCCATTTAAAAATGTCAGTGGCTTTTAAAAACACAGACATTAAAAATGTCTAAAGTTTTTTTTCCAATTTTTAATGTAAAAGACTGATTTTACATGCAAGTCTGAAAGGTTAATTATAATTTTTGTTGCTGGTGGAAGTACAGTACTGCTGCAGCTGTGCCACCAGCCCTAAGCCAGGCTGTGCTGGGGGCTGTCAAATTGTTATCAACTCTACCCAGCAGTTTGCTTCCCAAAGTGAAGAAACAGAAATCACAGCTGAAACTGTATGGGAAATCAAACTCCAGCAGTGTGAGGTGCTCAGTGATCTCAATTCCCAGTCAACAGCTGTAGGATCAGGCTCTCATGTAGGCAAACTGTAATTATCTGAGCTGCAATGCTGTCTGAACAAGTGTATATATTCGCAAAAAAACCTGATAGCCACCAAAAAAAAGGCAACTTCTAATCTGAGAAGTGGCACCTACCACAGCTAGAAGCTCTTAGCAGCACGCTGTTCAAAGCAAATATTACACCACCTCCTGACACACCTGATTTTCTGCAGTAGCCTTCCACCAAGGAATGATTTAATCTGTCCCTGCTGAGTTTGTGAGAGTTGACAAGAATAAAAGCTGAGGCGTTAGGGCTGGAGGCCATATTAATTTTTTAAATCATGAAAAATACATTAACAAATGTTCTTTAAAAATACTTAAAAGTTAGGAAACTACACCAAGTTAGAACTAACAATGTAAGCTCCTGGGAAAGGGGAGAATGGCAGTGACATATTTTTGGTCTTTGCAAATAGAATCACCAAAAATAAACCATCCGATAATCCACAGCTCTTTCAGTATTGCATTAATATTTTTGCTATCTTGTACTTATAAAGAGTAGACACTGTGCTTAATCATTATTTACAGGAATATCACCAATTTTCTGGTTTGGCGTACAAAGTTTATTCATGTTTGAGTTGGCCAATCCCAACCTGTTTGACCCTGTCTGACTCCAATCTGTCTGACACCTCTCAGCCAGGATGCTCCTTGCTGCTCCTTTATAATGTTTTAATTTACATATTTCCTGCTCCTTCCTCTACTCCACATCCGAGCTACTTCCCTGTCAAATGAAATGCACAGTTAGGAAAGGAAAGTCAGCCATGGAAGATGTGAGATGTACATTATCCATTCCCGTGCTGGCAGTGAAATGAAGAATTACCAGACTGACAGCTGAGTATTTGTTATTTTCTGAGACAAATGCCCTTTATTAACCATTCACCAGAGCAGGGTAAAGAGCCTGTCACCATTCCTTACAATGCTGCTGAAGGGATCTTTGTGCAGGCTCTGAGGAGAGACCTTACACTAAAAGAGCATCATATCACTGCACAGAGGAGATGGCTCCTCAGCAGTGTGCATTAAAACATGCCTCATGAATGACAGGGAGTGAACATCCCTCTGCTGAAACAATGGTATTTTAGTTACTTTCACTGTCCTGAGCTTCCATTCACAAGTAAATAGATGAAGCTCTCTGAAGGCTAAGATGAATATTTATGCTTCTTCTTAGATTGAGGACCAGAAAATAATTAGTGTAGAATGAATTGCAGCTGAGGCAGTTGCCACCTCCTGCTGAAGCAGTATTTCAGAGAAGGGTCCATAAAGGGAAACAAAATATAAATTGACAAACTGGAAGATTTTTTCACTACAACAACATTTGGTGTGATGAGATATGATTCTAAAACAAGGAGATTCAGTGTAGTGGGAGATGGGGAAACTAAAGACTTGCTGGCATTTTCTCTTATTGCTATAATAAATGTTACAAGCATCTTAATTAAGGTTCTAATAAATGTTTAGGTCTAACTGTTGCTTCCACATTCACAATGGAAAATGCATCAGGAAAGACAATGCTTTTTTCCTAATGAGTTTTCAAGCACTACAGACAGTCTCATCCTGCCAAACTACTTGAATAAGCTCCAGAATCCACAGTGTGATGCAGGCTGGAGTGAAGAAGTCTTATAAAGCCTGCAAGGATTTGGGATGGCTCAACAAATATCCAGCTACTGGAAGGACACAGTGGGGAAATAGGAATTACTGACCAGTGGTGAACTTAAATGGACACAGTAAGAATCCACAACAGAGTTACTTAACCAAACTTTACATTTCTGCCCTCAGGAAAAAAAAGAAAAAACAGGAGGCTGTAAAAAACATATTTCCAGCTCTGTTCAAGGTCAAATTTGTTTTCCACGGGAAACTCAAAAAAACCCTTTAAATTATCTGCAAATGTCAGTTCAACTTCTCGGTAGTGAGCATCTCTGAACGTCACCAGCATTGAGCATCACCCACCATCCTTGAGGATTGTTTCTCTCTCTGTGCCATCAATTTTCTGGCGTCCAATCAGGAAACTGGTGGTATCAGCAAAGTAAATGTAATTGGTTTCAGCGTGGAAGTCCAGAGCACGAGGATTGACCAGGTTCTCGATGGGGATCATGTACTCATCTGACATTTTGGTATTCAGGTCCATTCCCCGGATTATTCCCGGCCGCCCCTTCCCATAAAAAAGAAACAATTCATTCTTTGGTCCTGCAAAAGAAAGATTACAAACATAAACAACTGATGCTGCCTAATCTTCTTCACAGTGCATAATGTCCCTGTTTAATTAACTGGCATAATTAGTGGGGAGCATGAGCCTTATTCGATACCGAAAATTAAACTTCCATATATTCGGAAGGTATCTAGATTAAAAAACAAACAAACAAACAAACAAACAAAAAAAACACCCCAAAAATGGAAAAAAAAACAAACAAGAAAAAATAGCTAACTAAATTACCTTATTCAAAACACAAGTTACTTCAGGGAGCTGCCTACATCTAATTTTTTTTTTTTTCATGTAAAAGTTCACACTGAAAAAGCAGTTGTCGATCACAGAATAACTTTGCATCTGCTGTGAAGTGGATATATATAGCTCTGTAGACATTTAATTTTACAATTCATTAGGATCTATCAAGGTAATGTAGACCACGACTGAAGTAATCTTAAAATCTAACAGCACCATGAAGGCCAGCATATACAAAATGCTTTTTTTTCCACCTATAGTTTCTCAAAATCAAACAACAAAAAAGAATAAATTTCTTTTAGATTGAAAGGAATAAAACAAACCAACATACTCTGTTCTTTCCAGCTGAGGTAGAAAACACGGATACCCAAAGTTCATATTTCTAAGATTTTTACAATTTAAACAAATTTAAACAAAGCTGATTACAAACAACTGGAGCTTAGCAAAGTGATTTTCTTTCCTTAAAGATACTTATCCTTAGAGCCTTAATGCTATCAATATACCTCTTAAAATTCTCTCTGTATTTTTCCTGCTGGCTCTCAGGGCTTTTTGATGGAATTGTCAGTGAAAACTGCATCAGGTTTGACTGAGGTCAAATAAATCCATCTACCAGCATCCATCAGAGTTCTAACTGCGTGTCTTTTATCTGAACTAAATCAAAACCAGGCAAAAACCAGGCATTCCCCAAAGCTCCTGTTGGCTGTAGGTGACCAACAGATTGTGCACATGTGACCTTAGGTATAACCAGAGCTGCACAAATCACATTTGTTTTCACAGGGTATTCTGAGAAAAACCTTGCCTTGTTCACATGAATGTTCTGCTTTTGTGCTCTAAGTTGATTGTATGGGTGGAAATTGTAGCAGCACCCGTGTGCTGTGAAAAGCCATGGCACATAAATAAAGAGTGAGGCTGGTTAATGTAAAATTTGTGATAAATTTTGTATTCTTTGAGCATTCCAGGTTTAACCTGTCACTTCCAGTGAACTGAGCCAAATCAAATAACATTAAGGGAATGAAAGGAGCATGTGAACAAAGTGTCAGGTACATGTTAAAAGTGTGTAATATTATATAGTGGAAAACTTAGAGTTTAATGTTTTAGGATATAGTAATATATATAAAGTAAGACAGAAGTTTTAGGATAGAAGTTAGGAAGGTTTTACCTTTTTTATTATGAGTTTAAGTAGTATTATAATTAATAAATTGTATTTAAATTATAATAACAGTTACAATTATTAATTGTAATTAAATTGAAAAGTTTATATTACAGGTTATAAGTAATTATTTATTAGATGAAAAGTAAAAATAATTTAAGTATTATTTTTTACCTAGATAGTTTATCTTTAAAAATATTTTAAAAATATATAAAAAATATAACTCTATTTTTAGTTTGTTAAAGTATTGTAAAATTCAGAGTTTGTGAGACTACAGTATAAATAAGAATTAATAAATATTTAAATTTACAAAAATACTGTCTCACACATTTAACTTGAAACACACTTTACCCCAAAGCAGCCCATGTGATTTGCTAGAGAACACCCAGAACCATCCCCGGGACTATTCCTGGCTGTGACCTCAAGGACATACTTTTGCATGACCTGCCATCAGTCCCCAGGATGAAGCCAGTCCTGCAGCGACAGGTCCTTGCTTTGTGGCTGCTGCTGAGCAGGCAGATGTGGGAGCATCCCCCCGGCATTCCGGACGGATCCGACTCACACGCGTGGCTTCTGACTATGGCGAGGGGAAAACAGCACACATCATTGGAGGCAAGGCAATTCCATCAGCGTGGCAAGGGGTTAGAGAGAGGGAGAACATAAAGAAAGGGGGTTTGGGTCACAAGAAATCTTTCCCCAAAATATAACTGCTAAGGAAGGTGTTTTTTAAAAATGCTGAGCAGGCAGATATAGTAGCATTCCCAGCATTCCAGATGGATCTAAGTTACACGTGTGGCTTCTGACTATGGCGAGGGGAAAAGAGCTCACATCATTCTAAAGCAAGGCAATTACATCAGCATGGGGAGGGGTGAGACAGAGGGAAAACATAAAGAAAGAGGGTTTTTTTTGACAAGAAAAATATATTTCCCCAAAATATAACTGGGAGGGGTTAGAGAGAGGGAAAACATAAAGAAAGGGGGTTTGGGTCACAAGAAATCTTTCCAAAAATATAGCAGGCAGATGTGGGAGCATCCCCTGGCATCCCAGATGGATCCAACTAATTTTAAGTATTATTTTTTACCTAGATAGTTTATCTTTAAAAATGGTTATTAAAATATATAAAAAATATTATTTTTAGTTTGTTAAAGTATTGTAAAATTCAGAGGGAAAACTACAGAATTAATAAATATTTCATTTTCAAAAATTTAAACAAGGAATGTGTTTGGACTATTACATTCCTTTTGCATGACCTGCCATCAGTCCCCTGGAGAAGGTGCAGGGGAAAACATAAAGAAAGGGTCTTGTGTCAGGCAGAGAAATCTTTCCCCAGGACGGATATAACTGTGGTTCTGAGTATTCTCTAAAACAGCACCATCACCCAGGATTCCATCAGCGTGGCAAGGGGTCAGAGAGGAGAACATAAAAGAAATTTTTTCTCATTTGCTTTTCCCCAAATATAACTGCTAAGGAAGGTGTTTTTAAAAATGCTGAGCAGGCAGATATATAGTTCCATTGCATTCAGATGGAGTTGTTTTCACTCTTTGGCCAATGGCAAAAAAAAATTATTATCATTTAAAGCAAGGCAATTATCCATTCAGCATGGGGAGTATAATACAGAGGTATTCTTTAATGCAATATTTTACAATAAAAATATATTTCCCCAAAATAGAACATGGAGGGGTTCAGAGGGAAAACATAAAGCCTGAGTTGGGGATCCAAGAAATCTTTCCCCAAAATATAACTGCTAAGGAAGGTGATTTTTAAAGATGGTTTTGTGGCTGCTGCTGAGCAGGCAGATGTGGGAGCATCCCCCTGGCATCCCAGATGGATCCAACTCACACGCGTGGCTTCTGACTATGGCGAGGGGAAAAGAGCTCATCATTTAAAGCAAGGCAATTACATCAGCATGGAGAGAGGTTAGGGGGAAAACATAAAGAAAGGGTCTTGTGTCACAAGAAATCTTTCCCCAGGATATAAATGTGGCAGTAACATTCTCTGAAAAAATTCCATCACCCAGGATTTTTCTCCTGGGAAGCTGAGAAGCTTCAGAGAAAATGAAAACAATTCTTATCTCATTTGCTTCTCCTGTGTTGTGCTCATGTGGAATGTGTTTGGAGATTGTTTACCCACAGGTGATTGTTCCATTGGATTCTGCTGTGAGTTGTTTTCACTCTTTGGCCAATCAGTGCCAAAAGTCATTATTATCTTTTTAGCATTGAGTAAGTATCCATTCTGTATTCTTTGGTATAATATAGTTTAGTATTCTTTAATGCAATATAGTATAATAAAGTAATAAATTAGCCTTCTGAGAACATGGAGTCAGATTCACAATTCCTGCCTGAGTTGGGGATCCCTGCAAATACAATACATAACTTCTAAGGAAGGTGTTTTTTAAAGATGATGTCCAAGCTAGGACAATAAAGCCCAGGGCTATCATGCCATGCCTGTGACTGTGTGCAATCACCCCTTTGTGAAGGAGCTCCTGCACAGCCTTTGCTGGGCAGTGCTTCCCTGGGGGAGCTGACACTTCTCCCCTTTTCCATTCGTTGCTTTGGTTCATGGGGTTGGTTGGGGTTTTCTGAGGACAGAGTGCATCCCATGCCCACACAGTCTGGTATTCCTTCTACTCCATTAGACAGCACCTTTCTGGGCAGGCACATGTGCTGAAACTAAGGAACAAAACAAGCCCTGTGGAATTCTTCCATATTTATAGAACCACAGAATGGTTTGGGTTGGAAGGGACTTTAGGGCCCATTTTATTCCACCCCCTGCCATTGGAAGGGACACCTCCCACTAAACCAGGAAGTTCCAAGCCCCATCCAACCTGGCCTTGAACACTTCCCAGGATGGGGTGCAGATTTGTACAGTTGGGACATAAATCCAGCTGAAGAAGTCAAAAAATTCCTTATCCTTGATTTCATATTTCCAAATGCCTATTTTATTTTTTTTTAACTGTTTAAGGCAGTGTGCTGAGGAAGCAAAATCTACTGGGCTATCTTACATTTTATAAGCTGGCTAAAACCAGAAAAGAGTATTCTAGCTGAAAAAACATCCTGTTCTTCCTACTTTACCTCAAGCTTTTCAGGTTTGTTTCTTTTAAAATAAAGCAATCAAGTGGTTTAGGGTCGATAAGGTTAAAGGTAATACAGAAACTCCACCAAGCTGAGACAGCTGTTACAGAGAATCTTGACAAGCAACTAACATGTCCATTCAAAACAAAAGGAGTAGTGGAGTAATCACAGGATGTAATAAAAGATTACACTGTGCTCATGTCTCTCCTCTACTCAAGCTCCCTGACTCCCTCAGGAGTACGAGAGGGATGATTATAGCAAAGAAAGAGTCTTTGCAGCCTCCTTCAGACATTGACATCTGCAAATCAATGTCCTCAGCTCCAGGGTGAAAATTAGTTCACCCACTCTACATCAATTTAGAGTTTGTTCCCACTTCACAAACTTCTTCAGAAGCAGCCATTCTGTTTAGAAACATCGACACTGAGAATTGATGTGTTGGCTTTTCTGTCTAAGCAGTCATGGCAACGATTTATTGTTATCAGTCATGCCAAAAACATTCCCATAAAGCGTCACGGTAAACATTTTGGATCTTGCTATCCTTGCACAAAGTTCCCAGAGCTCCCACTGATGTTGTGCATACAGAAAGGATGTGAACAGATTACAGTCATACAGACCTCAGAAATTGCTATTTTACCAAAAAATTCCGAGATAAAGAAGAGTTCTTTCATTCTAGATGAAAATGAAGATTTCTTTCACAGATGGCAAAGCTGATATTCACACAAAGCAAGGACACCCTGTCAGCATTTCCCTCTCCCACCAGGGCTGTGCTGGCAGCTCGGCTGCCCACACCTCGGTGCCTTTTTGGCAGCCCCAAAGCCGGGAGCTCACCTGAGGTGTGGGTCTGTCTGAAAAGCAGCCCCAGAGACACCAGGAATCCCTGAGGTCTGACACCCAAAGCGTGTGGACAACACTGGACATCCAACAATCCTGAAGGTGTTAAATTCAAAGTGCCCAGTGCTACAACGTGCAGAGCGGGGCTGGAAATTCTCAGGAATTCTCTGGAAAGGGTTGAGGTGGAGCTTGGGAAAAGTGGAACAACCACACAAAACTCAAGGAACACAAAGTTGCGCCACAAGGACAAATTTTCATGCCATCTTCAGATACTTTTTTCTGGTAGGGCCTTTTGGACTGCACAAGCACTCACTATCTGGTTTTGCGCTTTCTGGAGAGAGGAAATTTGATCTTACCTGCTGCTTGAGTTCTCTTCTGGAACACACGGACCTCTTTGGCATTGTCCAGCCTGGCAAGAGCCTGAACGTCAGTACCATTGTACCTGTGGATCCGTAAAATGCTGAGGTTGTCTGAATTAACTGTGTACAAATAGTTCTCAAACACTGCCAAGCCACAGAGATGCCTCATCTGGAAAAGAAACAAATGGTATCATTATTTTAGCTCAATATTTTAGGCATATCTGTGAGTTGTAAATGTCAAACACTGCTGTGGATTGTATGTGATAAACTGCACAAAACGCTTTCTGAGTACTTGTAAAAAATAAACATAAATTACACTAAAAGTATAGTTCACATTCTTGTAGTCTGAAATTTATAATTAGAAAAGCTTTGTACAAAAAAGGTAGAAAATTCAAATTATTTAGCAACCTAAATTCCTTTACAAATTATCATTTCTCTGTTTTTTCAATTAAAATATTCTACATTCTTGAAGTGCAACATCTACATTAGTATTAACTAATGATCATCAACTAATATAAATTAATCTAAAAAACTATCATTTAATATAAATTATTAATTAATTAAATAGACCATTACTAAGATAAATTAACTATTATTAACTAATAAATATAGCAAACACAAATATAAAACACAGTTCATAGGTGTAATTGATCCACTTTTAAATATCCAAATTATTTTATGATCAAATCAGGGCAAATGATGGAAGATATACCTGCTGAATATTTTCTTGAGAAAATATTTTATGAGAAATAAACAAATTCTGTCAGCTCTGCTGTGTTCCTTTTGTGTTGATGTCTCTGAATGTGGTAGTGGCCACTTGGTAGTGCTTGTTTATCAAAAATTGAATTCTAAAATTGTGATAATTTCTGATGTGTCTGGTACATTGATTAAAAATTACCTAATAGCTGGTAGTTAGACAATCACAACTCAAACACTAAGTGTTCAATAATTTAGAGGCTGTGCTTGATTTATAGATTTAGAAAATGTAAAGTATCTCACTGGCAATTCTGAAAACTGAACAAATTAAAGAGAATTTTTTTGGCAGATGTTCAGATATTCACAGGCTGAATATCTTATTACTTTAACCATTCAATTGCTCACCACAAAGTTTTTACTTATTCATTCACTCCCAAATGCAGACACACGTCACCAAAACCCAACCCAAACAAAAAAACCCTGTTGTGCATCAAGCATTTCAGTCATTCTGGAAATTATACCACAGTTGGCCAAGTCTTGCCATTGTATTCTGTCTTCACCCAGGAAAAGGAATAATAATTGACATCATTGGAAGCATTTGATTAAGACCCAATAGAAATTCAGTGCAATTATAGTAAGATGGAAAATAAAAGAGCCTTGAAAATAAAGCCACATCTGTACCAAACTGTGGAATTCTCCCCTGAATTACAATCCTTTCTTCCCTATTTCCATTTGCACTCAGTGTAAATCTTTATCATTTAACTCCCGTGAGAGATTTTTCTTTATTAAAACTATTAAAGCTGTGTGGCTCATTTTGCAACGCTTTTAACAATGATCTAATTATTGATATTTATTTTTTTAATTTGTTGGGTATTTTATATCTCATGAAACTTTTCAGCAACCCTCTGCATGAGTAAAAACATTACTGGTTTGTCCTTTGAAAGCCAGGAAGGCTGTCAACCACAGAATCCAGTTTTGTTTGGAAAACACATCTTTGACATGTTTGCACTTACACAATAACTTTAGTTCCTAAAAATTCTTGGGAACAATTTTGTGGTCTGCTGTTTCCTTGGACTAATGAGGAATGATTTGGAGAAACAGTCATTCTAGATCATGGCATATGCAGCACAAAATATACTGAAATTACCATTCTTCATTTGAGTTGAAAGACAATCAGTGCCACTTGTGAAAACAGGGAGAGGCCAAACTTCTTAATACCCTTCACCCGTATCAAAAAACAGATATCTCATTTTTTTAGCTAGTATTGAGAAGAATCCTTCTAAACTTGATAAAGTATCCTCTTTTGCACCTAAATTTCAGCAAGAAGAGGAAGAACAAGCATCTCTCCTATGACACAAGTACAGCTCAGTTAGAAGCCTGTAAAGGTATTTTTTAATGGCTTCTGATAATGATTTTAGCTTTTTAAGTATCTAATCCAAAATGGTACCTTAAAAAAAGACAAAAAAAAAAAAAAAAAAGCAAAAAGTTTGCAAGACCTCTTGTTCCAGAGTTGGTTAAAGACTGGGGATTAATTGGCAAAAATAGCAAGGGGTTTGCCAAATTTTCTGCCTCTTTTTAGTTAACAGTCTAACCAGTTGCATTTTCCTAAACACTGATTGCTTGGAAGCAACACATGACAGAAGAACTGGTCACATGTATATTCTGCTTGCACAGTTTTACATTCCCTGTTTAACCTCAGGCAGAAATATATGCAAACTTGGTGCCCACACCTGGCAGCACAAGCAGTGACCAGAACAGTTTGATCTTTGATGATTTTCCCTGGATTTACATAGAATACACAAGTGCCAGAGAATTCCTCCATTCTCCAGGCTAGTGGACTGAAATGCTCCTGCTCTAAGACTCACAGTCCCAGAGTTTGTATTTCTGACTCTGAACATCAGGATCAGCTGTGAAAAGCATCATTGCCACCCACAAAAATAAGATTTAAGGGCATCCAGATTAGTCTGAATGGGTGAATAGCTTTTGCTATTCTATTTCCCATTATTGTGCCTGTTAGTCTCTCCTTCCTGAGTGGCAAGGACATGTTGTCATTAATGATTTATCTCCCTGCACCTTTCCACCCCAGATTTTCCCTCCTGAAGTCTTTAACAATGGTGACTTACAGGGTGCATTGTTAATGAGACACTGCTTGGAAATATTCATAAATTGCTAAAATGCTAAATTGCAGATAAACTAAATCATGTGGCTGGATATTTTAAATTCTAACACATCTGAATTGAAAACGTAAACTATTAAGAAATTCCGGTAGCTGCTAGCATTGTGTGCATTCATTCATCGATATTATTACTTTTTACTGATTTGCAAATAAATACCTACTTGTCTGCCTTTAGTTATTGTTTGCCTCCTTCTCCCCTGATAGTCAACAACTTCCACACTCTCCAGATATATGTCAAGCCAGTACACATATTTATTGATGAGGTCTAGTGCCAGAGCAGTTGGCTGTTCAATTTTTGAGTCTACTATCCACGTCCTGTTCATTCCATCCATGTCACATCTCTCCACCTTGGCAGCATTCCCGTAGTCTGTAAAGAAAAGCTTGCTGTTGAAAGAAAATAAGATGTTGTAAGTTTTAAAGGGTGTGAGCAGAGTGCAAAGCTCCTGCTGGCTCTGGAAAAAGGAAGTTTTCATTCTTTGTCATTTCAGTTTCCTATATACCCCATAATTATTTTTAAAATTCACCATATCTTCTAACAAATTAACAATTACACAGAATTATCTTTCAAATGTAAAAGACAGAAGTTTTAAATGCATTTTCTTACAAAACAGATGCACCATGTAACACTCTAAAATTACCATCTTAAATTCATTTTTAACCATTATTTGTAAAAAATGGTAGGATAGTTAGATAGCAGTGACAAAAGCACAAAGCACTCAGGTTGTCTGGAGAACAGGTATTGCACATAAGCTATAACAAATACAGGGATCCCCACTGTCAGGTGCTTTAACATCTATTTCTGAAGGAGCTGCTTTAGTCTGTAGTACATTTGTCTCCAGGCTTGGAAAGGTGCTCAGGTTTCAAAATGCTCCCACAAATCCAGTGAGTCATTCCATCCAGGGATAATGGGAAACTACCAAAGACTTAAAACTGCTGCTAAAGCTCCCTAACCCAATGCTTGATTAGCATTCACCGGGTTTAGCAAATCAATTCTGATTAACCCGACAATATTTTAACAGGATTACCTATTTGTGAGAACAAATTACACTCACAGGATGAAGACCACCTTGCCATGACTTTTACATGCTCTAAATAATAATCTGATTCCAGGATGAATGTTTGTAAAACCACTTTGAGAACCAGGATTTCATTATCCAAATGAAGTGAATTATCTCCTACTTATTACCACTGATGGGAATAACTTTGGATCAACAGCACATAAAACTTCAGATTTCTTTATGTGACTGAGCAGTAATTTATAGCCTTGTAACTTCTCATAAAAATCCAGTTTTAGGCTATTTGCTGAACAGCAGAATGAAACCCATACCCTTTATTTTTAGTCTACAAATAAATAAGAATACAATTTAGAGGTAAAGTGTTTCAAGTGCAAAAATACAAATAAAATAGAAAAAACTACACAACAACTTTTTAAATAAGTAAAGGCATTAGAATTATCTGTAGTCTATGAGCAGGAGCTGTCAAATGCCAAAATGAATTGATCTCAGAATCATAAAATAGGGCTGGAGGAGACTTTGAAAGGTCATGTAGTCCATCACCAGGCCATAAGGCAGAATAAACTTTACCTATAACATTCCTGAGGGATAACTCCATTCCTGACAGGGATTTTTATTTATCGAAATAATTCTGAATTCCTGCCCTGTCCTTCATTGTCGTTCTTTATCCCAGCTGTACTCTAAGAATATATTTTAAAACACAAACTTAACATCCAGGTCTGTATAAATCAAAATGTCCATAGTACAGAATATTTGCAAAGTAAAAATCATGCCTGAAAACCAAAAGTTATTTGGACTGAAAACAGAGAAAAAAAAAGTGTATATAGAAGTACCTACACTTATTTATGTATGTATTCAGATCATCAGAAATAACAAGGCCAACACCTATATATATTTAAAATAAGTTGTTAAAATGTTATATGTACTCCAGACTACAATCTGTACTTCTGGGGATTTGATTTATGGTATTTAATGGAACTTTGTACCTTAAGATTCAATAATTCAAATAAAGCACATTTTGGAATCATACAACCAACTGGATTTGCTGTGATCAGACACTCATGTATAAATAAATATATAAACACACATTTATGTAAACACACATCCAGACACACAGCAGTTACAAACACCTGAAGTTTGACTTCAGATTGGTTCTACTGCATAGAGTTTGGTTTAATTAATAATTAACATTTCTAAAGATTAAAATAAAAGTTAAAAAAAAAAAAAAAATACATTAGATTTTATGGTAAGACTATCTTTTCAGATCAGACAAGAAATAAAATATTTATCAATATATACTGGATCAATAGCAAATAGATCCAGTAAGGAACATCTAAGAATTAAGAATGTTTAAGCATTTAAGAAGTTGCTCCAGCTTTGTGGAAGAGGGGGTCAAATCTTTTTTTTCCTTAATATCTGTCTTCTGATTTGTGCAAGTTATCATGACTTCATGTGTAAATTACACTCTTTTTACTCTAAAAATTATTATTCTTCTCCTTGAGACTGACAAAAATGAAACTTTGTAATTAAAGGAAGAGGTAAAAGACACAACAAGAAAGTAGTTCCTTAAGTGCTGTTGCACGATCCAAGTGCTCTGAAAATTAAATTAAGAAAATTAAATGCTTTAGTGTGTAATCTTTAAATGCAGTTCTGTATTTAATGACCAACGCAGATTTTTAGAGTGAGGTTTAAAGCAGAAGTGCATTTCAACGCAGGGAGCTGACCCACAATTACACTGTGTTGCCTCTGCCTTGGGAGCTCTAAAGGATGCACTGTACAATATTTATTTCAGCTCCTGGCTCATTTCTGTGCTCACAAATGGTGCTGGGTTTGCCTCTCCACTTTCAGCAGAGGGCAATGAAATCTTTTATCCGTTCACAGTGCAATTTTGGGAGGAACACTGAGTGTGCATGTCCCTGCAGAGCCCAGCTCAGGGCACTGGGGCTGAGCTGAGTCCACTGCAGCCTTCCTTTCCTGAGACTGCCAATGAGGCTAATTGATTGCTAATTGAGGCTGCTGCAACAGCAAAAACATTGGCACTAAACTGAATTTTATTAAGGCAGATTATCTTTTGAAAGCTATAGACTTCACGTGTGGAAATTCTGAATTCTGCCTCTAGTTAAACAATGACAAAAAGGAGAATCTTCTTCATCGAGTCCTGGTGCTTTGCGGGACTTGATGAAGTCAAGCATTAAACTCAAAAGTATTCAGTTGTTTTGTCTCTTCCAGAATGGTTTCACTGTGGTCCCAGCAGTTAGGAATCTACATCTAATAACTAATGGTGGTATCTTCCAGGCTGAATTACACAGACTGATTCCTGCAGCAGCTTATTTGGCTTCAACAGCTATTTTCACCTGTCCTCCTCTCCAGAGCTATTTCTGGATGGAAATCAAATTCTTTCCCTCTGCCTAGCAGCTAGAGATAAGCAAGGCAAGGCAGACCTCCTCCTCTCACAGGACAGGCCCTTTCTGCTGCCCTCCTGTGCAGTTATTCCAGTTTTAGGTCAGTGATTGAACAGGCATGGCCAGCACTGGGTTTGCTGGTCCAGAGCTGAGTTCACTGGGGTCTGCACAGCTGGAGTCTCAGCCACCCCTGGATGACATTTGCTATTTTCACAGCTCTGTTACACTGCTGATACAAACTCATCCTTCCCTCTATTACGTGCATCCTCCTCAGCCTAACAACTTAGTCTTAAAAAGTGATGGCTGGAGCTTTTCCAGAGCTTTGGTTCCAGCTAGGAATAAATACACAGGGACTATTCTGTCCACATCTGAGCAATGACAACGCTCCAGCCTTTTCAAATAATCCTCCCTGACAAACCCACTGCCTAAAAAGAGCAATAAATGTTACCAAATAGAACTAATTCCAGAGGAAAAGAATGCTGCCATGAGACAAAAATGCCAGTGAACTTCCCAGTCCCTGCTCTCTCATTCATCTTTCCTTCATTATCAAGACTCAAAAATATGTAAGGAGGGCCTCAAAAGGGCTGTTGTTCTCTCCTTACAGAGACATCTGTAGGATAGTTACTGCCTTAGCTCAGCTGCCAAACCCCTCATCACCACTGGTTTTGCCCAGAACATTCTCTCTCCTCACTTCCTTTTGTTTTCCAAGCTTTCAGTCACCTCCTTCATAATCCACCTATTTAATTAGCTGAGAAAGAATTGTTGTCCCTGTAAAGCTACATTTGAGCACTTGCATGACTGGAAACTGGTAATTTCTAATGCACCTAAGATGTCAAACACTGTACAGAACAATCGGAGTTTGAGGGGCAAAAATACACAATTCTGGAGCTTCCGGATAAAAAAACCAATGAAATATTATAGGAAGCAAATTAGTAAAGTATATAAATATATATAAAGGATGCCTAAAAGTAAAAGAATTCCTAGCACAACGGGAGCTATGAGTAGAAAGGGCAGGGTTTAATTTTCAGAAATTACACTGAGAGGGTCAATTTCAAGACAGAAGGCAACCAAAGATATTCAGCCGATCTTAGCAAAATGAACAAGTCACAAAAACTTAGAGGCTTTTTACCAATTTAGGAGCAGGATTATGATGTGGGTAAAAAAGTTTGAATGGGAATTAAGAGAAATGCTGGGCAATTTAATTGGTTTGAAGCATAATGAGAACAGCATTGGCATTGGGTGGCACCATTGGATTTACCGTAGGACAAATAAGATAACTAAAACTGTGGGGACTGTGGTGAACAAGGAACCTGCTTCAGAAGAGGTGATCAAAGCAGCTAATTAAAAGGACTGTGTGAAAACACCCCTGGGGCTCTCCTGCAGCCTGTGCTATGAGGTGACCCACTGACTGCATTCTCAGAAGGGGACTGCCACACGGTCCTGTGTCTGATTTCCACTGCATTTCAAAAAAATTAATGTGATTTTATTTAGTTTATATCACATCTAATTAATAATGAGCTTTATAGCATGCTCCAGGAGCATTTTTAACTCTGATGATTTCAGGTTGGTTTCTGGGTTCAGCAGTTTTCTTTTTCATCCACATCTAAAGCCAAAGAAATTGGGCACCCTCAGATTTGGCCCATTTTTGGTAATAAATGATCCATAGCCCTCAGTGTCCCAGACAGATTTCAGGAACTGGAAGAGCACTGTTTGCTAGAACACACACACACACACATTGAAAGCAATTCCCAGGTTTGGGACAAAGGGAATTATTTCTCCAGAGGAGGAACTGAAATACCACTGGATTTGGGTATTTGGGTTTCCTCTTCCTGCTTCTTTCCAGCACAAGGCAGCATCCATCACCTGGAGGATAATTTCCCCCACTATTTTGGGGGGTTAGAAACTCTTTGGCTCTCTCCAGCAAAGTGCCTTATTTTTTTTTTTTATTTTGTAACTGATATTGGAAGGAAATATGGAGTGGATGTTTTTGTGCTGCACGGGAGTGAAATTCTATTAAAGTTCCTCTGTGATTTCTGCAGCGTAAAGGAGGACATATGTTCCAAATGTTCCTGGCATTTTGGAAATCTAGCAGCGAGTGAAATAATAATGGTTTCTCCTCCTAGAGAGCTGCAGATTTAGTGCCAGGCAGGAAGCAGCACAGGGTCGAGCTGCAGATAAAAGTAAAACCCAGTCAGACAACTCATTCTCAGCACGCAGAGCCCAGCTCCGCTCACTGCTTGCTGCACAGCAACAGGCAAAAATCAGCAAAATTCAACCCCCAGGGGGGACATTTGTCATGAAATACACTTCTCTTTGCAGGGAAATTGCCAATATAAACAAAAGTTTTCTTATTTGAAGCAACAGGAGTGGAGGCCTGAGCAGCAAATGGGAAAAGTAGCTGAGAATTTGGGGATGGATTAAAATCAAAGCCAGTCTGGCTCACTGCTAAAGAAGATACAAGTGGTTATATTTGTTTGTTTCTATTTAACCTGTCCATTATCCATTTATAAAAATATAAAAAGCTAAATTGGTTGGCCATCAACAGGTCCCCCCAGCTCCCATTTCCTTACAGACACAGAAACCTGAATTTCCAGGTGTTATAAAGTGAACACAATTTGCCAGTCAAGGATGGTTGTTTATTATATTGTTATGACTGAACTCCACATTTGTTTTAGCAATCCTGCATGTTATTCTTCAAATATGATCCCTTCCACTACAGAGGGTATAAAAGCCTTTATTTGTCTTAGGGATGTCAATCAAATATACATATTTAAAGTTCATCATAATAACCTTTAAAAGTGTTTGCCCCTCCTTTTCCCACCCAAATAGGCTTTTTCTGCAGGGTGAGAGTGCAGATGCCTCTCCTGTGCACTCATCTACCCTGTCTGGGTCCTGCAGGGATGATATAGGATAGAAAGATGTACAGCTGAGTCTCTGCCTAATGATGTTTTGTCACAGTTGCAATTTTCTCACACAAGCTTTACTTCTTCGTATGCAGAGGAATATGTAAAATATGAAATATTTTATCTTACATATTATATATATACATATACATATATACATATATATATATAAACAAACATATTTAATATTTAAATTTGCAATAAACCCATATCAATCCTACCATGTTCTATTTCTTGCTCCATTTATGAGTACTTGTGGCTGCTCATAAAAGCACATCTGGAATACAACAGCAATAAATCAAACACGCTGAGAAATGGAAGTTCAGTTCTTAGGTTTTCCTTGTGGATAAAATTGCAGAGAAGGTTTGTCTTGCACTCCCATCACAAGAGTTGCCTGTTTTTTCTTTTTTCCCATATCAAGACTACAGCAATGGGATGTACTCCTGAAAAAATGCATCCCTTAGAATGTATCAAATTTATACCTGCTTAAACCTGCTTTCTGTCTACACACAATTCAATATCTTTTCATTAAAATAATCTAATTGCCTTGAGTAATTTTGTGCACAAAGAAATTTTCTGAATAAAAAGCATGTTCTCTGAATTTATTCCCAATATGAAATTTTAGTAAGTAAATCAAATATTACATTTTCAGACACATTTTTTTTTCCATAAATACATGCAAAGTTTTAATAACTGTCAGTTTGAAATGAGAGATGCACTGCAGATTTATTCCTGGATTCATTAAGGGCCCTGAACATCAGTATTTATTTGTCAGATTACTGCCCTTTATCTGAAAATGTAAGGATTCAGACTTAAATCAGATGCAGAAATTTGGAATTAAGAGTCCTTTCAGACTAAATGTGTTTCCCCATGTGCAACTACAAGCTCATCAATTAGAACAGAGATGAAGAAACATTGATTACTCCCATTTTATCACAAACCAGCTGTTCCAAATCAATGCGCTGATCCACTGAAAAAAATAATTTTATAAACAAGTTATGTTACATGGCTTTATATGAACATTTAAGTAGACTTTTAATGTGGCATCCAAATAATACCATGAAGTCTCTATCATATTTTTAAAAAGTAGATATAAACCACCCCTAAAGAAAATATTTACCAGATTTTATATATTTACAAATTTTATATAGTTACAAAATATGTGTTTACATTCAAACCATTCAGTGATGTTAGAGATACTGAAATCTGGAACATGATGATGAATAGTCCTTGGATTATCCGATTTATTTTTGAGGGTAGGATGGTCCATTTCCACTCCTTTACCAGATGCACAAGATGCAGGGAAATCATTTTGCCACAGAAAATTAAAATTCTCTTTCTTCATTGGCAACTCAGGCTCTGATATATTTGTCATCCCTCAAACTCAACTCTAGATAGGTATTTTAATGTGCAATTTTTGATTATTCTGCTTTGAATGATTTCTGGAGCATCAAAATGGTGCCAGGTAACCTTTTATACTCTTTACATGCACCCTTTTATGTACAGAGCAGAATACACATATTCATACACTGATTTTCAAAGATTTCCTCACAATTGTACCAAAGCCCTTTCACAGAAGAAATAAATGCTGCACTTTTCCTGAAGGTATTTAATTTTCACGAGATATTATGTGCAGTCAGACTCTATTGCTTCTTCCACTTAATAAATAACCTTTTCCCTTAGTTGAAAAGCGACAATATTAAAAATTACTTTGAAAATAGGATTTTTTTGGGAGGGAGGGGGGAGGAAGGGGGAGAGTTTTCATTAATTGTTCAGTGACTGCAGGGCAATGAAGGTAGAAATAAGGAAGACGCCTGAAATGGTGTTTGACTTGCAGCCTGAGGAGCTGCAGGCTAAAGCAGCGCGGAGTTTGGAGGGTTTAACTTTTGTCCTAGAGCTGAGCTCGGGCTCAGAGCAAATCAGGGCAGCACCAGCAGCAGGTCCTTGTTTAAAAATGACTGTCTAGACACAGGAGGCCATCATTCCCCAAACACAGCCTCGCTTCTCCGGCGCCTTTTCCTTCCCACACTTTGAGATGTGGCCTTTTCAACCCAGCCTGAGAAATGATGCTTGCATGGAGCACTTGGCACTATGAAATGTGGAAAATGGGCCCGCTCCGTTTGTCAGGGATTTAAAATCATGTTTTCCACACCGCCAGCATCAATCACAACACAGGATGCTTTGTCTTCAACTATGTGGTTTCTGTCAACCAACTTTTTCCCACTTAGCGACGAGCAATGAGAAAAAGGGAAACATTTTTGCAATATTAATTTCTTTAAAATGTATTATTAATGAGAAAAAATAAATTAAAACAGTTCTTCCACCTTGGTATTTGATGACCTATACCAGATTAAATGTCAGTAATAGCTGGCATTTGAGAACCTGTCTCATCCATCTTATGCAGAAAATGCTACAATAATCATCATTATGTAGGATTACATTAAATTAATCAAAAATCCACAGTATGCAAGCTTCAGGAATCTCAGGGCTCCTTCCCAGGCAGAAAGCCCAGGATTACATTGAGACTTTAGATCCCAAAGGCTTCAGACCCTGAAGAGTGATGATTTTAAGTTAGGACGAGTTAGCAGTCAACAGAAGGGAGGGGGATTTTGTTTTTCCTTTCCAAAAATTCAAGGAAAGATGTGAGGGGTGTTTTGGGTTTTTTAAATTTTTTTTTCATTTTCTGTATTTTTGTTTGTGGGTTTTTGTGGTGGTTTTTTTGTTTGCTTTGGTTTTGGTTTTGGTTTTTGTTTTGTTTTGTTTAGTTGTGTCTTTTATGGGTTTTTTTTTGGTTGGTTTTAATTTGGGGGTTTGTTTGTTTGTTTGTTTGTTTCCTGCTTTTTTCTGCATGCTGTGGGAAACAGCGTTGCTGGTACATCCCTCAGTGCCCCTGCTCTCAAAGCTCTTGGGTTAGATTTAAGTCATTAAATATAATCAATGGCATCAAAGCTGAAGATGATCTTGGATGAAGAAACAGGTGAGACTGTAAAAAAGACTATTCTGACAAAAAATTACACCTGAAATTTATATTTCAAATAAATATATAAAATTCTAATTGGTACAAAAATTACTTCAAATGAACTTTATGCATGTTAATGATTTTACCTTATTCCAAAACCATTTAATATTTGATCTCCACAAGCAAACACTACTAACACAATAAATCCTTGAGCTGGTTTAAATTGTGCCAATGGTTATTTATCACAGTGTAGAAGAGAAAACAGCCTGTGCTTGGCAGCAATGGGCAGAACTAATAATCTGTATCCTGGCTTTCCTTTGGGGTGATGCAGCAAACTTTGCAGAATTATTACAAACTGAATTATTCAGATTCAATTGATGATTTCAGTGGTGAACAGCAATTCGAGATACTCAGGGCTCACCAAGAAAAAAAATGTATCTAGCCAAACTATAACTGCACAAAATGAAAGAAAACCAAGATTGTCATCCAGCACTTTGATGCTCCTGTTTAGGAATCCGTTCTTTAATGTTTGTGGGGGTCTTTTTGTAAAGTAATAAGTTTTAAGGTGATTATTAGAGCTTACATCTTCAAATTTCTGATGTTTCAAATTTTTTCAATATTTGAAATATTTCAATATTCAAATATATTTCTGAATTTCAAAATATTTTCTGCTGCAGAGGTTGGTTTGGATGCTGCTGGTCCAGTGGTGGCACATCTCTGTGCAGGACTCAGATCTACAAAACTTCCCACTACAAATTCCTACCTGGAGCATTCTTTAATGTCAGCAACAAGGGAATTACCTGATTCCATGTCTTATCCTGGCATTGGACAGTAAGTAAAAATAGACAGTTTTGCTTCCTCATTGACTACCAAGTAAATAAGTCATTTCCTTGTCAAAATTGTATTTCCAAATGAAAATTATAAAAAAACCCAAACCCCAAACCAAAGTCTTGTCTGAAACAAAGATCACAGGCAACAAATTATCAAGTTAGTAAAAAGAAAAAGCAAAGAAGGATTTTTACAGAACTGTAATATTTGAAATTAAGTTGGAAGTATTGGATTTGCATTATTTTATCTCTTCTGAGATCACACACTCTTTAAATCTTCATGATATTTTTTCTTAAGACACTACAAAACAGAACTCAATTTCAGTTAAGCGTCAACAAAATTGGTTTTATTCCACCACAGAGAAGGCTCTTGTGCTTTTGCTTTTGTTAATCTATTCTTGATCTGTTAACCTTTAATTTACAGCAGCAAGGCCTAGTGGGAAGGCAGAATTATTTATGATACCACTAGTAATTAGTGCCTAATTACTAGAACTAATATGAAGCTGCTAGAAAGCTGTGCATATATTCAGGATTTGAAGTCAAGGAGTGCTGACTTGTAACACAAATACATAAACAACAGAAATATTTCCATTTTGACTTCCAAAGGTTCCCCAACTGAGAGCCCGTCGATGATCTGCCACATTACTTAATAAATTTCTAATTTGGCAGAGAAATTATACAAATAATTGTCAAAAGGAGTTCCTGCTTTTGGCTCCAGCTAAGAAATATTTTCACAGACTTTTCCTGAAAGATTTACTGAGTGCCAAAAATACAAAGACAAAAAAATTTCAGTATGTGGTGGTATGCAATGATGTGGAGATACTGACTGGAGTGTAACTGTAAACTGCTGGAGGTTCTGTATTTTGATGTTCAAAGTGATGAATATGCATATATTTATTTATTTCAGTCATTGGTTTGAATATTCCCTTTTCGTTAGAGCGGATCATTCTAATAATCCTTATTTACTGAACTATCTGCTGCTACTTTCCACATGAAGCTTGTGTCATTTGAAGAGCAGTGAAAACCTGTGCTGGCATGACAAAGTACTTTATAGAGAAGCCATATGTGTAATACACTCACTGTGCTTGTTACAGAGCTGTGAACATAAGTAATGAATTAAATAAGAGGCTGCAAGAAGCAGCGTGGGAATTGTAGGATTAAAGATGCTGTCAGCTGATCCAGAGGCACAGCATCCACTTCTACTCCAAACACATTTATATAATTTTTTTTTAAGCAGTTGGAAAAATGTGGTAGCAAAAAAATATGCTTTGTTTACAAAAATGATGAAGGGATTAGCTGAAATCAAACAAAGATAGAAATAAAATAAATAAAATAAATTTCCTGTCTCCTCCCAGAGAACCCACAAAACCATGGTAAAAAATTACCAAGATATTCAACAACAAAATAAATATTATTTCAGGGGATTATTGGGTTATCTATCTATCTATTCATATCAACCAGAAATTTTCTGCCATGAGAGTTTGACTCCTCCTTGCTCTCTGGGGATAAAAGCATGGAGTGATAGCATGTACAGCATGGAAAAAATTCCAGAAAGTCACAAATCATAAATGATTAACAGAACAGAAAAACAAGGGCACTTCAGCCCTTCCCCTCCTGCCCTGCTCCACTCTGCCCTGAGCTGTCCATGTTCCTGAGGAATGGGACACACAGGATCACCTCACCCACAATTCCTCTGCAGCGCACAACGAACCCATTCCTGGATTTCCCTATTCATGGAAGGAACTTCACGAGCAATTTTTGAAGCCAGCAAACAAATTTACCTCCTGATTACTCTTCTGCAAGACCAGAAATGTAGAGACGTATCAGCAGCCCTGGCTCCAAGCAGAATGAGGAGAAAAAGGGAGGGATTTGTACACCCCAGAGATGGCTGCATGCACCATCTCTGTGAAAATGTTTCAAATACCAACCTACCCCATGCAGAATTAGATAGAAAGACAATTTCTGAAAATTACTAAAATGGAAAAAAAAATGAAGAATTGCAGGAAAAATAAAATAAAAATACTTTTCTGGCCAAGTATAGGACTATATTAATGTGCAAACAATTTAGGTTATGCCAGGATGAACTGACAGCTGAGCCATCCACACTACCTCACCTATTTTATTATCAATTCTAAGACAATTTCGGAACTCAAATAATTAAGTTATGGCTGATGTCATTAATACTATATGAAAAAAGGAATTCTAACATATTTATGATTCATGCCACTCAGTCTCACAGGCTTTTGGTCACATCAGTGTTCATTAAATCTCTTTTTCCTTGCTCAAAGCAGCAGCACTGCTCCCCAGGTCTCCAGTCCACCAGGCACACAGTGATGAGGACAGTAGCATTTTAGAGCTGCTTATCAGTTTTATTAATCAACTAATTATCTAATTTTAGGAGAAGAACAATAAAAACCCAATACAAATGCTGAGTTCCTGATATCTCAGGCACTGAGAGACAGCAGGAAAGGAGGTTGAGCTACACAAGGAAGGCAGCTGCACGTGCAGCCCAAGAGGAATTGATGGAGATGCTTTTATTAAAACAGCTGATACAGGCTGAGGAGAAGATTCTCTCTGCAGCAGACAGCCTGAAAGCAGATCATGGTGTGCCTACCTGTCAGGAAGGCTTAACTTCTTTATTTTAAGACAAAACTGATATACACTGACACGAGTGAGAGTGGATCAGCAAACAGCCTGGTGGGATTTGGAGGGGAGCAGGGCACTGCCTGTTTGCTTGCTTGATTACAGGATAAAATCAATAATCCACAGGCATCATTAATGAAACATATCCTTTGCATTATTTTTGTCTGATGCCAGAAATATAATTAATACCTACTTTGCATATTACCTGCAAGAGAAGTGAATTTACTCTAATCAACCTGAGGTGAAGGGAGCACAGATTAACTTGGGGCTTTCTTCCCTTCCCTTTGCTTCACCACAATTGTCCTCCTCTGCCACACCCCCAGTGAATCATCTCACAACCTCCAGCACTTGGTAATCCCTCACACTCCTCACTGCCCTCTTTGAAGAGGCAGAAGATAGCTTGGGTTGGGACACACAGGCATCACCTGCTGCAGAGCGCTCATTTCCTTTCTTACCTTATTAAAAGATCTGCTCCTGGTCTTTTTTTTTTTTTTTTTTTTTTTTCCCAAAAGAGAGAAGACTGAAGAGCAGTGAGGATACTACTTTATATTCCTTAAGAGCTGTTCCTGTGTTCAGCAAGCAGTAATTGCTTGGTTCAACCTGCTTCTCGATGGCACCTGGCAAGGGAGGTGCTTGCTTGTCAAAGCATAATGGGGAGACAGCAGCGGTGACAATCAGCTCAGCAGATCAGATGGTGCCCAAATCCCTGTGAAACCTGCACCAATAAAAAGGATAAACCCCTGGGATTCAGCTCCTTTTGGAAATCCTGATTGCTTCCCAAGTCACTGAGATCCAGTCCCATCCCTGTTAAGTCAGACAAGGTCTCACCACACAAGTGATGAACCCCAAGAACTCTGCGCACAAAAGCACCACTCAATTATAATTCAAACCTCCATCCTTCCTGCTATTGTTTGGTTCCTTTTTTTCTCTTTTTTTATTTTCTTCTTCTTAATTAATCCTTTTTTGCTATGAGCTTGAACTAATCCATAACTGTTACATCAGGCAATTATAATTCAAACCTCCATCCACATGCTCCCAAAACTCTGCCACTCAAAGCCCAGGCTGGAACATCTAATCTGCAAGCATCAGACAGCTGTAAAGAGGAAATAAATTGCCATCTGAGCATTGTGCTATTGAACATGTCTAGGAAAAGACAGCACTCTCCTCAGTATCTAAAGAACAGCTGAAAATCTAAGGACAATTCCAAAGGTGAGGAAAAATTCAATCAAAAAGAAATATTTACTGGAGAGAGAGGGGCATTTCTTTGGTTTATTGGATAATTACTCTGCATTAGGGGTTTTGCTTTAATACTTTATCAAGCACAGTGATTTCAGCATCACATGACGTTTTCTGGTGAGAGGGCAACAGAGGGTACCAGATACTCCAAGGGCTGGGATAAATCTGTTGCTGACTTGATGAGGTCTTAACTCTCCATGTACCTACTTCTACATTGGAAGAACTGGCCCAACAATACCTTTTGAATCTTTTCTATTACGATTTAAAACAGAAAAGAGAACAAAATCAATAAAACCAGGCATGAATTAGACAAAAATTTTCTTATCTCTTCTCTTACATATTGAAAAAAAACTTTAAAAGATATTATTTGGTGGCTGAACACCTGTCTGATGTGTTGGAGGGGTGGAGATACTTGGATTTGGAAGTACCAGGCATTACATGAGGATCTCCTGTGGCCTTGGTTTTTCCAAGAAATTTCCTTTGTCATGGTAACTGTGAAAGTTCCCAGGTTCACCTCAAAATACAACAGAAAACATTTTGCAGGACAGAAAAAGTTCTCCCCCTCACCTCAACTTCTAAAACATTTAAGAGATAAAAATGTTTCAACTTTCTTTGTAAAAAAACAATCAAAACAAAAAGCCCAATCAATTTTGATGCTAGAAATCTCAGAAATCAGGTGATTCCTTACAGAAAAGGTTCTCTTCATACTTTGGAGTAGCCTAAACTGAAGGAAGCAGCTCAAAAGGTCAGTAGCTGTCGTGTTTATTTTGTGTTTTCCTAATCTGTTGAGGATATCCAGCCATCCTCATATCCAGAAACAGATAAGCTGCTTCAAATCAATGCTCAGAATGTTTCCAACTGCACACTGCCATCACATATTTGTGAGAACACCAGCTATTTATAGAAATAAATAATTGGACATGAAGCTCTTCCATTGTCATAACAGATCACTGGACATCATGAGATGTTGATTAATCTTGGTTTCAGTTTGAACACATTCTGTCTGAAGCACAGAAATGGAAGCCATAAGAGCAGAATACACATGTGCTTTATTAGCAGCTGTTTTTCAAATGCATTCTCTAATGCCACATAACAAAATCAGTGATCCAAGAGAGCTAAGAAATTCACAGGGTAAAAGGACTGAAAAGGATGATATTATTAAGCCTCTTTTCAGGTTTTCCTAATAGAAATCCCATCACTAATCAGTCATTCGTAACAAATACTCATTAATTGTCATCCTTCTCAAAGCCCTCAGCAACAGGCCGGCATTTTAGAGGTGGGGAGGTTGAAATGTAGAGCAGTGAGCTCACAAAACTGACAAGTATGAAAACAGGAAGAAAAAAAATCAGTGTTTTTTTAGCTCTTACACCTGTGCCTTCCCCATCTGTTTGTAGCTGGGTCTTTACTGAGCACAGAGCAGGCGGCGTGCCCGGAGCTTAAACACATCACGGGAGGCAGAGACGTACTGGCACCTCCTTGTTTGCCAGCTACAGCAAATATTTGCTTTCATTTCCCAAGCCCTGCATTGACATCAAATAATTTATAACTCCATTGAGAATAAACCTCAAAATAAGCTCATTTGGCTCATGCAGAATTAAGCTGATGTGCTGCAGAAGATGAGGAGGGCTCTCTGTGCCTGTGACGCACCCCAAGAATTTAGAAACACAAAATACTCAATTCTGCCTTCTGCTGAACACATGTCTAGAAAACTTGATAAAAAATGAGTTTGGGTAAGGCTTTGTGAAAGCCTCCTCTACATTTCTGGTCAAGGTTTTAGGTCTCTGCCACAGCTGCTGTAATTACGGCAAGATGCTTGATTTTATCAAAACATTGACGCAGTTTCTTTGGTTTCACCTTTTCCCAGACATCTTTCTTTACAAAGGATTCTCTCCAAGGGACTTAGACTTTACAACTAGACAGCTTTGTGCTTGTAAGTCCTTGTTTAAATTTTTGGTGAGATCCTGGTGGTTTTTGCACGCAGGAGGCAAAGTTCAGCTTTCAAGAACGTGTACCTGCCACGAGAGAAAGATGTACAGGCTGTCTGTGGGTTCCCCCACAAAACCACTGCCCCGTCACTGGTTACAGTAAATATTCCAATTAAAAAATAATATTCCAGTTTAACAATAGGTGTAGCACAGTCTCCCAAGAGCATTGAAAAGCACTGAAACAGCTGAAGACTGAGATTGCCCCAATTGCACAAGGCTTCTTTTCTAAATATTTAAATTTCTTTATATTCTTTCTTTATATCTGTGACCAGAATAGAAGAAAACCCATTCTAGTTTTTTTTTCCTATTTTTGTCCCCTAAATTCCCACCTTTTCATCCAGTCTCTTTATCCATCTATTTTTCACACTACTACTTAGCTCCTTAACTAGATATTTATCCTCACCTCCCTGTTTCAGACCACTGACACTGACTGGAAGCCACAAAGGCTGAGCAGTCTCAGATGCCCCTATTTGGGAAATAAAAGGTTTAATTCATCCAGCTTGTTTTTGAGATCTTAAGAGTCTGGCATTCAATAAAGAGTAATTGCATATTCTTGAGAAGAGCTCATGGTGCACGTAGATAAATACACTGTATTTTAAGCACACAATGAATTTTAAAATGCATATAATGACTTGAAATATTTCTTCATTGCTGTCACAAAACTGTTTAAATTTTTTTTTCTTTAATCTATCATGACTGTAGCTATAAATCCAGTGATGGAAAATAAGCATTTTCATTTGATTAAGCATTTTGAAGCAGCACCGAGTTTGGGGAACACTCGCTTGAAGCACAAAATGAGAAATAAAATGACACAATGAAAGGTAAATGTCACCAATCTTATGATTAAAAATACAATTAGGGAAGACTTAAAACTAATTCTGTGTATGATTTGTTTTTTCTTTTCTTTCCTTTAAACTGTACCACATGTGCAAACATGCAACACAGACAGCTTCACCTAGAGAGGCCATGGGCAGTCAGTGACCTCTGACAGGTGCCCTGCAAAACACTCCTGGTGCCAACAGAGCTGTGGCACGACCTTTGCTTTATTTATTGTGAGAGGGAATGGTGTTAGAAACAGAAAATAGGAGTCAAAAATCACATAAACCAGAACTGGAACAACCTTCTAAGCTGTGTCTAAACTCAGCAGCAACACAGGAAGGGTTCTCCGCTGGAAATTTTCACAGGGCTTTTTTAAAGTCTTTTTCTTTGCAATTAAAGGAATGTAGTAATTACAGCTGGCTAAGTTTTCATGAGGCATTTTGCCAAGGAAAATAATATATAGCCACAGACAAGATATAATATACATCTGCAGGAAACCAGAATGGTTGGATTCACCTCCCAGCTAAAACTTCAGCATCTTTCCTTTTTTACCCTGATTTTATAGCAAATTACTGTTAAAGTGTCCATGAACACCAAGTTTTTGAGAGAACCTGAAATTTGAACAGTTTGCCTAATAATCAATTTAGGGAAAGGGGGGAAGCAGAAAATCCAGGCCATGGACATCCCCCAAAGCTTTAGGGGGATCAGCATCCTCAGTGTGAGCCTGTTCAGAGCTTGAGTGGCTTGGACCTGATGGTTTAAATGATCATATTTGAATGATCTGTGCCAGAGGACACAGTCTCAAACTGTGTCAAAGGAAATACAGGCTGGATATTAGGAAAAGGTTTTTTACAGAAAGGGTAATAAAGTTCTGGAATGGTTTCCTTGGGGAGGCGGTGGAGTCCCCACCCCTGGGTGTGTTTAACAAAGCCTGGATGTGGCACTGGGTGCCGGGGTTCAGCTGAGGTGTTGGGGATGGGTTGGACTGGATGATATTGGAGGTCTCTTCCAGCCTGGTGATTCTGTGATTAGAGGTGAAGCATGCAATGCTTTCCTACCCTCTTCCCTGGAATGAGGTGCTGGGAGAGACAAAATGCCCAAGGAAAACACTGAGCAGGAGCTGCAGAACAGCAGGTGGGATGAGGCAGGCCCTGGGTGGGACAGGAGGGAAGCAGAGTCCCTGGACAGGGATGGGAGGCACAACAGCACCAAAACCTTGTGCAAAGCTCCTCTCACAGCCCTTGGCTTGAGCAGGGGGACCTGGGCACACAAATGTCTCCTGATAAAGCACTGGAATGGCTGCCCAGGGAGGTGGTGCAGTCCCCATCCCTGGATGTGTTTAACCAAGCCTGGATGTGGCACTGGGTGCCAGGGTTCAGTTGAGGTGTTGGGGATGGGTTGGACTGGATGATCCTGAAGGTCTCTTCCAATCCAGTGATTTTGTGAATATTTACTTTCACAGAGATATAAAATATATGGAAACCGCCAGGCTGAGCTCAGCACTGCGCATAAATTGCCATTGGGGCTGGACTGAGCGCCAGCACTGCCCTGTCTAAAGGGGACGCTGAGCACCTTGAGAGCCAATTCACCTTCCCTTCTCCTGCAGAATTCACAGGGGCTGGCACTTCCCTGTGTGCACCTTCTCTGAAAAGATCTCTTCCAGGATGGTGCTGGTTTCAGGTGTGTTGGTGTAAAAAGGGCTGGAGCAGCTCTCATTTTACTCATTTTGGTTGCAAACAAGCAGTGACTGAGAAGAGTTAAGTACAATTTCTTTCCTCCCCAGTCCCTCCCAGCCCAAATTGAAGCATCTTTCCCCAGAGGTTTGGCACTGACAGTGACAGTCATTACTGCTAATACTGAAAAACAGTACCATCCCCAAAACCTGTAAGAACTCTGCTTAGAAAAGAAAGATTCTGCAATCTTCATCTCAGGGTTTTCTTACCATTTGCAGAAATCCATACTACGCTGCAGTGGCAAAAGCTTCCTATCAACACCTGTGGATTTCAAACTGCAAATTAGGAGCTCTATTTCTCTGCAGTATCACAACAGCAAAATGAAGCACCAGCAGGACACCAGATGTGAAATGGTAGAGATTGTCTCGTCAAGAAAAAATTGAGTCCCGTCCAAGTGTAAGGGAAAAATCAAAGCTTCTACAATTTGTGTAATTCTGCTCTATGTGAAGTGGCCCATTCATGGCTCCTATTTTCTCTTTACCTAAACAAAAGCAGGTTGCTCAAATTAAAATGTAATTCAGCCATAGTTAACAAATGGAGATTTGTGTCACAGAACTACAGCAGTTATTTTCCCACCACAAAAATATATTCCTTTCATTTTCCTTTGGGTGTTCAGATAGATGCACATTTAGGAACACATAATCTGTCTGTGTGACTGAACGTAGGAAGACATTGAGTAAAAATGTCATTTAAATAGGATCAGAGCTGCTTTCGAGCTGCTTGGAAGACTGAAAATGTTACCTAGGATTACTTAATACATGCACACTTTGTAACTGCAGATAATTACTTACCTGACAGTAAGACAGAGCCTACAACTTCATAAACATAGGAAAGCTGCTGTCATAGCTCTTCTATCTCCACTATTTCTCCTTCAGCAGATAGAAAATGGCTAAATTATCTTTCTCATCCATGGCAAACCTAATATGAGCTCTCAAACCCACCCCATGCTGAGGAGAAAATACGGCTCAGGTGCCCCTGGTTATTATTAGCTGTCATATTTTTTATTCTAAGAGGTCTGTAAGACTTCATTATCTGATTTTACAGTGGTACTTTGCTGGTAACGAGTAAAACCAAGTAAAGAAGCACAAAGAAATGGAATTGTGCACTCAGGGAGGTGCAGAGTGGCCATCCTGGAGAGGCTTCTCCAGAGCAGACAGCCAGGGTTCAAACTGAGGCCAGCTCACCTTAACACCTGTAAATCAAAACCAAACCTGTGCCCTGGGAACCATCCACACATTGCAGGAATTTATGGCAATGGGCAGGATCACAGCTTTTCCTTTTTTTCTAATCCCTCTGCCTGTCTGCAACAACCTAATGATGTTCTTCATGCTGAAGCTTTCTTAGCTTTGTTCCTCCTTTCCTTTTTCTCCTCATTTTTTCCCCAAATAAGTTTGTCCACTCTTCGCGTACTCTCGTCCCCTCTCACCCAATTTGCTCCTTTTGCACTTTGAATTGTATCTGCTTGTCTGACCTCAGATTATTTTTACTGCCCTTTCTACAAGCTGGCATTTCATATTGTCTTTTCCACGTCTGTCCATACTCATTTTAAGCACTAAATTGTACTTTCCCTTCTACAGCTTTCCAATGTGATTTGAAATTGAAGAGAGAAGCAATAGCCTCAAGACATTCAAACCCATCCATTCAAACCTGATCATAGAGAAAGCTCTGTAACTGTGAAGTTCACATCTTTTTTTATGGTTTCTTTTCCCCTGGAACACCAATGCAGAGAAATATCATGGTAGAATAAAAAACTCATCATTAAGCCCCACTGTGTGTGAATATGGAGGCAAGCCAAAACATAAATAGATATTTGGCTTTTGGCAAGACAGTGTTTGGCATTTAATACATCAAGCAGTAATCTGCATTGTATTTATTCAGCTGAGCATTTAAGGTGCATTTGAATGTGAGAGTGATAAATAGAAAGGAGTTACACAAACTGCAATCAAACTGTGTGCTATTCTAGGCCTCAGAATTACTAAAATGAAAATACAAATAGAACAGGAAGGGGGGGGGATGTTTCTATAAAGGATGCTTTAGCTAATACCTCTAAGGTTTTATTTGTAGGTGCAATTCTTTTTCTCCCAGTGTAAAACCACTCCTCTGAGGCAGCTCTCCCAAAATCTCATCTATGCTTGGTACAACAGTCTATGGATGAGATTGCTTTCCCATTGAGCTTTTAGAAACTCTCAATGCAATCCAAAAATTTCCAAAGCTGGCTGGTAACAAGCCAGTTCAGCCATCACAAACCCCACAGATCAGGCACTGACTCAGGCAAAATTGCTGTGATTGTAGCTCATATTTATTTTTGGAGTGCTATACTGTCATTTATCTGTGGTCCAGCCCCAGGAACTGGATTGCAGCTTTGTGTCCCTCCCCATGGCTCTAGGTGAATTAATTGCCAGATATTTACGTGTTGTTTGTCCTGTGTTTATCTCATTGCCTTCAGGGGACAGATGTTGAACAGCTGCTGAGGTGGACAATCTTTTGTATTGTAAGCAAATAGGTTTGCAATTCTGCCTGGGATTTCAGTCCTTATCTTTCTGCAACATGGCATTTACCATTAAATATATTAGAGGATAATCCATGTTGTATTTGTTTACAAATATAAGTTCAGGCTACTTGGAACAATAAAATACAGGAACTTTGTTTTCTGCAACTTTCTAGATGAGTTGCAGGGGCTGAAAGCAGAATTTTCTAGAGATCATTTGGCAGCAGCTGTTCCTCTGGTTTGCTTTCTCTAGCTTATTATGCATTGCAGTCAATCCTACAACCACTTTTACTTGAATGAAAATGCCCAAAATTGTTTGTCTGCAAGTTTTTAACAAGTGGGGGTTGGAACCACTGAGGCAAAAGGAAAAGAAGAGTTGATACACAAGCCAGCATTGTATTTCTACAATGAGAGAGAAAGGAAACTGTCAGCTGACTGAAATCCCAGTTTGTCCTCGCTGGTGCTAATGCCCCTGGATTTCTGGAACTCAGAGCTTTACTTTGCAGGAGCCTCAAAGGTCAGACCTGTTGCTGCAGGAGTGGAGCAGGCTGCTGGCTGCTCACTGAGGTGTGAGACAAGGATAAACTCAGCCCTGTCCACCAGACACTTCTGCAGTCTCCATGGCTGTGGACAGGACTGCCCTGATGTCAGTGACCTCAATACCCCTGTGGGACTTTCAGCTGTGGCTTCTCACCCTCCTGAGTGTGGTAGGGCTAACTAATGTATCTTAAACCAAACACCAAAACAGGCATCCACTCCTCATTTAAAGTGATATAACTGAGCATAGTTTACACAGAAATGAAGAAAAGCACATTTGAGGGCAGCACATTGTGAGAGATGATTGGAGCTTGCCTGCAGGAAGGACGTGATCGCTTTGCTGTTGCTATTTTTAATTGTATTCTTGCTATCCTGGAATGCAAGCACAACTCCACATTAAAATACCAACATTTCATCTGCAGCATCACCTGCTTCATTCATCTGTTAATGCTGATGCCTTCAAGGTGATATAGCTCGTTGGTCTTTGGGCAATAAAATACCCCAAAACATTCAGCAATAATGATCTCACAGAAGGCCACAGCACCATCTGGCAGAGGCCAGAAAGTGCCAGGGGGCACAGGAGGCACTGAGGGCCCTGCCTGGGGAAAGCTGCACTGGCAGCAGGCACAGAGCACTCACGGCTCATAAGTCCTTGTTTAAATTTTTGGTGAGATCCTGTTGGTTTTTGCATGGAGATCTTTTTTGCAGCCTGTTGGTTTTTGCATGGTGAGATCCTGGTTCATGCAGGAGGCAAAGCTCAGTTTTCAAGAACGTGCACTTGCAATGAGAGAAAGATGCGTGGGCTCTCTGAGGTTCTCCCACAAAACCACTGCCCCATCACTGGTTACAGTAAATATTCCAATCAAAATAATCAAGAATTCCAGTTTAAGTACTAATAATGGGCGGAGCAGTTTCTCAAGAGCATTGAACACTTGTACGGTAAAGCTGAAGTCTGAGGCTGCCCCACTTGCACAAGGCTTCTTTTCAAATATTGAAATTTCTTTATATTCTTTCTTTATGTTTGTAACCAGAATAAAAGAAAACCCATTCTACTTTTCTTTTTTTTTTTCCTTTTGGTCCCCTTAATTCCCACCTTTTCATCCAGTCTCCTTATCCATCTATTTTTCATACTACTACTTAGCTCCTTAACTAGATATTTATCCTCACCTCCCTGTTTCAGAGCACTGCCACTGCCTGGAAGCCACAAAGCCTGAGCAGTCTCAGATGTCCCCATTTGGGAAATAAAGGTTTAATTCACACCCTGTTAGTGGTGCATGATGTTAATTACAATTACATGTTCACTGCAGAGCTTTTATGGCTTGTATGGACAGATGAATAGAGACTTGATTAACAAGCTATGGGCTAAATATATTTATTTCTGAGACTGATGTTTCTGAAAAACTACTCATCGAGTTTAGTAAAGTAATTTTTCCTGTTATTAACTGGCAAGAGGGAAGCAGATCATACACAGCCATATCTCTAAGGAGTACATGAGATGAAAGACATGGATATCCTTATGCCCTCCTGAGTGTGGTAGGGCTAACTAATGTATCTTAAACCAAACACCAAAACAGGCATCCACTCGTCATTTAAAGTGATATAACTGAGCATAGTTTACACAGAAATGAAGAAAAGCACATTTGAGAGCAGCACATTGTGAGAGATGATTGGAGCTTGCCTGCAGGAAGGACGTGATCGCTTTGCTGTTGCTATTTTTAATTGTATTCTTGCTATCCTGGAATGCAAGCACAACTCTACATTAAAATACCAACATTTCATCTGCAGCATCACCTGCTGCATTCATCTGTTAATGCTGATGCCTTCAAGGTGATATAGCTCGTTGGTCTTTGGGCAATAAAATACCCCAAAACATTCAGCAATAATGATCTCACAGAAGGCCACAGCACCATCTGGCAGAGGCCAGAAAGTGCCAGGGGGCACAGGAGGCACTGAGGACCCTGCCTGGGGAAAGCTGCACTGGCAGCAGGCACAGAGCACTCACTGCTCATAAGTCCTTGTTTAAACTTTTGGTGAGATCCTGTTGGTTTTTGCATGGAGATCTTTTTTTGCAGCCTGTTGGTTTTTGCATGGTGAGATCCTGGTTCATGCAGGAGGCAAAGCTCAGTTTTCAAGAACGTGCACTTGCAATGAGAGAAAGATGCGTGGGCTCTCTGAGGTTCTCCCACAAAACCACTGCCCCATCACTGGTTACAGTAAATATTCTGATCAAAATAATCAAGAATTCCAGTTTAAGTACTAATAATGGGTGGAGCAGTTTCTCAAGAGCGTTGAACACTTGTACGGTAAAGCTTGCACAAGGCTTCTTTTCTAAATATTTAAATTTCTTTATATTCTTTTTTATATTTGTAACCAGAATAAAAGAAAACCCATTCTACTTTTCTTTTTTTTTTTTCCTTTTGGTCCCCTTAATTCCCACCTTTTCATCCAGTCTCCTTATCCATCTATTTTTCATACTACTACTTAGCTCCTTAACTAGATATTTATCCTCACCTCCCTGTTTCAGAGCACTGCCACTGCCTGGAAGCCACAAAGCCTGAGCAGTCTCAGATGTCCCCATTTGGGAAATAAAAGGTTTAATTCACACCCTGTTAGTGGTGCATGATGTTAATTACAATTACATGTTCACTGCAGAGCTTTATGGCTTGTATGGACAGATGAATAGAGACTTGATTAACAAGCTATGGGCTAAATATATTTATTTCTGAGACTGATGTTTCTGAAAAACTACTCATCGAGTTTAGTAAAGTAATTTTTCCTGTTATTAACTGGCAAGAGGGAAGCAGATCATACACAGCCATATCTCTAAGGAGTACATGAGATGAAAGACATGGATATCCTTATGCAGCCCTGTGGTCTGTGTGCATTTACAGTAATAAATCTCTTGTCAGAAAGCTTTTGCATTCCATCTCTCAGCACCTGTACTTCTGCTACAACAATCTTGTCCTGTGTGTGTTTTTTTTTTTTTTGTGTGTTTTTCTTCCCTTTTTACAGACGGGTCAGAAACCAGCTCACACATTCTCGTGCTGAGAGGCAACTGCTGCCAACTTCACCCTCCTCTAAGCCGTGCAGCACTGAGGTGATGGCAGACAGGAGTTCACACTCCCACACTGGCAGCTGTGTCCCTCCGTACCTCCCAGGGTCACTTTAAAAAATGGAAGTGGGAACTCGGTAGAAATCCTTTTCTGAAGTTCTGCTGGGCATCAGAAAGCTATCTCTCAGAATAATGAACAATGTGCCACAGAATAAAGAGCACACCTTGCTTTGAACGGCACCAAAAATAAGGGATGGCAAGGAATGCGGGGAAGGGAATTGGACATCCCACTGTTCCAGCTGAACTAGGATACAGGGGAGTAGGATGTATAGGAAAAGCTGTCTGCATAGTGTGATTTAAACAGAACCATCCCAATGCCTTCCTCTGTGCAAAATCCCCTGTCACTGTCACATTTTCTGAAAAATCCCTTTGCAGGATTTCTTCTCCTGGGAAGCTGAGAAGCCTCAGAGAAAAATGAAAACAATATTTATCTGATTTGCTTCTCCTGTGTTTTGCTGCTTTGGAATGTGGTTTGGACATTGTTTACCAACTGGTCATTGTTTGATTGGTTTCATGTGAATTGTTTTGACTTAATGACCAATCACAGCCAGCTGTGTCAAGGCTCTGGAGAGAGTCGAGTTTTTCATTAGTTTCTTGTTAAGCCTTCTGTAAGTATCCTTTCTCTACCTTTTAGTACAGTTTTAGTATAGTATTCTTTAATGTAATATAATATAATATAATAAAATAATAAATTAGCCTTCTAAGAGCATGGAGTCAGATTCATCATTTCCTCCCTTCGTTGGGGGACCCCGAAAATACCACAATCCCCCTTTTTAATCTCTCTTTATAATAATTAGTGACTCATCTATGCAGATACAAGACAGGGAGAATCTGGATCTGCAAGAGCAGAAAGGATCTAAAAGGTGAGGCAGTAACAGCTGGAAGGGCACAGAAAGAACAGGAGCAGAAAAACATGTAGAAAGAAGAGGAAAATAGAATCATTAAATGACTTTTACCAAGGTAACACCTGACCAGAATCTAGACTCAAGTCAGTTTTATCACAGTGCCAAGGAAAAAACTCCAGATAAATAGCAAGTGTTACACTCAAGTGTTTACAAACAGGAAACAAACAAACTTTCCTACTTCCATCAGCTTTCCAGGAAAATGGAGACCAAACAGAGACTCTACAGAGTGCAGCAACTAAAAGTTAGAAGTTTGGATGAAGAAGGTGCTAGTGGTGGGAATATATCAAAATCTATTTTTATTTAAAATATATATATATTTAAAGTTACAAGAAGCAAGTTTTCTTAGTCTAGGTTAAAAGAAGTATCTGCTAGTTTTCCAAAGTAGCTAAAAAGTCACTGGAAGAAGAGGCAAATAAACTGTTCTTCATGCCAGCTCACAGGATAATTAGACACAATAATCTTAAATTGACAGAGGCAAAGATGTATAGTTCATGCAATCTCCTCTCTGAATATTATGGATTATGAAACTTAGACAAAACCTGCTTGTAGAATGTCACAGGCTCATTTATTCTGCTTTCAAAGAATGTGATAAAATAAGCAACCTCTCAACCTCTACCTCTAATCTCTACTCCTTTTCCATACAAAGTGGACAAGGTAGGGCAGGTGTGGATCTGGGTAACTTTTATCTCCAGGCTGTGAGATAAGTAAGAACAAAACAAAAATAAAAATGCACATAAAAATGTTACAAGTGCAAATCCAAGCAAGCATTACAATTCCTGTGTTGCCTTAAATTTTCCCATGATATGAGCAATCAGAGTTCTCTGATTACATCCACTGGTTATTATTTCAAAACCCCCTCCTCATGCTCTGAGGAGAGAACTGCTGCTCCCTTACATAAGTGCTGCCTCACACCCTTGCACAGAGACGCATTCTGTTCAACTCCTGCTCAGAATGCAAAGCTGCTCATTTCCAAACAGGCACTTACCAGTGTTCACACCTCTGTCTCCCGCTGCTTCCCAGACATTAATGAATTCTTCTTCACAAAAATCCTCCCAAGCTTAAATGAAGTGAACCTCACACAGAATTTAAACCACAATTTCAAGCCTACCCAGTAATTATGACTGCTCAGCTTAAGCTTGATGCTGCAGAGCCTGATTCTGCCTGTGACACTGAGACTGTTATTTTCAAAAACCTCATCCCAAATCACAGGCAGTTCAACGCAGCCCAAACTCCTGCCTGAGGACACAGGTGGCTCATCAAATATTATTTATATATATATATGTATAATTATATTAAAAATACATAAGCAGAAGGGTCTTGTAGAACATCAGGCTAAAACAATTCACCAGCAAAAGACAGGAATCCTCTCCTGAAGTCTTAGAAATCAAGCACAGGGACAACATGTATTATGTAAGCAGCCTCACTTCAGCAGTCTCGGCTGTTCCCTGAATTGGGTAAGACCTGTGGGCATTCAAACCTTTCAAAATAAAGCTGCCAGCATATTGAAAGTTTAAGCACGCGTGCAAATTCCAATATTAAGATTTCACTTTTGAAAGTGTTAGAATAGACATCAAGTTTTCTGAAGTGACAGCTGCATACACCAAAGTATTGTGATCTGCTAAAGTATTGCTGCATTGAGGAAACTCTACGTGACAAGTAACAGAACAGTAATTTAACAAAGAGATTCATACATACAAACAAACAAATAAATCCTTGAACTTTCAGAAGACGCAATGTTTTCACATCAGTAAGCCATGTCAGACACTCAGGAATCCAAACAAGAGCTTGGCTTGGTGTAGTCAACCGAGTTCTGTTCCAATTTAAATATTTTGGTTAGAGGTCTGATTTTCTGTTGAAGGCAGTGTAATCCCTGTTGGGAATGCAGTTTGCTTTTTCTCCTCTCCTTCTGCTCAGCCCCAGGAGCTGTGCCAGCAGAAAGTACAGTGCATTTCTGTTCTGCTGGAGGAGAACAGCCAAGAGGTGGTGCTGTGCAAGCCCTAGGTCTGGAGAAGTCTATAGGCAAAACCCTGTGTTTGTAAAACTTAGAAAGCTCTCAGAATGCAAGCAGTGGTTTCTCAGCATGGAAAAAAGGCAGTGAGGCTCAAATACCCTCCTATTAATAGGATATTTTCATTTAATATCTGTTGAATAAAGATCCCTGAGTATTTTGGTTGGGGTTTGTCGATTTGCTGTCAAATCCTAATGAATAAAAATGATCTAAACAAAATTGAAGCAGAGTCAATGAGATTATTTTTTAACTCGATGGCCTTTTCCTAGATTTCCCTGTGCTAAAGGTTTGCCTCCTCGGTGAGCTAATTACCCATTGATTCAAAGTAAACAAGTTTTTCAAGTGCCAGCCTGGACACTGCCCAAACTCCTAAATTCTGCTCCTTGGAAACACCAAGACTGAGGCCAACTGCAAATTTGGACCAAGTTTTTTGTGTGCACAGGAACGTGTTTGTGTGTGAAAATGAACCAAATAACCCAAGCTAACTGGTAATGAGCAAACTTCAAAAGGTTTAGAAGTTTCTAGCACAGAGCATATTCATTTCAGAACCAAATGAGAGCCAGTGCTCCCACACTTTGAGGAGTTTTGCTGGAGGTTTTAGGATGAAGCAGGAATTGATTCTCCTTCCACTGTAGGCTGACACAGTTGTGTTTCAATAGGTAACTTTGGACAGTTTATTTAACAGCTCTGTGGCTGATCAAGCACAGCAAAGTGTGTAAACCCAGGGCACAGGGAATATTTCTGTGTCTGCTCTGGGCTGGCTGACCCCCAGGGCCACACTGACTCTGACCCTCATCCATGGAGAAAGTTTCCCGGACTTCAAGATAGACTGGAATCCACAAAAGTGTGCAATGGATTATAGAGAGCAGTGTAGGTGTGTCACTTGATGGGAATATGAGGTTTTGGGATTTTTAGTGTGTTGTGGATGGAAGCAAGATGGAGGGCACAGGGTGTTGTCCTGGGTTTCTTCTTCATGCTTCTTCTTCCTTCTTCTCCATGGGTTTGGGTGGCATTTTGTAATTGGGAAGAAAAGTCCCCATTGCAGCTCTGTGGGATCAGATATTGGGTTAAAAGGGAAAATAATCCAGGTGTCAGCTCTTAATTGGATAGTTTAGTCTTAAAAGACCTTGGAACAAGAGATTGTTGCCATTTTGTGCCTTGCTGCCAAACTCACAGTAGTGAGACTGTTTTACTGATAAGAAATAATAAACGTCTGAGTCCCAACATGAACTACCACCTCAAGTGCCTTCAATCCAGACCCAGAAAGCTGCTCCTCACACACAGTGGCCACGACCTTCTACCCAAGGCAGCAATTTGCCTTCTCAACCACCAGCTGAGAAAGCTGCTCAGGCTGCTTCATGAACACAAAACTAAACAATTAAACTTACAATCTATCCACTCAAATCAAGGCAATTCCTAAAAAGCGGGGTAGGAACTTTTGCATGTGTTCCAGGATAAATTTCTGGCATCAAAATCCCCTTAAAACCCAATTTTCAGTTTCATTTGCAGCAAATCCTCTGAAAGAAAAAAAACCCAGAACTTCCTAGAATTTATGTTTTGACCCATTTTCCTTACAATCTCTCAAATTCCTCCAAGTGGAGAAACAAATCAACGGGTTACTTTGGTAATGATTCAGCCATACTTTTAAATAGCAGCACGGAAATGTTAGTAAATAGAATTACTGACATTTACTCTTCTAGCACACCAATCTTTGACATTATAAGCTTACAAACCTGCACACACATACATCCTAACGTGAAATTCAAGGCTGAACCTTGAATCCCTTCCAGACAAAGAGTCCCAGGTGTCCCAATGACAGAAGGACTTGTAAATCAGTTAAATGCTAAGATTGCCACAGACTTGAAATTTTTCCTCTATTTACCAGGATCTCCTAACTAAAATTATTTTTCCTGTTCTTTATTTAATAAGAATTAAAATCTACCTTGCTATTCTACCAGTCTTTTATAGAAATAGTATGGATTTTGTCTTCTAGAATAGGTTACCACAGTTCCTGCAAGTTTTGCACAGGCCGTGAGTTTATTTTTTTTTTTATTTCTTATTAATATCTCCAGATTCCCTCCAGCTTTTCTCTATTTTCCACCAAAAGGGGTCATGTAGCAGCTGAGCTCAGCAAGGCATGTTCACCCTACTGAGCATAGAAACAAGGCCACTGACATGCAAGAAACCTCAAAAAAAAAAAAAATTGGAAAATCAATATAAATTAAAAAAAATAGCCATCCATGTAATCAGCCCTGAGAAAACAGCAGCTCCATCAAGATGATATCATCACACTGCTGATGAATTAACTGAATTGACTGAATTAATCATTTCTGTTTCTCTGGGTGGTTCTGGTTAATCCAGAGCAAGAGTAATGGACTCAATGATCCTTTTGGGTCCCTTCCAACTCAGAATATTCTATGATTTAGTGGTTTTATGCTTCAAATGTGGCATCTACACAGGCGGTTATTTATCTTGTGGCAAGAAGGGAAAGAATGGCATGGCAAGAGCTTCTTAGAAAATTCATGGTTTGCACAATTTTGCACTACTGCAATGCTAAGGCTCAGTTAAAAACCACAAGAAATATGTGGGCTGCACTAGGAGAACAGATTTGGAAAACTTGATAACACAATAATACACTATCTGTGTTAAACATGAGCTTTTTTTCCTGTTTTAATTTTCTTCATTTTAGAGGAAAAAAAAATCTCTATCAATATCTATCTATTGAAACTTTTAGGTCTAGACTAATGCAAGTACATCTAAAAAAAAAAAGGTCCTTAGCAGCTATATTTTCAATTCTGTTCTTGCTCTAATTCATATCAGAGCCTGCCTTCAACATAAATGACCTTACAGAAGCTGGTTAGATAATAAGACAATCAGGTAATAAAATAAAAAAAAAAAAAAGGAGACTTCAAATGGACATGAACATTATGTCCATGCATTATGGAGCCTTAAACTCCCATTTATATTCTGATTCAGCAACAAAGTGGCCTCAATTGCCTCCAGCTTAATTGCTTTCAACTTGAAGAAAATCACTGATAGGGTGACTTAAAGCATGGAGCTTTTGCCTGGACATCTCAGTTATTAAATATATATATATATATATATAGATATAGATATAGATATAGATATAGATATAGATATAGATATAGATATAGATATAGATATAGATATAGATATAGATATAGATATAGATATAGATAGATAGATAGAGATATATATAGATAATTTTCTCATTCATAGGTCTATGGTAATTTCAGTAAAAGAAGAGCACTTTGAGCAGAAGCTTAATTAGAAGCTTAATTAGTGAAGGGCTGAGGGTGAGGGGTGAGAGGAGAGGCAGCAGTGAGGGCTCCAACCCACAGGGAGGTGTGAAGCAGGGGGGAGGATGTGTTGGATCAGCCGTGGATGGCCCCAGGCAGTGCAGCTCAGCTTTATTGGTGCTGTTGATGTGCCCAGCCTGGTTTGATGAGCCTCTTCTGATGTTTAGGGCCCAAAGGCACAGGGCAGAGCTGGTCTGGGTAATGAAGATGCTGAGGTTTGGCAGCTCAGCTCGCCAGGAGAACCTGAGCCCCTGAGAGAGGCACCACACTGACTTTGCGCTCCTCTGCACCAAACTTGGGATACATGAAGGAAAGTTTTACTGATTTACAAGCTACTGGTTTGTGTTTTTGTTTTGTTTTTTTAATTCTTCTTTTTACAAACCACAGCTATCTTGTAATTCCACAAATGTTTTTGTATTGTATTCCCACTGATTTCTTTTCATACTTGCTGACACTACTCAAATGTTGTTCCCCTTAGTAGCAATATATGAAATCCATTACTGGGCACATGCTGCATAGGAAAAAAGGCTCACTTTAGTTCATGCTTCACCAGTATTACTCTAGTTAGCTTTTCATTCTCCAGGCAGTATTGTTATAACACCGAGTCTCAGAACATCAGTTCTGAACTATTCTAATAACATTGCCAATGTTCACTTTGCCAGCTCTTTCACAAAGGATTATTATCAGAAAATACATCCTTTGTCACTGCTATCAGTCCTTTTTTTATCTGAATGCAGCTTGGATTGGGCACCAAATACAGCCCACCTTCAGGGTATATAAGAAGACTGGATATTAATTATATTCACCCATTTTATTTTCAGCAATGTTTGATTAATGAAAAGGTTTACACAATAGCAAATGCTCATCATTACTTGAGAACATGCTTGTACCGAACCTGTTCAAGCCTATTCTATTTGTATTGTTTTGATTATATTTGTCACTTCAATCCAGACCAGTAACCTGGCATTGTGAAAGAGTTCTTTTTAAATGCAGTTAGGTCACATATGCTTGGTATTTTAATCCCTTTAGATTGTCAGTGACTCTGAGTCCCTTTCAACTGAATTTGCTGACTTTTTCATACAAGCTCATATCTTTGCATGTTCACAAATCAAATTTTTTTTTTTTTGGTTTGTTGTAAAAAAGAACTATAATTTCTCCTATCTTCTGTTTGCACATGAATGTAGAATCGTTGCATCACCTTATTTTGGGAAGGAGACCAGTTCTTCACTAATTAAGCTTCTGCTCAAAATGCTTTCCTTTCTTGGAATTACCCTAGATCTATGAATTAGAATTTGGGGTTTTTTTGGTTGGTTTTTTTTGTGAAGGAGACTCAGAAATGCATGTTAATCTGCTCTTCCACTCATGCAGGGCTCCAATTTATATCAGAACCTCTCTTCAACATAAAAATGTCTTCAACATGTGAAAATATCTCTTGCTTCTTTTTCTTACAAGAGCAGCAGCCATAAGGTTTCCCAGTGAGCAGACCTGTGCTGCTGCGCTGGAATTGAAGTTTCAAGGGAGAAAAGATCCGGGGGAAATGCAAAGGTGGAAGAATTTTCTGTCTGTTTAGTTGCACCAATTAAAAGATGGAATAGCATGAAACTGGAAGCAGTTTTGTAAAACCTGAGATCAGACAAAAAACCTTTTTTTAATAATTTTCTAGCAAGCATTTGAGCTAAAAGGATAAAAAAAAGAAGTGGAGATAATTTTTAAAAGTGTGGTTTTGGGTTTTTTTTTTGGTCTGATTAAGTATCTTTTCTTCTCTCATCTTATTTTGGTTCCTCTATTACACCTTTTCCAACTGTTCACAGCCTGAAAGAAGTTGTGGAGGGGGAGGAAGAGAAACAGAATATGAATTCTTAATGAAAACTTTCATATTATGATTAGTTATGATTAGTTATTACAAAGTTTTTAGTGTTTTTTTTTTTGTTTGAGGGGTTTTTGTTTGTTTTGTTGGGGTTTTTTTAATGATTTTTTTAAGATTCCTTTTCAGGCCATTTTTAAAAGTTTTTTGAAGTGAGTGAGTCTTATATGTATCTTACAGCTCTTTGAAAAATCTTTGTGACAAGAAAAGGAGCTGAGCTCTTTTAATAATGGCATGTTATTAAACCACTAATGATTTGGCTGTTTAAAAGTGAGCTTTAATGGTTATAACTATCCTCTTTGATCAGCAGAAAATGGTGACTAATCTGATAGGGAAAAAAATCCCAAAGTTGTAAGACTCAGGTCTCTCCTAAGCCCAATGGCTGCTATAAAAGCAAGAGAGTAAAAACAGAATAAAACAGGCAGCAGACAGTAAGTGCAGATGTTTTGTTTTTACCCTGAATTACTCTCTTGTCTGAATAACAATGAAGGAAATAGAGAAAAAAAAAAATGTATGTCTGACCTCCCTTCCTGTTTGAATTTCTACTCTTCCTCCCTGCAAAAATATTCAGCTGATACCTCCAAGTAAATATGAGCTGGATGCAAACTCAGTTCATTTTGCCTAATATAAATTGAATTTATGGTTTAATTTAATTTTTTTTCTTTTTTTGGAAATACATAGGTACAGAGAGAGAAGAAAAACAAAATGACTGTCAATGAATGTGTTTCAGGAAGGTCTCTCTCCACCCCTCACCAGCTGATTTGCTCTTTGCTCTGTTGTGGATTTATTAATGCAGGATTTCAGGGCTGGCCTTGGGTTCTGTCCCATCAAACATTCCATCAGAAACCTCACCCATCTTCTGTCCAAAATCCCACCAAGTGGGACAGCTCTTGCTGGCTTACATGTCCGCCCATGGTGCCAAACAGGTTGAGTTGTCAGCCCAAAACTCCTTCTATTGATACCTTCAATCTCTTTGACTCCTTAAGGGCTGTTTTCCATCCTCTGGGATGGCTTTTCCAGACCCCAGGCACTGTCTCCTGAGCATGGCTCTCTAATAAGGAAAACTTTTCATTCAGTGATGTGTGAATTTTCCCATTCCCTTCGATTTTTAGTGAAAAGTGCTTGGTGGACCTTACATTGCATTTTGATCTGACCAAGAAAAGCAAACATCCCACAAGGATGGTCACACACAGCTTGAGAAAAAAACATTTGCAGCAGCATCTGAACGCCCTGATGACAACAGGGTGATGAGCAATCCCCAATTTCCTCCTCTTACCTCAACCAGATTTCTGAGATAAAATAAATTCAAAAGTAAATCTAAAACAATAAAAAAAAAGGACAAGATTAAATATTTCTGATGATTCTTCTTCCAGATCCCTCAAATGTGGTATTTTAAAGCTGCTGTTCAACTCTGTTCTTATACATAAGGCTGAATTTCAAAATATCTTCTTACCCCTCCTTGTTTCCTGCTGTCTTCTGAAATTTTAGACTGAGACAAATTTCCCTATTGTGTTTTACACAGTAACATTGTGTATTTTTAATTATTATTATTATTTTCATACGGTGGCTTTGATTTGAGCCACAGAAGAAATCCGTGCTTAGCATCTTCAGAATCAGCGAGGAAGTTCACAGAAAAATATTTTTATATTTTTTCCTTGGAATAAATTTCTGAGATGAAGAAGTAGACAACTTCAGCTGTTAATTCTTCACTTGTTTCCCTCATTCCCCTTTGTTAATCCCAGAAGTATCAATTGATTGCTATTACAGACTTAAAATGCAACAGAGTATTTGGGTTTTTTTGCTGTTGTGCATTTGTTTGTTTTTTCCTGACTCACTAACATTACCAAGAAATGGTACATAACACCATAACACATTAATAGCTGTTGTTCTTCAATCATCATTGCACAATCTCTTTTTGATTGCATTCACAAACGTTGTGTGGAAGAAATAAGTGGAGCCTGTGGGTTTTTTTGTGTTTCTACACCATAGCAGAAAGAAAAGCCGATTAAAAGATTTATTCAAATATTTACATGACACACACTGTTGCAGTATTAAAATGTGAGCTTGCTCCTTTTACAAATCTCTTTAGAAGTCTTTTCTGCCCTTTGTTCCTAACACAACTTATGAACGGCAGTCACAAGTTTGAATGACTCCGGCAATGGCTCCATTGTTCATCGCCTCTGGTTCTTCTCTTCCCTCTCCTCCTCTTCTCCCCCTCAATCCAGCATCTCTTTTACTGGCCTCCAGTGTGCCCTGGCAGCCCAGAAACCCACCCAGGTCCTGGCTGATCACAGGCAGAGTGGAGACGTCAAGGTGAGACCCCACCTGCAGAGCTGCCTCCAGCCCTGGCATCCTCAACACAGGAAGGACCTGGAGCTGCTGGAGCAACTCCTGGAGGGCACAAAGATGGTCCCAGGGCTGGAGCCAGGCTGGGAGAGCTGGGGGTGCTCAGAGGGGAAATGGGAAAGCTCTGAGGAGACTTCAGAGTCCTTCCTAGAGCCTAAAGGGGCTCCAGGAGAGCTGGAGAGGGACTTGGGACAAGGGAGGGAGGGACAGGACACAGGGAATGGCTTCAAGCTGGAGGAGGGCAGGGTCAGATGGGATATTGGGAAGAGACCCATCCCTGTGAGGAAGTGAGGCTTGGCACAGGTTGCCCAGAGCAGCTGTGGCTGCCCCATCCCTGGAAGTGTCCAAGGCCAGGCTGGATGGGGCTTGGAGCAACCTGGGACAGTGGGAGGTGCCACGACAGGGGGTAGAACAGACTGAGTTTCAAGGTCCTTTCCAACCCAAACTCTTCTGGAATTCTGTGATGATTCTGTGGAGGCTCATGTAAGAGGTGTCCAAACCATTTCCTTACTCCATTACTCTGCTCCTCACATCCTTCCACACCCCAGCCTTGCTCTGCACATCCTCTTGGCAATGTCACCCTGTGTAACCTCCAGTCATACATCTCCTTATGTTTGAACAGTTTTGTCCGTGGATGCTACATCAATACCATCCACATTTCAAACCTCACCTCCTTGAAATTCATCTTTTTTCCATAAGCCTTGGAAATAAAGTAGAAAGTTGTGGCTGGCATCCCAAAAAAGCACCACAGCCATTAGTACAAGCTGCACATTTCTGGAACCAGGAGTAGCCCCAAGGCTGCAGCCTTATCTGCTCTTCCTGTCCTTTTTCCATTTTCTGGCATTCCCAAAGAAATCAGAAAATGGGTGTGAAGAGAAATTTGGGAGGGATCTGCAGCACATCTCCCTGCTCCAAGGCATTTTTGCTCTGTAAAATGGTGCAGCACATTCTCCATGGCCATTGTGGTGCAGTACAAGGCAACAGTTTGCCTTGAACCCTGGAGGCAATTAAGTAGACATATTTACAGAATAAATATGGAGATGCACGCAGTTAGCGTTCCACAATATTAATTCCTAATGTTCCTGAATGCATTCAAATGTCACATAGCTTGAACAACAGGTATTGCATGCTTCTTATTAAATACAAAGAGATGCAGAGCCATAAAAAAAATAAAATTCTCTGTGTAGAGCCGTTTAGCTGGTTGTGGCAGAGCTGGGAGAGAACCTAAGTCTGATCTATCCTCTTGTGAGTTTTAAATGTGTTACCTTCCCCATCATCAATGTCTGATCAAAGTCTCATGAATATTCCAATGGAATACTGGCTGGAATACTTTGAAAAACCATTCCCCACGAGTACAGCAGACCTGAACTGAGGATCTCAGCTAAACCCATTCCAACCCAGCTTGTATTTGTTTCATGTTGACAGTCAGCAGCACCATCATCAATTTTACACCAATTTCATGGACCAGCAAAAGTAATTGCTTCTGTTCCTTGACCACTGAAGAAAAGAAGTCCTGTATTAAAATTTATCAAAGCTATCAACTGCAGACGTATGGAGCCAAACATCTTAGTTCAAAGGCATTTGATAGATAATATATTATTGTAAAACAATTTATTCTCCCTCTCTGTTACCAATTGCCACTTCATTTCCTACTCTCCTTGTCCCAGCTTTCCCTTCAGCCCATGTTTCACTGCTGTGTCTGGGCTCTGAAGTCTCCCAGGCATCAGTGGAGGCACATTCTCTGCCTCTGGAAATGCTCTCCTTACCACAGATCTGATAATTACACTGTGCTACCCTTAATTGATAATTAGTTAATGAAAGAGATGAGTACCAGCCCTGCAAAACCCCTAGCTGGGTAAGCTACCAGCTCACTGGGGGCAGCAGGAATTTTTCTGGTGGTTGTGCATTAGATCTAGTCTGGAATAACCAAAACATCAAATGCAGTTCAGAATGATAAAGTGCTGAAATCCTGCCAAAGTAACGTGCGTGGAAGAGAAACATAACAAACATGGCTCTTCAAGAGCTGTATGAATAGCAAAATCTTTTTTTTTTCCCTCAATTTCAAATTCAGTTTTATGAGAATAAAACTTTTATGAAAAATTCTTTCACTCCCTGTGTGATAGGAAAGAGGCTCAGTAGCTCAAGTTCCATTGTAAGCTCACAGGAGAATATATCAAACCATCACCACTAAGCATCATACAGAACTTGCAGGCACACAGATGTAAAATCAACCACACTCAGGAAAGATATTCCTGAGTGCAGCGAGGGGAACCATTTGGAATGAGCAAATTTTCCACCATGCCTTGGCTGTTTCATGGATAAAAGCAGAATTTCTGGTTCATGACATAACTGAACTCCTAACACACGGATGTGAACGTGCAAGAATAGCAGGGCTTGACCCTGTGCTACTACAGGAATTTTATCACAGACATAAAGGCTTGGGATCACACTCTGCATTTTTTAGCATTGAAAATGGTCCCCTCTGAGAGAGCAGCAACTCATTCAGAGCTCAACTTGCACTATAGGTTTTAATATGGATACTTTTGTCATTTTTTAAATAAACCCACCAAGTTATCAAGAGAGCAGTACCACCTTAAAACTGACACAAAATAAGTTGCAACTACCATCAGCATGAAAGGTTAAAAAGAAAAAAAAGGACAGAAAACAAAAGACAAAAAAAAGGATCAAGAGTTTTTTTTTAAATAGCCAGAATGCTTTTTCATTATCTGTTTGCATTCTATATCAAAATCCAGTAAAAAAATAACACCATTAACATACACAAAATATATGTTAGGTATCCCATTAACAGAACAACATACATCAGCTAATTCATAAAATGCCAAAAAAAAAAAAAAAATAACTGCTGAACTACAAAACACACGCTTTGATAAAATTTTCCACACTGTATTTTCACCACAAAATAAATGGAGATTGCTTAATAAGAATAAGAAACAGTGTAAAATATCACTGTGACCTTTCCCACAGGCCAGCACTTCCCTCTCCCCAGAGCAGCCACTTCACCTTCACTGAACTGGCACTGAACAGCCATGGTTTGTAACCAGCAGGTAACAACTGAAATCTCTCATTTTTCTGTCCCTCCTCACAAAACCAAAGGCTTGGGCACAATTCCTACATCCCTGACAGTTAAGATTAGCTAATGACAAGCTTTGGATTCATCCAGTAAATCCAGCAAAGAATATACAAGTAAAGGCACAGAAAAAAGGCTGCTGTCAGCAAATCTGAAAGCTTCAAGTTCTTTCAGATCAGAAGTTGCAGAAAATCAATTTCTACATGAATTTTTATTTTTCTTTTTAAACCACTCTGCAGTCAGATCAAGTCAAGCTTACCATCTGCTGCAGAGAGAAATACAGCTCTACTCAAGATCACATTATCAAACTTCTTTGTAAACTTTACATGCAAGCTGTTCCTGTCAGAATTGAAGTCATTGTGATAATGCTTCTTAATATTCGTTCAGGCTTTAAATAAAGACTGACAAAAGTCCACATATGGATGACAAGCTGTTCTACTGTAAATATTTTTGTATTTGTTGAGAAGGGGCTTATGGCAGTTTAGGACATATTCCATCAGGGATTTTGGTCTGAACTACTTACTGACTAATAAAACCAAGGTAAAATCCTTGCTCAAAACCATTACCAAAATTTAGTTATAAATTAATTTGATCCTATTTCTACTCCTATTTAGTAATGCTTTTACATCATTATTGCTTAAAAACTTTTCCCAGCTGGTGGATGTTATAAATTGGAGGATATTTAGTACTCTGTATTTTAAGCAAGGCTTAATTCCCAGCTGGCACTGAATGTAGTTATCTGTGGAACAGAAAATGGTAATTTTACCATTAGAGCTGACCCTCTAAAGAATAGTAAAATTCTTCCACATTTTTTTGTGTAAATAAGCTCAGTACACTCATTTCCAATATTCCTGTAAATGAGGGGACAGAGCATAAAAATCCTTCAAAAACTCCTTTCCCACGTCCTTTAGTTAGAGGCACAACTTACAGAAAAGCAAACACGAAAGCAAATGTTGTGACAAGTAGGGATTAAATTGGTTTCTCAGTTTTGATTCCATTTTGAGAAGTCACAAGGCACATGCTACAATAATTATTGCATTTAACACAGTTACCTATTTGCTCCAAGTTCATTACACGTTATTGCTTTGGTATTGCAACTATGCAAGGAGCTCAATACAGCAGAGGAAAAACAGTTATTAAAACACTCATGTGAAATGAATCTTAGCACAAAGAAAGAACCTTACCCTGCTGTTGGATCAAGGGCTATGGCCTTGGGGTTGCTCAGGTCCAGCTCGATGAGGGTCACACACACGGAGCCATTCTGGCTGCAGACAAAGATCCTGTCGCTGACATGGTCCACAAAGTAAAAATTCCCCGTGATCCAGTCCATTGCTATTTGCTGCACATCTGCCAAAAAAGAAAAAAAAAAAAGGGAAAAAAGAAAGAAAAAAAGAGCTCAGGAGTGCAGTTTCAATCCAATCCAAGTGACTGCTGGCTGCTCTGCCAGCAGATGCTCCACTCACTTAAAGAGCTCCAGCTGCTTTACATCTATTACAGGGTTTCTAATAAGGAATCCAGTTCTCAATACACAAATAGGGGTTGGGGAGAATTCTTTTTTTCCTTTTTTAAGTACAGGCATCCGATTGCAACCACAGTGGTTTGAAAGACGCACATTTGTTTTGAGCTCTGTTAAATATTTTTAAGTCTGTCATTGTGATTTTTTTTTTCTGGTCTCCTCAGAAGCAGCAGCACTGAATGATGGTGCACCTGTGACACAGCTGGAACACTGGTGGTACCAGGCTGCTGGGGAAGGCAGCTCTGAAGGCACTCAGGTTCTGGATTTAGTGTTCTAGGATGTCTGCCAGACCCTGGGCATGGTAAACTTTAAACTTTACATTCGTAAAATTTAAAGGGGTTTGTTGGTTATATTTAAAGGGGACTAAAAGAAGACCAGAAATACTTAACAGAAATTTAAAAAATGTGATGTGCACATTTAAAACCACCTTATCTGTTCACTCATTTTCATTTAAAACATTTTTTCTTGTAGTTCTGGGGTATCTGGATGCTGCCAGATTTCTGATAGTTGCAAAAGAAGTACAATTGAAGTAAATTTTCTGTGATAATATAAAGACATTCACAAACAATCAAGTTTTTCTTCTCAGGAATCTATGGCAGCTTCACAGCACCCTAACACAGCTGCTCCCTCAGTTCTTTTCCTTGTGGGATCCTGGAACCCCCCTCTGTAAATGTCTTATAAATCTTCCATTTTTCTTATAAATCAGCTGACCTGCCCATACACCATCTTACTATTACACTAAGCAAAAGTACAGAGAAGTGCATAAAGAACAAAATTTTATCAATTTTATTTAAATAGGATTTCTTTTCCTCCTCTTCTTATTGACAGTATTGTATTGATACCACTCTGTAGGACAGAATCAGTTATTCTTTAATAACAAAGACTGCAATTAATAGAAAATATATATCCTGTTAAATGTTTTCAATGATCAATATCAAGGATTTTTGATTTTAAAAACTTAAATATGTTTATTATATTACAGTGCTTTCAAAATAGTGCTCACATAAGCTGAGATTCTGTCATGATAAAAGAAGCCAGATATGATAATCGTTACATAGAGAAGCTGGTTTGGTTTTTTTTTTGACTTCTAGTTTTGTGTATGATTGTAATCCTTCACATGGGGGATTTTTAGGTTTGCTTTCCACAATAAAAAAAAAAATGTTGGAAATGTTGCTTCCATCACATCTATGCTGCACTGGAGAATAGTAAGTAAACTTGATTGAACAAAAATTGAATTCATTGAGTTTTTGATGATAACTCAGGGCTTATGAGCCTTGTACTTAAAACAGACATGGAAGCTCATTTATTGTCCTTCAAAGTGCAGGTAACTTAAACAAGATTTACTCAGTGAAATACCAGGAGCACCAACTGTATCCCACCTCAGCCACCCCATTACACAGTTCACTGCTGTCTTCTGTCTCTCCCATCCCTGCCCTTCCACTGCTCATTTCCCTTTTAATTCAAAGGGAATATTGGGCCTGATAGGTCCTATTACCAAGATCTGCTGAGCCAGAATAAAGAAATGCTCCATTTAGCCCAATACCCAAACTCCAGAGAAGGCCAATGTCAGATGCACTGTGAGATATGTGAGCACTGATATATTTCAGACAATAGGAAGAAAACACTTTTTTTTTTTCTCCTTCCTTTTTCCAAACAAAATATAGGACATGCTTTTAAAAATGCCAGAAGAAAACTCTGTGCCTCTGGAAATCAGTGATAGTTAAAGCATTTTCAATGTGCCTGCTTACCATTTTCTAAAGTTGGATTTGTGGAATGAAAAAATTTATGGTTTTCTGATTCAGGTACTGTTTTGAAAATTGCAGATAAGCTCCCGTGTAACAGAAGCATTTCAGAAAATACCTTTTAAATGGGACAAAAGATACAAAAGGGATCCAATTTCAAACATTTGCAGAAATAAAACTAGTAATTAAATTCCTGCAATGAGAGCTCTAGAAGATTGCTGTACATGGGAAGTGGATGAAAAGGAACAAGGTTAAGTAGCAGCCTGTTGGAGGAGGGTGTGCTTTTTCTTATTGTGTGAATGTACCTATTTTGAGATAAAAGCGATACATATGTGAAAGGCACATCACACACAGGTTATTGGATTTGTTAACATAACAGTACTTAGAGTTATAAAATGTTTGCTCTGTTCTTTCCTTAGGTTTTTGGTAACATATCACAAGAAATTGCACTAAACAACTTGGGTTTTTTTCATGGAAACCAAGAATAATTTGTTCGTGGTCTTATTAGGGATAACCATTTGCATTGGGTAGTTAAAACTGAAACATGCCAGGAAAAATGAGACATCCAGAAGCAATACCACACCGTAAACTTTGTGTCCAACTGCATTGGTAGCTGTGAACACTTATTTATCCAAGTTCCCTGCCCAGCAGGATTTGGGAAGGGCATGGATGTCCCACCAGCATGGGCTATTGGAGAGGTTTAGGCTCATTCCAATTGCATTCCTTGTAAAGCTGCTCTTTCCAGAGATTGCCATGTTTCATCACTTTTATCAGTTTCCAGAACAAGCAACACATTGTTCACATAATTCACAGTGATTTTCCTCAGAAGCACAGACTGCCAGAGAGATGTCCTGAATCAAGGGTTTAAAGAAACTGAAAGAGTTAAAAGTTCAGCTAGATTTAGTCAGGGGGGAATAGAAACAATTAAGAGTATAGCAAGAAGAAAGGGATAGTTAATCCTCAGCAGATGGAATAGTTAAGGCTGAGATGTAAATCATGTATTTGTCTTTACTGTGCTTAAAGAAGCAGGATAGGACATGGATCTGATTGTGAAAAACAAGAGGACTGTGGCTGCACCTTGGGCTACAGCAAAGGGGTCCAAAGACTGCCAGCACAAAAGTGAAGGGTCACTCACCCATTTCAGAACCCACCAACTCATTTCAGAGCCCAAAAACCCATTTGAGGTGAGACTGCAAAAGCGTGAAGGAACTTTGGACTCATTTAAATACATTTTAATACTAAACAGGGATAGGTGGAGTTAGGTGGTGACTATGTATTAGGTGTTTTGGGAATTATATGAATATGTGAGACTTTTTTAGATCAATGGATAGCCAGAGCCTGTGATTCTTTGCACGTGCCTTTGGAAATTGTTCTGCTTGTGCCCAGTGCCGTAATGAACACCCTGCTTTTCAGCTTTAATTAGTTAATCTGTCTGTGCTTCAGTCCTGCTGTGCAAAGAACACTTCCCTCCAAACCAGCCCATCACTGTCCTTAGCAATTCCTGTGGGCACTGAGCACATCTGTCATCTGTGTGTTGGAGGCACCACATATCTGCCCTGGGGTTTGTCTCTGGTCCTGCCCCCTGTGTTGGACACGTCCACCTTCTCACCAGAGAAGTTTGTAAAGAATTGCCCAGGCCCACTCCCCCACCAAAATAAATTCTCCATGAGAAATCCCCTCAGCTGGCAGAGGATGGGTTGTGTGAATCCCATTTTATCTCCATGGTTTGGCAGCAGCTCTGCATGAAGCTGCTGTGAATGGCTCCCCATCTCTCACATGAGCTGCACCCACTGCAAACCACTGAGGAAAGGCTCTGGTTGAACTGGGGACTTTTAAAATATATATAAAACTTTTTGTACTCAAGAAATTCCTGAATTCATTTCATGCCTATTTCTGGATTCACATTTAAACCCCACTATGTGCAGACGTCTGGTCAACTCACATCTTTAAAGTAATTAATCTTTTTTTCTTTCATTTGCATGGTTTCAGAAGTCTCTAAAAAGAAATGTTTTCCCTTGAAAACACACATATTTATTCTGAGCAATCTTTTATATAGTTCTGAGAGCTTTTCCTATATTAATAACAGTTTCCTTGGAGCGTTTCTGCCAAATGTGATCATCTTTCCTTTATTACTTTCTAAAAACTAGGATTTCCTCTTAGGAACTTCATAAAGAATAGTTAAGACAGCATATAGGTTAAATTCTGCTCTACTTAATGCCATTATGTAGACTGTGGGCACAGCAAAAGTGTGTCTGGAAGTGAACTTTTCCTATGTCTTTTAAGCATACAGACATTATTAGACCTTTAGAGAAAATAGTAATTTCATATAAGGGTGGCTAAATCTTCAAAGGGTTCTAGAAATATATGTCTTATGGCCAATCCATAGTTTATGGAAATCAGAGAAAAATGGAATGGCTCTCTTATTTTTCTTTGATTTTCCAACATATATCTTGTATGAATTATTACATTTATTTCCATTTCAAATCAAGGCTAGTACCAGACTTCAGATTTTCAGCAGAAGAGAGGCAAAAGCAATGACATATTCTTGTATTCTGTTACTCTTTAATCAAGGATTCTGCCTATGCACTATCTATTAAAATCAGTGTTATATTAACAGGGTTCATTTTCCCCAGATATAAAAACAAAAATAGCAAGCTTTTTCCTGTTAAAAGCTTTAGCATAAACATTCCTTGGTTTTAATGTAAGAACTGATCTGAGCAAACTGCTCAGTGGAATTCTGGAGTTGTTGGACTGTTTTGGAGAAACTTCTGACGGAAATGGGGAATGATTTTTGGATGAAATGTAATTAAAATTTGAAATATTCCTTGAACTCTTCATATGTTTCCTGTCAATGATGAAAAAGATAGACAATTTCTCACTATTTTAAGGGAAAGAACTTAGCTCCTACTGCCTTATATAGTCAATTTTTCCTTAGTCTGGACATTACTGCAATGAAGACTTCCTCATATATGCATATATAAATCAGTATTGAGTTAATATTTAGATTTTCCCCAAATTAATATATATTTTAAATATATATATATCTGAAAGTGCTTAAAACAATCTTTGTTTTTCACATGAATGCTGGGTTATTTTTTCAAGTTTTGTGGGTTTTTATTTGTTTTTCTCCTTTTTGTTTTTTGATGTTTTTTTTTTTCATTTGCAAAAATTGATCATAAAGGAAGAATTATTTTGATTGTTTTAAATTACTAATTTTTCCTCTATAACCTCTATATCTCCTTTCTGAATGCAATGTCCAAACTGGCATGGCCAAACTTAGTTTAATTTATTAATTAATTAGAAATAAAAAAAAGAGATAAAATTATATATTTATCAGGGAATAAACCAACTTTATTGCAAAGACAAGCAGAAAGTCACTTGGGAACACTTTTTGCCTCCACTGAGTAAAAAGCCACATTTGGAACAAGACAAGGAGCCAAGTCTTTTTTTTTTTTTTTTTTCCTCCAATAGCCAGTGATGGGTAAGAAGTGTTAAAACACATAAATGACAAGCTGTGAAACCCTGCAGCATCACTGCCTTTGCTGGGCCACTCTTTTGACATTAATGCTCCTAATTAGCAGCCCAGACAGCCTTGTACTGACACTGTGCCTTGGGAAAGTGAAGCTGGAATGGATTTTCCCTGTGCCTCTTCTACTACCAAGAATTTGCCATAATTCTGTCTGCAATGCCACTTAAAAATATGATTTTTATTAAAGATGTCACCATTCAAATAAGTCAGACACACTGGAGTCTCAACTTTTAACAGCCATGTCCGGAGTGATTATTACATAAGTTGAAAAATGAAAAATCAAGTGAAAAATATCCATCCATCTTTTTCAAATTACTCATCCTCAAATATCTGATTCCTCTGAATTAAATCAGCCTTCGAGGATACTCTTTGTGAGAAGCACAATGAAGAACCTAAAATATACTAAATATAAATAAGCACTTTAAAGCATCTAGACTTCGAGTTCCTCAAAAGAAGAGAAAGCTTTTCCTTTTCTTTGTAGAGTAAAAGCATTTCAATTTCAATCAATTTGGTTACTGACAAAAATATTGTTGGCTTTCTTTCAACCCTGGAGCATAATATTCTGCATTAAAAACCTATAAATGTGAACACTGAGACAATAGCATTTTCTACAGGCTAAAGAAATTTCAAAAATATAAGAATAATCTAAATATTATGAATACTTAATGAAAGCATCCTGATGGCTCAGAAAGACACAAAGTCTCTCAGAGATGTGGTTGATTCAGGTGCTCTGAGATTCAGGCATTCAGCTTTCCAGCAGGTGCAGAAAAGAAAAATTCTGGGCATTTGGTGAGGAACTCAAAGAAGGTTGTGGCTGGAAGTGGTTGTGGCCCATCCCTGGAAGTGTCCAGGCCAGGCTGGACGGAGATTGGAACAATCTGGGATAGTGGGAGGTGTCCCCCATGGAATGAGATGATCTTAGAGGTCTCTTTCAACCCAAAGCACTCTGTGATTCCACAATTCTACATTGGCTGAGGTGGAATGTTGAGCAGTTATACAGAGAGAAACATGAAAATGTTTCTCCTTCTTCCTTCTTCCACTGGGGATCCAAACAACCAATATTAACAACAATGATGGCAACAACAATCATCAGCAACATCCTCCCCTAACAAATTCCTTTACACAGCACTCAGGGGAAATGTGATGGTGCCCCAGATATCTCTGTGCCTTTCCCAGGAATTTTATGGTAAAATCTGGCCCTAAATTCTTAAGCATTCTTAAGCATATTTCTTCTTTTACTTTTGTTATAGAATGATTCTATCAGGAAATGCATTGAGCTTCTGGAATGAGTAAGATGAATGGAATTTCTGTTATTGGGCCCTGCCTCACAGAGCTGGCTGTGATGCCAACAGATTAAAAGAGCAAGGAGAAAGTGTGAAACAATTAAATAAGGGCCTTGTGAGTGGCCCTATCTTTTAATCCTGACTGTTAAGATTTTTTACAGAGGGTGAATTTTCTGACATCAATCTCATGTCAGAAATAAGTAAGAATGGCTGAAAACCATAACATTCCTAATTTCTGCATTGCTGAGTCTCAAAGACATTGCCCAGTGATTGCAAACCTGTAATGGGGTCCCAGTGGCCCATGTACACGCTGAACAATAAAGACAGATTTATAGAGGTACAGAGCTATAACAGCCTTATTTTTTTTCTCTTTAGCTGCACATTCAACAGCTTCTTATAAATCTAGTGAGACTCTAAATCAAACCCAGTTATTTACTTCAGAGCAGTTAAGTCACCCACTGTTAAAATTAAAGCATAATTCAGCTGCAACAGGCATCCCATCGGGCACGTGGGCCCGGAGAGCTGCTGTGGGGACACGGCCTGGCTGCTCCAGGCTGTGACATTCCCTTCCTCCAGCCACCTCCCACCTCCCCAGGACAGCCCCCTGCGAGGGTTATGAACCCCATAAACCATCATCACACAACCACAAAGCCACTTAAAACGTTTTTTTCCACAGACAGGCTAAGCAGCGGATGATTGCAATGCAAAGAGATGCCAATAAATAAATATATGGAGCTGCTTTCAAAATGCAAAGTATTTGAGGGAAATTATTTCCAGAGAAAGTTTGAACAGTTTAATACCAGAGGAAAGCAACAGTGCTTCAAGAAAGGCTTTTTGGGGAATAATTGAGAAGCGAATCATGCCTGACAATTCTTAAAAATGCGTTAGTCAGCCCAGGAAAGGAAACTCACTCTGCACTTTTTTTTGTAGAAGGCAACACTTGTCAGAGAACTCTCATTCACAGGATCCAGATATGCTGCAGGTTCTTCAGGTACCATGCAGGCCACGATTCTGTAGGATAATTTCACCTGCTGCCCACTCTAGTTGCTCTTAGCAATAAATGGTCTAGACAATACGAAATGCAGGACACGCCATGACCCACTGGTGTAAACCATTCCCAAAGGAAATTATTACACTCAGTTTTAACCAGAAGCTAATACTGACCATAGAGTATTTAATTTTGTTATACGGACACATTCACATTGGGCACAAAAGTCTTTGTGTTCATCTCAAACATACATAAAGAGAAGGAGAATAACAGTTGCAACAAACAAACCAACCACACCACAAAAACAACCCCAAAAAAACAAAAAAACCAAAACACAATCCAATCAACCAACCAAAAAAACCCAACCAAAACCACCCAAGTTTTATTGCTAAAATAAATAGAACTCGCTTTTATTATAATTAAAATCTGCATATGGAGTCCATTTCAAATCCAGCTTGAGAATCACATTCTCAAGACAATCTAAACATATTCTCAACATTAAAAAAAATGACCTGCACAGTTAGTAAACATACACCTCATTTCTTCACATAGTATTTTGAAAACAAAACCCCATCATGTTCTTTACTAGATAAAAAAGCCTCTTTTTTAGGGTTGCTAAGGACAGAAAAAAATTGCTTCTTTTATTAAGGACATTGAGCTTTTTTCTTCATCTTTTCCTTTCCCCCTAGCAGAGGGATCATCACATCACGCCATCAGCAGGCTGGCGCTCCTGCAAGACTCCGAAACCACTGCTCAGCACCTACAGAAGCCATCTGAGAAAAACAAACAAATAAAACCCTTCCTGCCTACCAATGCTGCCAACAGACAATAATAAATGGATCCCATGTAAACATTACCTCATCCTCCCTTTCTCCCTCTCTGTCCTTTTCTTTTTTTCACCCATTTATTACATATTTTCAATGTAAGAATAGTAACCTTTGAGAAGATGACTGTTATTCATTATATGTGACCTCACCAGCAAGACAGACAACTGCCCAGACTTAAAATATTGACATTGTTACTGCACTTAAAAATAATAAAAAACATTCCTTGTGAACTTATTTCCAGTAATATAAGAAATAAAAATAAAACATGGCTTTAGATTTATACATAAATTATTTTTCTATCCAGACATTGGGCCACTTTTTTTTGTTGTTGCTTATTTATTTCTCTCATCACCCCAATAGTGCTGTTACTGGTTTACCTGAGCATTATCTTAAACCAGAATGGCACCATAGATCCCATTAAAAGTCTCATAAATCACTCACACAGCCAGAGCTTCCAGAAATATGACTCCAACCCAATGTGCTTATATGTCAGAGCCTGACCTTTGCTTTCAGAAGGGCTCCAGCCCTCCCCAAAAGTGCCCGCCCCAGGAAGATGTGAGCCCACAATCCTACCTGTTCACACCCCCTGAAGCTCCAGGTACCTCGTGTCAACCTCTCCCACCTTGTGTATCCCCAGCATTTCTGGTTTTAAACCTCACAGTGTTTGTTATTCTCTGTTATTCACAGAATCACTGGGTTGGAAGAGACCTTCAGGATCATTGAGTCCAACCCATCCCCAACACCTCAGCTGAACCCTGGCTCCCAGTGCCACATCCAGGCTTGGTTAAACACACCCAGGGATGGGGACTGCACCACCTCCCTGGGCAGCCATTCCAGAAATTTATCACCCTTTCCATGAAAAACCTTTTCCTCATGTCCAGCCTGTATTTCCCTTGACATATTCTATATTTAGAGGGGAAAAGACAAAACAGCGCATATTGCCTTTCTTCCTACATCACTGCTCCTGTCATGTAAACAGTAAAAACAAATTGTCCCAACCCATGCAGAGTGACACAAATCTGCACTGCATCCTCCTCCAGGTCCCCTTGGATTCCTTCTAGCAATAATTTTTACCTATTAAAGTTTTGCCTACCCTGATGTGAGCTCAGTTTTTAATAGCTGAATTAAGCATGTTTCTAAAACTGACAATTTGCATGCAACAAATGTTCTATTTGGGAATAGAATTTGGGAACATTTGGGATCTCTCTGTGCTGAGGGATCCCAAAGGCAGCACAGGCCATGGTGTGACACTGAGGGGAGCAGGGGCTCCACTGTTTAAAACAAATCTGAATTCTGCAACCAGTGACAAAACAATATCACCTCTGAAGAGCCTTAAAAGGAAAGTACATATTTTCAGTATATGCACAGGGAAAAGGCACTAATCTTTCATAACACATTGTACTTATCTCCTTATATATCAGTAGAAAACACTCCCCAAAATTAAAAAGTGTGATAATGCATTTAAGTAAAAGAGCAATAAATGACATTAAAGGCAAGTCCAAAATTACCAAAAACATCAGGATGCCCTGAACTGTCGATTGTGGCACAGATCCCCACACATCCCTCAATCAGCTCATTATTTTTGCTTACACAGTGTGACAGAAATGTTATGGAATTACACATGCACAGAGAACCCAAACTTTGTCCCCAGCTCAGAACTGTCACAGTGGATGCCTGGCCCAGCACACAGAGTGGCAGCTGCTGGGTGACATGCTGATAACACTCAGGACATCAATTTTGTGCAAGCAAACTGGCCCTTTGCATATCCTGTCCTTATCGTTTTGTTGCTTACAATGGTCCCAACACTTTCTTTCTTTCCAGAACAAAGCAAATCAGATTTTGCCTTTGCCTTTAGCAAAAGTCATCTACTGCAGATAGAACATTTGTTGCATGTAATTTGTCAGTTTTAGAAACATGCTTCACTCAACTATTGATGATGTGTAAGAAAAACAAAGATTTTATTATATTGAACTCAACTTACTAATAGTGAAAAGGACAAACTTTGATGTTACATTTTATTCATTCCATGATATTGATATTATCTTTAATGTTTTCAGCATTTCAAATTCTATCCCAGAGCTGAAGTCACAAGAAAGTTCTAAATAAATTTGTTTCATTCCAAGTAGAAATCCACAATTTTAGGTATTGAGAACAAAACCAATATTTCCATGATGTGGAGATATTATTTGTTGAGCCAGCCATTGCTTCTGCCAGTCAAAGGAGTTAAAAACTGAAGAACGCAATCCTATATTAAATCCCCACAATCAGATGGAGGTTTTAATTTGTCATGTCCATCACAATCTAAATAATAATCACAACTTTGCAAAATATGCAATTCATCTTTTTGTAAGGGCTCCTGATAAAGTGATAAGGAAAGAACAAATCCTTTATTTATTCTGACACACACACAAACTTTTTGGTGTGTTTCTGCCACAGACTCCATTCCAGCACTGCAATACCCAGGCTGCTGTGAGTACAGAAAGCAGATTAGGCAAGAGCTTAAGGTGCTGCAGCAGCTGATTTTAATTTCATCACAAGTGCAGCTTCTCTTTCAGATTTGCTTCCATTAATGCAGTTATTCATTGTTCCTGCTTTCTGAAAGGCATGCTCTCTATTTACCCTTTTCCCTGCAGCAGAACAAAGCATCAGATCAAAACCTGAGTTTCAAAACAGCAATTTCCAGAGGCCACAAGTTTGATCAGGAGTTGCATATTTGTGATTTCAGTCTATGAATTTTTTCATTGCATAAGACACACAGACAGATTTTTTTTTTTTTTCCTTTTTTCTTTTCCTGCTGTTTCCTTAAGAATTACAGCAGGTGGAATGTGTGGTTCAGCTGTGCCATGCCCTGTGGGTCACCTCCCTGCAGATTCAGATTTCCTAACCCTGTTCAGGACCATTGCTAACAAAATACTGTTTCCTCACGGCTTTAGCCACTGATAAATCCCTCTCTGGGATGGACTTTGGTCTGCAATTGCTCAAATGCTTCCTTTTTTATATCTAAACATGGTTCCAGTTACGATGCTGGATGTAAACAAACCCTATTTTGGAGTTTATAGTTTTTATGTCCCCTTTGCTCATATAAAGGCAGAAATACTTCCAAAGAAGACACAGACTTTTTAAAGTTCCCTGCAATGTTGGTCTGTGCCTCAGGAAAAAATCTTTAGGAGGCAGAAGAACTCATTTAATGACACAATCCAAAGTCCATTATGAAAAAAAAAAAAAAATCCAAAACCAAGAATTCTTGACTTCTTCATTTTACTTTAGTAGTGTGTTTTAGGTTTTTAATAAAGTCTAAATTAAATATTTGCATTAATAAATAAATATCTGTATGGAAAATTTGCTGTCAATTAGTCTAAATGAAGTAAACTTGGTTAGCAACCTGTGTGAGTTGCATTTACAAAGATATTTTACCACTCAAGAAGACAACCACTGGATAAATTATGAGAGATATGAAATCTATAGAGACAATAATAAAGTACCAGTAAAAAAAAAAAAAAGTTATGCATATGCAATTAGCACACTGGAATATTAATCATTTATTTTATTGCCATTAAGAAACTTTCCAAAAGTGCATTTGAAGGCTCAAGTCCATAAACAACTTTACTGAAATGGGCAGCTTACAAGTGTTTGTCTCTTATTTATCTCCTATTTCTCTGCTCGTTGGAAGAAAGGCAGAAGACAAGCTCCTGTGAATACTGAGGAAATGTGGAATAATTCCAAAAACAGTTCAGTGGCTACCAAGTAAAGAACAAAATGAAGCCAACATGGCGCATATGGATGTCAAAGCTTTTATGGAAAAATGTGAGTTTAATCCCATAAAACATGCAATAATTAATGCCACATTTCAGGAAAAATAAATGACTTTTGAATATAGTTTTTGTACTTCACTACTGTTGTATATGAAGATATAAGTGCTTTTGTAAAATACTCACTACAAATCATACGATTTACATTAGCAGAAACCTAGTTATCTACACATTGCATCTCTATAGTCCCCAGAACTTTTTTTTATTCCACCTTAAAAACCTTGTTAACAAAATCAAAATGTTACTGTTTTACAAGCAGCATAATAATTCAATTTGACAAAGAGTCCCTCAGAATTCCGACTGATAAAGATACATTTATGTGGTTGCTGCTACTTTGACAAAAAAGTCCTATTTTCTTTACAAAACCCTTCTGCTGCTGTGGGAGTTTGCTTGTTTGCTCTTTTATTTCCTTGCTGGTGCAAGAGTTTTTCTACCCAGGATGGGTTGGGATGTAAGGAAGACATAAAAAGATCCAGTCATGTCCCACTTTAGGACAACAACAAATTTGGAATTAAGAAGAAAGGCAAAAATGGTGAGCTAAGAAATTGATAAAGCAGGGAAAAGGGAATATGACAATTCAACACTGATGATTTTTGTCTCTCTGCAGAGGGAGCATTCCGAAGACTGATCCAGGCAGAGCCTAGGAGTTTAGAAAAGGGGAAAAATACAAAACAAAACAAAAGCAATCAAAAATTTGCACTGAGAAATGCCATTGAGATAAGGCTTTTTATTTCCTGTACTCAGTCTGAAATGAGACTGTCCAGGACACAACTACTGAGGAGTAAATAAAGAAGAACAGATATCAGACCAGATTTTCTAGAAACAGAAGACAGACATAGGGTTTTTACCAACGTCAATGCAAGGATCAATTGTGGAAGCTGTATGAGCAACAAAACTTGAAAAATAGTAATATCACATCTCTGAACAATTAAAAGAAAAAACCATTTGTGGCAATTAGCAGTCAGTTAATAAATAACTCTGGTGTCAAAAAAGGATTAAGTGCAGATCACCCAGCTTTGGAGGGAAATGCCACCAATTCTGCCTCTCTGCCATGGGAGCTTGTGCCTCAAAGTGACGCCACACAATGCTGTGGTGACAATACTCAAACCAGTAGAACAATTCCCATGCCAGATGGAGAAGCCTGCACCCAAAAGATGCAGCAAAACAGACAGATCTTCACAAATAATATTTAGAACCCCCTAAGAGAAGAAAGGCCCTCTTAGGGTCTCAGCTACACAGATTACATCTTAACTTCTGTACAAACACCATTGAGAATTGAGGTATAAACCTGATTATATGCATATTATTCATCAAAAAAAAGATAATAAATTTGAAGTACACGCCACAAAGGATGATGCCCAAGTGATTGTGTTTGCTGGAGCAGAAAGGTTGAATAGGTGAACTACCCTTATCCTTCACTAACCCTGAAAACCTTCAAAAAAGGCTGTGCAGAACCAAAAATCAGCAAAGACAAGCAGCTAAAGAGAGGAGCACACTGATCAAAGGAAGTTTCTGTATAGGCCCAAGTCTCTAAAGGAGTCTCGGCATTACAGGGGACAGAAAAACTCTCTGAAAAAGGACAATTATGAGATAGCACCATTTCCTGCACTAAATAAAAGTCCATACTGTGCCTGGAATACACCTTATTGAGGCTGTATCAAATCCTGGATCAAAAGTTCTGTAAGTTCAGCAGTAAAACAGTTGCAAAGAAAGCATTTCCCATATAATGGGGTATGAACATCCAAAAAAAAAAAAAATTGGGCTTAAAATATCTGAAAACATATGGAAATTAAAACAAAATGTAAACAGGGAAAGACAAAATCCCAACAAACACTGAGGAAAACATGAGGCCGACTCAGGAAAGATGTAGCCTGACATACAGGACAGAGATGGACCAAGGATGACCCAAGGGGATCAAACCTGGTTCTCTGTGGAGCATCATCAAGTTCCAGAGCAGCAGCCTGTGCTGGAACCTGTGTGAGACAGCATTCATGAGCCACCTGGGAGAGGACGTGAATAACAAGGTGAGGAGGGGTCCAATAAAAATGAGATTTCCAGAATACCAAAGAGGATGGTCTGCTTTGAAGAACTGCAGGACCTCAGGAGACTGACTGGCTGGACAGTGAAAGGAGATGGGAAATTCAAGCTGAACAAACAGGTAATGAGAAAATTATCCTAGTTTTGTGTAGTTACTCGTGGCTCTGTCTAGAGCACTTAAGAAGGAGATGTTGACACTATTAAAAAAATTAAAAACCTAAAGCCCAAAAAGCAAAAAAGCCCACCTTTGGACAAAGTTAGAAAGTCCATAATCCCAAAACCAGCATTTCACCTGTCTTCTCAGAAATGCAAGGACAGCAAAGCAAGATCAGCCAGAGCTTCAAGAGAAGCCCACACTCAGGAAAATTATTCTGTGCAACTCCCTTAGGACACTCTTCTCATCTCCCATTTGTGTCCCCATGACTTATTCAGGTGCTCTGAACACTACTAAGAAACCATGTGAAGTATAGATCACCTTTGACATGAAACCTTCTTCTTTCTGTGCATCTTCAAGGCACATGGGCTGTCTATCACAGGAGGAAAAGCAAACCCACTATTAAAAAAATTAAAAACCTAAAGCCAAAAAGCAAAAAAAGCCCACCTTTGGACAAAGCAAGAAAGTCCATAATCCCAAAACCAGCATTTGACCTGTCTTCTCAGAAATGCAAGGACAGCAATACAAGATCAGCCAGAGCTTCAAGAGAAGCCCACAGTCAGGAAAATTATTCTGTGAAACTCCCTTAGGACACTCTTCTCATCTCCCATTTGTGTCCCCATGACTTATTCAGGTGCTGTGAACACTACTAAGAAACCATGTGAGGTATAGATCACCTTTGACATGAAACCTTCTCCTTTCTGAGCATCTTCAAGGCACATGGGCTGTCTATCACAGGAGGAAAAGCAAACCCACATCCTTCAACTGCGTGACAGCTCTTAGTGCCTGTCTGGAGCCAAGTTTGGGGCAGACTATGTAGGAATAAACACTTTCCCCCAGATCTTCACAGTTTTGCTCCTGCAGAGTAAGCCAAACTTTGCTCTGATTTGCCATGAATATTCATGGAAATTCACAGGAATTTCTGACAGGAACACCATCTCCAGCTTGGGGTTCCCTTCAGTCACTGAGCCTCATCAATGCCAGGGGAAATTACTGCAGCTACTCCGAGCACAGCAGTGTTTATGGATAATCACTGCTGAGAAGTGCTTTAGCTCAGGAGGTGCAGGAGCCATTAGAGGACTAAAATCAGGGAAGGAAACAGTAATGTACCCAAACAGACACTCCTGGCTCGTGGTCAAATTCCCTGGGCTCACTGTCTGATGTTCTTCACTCGCATCCAAAAAGTGGGAGATCCAAAAAGCCAGCTTGAATTGCTCCCAGCAGGTCAAGTAGAAGGTTCTGGGTCCCACAAGCAGAGAGGCAAATCCCTCTCCCTCCAGAGATTCCATCCCCTCCAAAACCACCCCCTGCTCCCAACCTTGGCAGGCAAAAACTGAATTCTTACAGAAGAAACAAGATGTTTCTCTTAATCCAGAGCAGTCCTGTCCAAACACAGCTGCCAAGAGAAAAGCCTGTGCCCCTTCCCAGGTGAGGAGTGATCAGCTGTGGGCACAAAGCACAGGTGGCAAAGCTGAACACAGCATTGCTTGTGGTGTGCTGAGATAACTGAGTGCCAAAAAAAAGCTGAATCAAGCGTCAGCCAAGCAGAAAATATCATGTATCATCATTGAAGCATCATCCCAGAAGAGATTTTGTTATATTCTGCAGAAGAATAGCAGCTAAAGCCCAGGTTGTGCTGCCTGGTGCTGGTTTGTAGAGCATGAAAGGTGCTTGGTGCTTGTAATGATGAAAACACAAAATGCCTCCTAAAATGAGGAAGAAGGAGATTCTTGCATCCAGAGGATGCTGCTCTGGCCACCCCTCAGCTCCCACACCCAAAAGCATTAATATAAGATTGCACATCATGGCTTTGAAAAGGCAGAAAATTGGGAAATTTTCCACATTCATGCCATTAGAAAGAATTTTTGTTAGTTTGGGCCGAGAGATATCAGCTTAAATAAATGATTGTTGCTGAAAGTGTCGCTGTACTCACTGAAGTGGGCTGCGAGGTGTCAAGGAGTGCCTCTGTTACCGTGGACAGAGGTTGCACCAGCCTCCCTTACAGGAGAATCACCTCTGAAAGCCCATTTGGCTCCAGTGCTGTCTGCATAAATCTTTCCCAAGAGGAAAATTTCCACCTTCTCTTCCAAAAACTTCTTGGTCTTAAAAAGACAAAGGTGAAACCACGTGGCAATGCCTGGCCTTGGCTGAGACCAAAATGCTGACGCTGCTGTGCCTGCAGAAAGCTGTGAAGGGATAAAACTACCAAACAAGCCCTGAGATAATAAATATTTTAAGGGTGAAATTAGCCTAATTACTAAGCATGAGGGAGCATCTCTGGAGCTGCATCCTGTTCTCCAGAGCAAAAAACACCCAAGGGCAGGCTCAGCCTCTCCTCAGCCTTTCTCCCTCTGCAGAGTGAGACCCAAAGTTCCCCAGTGCTTCAAAGGATCTGATTCCATCCATCTGGGACTCATCCTCTCCAAAGTGAAGTCACGTTGGACTCTTCTGAGGGTGAATGATAGGAAATTACAGTCCTCTGGTTTCTTTCTTTTGTGAATCCAAAGCTTATGTTCAGTACCTGGAGCTGGTGCTGTATGACCCATCATGAAAACGAAGTCATTTTCATAGTCCCTGCTTTCCTAGATGGAGACTTTCATCTTTAAAGATGATCTGTATTCTTTGTTCCTAACTACAAGACTTACTTGCCTTCACTGAAGAAAACACTTTGAATAAATCTACTTCAAGCAGTCCCAATCACTTTGTATAACTGACTTTTCTAGCACTTTTTGTGTCAAATGCAGATTTTTTTTTCCCCACTAACAAAATGATTAGAGGATTGGAATAAAAAAAGATAAAATTCCACAAACACTGCTAAAAAACCTTTTTATGATTTTTTTTTCTCCTAGTACTTTTAGGAATAACCAATTTCACACAAACACAAAAGAAAGCTTCCTATTGAAAAACAGAATGTACAATTTTATGTGAATCGCCCCATGGCCCTGACCATTTATTTGGCTTGAGCTGGCAGAGAATGCAATTACGCTGGAAAACATTTTCCTTGACAGAGTTACAAAATTAATTTCCCTATCAGGTGTTGTGCTGTATGATGAAGAGAAACAGCAGAAATGACCTGACAGGTAACAGAAGGTGGAGCGAAGAAAAAGGAGAATTTAAAATTAAAACTCAATTTTGCAGCAGCCACAAGATTATCTGACAAATATACCAGGCAGAGCAACATGAGATCCCTGCCATGTCCTGGCAGGAATAACTCCAGGGGTGTCTAGAAGATCCTAATTAGGTGAACAAAAGCAAGTGTCATGCTGTTTCTTCCTCTGAGGAGACATGCCCCGACCATGGGGATTGATGCAGCTCCACTGAGCAACACAACAGAAGCGTCTGTGGATGTGTGTGCTGGGGAAAAACACTCCCACAGCTACATCTGTGAGAGTGTGTCAGCCAGAGCTCCCAGCAAAGCTGTTTTATTGAAGTCCCTAAGCACTACTTCCCAAATCAAAATCAAAGAAAAAGTCAAAGCAAGTCTCTACCGTCAGTTCATGTCCAAGGGAATTATTATTCTTCATCTAAATAAGATTGAATGATTACCATGAAGTTTGAGAAGAATATTAGATACCACAAGCTGGTGTGTGCTGGCACTATGAAAAATGAGCAGCTCATTAATCCCAGCACTGTGCTCATTTCAAACCCATCCCAGGGCCTTGATTTTGCAAACAGTGCTGCAGGTCTGGCCAGCACAGGACCAGAAATTCCCTGGACATGCAGGGAACAGAGGGACAGGAACACAGGGTGGAAGGCTGAGGTGCACTCTGATGGTGCAGACATCATGACAGAACACACACACAGAGCTCAAAACAAAGCACATTTTGCCCAGGACGGTAGTTAATTTGATTTTTCTTGCTAAAAGGAAAACAAAGTACCAATGGCTAGGTGAACTGAAAGTGCACAATGAAATACTACCGCCATGATCTTCAGGATATTTGATGTCAAAAGTATAAAAAGCTCTCCAAAATACACTTAAAACCCCTCAAAAAACCAAAACAAAACAAAAATAAAGCAAACCAACAAAAACACTCTCAACTGAATAGAGGAAACAAGCAGAAAGCAAAAAAAAATCACCCCTGCAAATAAATATATTTATGCCTAGGAAAAGAGTGCTCACTAGAAGTATACTCACAAATGAGTAGTGAATAAAAAGATTCCCAAAATCCAAACCATATTTTTGAGAGAATTTTTTTTTTTTTAAATTCATTGTCTTAACAGAATTTTAACAATTCATTATTTTAACAGAAGGTACCTGTGCTTATAGTGGTTGGATAGAACTACTGTCACTATCCTTTTGCTTTGTGTGATTGGTCAAAAAACTTATAAAGTAAGTTTTAACATTAAGTTCTTTGGGATGTGAGCTGCTGGCATCTTCCCATTGTCATAACCATGTAATGAGACTGATTCTGGAAAATAAAACAGCTCAAGGCACGTTCCCTAGCAGTCCCATCCTGCTCATGATTTGTACATAGCCCCCAGCCAGCAATAGTCTATAAACCCACACACCTTAAAAACCTTTGCACAGACACAAACACTGCAGCTCAGGCTGAATACATGAGTGAAAAACCCTAAAATCACTTCAGTGTGAGCTGCAATGTTTAATGCCTCAAGACTGTTTAGCTGCAAGCCCAAAGGCACTTCTGCAGGTCCAGGACAGACAGCGCTGTTGTGCCAAATACTCACTGTGAAGGTTCTGGGCGATGCTCACTGCCCGCTCCTCCGGAAAGGTGCCGGCTGAGGAGATCTTGGAGCACTTGAGCTGGCTGGAGAGGTCTCGGGACTCCAGCCAGCACAGGGTGTCCTCTCTGGAGCTGCAGTCCAGGGTCAGCACCGCGGATCCCTTCGCGGGGCTCCAGGCAGACACCCGGCTGCCGTTCAGGGACAGCACCTCCACTGCCTCAGCGCTCGCAACCACGAGAAGAGGAGGTCTGTCAGCAGGCTCTGAAAACAAAGTGAGGAGAGTTTAAAGGATTAACAGGCTGCCTATTTCATTTTTATCTTTTCGGTTTTAATGTAGTTTTTAATGTTCTTACCTGCTTGTTTTAAAATACGTAATAAATTGGTTTTGTTTTTATTTTCATAACTATCATATATTCCCAATTATTAGTCTATTTTATCCTGCTGTTCCAATGGTTCGCATCATTAAAGAAAATTAATTACCCCGGCCTCACAGCCTCTGTTTAATTCCAAGTATCATTATTGCAAAATTTTTCATGCCTAAGTCATAGAATGAAATACAACTTATGCAAATTATCTCTATCCAGATTACTGGAATTTCAAAAAGAATTAAGGCCAGAAAAACCTGCAGAACTCATGAGGACCCATGGAATTGTAACATGCTTTTCATATAAGAGTCTATAAAATAGGACAAAATCTGAGGAGTGGGTGCCACTCGAAGTTATAACCAATCTGTCAATAAATCCAGTGCAGTGAAACCTTAAGCTTAGAAATTCTGAAATTTAGACACACGTGAAAAAAAAATTGCGCTGCCACATCAGGAGCTCTCACCCCAATGTAATCTGCTTGTTTTCAAAGGAATACATCAATGTTTGAACACTGCATCGACATGCAGCACTTCCAATCAACATTCCACCTAATGGAGTTCTCAGTTTTTCATTAAGCAGTTCCAGATGTCTAAATGTTGGGAAAAAAAATGGCATAAAGAAAAGGATTTGAGAAATGGTACTTCATCAGCAGGTCTGATTAAAGAGAAAAGAATATTTCAGTGAGTACAGTGCTCAGTGGTCTCACTCAAAGCCCCAGAAGTAGGTGTTCTGTTCTTTGCTAATATCTGCTTTTATTTAAACATCTTTATTTATTTATTTATTTTATGATGTAAAAAACCCTTATTTATATAAGCTTCAGTGCACATTCTTTCTAATGTGGATTTCATTTACTCCTTATTTATTCTTTTTCATTCCATAATGTATATTCTGTCTTGTTGCACATCTTGTCCCTCCCCAGTAAATCCCACATGAACATTTGTAAATCCACACTTCTGCAGCGTTACTTTTGGAACTTACTGCCTGTCCTCATCATCCCCACATTCCCTTCCACCCATCAGATCAGATCCAAGCATTATTTTTCTTTGAATTTCAGAAGATATCCAAGAACTGCAGGGATTGAATTTCTTTGCAAAACAATCCCTTGAGATGTAAGCTGTGAGTGAAGCTCTCAAGTCTTGTTTGTTTTTCCCTTTCCAAAAGATAAAATAGTTGAGGGAAGGGGGGTTCTCACTAAGCAATTTTTTGTTTGAAATCTGCCAGGTAGGTCCCTTTGCAGTCAGTGCCTGTGAATCTCTCCTTCCCCTTGTTCTTAGCAACGTTTGCTACCCTTGAGGAAAGGCAGATTTAGGAACTTCTGTCCCTATCACCCACTCACCCCAGCCTGGTACAAAAGCAGAGTTTCCATCTGCGTCCTGCTGAGTCTGAGGATTTATTTTCACATCCAACAGCTCTGTGCTCAGCTTCTCTCTCCCTACAAAACACCACTGCCTACTTCTGGATTCAATCACTCTTTCCCCAGCTCCCAGCAGTGTGGAAAGACCTTTATTATGATTTTTTTTTCCTCTTATTCTGTGTGTTAAGCTGGATATTTCCACAGTCTGCAATATCTAAAGCCTCAAAGAGAAGGCAGCTATCAGGAGCTGTTTGCAGTTTCAAAGCCACCAGGTGGTTTAGGGCTGGGACAGAGAACCAGATCTTTTCTTTGAACTGACCTCCTGAAAACTGGAGCGAGGATTTAATACCTCACTGAACTCCAGAGAAAGGCTGTATTTTGCTATTAGGGTCTAAGACATAAAGGAATTGTTAAAAGGAATTCAGTTCAACCCTCTTGAGCAGCAGTTGTAATCGAACCTGGCTGCAGACAAAGGTGTTGCAAGGACCTGGCATTGCCAAGAGGTTCTGCTCAGCAGGCAGCATTACACATAAAAAATACAGAAACTGGATTACTGGCCTTGAAATTGTATTTTTAAAGCTTAAATACATTAAATAATTCAATGGATTAAAGCAGTTAATCATGGTTAATCATGATACATTACCTGCTTCCTTCAGTGGTGCTCAGATAAAGGCTGATTTCAGAATTTGAAAAATATAATATATTGATAATAAAACTGGACAAAATATATACATTTCATAAAAATACATAAATTAACTTACTGTATAGCATAATGCAGATGAAAAACAGGAGATACTAAAAAAAAATCATGACTTCACTCTCACAAAAAGTGCTTGTCTGTTCCTGGAGAACAGATTCTACACAGCTTAAAAGTTTAGTGGACAGATTTAGGGTGAGCTCCAGAGAGCTGACAGCAGCTTTCCAAACAAGTGGACTTCATGTGTGTTATTTTTACAAGTTTTTTTTTTTTTTTTTTTTTTTTATTTTATAGGAAAGATAAGATGTGAATAGCTCTTTAATCCAGGGAAGTTTTATGATTCATCCTTCTTGACTAAAATGAAAGCACCCTCCTTTGAATTATGTTTAAGATAGAGTAGTGAAAAGATGAAAGGCTTGCGTTTCCCTCCTACCTGATCTTGTCTAAAATACAGATCAATAAGTGATGCCACAACAAATCAGAAATGAAGGTGTTTTGCACTGCCAACAGACTTCTCATCTGAAGAAAAACTCAGAAATGCCAGCATTTTCTAATTTTTTCACCACAAGGATATGAAAGGCATAAACCCCAGAATTCAGCATTTGCAAACAGCTTCAACCCCTTTTTCCTGGGGTATACATTGTAAATCATAAGAGCTTTGCTGTCACCAATATATGTATCATATAAAAATCTGAAAAAAATGCTGAGAAGTCAATTTTTAAAATTATTTTTGATGTTTAACCATAATGTACCTCAAAAATGGGTTGTTTTATTTCTAAAGTTTTAAAACTTATTTTCATGAGATTTTACAAGAACATTGTGTTGTCAAATCAGTTAAACAGGGCTGATTTTTTTTTTCTAGAAGCTAGAATTTATTTTTTTCTTTAGTCATTATCAGTTCATCCCACTTCATCTAGATGACATATGTTTCTCACCCCACAGCATTTCTCTCTAGATTGGCCTTGGAGATATAAAATATACCAGGAACTTTTACAAAACACATTAATTTCTTTTCCTCAGCTAGATATTCCCAATTCTTTAATTTTCTTTCCTTAAATACTCTTCTCATCACATGCAGACTCTGCAATTTAGGCATAAAACCTGGTAAACAAGTAAGTTCTTAAATTCTGTTCAGCAAAGCTGTGTTTTGTTTCTTTTTCACCTCAGAAGAAACCATTAACTGCCTCTTTATTCATAAAATAAAATATGCTTTAAAAGTCTGGGGGAAAAAAACCCAATAGTGAGCCCCCAGCTGTTTTGATACCCATTTTAACATCCTTCCCAAAGGGAATATGCAGCTAAAAGCTTTCAGCTCCAGACTTATTTAATTGTGATGCGGAAGAAAATGCGGAATTTAATGAGGGGGAGACCTCAGCCCCTTCCCAGCCGAGCGTTTGGCTGCCTGAAGGGCAGCAAGGAGCAGATTTTGGGGAGCTCTTTGCTAAATGTGCCACCCCACGTGTGCGGAGATGGTTGAGAGGGGTCAGGCTCTGAGGCCGCCCAGCAGCTGATGGACCTGTGGGGTCACCACACTGTCCCCAACCCAGGCAGGGCTCCTGCAGGTACCAACAAGTGTCACCTGCTCAGCACCTCACTGCTCCTTGCTGGGAAAAATAGGAAAGGTGAGAAGATTTCTGGAAAGCTGGGAAAGCAGGTCCCAGAAACAGTAAAGAACTTATAGCCAGTTATAGCTGTAAAGTCTGAAAGTAGGAAAGTTACAGAAGCACAGCAAGCAAGGACATGAAACAATAATTTGAGTTTTAGGCTTGACCAAGATAGACCTTGAGACTACAGAAAAATAGTCTACAGAAAAAATTTAAAAAAAATATGTTTAGCAAGATTAAGCTTAATAATGGAGTCTTGTGTATTGTTAATGGAAGGCATACAAGCATTGTGTGAAGCAGGTGCACATGTACTTTTAGTGACTGGCTAGAACAATGATCTGTGAGTTTAGTGTCACAGACACATTTTATGAAAAAATAGTTTTGTTAGGATTTTTTCTCCTGAGAAGCTGTGAGGCCTCAGAAACAAAATGCAAACAATGGTTATCTGCTGCTGTGGAATGCAACAGGTTAATCTGGGATTGGTCCCATGGGGTTGTTTCTAATTAATGGCCAATCACAGCCCAGCTGTATCAGACTGTCTGGTCAGTCACAAGATTTTATTATCATTCCTTCTTTTCCTTGCAAGCCTTGTGATGAAATCCTTTCTTCTATTCTTTTAGAATAGTTTTAATATAATATTTATCATAAAATAATAAATCAGCCTTCTGAAACATGGAGTCAACATTTTTGTCACTTCCTTCATCCTGGGACCCCTGCACACCACCACACTTTAGCAATATGCCATTGGCTAGAATGTTTTTAAAATGCTCTATAACAAAGAAATCTTTGGCTACTGTTGGCAAGACTTGAGCTGTTCCCATCTTTCAATTGTCTCAACCATGAAATGGGGCTGATGCCACAATAAAGCTCAAGGGAAGGGTCCCAGAAGTCCCATGCTGTTGGTGCAAACCTCCACCACTCTCCTCAGTGCTCAGATAGCTCCCAGCTCATTCCCAGAGCCAGCTGGAGTGTTTGGTGCTCTGGGTTGTGTCGTGCCCAGGATCTCAGCATGGATGGAAATTCATATTCAGAGCAGATCTGGTGTTATTAACGCTGAAAGCTGCACAGAAAGCCCAGCCTACAGCTCTAGTGCTGCTCCTTATCTCTCACAGCTTTTACACACAGAGCTGAATGTTCCTCAGCTCATTTTCTTCATCTGTTTGACAACTACTTTTGCCAAATGTCGACAAAGCAGAGAGGTTGCTCTTTTTCCATCTATATTTGCTTTAGGTTCTTTAAGGAGAAAATTTGATAGGTTTTCTAAGGCCTGGGTTTCTTTTTTCCTTAGACACCTGCTTTTTTTCCCCCTTGGATTCTGTTCTTCTGATCCAAAGCTAGCTTTTTCTCAAAAAACCTAAAGTAATGGGGAACACTCATTTCTGTGCAGCACCATGACCCTGGTTTGTATTGTCTACAGGGATTTCTTTGATTAATGAGTAGCGATTCCTTTCTGAGGATACCAAAAATGTGAAAACTTCTGTCAAATAAACATGATAAAGTAGCAAAAACTGCAGAGAAGTCCCTTATTAATATGATTTGTTTCATCTTGACACCAACAGCTAACTACAACTCTCAGCTGTTACCCAGTTTTCTGTGTGTAAAAAGGATAAATTACAGGGTCACCTCAAGCCCACTACTGGCACCATGAGCATTTCCTGATCTAGAATTGCATTTTTGATTTTCATGAGGTGGAGAAAGAATAATTAATTATTTTTACTTTGCATGGGCTGACTTATCTCACAAGACTTCAAGGTCCTTGAAAAAAAAAAATTCCCTGTATGAATCAAGAAAAACCAGTATAAGCAGGAAAACTCCTAGTGGTGATCAAGGGAGGACACATTTAGTAATGCTCTTTAGGTGAGGAAGCCTCAAAACCATCACTAGATTTTTCTATTTTCTGATGGCAAAATAGTTATAAAAAGGAAGCCTTAAAATATATATACGATAAACATGACTTCATACTCAGCTGCACATGCTTCAGTATTGTGGATGTTGAAAAATTCCTTAAGGAACGTTTTTTGTGTTTTAATATAAAAGCATTGTTAATTCATTATGCTGAATAAGAAAACACTGTGTACTATATTGCCTCATTAAGCACAATTGACTAATTTCCTCAAATACCCAATCCACTATAAGTAATGAAAACATGCACTAAGCAACAAAAAGCCTCATGTGAATATGTATATCAGGAAATTCACCTCTTGGGATGAAGCAAGGACAAAGCAATCTCATGTCTTTTTTCATCCTAAGGGTACAATTACCTCATGATCATTTCCCCTGTCTCCATTGTCTTCCCAGGGTAAACAGCCTTTTTTTGTTTGTGTGAGGAAAATCTTTGATTTATTTATGAACAGGGAAACTGGGAACTCTTCTAATCTTGGCTGAATTGAGTATTTTGCTTTAATTAATAATATCCAGATAATAACTTTTGATATTTCCCTTGGAGTATTGTCTTAATAAGTGAATTTTTTTCTGAGCTTGTTGTGCAGCTCTTTGTAGTGGAGAGAAGGAAAGTCCCTCTCACCTGTGTTCATCTCTGTCTTTTCACATGGATCCTCCAGGACCAAACCACAAAATATTTTCAGAAAGGTAAAAAAAGAAGTTAAAACTTACTATTTTTGGCCTTGCAGGACTTGTTATCGGGCTGAAGCACGTAACCCTCCACACAGCTGCAAGTGTAGGATCCTTCTGTATTGACACACATCTGGCTACAGCTTCCATACGTGTCACATTCATTCACATCTAAAGGGACATTAACAAGATATAGTTTAGGGATTAGGAAAAAAAGAAAGAAATTCAATAAAATTGAGTATTCTGAGTTTTATAATTCATGAATCCTTTTGATGGGAGGCCTGATGTTTTTCCTTTCCCAAACCATGAATTTATCAGGGATGTTGGCTGTTGAAATCACTCAAGTAGCCAGAAAGAAGGGCAGGAGTTTTCAAGTTCAATAGCTCTTAATTTTGAAAGATAAAACCTTCATTATTTCAAGTAGTCTCCAATGCCTGCATCATGTCAGGGAGACATTTGGGTCCTTGTTAGCAGTAGAGATCACTAGTTATCAGGGTTGATGAATGGAGCAACATTTCAGGAGAGCAAGTAATTGATTACCCTTCTCAACCTATTTATGCTGGCAATGCCTTACAGTTCCTTAAATGAGCTGTCACCACGTCTCCATTAAACCACCATCCAACATCAAAAACTATATACTCCTCTAATAAATATCAAGAACATTTTTCTCAACTAGGGTGTATAAAAATAATACCATAAAATCAAGATATGCTATTTAACGGTGGTTGAGGGTTTAAGTAATAAATTGACATTCTAAAAAATCCACTGTTCAAATGATTTCCTGAGATATATTTTGAATCACAAAACATGACAACCATAGAGGGAAAGAACTTATTATAAGTTATATTTATGAAGAATCTGGCTCAGTACTTCTAGTTGGAGAGAGAAGTGATTGGTAGTGAGAACATCCATAGGGCCATAGAACTCCAATATGGTTATTAATAGAGAAAAAAAAAAAAAAAGAAACAAACCTGGATAAAGAATGAAGTAGTCATATATTTCAAAAATGGAAAAGAACAGTCTACAATTTAAGTCTACAATTAATTACTCCAAAATAATGTCCCCAGCTAAATTGTGTGACCTTGGGAGGCTATAAAATTCCAATCTAAGTGTGATTTCATGGCCATGAGGTGAAACACTCCAAGTTTTAGAGGATCTCCTAGTGGGGAGGTGTGGAGAGAGAGCAGCTCACACAACTGAGCTCTAATTCCATAACTCCTCCAGTCTGTCTGAGCTGTGGGAAACAGTAAAGGTAAAATGATGCTTAAAGCAAACATTGTTTGAAGCAGGCAGGGCTGAACTTTTAGTGATTGACTAGAACAATTGTCTGTAAGCTTTAGCAATATGCTATTGGCTAGAATTTTTTTTTAAATACTCTGCAACAACAACAAAAAAAAATCTTTGGCTGTTGGCAGAATGCGAGCTATTACCATCTTCCAATTGTCTCAAGGATGTAATGAGGCCAACACTACAATAAAGCTCAAAGAACATATCCCAACAGTCCCATGCTATTTGTGAAAAACCCGAACACACTGATCCTTCTGTGACTTCAGGAGAGCTGCTGCTGGGGCACAGGAACATTAGAGAGTCAGGAGGGAGGTCCTGACTCATTTTAGGGATGCTCTTTCCCATTCCCTGCCCCAAAAGCCCACGCTTGTCCCTGACCAACGCCTTTGAAGAAGGATGAAGAAGCGACATTTCTGGGCTGGTTGTCCATCAGCTCCCTGGCCCTGAGAGCCAGCAGGGATCCATGGAGACACCTGGGTGTTGATGTTACATGGAATTTCTTGTTTACCTGTGCAGCTTCTCCCGTCGGTGCTCGTTTCGTACCCATCCCCGCAGTAGCAGCGGGTGCCGTTCCTGGTGATGGCACATCTGTGCTGGCAATTCATCTGCTGGCACTTGGGGAGCAGCTCTGGGAATGGCAACAGGGCAAGATGTTACTAAATGTTTGTGTCATCCCTAAATCTCAAACTTTAGAAATGCTGAAATATATTTAAGAGCCTGCCTCAGGAAGGAAGCACCACCAGCATTTACATTAGCTGGGAATATATCACACACACGCCCTGTAAAGAGCTTGTTATGAAAACTGCATGTCAGCAAGTTAAACATTAGAAATCAAGATTTTATTTCTATCAAGAGTTGCTCACAAGTATATTACTGAGGTGTACTGTTGCTCTGCCTAAACAATTGTTTTTTGCATGTTAGCCATAACAATTGTTGGGAAAAAAAAACAAACCAAACAATCCTGAACAAAAACAATCCTAAAATGGCAGCACTTATAAAAACCTGAGATTATTAGAAATGTTTCAACACCTATGTATTTATTGTTCTTCATGCCAACTGATTTTCTAACTTTTAAAAGCTTGTTTTGATTTAATGGTGCACACAAAACCTTCACCCCAGACAGTGGGGATCCATTCTGACTCAACAATTTATCTTCGGACATGTAATACTGGATAAACCCATGGAGATTATATATGTCACTACTGCAGACATCCTTCATAGAATCTGCTTAAACACACACCACCAGCACAAGGCATGATTCAAACAAACTGCAGAAATCTTGTAGAAATACAGACTGCAATGTTTTCCAGAATGAAACAGCACAAAAACAAACAAAAGCCACTCCAACCCTTCCCAGCCTCAAGCTGTGTCTCGTGTTTCAATAATTTTGCTGACCAAAAAAACCCTATTTTAATGAACAACACTTTTTTCCCTCCAGGAAAAGGAAAAAAAAAAAAAATTGAGAAACCCAGCTTAAGAAAGTGCTCTGAGGGTATTTTTCAAAACTATGCAGATGAGTCAGAAAATAACCTGAAAATGGACAGAGAAATTTCTGCTACAGGGCTGGCTTTAAGTGACTGGGTATGACCTAAGGAAAAAGAGAAATCTGTATCCTAATATGTGAACAGTTTTAATCCATCTGATCATTATTCATTGAGTTCTACTTGGGAGTAGAATGAACATGAATATGAAGAAGAGTCTCTATCAGCATCTGAGCCCTGGAGCTTCCATTCTGGAGCGACTGCTGCTGTCAAAATAAAGCTGAAATTTTGGGAGAAAAGTGGATGTGGCTGGCACACACAAAGTTACTGCTTATTCTAATGCAACTCCTTAAAAAAAAAAAAAAGTGGTTTCACACAATTTTCTCAGGACATTCCCTAGAACTCTGTGCCACACCATCTACAGACTGCCCAGAGGTCCATAAACCACACACTGTCTAAATCTGCCCATTTTCCCAGTGGTTTCTGGTGTATTTCTCTGCCTTTTGGGCCCCTGTGCATAGGAAGATAATATATTCTGTGGCTGTAGCTGGCTTTGTTGTTTTCCTGTCCCTAGTCCAGTCCTTAAATCTGCTACACCTTTCCAAGAACACGTCCCAGATAGAGGATAAACTGGAGAACTTCCCTAAAATTCCATTAAATGGTTCTGCAGGCTGAGATGCAGAGCTGTTGATTTAATGGATCTACCTGAACAAAACCAACACATACATCTCATTTTCTGGGCAAACATGGATCAACCATCCTTTACCACCTATAATTTTCTTCCTCCAATATTTGGCTGATGCTGCACAGCCAGGAGCTCCTACTGGATGAGAACTGCTTAACTCACAAACAGTGAGTCTTGGTTTGTTTGCACTCTTTCCTTAATGGATGCAGACAGGCAGCAGCTTGAGCCAGAACAGAGCTGCACACAGCCAGGAAAGCTGGAGAACAGTGACAATAAATTGGCAAGTGAGGCCCATTTGGGGAAAATTAAAAACAAACAAACAAACAACAACCAAACAAAAAACCCTAAGCAACAAAAAAAAGTCTATCTGCTCATTTTTTCCCACAAAAATTGTTGTATTTCATTAATTTTAAGTTATTGCAGAATCATGAGGGTGACTTTTAACAGCAAAATGGTTGCATTTTCTTTACAAAACCATTAAAGAACCACTGTTAGCTGCCATCTGTTTCTGATTTCAGACTGACAGTTCCCCCTTCTCCCCTAAATTATACATCAGATCATTTCAAATACATTTTGTTTTTTTATTATGACAGACACTTTTTGGCCCCAGAAATTTTTCCTCTATTGCTGATCTGCTAACCCTGCCAGGGGAACCCATAAATGAAAGAGCAAAAAAAATACAATAACAACTGAGGGTAAGAACAGATAGAATATAACAAAATAGAATAGATTAGGAAAGAATATTTCATCTGAAAAGGACCTACAATGATCATTTAGTCCAACTGCCTGAGCCCTTCAGGACTGACCAAGAGTTAGGGCATGTTATTAATGCCTCTACCTGATGCCTTCAATAAATAAAACATTAAACACTAAAATAGCAAATGTATTTTCTACTTTACTAGCTAGTTTGTAACAGCTGTAATAGTGATCCTGAAAACCTTTGGAAGAAAACAGAGTTTGACCGCCTCTGGCAATGTTTGAAATATTGAAGGACAAGCTATGGAAGACAGTGTATACATTAAAGCCTTGGTTAGATTTGTAACAGGTTTCTTGGGAAGTGAGGAGGCAAAGAAAAATCAGGAAGCAGAACACTGATATTTTTAATGCTCCAGCTAGGACATTTAAAGAGATAAAAGCCAGGGACTGTCATTTCTTGTCTCTTCTAAGATTCTGCACCCACTTTGATCTCCCTTTCTCAGCCAGAACTGGTTTACAAAGTACACAGGCAGTGAAGAATGAGCATCACTGAGCTTTCCACTTTCATCACAGCTACAGAAACCTCTGCATTTGTCAAAGCCTGGTATTTCTGCTGCAAGATTTAAAGGAAGGAGCTGCACTGAAGGAAACAACAGGAGAGAGCTTTAGAGCTCTCTGGCAGAGCCACAGTTCAAGACAAGGAGCTGCAGAGCAAGCCCTGAGATTTGCAGAAATACGGGGCAGCAGAAGCAGCTGTGAGCATCTTTCGGATGATCTACTTCCCCCAAACCCAGGGAGCAGTGACAATTCAGGCAACTCTGATTTAGGTCATTTTGTTCAGTGTTTTCTTTCTTCCACAGGAGACACGAAGGGCAGCATTTTTTTACTCCCCTACACGTCCATGAACTCTCTGAAGTTGTGAGCCAGGTCTGCCACAAAAGCCACCCACGCCAATCTTGTGCTTCCTGCCCTTCATGCTGCTCCAACTCCAGGCATCTGGTCCCACAGGAGAGCAGGCAGTCAGGCAAAGATGCTGCTGATCTCATCTCCCCCAAAGTGATACACCTTTGGCAATGACTCAGAGGAGCTGTAAGCTTCCCGGACAAACTGCTCCCACAGGAATTCACCGTAATAAAATCCTGCCTTCATTTATTCCTTCTGTGTTCAATGAAACACACTGCTTATCAGAGTTCATTCAAGATGAATGATATAAGGAACTAACTTGTCCTGAATGGCTTTTTAATGAAAGCGTTAAGCAATTGATCTGACTATCCTTTTTGTCAGTTCCTCCTGAGCTGACATGAGGTTCACAAAGGGTTCACACCAGGTTCTCATGCTCAGATGTTTAGGCTGTTTCTACAAAGGGGAAAAGAAGCTCAGCTTGCAGCTTCTTAATACTGAATTTATTTATTTGGTGGCTATTGGGGACTGTCAAAAAAAAAAAAAAACCAAAAACCCCACAGTTTTACCAATGTACGTGTTTGTCACAGTTGAGACAGCCACAAAACACAGAGCATCCTCATACAATTATTCCACAAGTCCTCAACCCATACAGAGTAACACCATAACTCATCAGAAGGCTTCAAGCATGTACCCTTCTTGTTCTTTAGCCCAACCTTTTATCCCCTCCTGTTGATGCATTGCACCTGCGTGCCCTCTGTTCCCTTTGGTGATTGGCCAGCACACCTCATCTCATTACCTTTGTTATGTTTGCCCAATTATCCCCTCATAAAAACACCCCAAACAATATTTGAGATAGTAGCAATTTTAATTAAATAATTTAGAAAATATATAAAGAAGGGATAATTTGGTTCTAGCAATAGCGCATAAGCAAAGGATAACCGCGGGGTACGGAGTGCAGGGCTCTTGGACCCGTGCCACCCTCCGTACAAGTTTGCCAAGTGAAGATTCCCCCCTTATATGCCATGTGTTAATGCCATATTCTCCCAGTTCCGGTTCGTCATCTACCAATCTCCACCCTCATTAACACCTTTACTGCGCATGCACTATCGCTTAGTTTGGTGGTCGTACAAGTTTTGGGGGTCATCACTGATGAAGGCCTCTCCTCTTCCTCGATGTCCTTTAATTCACCTTTGGGTTACACGTGCGCACCCAGCCAGTACAATATGAGCCAAAAGCACATATCGCTATATCTACGTATCGAAACAATAAATCCCTTATAATTAACATTTTCCTGGGAGCCAACCAGGTTCTTGTTCATTTTTAGCATTTGCTTCCCCGGCCTTTCCTGTAGGCCTTGGAAACATCTGCCTGAGGGGGGGGAGAGATGGAACCCCTCCTCTCTCCCTCTTCCTTTGGCATTCTATTTTTATTATTCCCAATTATTATTATATGGTAGATCTTGTCCTTGTGAACATCTGCAGGAGTGGGGGGGGAGGGGGATGGAGTCCCTCCTCTCCCTCCCTTCTTTTAACATTACAACTTTTAACCATTTTATCTATTCTCAAATATTAATTACAGTACCAATATTGATTACTCTTTCAATTTTATCAGCACGAATCATACCTATTTATCACACCTTCAATGCTGCTCACCTGTTTTTCACAGCTGTAGCTCACTGGGGATGAGGCTGGCCAGCCCCACTGCCAGTTACCACAAACTGTGTGCCTACAGCTGTTAGCTTTGTCTTTCCTGACAGGGAAAACACCCAAGGCCAGGTTGGATGGGGCCCTGAGCAGCCTGATCAGGTGGAAGGTGTCCCAGGCCTTGGCAGGGTGGTGTGGGATGCAAGGAGATGCTCTGTAAGGTCTCTTCCAACCCAAACCTTTCTGTGATACTGTATGACCATATGAAAGCAGACTTGAGGCACACACACAGAAAAATGCATTTAGCTGCCATTATTCCTGAACCTCCTGCATGACAATAAAGCCTTTTGGCTGCAATGGGTTCCCAGTTATGTAATATGAAAATCCTGTCCTGCTCTTTTTGTAATGGATATATACTGGAGAGTACTGACAACATTTCAGTACTCTGTGAATTAAAATTTACTGACTGTGTAATGTTGACAAACATAAAAAATACAGAGCTGGTGCAAAGAAATGAAACTGGCTGAAGTTTACATGTTGAAAGTGCCAGACAATACACCAGGGGGATAAAAGCAGAGCTTCTGTTGTCAGTTCAGGACTTCCCAATTTGAAACAACAAAGGATCCTTGTCACACAGTTCATCAGAGAGTGACCAGGAGCTACCAGTGCAATGCTGCCTGGGAAAAGGGGAAATGCATCACTGGGAGCATCGGGAGAAATGTTTCCCATAGAGAAGTGTTGATGTCAAGGCCCAGGATGCTCCTGAGCGCTTCCCTTCCAGGAGGCAGCTGTGGCAGCTGGGCACACCCCGATGGGTACAAGGGGAATCAACTCAGCTTTAAGCAGAATCAACTCAGCTTTAAGCAGAACCACAGCCTGAGGGATTAGCAGGGGAATGGAGAGCTGCAATCTGATGGGGAGACTGTAAATTTTCATCTTGATTGGTGCCAGGGGATGAAAATGAAGAGGAATTAGGACTGCTGTCTATGAATATATCAGAGGATCAACAGCAGGGAAAGAGACAATTTAAACTAAAGGGCTATTGGCAGAAGTACAAATGAGTATAAATTGCCCATTAATAAATTCTGGCTGAAAATGAGAAGGTTCTTAGCTATTACCATAATCAGGTTCTGGAACTCCTCTTTGAGCAGGACGAGCAGGGACAGAAAATAAGTGCTTGCTTTTGACATGGATCATGACAGATCAAGGAGAACCAGCATATGGAAAGGGCCCTGAAATATCAGAAACCATTTATGTGGCCCAGGAGGGTTCTTCAAGCAACATACTACCCAATGCTAAAACACAAGTTTGCATGATGGAACTAGATCTTTTTTTTTCTTTTTTTTTTTCTTTCCCTTGTGTCTGAAATATACCCAAAGGAAAACTTACAGGAGCTTGTTACTTGACTATTTTTCTAATTGAACTCTGTGCATTCTCTCTTTTTTTTTTTTGGTCTTAAATATTAGTATTCTTTTTGGCACCTTTGTGTTTCATAAATTTACTCGATTTTATCTCTGTTTTATTCAGGTTTTGTGATTCAATATTCATACACTGATGTCTAGACTATTCTTATCACACATATGCCATACGCTTTATTTTTCTTTTCTAGCTTATGTTTTCAGTTTTTGAAGAACAACCCTTGCACAAATTAGACTTTGTTGTAATCTACTGTAAGATTTTTGTTTGTTTGTTATTGTTGATGCTAGAGAGACAATATAAAGCTCCATGGATTGCTTGTCTGGCAGAAAAGGGTGGCTTGATTGATAGAATTCAACTGCTGGACTGAAATAATGCAGCATGTTTTTATCTTACATTTGTTGGTCAAGTTATTAGTTTTTAATATCTTCCCATAAAAGAAAAAAGACAGAACTGTAATGAACTTTGTCAGACACCTCAGCCCATAACTCTGTTATGGTTGGTAGATGCAGCACAGAAAAAGAGACATGGAAATCAGAGATCATGACCTTACAGCTCCACTGGGAGTGACCCCTGTCAAATTCAGCAGAAAAGCACGAGGAGTCAAATTTTAAAATGTTGGGGTTTATTTGCCCCTAGGAAAAAAAAACCCCAAAAACATCCATTCAGAAAAATAAACAGGGCTCTGTTAAAGACTCAGCCATTTCCATCTCAAGTCTGTTGCCAGCCCCAGCTGCCCTGCACCAGGATCCATCAGGCAGTGCAGGATTTCTGTACCATTCACAGACAGGGTAATCAGACCCCAAAATAAGTTAAAACTCTGCATCCCTGAGCTCTGACAGCAAGCCAAAGCAAATTCTAAGTCCTGGGTATAACCACAAGCCTTTTCCTTCACACTGCTGGGATGTCTGAGTTAGGACTGCTGATGGGTAACTCCATGTGCTCAAACTCCTGAGGGCAGAATCTCTTCCTAAGGCTGAAGTGTTACAATAATAATTTTAAGACGGAGGGAGAAAAATGATGCTTGAGGATGGTGCTTTGTCCTGGGTACCAGGCTGCTCCTAAATTTTCCATAAAATTTTTACTGGATAAAATGTATTAACATATTGCTGTATTTCCACCTTTTTTCATTACTATAACCCAGCAGTATTGATTCAACCTGAGAACAGATGATGCAGCAACTGGTGCATCCTGAGGAGGAGAAGATGATGGGCTGTGATGTGTGAACACCCCTGAGGCTCAGGAAACACCTGGGCAGATTTGGTTGCCCCCTCCTAAACAACTGCTGGGAGGAAAATGCCGTCACATAAAGGCTGAGCACCTCATTTTGCCATGTTAGCTGTAATTTATTTGTAAAAATGGCCTCAATGTACTGTGTCAGAGCTCAGCCTCATCAGCAGGAGAACCTTGGCCTGCAGCAAAAAGTGATGCAGGAAGTTTTCCTGGGAAAAGACCAGCTCATAGTGGCACAGGGATTGTGCTTCACAATTTCACCTGATCTATCTCAGCCCTCCATTGTATCTTTCCCCACATCACTGTCTATGTGTTGGCAATCAGTCGCTGAACAACTTAATTTGTTATTTGAAATAGACATTACAGCTACAGTGTTTGTCTGTTTTATGATTACAGGAAAATTACATATCTTGTTTAATCTGCCTGTCAGTCTGCACACAACCAGAAGTGTCTCACTGTGATTATTGTTCAGGGAAAATGGGCACGTCTTGCTGACTAAGTTCAGGCTGCTTCTGAGTAACAAGATATTACTTACAAAAGACAGAATTATTTTTTTTTTTCCTGCAGTCATTTACAACATATCAGAGAGAAGAAGGAATGTTGCACGAAAAAAAAACAAAGAAAAAAATAAAAAGAAACATTAAATAATATGTTTCCATAACATTCAGCAGTTCTTTTCAGAGTATAACTATCTCAAAAATATCAATGAACAGTATCTCTCTACCCAGTCCATGGTTAAATTTATTTTTCAAGGATGTACTATTGAAATTTCGGCCTGCCTAAATCTTGACCTACAATACTTGGCTCAGCTTCAAAACAATTTGTTTTATGTGGTGTTCTTCAACCATAGCATCACACAACACTTTAAAAGATGAGCTCAGCAGGTAGGGGGCATGTAGAGAAATATTGGCTTCACCATGGAAATGGCTCATTATCCTGACCTTTTGCTGTTTTAGTTATACCTTGGCTGCCATACACAAGCATAAGCTAAAGAAAAGTTCACCTGGGAAAAAACAAGCTGGGTAAATGATTTCATGGCTAAAGAGAGTAGTTTATCTGTTTTTTTTAACCTGGATATAAGATATAAATTTAAAATAATAGCTATGAGAAGAAGGCACATTTATTTAAGTTTATATAAACATGTTTATAGTTTAAGGCATATTCATTGCCATTCAATACACCAATTTTCATGGTATTGAGTACATGTTCACTGAGGTACAGATAATAATCTTTATGGGTGTCTAATGAGATATGAAGCCTGACAATACTGCACATGTGAAAAGGCCAGAGATGAAAGCAGGGAGTGATAAAGTCTGAGAACGGCAGAATGGAAAAACTACAGAGAGATCCAGAAGTCAGCAGGAGCAGATCACCTGGGCTTTTTAGTAGTCTGGACTCAGTAGTATAAAATGCATTTCCAGAATTAGCTCCCAATTTCTCAGCCTTGTAAGCAAATTGCAGTTCAGTGCCTGAGGAATGCTTGGGTGCCAGAGCAGCAGTTTGCTGGCAGGCTCTGCTGGGGAAAACGCTCAGGAATGTTTTGTGGCAGTAAAGGATGCTAGGAAGCCTCTCGGGGGGAGCTCTGGAAGTCGGAGTGACCGTCCCTGACTGTCACTCCTGGGCTCTCCCCTCACCCAGGCAGTTCCACCCAGCTCATCTGGTCCCTGGATGACAAGGACTTCTAAGTGGAAAAAGTGTGGCTTCCTGTGGTTTTATACATGTTTATTTATGGAAAGATATTTCTTTTATACAGCTTTATTTATGGGAAGGCAGCTCACAGTACGGCATCATCAATGCTCAGTGTCTCTCTTAAAACAGTCACAGAGGATGGAACCATCTCACTCCCTCATCAGCTCACCCCAAACCAAGGGTTGTGTTTTCATACCTGGATTTCTGGGCATGGCCCAGTCCAATGGCCCACAAAAATCAGCTGAAAATCTCTATAATGTGCCTCAAGTGAATACACCCCAGCGTGGCAATGCCCTGTTCCCTTCATGTGGCACACCAGGATGGCTCAGTCCTCTTCTGGAGCAACAATTTTTAGAGATAAATAACAAGCTTAGATTCTCTTTATTGTGTTGCCTCATCTAGTGCTATAGATATAATGGTGCAACAGAGCTGGGAAGGGTGTGGAACTTAAAAAACATTACAGAGAGGCCAAAAAAAAATTAATTTTATTTTACTGCTACTTGAGGGGGAAGGGGGTGAAGAAAAAGGGAAAACAAAAAAAAAAAAGCTGGCAACTTTATTTACTTTGCTTGGTTCGTGGTTATGTGGAAAACCATAATTAAATCATTCTGAAATCACAAAAGACACCTATAATAGCTTTTCCCAATGCCCAATTTCATGCCTCTTCATGGAAGTAGTACCTCAGAAATTGCTTCTCTTCGTGAACACAACTACACTTGACAGATAAAATCCTCAAAAAATTGCCAAGCAGAAACCTCAGGCTCATGAGGCAGAGCCTTTCTGGAAACTCAGCCAAGGACTTGGAATCAATTACAAAAATAGCAGCAGGTTCCAGAGAACCAAACATGAGATTCAGAAAGTGAACATTGTTTATGTGCAAACTAAACCCAGTGAAGGGTAACAGAAAGGACTTTAAGTTACAAGGAAAATTAAAAACTTGTAGCAGGGGAAATTTATACTGCAGAAATAAAATCCTTATTCAATTGTTGACTGTTTTTATCCACAGGAGACAGACATATGTACTGCTGGACTCTGGCAGGGACTACAATAAGTGACACACTCCCTCACAAGTTCAGTCACCTAAAGAAGCTGAATATTTAAATTTTTCCCTGCAGCAAGCAGGGTGGGATTCGAGTTGACTTTGGGAGCGTGTTTGTCCAATTGGAAGTGAACAATTCATGACAAATTCTACTTTAGGTTGTATATTGCTGCTGGTGCCTGGAACCACTCCTAGCTGCCCGTTCTCAAGGCTGGAAGTGTTTTCCTGAGCATTTCTCACCCATGGGTGTCACCATCTCACACGTGTGTCAGGGTGCACAAATGCAGGTGTCCAGAGAGCCAGGAAATGGGAACCATCAAATCTCAACGCCTAGGAAGTCACTGTGACTCAAACCTGCTGTCCCAGCGTTTGGGAGAGCACACTCAGTTCCATCTTTGGTGATTTGATGTCATCTCACCTGGCATCCAATGGAATTGCTCAGGAACAACTGTTCTGGAAGCGCCAAACTTGGAGCACCAGCTGCAAGCACAATCAGCAGCACCACTGCAAACCATGGCAACATCTGCTGCCATTTCCCCATGGCCCATCTCCCCTTGCTTCATTTCTGATATTTTAGCCAGTTAATGAGCCCTTAGCCCTTGGCAATGTGTGACTGATTCAGTGGCACTGAGTTTGAAGGCAACAGAAGGCCAAGAGCTGCTTTTCATTAATTTCTTCATTCAGCTGCAAGTCAGAGCTTCGTTATCACCCATGCATGCTATTGCCATAACCACACATAATGGAAACCCTAATTTTACTGAATATTTTACCTAGGATAACATCATTCTGTACTTTTTTCATTGTAAGTTCTCCAGCTGTTGTTTCAGGATTTTTTTTTTTTTTTTGCAAAGCATTTCAGGACTCTAGAGCCCAAAATAAAACCCTTCCCTATTCCCATCCTATAAATCAAAGAACTGGTGAACAGAAAACTCCAGTGATGAATCATTTCAGCCACCTGTAGCTTTTATGATTAAGTACAGTTACATTTTTATGTAGCTGCATGTAAAGGAAAAGAAAAAATGCAGTTTTTCACAGGAGATGTCATTTACACATTTTATTAGTGGCCATAATGTAAATAAATGTAATCCCTGTAACCTGCCCCTTGCTTCGTTCTCCAGGCCCCAAGCAGAAAAGGCTGAGAAAAAAGTTAATAAAACATGATGGTTCTCAGTGCCAAATTGAGGATTCCAGAGCCTGAGATTATGGGAGGCACAGCTGCAAAGGATAACACCGAAAATGAGACTCGGGTGATGCGCTTTGGAGGCTGAAAGGCACCACAAAGATCAGCCCCATTTCCAGCTCCTGAGAATAAACATGGACTTGCCAAGGTATTTACACAAGGGCAACATGTGTTATTTTATTTAGTTATTTATTTATTTACTGACTTTTAATAAGAGCCATTAAATACCTGAATATCAGAATGATCTGTAAAGCAAAAGTCTGAATAGATGATTACTGTGGGAAAAAAACAAACAAACAAACAAACCAGAAAACAAAAACAGTTAAAGAGAGAATGAGTTAGAATGGTTTCAGGACAATTCAATTCTTCATGAAGAAATAAAAAAAGAAAATTAAATTGAGAGAGCATTTCTAGCAACAGCAAAATTTAAATGTGTACACTTCACCTTCACTTTTCCTAACAACCAAAATATAATAGGTATACTCAAATTTAGGAAAAAAGTCTTGCTTTATTGTGCCAAGTCTATTAGCATTTATTTTTTAATTTATTTATTTATTGCCCTGTTTGGACATATCTTTTTGATATCTCCCAAGCTTTTTATTTTGCTCCATGCTCCTCATCGTCCCTCCCTACACCACACTACCAAATATTCTCCACTCTGAACGCATTCAATTATCCTGCAAAAAGCAACATTTTCTACTCCCAAACTTCTTCACTCCTCTCAGTCCAGCATACAGAATGAAGGACACCAGTAACAAAAGGCTTTCCTTTCAACTGCCTCTAAAAGACAGGGCATATCCAAATAAAAGAAAAATACACAATACTTGCATAACTGTGAAAAACAATTCCACTGCTGCATTTAAAAGATGAGAGGTTCCAGAAGGTAAAATTGTCATTTTGCAGCATTTTTCCTTTCTTGTTTCTTTGTGATGAGGTTGTAGGAAAAGTCAGATTAGAAAATTCCTTATTAAAAACTCCTCACTGTTACCCGAATACACCTTTACAATTAATTGAAACTATTTAACATGCATTAAATCTGATGGGTTTTTTTTGTTTTTGTTTCATGCTTTAATGAGTACTGTGGTGAACTCCAGCCACACCTGCTGCTGGCCTCCCTGTGGCAGCTGTGGGGCCACATCCCCTCAGGCCAGGTTGCCACCAAAGGGTTCCATCCTGCCATCATCTGAAGCTTTGCAAACGACACAGTTTTCATTAATTTAATCTGATTTTTTTCTGTGTGTTTGTGCCAGTAGCATTTCAGAGGGATGAGGAGACAGCAATTCCCATTTCCTGCCACAGCTTTTTCACAGTCCTTCCACACATCTCTCCCCAGACTCAGAAGGAGAAGGACAAATCCAGTAGCCTTCAGTGGTTCAATGTCAGTTCACAAGCAGCTTTGGTGATTTCTTTGGTGTAGTGTTAGTAGTTGTTGTACATGCATTTCTTTTAACATGAGACAGAAAATTGGTTCTGTGGTTGGAAAGTAAAAGTTGCTGGTTTGCTACTCCAGTTTTGGTGCTAACTTGCTTTTTCTGCCCCGTCACGTTCCCCTTTCCTAAACTGATCCATTTTCAGAAGCACCCAGTGGGAATCACCTGGTAAGAGACCCACATTTTAAGAGAATACAGGAGATCACAAGAGGAATCTGCATCAGGCACAAATCCACAGAGGGCTGTTTTCTACTTTCTACAATTAACCTCACTGTAGCATAGTGCAGCTTTTACAGTTTTAATAGTACAACTTAAAGTAATACTTGGTTCCATCCTGCCATCATCTGAAGCTTTGCAAAACGACACAGTTTTCATTAGTTTAATCTGATTTTTTTCTGTGTGTTTGTGCCAGTAGCATTTCAGAGTGATGAGGAGACAGCAATTCCCATTTCCTGCCACAGCTTTTTTCACAGTCCTTCCACACATCTCTCCCCAGACTCAGAAGGAGAAGGACAAATCCAGTAGCCTTCAGTGGTTCAATGTCAGTTCACAAGCAGCTTTGGTGATTTCTTTGGTGTAGTGTTAGTAGTTGTTGTACATGCATTTCTTTTAACATGAGACAGAAAACTGGTTCTGTGGTAGGAAAGTAAAAGTTGCTGGTTTGCTACTCCAGTTTTGGTGCTAACTTCCTTTTTCCACCCTGTCATGTTCCCCTTTCCTAAACTGATCCATTTTCAGAAGCACCCAGTGGGAATCACCTGGTAAGAGACCCACATTTTAAGAGAATACAGGAGATCACAAGAGGAATCTGCATCAGGCACAAATCCACAGAGGGCTGTTTTCTACTTTCTACAATTCACCTCACTGTAGCATAGCACAGCTTTTATAGTTTTAATAGTACAACTTAAAGAAATACTTAAAATATCTGGGGAAAATCCTCCACCTCTGTCCATCCCCTAAGGAGCTGTTCCAAAATGATGCCATCATTAGCCCTCCTGTGTACCCCACAGGGTAACTCCACATCTGTGGTACAACTCATGGCGTGGCTGTGCCCTGTGAAGGCAGCACTTGCAACTTTCATGAGACGAACTTTGCATTTACATAAATCCAGCCATATATATTTAACACACAGCTCCAGAGCTCCTTCCCAAGCCTCACTGTCTCATGCAAAGTCAGCCTGATGTAAGCCTGAAACATCCAAGGAATCCTATGGTATTTGCTGGGTCCCCAGGATGAAGGAATTGATGAATTGATGAATCTGACTCCATGTTCTTAGAAGGCTAATTTATTATTTTATGGACTTATATTATGAAAAACAATGCTATACTAAAACTAAACTAAAGAATAGAGAAAGGATACAGACAGAAGGTTCCAAAGAATGATAATGAAAATTTGTGACTGCTTCCAGAGTCCTGACACAGCTGGACTGTGATTGGTCATTAAGTCAAAACAATTCACATGTTGGACAAATAATCTCCAATTGTCACAGACATATTTAATGAAAAATCCTTTTGTTAGGATCTTTTCTCCTGAGAAGCTGAGAAGCTTCAGCTTCTCCATGTTTTGCTGCTTTGGAATGTGATTTGGAGAATTGTTTACCCAGCATGTGAAATTGTTTTTACTTGGTGACCAATGACAGCCGCTTGTGTCAAGGCTGTGAGCAGTCACAGGATTTTATTATCATTCCTTTCTATTCCTTGCTAGCCTTCTGATGAAATCCTTCTTCTATTCTTTTAGTATAGTTTTAGTATATAATTTTCTTCTAATATAATATATATCATAAAATAATAAATCACCTTTCTGAAACATGGAGTCAAGATTCTCATCTCTTCCCTTGTCCTGGGACCCCTGTGAACACCAACACATCCAACCACATTCCAAAGCACCAAAACAGGAGAAGCAAATCAGATAATTGTTGTTTTCATTTTTCTCTGAGGCTTCTCAGCTTCCCAGGAGAAGAAATCCTGGCGAAGGGATTTTTCAGAAAATGTGGCAGTGACAGAATCCTAAGGCAGAACACAACCCAGAAAAGAATCTGTATCCTACAGTCACATCCAATTTTAAGTGATGCCCTTTAAGTGGCTGATGAATGGACATTATTATAAAGATGTCTACAAGACAGGTCTATTGGAGGATCCTGAATAAAATAAAGACTTCAAATACCATTAAAGTTAATGAATTAGGTCAAGGCAGGTAATTTATCACCTGTCTGAATTGGAATCCAATCTGTGGCATCCTTTAAAAAAAGACACATTCAAATGAGGTGGTGTTCCCAGGGAAGTTCATAGTGAAGATAATCATAATTCAAATGAGAAAATGCCTGCATAGTTTTTTGCAAAGCCTGACAAGGGGTTCTGTGCAAAAGCAGCATGGTAAGCAAAAGCAAATTTCCTCAAATTAATTTGACCTTGATGAAAGGCACACATATTTATCAATCAGACTTAACAAATATTGACTTTAGGCATTAAGTGAAGATATACATAAACATTCAGGTTGTTGAAACAGTTGTCAAGTTCGTTTTCCTTCTGAAATCACAGTTTGCTGCTGAAGATCAAACTGAACTTAACCTCTTGAAAAAAACCTGTGGTGCCTCATAAAGCAAGAGTCGCATGGATTGGTCTTCTCTGTCTATCAACTGCTAAAAAAAGATGTGTCACACAGGCAGACTGAAACCTGGAGCCAGAGTGCTGACTAGGATACACACAGCTATGACACTTGGAATAACCAGAACCACACTGGGCCCTGTGCCACGGCCCATCCTCGCTCAGCAGCACCAGCTGGAGGCTGTGAGGACACTTCTGCTTCTGAGTCCCCTTCACCGTGCAGGTTTTATTGCCATGGGAGTGGCAGCAAAGCAGCTTGCTTCAAGGAGCATGATTTATGGGTTTCCAAGCAGAGGACTTGCCTAAGAAAAGACTAGAACACAAGCACTGCTTAATTTTGCAAAAATCTGACAGATGAAAAAAAAATATTTAATGGTATTTTGTATTCTCTGCTCTTCGTGGAGGAGGGAGGGGAGGAGAGCAGCTCATGTACAATGGTGCTGTGTTCTTTCAGGTCACTCTAACAGAATCTGAATGAAGAATCAGCCCTCACCATGGGAGAAACAAGATTCCCACCACATCTCCCCAGTGCCCGGGCACTCACTGAGCAGGTACAAGGTCTGTCCTGCCAGGCAGGGCACGAGCTCCAGGCTGAGGCTGGGAGTCCCTGCAGGAAAACCTCCCTGCTCAAGAGCTCTGTCCTCCTCTGAGCCCAAACCTTCTCTGAACTGTCAGATTCCCTGCGAGAAGGCAAGAGCAGGAACCACAGCAGCAGCCAAGCATTTCAAACATTCCGTAAGGTGAGCGCGAGACCGGACTTGAGTACAAAAAGGCTTTTTCTGCACCACAGTATTCAGGCATCTACTTTGTGTCATACCCAGCCTTCCCCAAAGAAACACCTTGAGGCATTTCATGGCTATGTTGACATTTCAATTATGCTGCATTTAAATAGATTTTGTTGTGCTGAGCCTTGTGTCTTGCTAAAACACTTCCCCTTCTAAATATAGAGTTATAGAGTTATTTACTAAGGTAAATTCTGACAGAGACTGTACCAAGGAAGCAGCAAAGCAGAAAGTCACAGTATTTGCCTCCCCTTTTTAAAAATTCTCTCTGTCTCTCCATTTTTCATCTGCTCTATGACTGGAGGCTGTGCACAGAGAACACTGCAAAGACAGAAGCAGAGCTCCGTAAGGAATCTTCAGAACGGATTTCGCGTGAGGAATAGCAAAAGAAGGTTTCTTTTCTCCTAGAACTGGCTGTAAAATGAGCTGGAGATCAGCCTACCTGCTGGAGTGGCCAAAAAGGGTCCAGGCCAACATAAGAAATCTGTGAACAGCCTGGGAATGAAAGGCTGTAAGTAACTCAGGGAGCCCCTCAGCCAACCATGTACGCCAATACTTTTCCCTCAAATATTCCTGAAGCTTATAGGAAGCTATAGAAGTAAAGAGCTGGCAGATAAAAATTGCCTCCATAATTTAGCAGCCTGTCTGTAATGACTGACTTCCCCACAAGCCCTGGAAATGTCAAAGCCTCTGCTAGCAGAGTTTGCAGAGCTCCCTTAAACGCTCGTGCACAGCGAGCCCTCCGGAACCTGCGGCTTCCCGAGCCACGGAACAGCCTCACACTCTTTGAAGAAAGAAGAAAAACTAAGAGTCAGTTAAGTTTTATCACTGTCTCCTCTTCCACCTATTCCTGGCTCAGGAAAGTGACAGTTGGCTAATTCCAGACTAGCTAGGTATAAAGGTTTTTTTTTTTTTTCCCCCGGCACAGGCTGTGCCTCTCTTCTGCTGCCTTAGCTGTTCTGCAAGTGACAAATGGTACAGAGCCTGAATATTTCCCTACATGTATATTTAAGATTTGTACTAACTGCTGTTTATCCAGAGATAAAGTAATGGCTTTCAATCCTGATGAAAATTATAGCAGATTCAGGCCAAGTTTTTACTGAATCTGGTTTTATGAGAAAGAATAAAACAAGTGTGCAGAGCTCTTCAGCAAGTTATACTGCTCACTTTTTTCATGTGCCTGGAAATATTTGAGGCAGTGTGAAGGTGATCTCTGGAGGATATATCCAATACCCACTGTTACCCTTACAATCCCATGCTGAAACATCATTGCCAAAAATAGCCTCCTAAAGGTGACACTTCTATAAAAGATGTCACCAGTTGCAGCAAGAGGCTCAGGAGTATATAAGTCATCTTTACAGTTCTACTGCACATGTATTTCATATATTTTCCTTTTCCTATTTGATAGCCCTTTCTCCAATTTCACAGCAAGTTTTTAGGTTTGGAGCTTATTTTCAATACATGCAGTTATGCATGGGGTTTGCTTGAAAAAAGCTCATTATGATATGAATGTGAATATATCTACAGAACAGTGGGTTTGAGCCAAAAAAAAGGAATCTGGAAGCCAAAGAGCAAGTGACCACTTTGTACGTTTACAAGGCAAAGAAAGCAGCTATTGCATAAAAAACCAAACCCCAAAAATCAAAAAACAAACAAACAAAAACAAACAAAAAAACAAAAAAAAAAAAACAAACAAAAAATTAAAACCCAAAACAAACAAAAAACCAACCAAACAAAACCAAGACCAAAAAAAATCCCCCATAATTTAATAAAAAAAGCAAAAATGAAACTATTCCCAACCCAGCTTCCAAAGAAACAAGTCATAAACAGATGTTAGCACAGGTACTCGTGCAAAGATTTTCATCTATGTGTTCACTTTTTAAAAGCATCAACACCATCACATGACTTTTATTGCAATATTTCCCCAAAACTCACTTTTCTCTACAGTGACCACTTATTTCTGCATTGGCTTGTCCTTCTCCACACAGCTGAGGCTCCAGACCTGATTCAGATTTTGAGGAATAATATCTGCCCACCACTAAAATCCGATGGAATATTTACATAGCAAATGCTCATTATTATTCAGGCGACATAAAGGCTGTTTTGGGACCTAGAAGTGATGCTAATTTTAGGTCATATTTCCAACTGCAGGGAGCAGCTTCTTTTATTTTATATTTTATTTCACTTTCACTTGCTCTACTTGTCACTGCAGTAGGTGATTCAGGTACAGGATGCAGATGGGCTGCAGGATATTAGCTGTTGGTGTAAGAAATATTTCTACAGTTTTACTACAATGCCTTCAGACCCATTTCACATCCACAACCATTAAGATAAAATATGAGGGGAAAAACAACCCTGAATGGTTAAATTATTAAAAAAGGGGTTGTGTAAATGAGGTAGTATGAGCATATCCCACCTCCTGCCCCTTTTGCAGGGAGAGAAATACAATTTTTAATAGGTTTTAGTACAACTAAGGAAAACTAACATTTTTCTTTTAAAGCTTGAAAAATTAGTCAAGAAACAGAAATTTTAGTTTTCCTTAAAATACAATTTGCTCCATTATTCAAATAAAACTATGATCCTTCTAGAAGTGCTCCTCAATCAAAGTTGTTGGAGGGTTGAGATAGGAAACATTTATGAAAAACAAACAAAAGGAACAACATCAAATTATGTAAGTTTCTTATTTATATCAAATGATGTAACAACTACACTGATGTAAGTTTAGGGCATATAATAGAGAGTACCTTTGGGGGGAAAACCCAAATTCACAACCTAAGGATCCTACAATCCTGCGACTAGGATTCATACACATGCTATTGATCCTGATAAATAAAATTAATGATGATCAGGTGGTTTTTTTTCTGACAAGGTTGGTTTACAAACGAGATGTGCAGATTGTTGTGAGGGGATGCGGGCACTGCAGTGACAAAGGGAAATATCTTTATATCTTAGTGGATATATCTGTATACTCTGCTGAAATGCTGCAGTATTAAAACCATGTCTGAGGTCAGACTGCCCCAGTTCATGTGCTTTACACGCCTGGGGGTGGATGTGATTAGTTATCCCCGGTCCCAAAATGAACACAGGAGAACTCTACCACCTCCCCTCCATCAGGATCCTGGAAGGACAAGTAATGTTTGGGCTCCCACAACACTTTACTGAAAAGGAACACATTCCTACAGTTCTCTCCTCTTGGCAGAGCAATTCTTGTCTTCAAAAAGCACAGCGAGTCTCGTGACAGCTACACAGGCATGGAAGTAGAGGGTAAAGAATTACATGTTCTTTACTACTCCCTCTACTACTCCTAATACATCTACACTACATTGCTACTGCCATCTGTGACTGCACTATTGTGATCCACCCAGTTGTAAGAAAGGAGGACTTGGCTCACCTCTGGGATTTACCCTAAAATACTTAAACAAATTGCTAATCATAGTAATTTTAGCTCCTAGGAGTAAGGAAAAAATGAAAAGGAAAGTCAATTTCCTTGTAGGAATGAGGTAGAGTATCAAGCAGAGATGTGCCAAAATTCAAGCATCACCTTTTAAAAGCAAGCCCAGGTCTTTATTCCAATATAAATGAGAACAAAACTAGGATTATACTTGGATGAAAGGACTAGGAACAAGACTCCCAATTAAAATCATACCAGCAAAATCCAGCAATGCATCAACCAGTAAGAAATCCAATTGTTCTGTAGCCCCCGGCTGCCTACCAGGCTCAGCTGTAAGAAAAATACAACTACATCCAAAACTATTTCCAAAAATTCGTATGGAGAACTTCTAAGGGACCCATATTACTTTTCCTAACTTTTTACAATGTATGATGTTCTCTGAAGTGCCTTTATTAGTGCATTCAGGGTTTTAATAAATTGAGACGCTATCCAAGATCAGAGATCTACTTCCTTTCAAGCAGCACCTCCAAAAACCCTTCCAACATTCAGAAGTTCAAACCGAACGCTGACTATCACAGTGTGCTCTTCCTGACCTGAATATTTCAAATTCGGTTTTCTAATGAAAATCTCCCATCAAACACTTTTTTTTTTTTTTTTTTTATTGACAATGGTGCTCTCCTCGGAACAAAGAGAACGACACCTCGAGAATAAGAAATGTGTATCTGCAACCCCTCCATATTTTACCGGCGACAAAAGTTCTCTGACTTCATGCTTCCTCCATACAAAAAAAACCTACAGGGAAAGCTGTGCCATTAAAATCATAGGAGAATCAAGAGTGCACTAAGAGCCCATTATTGCTGCTAATGAGGCTGATACCGCTGCGTCGAGTTGCTCTTTGGCGGCTGCTGCTCCACAATTGAGGCAGCCTGATGGACTCGGAGCTGATTGTCAAACACCCAGAAGGCAGCACAGGGAGGTCACGGGGCTGTGCAGCACCAGACACCTGGGGAAAGCCAGGAGAAGGAAGATTGTTTGGAAATTGGGGAGTATGCAAATGCCTTGTCTTTATTATAGTAAAGTGCCTGGGAGAGGAGAGCTCTGCTGCTAAACCCCAGGATGGCTCCTGTGCTCCACCCAGGTCTCTGCAGCCTATTCCAGCCTCCCTCAGCCACTGCAGTGGAGCAGGAGGATGACTTAAAGGAGCTTTCAAAGTGCCACCACTTCCCATGAAGATCCTGAGATATGGCACACCCACACACCCACATCCACCCAACCTGTGCAGCTCTCAGTTTGGCATAAAACGGCATGGTTTAAAACAATCATAACTCCACATTTTCAGATGGCACCATTTGTTACAGGGTGGCTGTCTGCTGCCTGTTTTATCTTCTGCAGATGGAGAATCTATGGTTGCTCTTGAAAATGTTTCTGAGAAATTCAAAGAACTCGCTACCAACTTCCAGGGTACAGCGGCTCCCATCGGTTCCTGGTGGTGACACAAGGACAGCGGTGCTCGGTGAGGGGAAGCAGGGCTCTCACCAGCAGCAGGTGACTGACTGCGCTCACGACCGGCACACACAAAGTAAATTAAGCAGCAGAGACATAAGCATGTGGGGAAGGCTACACTGAACTCAGCATTCCTGTTTTCACTGGAAGAAAAAGACTGGACAAGTGTGGCTGTGGGAGGCAGGTCAATGAACTAATAAAATGGATTATGGAATTGTACGTACTACAAAAATACTGCTATTCATACCCAAAGCATGGCTCAAAACTGGAAAAAAAATCCATAAATGTCTAAGTCCATATTAAAGATACTGATGTCTCCCATGATTCCAGAAATCACTTCACCTCTGCTTTTATTTTCCAATTAATGGACATAGACCCATTAATAAACAAGTATTTATTAGCTAAAGTTACAATTTAATTCCATATTTAAATGAATTACCTTCAGATTTAATTATTTAATTCCATTCTTTGGAGACAGAGACAGCAAATATAAAAGGTGGATGTTGATAAAAATCTTTGGAAAAGCAACTGAAAACTGGAAAAAAACAACTAGTGAAACACCAAAAAATCCATGTTAAGAGACCTAGTAAGGTGACAATTACAGCTGAAAAATAAAAAAGCTAATGTATTTCCACGATCTCCCATTTCTTGCAAGAATTACTGTATCCCTCGATACAATCTATTTTTCTTCCTTTAATGAAATGCCATTCAAAAGCCCTTCAAGAAGAACAACTGGCAGCAGCTGCAATATTCTTTAGATTTTTATAAAAAGATGAGATGACCTGATTGAAAAATGCTGGTCAGTAACAATAGCTTTGTCCCATCTTTCTTTTTTTTTTTTTTTTTTTCCCCAAAGGAGAAAAGTGCTCCCTGACTGAGAAGAGTGGGCAAAAAGTGTGTTCTCCTAATCACTCACAGGTAACAGGTCCCAGCTGAGCTCTACCAGGCAACAAGCTTTCTATTTTCTTTCAGAGAAAGGGAGGTAGACCTCATTTAGAGAATTTAGAAGTTGGATGATTTTTTTATTCCCTCTTGTGAATAGAAATGGCTGCAAAATAGGCTGACTAATGCTGCAGTGGCTCTTCAGAGCCATATTGGGTTTATTGTGCAAAAAAGAAGAACTTGGTACCTCTTCTGCAGGAAATGAATATGTGGACATCCAGGGCTCTTCTCATATTGGTCACTACTCATAGTTCTACAGTCAGTATTAATAAACCTGAATTTTGATCTCTTTAAAGTTGTTTTTAATGAATCATCAAAGTTTTTTTTCAGGACAGATGAGAGATATAGTTCTATTCCTGTTTCAAATACTCTAATATGTAAGGAAAAGAAAAAAATAAAAAGCCAATGGATAATTTGGGCTGGTTTCCCTTGACCCTGACAAGGAATGACACAGAACACAGAGCCTGGGGTTAATTTGGATTTCATAATTTAATGACTGGGCCTGTCAATCAGAGGGAAATGTGTTAATAAAATCAACTCAAGTGCTAGGGGGGATTAGGACTCCTTTCTCTGTGTGGGACTGCAATGGCCAAAGGTTATCATGGAGAATATTAAAACCAAGAGATGCTGATAAAACAGCTTAGCATGTTTAGCACTGCTGCACAAACACAATAATGATTTCCACACTGAGCACAGAATCAATACAGAGAATTGCTTCCAAATGCCTCCCAGTTCGTTCTCAATGTCACCAGGGAAGGTCTGTCTGAAATGCCAGAGTCACCATCCAGCCCCTCTCCCACCCACTGCCCTCACTGACACCATTTTCTATCTCTGAAAACTCCGTTTGACATCCTGCTCTTCTTCAGCTGCACTTCTTCATCTGCCCTGGTCCATCCTCTCCATCCCACAATTGGAACACAAGGGAGACCAGCAGAATTATTTCATTCTTAGGCTGCTCCATCACAAAAAAGGAGACACAAATTTTGTCCAGAAGACTTTCAAAATAACTTAGTCAACCATCTTCTCACTCACACACACCCACTCCTTAAAATTAATAAAGAAAATTTGTGGCCAGTTTTTACTCCTCTCTCCAGCTTTGCATTTTTTTTTTCTTTAAAAAGTTTTCTTTCCAGTAAATAATTTGAATCTTTTCTTAACTTTTTTAGCTTCAGTGCTTTGCACTTACTAACAGAACTTCTGGGTCTGTTTGTGATTTTGTCTGAATCTTTTATTTTTGAGTCTCTTTGACTACCATATCTTCTTAGCTCTTAAAGAATTTATTTTATGTATTTTTATGCATTTTTTCAAATGAATTTGCTGCACTTAACAAATCTACAACTGTGTTCTGTGCATCCCAAAGCAAAGTACCAAGAGCCAACAAGTCAAGCAAATAAGAACAGTAATTACAGAATTAATCTACTTTTACTTTTGATTTGAAGTAAACTAAAGCAAAATTAATGTGGTAAAGAATTCCAAAGGAGTGTCGGATGAGCAAATTCTACTTAAGTAAGTTAAAGAAATAAGAAAATGAGACATTAAACAGAATGAGTAATTGAGTGGAAAACCACTGGGCATCTACAAAAAGAAAATAAATTGAGAGGGCTAAAGTACCTGGGCAGGGATAATGTGCTTGTATCTACCACTTTGGTAGCAGAACTATTATAATCCATATTTCATCCTGGAGGAAAAAATAAAACCAAACCCCTCACCCCTTCCATGCTATGTTGTAATATTTAATTGCCAACTCTAAACTGTTTGCAACAACTCATTCCTTAAGATCAGAGGAAAAAAAAAAAAAAGGAAAGATTAAATAAACCCCCAATTCTGTAATATCATTTGGCAGGATGTAACATTTCCTTTTCAAAAATAGTTATAAACCTATTGTACAAATCTTTAAGAATACTGAATAACTCTAAGTCTCTTAATATAACCATATTTTTCAGCTTTTTATAGATTTTTGCTCTAACTGCATCTGAATAATGCTGAAAACAATACATGTGCAGTAAAGAAAATCAGGAAAACATTAATTCCAGAAATCCAATGTGAAAAACAAGAGAAGCTGCAGAAATAATGTAAGTTCTGTTGCTTAAATTTCAATATTCTTTCAAAAGATGGAGAGTATGTTCACTTGCTTGAACATCATTTATTGAACTTTAGAGCACATTATAAGAGCTACAAAGGATAGTAATTATTGTTGAAAATACAATAGAGGTCCTGAAATAGGAACAGAGATAGGGAGAGGGAGACTGCTCACTCTGGGAAGATCTAGTACGCAATTTCAGTTCTAGTGTGAAAAGTTCTGTTTGGTGACTCCTCAGCCAATCCCATGCAAACTAACTGTTAAAACAATGTTTATTGTTGGCATAAATCCGCTTTTCTACACCTCTGTAGGACTGAGTTTCTAAATCAGAGGTATAAAAAGTATAATTTCTCAGCCAGCAGCTTCCCTCTGTTAGGAAGTGTGCAGGCTCCTGAACATTAACTGATTTTGAGAGCTCTGCATGGTACAGACTCACAAGTCAAGTCAGACTGCCTGGATTTTCAAACCAGCTATAATTTCAATATTACTTTAAGAGATCAAGATTTAGATTTGAGTGTGATATTTTTTTTCCCCCTCACAGAACACCCTGTCCTTCATGGCTGGAAGGGAAAAATGGTATTTACCATCCAGTTTGAATATTCTTATAACCCTAAAAAGGGGCTGGACAAGCCTGTGGAAAGAGGTTGAGATAGAGGTGGGTTAGGACTGGAAAGAAAGGAGATTTAGAGGATAAAAAGGACAATTTTAACATACAGAAAAAAAAAAGCAGCAGGCAGAGGAGGCAGTTTATACCCATATATGTAATCAGAGCCCTTTGGAGTGCTGATACCTGCCCATGCCTCCTGACAGCACGAGCACATCATCAAGAATCCTCCCAGGAATCTCCATTCCCGGGATTTCGAAGTCTGGGACAGCGGCAGTGCTGTGTGACAGCTGTGATCCTCTGGGAGGGTCACAAAGGCAGCCCTTGAGCAGGAGCAGCCTGGCAGGGCCAGGGGCAGCTGCTGAGCTCACCTGGGAAGCCACAGGAGCTGCATCAGGCAAATGCCACCACACCCAGCATTCCTGCAGAGTGGCTCTTCCCTGTACCTCCCTGAGGATTGTCCTGAGAAGAACTCTTACAGCCCTCATTCCAAGCTGCCTTTTTGTTTTTGGGTTTGTTTGTTTTTGTTTTGTTTTTTTCTGTTGGTTTTTTGTTTTGGTTTTTTTTTCCCTGGTATTTCAGGAATACCAAATACCAAGTCTTTTCCTGCCTCTAACAATTTGTTTTTTTCTGCACACCCCTTTGTTTCTTCATTTGGCTCATGATGCAACTGGCTCTAATCTAGACTCAAGTCCCATTTTCCTAATAACTTTTTGAGTTTTGATTTGTTTTACTGAAGAGTCAGATTTCCTTAAATATGAACATCCATATTTCACACATGACATGAAATCCTGGAACAAGTAAAAACACCTTCCCAAGCAGATGAGATGAGATGGGTGCTGAGAGCCAGCTTTTACCAGGAAAAGCTGCTGCCTCTACAAGCTTCTCTTTGTCACAGGATTCCAAACCAAGAAGGCCAAATCACTAAATACTATTATAAATTATTTCTTTGATATTTGATTTTGATAGTTTTATTGTAAGGCTTTGTGTTTAATTGGTATCAAAGCTTAAAAACCCCCCAGAAATATTCTTTAAAACACTAATAAATACTTCTAAAGGTTGAACTCGATAGTCTTAGAGGTCTTTTCCCACCTTAGTGATTTTACTATTCTATACCACATCACATTAGAATTGTTTTTACTATATAATATTTTGCTTTTATTTGTCCTTGTGAGAAAATATTTTCCCAGCTGGTGTCACTAAAATAATTGTCATCTACTAAGACAAGAGTCCTTTGTTCTGAGATGGTATTTTTGGGTTTAGTTTCAATAATTATGCTGGCTACAAGTTAAGATCCTTGTAATAAGAGCTCAGATACTGGGTGAATTATGCAGGAGCCTCACCAGCACAAAATATATTTTCCCATAAAAGAATATTATAACTTATTATCTACATTTCTCTAAATTTTAGCTTCTCTTTGGGCAAGGAACACTTTGAAAAAAAATAATTCTGTGGAGTAAATATTTTAAAATGTGTAATGTGTGCTACCCTGTGGCTACTCAACATAGATATAAGCTTATTATACAAATTATTAATTTTTCGCCAGTAACTCAGGGCAGAAATCCCTTTTACTGTAATTTATCCATTTTCTTGTTGATGCATGAATAACTGAATTTCCCTCATGCTGAAAATACAGTAGAGATGCCCCTCAATTAAAAAAAAAAAAGAAAAAAAAAAGCAGCAGGTATTTTTTCTTGACTGTACTGGATGTAGGAAGGAGGCAGGTTTAACATATAATCAGGACCCTGTTTTACAGACTTGGATTTTATAACAAACTCCCTTTTGAAGTTGATACTTTCTGATGAGGAATATTGGATCTACCAAATTTTGAAGTATGAAGCATTAATTAACAGAGGTGATGCTAATGAAATCTAAATATTCTAGCAGCATAACGATAAAGAAAATGACTTTCAGATAATTTTTGGATCGTGCTTGCCAGTACCACATTAAACTGTGCTATACTTTAAAATTACCCTTTTACTTGCCTACATGTCTGATAGCAGCTTAATTAGTGGCTTACACCCAGTGAGAAAACATCATTTCTTATCCTTTTCCTACTTCTATTTTGTGAAATGTTATTTGCATTAAAAGTTCCTTTCTAGTTTGGTGTTTGCAGCCTGGAAACTGAGAAGTTTGGCCCAAGCTGCAAATGGTTGGGAATGAAGATGAATGGGAAAAACAGGAAGAAGGACAACCAGAAGAAAAAACATTAGGAAAGGACACAAAGTGCACATTTTTCCTCTTCTTTCTTCCACTCACACAAAAACCTGTTCTGACATTTAAAGAAATCATTGCAACAAAGCAGAGAGTCCTTGTTACTTCAGAGGTGTGAGTCTGTCTAAATTTGGGACAAACGAGCAAGTTGAAGGCATTTCAATTTCATTTCAAAAGGACTAAGGACACTCTTTAAAAAAGGTCTTCTATTATACTTGTAAAAAAAAAAAATCCCTACTTTGCTAAAAAATATAAAAATTTATATATCACTTTGGTTTTCACTTGGTTCATAATAAGCAGTGAAAAGTAAAGCCACTTCAGCAAGTTCACTTTTCCATCTGCTAAAATTTATGCCAGTATTTTACAATCTAAGGGAATTTTTACATATACCATTAATGGCTATTTCATTTTCAAGTGGAAATGGTGGAAGGCTCATCAAACTTCCACTCCTGGGAGCAATCCTGAACTAAAACTGGGATGACCAGAAGATACAACATAAATATTTCATTTCTAATTTCTCAGAATAATTGATAAATGGCTCTATGAGTTGATCACAGTAATTGTTAAGAGTTCTTTATAAATTAGCTCAGCAGTGCCGTGCCCATAATAAGCCAGTAAAAGAATTCTCTATCCTTAGATCAAAACTCACAAATTAAGATTTATGCTTAATAGTAATTAGTGGGGAACTACAGGATCTCACCCTCCTTGTTCAAAAAATGGTCACTGTCATTTTGAGTGAATAAATATTTACCTCTGTACTGGTTCCAGTAGATTACAGAATAAAAAAAAAAACCAGAATATTTGATAATTTTCAGTTTTTAATTGAATATTCATTTTGCATTTTGTCCAACTCTTTGGCAGATATACTAAATCAAAATTCCTTCTGGAGTTCTACTGAGTGTGCTTAATTGATAACACCAGCTAATTAAATTTACAACTTCTATGCATATTAATTCTTCATTTTTATTTTGGCACTCTGAAATTCCATCAAGCTCCTGTTAATAAAGGATGCAAACATGGGTATGTAGCTGTTTCTGTTGCTTAGTGTACATGTGGAGTTTCAAAGCACAGAATTTAGAACCTATAATAAAATGGACACCTTTTGAACTCACTTGGAATATAAAAGACAGCCTCAAAAAGCCAGACTTTTCTGAACCTGTAGTGATCAAAGCTGTGGTTTACTTAGGAAAGATAATTATTCTAAAATGTTTTAGATCAAGATGCATATTATAATATATTAAAAGCCTTAGGGATATGTTTTAATGTACAATATCCACCTTACAGTTTCCTTCCCCTACACAATTCACAGAAAATATAATGCACAGTTTTCACCGGCAGTGTTGGGTGCAGTCTTGATTAACCCAACTAAACTCAAAACATTTTGTGACTTCGATTTTAAAACTTTGTGTATCATGAGATCCTGAAAAACTTCCCAATCTGTGGATTTGTCCTTAGAACGCATTCATAGGTGGTTGAATTATTTTTTTCCTTATTGATCTGAGGCTTCTTGTGCAGAGAAGAATTCAATGGAGAGGGCCACATCTGTATTGCTATAATTGTCACAATCACTCTCATTTTGCAGCCACAGCTCTGATTGCACAAGTTTCTGTTGGATAAAAATAAAACTTTTTTTTTTCTTTTTTTCCTTTCAAAAGCTCATGCCTATTTGATATCAGCATAATCTCACACCATCTTGAATGAAAGGAAAGTAATAAAGAAGGAAAGTAATAAAGACCAGAAAGGACGTGGAACTCTTGGGTTCAGAGCAGCACCAGGACTCCTTCCCACTGGTGCTGTGCATTTGGCCACCTGCCAGTCCATTCCAAATCTGGGATTGTGTTACTCACAAAAGAAAAAGATATTTGACAAAAAAAAAAAAAAACCCAAAAATTGTAGGGTGAGTGGGAGATTCAATTTTCCTTAGAATATTTTCCTTTTTGATTTATCGTCCTATTTCAAAACATATTTCGTAGACATTTAAAAAAATAGTCTAAGTACTACAGTATCCCAAAGCAAAGAGATGTTTTCAAAACTGATTTAGACCATTTAATTCAATGAACTACTTTATCTGAAGTCAGAGAAAAGTGGCTTTGACAACCAATAATAAAACTTGGATCTTTCAGAATGTTATGTTAATAAGACTTGAATTTGATGGATGAATTTTGCTGACCTCACTGTAAACCTTTTACATTATGGGGATGTCTTAAACAGCACTCGGCAAATGTGCTTGTTGGAGAGAGGAATGAATGTGGATATATTGGCTCCTATTGGCACATCATTGCTTTGTTAGATTTCACTTTTATTTTTGAAATCCTGATGCACTTCAGGTCACTGATAATAACCAGCAGTCATTCCCAAAGGATTTCTCACAGTGTAACCCCAGTGAACTCATGCTGCTGTCTATTATCCACTCCAGATGTGTGCCACTAAATAAGCTGAGATTTACAGCCTTTGGGAGTAGTTAGTAAGTGGAAAGTAAAAACAAATAAACTGTGTAGTTTTCTGCAAGATAAATTATATCTAATTGATGGACGACTTTCATAGTGGCCAAGACTCTCCAAGAATATGGCAAAACATACAACTGTTTGTCAAAAAAGCTGCTTCCTTCCTTGGAAAGAATGAGGCCCACCCTGTGTCAGCTCCTGAATTAGGCAGCAGCACTAAGCTGTAGTTCAAATCCTTCTGAGAGCTGCCAAAATTCACTCCTTCACAAGGGAAACCAAGTTAAACATAGGCAAGGCAAAAGGACAAGGAGGAGAGGGAGGAGCAGGAGGATGAGGAGGATTTTCCCTGTCTCAGAGGGAGCTGCTGCCATCTCCTCTGGAATTTCCACAAATCCTCCCTGAGCTGAGGGATGACACCAGTGCAGAGCTTGACCTCACTGACCCAGCTCCATCTACCAGGTGGTGCAGTCCAAGCCGTAAACACAAAGCTGATGAAGGCTGTGGATCCTGCAGCTGTGAAGAAGTGCAGGACATTTAGTGTGGATTTCTCCTGTGCCTGGCCTGGTTAGAATTACTGATTGCATTACTGGGAGCTAATAGACAACAAACAACATGGCCGTGGTGTGGCTATGGAGGAAAAAGTTGAGGTTATGGAGGTGAAAACATAAAATTCCTCAAAATGGATTAAAGAAGTTCATAAAATTACATGGAAAAGGAGATCCAGATGCAACACTGTGGGAGATGCTTATCTTCCCAAAACAAAGGGCACACACTCCTTGTCTCCCCACCAGCTCTTTTTCTAATATATTCCCCAAACAATGACTCCTGGCTCCTGGCAGAGATTGGATCCTTGGCCAGCTGGACCTTTGCAGAGAAGTTATTTTGGGGTCAGAATTAAAAGGAAAAGTTTCTCCCCTTGCCTTCTAATCCCCCTTACATTTACCTTTCTCGGTTACAGTACATAAAGCTATTGAATTAGCCAATAAAGGCCAAGTATTAAAGCTATTATTTCTGCTCTTCTGAAGTTACACTTGAGAATAGAAGGCTTGGAAGAAGTTCTGCTTGATCCTTAGGGGGAGAAAAGGCTTATTTATAAAAAGGAACAGATGTAGCTAGATGAAAAGAAGCCAACCATAACACTTAAAAAAAAAAAAAAAAAAGAAAAAGAAAAGGGAGAGTAATCCTTCACTCAGCAAAAAGATGGATACTTGCAATATGTGAAGAAGCTATTAAAATGCTTCTTTTAATAGCATTCTTTTATGCTTCTGAAATTTTCAGCTTAAAAAATTATTTTGCTCATAAGTAAATTGAACTTTTTCGGCAAAAAAAAATCTTAAAATCACTGAATCACTTGTCTCCAATTTTTTAGACAATCATGAATGTAGGAGACTTCCTTTAGTTTTATTGATAAATATATCTTTTCTTCTTCTATTATAATTCTTATATTCATAAATGAGCTTCAGAAGTCTAAGTTTATATTAAAAATTATTTATTCTGCACCTGATAATTTGCACCAGTAGGCCATGGCAGTGCATGGAATTCCTGCTGTGCCTTTTCAATGTATGCCTGAGAAGAATTTAGGCTAAATTCAGATGGTGGGGAAGACAACAGAATGGCACATGGGTGACAAATGGCTGCCCCTCCTGCTCTCTGGGCACGTTTACAGCCTGATTTGGAACCACATTTCTTTTTGCACAGGGTTGTACAAGCACCATGGCATGGCAGCACGTTCCCTAACAAGAGCCTTGTGGCTTATAAACCTTAACATATGAGGTTATTTTAATTCCTTCATCTAAAAGCAATTCTCCCAGGTGGCTTCTAAAGACTGAGATAACTTATATTTGTGTGACAGAGAAGCAGAGAGGAAGGACAATATTTTATTGATGATTTGAAAAAGTCATCAGCGAGCTGCAATTTGTATTCTAACGAACGTGAACTGTGTTGTTGCCATCCCTTAAAATAACTTATCAACCAGCCAAAATTATCCTAACTCTGGTCTCTTAAATTCTACCACACATCCATAGTAAGTGGAGCTCAATGGGCTTCATCTAACACTATTTTTGCTAACAATTTAGTGATCAGTATGGAATTAATTCACAGCAGTACCACCACAGACTGTGCTGGAGGAAATTCATGGTGCTAAGGATTAAAACGCAATGACAATGATTACCATAGGTATGGGGTTAGTATTTGCAAACTGCTTTTTGTGTTTATCTCCTTACAGGAATAATGAGGCTTGTTCTGGGAAAGACTGAATAAAAACCAAAAAAGGACATAAGCATAAATGCATAAATTGCTGTGGGTTGATACAAGGAGGAACAAAACAGCTATGCCACTTGATTTTTAATAAAGAAGGCATGGCGTATGGAAATAGAAGAAATTTGAATGGCAGGACCAAAGGGTTGAGGAAAAAGCCTCTTCCATTGCTTATTCCAGGATGCTCAACTGCAGCAAATGTTGCCTATGCATTCAGTGAAAGTAAAAATCCATTTCCCTACATTCAACACCAAAATGTCTTTCAGAAGCTGGGAGTTGATTTTTATGGGTTGTTTCTTTCTTTCCTTTCCATTTCTTCTGTTTTTCTTTTGTTTTTCTTTGTAATAAAACAGAATATAATTTAGGACACGAACTAAGACAGTAATGCCACTGTAAGTGTCCAGTTTCCTGCTTAGTTTTGGTCCTGTGTGAGCACCAATGATAATCCTCCTCAAAAATAAAGAAACAACCAAGACCTTGGCTGAAGCCATAACCCCTCTGAGCCTTTTTGATCAGAAGGCTCCAAAGGATGTTATTAACACAAGCTTTACATGTTTTTGTGAAACAAGTATGCAGAACTTAATGTTTTTCTTCTGCATATTTACAATTTTGAATTGATCTGGGTGCTGGAGGTTATTTTCCTCTCATCACACAAGTACAGTATCAACAGCTACACCCAAGGGAATAATTCCTTCAGCAGGGAAGCCCAGGCCCATCCATTTTCTCTAAGAGCTGAATGGGAATGACTACTCAAAGTAATAGGTTTTAAAATGTTTTCTGAGATAAAGCAGCAGCACTCCAGCACTTTTTTTTTTTTTTCATTGTGATTCTGTAAGGAAACAGGTAGGCAGCAATACTTCAGTATGTAATTCCATTTACACACAGATCTGAATGCAGACTTGAGACTCCTTTGTGTAATTCAGCGCTCTGGAATTGTCACACTGGGTGTATCTCACTAAAGCCTTGTATTATAGATTGCAAATGCAGAACAGTTGTTAAATTCCTATGCCTGGGGAAAGTGCAGGCACTGCAGATTTGGAGTGCTCTGTCTGCAGTGAGAGGGAGCCAGCCAGAAGCTCTGTGCATCAGCTTTTCTACTGGCCAAGGAAAAAGTGACCTTGTTCCTGTCCTTCCTAGCAGCTCTGAAAGACGTGCAGGAAACTGCATGAGAAGTGGGCAGCAGCAGAGGAGAGGAAGTGGATATCGCACCCCTTGGGGCTGCAACACAAATAACACTGTAAATAAATGCATGTCTACCTTTCACTGTGCTTTTTTTTTTCCTCATATTTTTTCATATTTACCTTGTCTCTCCTGCCTTTGCTCCCAGGCAGGCTGTTCCTGTCTATCACCCTGCCATGGGACCAGGTGGCACTGACACAGGAGAAAGCAGCAGCAGCAGCACTGATGAAGGATGCAGGAGCCACAGGGATAATTATGTGTGGCACAACAACTGGCACCTAGTTCCTCTGTGCCCGTGTCCTGGGTTGACTATATGATGCTTTTATCCCCAATTGTCGTGTTCTGTTTATGCTGAATTATAAGTTTTGCACCTTTAAGACTTGTTCCAGAGAGTGAAGGGGGGAGAGAAGAAGCAGCAGTTTGTATTCAGACACTGCACTCACTCCTCCACATTCCTGCTCCTGCACTGTGCTATCTGCGGATGGACAGACAGTGGGACAGACAGTGGGACAGAGCTCTGTCACATGCATCTTTTATGAAAAATCCTTTCCTTAGGATTTTTCCTCCTGAGAAGCTGAGAGGCCTCAGGAACAGAATGTAAACAATGGTTATCTGCTGCTGTGGAATGTGACAGGTGCATCTGGGATTGGTCTCATATGGTTGTTTCTAATTAATGACCAATCACAGTCAGCTGGCTCGGACTCTCTGTCCAAAACACAAGCCTTTGTTATCATTCCTTTTCTATCTTTAGCCAGCCTTCTGATGAAATCCTTTCTTCTATTATTTTAGTATAGTTTTAATACAATATATATCATAAAATAATAAATCAGCCTTCTGAAACGTGGAGTCAGATCCTCGTCTCTTCCCTCATCCTCAGACCCCTGTGAACATGGTCACAGAGCTCTCCTTTGCTTTTAGTTCGTTTAGCTAGCTGAGGCAAAGAAGTTCCCTGGACTGTGTTTTTTTTCCCTTTTCTTTGGACCTGTTCAAACCTTCTCTGGCCTGAACACCCAGCAGAGCACCGGCAGCTCCATGTGAGGCCCACCAGGCCGGGCCTGGGCCGCGCCATTTCCAGCACTGAGGGACGGATCAGAGACTGAGTGAGCTGAGCTGCAGCCTTGGGGATGGGGTTTCCTCAGTTTGTCATCTCTTTTGGAGCGGCAAGGGGTTTTATTGTTTAATATTGTTTAGGTTTTATTGTTTAATAAACAGGCTTTTTCCACTTCTCTCCAAAGAAGTATTTTCTCCCAGACCGATTAGGGGGTGTCCTAGGGTGACGTTATGATGCTTGTATCCCCATTCACGTGTGCTGTTTATGCTGGATATTATGTTCTGTGCCTTCAAGACTGGCTCTGAAGAGTGAAAGTTTTCTTTTGGTTTCTTATCAGCCGCTCCCCCACGGCTGGCAGGGCATACAGACGGGACAGTACATTGTGCTGCTTTTGCTTTTTGTCTGGTTTTTCGCTTTGCTCTCCCTCTTGCCTCTGCTTATTAGCTAGTTTAGCTAAACAGTCCAAATTTCTTCCTGGACTGTTTCTCCTTTCCTTCTTTGAACCAACTTGAACTGGACTGGGGCCTGGCAAACCCCGAGAGTTTGCACCTTGTGGCCTAGCGGGGCCTTCTCTGGGCAGCAGCTGCCCCAGCGCTGCAGGGATTGATAACAGAGCGACCATCCCCAGAGAGACTTTCTGAATTTGTCATCTTTTTCAGAGTGGTGAAAGAGTGGTGTCATCTGGTATTGTTCATTCTGTGTGCTGGGGGATGCTGAGCCTGTTAAATAAACAGGTTCTTTCCACTTCTCTCTGAGGAATTCTTCCTGAACTGGTTGGGGGAAAGGGCCCTGTGGGTTTCCTTTCTGGAGGGCCCCCCCCTTTGGAGATTCTCTCCCAAATTTGCCCTAAACCTAAACCAGGACAGCCCATCAGCAGGTGCAGCAAGAATCCGTGGTTCCAAACCCTGGCAATGCAGGGGCTGGCTTCAAAATAATCAGTCAATGGACAGAAAGGCTGGGCAGACTTCAGCCTGCTTCTCTGCTCTGGTTGTGCTGCTCAGCTGGGCACTCTCATGGGACTGAGCTGATGCAGGCTCAGACACACAGTGAAGAGCCCAGAGGCGTTCTGTGAGGTTATGTTATGTATCTTGTACTGATCTCTGCTGGGTGTAAAGTCAGCCTTGCCTGCATCCACGTGTCCAGGTCAAACTCCTGTCCCTGAGTCCTGCAGAGATGCTCCTGTCCTCTGTAATAACACAGCTCCCAGAGCAAATGTTGTGTGTCTCATGAGCTCCAAAATCACAAGGCATTTAGAACAATATGCAAGGGAAATGCTGGGATTTGACATGACAATCTTTTCATCTTTTCACTGGACATTCATTTTTGTTCATGTATAATTCAGAATGGGTATTCAACCTGAAAGGAACACATTGTGTGTGCAGTTAGGCACTCACAGTAATGAAGAATTTAGAAATAATGTTAAAAATGAGAAGAGTATTGCTCTTCAGAACACAGCTACACTTTTCAAGAGTGTTTTTCCACTTGAACAGACAGCTCTTGAAGGTGTTGGACTATTTCAACTAAGCAAAAGGCTGACTTTTAAAGATATTATATTCTGACAAGATTTGTGCAAATCAAAAGCTTCACGTGTGAGAAACTTATTTCCAGCCTGCATTACCAGGGAAGCTGTGAAAAACCTCTCTCCCTGGTGTGCCCAGGTGACTTTGGCAAGCACCTCACACTCTGCTGAGCTGAACTGGTTGGGGGAAAGGGCCCTGTGGGTTTCCTTTCTGATTTTTGGAGATTCTCTCCCAAATTTGCCCTAAACCTAAACCAGGACAGCCCATCAGCAGGTGCAGCAAGAATCCGTGGTTCCAAACCCTGGCAATGCAGGGGCTGGCTTCAAAATAATCAGTCAATGGACAGAAAGGCTGGGCAGACTTCAGCCTGCTTCTCTGCTCTGGTTGTGCTGCTCAGCTGGGCACTCTCATGGGACTGAGCTGATGCATGCTCAGACACACAGTGAAGAGCCCAGAGGCGTTCTGTGAGGTTATGTCATGTATCTTGTACTGATCTCTGCTGGGTGTAAAGTCAGCCTTGCCTGCATCCACGTGTCCAGGTCAAACTCCTGTCCCTGAGTCCTGCAGAGATGCTCCTGTCCTCTGTAATAACACAGCTCCCAGAGCAAATGTTGTGTGTCTCATGAGCTCCAAAATCACAAGGCATTTAGAACAATATGCAAGGGAAATGCTGGGATTTGACATGACAATCTTTTCATCTTTTCACTGGACATTCATTTTTGTTCATGTATAATTCAGAATGGGTATTCAACCTGAAAGGAACACATTGTGTGTGCAGTTAGGCACTCACAGTAATGAAGAATTTAGAAATAATGTTAAAAATGAGAAGAGTATTGCTCTTCAGAACACAGCTACACTTTTCAAGAGTGTTTTTCCACTTGAACAGACAGCTCTTGAAGGTGTTGGACTATTTCAACTAAGCAAAAGGCTGACTTTTAAAGATATTATATTCTGACAAGATTTGTGCAAATCAAGAGCTTCACATGTGAGAAACTTATTTCCAGCCTGCATTACCAGGGAAGCTGTGAAAAACCTCTCTCCCTGGTGTGCCCAGGTGACTTTGGCAAGCACCTCACACTCTGCTGAGCCAATGAACCCTGGACAGTGCTTTTGGGATCCCCCACACAGGGCTGCTCACTGGGGTGAAGGGTGGTGTCACAGACATATTTTATGAAAAATCTTTTTGCTAGGATATTTCTCCTAAGAAGCTGAGAGGCCTCAGAAACAAAATGTAAACAATGGTTATCTGCTGCGGTGGAATGCAACAGGTGCATCTGTGATTGGTCTCATGGAGTTGTTTCTAATTAATGGCCAATCTGTCCAGCTGTCTTGTACTCTCTGGTCAGTTAAAAGATTTTATTATCATTTCATTCTTTTTCTATTCCTTGCAAGCCTTCTGGTGAAATCCTTTCTTCTATTATTTTATTATAGTTATAATATATGATTTACTTTTAATATAATATATCATAAAATAATAAATCAGCCTTCTGAATCATGGAGTCAAGATTCTCATCTCTTCCCTTGTCCTGAGACCCCTGTAAACACCACCACAGGGCAGAGGACAAGGGAAGGTTTGGGGGGCACTGCAGGGAGGCAGGGGGGGAGGGAGACTGTGGAGGGAAGGACAGCAGCAGAGTCAGGGCTGGAAGGAATGTCTGAGTTAGCTTAGGAAAGAGAAAGTGACACCCATGGCTTTACAGCAACATGGCTTTCTTTTCTGGGGATGGAAGATGCAAGATACTATTCAGCTTTTTAATATATTTTATGATTATGAAAGAACTCTTTCTTTTTCTTTTTCTTTTTTTTTTTTCCTCTTGGTTCTTGGTGATTAAGGATCTTTTCATTTTATGATTCACTCTTTCCTTGGTCTTTGCACTGTTTCCAGCAGTTGAATCCTTCTTTTCCCTCTTTCCAGAAGGCTGCTGCATTCTTGCCTTTGAGAACAGCAGCATCTCTTCTTACTGATTCCTGCCTTTAATCCCTCCAATCTTCCTACAGTGCCTTGAATCACATCTTACATTCCTCTCTCTGATTTTCAGAGTTCTAGCCCCACATTCTCCTTCAATTCCTATCTCAGGTGTTTTTCCATCCTCTGCAAAGACCAGACACATAATTTCCCTGCCTCTTCTACTGTGTCTTATTCTCATTTCTGTCCTCTGCTCTGTAGCATGAAAGGCACGGTGCCCCTGCTCTCTTTGTGCAAAAGCAGTTTACAGGCACCTCCAGGACTTGCCCTGCCATCAAACTCCTTGAATGGCCTGCAGCTGATTTTCAGCTGATTTTACAAACGTCTTGAGGTGTTAAAGTGAATACAATTCCCCTCAGCCTGAATGGCTTAGAATCAGATATTTCTCCTCTATACCAAAAGGCAAATGTGTATTTGATGTCTCTGACAGCTGCCTTTGTTCAGGGATCTATATGTCTGCTGCTAGACTGCTGTGGCATGATAAAAAAACTTCAGAAGCAGTAAAAACATTACCTGTATTTCAGCTGACAGCACATATATCTCAGTATTAACCATGAGCACATAAAGAATATCAGCTTGTTTCATGAACAGGCTCTGCTGCAATTGTAGTAATAGAGCTGGTGCTATTAAGGAGTGACAGTTTGTTGTGTTTGCATTACAACTGTCAGGCTCCAGGCTTGTACAGACCTCACTCTGCTGCCTCTGCCACGATGAGCATGAGAAGCAGAGCAGAAAGATTAACTGCAAATCAAACTGGAGGAGCTACACAGGTGAGGCAAAGTTTGTAGGAGGGTAATGGCTCTGTGCTTCTCAGGAAGAGACAAGCTGTGAAGGGGAAAGTGTTGTTTCCCAGCCCCAGATGACATCAGGAATGTCAGAGATTTAACACACAAGCTATTAACTTGCACATACTCCAGCGGGATGTGATGGAGCTCAATTAATGCTTGCAAAATGTTTGAAAATGAAATGCTAAGAATTGACCTTGCTATCATAAAAATCAGTCAGAATTATGGTAAAATCCTGTTTCTCAGCTGTTGGTAATTTCTCCCATAGATTCTCTTTTAGAAAAGAGCTATAATCATATCTTACTTGCGATAGTCTATTATCCAGCTACCAGCTCCCTTTTAACAAAATCTTCTTAGTAAATGGTTCTGGTTTTTCCTATTTAAAATTGTTAATTCTTATCCCTCTCTTATGTTGTATTGCACAAATCCAAACCCCAATTAAAAGAAAAAAAGTAATTGTGCTGGCAGATTATTATCAGTATTTTTCAAGGAAAAAATCCTTAGAAATGACTACAAAGTGCAAATATTGTTTACAATTAAAATGCAAATCCCAGTCCTTTAAGCTGAAACTCACAACATTAATTCTGTACAACAGAAGCTGGTCAAAACAATATTACATTTAGTTTATCATTTGACATAAATAGACAAGAAGGAATCTGGTAGTCAAGCCCTTCTCTCTCAGATGTACAAAGCTTTCTGCTGAGATCTGACACCCATCAGGACACCCCAGGAAAACTCATTGTACTGCTAGGAATGATTTATGGTGAGCTGTGAACATTGTTGTTTCGTGTGGTGATGTCTTGTTAGAATGCTGATGTATTTAAAAAAAGTATGATCACCTCTTCAACTCTGTGATAACGTATTGAACCTGTCTTGGTGGCCATCCAGCCTCAGCACTGCCAGCTGCAAGAACCAGCAGCTTTCCTCTCCGAGGAACTTTTGAAACACAGCCCTTCCCTCAGAGCTGACAGTTTCTGATCAGTCCTGAGCATCCAAAACCACATCAAGGAAAGAATTTTATACTTCCATCACCAAACAGAATAATCCCTCTGCCATTTACACCAGTGTGCTCATTGTTAGTCCAATTCTTGTTTAAACATTTCATCTTTTACAATTGACAGTATTGTGGGTCCTTAAGCAATGAAGAATAAACAGTTGAGGTGTTGTGACTCTGCAGTGGTTTCCAACTTGATAATTAATGTGTTAATTAACTCACAGAGCCTTAAATGTGGGGCATATTATTATTGCAGCTAAAACTACACATTGTAGCATTTTGGCCAACTTGTATTTCCATGATGGTTTAAACCATAAAGTAAGAAGATGAAACAGAGTAACAAACTATAACAAAACATTTTAAATACTGACGGTGGTACTGATGGCGATGCCCCACCAAATTTCCTTCCCCAATTACCCTCATTTCTGATATTTCATAAACAACTACAAACCAACATAAATCTCCCTCTGATGCATACAGAAAAATTACAGATTTTAGCCTCACTGCATAGCAGATATCAGAATGCAGATCAGCAGAAACCAGCTGAACTGAAGCAGGAAAAGAGTTTTATTCCAAAGAGATGTTATATAGATGTTGAATGTAGGCCTGAATCTCCATCTAGCTGATGTACAGGCTTACATCCAGCCATGGAAAGTGTCTGAAAATGCCTTTAGCAAAGAGAGAAAAAGGAAAGCAGCCCAGGTTCTGCTCACTTCCATTAGTGTGCCAATCAAGAAATGAGATAAGAAGCTCTTTTGTTTTGTTTGAATTTAGCAATCAGACTGCTCCAGCCTATGTTTGAGTGTATATTTAGCAAAATTACAGAAAAAGTTGTCATCAAGTAGCTGAGAGAGATCCTCCCATGCATCCAAGGAGGCACAGAGGTTTCCACGCCAAGGAGTTCATTACAAGGATCCATGTGCGCTGCAGGGAAAAGCTGCTGCAGGGACAAACACCATGATCACCTGCGCCTGCAGGGCCAGCTGATCAAAGGAATGGCTAATTGATGGGTTAATTATGGTTGGGTTGCTCAGATCTTACACATTTTTAGCTAAGTAAGCTTCTGCCTTGAGAGATGGACAGTAGCCTGGTGTCTCTGGGAGCTCAAAGGGTTGAACTTCTAATGGGGGTTATAGGAGTGAGGCAATAATGTTCCCATCTGCAGCATTAAGCATCCCAGATCTGATACAGAGCAGGGTCAAAAACATTTTTTATATGGATGAACTATTATTGGATGAACAATTGAGCAATATTTCCAAAAATGCATAATTTGATGAAAATTAGTTTGACTCCACTATTAAGGTAGCTGATGAAAATGCCTTAATGCCAAAGTAAAGGAGGGAATAAAGATATCAAAATGGGATTGGTTGGAAGAAGAGGTTACAGGCAGTAGATCTTGCAGTCACAGGATAATAACACTCATAGCTGAAAATTTTTACTAGTACAAAAAGGTGGTATCTTACATAGTGACTATTAAAACTGCTCTGTCATTAGGAAAATAAAAAGCAGAGTAAGGTAGTTTTGCAGAAAAACAAGTGAGTAAGAGAGATCTATTGGATTCTTACTAGATTGTTAAAATGGAACAAAATGGAGTGATATTTTTTCTTCACTGGTTGGTAGAATGAAGTTCCTCTTAAACATTGAGGAAAAAAGTGAGCCTTTCACTGGCTTTACCAGATGAGAAAGAGTTTCATGGTAACCATTTCCCTTTCTTGTTTAAGACCATCCAGGCAGCTTCAGTCTGTCAGAGCTCCTTTGAAAGGCCTTGGCAGCACACGCACAAAATTCACCAAAGACCCCTTTGCCATTCCAGTTGCTTTCAGTGGAAATTACAGCTCCTGTTGTACAGGGTTTGACCACTCTGACATGAAATTCCTGGGGAAGTTACCACACATTCCTCCTTAAGAGCACCTGAAGCCTCAGTTTCCACCCCTTTTGATGCCACAGTAAACAGTGCAATAACAAACAACAGTAGGAAAAGACGTTATGAAGCAGGAAGTTATATTGGGATTTCAATCCATGAGTATTCACATTTTAATTGAACATTTTAACAAATACCCAGATATAACTGATTTTCCTAGCCAAGGGTATAGTCAGCCAAGTTACACAAAGCTGAAGGAACTGTTGTCATTTTTATGTTCAACAAACATGTAAGAAAAAAGACACTATTCGAGAAGAAGCTGCAGAAGGGGACACAATCATTTGCTCTCTATTCTTACCTCCTTAAAAAACTATTTGTATTAAAGAATAAAACTTAAATGACAAGTGCTCCACACATCCAAATCCAATTATTTTATTCTCTGATGACTGGGTTTTTTTAAATGTACTTGTTAAAAGAAATGTGTGAGGTGAACTGTGATCTTTCTCACATGCAGCAGGTCTGATTGCTGTGTTTCTACAAGGTGTAGCCAATACAGCATTCATTCAAGGCCACAGCAAACTAAATAATCTTATTATTGTCAGTCAACTACAATCTTTTATTTACTTGGACTTGACACTAATTATAGTAGAGCTTTCATAGTAAGAAATGTCTCCTCATACATTTATCAAGGACAAAATAACAAATGTTGTAATAAGAGAGTAACTTCGGGTCAAATTATATTAATTTACATTGATCTAAACCAAGATGAATTCTTTGAATTTCTACCATAATAATGGAACCAAAAAATGTTCTCCTCTTTTGTATTTTGATGTTATGCTTCCTGAATGAAGCTGTAAGTGTCAAAGCCTTTATGTGCCAGTTACTTTTTTAAATACAATACTAACCATTCCCACCTCAATAACCTGACTCAAAAATATTTCCATGAAACAATGGGGAAATCAAAGTCCTCATTGTTTGTTGTCAAAGTTTCAAAACGCCTTTTGAGAATGGATTTTTCAAGAACAGCTTTTAGATATGTAACTAAAATAACTTCTGCAATTGTACCAGCACTCGGATTTTCAGCTGAGTGTGCTCACAACAATCTGGCCTGGCTCAGCCCCCTGCCAGAGCTCTCCTCATCAGATGTGCACCAGGTGTGCTGAGATCCAGCATTTGGGGCAGCTGCCTTCCAGGGTGAAGAATCTGATTCTTGACAGTGGCACAAAAGGTCTTTTAATCTCCGACATCGGGCAGCTCCCAAGGCAAACATCAAAACCTCTGAAGTGACGTTCAAACCCACCCTAGAAATGTGATGCCTGGGGTTCCGACTAGAGAATTGAGCTAGCACGTGCTGTTTGCACTAAAATCTAAATAATCATGTTACAAACACAGAGATGTCAGCATTTTCAAAGTTTGCTGCAGACAGCTATAGTGGGGCTAGAGGAGATCTGCTGCTCCTGTTGGCTCTACTTTGGGTGCAGCTCAAGGGGCGTGCAGGAAATCCAGGACTCCTGTACAGCTGACCAAGATGATCAAGCAGAAGCCGTTTATGGTTTACATTACACACATATTTATAGATTCTACAAACTTCTAAGTACACCAAATACACACTTCTTGATTGGTGCCTTTCCTGCCTGCATTTCTCGGAGTATGTGACTGGTTTCAGTCCAGGTGTTTCACAGTCCTCTGTTATCTAGTTCTTGCAGTCTTGGTATTTGGTTTCTCAGCCTCTTCTTTATTAATTTAGCCCAATTTACGTTCCAATAGCCTTGATGAATTCCTGAGGCTTTGATAACAAACTTAGAAGCAGTCTGGGTGGTGCACACTATGACCTAACCCTTGCAAAATACATTGCAACGGGACACCAGTCCCTGTTCCAAAACAAGGACTTTTTAAAAGGTGGCTGAGCCTGCCCAGCTCTGAGGAGCCCTTCCAGCAGTGCAGAGCACAGCTGATGGCAGCAGATGGGCAGGTCAGTGGGGAGGTCACCCCAGGCTACCCCCAGCCAGCCAGGACACGGAGAGCAGCCCTGTGTGATCAGCAAAAGCACCAAACAGCAGAAAGGCTTTGGCTCTCTGTTCACCATGAGCCATTTATCACACCTGTTGGCTTTTGTGAATGTCTCTTATCTAAGGTATTTTCAGGGTATTGCCAGCCCTCCCTCCTCACCTGTCTGTGGGATTAAACTGACAAAGCACAACCCAAACACTGCACATTCCGGCAGTGCCATTTTGGAAATATACATCTTATCTTAATCCCCATTTGAAATGAAGATGTGGTTATTGTACAAACTTGAAATTGGAAAGAATTGCTGAAGACTTCTGAGTTACTGTGGCTGTAGTGACCATTGAACTGAGCTGTAAAAGCTGAGGACAAGGAAAGCAGTAAAAAAGGTGAAGGAAATACACAGGTAATATTGCCCTATTGACTGTCACTGTGAGGCATATAGCTCAAAATATGAAAGACGTGAGTCCCCTAAAGTTTAGGGGTTTAAAATTCATTAAAACAGCATTATTTTTCTTTGATGAAAATCATACCAATGGAATAGAAAATCAAATTTATCTGAGGCACTTCAAATCCTAGTTGTTGGCTAGGTTGGGTGTTTTTCCTATAGCACAGCACATAAGATAGCTGGTACTGGCTCAAAGCACAGGGACCTAAGGAGGATACCCCAAAATAAACTGAATTCTTCTGCATGACTTTGGACTTGAGCTCCCATATCATGCAGCATTTGATTTTTCTGTAGAAGTGCACTTTTGCATGCCCTGCTACACAGAATATTTTGTCTAGTTTTATTTCAGTTTTCTCTCTTGGTGATGCTTTGGAAAACTGGAAAGCCTCACATCAGTGGCACTTGGTCTATTTAGAGAGCAAACAGTAAGTGTCTAATCTGCATTTTATCAAAACAGAAAAAGATAAGAAAACCTCCACCAATTCAGTTCCTCCTTCTGCTTCTACCTTCCTTTGCTCTCCTGCTGCCCTTTCCAGACCTTTCCCAGTACCACTGGAATTAGCCCATCTGCATACACACCTTGGACAGACATAATCAGAGGCTCTCCTCATTTGATTCTTATCAAATCAACAGGAAAAAAATGTAAATCCTCACCAAATCTCATTAGGGACCAACCAATTACACTCACTTGAACTCCCAAGAAGAGATGGATAAATAATTAACAATTTACTAGATGATTTAAGATCTAATTTTTACTTGTAACAAGATTGCAGAGGTTTGTGTTTTTTTCAAATAGTTTTATTATTGCCTTTAGAAACACCCTGTGAACTATTTCTGTAAATATTTCTTTGTGTGCAGTTTCTAGTTGTGTTTGAGTTTCTCTAGGGGATTTGTTACTCAGCATTTACAGGCTGAGATAATTGTCTGAAACCACAGATCCCATATTATGTTTCTATCATGTTTTTGCATGGCTGCAGTAATTATAATTATTTCCTGAATATTAAATCTGTGCATCTGAAGCAATTCTTCACTATTATTTTAAGAATTGAGTTTCTACAAGCATTCTTGTAGCTAAAACTCAAGATGGCCTTGTGAACACCCCCATGTTCACCAGAACTACTGGAATTATGTGTGTGAGAGTGGTTTGCAATCTTTCTGCAATGTCATTGGAGAGCAAGATATGAAACAGATCCATCACTGCATTCACTGAGGGTTCCTTCTATTCTGGTACTCTTCCAGCCTCAGGGGCAAGAGAGTCAAACACCAGGCTCAGATCTGGAGTCTGAATGAAAGAAAAAAGGGGAAAATCTCAATAGGCAAGAAACCAGAGCTGGGATAGGTAGGGAAGAACAAGGAGCTGTGTTAAGAACAGAAAGAGATATGGAAGTGACAAGGAATGAAAGCCAGCATCCCCTGATAACAATGTATGGAATATTTAATGGTTTAGTTCCAGACCTAAACAGCTCTCTCTATCAATAAAACATACCCCACTCTGCTGCAGACATTATTCTCCCTGGTTTTATATTTCTCACAAGTCTTTAGTCTGTCCAGAAACCATGGAAAACAAAAGAAAAATAAAGATATGGTTATTCAGGCATATATAGGTTAGAAAAAATGAGTATATATAATTTCAGAGAGCTCTCAACTTGTACAGCATGAACTATCAAAGGATTTAACCCATACTAACTTAACTCTATTTAAAATTATTAAATCACCAAAAATTTAAAAAAAATAGGTGCCTGGAAACCATCTTTCTTTCCAAACTGTGTAATTACAAATTCCACAATATGAAAAAAAAATAGATTTATCTACTAACAGAACATGGTTTGAATATTTCTAGATAACTGAAATTGTGCAAAACTCTTCACTCATCAAAATAATTAGGAAGATATTCACATACACAGCTCCTGCTAAAGAAATGTGGAGGTGGACATTTTTTTTTTCATGGGGAAAAATACCAAGAAATAAAAAGATGTACTAACACATCAAAAGAAAAAAACAGTGAAATCCTTCTGGAGAATAAACAGTGTTAAGAAAGGAAACCTCAGCAAAATGTTTGTTTGTTTCTTCTAAGACAAGGATTTTTTTGCCCTTATGGCTAAAATTAGAAGGGGGGAAAAAATCTGCTGTAAATACACATCAAGAATGAAACTCATTCTAACACTCCAAAAAAAATCTTGTTTTGAATCTTTCTCTCTAATTTCTTTGAAGAATTCCTTGTCTGCAGCCTATTTCTACGTTAACTATTTCTTTCTATTTCTATTTCTGGGTTAACTCCACTATTTCTAGTGGAGTTAAATGCCAAATATTCCAAAAGTGAACTGCTTTGGTTATAAGATTTCTGTGCTCGGCTCCTTGAGTGCACAATAAGTCTTAGAGTTAGCTGTGAATTCATTAGAAATGCTGGTAAAAAGCTGGAAAGCTCCTCTGTGGAACAAGGTAGCTGAAAAAAAAATCATACTTCCTTAAAAGTCTGATAGCTGCCACTATTCAGCCTGATAGGGCATGGACAGGGCATTTGGGAACAGGAGATTCACTGAGCATTATTTTGGGATTGTTTTCCTATTATTGAGAAAGATGTAGAAAGACTGGTGAAGCAGAGACCAAAGAAAAAAAAAAAAAGTTGCAAATAACCTGGGGCGCAGCCAAGGAGGTTTTGGAAGCTCTGCCCTCAAAAACACAAAAACAAAACAAAGTCAAGCAGGAAAGCTGCTGGGCTGAATGCTGGAGAGCCAGAGACATCATCTGTGTTGCAATTCCTGGCTGAGGGAAAAGAGCTTTGGAAGTTCTCTGTGACTAAATAGGATTGTGTAAATATCAAAATACAAACTAACAAAAAAACCCCAACAAGCCCAAAACACAAACACACAAAAAAAAAAAAAAAAAAAAAAAAGCTTACAGCATAATTTTTGCAAACTTTAAAGATCCTGGATCCAGTTAACAATTTCAAAGAAAAAGGTGGAATGTAAATGTTGCAGTGGAATTGAGTTTCCAAGGGAAGCAGGAAGGAACTGGTCCTCCTGATGATCCATGATGGAACAAACAGTGCAGGTACTTTCATAGCTCACAGATGTCTCAGAAAAAAAAATGAAAAATATGATTTAAAACAAAGGCTGGACACATAAAAATGAATTAAAGCTGTGTCTGAAAGGTTTCTAGAAAACAGCAGAGGGATGTCTTGCTTTTGGAGATGAAACATCTGTTAAAGTAACAACCAGACTGTCTAGACAGATTATGAAGTCCATTTGTCTCACAATGGTAAGACAAATCAGGACAAAGTGACTAGTAATGCAATTACTACTGACAAAAATATTTTTCATTGTAAAAAGGTAGAGAAGTTAAAGGATACTCTTAATGGAAAAGAACTGCAGCAAGGACTTCAGCACCTGGGAGAGGGCTGAAAACCCTGCAGAGAGACTATTTGGTAGTGTTTGAAATATTGACAGAAAAAAAAATACAGCCCAACTGCAGTTCCAGCAACCAACCAAAAGTGCCAAGAACTTAAAACTTCTATCAGTTATGTTAGTTATTTATCCCAGTTTAGAGCCAGGTCTTTTTACAAGGTTTCATTCCAGTCATTTACCAGGGACAAGTAAGGCACAATTGAAAACTAAAGAAAGATATAAAGAAGAAACTCTATCCAGGCTGATAGAGGACCTTGGGAGAGTTGCCTCCTTGGCATAACAGATTGAAATTACTTCTGGCATAAACCAGAAATGACCTGGTTTATAGCTCCTGTGAAATTTGTCATGGAACTTGCAGTGATAACCAGGAGAGGCAGAATCTACCAGGGCAGGGAAAGAGCTTTTCCCAATAGCCCCAAATACATCCTGATGTCTGAGATGTCCATAGGATAGAGGGTTCTCATCTGCTCCAGGACACTCCTGAACAAATATAACCAGTTTGTAAAACAAGAAAAACAAAAAGTAGTGAAAAAACCAGAGGAAAGTGGCTGGGGGAGATGTATGTAGTCCCATATTGGCACAGTCACAAAATCTATCAGGGCTGTGTCCTCTCCTGAAAATTGCCAGGAGCAAATGCTTAGGAAAATATACTACCAACAAGACATGCTCAGAGTCATCTTTCCTCTGGTTTATCTTCCCAGGAGCTGACAGCCAGAGGCCAGTGAACATCTCCAGCTGATGGCTGTGCCAGATGCACTAGCTACTGATCAATAGCGCTACCAGGAATGTGATTATGCCCCTTTTTTATTATTATTATTTTTCCTTTAAATTGTAGGGATAATTTAGCCATATCTGGAGTAAAAAAAATATGAAAGGGAATAGCCACAAAACCCCATGCACCATAACTATTAACAAATCCAGTTACACAGCAGAACCAGCACCAAATACAAAGCAAACATGAGCTGAAAGTCACTTTCCTGTTGTGAGAACAAGAGGCAGCACAACTTGGAGGCAGGCAGCAGTCTGTAAGTGCTGTTTACCTCTGCACCTCTGTTTTCTTTGCTTACTGCAAAGTAATAATAATGTTAGTAATGCAATTATGTACAGGAATGGTAGATATGTGCTGAAATGTAATAGTTATCAGATCTGACACGCTGAGACAGCCCAGGGGAGTATTAGCTGCTAAAGTTCCTGTGGATCTGGAGGAGAAATGTTGTACCTACCTATAACTGCCTGCTGAACATTTTAACTGGCAGGAAATGGTACACAAGGAAATACTGGAGCAAACCCAGAGTAGAAGCCTTTGAAATAGAAGGGAGGGCAAGAAGGTAGAATTTCTGTACAAATGAGCAAGTCTGCCTTTCCAGTCTGGGACAGCCTTTGTACTCTACAATAATCAAAACTTAACTGGTCCAGCCAAAAACTGGAACATTTTTATGTGAGACTCTATTTGAGTATATAGTAAAGACAGAAGAAATCTCTTAGGCTGATTGTTCATTTAACAAATGTGTGAGTAAGCCTTGGGTTTTAGAAGTTTTCACCCCAAACTTCACTCAATATACACTCCAAGAAAGCAGGCAATGCATGTTGATCTTAGTAATTTTATATATCTAATACTTCTGACCTATAATTACTGATGGGATTCATTTCTATTTATGCCACTCAGTATCAGTGCTGCCTGTATTTCTAACTTGCATAATTTCTTACCCTTGCTTTATTACCTGACCAACAATTTATATAACCTTTGTGGGTTATCCAGCAACTTGTTTATATCAGCATTCCCACAGTTCGATCCACTTAGGTCAGGCAGGAAAAACTTTTAATTAACCACCTTCCTCAAGCATCTAAATTGCTCTGCTTGAATTTCTGCAAAGTTAAAAACCTCAACAGTGTTAACAGCCTTTTAAAGGATTCTTAAATCACAAACGTCCTGGATGCAACAGCAAGTTCAATCATTTCTTCCTCCCCACATTAAAGGACAGTATTGGCAGCTGGAAGTGGATCTGAAGGAGAGGGAGAGATTCTTGCAGAGACAGCCAAGGCCCAGCAATTTAAAGTCATGGCTTTTGAACCTGGCCACACTTAGCAGGCTAATGGTGGTGACCGTGCATGACCTGCCTGATCACTTTGTTTGTTATATTAGCCCATAGATTACTTTTCTATTGCATGCTAAAACCTCTGGAATGTCTGAAAGATGTGTGAATAATCTGGCAAAACCCTGAGCTGTGCTGTGAGTGAGAATTCCCTCTCAGTAAATGAAAACACAGATGCTGTGGAACTGTCTGTGGCCAGACACCAGCTGCACAGGGGTGGCTCTACTCTTAAAAAAAGCCAAAAAGTTGTTAATTTATTGCTCTCTTGGTTCAGATAAAATATTCACTATATGCACTGAAAAAAACTGTATTTTAAAGTTTGCAAAGTTTTGGCATTGTGACAAAATCTGCCATGAAAATATAGAAAGCTATAGAAAGCTGTTTTCAAAATCAGAACTCCCAATGGAGCAATGCACAACAAGAGTGCAATATTTTGAAACTCCACAGTTAAGACAGATTCTCTAGATGTTTTTAAGTGAATGATGAAGTCAGCTGAATTATTTTAGCTGAAATCTGATTATCTTCTCCTAAATCTCATCAAATTTGAAGACCTGTTGTAGATTTACACTGGGAAGCAATGCTGCTGCATCACCTGGTTGGTGGCACAACAAGTAAATTAGTTATTTAAACTATTTTCAGGAGTTATTCAGCAAGGTGATGAATTCCCAACCTTTTTTTCCAAAAAGGCCATATTTGATAATTTTAGAAATACACAGCGATGGCTGAGTGCACTGAAATTCCCAGCACTGCAGTAAAAACCTGCCAAATCCAAACACGGTGAAAAGGTCAATTAAGAAAGGCTGGAATCTTAAAATAAAACAGGCAAGGGTGTTGTGTATTTGAAATGCAAATAAAAGGAGAAATGAAAAAAAAAAACCCAAAAAATAGTGCAGATGAAAATTTCTTACTGGTAAACACAGATTTTTTTTTTTTTTTTCCCTTTTGGAGGACACAGTGGACCCTGCTAGAATGGAAATCCAGTGAGCACTTGCAATGCATGCATAATTCAGCAGGTAAAGTGCTAACTGTTGAAAGCATTGAAATCCAATGGGCATGTTCCACTGGAATAAGGGGAACAAAATTCTTAACCTCCTACACATCCACACACAGAGTTTAACTGCATTTCCCCTAGAATATGTTTTTAATACAGAAAAGCTCTCAAGAGAGTTCTGGTGACTAAACACTACTTTGTAAAGAAGATCACATTTCATTTCTATTGCGCACTCCTGAAAAATTATGGGCTCCTCGTACACAACATAAAGGTCAAGTCATTAGCCTGGAAAATTTCTGCATTCAGAGGTGGAGAGAGGAGCTGTCTGAGGCTTCTTATTCTCTGCTCAAAGGTCTGGCTTGGTATTTCAGCAGATACCACAGAAATCTTCAGGCTGGCAATATGTTCCCCTCAGCTCCATCACACAGCGCTCTCTAGAATGCAATATATTTGATTCTCATTTTGTTTGCCCTGAGATGTTTCAGGTTGAGTACAGTTTCTGTTCCAGCACTGTGAGCATGCCTTTCTCTACTGCTTCTATTGACAGATTATCTACATACAGTGATTTTAATGTCAAGGTGAATTATGTGCTGGGTCATCGATGGCTTGCACCCTTTTTTCCCCTGAAGAAAAACATAAAATTTTGACTTGCCAACAAACCTTCCACTCTTATTTTCACTGAATTGCCTCAACAACACAAAAGAAAAAAAAAAATTACTAAAAACAAAAATAAAAAACCAAAAAGAACCCAAAAAAAACTCACCCCAAAAACAAAAACAACAATTCTGGATGAACTGGTTCTGTCAGTTCTTTAAAATATTATATCATTATCACTATCTGGAGAGATTTATGTGGCACAGCAGATGGATGGGGATATATATCAACTGGGAGATCTATGATGCATGTGTGCCATGTATTGTGACAAAAAAAAATAATGGGACAATAAAATATTAACAGGTGTGGTCACTACAAAGCAGGCTTTTTTTGTTAAATGTTGTAAGGAACATCACAGAACAAAAGAATTAATCTTAATTCTTTATTTGCCAAAATCAGAAGCCAGCCAAGGCATGTGTGTTCTAGTAATTCAAATAACTTGTGCTGGCACGTGGTATTCAATATTTTTAGGTTCATTCCTTCTTAGGAAATGACATGTATATATTTAAATAGAAAGGAGAAAAACCTAACTTACTAGAGTTCTCTTCAACTCTCTGTGCACTATAAACTGTGCATTCCTCGCCATTTTTACTAATTCTTAAAAAAAAAAAAAAATCCTAGTCTGTATTTCCTGGAGTAATCCATAGGGATAAATAAATAGCTTATAGGAAAAAAAAAAACCTCTGATCTTTGTTCCTTCCTAGCTTGTGCTTTGACAGGGTTTTTATTTTTATATAGTTTTTTAGCACTGCTGACTCAGCTCCTGCACTTTCATTTCCAGTCAATACCTGAGCTGGGGTTGGTCCTCAGCCTGGGAGGGTTCTAGAACTGAAGCTGGAACACCACCTGCAGCTTAAAGACATGAAGAAGCCAACAGTCTTGGATCAAGGGAACACTTTATAGCAAACCTATCAGAGATTTGCAGATACAATGTCAAGGTCTCAGGTTTTGGCCTCTCTGTCTCAGTGTTTTAAATATCTGTGGTTGTTCTGTTTCTAAAGGAGCGTGGGGAAGAACAAAGAAGCCACAAATCACTCAGGCTCACCAGTTTGATGCTGCAGAATGCAGTTATTTACATGATGACTTTGTACCCTTGCTGTAGTTCCATTCCTGTTTTATTTTCAGGATTAATGTATACTGCATCTTGATTACATCTCTGTGTATTCCCTTAATCTCACTGTGTAATTTGGAACACTGAAATTTCCTTTGAACTGGCTTCTCCCAACTGCTTAATGTCATTAGCAAACTTTATCATGTTACTGCATTGTTCTTCTTGGAATTAAAATATAGAAAAAAAAAAAAACACATTGTCTGAAGGCACCCTTTTAGTCACTGACTTGCTTTAGAAAACCCATCTGTCATCAATACCTTTATCCACTGAAGTCCCTCCTGGTTCTACCCTTGATGCATTCACCAATTTGTGTTTTACATTGCACTTTATCAAAGCTTTCCAAGACCATTTTTTTGGGGTTTTTTTTTTCCATTTACATAAATGTTACTGCCTTGAAAAGACACTTCAGGATGACCAGCTCACAGACCTCTTTAATCTGTGCTGATTTCTAAGTTGTTAACAAGAGTCCCGTGTAATCCCCTCAGTAATTAATGCAGCTACACTCTCAGCAGAGGTAGGCTCCTGCTCCAATGAGTAAGAAGGAAGAGTGTGGAATTGCTGAATTACAGTCCCAGTGCTCCAGGTTGGGATACAAATATGATAATGAGAAAATGTGAAACAACCATCAAGTTCTGCACTAATTTTGTAAATAACACAGTTATTGCAGGAAATAGCAGGGGGAAATGTACAAACTACTGCTAAGTATTGTGTTGGATTCATGTCTAGGAGCTTCCCTAATACCAGAATGCTGGGACAAGCAGTGGGAGCTGCAGGGGTGGTACTGGACATCCCACAGACCCCGAGCCGGTCCTAATCCACGTCCCCTGAGCATGCTGAGATCACACATCTGTGCGTAAATAACTCCATCCCCACCCTGGGAGCAGAGTGACCCTTGGAAGGCACACAGGGAGCTCCCTGCCCTTCGCAGCCCTGCAGAGAACTCTGCAGGCAAACTGTGCACGGGACATTGCGGGATCATTAGTTGGTCTGAGTGACCCCGAGAATGGTTGGAAGGTCTCTGTTCCCAGCCCGGCACTTAAAGAAGGAGTCAGGGCTCTTCATTTCGCAGTCTCAAGGTTGTTTATTATTTCTTATCTATAAAATTCTTTCTCCTGCCCTGACGAGGTCAGCTTAGCAGGATCGTCTGAGGCATTCTGACCGCCCTCGGGGCGGCTGTGTCTTCTTATAGTACAAACTACGTATAACATATTTACAATTACCTTCCAATGCCCATCACCTGTGTTAGACAGTGAGCCTCTACTCTAAACCAACCCCCAAGTGCCAACATCACACAGAAAATGGATGCCAAGAAGAAGAAGAAGAAAGACCACAACGTTGGGGCCTGAATCCTCCATCTTGTCTCCCAAACCCCCCTGTACCAAAATCCTAAAATCTACATTTTTCACCCTGTGAACAAACCATTCAAACCCAAGTGATTCCCATGTCCCCACAAACAGGTGGCAGATCCCTAAAAGGGTCAAAGTCAAGCCCCCAGGTGCTTTTGGCAACATTCCAGGACCTCTGAGCCCCCCAAGGGTTCTCTTGGCAGCTCTGAACATCCCGGAGGGATGTGCTGAATTCTCACGGGACATTGCTGCTCCTCCCTGGCTTAAGTTGAGCTGATTGATTCCCAGGTTTGCTTTTCTGTTTGAATGCAACTTACTGCATGACATAAAGCAGTGTATCACCATTTAAAATCACTGACCAGGCAGTCTAGCACATTTAAAATTTGTCATTCTCTCATTAAAAAGAACGTTCAACGAACATGAAGATTTTTATTCTAATCGATTTTAAAATTTTTTTTTTTTTTTATTTTTAATAAGGTAGCAAACACTGTGTTTCATCTTCTGGAATGGTTTAAGAGCCCAGATTTCAAATGCCAAGCTTGTATGTACAATGGAAATGCTTACACACATTTATTGTTGCCTCGTTAGCCGAGCCGATATGATAAAAGCAGCTTCATATATCCTGTGATTTTGACCTGATTGTTTGTGTCAGCCAGCCTTGTAAGAGCAAGGGGGAGCACAGCGTGCTCTCCTGGTCTCTAAATGGCAACATGAATTGTGGTCATTAGAGCATTCATGACCTGTGTACAAAACAAGGCATCAGTGCTAGCACGGGCTGAGGATCCTGCGGGACCAGATAATTGCTCCTCCTGCTATGGATCAAACTCTGCCCCTGCTGCAGCACAGCCTTGGGAGCTTCAAAGCTCAGGGATCTCTCCTCTCTGAGCTTCAGGATTGATACATGCTAGAGTCTATTTTATTCTATAAATGAAATTCATTGCTAATCCAAGGAGAAAATAAGCATAGCAACAACTGAAAACAAAAACAAAAACAAAACCCCAAACCAAAACAAAAAACCCAAACAAACAAACAAAAAAAAAAGAAATAATTATAGCACTTCAAAAAGACTTAGATCTGACCACTCTTAAAAGGAAACACATCTCAAATCATGTATCTTTTTCCTAAATAATATGCCTTATTTATTAATGAATACACGTCTTCATGTGAAACCTGTAAGCCTGTATATACATTTAAATGAAGCAATCATTACTATATAACATTAATTTTATTTCTTTCACCAAATCCCCTGAGCAAACTGAAAACAAAGGAATTATAAAAATGTCTAGGTCAGCCAAAAATGTGTATTCTCAGGTATTGATTTATTTATTTTTGGAAGAATCACCTTTTCTCCAGCTATTTTCTAGTTCAGAATTAATGTTTGACCAATGGTGGATTTGGCTCAGTTGCTGAGAGTGGCCCTGTCTGATGTCCAGGGAAGACCAAGAAGAGGCCATGGGAGTGACACTTCCCCTTAGCAGCCTCTCACACTCTAAATATATTCATGTCAGAAATTTTTCTGCATTTGCTGTATATCCCATAACCTTCTGAGAATTCTTCTCCCATTCTTCACACCCAGTTTGTTCTTGCACCCATTAAAACTCCCATTTACGAGATTCTTTGGAGAGGAATTTTAAAGGCTCCTTATCCAATGTGTTGAAGAAATACTTGTAGTGATTGGTCTGAAACCAGTCACCCATCAGCTTGTACTGATGCCCTGTAAATTCTGTCACTGAAAAGACACACAGCAACAATCCCTATCCCTCTCACTCATGCTTTTACACAGCCCTAAAATTTTCCAACATGGACATGGTAGCTTGCTCCACTAATTCTAAAAACACATAACTCCTTTTTTCAATAAAACTTGCTGCCCTACACTCATTTCTCCCCAGTTTTGCAGAGTGGGAGAAGCAATCTTTAATTCCCCAAATACTTTCCTTGATATCCAGTTTGTGGGAGATGAAAAAAGAGATCCCACTTGCCTGACATGGAATTACATCTCACCAGGACAGGTCTTGGCTAGGATTTTCTACTTTACAAGTCAAATATATGTCTTACCCAAAAGATAAAAAGATAAAAGAACAATTTCTCTAGAACTTGGTATTAATCCTCCTGAGGTACAAACCTAGGCTCCAGTTTGTCACTGAAGGATATCTCCTATTAAAGTATTTTAGCATAAATCAGCACCAATGGAGATTGAGAGCTATCTACTCAAAATACTTCCCAGAATGATGGTCTAGTCAGCTGTGTTGAGAAATTCGGGGAGAAGTTCACATTGACTCAAACAGACAGAGTTTGAAAGAGTGTCTCATGCTTCCTGATGACATGATTTGAACACTTAAGTTAAAGAAGGGGGTCTTCTCCCAAAATTCTGTGCATCTCAGGACAACATGTTCTGAAAATGGGATTAAAATTCACCATCACTTTTAAATTACCCAGTAAAACATGGAATTTTAATTGAAAACCACCAAAACCATTCATTGAATCCTAGTCTGCTACCAATCTCTGCTTTCCAGGAAAAAAATGTACTATTTATTTTTAATTCAGATCAACACAGCAGATGCATCCCTAGAATGCTTTAGAGCTTTACAAACTTCAGTTTGTGAACCACAATGTTTTCACACAAAGCCCTTTGCAGGGCAGCAGCCAAGTGAAACAAACACTGCCACAATCTCCGAAAACAACACATCTCATCTGGTGCTCAGAAAAGGAATGGCTTGCCAAAGTTGAGTTTGGAATACTGGGTGACAAAGGAAGGAGTGATCAGGATATGCAATCATTTCTGAGGGATGAGTCAAGTGACATATGAAGAAATATTATCACCAGAAGAGATGGGATAAAATGGCTTTGGATGGACACAAATGTCCCTCATTGCTTGGGTCTGGTTTTCCATTTTTCTCTTTCCCCTAACTGATTAACAGCACACAACAAGTGCCTCTTCATGGGGCAGAAGACACACGTAGAAGTTTAAAGCTGTTTGTGGGTTTTCTATTTCTGTTCATTTCCCTGCATCTGTTCCATGTGGGTGCAAATGGATGCTGGGTGTCCCAGAGCTCAGGATTCCATGTTTGTCCTGAGGTACTCCCACCACCCCTGTAGTCAGTGAAGAGCTTCCTTGTGTCATGCTTAGAAAACACTTTAGGAAAAATATCTAAACTGCATAAACTACTTCATTTTCTTCCTCCTTGGTCTGCAGGAGGATACTGCAAAACCAGTATTCTTGCACTGATTTTGTAGCCATGAAGAAAAAAAATAGTCAAAAACATTTTATTTTCCTTCTCTTCCAAAAACCTTTTCAAAATGTTCATTTGAATGCAAATTTTTTTTTAAAGCAAAATTTTAAAAATAGTTCTAACAGCTCATTTTACTGCATGTTGTTTCCAGAGATCAATAGTGACATCCCCACAACTCATTCTTAGAGTCCTTGTCCCAAAATATTTCAAATGCCAATGCACAAAACATGGAAGGATTAAGAATATACATTATGTCTATCATATCTCTGGAGGGAGGTTAAGACTTTTTAAATAAATAAGTGTATGAGTTTTACTAAAAACAATATTAATAAAAATCACTTTGGATAAGAAAAGAAGGGAAAATGTCATGGTTCATGTCCATCTCTGTAAATGAGGTCCTCACCAGCGATTTAAGGGATTTGCCTTTAGATGATGCAAGTTCATAGGAATCTTTTTAAAATGAACTATTAATTGTGCCAGTGTTTGGTTACCCAGCTGTAATCACACCTGCCTTTCTACAGGTAGATGTATAACCATAAAGTACCACATGGATATTATTCCAAAGTGTTGTTATTATTATTAAGACAAAAATGGCACTTCATGAATCATCTTATCTCAGTTGTGGAAGCTGCAGAGTGGAGGAAGACAAACAGAAATTCCAAATGCCTGAGGTTGTCCCTCAGCAGAGTTTGGGAACACGCAGGTGTTTGTGCAGAGCCTCACAAGCAGGATGCTCCGAGTGACACCGCTGTCGTTATGGCAGAGGTCACCAGATGGCACTGTTAAACATTCCAAGATTCAACCGATAAAGATTTATTCTAATTTTTTTTTTTTTTTTAGATGAGCAACGTTTTTGTCTTAAAGAAAATGCTTTTGTGTCGCTTTAGAGATACTCGAGGTAAATCTCTGACAATTAATTAAGATGTTTTCTGTTCATCTTGATTTGTCTATTTAGAGTCTATAACAGAAAAGGAGAGATCACCTGAGAGCTCTGGCTTAACTTCTGCAATGAGAGGCAGCTCCATGTGGGATGCTCCTGGTGTCTTTTTTCCAAGACCAACACAAGTAGTGTAAAACACACTAATTACACAAACAGCATAAAGCTCTAGATATGCAGAGCCCTTTTTTTTTGTTTCCACCCATTTGGAAACAATCCACAAAGTTTTGATATCCGGTACCACGTGTCAAGAAGGGGAAAACTACAATTCTCCATGGAAAGGAAGACTTTTCCTATTCCTTAACAAATATTTCCTTCTATTTTTGTTCATACGTAGAAATCCAAAAAAAATTTTCTGGAGTATCCATGGAGCCTTTTGTAAAAAAAGGAGAACACACTTTGAGAGAAACTTCTTGGCAATGCTTTATATTAATTGATACTTTGTTCAGCAGGGAAAACCATACTGAGAATCCCTGAATATTACTCTGTCCTCTTGGGAAATTCACAATCTTCCCAACAATGAAGATCAGTGGAATTCCACCAACTTGTTAACGTGAAATCTTTATTTTCTAGCAAGGGAAGATATATTGATCAGCACTCTTGCACAGGATACATCGATCATACCTGTCTACTTAGATCTAACAGCAGTGGGGAGGAGTGGGAATGTGTACAAACTTGCACATGAAATGATAAACAGCACAGTCGTGTCTGACACAAATTTTATCACCTGGCTGGATGCTGAAGAGATTTATGGAGACAAGTTGTCTAACTGGCTGAAACGACACATAAAATCTCACTAGCTGGTCACTTAGGCAGGGAAAGCTCTGAGGAGTTTTGGCCCATGCTTTTATATTTGGTGAATTCTCTTGTCTCTTTATATTCATATAAATAATATCGCATTTTTAAAATTTCGACCACAGGAGTATAAAACTGTCAGCCTGTATAAATTGCTGTAATAATATATGACAGCAGAGTTTGGGCAAGTCAGCAAAACTGGGGTTAGAATTAACCCAGTGATTAATTTCATTGGCACCAAATGAAGAGAAAGTCAGCAAATACGCTACTTTTACAGTGCCATAATCATAAGGGAGAGGAAGGACCTATATCTACATGCTTTAGGTGCTTTGAAATTTCAGTTTATTTCCCTGTGAAGCAGCAGACTTTATGAAAAACCTCTAAAACTCTTTTGGTTTTTGTCTTTATCTGTAAAATCCAAATAAAAATGTTGTCTGATGCCCTTTCAGCTGTGGTTTGAAGCTGATGTCTGGCTGTCATCTCTGTCCACCTGGTGATGGTACCACTGAGAAGGATCCATCCAGCTTTTGGGTGTTTTAGGGTATCGCTATGGTTTGGAGGAGAGGAAAAACTGAGAGTCTCAAAGCCATTCTAACATAAAGCAGAAACCTTTTTGAAATCTCAAAAAGCATCCTCGGAAATTAACATGACCTTGTGCACTGTGGTTGTCTAGAGACTATCCAATTAGTAAAGAAAAAGCATTATCTTAATAATTTTTGCATTGTGGAACCTGCTTTCTCCTTTTTATTTTAGATGCAGACATGCTTTAGGGGGAAAAAAAAGTATATTTCCTTCTTTGTAAACTGAAATTTGCTTCAACAATTAGTTCCACCTGCATTTGGAATTCTGTCAAGAGTCCAAAGAAAAGTGGCAAATACAATCAACTGAATATTACAGAAATATATACAGACCATGTAATAAATCTCCAGCTATGATAATCTCACTGAAATCCACTGATCTGCACCAAATTCCAAGATTTTTAATTTAAATAAAAAAAAAAAAAAAAACAGATCATTACAGATTTCAGTTTTGTCCCATGGCATTTTCCTGTGCATATTTTTTTTAATCAATGATTGGCTAAACTAAAAAGCCAAAGGAAAAAGAAAGAAGACAGAATGTTATTTTAATCTATTAATTCAAAGGAAATGTTTTTATTATTTTTCTTCAAATCCTAATTAAGTTAAATGACATTAAAATAACTAAAAATGCACGCTTTTTGACCAGGGAATACTTGGCAAAAGTGTGGCATCTGTTAAAACGGAGGAAATGAACTAAATTTAGTTTATATACCTGTAATTTTCATTTAGGGGGAAACAAATCACACAAAAACCATACATACAAAACAAAAAAAAAACCAAGAAAACACAAAAATCCCCTAATCCAAAACCTGAGAAGCTCAAAGGGAACATTTTTATATAGGACATTTATTTTTTGCTTACTGTTCTATGTAATATTTATTTATTACAGACCAACAGGAATGAAGACCAAATTTAAATTAATATCATGGTAGGTGTCTCAGCCTTTCATCCACAATGAAAGTTCATAAACCCAGTCTGATTTTTTAATATGAAATCTATGTTAAATACATATTTGCTGCCTTCCTTACATTAATTAACTGCTATTACTGGCTCTTGTCAGCTTCCATTGTTGGAAATTTATTTTCATGGACAGAATACTTGTGGGATCCTTGTAATTCTAAGTAGTGCTGGGCAGTGCTGTGGAAAAAACCTAAAACCTCCCTTTAAAACCAGCTCTGTCTATAGGATTTACTTCTGAATGTGCACAAATTCCTGGCTAAAGCAAGTCACTTCTGAACAGAACAAGAAACAGATCAAATGGATGGTCAGGGGGGACTGGCATTTGCTTGTGATCTAAATAGGCAAATCTGCTTTGCAATCAACTGGAAAACATAAACCACAATGTTCTACAAAGTATTTTTCCTTGTGAAGAAATGTATTATTCACCAAGGTTTGGCAGTATGGCCAAGAAACTCCAAATGAGAATGACTGGACAGTTGGCACCCAGTAGGCACAGCCTGGAGGTGTGAAAGCCAAAACCTGGATCATGTCCAGCTCAAGGCTAGAGGTCACGGACTGGAAAAACCTCCTCTTTTTATTAAACAGATTCATAGACACTCCAGCCATAGCAGAGTTCCCTGCTCAAGAACACGGGCATGTTCCGAGGAGAGCTCTTGATAGTGCCCTTCAATCCTGTGCCCTTGCTCCCAGGGGTTTCCCTTAGCATGAGCAGAAGATTGCAAGGTTTTCCATGAGGAAGGAAAACTGAAACAGGTTTGATTTCCCTTCTAGAGTTCCAGCTTTGTAGTAAAAACTGTCAGAACTTGTAAGAGAAATGACCCTGCAACTTGGCCTTAAAGAAAGCACATCCAATATGATGAGAAAGTGTCGGGGTGGACACAAAGAGGGATCATTGAAATGGATTCTAATTCTGAGCAGTATGGAATATTAGAGCAGCACATTCTCCATTTGTTCTCCCCTTTGTGCTGCAGGGGTCACCCCCAAGGTCACCCCTCCTGCTCAGGACAGACGGTGGCTTCCTGCTGGTTCCACTGCTCCACAGCCAACTGTGACTGCGTTGGTCATTCAGGGGCAAAGAGTGTGAAATATGGAATTGTCAAGTTCTTTTTATGGAAGCAAACAGTCAGGAAGAAGGAAAAAATCAACACGGAGATTCTCAGTTGTTTAACTGCTCTTCTTATGGCACATAAGTGTCTCTGGGAGACTGAAATGCTTTTCTGGGTTGTCATGTCACCTTAAATTTTGGTGACTCAAGCATCCCAAATGACTTCCCTGAAGTACATAAAAAACCCAGCAGGAAGTGTTGAAGTAGCTGCTGAATGTCTTTGGATATTCAGCACAATTTAGACTCCATGAAATATAGATTTTTCAGTACACCTTGTCCTCGGCAATAATGCGCTGATGTTTACAACAATACATTTGATAATTTGTGAGCACTGCTGTAAAAAAGGAATAAAAAAGCCAGGAAATCTGAATGTGGAGTGGATGGTGGCTGTTTTCAATGCCTTGGCTCCTCTCTGCTACCTTTATTACACAGCTCAACACAGGGCAAGATCAAGAAGTCTGTTTTCACCTTTAGGCTGGGTAGTTGGACTCTTAGAAGGGAGCAGTTTCTTTAGACAAGCATGAAAATTGCTATCACAAACTACAAATTCCTCTTTTGTGGATTATTATTATTATTATCCCCCAAATCAATACCAAGTAGTAGGTGGAGAATGCAGAAGGGACAAAAGCACAGTAACGAACAACAATTTTGTTTAAAAACTGTGTAAAAATTGCCTACTTTCATTTATTGTCTTCCTAATATGCACAGTTGGGCTTCTCTCATATTTATGCACTTTTGCTGATATAAACTTCTTTCCATTGAAACTGTACACACCTTTGTTGTGTGTACAGTGCACTGCTTCTAATGTGCAATTTATTTTGCCTATAATAATCCTCAGCATTAGGCTAAGTCAGAAAACAAATAAAACCAACAAAATGAAAGTAATTTCTTTTCTATTCGATTTCCATGCGTAAGATTTAAATGTGTTTTGGGGAAATGGATGAGGATTGAAGAGACTCTTCAGAAACCATTGAAGGGAAGGTGCAGCAACCTGAGAGTCCTTTGTGTTGAGTCTTCCTCTCTCCTATGTGTGCCAAAGGCTGCCAGGAGGAGAAAGCAGCTCCTACACCACACAAATCTTATGGCTGGGCACAGGAGCAATGCATCAGCCTCCTAAACATCAAAAGTTATGAGCAGCACGTTAGGATTTCACAACTGTTTCCTAAAGCCACTTCACACTACAGCTCCTTGGTGTGGGAGGTTATGCTATTTTATTCCTCAATTTTGCTTCAAAGTGCCAAGCAGTTGTATTAACACATAAGAAAAATATTCAGGTCAGTGCTGAACAGTAATAATCTTCCATGCAAAAGGATCATAAAGTAATTGTGAGCTATCTGAGAGTCATCCTCAAACTGAAATGCATCCATGTCTGGGTTGGAAGGAAGGGGATTTGTTACAGCAGCCCTGGTGCTAGCAGTAGCAGCTCAGGATAAAGTAAAATAGGGCAGTTAATAACAGTTCAGTCCGTGCAGTTCTCACAGAACAAGGCCTGTGTAGCCAAGATAATGAAAGCAGCACACTGGGACTTTGGGATAAAACAGCACAGGAACCAAGAGCTTCCCTAACCTGAGTCATGGAGCTCTGGTTCTGTTGTGGACACATCCAGAGTCCTTGTGAGAGAGGCAGAGCAGTGCCAGCCCGGCTCCTGGTTAGTCCAAAGCCTCTGGCGTGACCATCCCTCTCCATTTCCCCTGTCCCTCCTGGCATCTCACCTTTAGCATCTCCTCTGTAGCCCAGCGCCACTCAGGAGCAGGAACGCTTTGGTGCCCTTTCAGCAACCAAGGCCATTGATGCCAGGCACCAAACTGCCCTCCATGCTGCTCAGAACACCCTGCACACAGCTTTAGCAACCAAATTGTGTAACATGACTGAATCAGACTCAAACTGCCACTGTATCAATAACTGAAGTGTTCCTAGACTACCTACTTTTGGATCTGCTTTGGCATGGCAACATTCCTACTTCTGCCATTACATGAATGAAATAAGGAAAAAAAACCTTAAAGCCTTGGAAAGAAGGTAAAAGAAGAAAAGCAAACGTTCCTCTTTCATTGTGCTGTTAATTTTCTCTTTAACAGATCACATTCCCAATGCCCCCTGAGCCAGGACAGGGTCTCAGAGGTGGTGTATTTTGCAGAGCACTCAGTGGCACACACAAACCCTACCTATGTAGGACACAGCTGCTTGAAATTTCCATGCAGCTGCCACATTTGTTTTTGTTTGGGAGGATCTCCCTGCAGTTGATGCACAGATTGAGAAGGCAGCTAACTAAAAATGACAATAATCATCCTCCATGCCAGACCCAGAGCTGGATCCAGATCTGCAGCGAGCTTTTAAGGCATGGGGTCAATGCCCTGGCCATTAGTGAGAGCTCAGTGTAGGAAAGGCACAACCCTCTGTTCCAGCTGGGGATAGAGGCTCTCTTGAAGCCACTAAGCCCAGGCAGGGCTGCCAGGCAGAATTATTTATTAACAGGTGATTATCCTGCTGCAGTGCAGGACACACCCCAAAGAGAAACCTGTTTGAAACCACTATTAGCCTTGGTGAACAGGTGAGTTCTCAATCATAAAAATGTGTTATCTTGGAGGCATCAGGGCAGGGAAGGACAGTCTCCCTCATCTCCTCATCTCTCCTGTGATTCCAACAGGAATGATACAAAATCCCTCAGAGGTGAGAGGTTTTGACATTTCCTTTTTTCTTTTTTACTACACAGTCCATTATCCCAAAGAAAAGTTTATCACACAAGTGTTGCATCCATTATCTTATTATTGTCATTATTGTAATGTTAGTTGTGGGTAGAAGGATTGAATAGTTTGCTCTGGGTTTAGATACACATGATAATATATGAATGCTCAGAATATTTAATTTGCAGCTGAAGTGGAAGCCCTCTGAGGCAGACTTTACAGCATGTCTGGCTTCACAGAAGTGTAAAATATGAATAGTGGGTGAAAATTATATCAACGCACCAGAGTAACCATGAACTATTCAGAATATTGGAATTCAAACCTTTGAAGTGCATTAAATTCCTGTTTTCAAAATGTTACATCAGCTTTTTACTATGTAGTAGGAACTAGGGCATAAAAGTTCTCCCTCACCCTATGAATAACTGTTCTATAGTATTAGTTTTGAAGTGCTCTAAAATAAAAGTAATCTTAAATTTTCAATCTGTAGCACCAAATTAGGAGTGGAAAGGTGCAGCAGACATTTTGCAGTTAAAGAGAAGCCAATTCATTGTGCTGTGAATAACTTCTGAGGCAATATTACAAATATAAAAATATGCATATATACAACACATCTGGCTTTTCAGTGTTAAAACAATCCAAACTTCAACAGTCCCCACCCTGCAGTTTGGGTGAATTTATGATGGAGGAGATGCCTAGCTCACTGCTCCTTGCCTACCCAGACACCCTCCAGGTTGGATTGCCTCATTTTTTGGTCCTTTGCCAGCAGTCATGGTGCAACCACAGCAGGAAATGAGCTGAACCTAACTGGGATTTATGCTCCGTGCAGCTTCCTTGGAAAACAAAAGTTTGAATTGTTTTTTATTCTGTCCAAATGCCATTAACCACCCTTACACTGCAATTGCATGAGCAGAGGACAAAGAAGGTCAGAGAATAATGAAATTATAACTCAATGACAAAATAACAAGTAACAAATGAATGCATCGGCAAATCAAGCCCAACGACAGCACATTAGTCAAACAACAACAAAATGATTAATAGATTTAAGTATTCCTGGTGATGATTAAAATACCTGAATCTGTACTTATGGACTTGATCATTCCCTGGCTGTGAGGAACAAAAGCCACATGGTAATTGCCACCTCCTTAAAGCCACTGGTGCAGATTTAATGTGCTCAGAATAAAGTCCTTTGGATTTCAAGCCATGAGGAATGACTGCAACCTTTTCTGGCACCTATCAATAAAAAACGGGTTTGTAGCGATATTAAAAGATGAAAATCACTTTATTTTACTTACTGACATCTCCTTTTTGAAGTTAACTTTATGATTAAAACGAGAGCAGGCGTTTTTTGTCACCGCTGAAAGATGGATGGATTAAAAGCACATATCACCACTGCAAAGAGGCTCCAGATCTTCATCAATATAAATCCACAAAGCATTTGACTGTGCCAGGGAAACATATTCTCAAGTTTTCATTCCACTAAGAGATTATGGGGACTTAAAAGGCAAATAGCCATTGATTCTTATTACACAAACTGCTAAAGCAAGGAGAAAAAGCAAACATTTAAACCATTCTTTCAAATATCTTCCTTAACTTCAGCTTCTTCTCACTGAAGTGCTGAGCACTGTTAACATTTTTGTGCAGTCTGTGCTACGTTTTCCCCCTTGCACTTTCTTTCATTTTGCAGATCAATCAAAACTCTTAGAAATTATTTTGTTTTCCACTGAGGCACAGGAGGCAGCATTTCCCCTCACTCTCGGTAGTGTATTTTGTCACTGAAGGGGCTGTTGAGTGTTCTGAACAGCCAGGGTGTTTGCATTCCCCCCTAAGGTCTCTTAGAGGCTCATTGATCCCAGCTCACGGAACAGCCTCGGGTTTTCCCTTACGCACACACCTCAGCGTGTGATAATTGTCTCTGGGGTGATTAGCCATAATTATTATAAGGTAATCAGTATTACCTCAGGGCCCAGGAGTTCAAACTACACAACCAGATCCCCTCAATCAAGTGAGGCATTCCTCTGTCACAGGAACCTTCCAATCCTTCAGCAGCCAGCTCCACAGGAAATTACGGAGGGAAATCAGGACATTACGGCCAATACCATGGACAGTACAACTCCATCATGTGCCAAGGACTCCATCTCACATTAGAGCTTTCCATGTTTCCAGAACATCCCTAGGTTTAAAGGTATCAAGTATCCACAACTTTTAACACAGACATAATTATTAAAAAACATTTTTGGATATGACTCATTTTCAAGTGTGAATTAAGATTGTGAATTCTAAAAGAACTTTCAAAACAGTTACAAAAGCTTTATCCTGCAGGTTTTGGATTGATCTTTTTTTTTTTTCCATGAAAACATCCATATTTAGATGACCCTTTGAGGAGACTGGAAAAGTTTTTGTATGATATTCTGAAAATAAATTACACTGCAGCTGGTGATACATCTCTTTTTAAAAAAAATCATTGAGGTAAAAGCAATTTTCATGCTGCTTTATAATGGCCTGGCTGTTTATTCCAGGTAACATTAGATGTGCTTTCAGAGCTTCTGACCGGCCCTACCCATCCACCAGCTCCAGGTTATTTCCTGCCTGCTGGAAAATCTGCCCAGAGCATACAAGAGGAGAACACCCAGGAAGAAAATTCTGGATTTGAACCCTGTGATTTCAGGAAGCACAGTGCTCTCCTTCTCCCTTGGGTATTTTCCTGCCTGGATCCACAGGTCTCCTTCATCTCAGCACCACCTTCACCACCTCCACATCCAGAAAGTTCTCGATCAACTGTTGTTTTCCCCATTTCATCAATTATCTGTGCTTTGCTAGTAGCACAGAAGAGTTTCCATCATAATATCAAAGGGACAAGGCACCTGTCATTCAAATGCTGGGACTTTTCAAATTTTAAATTAATTTTTGAAGAATCAAGTATTGTTTGTTCTTAATTTCCAGTAATTATTTTAGATTTTTACCAGAATCAATAAAATATAATTTTTTAAAATTCTAAACTCTAATTCTATAATATATTGTCTGACATTTCCTAAAGTAAACTCCTCTATATAGAGCATGGATTTAGTGGAGGTTTCTGCAATTCTCTTCTTAAAATACATCAGCATGGGAACACAACAAAACCTATACTTATATTTAAATCAGGCAGAGTCTGTGATGTTTTGCTAAAGACATAATATCATATTTTTTTTAAATTCACGTTTGATTTTTTAATTTACAAATTTTCTAGCCTTCTATACACAACTATCTAGATTAATTTATATTAAAAACTCCATAACTTGTTGGTTAATAGCTATTAAGAAAAAAAAAATCATTTTATATTTTTGCCACAAACATTTTTTCCCCCCAAAATGTCCTTTCTAACATCCAGATGCAAGTACACGCAATGTTTAGCACTGTAACCAACATTTCCGAGCTACCTGCCAGCAGAACTCACAGTGCTGAACATCAGCATTGTCAGCTCCTTGGAAGCCTCAGACATATTTTACATAGTCCAAACAAATTACGGTCTCCATTTATAACCCTTGCATGCAGGGAGGGGAGCTCCTGAGCAGAAATTGAGGCTAGAATGTGCATTACAGCTGAAGAAGGTCACTGCACAGCAGGTTCTGTGCCCAGAATCAGCACGGGATGGCTGAGCTGAGCCCACCTCTCCTCGAGGGAAATGCCACTACCAGGGATGAGCCAAGAAATGGCAAAAAGATTCCAACCGAAACCAAAGAAACACCCAGTTGTGGGTTTTTCTGGGTCTGGATTGAAGGCACTCAAGACAGTAGTTCACGTTCAGACTCAAGTGTTTATTATTTCTTATCAGTAACAGCCTCACTACTGTGAGTTTGGCAGCTTTTCGTTAGAAGGCACAAGATGACCAACAATCTCTTGGTACAAGGTCTTTTAAGATTAAACTATCCAATTAAGAGCTGACACTTAGATTATTTTCCCTTTTAACCCAATAACTGATCCCAAAGAGCCCTCAATGTAGACTTTTCTGCCCAATTACAAAATGCCACACAAACCCATGGAGAAGGAGGAAGAAAAGCATGAAGAAGAAACCCAGGATGACACCCTGTGCCCTCCATCTTGCTGCCATTCCCAACATACTAAAAATCCCAAAACCTCAATTTCTCCCCAAGTGATACACCTGCACTACTCTCTGTAATCAATTGCACACTTTTGTGGATTCCAGTCTATCTTGAAGTCCGGGAAACTTTCTCCATGAATGAGGGTCAGAGTCAGTGCGGCCCTGGGGGCCAGCACATCCCCAGAGCAGACACAGAAATATTCCCTGTGGTGCCCTGGGTTTCCACACCCAGTAATTTCTATTTGAACTAATGCTTCAGATTTTACACATTCTCACTTGCTCATCCAGACCCCAACATCAAATGAAGCAGGACACAAACTCTGACCAATGCACAGATTTACTGAACTGCCACAGAAGCTTTTCTGTGCTTCTACCTCCAGAAATGCCCTCAGCACAAGACAATAACAAATCTCTCCAAGAATTAGTTCCTAACACAACTCTGAAAGCAGATAAACTATTCTGGAAGTCTAGAATCCCCAATCACACTCTTTGTCAATCCCTAAATGCACAGCTGTGCCTTCATTAGGGGAACAAGCCCTGTGTGAGCAGCACTTCCACAGCTGAAGGCAGCAGCACAGGCCTGCAGATGCACCCTTAACCACAATTGTATTTCACTGACAGTACTTTTAGTTAGAGTCTAACACAGCAGCAATTCCTACTGTTGTTTACAGTCCATCTATTGAAAAGAGCTTCCTGGGTGCTTTGGTGAACACCAGGAGTGGTGCTGTAAGACTGATTTTCCAGTACTGGAGGGATGAATCCTTTCAAAGCTCTCTGGTCCCTGTTCTCAGGGGATGTTTTCAGAGCTGGGGTTCAAACCCAGCCAATTCCTGACCTGTGTGCCTTTACATCCTGCCCAGCTTCCCTCTCCAGGTGCCCGCTGGGACCTGGGTATGATTTGTGTCATCCTTAGGGATGTATCACATGGAGCACATACACCTTTAGATACAGCAAGGGCTCTTTCTGACTTGGGGATGAGTCTTAGAAAACCTGAGGCATTCTCCAAATGGCGCCTCTGAGCTCTAGATACCTTTGGCATCAGAAGAAAAAACCAAAAATCCTGGACTGGCAGAAAAAAAAAATATTACAAGTGATGAATGGACTTTTAAAGATATATAAATCAGGAGATTGCAAATTTCTTCATTTAACATTAAATTTATATCCCAAAACTTGAGTGTTTTTGCACTGGAATGATTCATGTCCTTGCTGCAGTTTCCAGACAACATCAGGAAATTGGTGGACTCCAAAATTAAAAGTTTTCAAACAGCAGAAAGGCTGATTCTTTATGGGAATCATGTAAGGGCATTTTTATTGCCTTTCATCTGGTTCTCCTTGGGAAAACCAAACAGGACACGTTTGTAGGACCCAGCAACCTTTTCAGTCAGAGAGGGACCCTCCATGATCCCCATTTTCCTCCAGCCGAACTGTAACCCACGCCATGTCACTAAAAGCCATGCTGCTATTTAAAGCTGGTTTTTCCCCCTCCATTAAGCTCAAGAGAGAAATTACAGTTTGAAGAGGACGGTGCTTTATCCCTTAATAAGAGAAATTACAGTCTGAAGAGGACAGTGCTTTATCCTTAAATAGCAGATATTGCGACCAACATCACATTTGGTTTAGGTTTTGTTTGGGGTATTTTTTCTCTTCAATAAAAATCAAAACATCCAGCTCCCATGGGAAGGGCAGGATGCATTCCCAGGTTTTCCTGAAGGGCTCACTTTTTTTTGAACACAGGACATGCACGTTTACCACTAAACAGAACTATGGGCCCCAAACTGGGTCCACTTAAATTTATAAGTAATTCATTGGTTATTTTTTAACATAAATTGTAAGTGTCAGCTGATGGCAGAAAGCAGAACAGTTGTGTCTCACAGAAGTATTTTTAGTGTCCATGTACCTTAAATGTGAGTCCTCAGGATGTCTGAATAATTTTGTTTTAATGTAACTGTGCTCATTTAATGTAACATTTTGCAGAACAGAACTTACTCCCATTTTTTTAATCCCCTGGTGCCACTGTGTGCCATTCTTCTGAGAATGTAAAACTACACTCCTGTCTTTCCTGTGGAAACCTAAAAGTTACCTGCACATAAATGTTTTGTGTAGCTCTGCTTCCTTGTCTTTCAGCGGATTAAAAAAGCTCAGTTTATGAAAAGACAACCAAATGTTCTACTTCAGAAGTGTGAACTCTCTTTTTCTTTTTATTTGTAAGCTGGGCTCATCTCTGCTAATATTCCAGGAGATGCAAATCATTAAGAGAGGGAAAAGTCAATTAAACAGGTAGCAGGTCCTCCATCTGATGCATGGTTTTGATAGAGGCTATGAAATATGCAAGACCATTAGAAAATGTACCTTAGATGGCAACTAATTGTGCTGAATTGCTTGCTGGTAATTAACAGGGCATTTGTTAAAAAAGACCATATTTAGTTTTTAATGAGTGAGGATTTTGACCTTCTGTAGAGTTGGGCTAAAAAAATGTGTTTGGGGATTGAACCACTATGAATGATTCTTTTATTGCAAACCACAGACATTTTCTCCCGTACTGATCTTGCTCTGGGAATGTGACATCAGCCGTTGTGGAATCTCTCTCTCATGAGTGTGAAAACCAAGCTGAAAAGTCAGAAAAGCATCGCTATGTGTGGGATGAATCCTTTGTTGGAATCATAATCTGGACTGCTGCTAATTTTTCCTCATTTTCAATCCTAGTGGCCAACACTTCCTTGGGGAAAGTGGGCACTGGCACTTTGTTCCAATAATCCATCCCCTGTACAAAATCCCCTATCTTCCAACCAGCATTTCTGATACTTTGCTGCATTTTAATGGATTTTAAGAAGGACTAGATTGATGGAAAATATTTGAGAAATATTTTAAATGTAGTCTCAAAAAGTTTGATTTCATAGGATTGGTTTCACCAGGATATCCCACCCTTAGAAAGAGACACTCAAGAGAGAAGCCAATGCAACTGCAGCTGCCTTTTCCAACAGCTGAGTGTCAGAAAATATTGTTGTTTTGCAGAGAGTGGGTCATGGCCGCATTTTGAGCTTTAAATATGGCTTATTCTTCCTCAGATGGAACAGTTGTCTGGAGGTTTTTTTTCTTTTTCTTTTCTTTTTTTCACATTTAAATGCTTACAGCACTTGAATAAAATAAAATGGATTAACCAAAAAAACCCAAAACCAAACAAAAACCAAAAAAACCAAAAAAACCCAACCAACCAACCAAAAAAGAAAACCTTACTTTTTTTTTGTTTTGTTTTTTTTTTGTTTGGATGGGCTGAGTCCAGAAGCTCAAATCCAAGGAAATGCTGCCATTCATTCCAGTAGGACTTAGGTCTCATCATAACTCATTTTTTTTGTCCCCCCTTCTTGTACACAGCTCATATCCTGTCACTCATGCATGGCAACAATGCTTTCAACACACTCATTTTCACAAGAGATGAAGTATTTTTTAGATTATGGAATCCCTGGAAAACTCTTTATTATCATATTGAGTCAATGCACTTGGAACACGTTCCCATTCACCAGGATATCCCACCCTTAGAAAGAGACACTCAAGAGAGAAGCCAATGCAACTGCAGCTGCCTTTTCCAACAGCTGAGTGTCAGAAAATATTGTTGTTTTGCAGAGAGTGGGTCATGGCCGCATTTTGAGCTTTAAATATGGCTTATTCTTCCTCAGATGGAACAGTTGTCTGGAGGTTTTTTTTCTTTTTCTTTCTTTCACATTTAAATGCTTACAGCACTTGAATAAAATAAAATGGATTAACCAAAAAAACCCAAAACCAAACAAAAATCAAAAAACCAAAAAAAACCCAACCAACCAACCAAAAAAGAAAACCTTACTTTTTTTTTTGTTTTGTTTTTTTTGTTTGGATGGGCTGAGTCCAGAAGCTCAAATCCAAGGAAATGCTGCCATTCATTCCAGTAGGACTCAGGTCTCATCATAACTAATTTTTTTTGTCCCCCCTTCTTGTACACAGCTCATATCCTGTCACTCATGCATGGCAACAATGCTTTCAACACACTCATTTTCACAAGAGATAAAGTATTTTTAGATTATGGAATCCCCTGGAAAACTCTTTATTATCATATTGGAGTCAATGCACTTGGAACACGTTCCCATTCTTTGATGGACATAGTTCCAGAAAATACTGATTTAAAGTAGTTCTGCTTGAAAATCCCTTAAATAAAGTATTATACTGAACCTTGCTATTGACTAGGCTCTGTGTTTCCCCAGTTTTCTGTTTTACTTGATTTCTTCCAGGTATTTTTTCCCCTGTTGCCCATAATTTTTTACTTATTCAGTTTCATCTCACAGTATTTTAATCTGTACATTTGTCATAGAACTAAAATCATGAGCATTACTGCAGTGAGTTAAAGATTAAGTTACACTTTCATCGAATTTTGTGGAGAAAAGATGACTGGAATCTGAGAGGGTATAATGAATTCTGAAAATCAGTTTTTGTACGCTCTGTGCATGTTCTTGCTTCTGAGTGGAAGAGCAAGAGTAATTTCTCAATGTGTCAAAGCAAACTTCACACCACTGAGTAGTATCAATCTCACTTAAAACTGCTGGTGACATCTTGACTTGTTTATCATAGTCTCAGAAATAATGGCAAATTTTAATTTTTAAACCATATTACACAGTTTGAGAATGACTTAGGCTTTTGGATTATACAGTTCCATGAGCTTAAAATTGAAAAACGCAAGAAGTGGGGAACGGTAGGGAAGCAAAGCCCTTGTCTGGAAGAAAAAATAAAAAAAAAATGGTTTCTCCTTATTTCAGCTATGAATTGCAGTGTGTGAAAATGCAGAATCTGCTGTGCTGTACAGGTGGTCAGGCAGGTGGACGCATTCCAGGTAGGAATACTCCTACCCCAGCTCCCACAATTTACCACTCTGGTTAACAAAACCCAGCTAATTGCTGAGATGGGAACAAGTGAGAGACCAGAACTCACTCTGCAAATGCAAATGAACACTCCTGCAGCTTCAAGCATTTGTACAATAAATGTTTAACTGTTTATGGCTCCTGGAAAAGAGCCCCGAGGAGCAAAAGTATCCCCTTCACAGAACAGATGCAGTTTCCTTATTTGTTTGTTCACCTTGGGAAGATCAGGAGCTGGGAAGTCAAATCCCCCCAGGCAAGGAGTGCAAGAACTTGAAACCAAGTCTTGTAATGTAGCTTGGCTGAGGGCTCCCAGGGCAGAAAACTGACAACTGCACTTCTGACAAATTATGTGATGCTAGCCCCAGAATTTGCTCTTTTCTTTCTTCTTCTCTGTCTCCAATTTGATACCATTCTGTAAATTTAGGCTGACATTATAAATTGCTCTAGGAGGACCAAAATCACGTTTTTCAGCACACATACCTGTCACTTTTTTTTTTTTTCCTCACTTCAAACACCAGGTTGCCCAATTATTTTAACACTGTTGAATGAAGCAATGAATAGGCAAATAATGTCACTGGAAAAAGAGTACATGGAAATTTAATGGCATGTTTTATTGATGGGCAGATGCCTCAGATGTGTTTTTCTGCAGCAGATATAATTTTACTATTAGTTAATGCAAGAAATAGTAATTAAATTCTCACACTAAATTCTCAGTGTAATAGTTTATGTATATCCTGAAAACTAAAAATAGAAAAAAATGCCCAAAAGGAAACCGAAAAAGAAGCATTATTCCTTCTAAATAAGATTTCAGGATGTCTAAGCTATCCCATCTCCTCAAATATAGGTGGTGATAGCTGAAGACAGACCCCGTGCTGTCGCTCTCCCTACGCCTCAAGGTTACCAGTGCTTCACAAGCATTTGGTGTCAGGTCCCGGTGTCTGCTCGGTGAAAAGCTGTCCCTGAGGCCTGGATATTGAAAATACACTGAAGATTTACTCTGTGATGTGATCTAATGGCAGCCAGGCAGCAGCCACACAGCCACAATTGCTGCTCGCGGGCTGAGTTTAGGAGTGTCGGGGTTTTTTTGCCATGCAAATATGTCTGAGACTCCTGGTACAGAGATTATGCCCAGAATATTTATCTACATAAAAATCCTTTGAGATTTATTCACACAAAAAGCTTGCTGCATTTCTTACTCCTTAAGGAGTTTTATTGGATTATTTGTTTGTTAACAGGGACAAATTAACAGGTAACTCTGCACACTAATCAACGGAAAGGTAATAAAACATCTCGAGTAAAACTGAAAAGAAGATGCTCATAGTATGAGTTTAAATGTTTGTTTTCTCAAAAAAGGGCAGCCTCAAAACAGTAACAGCAGGCAACAACAACAGCAGGCAACGATAAATAGCATTTAACCTAAATCCCTGGCAAGCAGAATAAAGATTTCTCAGATCATTCCTTGCCATCCCCTGAGTCACTGACTGTAGCTGCTTTCCTGTGGGTCTCTGCAGCCAGCCCTGTCCATGAACCAGTTAACAAACATAACTGGCCCTTTTAACCACCATCATCTCATCCCAGTATGATAGATTAACATCTCTGCTACACTTTGAGCATTTTATTGGGCAACAGGATCATAGGAAACCTGAAATATTTGAGTTATAATCTTGACTCCTGTTTTTCATAATGTAGAACTCCATGGGTTAACCATCCAACACTGCATGGTTGGTTTCTGTGCCCTGAAGAAAGCATGTCTATTTAAACGTGTGTGCTAAAAATAATAATCAAAATTCCTATTCAGGGAGGCCAGATCTGACCAACACTTGGTTTCACCAGCAAGGAACAGTAGCCAATATTTCCTCTCAAGAAAGTGGATACTGCAACTGAAATAGAAACACTGGCTGGGAGTATTTCCATTTCCATGCATTGCTCCTCCAGTGGACAAGATCAGAACACTCTCTACAAACCATGAACCAATTAATGATCTGCTGTCACACATTATCATCATAAATGCCAAACATTTGAATCCCACATTTAATTTGCCACAGAGACAATGCTGATACCTCCACAACAGCTTTCCTTTGTGAATTCTAGCCTAAAAACTCCTCAGCAGCAGTTCATCAAGGTGGGATGAAATCACATCACTCAAATGTCTTCCACTGCTCATTCCCCCACCAGCCTCCTCTAATTTGCTTTGCTGCAAAAGGATTTTGTGATGGAAAGTTATTAAATCACCAAGCCCATGACTTCTTTGTCTTGACAGTAGAAGAGACTAAATGACCTTGGCTAATTTGAATGAGCCACATCATGCTGTATTGAGGCAAAAAAATATAGGAAAGACAGTAATATACAAGAAATTGGATGTTTGGATGCTGAAATGAGGAGATATCATAATACTAAACTATGCAAATTGAGCCTTCAGCCAGGCAAATAGAGCTCTTTACCAGCAGCTCTGTTCCAAAGCAAAAAAACTCAGTTTTTTGGTTTTTTCTTTTATTTTAATACCCTTTTTTTTTTTCTCCTTTTTGCCTCATAATCCAAATGGAAACCTTGATGCAGAATGCAGAATGGTCACAGTGGGAATCATTCCAAATGTTACCTGATGGTTCCAGCAGCCCCACTGATCCATCAGGAACTCTGGGAGAATTCCTGGGAGTTCCAGGATTCAGTAACCTCATGTGAGGCTTTGCACATCACAGCCTTAAGGGATGAGTGATTTAAAGCTTGTCAGAATAAATCAAATGAGTTCACAGGGAAGTCTGATGCAGGTGAGCATTACTTCCAGAAAAAAACTCTCATGAGAAAATGGAGGGACATTTATAACTCCTGACTGTTTCAGGGTTTTTTTTATTACACAACTTCACTAGGAAAAAAAAAATAAAATTAGGACTAGGATCTAAATGTAGGTCCATATCTTCCAGTCTTATAACTCTGCATCATTCTTGAAAGGTCTGAATTTTCCTTAAAATTCTGAAATTTGTATTTTCCTCTCTGGTAAATACTACTTAAAATTTCCCACTGTTTCAGCTGTAGAATGACCAGAACAAAACATGATTGAGCAAACAGTTATCTTCATCTTCTGATAACAATTCATTCAAAAAGCCTAAACAGAAAAACAATACTCTGATTATAGGCTGTTAAAACAGAACAGCTTTTGGCCCAAACTTCTCAATGTGTGTTCTGCAGTTTTTGAATACTAAATGATCCAGAGTTTGCCTTTGAATATTTCATTGATTAGAGACTTCAGAGGTTATGGTTCAGATCACAGTTAATAAAGATCCAGATAATCTGAAGGCTTGGAAGGATTCTATTTGCACTGGTATCTTTTGCAGTATTCTTTTAACATTTTCTGGCTGGAAAGCTAAAATATTAGCACAGAGATTCCAGGAGCTACTAAATAATAAGCTAGTTAATTAAAAAAGGAGACCTCCATATTCTGTAGGAGTTTTAGTTTCCTATAGCCCTAACTCAGACCAAATCCCAGTTTTGGCACACCACTTTCAATTGTGTGCCATATACAGATATATAAAACACTGATTTATAAAACTGTACAGCTCACCTTTGCAGCCCTATAAAAAAAAAAAAAAAACAAAACAAAACAAAACTAAACACCCTTTACTAAGATTAATGAGATTGTGACTATAATTCTCTAGATATTATCTTAATAATTATATCTAATGCTTTATGTAATCAAGGCCAGGTAATTCCAACTACCCCATGACAGGTATTTGTCGGAGCCATTCCTAAAACTTTCAGGAGGAAAAAAAAAAGAAGAAGAAAGGGTATTTTAGCCTTCAAAAGACCTCAGAATCAGACTGGGATAAGCTGCAGGCACATGAGCCCAGCTTTAACAAACCAGAGCCAGCCCCCCCAAACTGGGATAAACCCTGTGAAGGAAAGACTTGGAGCTAAAAAGTTCAGTTTGCGATAATTTGGCAGCTCCCTGGGGCAGGAGAGTTCTCAGCTCATTGCTCAGCTGAGCAGTAAAAGTGGCTGCAAGTGCAGCTGAAACAAAGGCCTGGCTCTCCAAAGAAGCCTGGAGAGGTGTGTCAAAGAAAGAAATTTAATTGCCAAGAGCAGATCTGGAGCAGTCTCCAACTAGAGCTACTCGAGCTTGGCTCTGGGTTTGGCACTGGTAAATTTTATCTGAGCTTCAGCAGCTGTCCCAGGAGCTGATGGGTGTGAACCTCCCATTCAGCAGGGCTGGATTGTGCTGGAATTGTTGGGATTTTCAGAAAGCTCAACAGCCCCATATATATAAAAATAAAATAATGACAATAATTATTATTATTTTTATTTTGTATATTATGTATATATATAACCCTTCCTTTATAGGAGACATTATTATATATTTTGATTTCTCCCTTATTCAGCCTCTCTAAAGCATTCTTCAATTAGATAAAAAATGAAAAGGGATCCAAACTGACCAAATACAGATGTCTTATCACTACTGTATGCTCTGAGGTCCAAATCCAGGGAATTACACACCCCTTTCTCCTCTGAAGGACATTGGAATACATAATGTGAAACAACCATGCGCAATAAAACATTTTTTATTTCATATTGCCACAACCTCTCCTGAATTTATGCATTGCATTCACCTGCAAAAATGCATATGTGCCTGAAATAAAAGATGATCATACAGGAATGTCATTGTATTTACTACTATTCCCTTGAAATTTCCCATACATCACCATTTCACACTGGAGCAATGACCATATTTCCCCTTGCCAGAGAAAGGTGCAGGCCTGAATACAACTCTAAAAGATTATTAATAATGAATTCATGTGAGCATGTTAAATTTAGAGAAAGAAAACAGAATAATTCCACTTACTGCATGATTACCGTCCATTAGTTCTTAGAGATTTCACCCCTTTGGAGTTACCTGTGCCCTGAAATGGGCTTTGCCCTGGTGCCACCCCCCTATTTCCAACCACAACTGATATTCCTGGTGCTTGGACTGTGACTCATTTACACAGAACTGTCAGTGTCCCCAGCAAGAAATGATTTTAACACAGCTCTATGACCAGCTGGGCTCCTTGAAATTCAGTATTGAAAATTGCTGTCGCCTTCCTCGATCACAAACTTCACATGGCCACTGTTAATTACAGCACAACTGATAATGCCACTCTTGTGAGAAATATAAAGGAAAAGCTAATGGTTTGGCTGGATTTCTGGAGCAACTTTGCTACTTTTGGCCATAAAAATGAGTTCAAAACATGACATGTGTGTTCAAGACTCAGAAAGTAATGAGGAATGACTGAAAGGTCACCCAAACATTTTTCTGATAAACAGAAACATAAATATATAACTTTTATATATATATAGAGAGAGAGAGAGAACAATAATTACAACTGTAAGGAACTCATACCAAATATTTGATATATAGGAATGCAACATAATGATACTTTAGTTGCCATTGTTGGTAACAAACTACAGGATCATAATGTAAAATTATGGTTTCTATATTCTTTGGCTGATATTTTCACTGATATTTCCACTGATATTTTCAATTCTGCCCCCACTAAGCAAGTAAAAATAGGGAATTGCCAGAAAAATCAATATTAATGAGTTGTTAACCATTTCCTAGATAGTGACACTTCATTATGTAGGTGTTCTGTGTGATCTAGCAGAAATATTTACTTAGAATGTTTTACCAAAATCTATGGTGATTTATTAAAGCAGACATTAATTTTTCCACTGGGAAGCTTTCATATTCATGTATGATAATAAAGAAAGGAGTGGGAATCAACATGAACCTTACAAAGTGTATTTGAGCATAAATTAAAGGATGTGAATATAGATTGGGTATTTTATGTGCTATCACATTCCAAAATACAGGACACATGGACAATAAGAAAAGCAAACATATTCCATTGCCACTTAGATGGGATTGTACTTTTAGTCTTTATTTTTTTTCTGATTCCATTAATGGAATTAATAACTTAACATACAATAAAAATATAAGACAGTTATAATATAATAATTATTCTACATTGGAGATTTTTAATCCTCAGTCATTTAATCCAGAGTAAGTTACAGAAAACCATGAAATATTGAGGAACATAAATTTAAACAGAACCTAATGAATCAATACTATTCTCTGAAAAACACTCACCTGCAACTTCAGAAAGTTTCAATAGAGGCCAAAAAGTGCTTTGGCCAGTTTAACTTCTGGGGTTTTTTTTGGATGCAGGGCCCAGTGCTAAACCCGATATGCTGGCACAAATTTTGATTTTGTGTAATGCTCATTGAACAAGGACTATAAAACAGTTGAGCCTTCAAGAAAAGAAATGATTCCTATCACTGTGAATAAGAATTTTCATCTATTTTATGACAGCCTGTATCCTCACCTGGCTAGATAAAAATAACTATTTGTAGTTTTGTGAAGTCAGCAGTATTGCACTGATTAATTCCAGATGGCTTTTTTTTTTTTCTTTCCAATTTTAATTTCTTTTTTCAATGTGGCTTATTTTTGGTGTGGGCTTAGATTTCACTCTGACAGCTCTGAAAATATGTCCGCATGAAATTTTAAATTCTAATTTAACTTTTTGAACTCTACCATTAATTGCATCTTTCAGTGTATATTGTCATTTTGCATTGCAGCAGAAGTCCCAGCACCTTTCTCTGGGTTTCTGGTTTGGAACATCAGATCTGTTGAACATCATCAACAATCATTCATCTGGAAATCTGCTGATTAAAAATAACTGATTCAAGGTATCCGAGATTTGGCCCTAAAGCTATCCCCAATGCAGACCTCAAAAAGTCATCTCAGTTTGAGCTATTGAATAGTTGACCTTCACCAATTTTTTTCTGTTTAAGATTTCTCATTGTCAGAATTTTGTGACTACATTATTAAACAGTAGATTAATTGCATAAACCCCTTCTGAAACAAAGTCCTCCATGAAAAATAATGCTCATAGGAATTTTGATATATTTTATTGATATATTTGATGTATTTATTGATATGTATTGATACATTTTATTTATAGTGCTCATAGCAAATTTATATATCTTTCAGTGGTTTTCTTTGACTTTTTGGGGTTTTTTTGAGCAGAAGTTATAAGGAAAAGAAAATTCATTGTGGCAAACATTGTTCGTGCTGCCCAGCTTTTGCTCAGCAAAGTTTCCTCATTCTTCTTTTGACAGAAGAGTTTCCATCATATAAGCTTAGTAACTAATGCAGTAAAAGTCCCAAAACCTCTGTGTGTTTTCTACTTGCATTTGGTTCACACAAAATATTTTTTTAAATTAACTTGAAACATGTTTTAAATCAAAATAAACTTTATCATTAAAATATGGTTCTATCAGTTTGCTTTTGGGTGTTTTACACATATTCACACACACATATACACTTATATGTATTCCCAAGGAGTAAATTCTGGTTCTCTTTGAACCCAAAAACGAAAATGCAGTGGAAGATGCAATTTAAAAATTAAAGCAATTTTCACTCACCCCTGCAATGAACTCCTTCGTCATAGCCATCAGAGCAGTCGTAGACCCCATTGCAGAGCTGGGACAAGTGGATGCATTTGTTGGTGCCAATGCAGCTGATGAAATTCGGGCTGCACTTGAAATCCACCTCCTCAGGACCTAAAGAACAGATGGAAAATTTCTCACACATGTTTTTACATGTGACAAAGAAAGTTCTGCACCTTGTTTCCTTTTTAAAGCTAAGGGCGACACTCTATGTATGAGTTCATTTTGAAGAATGTGTTCATTTGGTAGACTTTAGGGCCTTGTTATCACACATAAAGTCACCAAGAAATAATTAGTGCAATTACAAATCAATGGCTTCAAGGATTATTTCCTAAAATACAGGTGTTTTGCAGTTGCTAAAATAATCTTTGCAGACACTAAAAAGCATTATAAGATTTTCAACTGACCCGTGAACATCCTATCAAGAGTCATAACAAGAGTAATATGTACCATATTTACTTCCACTGTTGTGCTATGCAGATAATTGCAGATATTTATGAAAATACATATAAATGTCACATCTTTGTGGCTGCATAAGGTGAGAGAAAGTGTTGCTCCATCCCAGGAGACTGCCTCAGACACTGCACAGTCCAGGATGGAAGGGGGAGGATAAGGATGCTGTGATTGCTCCCTTTGGGATATCTGCAATCACTTCTCCTGTCCCCTTTTCCCTGAAGTGTTTGGTTCGGGGAGCTTTGAGGGAGCTTAGGGACTCTTGAGAATCACTTTTGTTTATCTCTTAGAAATGGTTCTGACTGATAAAAATTCCCCCCATAATTCCACACTATAAAGACTTTGAGATTTTGAACACAGCAAAGACCATTTAGAGGTCTGAAGGGTTTGGCTCAGTTAGAGGTTGAACAATAATTTACCCCTTGTATATCATTGGCTAATCACAGACCCAAGGAGTGGAAATTTTTTAGGAAAACCTCCTTGATTTCTCACGTGGGATCCTTGGGTCTGTGCAGTTTGCAATAGTCCTTTAGGGAAATCCATCCTTGCATGCACAGTGCTCAGTGCTCAAGTGCAAGATGCTTTCACCTCCCTCGAGGCACTAACTCCAGGAGGAAGGACAGAAATCACTGGCAGTAGCTGAAAGGTCTCTAATTAACAACTTGGAAAATCTCAGCTTTCTCTGGTCTTGTCTCATGGAGTCAGCAGGACAAACCATTTGAGGGGAATCTACAACTTCTACAACAAATGGAGATGCCTCTCAGCACAGACCACTGAATAAAAAATCTAATATACAAAATTTGTCCCAATTAGAAAACCTCCAACAGCACAGGGCCGTGCTGTCCTTCCCCAAGCAAAGCAGGAGCCCCTAGCAGGGCCCATCCCTTGTGCAGGAAAAAGGAATGCTGTGCCCTGCTCCCTCCTCTGCCCTTCCAGCTCCACTCCTGGTACCCTGAGGGACACCAATGGCATCCTTGAGGAATTCCTGATGAACAGGGACACAGCACGCTGGCTCTAGGCATGGAAAGTTAATGCTTGTGTGCATGAATGTGCCTTGTCTCAAAGGATTTGTGTGCTCCCAGGATGAAACACAAACCATCCTCACCATTCTCCAGGTTAAATACACGCAATTCAGATGTAGAGGGATTAAAATGTTCCACAAAGTAACATATTCCCTGCATTTTTTAGTAAAATATAAGAAGAACTTAACAACAAAAATTCAAAATCTCTCCTGGACGTCAGGATTTGCTGACTATGGTAATGAGAAAGAGAGAACCACAGAGTTTGGGTTTGAGGCATTTTATTGCTCATTTTGTACCCTGGAGGCAGGACATTCATGCCATGAAGCATCCCATGTACCTACAACCCCTGGCAGTGCCAGGACTCCTCCAGGACTGCTTTGACTCTGCAGACCTTTCAAGGAAGAGCAGAAATAAAGCAGCCCAAAGCTCAGTGCCAGGTAGGTCATATAAAAACACAGAGTTTAATTGGATTCCCATCTCAGCTGCGTCAGTACTTGAAGGCACCTGACATGTAAATAAACCAAACTAAGTTTCTGATTTGCCAGTAATAACTTGGTTATTCTTTGTGTTAGAGCATCTGCGATAGAATGTGAGGAGTGAAAAGTCTTTTCTTCTAAAACAGAGAAAATTCTTTAAAAAAAACCCTAGATCTGTGAAGCATGTGAACCACGGTACCTACATTACTATAAACTTTAGATTACTAGAGGGTTTTCATACTTTAGCAAACAGAAAACTTGGGACCTGTGACCAAAACTATATAAACATATTTACGCATATCCTAAATTTAATGAGGGAAAAAAGGAATCTCTTATTAACATTTAAACCCTCAATAGACTAGTCTGACTAATAGACTTAATAGACTAGTCCTGTCCATCACTTTTTTGATTTGATGCTACTTGCTTTTAAAATACAAGATTCCTCCAGGACACAAACATTGTGCAATTCTAAACATATTCTCTAACTCAAAATACTAATAGAGGAGCTTCCAAATTAAGATTTATTTGATTAGGAACATAGGAATGGGACACTGAAAACTACTCCAGGAAGTATTACTCAAATTGTTCTGGTTTTGAGAGAAACTTTGTGCATCACTCATGAAAGGAGAAGGCTGGAAGTGATTCCCTTATTCATGTGATAAATTCATTTGTACTTTGACTTGTTACAAGCATCATGTTCGGAGGGCAACTTGACTTAAAAATGAAGACGAACTTCAGTCCCCAAAAGTCCTGGTTTATAGAAGTTTTGTGACTCTAAGTGGTAATAAGTCTCAACCATCAACCCCAGTAGAATAGGACAGCAGGCCTCCCTGCCCACAATTTCTATGACCTCTATTGAAAAAAAAACTAAAAAAATAATTAAAAAGCTGAATCAAGCTGCATGTTGTGATGCCTTTGAAGCAGCCCTTGCTTCTCCCACTGAATCCTTCCCAGCTGCTGCACTTTCTGAAATGTCTAATGCAAATAAAGAAGAGTAGCTTTTTATCTTGTTTACTCCTCTTCACTCTCCCTTTAACAGACAGCCACTTCTGGCAGTGTTATCAAGTGAACTTGGGGAAAAGGAATTTAAAAGTGTTCTTCTTCAAAATAATCTCGGTGTATTTTACATCAGTGCAAGAATGCTAAGAATATAAAAGACTGATGGTGTCTTTTCTTCCCTTCAAAAGACATAATAATTCCTAGCCTTGCCAGTTGGTGGAAAAATAGTCAAAACTACTGGCTGCAATTATGGTAATACAACATCTCGATGTTTCAAACATTCATCCTGGGACGCTGCTTGGAGGGCAAAGAGGATGCAAGCAGCTCAAGAGAGTCAGCTCAGGCAGCAGAATATCCAAGTGTTTCTGTCAGTAATTGTCTGGGAACAGATGGCTGAGGAATGGGGAAAGAGCTGAGCTGCAGAAGCCGAGCCAGGACCATGCGGGAGCCCCCAGGGCTATAGGGGAGCCCCCAGGGCTATAGGAATGCCCCCAGGGTTATGGGGAAGCCCCCAGGGATATGAGGGAGCCCCCAGGGTTATGGGGGAGCCCCCAGGGCTATAGGGGGGAACCCCAGGGCTATAGGGGAGCCCCCAGGGCTATGGAGAAGCCCCCAGGGCTATGAGGGAGCCCCCAGGGCTATGAGGGAGCCCCCAGGGCTATGGGGGTGCCCCCAGGGCTATAGGGGAGCCCCCAGGGCTATGGGGGAGCCCCCAGGGCTATAGGGGAGCCCCCAGGGCTATGAGGGTGCCCCCAGGGCTACAGGGGAGCCCCCAGGGCTATGGGGGAGCCCCCAGGGCTATGGGGGAGCCCCCAGGGCTATGATGGAGCCCCCAGGGCTGCAGGGGAGCCCCCAGGGCTATGGGGGAGCCCCCAGGGCTATGAGGGTGCCCCCAGGGCTATAGGGGAGCCCCCAGGGCTATGAGGGAGCCCCCAGGGCTATAGGGGAGCCCCCCAGGGCTATAGGAGTGCCCCCAGGGCTATGAGGGTGCCCCCAGGGCTATAGGGGTGCCCCCAGGGCTATGAGGGTGCCCCCAGGGCTGTAGGGGAGCCCCCAGGGCTATGAGGGAGCCCCCAGGGCTATGGGGGAGCCCCCAGGGCTATGAGGGTGCCCCCAGGGCTATAGGGGAGCCCCCAGGGCTGCAGGCAGGGCAGTCCCAGCCCTAGGGGAGGGGGTTTGGGCACTGGGTGCTTCCCTAGGGACAGGGCCGATGCTCAGCACTGATGAGGGTTCCAAGGCCAGGCACATTCCATGGCCAGGTGCACAGATTATTGCTGCTTTCCCTGAATCTCCAGAAAACAAGCTGTGCCCAGAGACAGACAGGCTGGAAATAGGAGAGAGGTTTAATTTCAGATCCAGATTGCTTTGGCTGTCAAATCACCCAGGAAAGCCATTTCTGATTTGGTCACACCAGGTCACAGGCACTGGAAGGAAACTGGATGATGCACCACTTCTACTGCGGACTCAGAGTGTGGAATATGACATCTAAATCTGCGGCGTTGATTTCAAAACTTTATTCTTTAAAATATCTTGATCTTAAAAAAAAATATCTTATTCTTTAAAATCACTCTTGGCAGCAAGAAACATTCTGCAACATGTGGTCAAAGATAAAATATCTGATACCAATTTTAATTGTGAGTGGTCTTCTCACAGGTGGGGGTTTTGATTTATTTTCTGCCCAGTTCATCATCAAAAAACAGGGTTCTCAAAAGTGCTTATCTTTTAGAAAACTTATAATCACAACATCTTAAAGTAATGTCTCTGCCCCTGCCAAGACAAGACATATTGTAGCTTAATGAAGATGTTGTTTTTATGGGAAAATTAGATTATTTTGTATTGGCTTTTGCTTTTTTTTTTTTTTTTTTTTTTTAACTTAAATATTTGAACTCTCACAAGAGGTTGAATACTAAGTATTAATTTCTGTAGCTATGAGTTCGTATAAGTGTAAACTAAACACATAGGGTATCTCATGGTATCACAACTGCTTTATAAAGTAAATTTTTACACAGACTAGAGGCACATTTCTAATACTAAGACTTTGAAACACTGAGATAAATGTGTGGAAAATACTTAAAATCCTTACTCTGTGCTGTCTCATATATCTGCAAAGAAAGAATTTCATATTTAATAAGGATTTATGCTGCATAAGTAACCCCTTATCCATAGTTACTTTTATCCATATGCTTCATTCAACCATGCAGACTGATAATTAATATAAATTTGAAGTCACCTTCAATCAAATCAGGTATTCAGCTGCCCATGTAAGGAGAATAATAAACATTTCCAGCAGGATGTGGATAACTGAAAAGAGCAGAGTAGAACAGCACAAGAAGTGCAAACTGTGACCTCACAGACACAGCATTTTATCTCCAAAATAACACTTCAAAGAAACAATAAAACCAGTGGCCACCAGTGGCTCTGTGAGTTGCCAAGTGAGCAAATGCAGCTCCAGCACACAAAAATCGTGACTTATGACCAAAGAAGAGTTAAGACTATAGAAACCAAAACTAAAACAAACAGAAACAAAAGAGAAAATGAAGAACTTCAGAAATCAGGAGATGCCTTTGAGTCACCCCAGTGTGACCAGCAGTTATCTGCGCTGGCTCCACTTGTCACACGCCTGGTGACAAGTGTCTGCTCTTTACCTGGGGGGGCCAACAGCTCCTTCTGCTCTGCACAGGCAGCAGAAAAAACAGCCAAACATTCCCAAATCCCATCAAAATAGCTACCTGAGCCAACTATTCCCGAATCCTACTGAAACAGCTGCCCCAACCAAACATTCCCAAGTCCAACCATAACAGCTACCTCAGCCAAATATTCCAAAATTCCATCAAAATAGCTACCTGAGCCAACTATTCCCGAATCCTACTAAAACAGCTAACCCAACCAAACATTCCCAAGTCCAACCAAAACAGCTACCCCAGCCAAACATCCCGAATCCAACCATGACATCTACTCCAGCCAAACATTCCCACTCTCATCAGAACAGCTAGCCCAGCCAAACATTTGCAAATCCAACCAAAAGAGCTAACACAGCCAAACATTCCAAATCCAACCAAAACAGCTAACACAGCCAAACATTCCCAAATCCAACCAAAAAAGCTAACACAGCCAAACATTCCCAAATCTTAACAAAACAGCTAACCCAGCAAAACATTCACAATTCCATTAGAACAGTTACCCTAGCCAAACATTCCCAAATTCCATCAGAACAGCTAGCCCAGCCAAACGTTCCCAAATCCAACAAAAACAACTACTCCAGCCAAACATCCCAAACCCTACCAAAACAGCTACCCCAGCCAAACATCCCAAATCCAATTAAAAAAGCTACCATAGCCAAACATTCCCAATCCCATCAAGGACTTGCATGGATCACCTTAAGCCTCCTCTTGAATCCTGCGCTCAGTTTTGTGCTCCTCAGACGCGACAGACTTTGAGGGGCTGGAGCGTGTCCAAGGAGGGGAATGGAGCTGGGAAGGGTCTGGAGCACCAGGAGGGACTGGGGGATCTGGGAAAGGGGCTCAGCCTGGAGAAAAGGAGGCTCAAGAGGGACCTTCTGGCTCTGCACAACTCCGTTTGACAGGCGCAGCCAGGTGCGGTCTGTCTCTTCTCCAAAGTAATACGACAATAGGAGATGGAGTCAATTTGCACAAGGGGAGGTTTAGATTGGATATTGGGAAAAAATTCTGCCTCAAAACGATGATCAGGCACTGGAACAGGTTGACCAGGGCAGTGGTGGGGTCACCATCCCTGGAGATATTTAGAAAACAATGCGGTCCTTGGAAACATGGCTTAGTGGTGAACACAGTGGTGCTGGACTCAATAATTTTAGCAAGATTTTCAGACCTAAATGATTCTGTGATATATAATTTTTTTTTCAGTCAATAACACATAATAATAAAGAAAAAAATCCACATTAAAATTCCCTTCCAAAGGATGGTTCTCAATTCTGTGCATTACAGCAAGAAAACAGCTCAAAATGTTATCTGGCTGTAAAGCTTAACAAGGCTCACAGTGGCTCACACAACTCCCATTCCTGGACTCCTGTGACACCCTTAGCACCACAATTGTGCACAAATGAACTCACAGGTGCAGCACTCAGCACATGGATATTGGCTTTATGAGCATCACACTTTTAGAGTTACGCTCTGCACTCCCCTTCTCCTCTGTGTGGATTTGTACACACCAGACAAGCAAACAGCAAGCCAGTCTAAATCCAATATTACACAACAACTTTGATTTTGGAAATACTTCATTTCAAACCACAATAAGGGCTCTGTCAGCTCTGTTTGAGATGCCTTTTCAGCAAACACTTCCCCTCTGGCTCTGTTTCCTGCTCACTGCTTTCTGTGTGTCAGACACTTGCTCATCCTCGCTGCACAGATGTAAATAATTAACAGAGCCACAGGACTCATCCTTCCTCCTGTAATGGAGCTGATGGCCTCTGGAGACAGGGGCAAAGCTGTGCTGAAGGTTGCACAAAAGCTGATGGAGAGGAAAAAGGAGGTGGAGGAAATCTGTCTGCAACAGCTCAGGGGTGAATCATTATCCAAAAACCCCTCTGGGCTGTCTCAGGCTGCGGTGGGGCTGGAGGCAGAGCAGAGCTCCTGGGGGCTCAGGCCAAGGGCAGCCACCAGAACTGGGACCTGAATTAAGTGTGGTTTCCACCTAACATTAGATGTTGCTACTAAAGCTATAAAAGACATGCAGGTATTCAGATTTTTAATAGTAAAATCAGCTCATGAACAGCAAAGTCCATCTATATTCCTAAATGAAGTTGGATTTTTGCGTCCCTAAATTATCTCAAACTAGAAAATTCACTTAGCAAAGGGAGAAAAGATCACCTCCTCAGCCAACCTCCATCTAATGCTACCATTCAACAAAACCCTGTGGCATTTTTTTCACTGAACAGCTCTAAATGTAACCATTTCTGGACTAAATACAGTGACAAAGTGTGTTTTTTAGGTTTGGGGTTGGTTTTGGGTTTTTTTGGTTTTTTTTTTTTTTTTTTGAAACAACAGTCAGGGTGATCAGTGAAATCCATGGCCACAACTGGAACACCAAACATTACCTCACCCACACTGTTCTGGTTACAGAAATAAACAAAGAACAAATGATGGGAAAGAGAAGAGGAAAGGAACCGAGATTAGTGGATTTGTGTAGCCTGGGGAATTCCAATATTCATTCTCTCAGTATGAGGAGATCAATGTAATAAATAAATTAATACATAAATAAAAATAAATATAAATATAAATAATAAATATAAAATATACGTAATATAAATAATAAATGAATATAGTGCTCAAGCACTGCAACACTGTACCAGAATGAAAATTAAGTTCAGGGGAGAGGGTAACACAAACACCTAACTTTACTTTATAGAGGAACTGACAAGCACCTACAGCACACAATATGTTTGTGCTTGCATTTTTTTCTGATGTCAGTGAAAATTATCCATTCAAAGAACTGATGAGGTTGGAATGTCTACTGTTATTGTCAGCAGGGTTGCACCTCTATGCAAACTGACATCTTCATTCCTATGGAACAGGTTATAAAAATCCAGCCTTTACTAAAGTCAAGATTAATATCCTCATTTTTGCCATTCTGCTTAAATCAGAACCTTATTTCTGCTGCTTCATATGCACATAAGACCTACTACCATGCCAATATGGTACCTCACCTTTCCCATTCCCCATTCCATAATAACCTCAAATTGTGATATAGAAATAAGGAACACGTCTTGCATAGTTTTTACACTTCTGATATGGCTTAGATATTCTTAAATTTCACATTTCACCTTAAAATTTTCATGTCAAATTGCTGTAAATAAAAAGATGTAGCCTTGTGATATTGGATAGTATGGAAGATAAAGCATCATCTCACACAAGCTAACAAAAAACCCTCCTTACAGTCAGGAAACACCAACCCAGATATTTACCTGTAGAGAAAACTGGTTGGGGCTTGGAAGCAAGAACAAAGAACCAACAAGAGAACACATCTAACATGATTTTTTCTTTAAAATCAAATCTCTGTCTATTCTTGCAAAGCTCAGTGTGGCAGTACCTTTTTTTAATTAAAAACAACAATAAAACAATTCTTGCCATTGCAATCTTCCATCACAATGGTCCAACATAATACAGTTAGGCATCAATGCATTTTATATCTTGTTCAATGACCACAGCTTGAGCTTGGGCAATAAAAATTCCCATAGAGATGAGAGAATTTGTGCTCTTTGCCACAGACCCTAAAAATTAAAAACCTATTTAAAACATTTACTAAGCTCTTGCATGTAGAATGTATCAGAATATAAAGGGAGGTCCTGGTATGTACCAACATCAGCAAAGCCATTGCTAATTTATATTCCCTGGTTATTTTTAAGGAATGGCTTTGCAAACATTTGTCAATGATGAGGAGAAAAAAAAAAAAAGTATGTTCTCAGGAAGCAAAAATAATTAATATTCTTTGTACTTGCAGGGACAAAAAAGCTTTGCTAATGGATTTTTTGGTGATTTACTACAACACACCACAGCGATAATTTATGATCAATGAAGTAAAAAATGAATATTGTCTCATGTAGATGGTCACTCCTCATTAGTTATAAGGAACCTATTTTTAATTTGGAGATTTTGATTTAATTAGTGTCACACATCTCAGGGCTGTGCTGGAATGCCTTGGTGTCTGTGTGTGGCACAGCAGTGGCTGCTGCTGGGGCTCACTGAGGAAATGGCAGAGGTGAACTAAAGTGTTAATTACCCAAACAATGGAAGTACCCGACACCAGCAATAGTGTAACACATCAACACTCACCTCATGGATGTTTACACAGCCAAAGTGTATAAATGTCACTTGTAAATGTTCTTTATGAAGCAGTGAAATTGTGCAATAAAACAGCTGGATGCAGCGGCCGTTCTAGGCTGTGCAGCACCCCAAACAGGCATTTTTAAAAGTCTGTTTGGCATTGTAAAAGTGTGTGTGACACATTTACACACATCATCCCTCTCTGCACAGACCTCTCCATCGAGTTCCAGCTCAGCACAGAAATTGTATCAAAACAAGATCCCCTTAGGAGATTTTTAGGGGATCACAGCAATAGCAAGCTCTGATGGAAACCCAATGCTTGCATCTTATGAACGTTTATGCTCTCCCACACAACCTCAGCGATGTCTATGGACTGAGAAGGAACTTGGCAAGCTCGCTTTTCCATCAGCACCACTGGAATTCAAACACACAAACAGTTCTCAAGCCCTAAATAACACAAAAAATTCACATGATTGGACGAAATTTCTAACATAAGACATTTTTTAAAACAAGACAGGGCTAAAACATGCATTGATACTTTAACTCCTAACTTTAAATGGCAAACCACAAGTTTTCATCTCATTTGCAAGACTTTAAGACTTTACAGTAGATGATGTTAGTATCAACGTGGATGTTTTATTTATGATTTTGGGGTAAAAAGTTTACCATTAAAATGCTGTGTTCCATAATCACGTGAAAAATTTGCTTTGTGGGCCAACACTGTCTAAGTATTTCAGCTTTAAAAAAAAATCTGTATTACTTATTCATTTTAAAGATTATCTTATATGCTTAATTCAGCTTTAACACAGGAACTTGGAAATAGTTCTCATGCATTTTTAAACCAAGCTAGGCAGTTTGCAATCATAAACTTATTCATTTTTATTTTGTACACAGACATATAAATTGCATCCAATTAAAGTAAGTGTTTTACTTGTTTTTTTTCTTACCTAGTCATGCACTGAAAGGATGAGAACCAATTTCAATTGCTCTACGTACAGAATATAACACTATAAAAGATTGAATCAGCTTTGTTGGAGTCTACAGAGCGTCAAAAAGATAGAAATGGCAGAGCTTTGTGTTGTGTAGACACTGAGGATCCTATTTGATTGAGTATTGGCCCATAACTATAAAGTGACCTGGGATTTCTTTCATTTGGAACAAAAAATAACATATGTTGGTGAGTATGTCACAGTAAAATTTCCACCTCTAACAACATCTATGTGTCTTCCCTTCCTTAGTGATGAAAATAGGAGAACAAAACCACAGATGGGCAAAAAAAAAAAAAATTAGAACAACTGGCAAAAGAATGCTGTGTTGCTTACAGGAAATGTGAATTAATAGTTCTTACAGACTTCTAAAAGGCTTTGTAGTGTTACAGGTACTGCAATTCAGAGAGAAAAATAGTTTCTCATGTTTACCAGCAAAAAATTAAACAGCTTTCCCTGCTCATTTTAGTGCTCTTAGAATAATTCTGAAGAGGCATTATCGCAGGTGAGTCAGCCCTGGCTGTATCAGCGTCCCTACACAAAACCCAAAGTGCCTCCTGCGGGCAGCGGACAAAGAGCCTGTGCCAGACACACCACGGGCCTTTTTAGCCCTTTCAAGGCAGATCTTCCCCCGTTATTGGGCAATACTGATGAAATTCACGGGGGAACCTCCAGCTCATCCAGCTGCATTCCCTCTGGAAGAAGATTCTGCTGAACTCAAGGCCAGGAGCAGGAGAATCTCCAGACCTGATCCTCACCCACCTGCCCAGCAGCTCCTGGAGCTTTCTGCAGCGCAAATTGCAAAGAGTTGGAGTGCCCAGGGTGTGTCTGAGCTTCAAAAATGTCCTTTTTTCAGTTCAATTCGGTATGATCATGTTTGAAACAGAAATTGTTTCTATTTGATTACTAATTGTTACTAACAGAATAGTCCAGAACGCTGGAATTTCCAGGAACCACCTGCCCAGCAGCTCCTGGAGCTTTCTGCAGTGCAAATTGCAAAGAGCTGGAGTGCCCAGGGTGTGTCTGAGCTTTAAAAATATACTTTTTTTCAGTTCAATTCTGTATGTTTGAAACAGAAATTGGTGTTTCACCACTAACAGAATAGTCCAGAACACTGGAATTTCCAGGAACCCATGCCTGGCTTGCAGCAGAATCCTCACCAGGGGAAGGGGACTGGGGCATTAAGTCTGAAAAAGCAGAACAATTTCATGTGAAATGCAGATAGATGCATTGGGGTTAAAAGTATTATTTGTAACAGAATCCTCACCAGGTGAAGAGGACTGAGACATTAAGACTGAGGAAGCAAGAATAATTTCATGTGAAATGCAGAGAGAATATATTTGGGTTAAAAGTATTATTTCCCTGCTGAATTCTGCTCACCAGACATTTTCCCCCTCATCACCAACAGCACAGCTTCTCAGAGCTGAGCATGTAGATATTCACTGTTTATTTATCTACTGTTTGTAGATATTCACTGTTTATTCACTATTTATAGGATATTTTCCACCATGTCCCAGAAGAGCTGAACACTTCAGAGGACTCAAGAGCAAAGGAAGCCCAGGAGTGCAAGGACTTTGACAGAGGGAAATGAATGAAAACAGCCAAAATGCTGGAAGACAACAACCAAAAACACATTCAGCTTTCCACCTTTTACCATATCTGGCACCATTTTTTCTACAACTAATAATGCCAAAAAACTCATCTATTATCTCAATCTTCTGTCTCTCCTCTTCTCTCTTCAAAAAACAGTGCTGCTAAGCCATGAAATTCATCATTTCTGACTAAGGAAATCACTTCCATCATGGGGAGCTTCAGAGAGTGTTTACCAAGAAATCCAGCCGTTATTGGTACTCATCAAGGTCAGCAGAGAGGTGTGTGTCACAGAACAATCTTTAAAAATTATGCTCCAAGATGAGAAAACATCCTTTTGGTTTATTAAAAAAGACATCTTTAAATGAATCCAAGCCCTTATTAAAATCCTGTGTATAACTTAAATTGCCATTAAAAAAAAACAACCAAACAAACAAAAAGAAGAAACAAAACCAACAAAATTTGCATGAAATTAGGAAATAAAATCAAACCTCTTCCATATAGATCTATGAAATGGTCATTACAATGGTAATTAGATTACTTAGTAAAATTACCAAGTAAAACAGACATAGAACAAGCACAACAATTTTGTTCTACATCCACTATTTATAGAAAGTATTTTATGTACCTGAACTCAAAGTTTATGGTAATAAACTAATTGTGGGGTAAAATTAGTGTGTTGAAGATAGAAATGAAGATATTTTTCTATTTTTAAAAGAGATAAAAGACAGTTTGTGGAAAGCATTTCCTCTCTTTCACAATGGGACTAGTGGTGGAAAGATTTCCAGATAATTGCAACAGAGTGCACTGATGATTGCTGTTGAGACTATTTCCTCCAATATTGGGCTTTAACTGTCAAGACTCGAGATTTAAAACTATATTCAGGTGAATAGTTGTAATGTTTTCAAATACCAAACCCAAGAAAGTGTCAAAATGGTTTATAAAGAAGATATATATTATGCTGGTTTTTATATATAATATTCTAAACCTTAGAACATGCTGCTTTGTCAAAATAAAAGTGGAGTTTCTGTCTAAAACTTTTTTTCACTGTCTTGTGCTAACATGTGACTCAAAAGCTAAAGTTCAATATTTAAAAAAAAAAATAAATTCCCGGGCCTATATTTAGCAAATATTCTAAAGTTCTTATAAAGACCTGTAAAAAAAAAAAATAGATTTAGACAGAAAAAGCATATAATTCTCCTTGTAATTTCATAATGGTTAAAAAAATATAATCTTTCTATTTTTGTTGAATATATAACTGTTAAATAGAGAGATGGTAACCTTCCCACTGATTTACATGTAGCAAACAGACCTGGGAGATGATGGTACGGAAATTTCTGGTATGAACTTGGTATTTTCAAGTCCAACTTTGTAATGAGTCCTCCTCTTCCAGGAAAGGGATGACATGAATTACATCAAACTGATTGTTTCTCTATTTTATATATAAAAAAGTCCCCCAAAAAAATTTAAGACATGGTTCCAAAATATTACCAGTGACTCAGTATTCAGTAATTCTTGCTGAGAATCAGCAGTGCCTAAAAAAATGGATAGGCTCAGTGCAGCTGGGAATAAGTGCTGCAATTTAAGTATCTTTAGAGTAGGGACATTTATTGTTCACTTGAAATAGAAAGCAGAAATTTTCCAGGAAAGTGGCAGTACAGAACAGATATTGGTGGGGTACTGGTGGTTTTTGGGTTTTTTTCAAGTCTACAATGGTTGACTAAATAATGACAGAAATTCTATATTTGATAACTACAGAAGAAATGGGTGAGTGTGAGTGCTGCCAAAATCATTTACAGACAGGTTCTAGGAGAAGTAACTCATTTACTTGAATATCATTTCAAGACATTCCTTTTGTGCTTAGTGAACCTATCTGCTGTGCTCCGGCATTTGGTGAAGCACAAAAGTCACTTTATTCTGATGAGAGCAGAGCTCAGAAAGAAAAGACTGTAATATTCATATTTTACCTGAATACATTCCTAAGCACTTTTAGGACACATCTATTTAAAGGATTCAATTTAGAGCCTGCTACACTGACAATGTTATCCTATTAATCTCCACAGTTTGCCTTTGTGCTGTATACTTCTGGGCTAGAACCTAAAAGGTAACAGAATTGTGTTCCTTTTCTTAGCACTGCTTGGTTTTCATCCATGCTCAACTCCTATCAACCTTGGACAGCTCCCACAAGAGCAGGATGTGATTTCAGCTATCACCCATTCAAATCTTTTTAACATTCAGCTTCTCACAGATAAATGTCTTTTATTTATTTCATATGTAAAACAGTCAATGGTGTCCACAGATAATTTGCTTAAAAAAAAAAAGAAAAAATATTTTGCAAATATTTGATTTTCTGTCTGTTCATTACCTCTCACACCTTCAAGAAGTTCTGGGTGTAGATCCAGAGCACATGGAGTGAAACTAGATGAAATTTGGACAGCTAAATTCAATGTTAAGACTGGAAAAGTCTCCTGAACTCCATGAGTGAAATTCACTTTCAGTTCAAAGCATTGCTGTGCAGAAGCGCCTTAAAGGGTTGGAAAGGGAGGTGTTTGCACAACACACAGGAGCATCATGGAGGAGATGAGAATTCAGCTGCCACAAACTAACTATAAAATATTTTTATTCATTTCCTTTTATCATTTTATTCATTTCCCTTTTTCATTAATTCCAGCTGGGATCAACCTGGGCTTTGAGGGCTGTATCTACATCAGTGCTAGCTCTTACTGCTCCAAGAGCAGACTGAATATTTTTGGTTTTTGCTGGGCAAAGACCTGAATTGCAGAATTTGTACTGTCCTTTAGTGTTTGACTGAAGAAGATGGAGTAGTTGCATTGCCACAGTCTCCTTTTCCAGACCTCTCCCATTGCTACCCCACAGCAGTTTGCTCTGTGAAAATACCTCATTTTCAAAAACAAAGCCTGAAGGGATCCAGTGTTGTGCCAAATACCCATTTTTGCCTTTCTAGTCTTGCTTAAAAAAAGGAAAAATGTCAGGGCCTCTCCACAGTAAAACCTGCATTTGTCCTGTGACTAAAAGCAGACACCAAAATCAATTGTGTTGGTTTTACTGTCCATTAGTGATGCTGGAGTCGCCCCTTCTGCCTGAGATTTCTCTGATGTCCTTCTAAGAACATCAGTAGCTGGGATAACATTTTATCCCCCTTCTGCTGATTCAAAAATGACGTTTCATTCTAGAGCCATTGAAATTTATTTTTTTTCCATTTTAAAAGAATGTAGGAATCTTTTTCTTCTTGCTGATCTTTGACCCAGATGTCTCAATTATAAAGAGTTTAAGTAAACAATGGAATTGGATGGAAGTATTTTAAATGTATCTTTTATTCATGCCCTTTCTCACAGATGCTTTTTTCCCTTTTTTCCCCATGCTAGATAGATTAAAAAGGAGAAGTCTACACCATGAAGAATGGTCTCTGTCTCTGGACCTCTTAACTACAACAAACATTCAAAAGGTGATGTTTCCCTTTCTCCCTGCTATTGTGCCTTGGATGCTTTTATGGAAAAAATAAAAGTCTTATATATATATTCAATATGCTGTTTGGAGGACCTTTCTCCCATTTTTGTTATCTCTGCCTCCTGGTGGTCTTTGTTTTTTGAGTTTTATTTTAAAAAATCCACTTTTAAGCATTTCTTTAGTCCTGACTCACGATCTGCTATTCACATGCCTTTACCTGGCAGCCACAGGCTTTACCCTGCTGCATTTATTTTATACATTAAAAGAAAAGTATTGAAGCTGAGATCACAATTTCAAAGAATTGGCCCCATTTTTCCTAGCAAATATATTGCCTGCTTTTCAGATCTATTCCTTGGAATCTTATTCCTCAACTTTGCCTGTCTCAAGGTAATACTCTCTTGTCAAAGGAACAATAACGAGTGACCTTCCCAAGCCATGAGCCAGCATCCAAACCCATTTCAAGGCCTTTATTTTGCAGTTAAACAGAAGTGCTTTTCTCACTTATTTTCATAAAACAACACTTGTGAGGCTCCTTGCTCCAGGCAATGGCTCATGTAAATATTAGTTTACAAAGTTTCTCCCCCTCACACTGCCTGCAGAGCAGCTACAGAATCCATCAGTCAGTACAGACATCAAGGAGAAAATAAAATGAAAAATGGAACTACTGTGAACGTATCTGCATAGACAAAGGAATACTGGAAGCATAACCCAGGATCAGAGGCAGAGAAAAATCACAAAATGTTTTGGCTTGAAAGGGACCTTAAAGATGATTTAGTTCCAGCCCTCCTGCTGTGGGGAGGGATGCCATCAAGAAACAAGAAAGTAGGCAACAGACACATGCAGCAAATGGGGGAAAATATAAAAACAAAGCCAATCCCCTCCAGATCTTCATCTGCTATAACATTTTTGTGAACTTTTTTTTTTTTTTAACCTGCAGTGCTTGCTGAAAGTCTTTGATTGATGAGTAGGAGAAAAGTTTCCTTCCTAATTTAAATGAGCTGAAAAAATAAGGTCTGACATATCTATATATTCAATGGATGTATTTGTATGTCCACAAATAGATAAATGGATCGTTTATTCCCTCCCATGAAGGCACCTTTATGTGTTGGAAGATAAACAAGAGGGAGATTTGTAGAGCTCCATAAAAGTCCCAGAACCCTGTCAGTACTCACATTGTTTCCCTGTGTATTTACTGGTGTGCAGACACAACCAGCTATTACCTGAAAGATTTTCAGTCAGAGCTCTAAGTGAACTTCTTTAGTTCCCAGTTGAGCTTTTAGAGAAATTGCCATGGTTTCTGAGAAAAAAGAAAAGAAGTCCTAGACTTAAGTAACTCAAAGCAGAAACCCATTTTTTTTAAGCTACTTAAAGTCTTGAGGCATTCTGAGTTCCCAAAAATCCATTGTTCTCAAGAAATTATTCAAAGCTTAAGCTTTACATCTTAAAATTTAGTTCATCAGATTATTAGAATTCTGTACATCCACTGCCAGGATTGGAACTGGTTTAAAAGGTGGATTTCAAGACGGGCACAGCTTTTGATTCATCACTGGGCTCCTTTTTTGGGGGTTATGTTACTTGCTGACTAATTGCTGTGCTGAACATCCTCCTCCCTGTTCCACACTTTGACTTTTACACAGTTTTGGGCAGTGTGCAGCGAGCTTTGCTTTCTGTGCCATGGGGATAATGGAATTCATGCTTGGCCTATTGTGCAGAGCTGCCAATTTCGCTCCTGCCCGGCTGTTTCATAGCATGACTTTTAATTCAGAGCAAATCTCTCCCTTTTCTGAACATGAACTGTGAATTATACAATTAGTGTCCTTTTATATCTGAAGAAAGAAATCTAAATGTTAACTAAATACAATTTTCCTCTTGATGTGTATTCACAATGGTGGCTCAGTCTTCTTAGTCCACCAACCACACACTATTAATAGCCCTTTTTTATTTTCCTTCAGACCTATTTCATCTCACTTCTAAAACTCTATTTACTGCTAAGATTTCATTTTTGTCTGAACACTTCCCATCTTTGTTTTCACCAGCTTCAGTCAGTGCCTGTGCCACAGCAATTCCAGGGAGGATCTGCATTTTACCATCACTCCCTCATCTTCTAGAAAAGCAGATTTCCCAACAGAGCTCAATAGAAGCAAAGGAGATTTTTGCAACAAAATGTAGGCACACTTTGGAATGCTCCCTTTTGTCATTTATAAAATTGTATGGCTTTTTTTAACTCGTCCTTTTCTAGTGAGAATTTTCCTAGGTTTTCAGTTGCTAATACTCATTAGCTGGTTTTCTATAACTTTTTTTTTTTTTTTTTATTTCCAAGTAGAAATGCAAAAGAAAGATGATTTTTTGTTTGTTTTGTTTTGTTTTGTGAACACTGTCCACAAAATGCTATAATCTAATTGAGCTGTCTCAACTGGAGCTGAAGAAACACATGAACTTGAGTTATCCACATCTTTAATGAACAATCACTGGATTATTCTGTGCTTTCTGATTTCATAATTTGCTCAATAACATTTAATTAAAAATTATATTTCCCATGCACAGCAACTACTTAAAAATTAAGCAGCTCCTCTTCACCAAAGCCCATATATTCCAACATCCCAGTGTAATTTTCTCTCTTGCACCAGTTCATATTTGTGAGACTATACCCAAAGTGCCTTCACTGCTCATTACTGCAGCTCTAGGACAACCCTGGTGAGATCAGCAACTAAAATAATTCTGTTTTGCTTTGTTTTTAATGGGCAAGCTGAGACTCCTTCAGCCTGTAGCTTCAATTGTTCAGCATTTCAGATCCCATCTGCTTGGTGCTGGACACATGCCACAGACAGATAAATACTCTTAGAAAGAGATGTGGTTGTTATTGCTTAATTCATCCTTTGGCTCTGCTTTATTTACACGGCAAGTCTTTCCTGGTTTCTAACCATATTTACCATCACTTGCAGGAAATCATCATCTTTTAATAAAGTTTGGGGGTTTTTTTTGTTTGTTTGGGATTTTTTTTTTTGCATTACTAATTATTTGGTGTTGTTTTTTTTTTTTTAGTACAATGAACTTAAGAAAAGAAATAATCAATTTCCATAAGGGCTTGGAACCTTTTACCTCCCATCACTTCTGATACAAGAGCAAGTGCTGTTATCAAGTAGGCAACTTTCAGACCAAGAACAAGTGATGCTCCAAGAATTATTCCAGCCTTGACAGACAACTCCAGCTCCCGGCCCCTCATGGACGCGTCAGGACTCAGTGAAATGAAAAGCAGTTTTCAATGGGGAGAAATTGATTTTATGCCTGCATAAAAATTCGCCTGCCTTGCCAAAACTGCCTATTGAAGAAGGGAGTATGTCACGGATATCTTTTATGAAAAATCCTTTCCTTGGGATTTTTCCTCCTGAGAAGCTGAGAGGCCTCAGGAACAAAATGTAAACAATGGTTATCTGCTGCTGTGGGATGCAACAGGTGCATCTGGGATTGGTCTCATGTTGGATGTTTGTCATTAATGGCCAATCACAGTCAGCTGGCTCAGACAGACAGTCTGAGCCAGCTGCCTTTGTTATCATTCCTTCCTATTCTATTCTATTCTTAGCCAGCCTTCTGATGAAATCCTTTCTTCTATTCTTTTGGTATAGTTTTAATATAATATATATCATAAAATAATAAATCAAGCCTTCTGAAACATGGAGTCAGATCCTTGTCTCTTCCCTCAACCTGATACCCTGGTGAACATGGTCACAGGAGAATTGTTTTTCTTCCAATTTTGGAAAATGGCTTTTAAAAAAGAGTTCTTCTGCTCTCTCTCTATTAGCTTGTTTTTCTTTTTGGGTTTTTTTGGGTTTTTTTGGTATTTTGAGTTTTTTTGCTTTTTGTTTTGTTTTGGTTTTTTTTGTTTTTTTGGGTTTCTTTTGAATGGAAGGGTATTTCTTCCAATCACAGCCTGTTGGAAAGCCAGAGCACAGTCGTGTGTGTGCACCCCCAGAACAGTCAAATTCTCCTCAATTCCTATTATGTCTTTGAGAGTTTCCCAGTAGAAAGCTGTAGCTGATTAAACCCCTCCTCCCTCCCTTGTGCAGTTCTGAAGGCACTGTGCCTACTCTTGGTTTTTTTTTTTTTGTTTTGTTTTGGTTTTTTGCTTTTTTTTTTTTTTTTTTTGTTTTTGGGGTTTTTGGGTTTTTTTTTAACAGGAAATTGGTAGGACGAAAACCCAGCAGTGTGGTGATGGTGATGCTGTGGAGTCAGGGCAATCTCAGACATCCCTTGAGCATGGCAAAGTTTCGTCAGGTCCATCCTGGAAGGCACCAGTGCCCCACGTGTTCCAGAAATGGATTATCTTTTCTGATTTGTGTAAGTGTCTCCAGCTCAGCCAAGCATGCCATCCTTCAAACCCACATCTGTTTTTTTTTTTTGGTGGCAAAGCTGTAATCACCAATTTTTTGGTAATCACCAGTTCCATCCCTTAGATGAAAAATTTTTAAGCAAGGCTTCTTGTTTGAAGGCTGCATCACCACAAGCTTCAAAAATTCAAGCAGGAAATATGAATTTCTTTACAATTACTGGTGCTGTGAAGGAATTGAATCTTTACAAGCTGCTTGTCCAGCTCCTATCTCACTTTTTCACCTAGATCTCCCTGTACCCTTGTCAAAAGTGATTTTGGTTGGTTTTTTTCTCTTCACCTAAAGTGATTTACAGCTTATCTATGTTCAACAACTGGGAAGACTGCTTGAGTGGCCTGACATCAGTTTCCATGCAGCTGGAGGTGTCCCTGTCCCTGTCACCGTGACCTGGGGACAGCTGCTGACACACACGGGGATTCCTGTGACTGTCACACCTGACTGGGATTGGCAGAGCTTCACTGAGCTGCTGAGCACACACAGGCTCCGGAGAACAAGTCCCTCAGCTCTGACATTTATTCCTTAGGCCAGCAAAACAATCAGGCTTTTGACCTGTTTTGGGGCTTGGTTTAAAGCCTAAATAACCCTGAATAAAAACAGTAAAGAGGGGGAAAAAACCCTCAAAAAACAAACAAAAAACCCCACCAACCAACCAACAAAAAACCCACCAAAAAATCCCTAAACAAACAAACAAACAAATAAATAAAAAAAAAAACAAAAAAAACCCCAGAAAATAAAATAAAAATTAAAAAACTGAAAGAGAGTAGAAAAAACTTATTTTTGTTTTAAGTCCTTTTCCAAACTTGGAAGAAAAAAAAAAAATATTCCTTTCTCCACAAGACAGTTTTGCCATGGCAGGCAAATTTTTATGCAGGCATAAAATGGATTTCTCCCCATTGAAAACTGCTTTTTGCCCTACCCATCTAAACCCCACATCTTCACCAACAAACAAATGATTTAAACAATTTGTTTAACCACTTTTAAATACAGTTCATGCCACTGAAATCTAAGAAAGTTCTCTGTAATAAAAGCAAACTAAAAAGGACAACACAAAAGCCAAACGAACTCTATAGATAAGGTATATCTGGTCAAACTTCTTAGTGAGTTAAAATTATTCCAGATTCTGACAGGACTACGAGATTTGATTTTTATTGAGTTCATTAACCCAATTTTATCAAAGTCCGTGTACATCTGACACCAAATGAGCAAGGCAAATGTTAACCCTTGCAAAACACAAAGTGTCAGTGCGGAGCAAGATGTCACAGTGGTCCTGAGGAGTTGGGATGAGTCCTGTCCCCACTGGTTGAACTGGTGGGAAGATGGAGAAAGGCAGGTCCAGCTGGGCTGTTTGGCTCCTCGTGAGAGGAAGGGAGAGCACAGGGTGGATAAAGAAACACCCCCACCATTGATTTTTTGTCTTTCTGCATTAGCTAAGGCATGAAGAAAGCATGTGGAAACACCGTTTTACACTGACAGGGACTTCAAAAAGAGAAAAGGCAAATGTCAGTGAAAATATAATGTATGTGGGATTCTTTTAAGACAGAAAGAACAGGAAGGTTGAAGAACAGTATTTACATTTAGAACATATAAAAGCTTGAGAGCACTGGGCTTGCTAAGTGTTTCAGTGGGTATAAGAGCAACAGCTGCTTTTGTACTGCTGACCCTTTAATGAAAAGCTACCAACTTTTAGTGAGAGAAATCTTTTCTGTCACTAAATCACTCAGCAAAAGCCACTCCTCATGTGTTTGTAACTGATTTTTTTTTAAATACTTTTGTAGAGACACACCTGATCTGGGTTCTTGGCAGAAAACAATCTTTAATCTGAACAAGCAATGTAATCAAATGACAAAAGTCACGAGCTGGGAGAAAAACAATAATAAAAATAATAATAAAAATCAGATATCCAAAAAAGCCAGAGTGAAGCAGCAAGTAGAAGACACAGCAACAAAATACCTCTGTGATGGCCTGAGAAATTATTCTACTTATTCAAAACTATTTATAAGAAGTTCAAAATGACAACTTCGCAGTTTGAAACAACATCCACAACTGCTGGACAAATCATTCACTTCCATATGGAAAACACATACTAGAACCACAGCACATTTACTTTTACATTAAATGTTGCTTTAAATTAAAGGTATATAAATTAAGGTACAATTAACTTTATTTTAATTCTTATGGAACAGAACCTTTCTACACTAACCTCACACATGAAATAAGGACAAACGGTTTAATATATTTATGATACTCACAGTTGCCCCTTGCTTCAAATAAAATGTTTACTGTACCATGACACCCTGTAATTCCCTCCAGAAATGCATATAATTATACAAACCACCCAGAAATACTAATGGAAAAATGTGAAAGGTTGATTTTGATAAAATCTTCCAACAAAGTGTAGATGGAGATTTCAACACGTGTTTTATTCCAGACCCTGAATTCCAGGAGGAGTTGTCAATATTGGTTGGTCCTTCTCATTTTTCTGAATTATATATTTAGCTTCATTTAACATAACCAATGAGGCTTTAATTTGGGAAACATCAGATGAGGGTTCCCAAGGGTGTGTTGATGGAGAGTATGTAAATTATTAAATTCAAGTAATCAAATATAGAGGAAAAGCAAAAAAAAAGCCTGCTAGAACATGCATAATTAACTGCACACTACGAGCACACACAACACAACTTTGGGTAATTTGTTTATTGGGCTCATAATTGAATTTTTTCTTCTGTTTAGGGCTATTAATATCTTCTAACCTTTCTGTAAAACACCTGATGTTCTCTAGTCCAGACTTTCGAGCGGGATGCTGAGAGGCTAATCCAGCTCACATCTGTATAATTGCATGGAGATTGCGTGGCTGTATCAGTTAATATTTGTTCTTTATTTATTTATAGCAACATAAATCACGAGCAGGTTGACAGAAATCAAGGCAATTACAGGGCTATGAAATAGATGCAGGTAAAGATGACCTACACCATTAAAACTGGGGCTCATTAAGGCTGCTTTTCAAGTAGGAAAAGTTGATGGATGACAGGGGGGCTATTTCCCAGGAGCAAAGTATCCCAGAAATACAGAACCATTTACCTGGCTGTAATGATCATATTTAGCCATTACTCAAAATCAGATTAATCATTAATGCAAGGCACTTGCCAGCACACACCTCTTACTTGCCATTTGATCATTTACGCATCCCATGGGGCTGCACAATTGGTTCCTCAGTCCCAGTGACATTCCTGCCCTGATCTGATCCCTCCTCAGTCAAACCACCTATGAATATCAGGTAACAGGGGTGTTCCTGCCTTTCCCTTTGCACAATTTTGTGAATGAAAGCACGATATTCTTATTGTGGCAAAGTGAAAAACAAATGTAAAATGAAAAAATAAAACAAACAAAAAAAAAAAAGGATTTTCTTGCAGCTTGGACTAGCATTTTTACTTAAACTAAAGATCAAATCAAGGTTTTTGCAGTAATTAAAGCTGAAGTCTTCAAGCCGCTACTGGGTAAGGAAAAAATAAAAAAGTGTACTGCTGGAGGAATTCCTTCAAACTTCCCTGTGCTCTTGGCTGTTCATTCTGTAGCTCCACAAGTGGAATAAGCAGCCCAACATCCCCCCTGTGTTTGAGCCTGGAGCAAGATTCTGTCCACTATTGTTCAGATTAACAAGAAGAGATGTAAAAATACAAAAAAAAAAAAAAAAAAAAAAACCTCTATCCTCCTTGCACCCCCACTGCCATTCCTCCCACCCAAATTTTGTAAAACTTCCTCTATATGACAATCACAAAATATGAGCAAATTGAAGAACTATGAAAATTTGTACCAATGCAACATAATCTCTATTTAAATTAATGCAGAAGGGAAGGATCCAAAATTGCCAAAATAGAAAAAGCTAGTTTTGAAAAACTGCTAAACATGTTTATATGGTGAACTTCCAGGGTATGGGAAGATCTCTTTTGTTTAACTAGGAACTGCACCATGAATTTTTCTTTTCTTTTCATTTAATAAAAATGTAACCTCATCTGTTTAATGAGACATCAAGCAAAAGCAGCAAGGTGATTATTTCCTAATGATATTTTCAAGTGAATCCTGATTTTCAGTCTATACTCTCTCACATAATTTGTTTAACCACTTTTAAATACAGTTCATGCCACTGAAATCTAAGGAAGTTCTCTGTAGAGTATCCACAAAGTAAGCGATAACTCAAATTTCTGTCCATGTACACAGTGACACAAGATTCATCAAAGTCCTACTTCTTGCTTATTTTTCTTAATTCACGTTAGAGACACTAAGACAGGGAGCTTTTTCTTACATTGGTAGCTGTCAAAAAGCTTTCCTAAAAAAAGAACCTGGGAGACAGTGCTGCATTTTAATTTCCATCTGATTTCCAAACAAGATATTTTTCTGTCTTACAGGCAAGTTACTTCAGAACACAATGGTGTGGAAGTGCCATTGTTTCAGCCTGATAAACGCTCTGCTCCCAGCTCCTCTATCCGCTCCTCTACTTTGGCTTTAGTGTTTAGTTCCTGTTGCTTTTTCTAATATTCCTTCACCCTCGGTATTTCTCAGATTATCTTGGTTTGGTCCTCTGCTCTTAGTTTTTGATGTGGGTTTTTTTGTTTTTCTGTTTTTTCCCCCTCTTGCTATCTACTTTCTTCTTTAATATATGACCAAGCAGGTTTTCTCTCCATAGTCCTGTTGCTTCTTAGTTTTTTCCCCCTCAGTTTCCACAACAGAATTTTAATCCAAGTTCTGGCCGTAGCTTGACCACTCATCTTGTATTGAGGAACATATTTCAAGACTATTTCTGCCCAGTTACCAAGTCCATATTAAATTTACCTAAAATATACTAAGGGCTAAATAGAAAATTCTTCACAGGTAGGCCCTTGACATAAGTGATAATCATTCACTCGATGATTCTGTGTGAATAAACTCAAAAAGGATTCAAAATCCTTGTCTTGAAGAAACTCAAAAAATTACATCTGACAGTATTCATCTCTCATTTTACAGCTTTTTTTCTCTCAAACATCAGAGTAGCATTTGGTTTCCACAAGTGTTTGCAGAAAGGAAAAAACTTTTGAATCTTTTCAGTGTTTTCTAAAAAAATTATTTGTTCAACAACTTTAAGATGCTCTTTATCTTCTCTCCATTGGTGAAAGTGTGGGATTTCACAGGAATTAAAACTATTCACAGCTCATTACTCTGCCGACTAACAGCGTTAATTGGTCAAATAATTATTTGCTAAGAACGTTTCAGCCAATTATCTTGAAGTATGCTGCTGGGGGAGAGGGAGGGTTATTTGTCAAGAGGATGCAGCTGCCAAACACATTCTGCATTATCATAAAATAATCTCTGTCTTTGTAGGCTGAGAAACACTTTTTTAATAATGCCTTTTTTTTGTTAAAAGGAATCTAAAGGAATCCCTATGCCAGCTCTTCCTTTTATCCAAATTTCACAATAACTTTTAATCTTAGAAATAGGCAAAAAAACCCCCAGAAAAGTCCAAAAAATCTTCTATGGGAGGCAATCCTACTAGAGTAGAAGAGGTAAGAGAAAAGATCTGTTTAACCTTAGTGTCGAGCTGTAATTGCACCACAGCTCCACTATCCACAGGAGAACCTAAATTCTCAGCAGCTGGTTACAACCAGAATGAAATTTCTTTAGAATAGGACCCATCTCTGGTGGCAACTTTATCTCTGCAGCTTTGTTTACTTCTCCCATCGATTTAGATCCAGAAGATAGGACTTATTTCAGTGATAAACTTGTGAACAATGCAGGCACAGTATTTATTCTCTTTTGTGCCATCTTTTCAAAAACTCATAAATCTTTTCATTACGAGCACACGTTCAAAATGTTTTCCTGAGATGCGCCCCTCAGTTAATGTGCCACATTTCATGGGACAAGTAGAATATGAAAGTTCAGGTTTAAAGAAAACATACTCCATGCCTCAACTTTGAAAATATTAAGATCTTGTAAAGTAATAACGGGTGAAGCCAATCAGAAGAGTATATACCAATTTCAAAAGACAATTTGCCAATCATTTACTCTGCTCTGAGCTGCTGTGGGGAAGTTCTCCTAAATAACAATAATTTGACTGGTAAATTGTAGAGCTGCAAAAGCTCCTCTTTGGCATCCCCATTAAAAGGCTTTCAGCTACTCCTTAGCTCACTGAATGTAGTTTTATTTTGTTTACTTGTTTGGCTGTAATTGCATGCAATTTGTAGTTGTGCCTTCCCTCTAATTACACATGCCACTTTTCCTAGTGAAAAAATGATGCAGCAACATGGCAGTCTAAAGATATATGTGGTGAAAATTGACAGATTTTCACTACTACACGTTTTTGATGTGTATAGGTGTCATGGAAAAGAATGAAGACCTAGCAGTGCACACAGATCAAAGCTGCTCCGTTTTGCAATGGAAATCTAAACATGCATTAAAATTCTTTTCATCTTAATGATCATAGTGTAATAAATACTTTGCTAAATGAAAACTCTTTCATTGTTTCTTTTTTTTTTTTCAGATAACTGTGTAGACTCACAACACTATAATTAGCTGGAATAGAAATATTTTGCAAACTTTTATAAGGTGCCCAGTGACCATGAGGGTTATATAGTGCAGCAATTCACATGCTGCACTTCATTAATTTCTAAAAATAGGGCTAAAATACCCAAATCTTTCAGTCACCACATGGATGCTTTTGATAATCCTTTCAGAAATAAATGGAAGAATACTTTGTTTATACAGAAATGGGGACGAGTTATATAGCAAAATTGTACAGTAATAGAAACAGATTTTAATGCAGTTCACTGAAATGAAAACATAATCCAGATTTTAAGAATTCCAAACCTAAACAATCCAGAATTTGACTCTGAACTAAGATTACTGCAACTGTGGATGAGAAATTATGAGAAACTGGAGGAAATCCTCATTGTCCTTTTGCCCAACAGATGAAGACAGACAACACCCTAAATACCAACTCATTAAAAGCATTTGGATTCCATTAGGGTTAAAGAAAGGGAAGTGAAGGAATAACACATCTGAAGCAAGTGGCCACACTGACAACATTTCAGTCACTTAGATAAATCGCTGCAATTTTAACAGCAGCACTCCTAACACTGCATAAAAAGGCATGAGCATGAAACCTGCTAACTACCAGCAGTGTGTGTGCAGTGCAGCCTAAATGCTCTCCTCCTCCAGCACACTGGATATTTGGAAAACATGGATTCAAGAGCTGGTTCTGCTCACGAGCCACTGGCCACGTTCATGTGATGGCAGCTAAATTACAGTTTATCTATCACATCACAGTCGCTCCTCTGTGTGTGTGCGGACATCTGGGTGCGGGCAAAACACACTTCATTCCCCAAGGGTAATGCACATGGGTTGGGCTTTCACATTTTACTCTCAGAAATGATGGAATATTCATACTGGTTTTGTTGCTCCTTTTTGATAAGCAGTAACTTCCTGAACCACTGCAATTTGTGTACGTGACCATGTTCTGACCAACCCACCCAACAGACTGTCCTCATTTTACAGATAAAACAGCTGAAACAATGGTGACAGATAAACTTCATCTCAAATCTGCCCCTGCTGTTTCCACACTGTCTCCAATTTACAGCCAGGCTTCAGTAGTCTTCCACGCTTTGCCTTTTTTAAACAATTCTTTTTGATCTTTTTAGCACTGTAATAATTGTAATATATGTGTGTGCAGATCCTTGTGGGAAGTAAAACTATTAAGAAATTTTACTAAAATAAAGCATGTCTGGTATTAGAGAAGTTTCACTGATGTGACTTTTATTGTTTTCCAATTTTATTCATATATTTTATCCCTCCCAACCCCAATTGTTATTCGGAGCAGACTTTTGTAATGCTATGCACAACCTTTTAGTGTCTCCATCAGTAGCTGGAAATGCTCAGAATGGGTAAATATAAAAATGCAGATGAATTTCTGGGCAGTGCCTGTCCATCAGTCTCTAACATTTCCATTGGCCAGTTATTTCTGTTGACTGGGGAGGTGGAGGGAAAGAATGAAAAAGCCAAGCCTTATTCAAATGCCTGAGAACATTCCCTTCAGAAACAAATCTCAACTGATTTCTCCATCAGCATTCCAACTGACCTCATAGAACAAACCTATTTCTGATTCCTCTGTCATCCACTGAGCATGGGAACAATAGATGTGATGGACAATGAGAATTTCTGGGGCAGGCAGGAGAGGAGAGCTGGAGTTTCCAGCTGAGCTCCATCCCCACCTCCCATCCTGTCCTTTACAGCACCTGTGAGCTGGCACAGTTACCACTGCAGTATTCCTGCTCTTACTCGGGCAGTAATTCCCTGATGAGCTGAAATGAAGCTCCCCCTTGTTTGGCACCCTTTTCCCCTGGCTGCACCTCCCTGGCAGAGGGCACCACCCTGGTGCTGTTGCTGGCAGCTGAGAGGGTTTGATCCCATCCAGAGGTGGGGCTGTGATCAGGGACTCCACCCTTGTGCCAACTTACGGCTGCTATCGCTGCAAAGTTGTGTTTTGCACTAATGAAAACATTTGCTCTGAGTACCTATTCACACATATTCTAAAAACTGATGTTACAAGAAAAAAAAACCAAAAAAACCCAAAAAAAACCCTTCATGCATGAAGGTTCTGTTTATATATACCTCTTTTCCCTAAAACTGATCTTGGCAAAATTATTATAATGAAAAACCTTCAGGCATGAAGCTACTGTTTAAATATATCCAAGTTTTTATCCCATATAGTCTAGTGAATCTATAAACCAAAGTAAGTTTTCTCCATCAGATCACGGGTATTTGGCATTCTAAGCTCAGCCACCTGTGGTGCCTTTCTCAGACTATTCTTTTGCAATTGTGGATTGGCTGCTTCCAAACGAACTCTATAGATAAGGTGCATCTGGTCAAACTTCTTAGTGAGTTAAAATTATTCCAGATTCTGACAGGACTATGAGATTTGATTTTTATTGAGTTCATTAACCCAATTTTATCAAAGCCCGTGTACATCTGACACCAAATGAGCCAGGCAAATGTTAACCCTTGCAAAACACAAAGTGTCAGTGCAGAGCAAGATGTCACAGTGGTCCTGAGGAGTTGGGATGAGTCCTGTCCCCACTGGTTAAACTGGTGGGAAGATGGAGAAAGGCAGGTCCAGCTGGGCTATTTGGCTCCTCGTGAGAGGAAGGGAGAGCACAGGGTGGATAAAGAAACACCCCCACCATTGATTTTTCTCTTTCTGCATTAGCTAAGGCATGAAGAAAGCATGTGGAAACACCGTTTTACACTGACAGGGACTTCAAAAAGAGAAAAGGCAAATGTCAGTGAAAATATAATGTATGTGGGATTCTTTTAAGGCAGAAAGAACAGGAAGGTTGAAGAACAGTATTTACATTTAGAACGTATAAAAGCTTGAGAGCACTGGGCTTGCTAAGTGTCTCAGTGGGTATAAGAGCAACAGCTGCTTTTGTACTGCTGACCCTTTAATGAAAAGCTACCAACTTTTAGTGAGAGAAATCTTTTCTGTCACTAAATCACTCAGCAAAAGCCACTCCTCATGTGTTTGTAATAGATTTTTTTTAATACTTTTGTAGAGACACACCTGATCTGGGTTCTTGGCAGAAAACAATCTTTAATCTGAACAAGCAATGTAATCAAATGACAAAAGTAATGAGCTGGGAGAAAAACAATAATAAAAATAATAATAAAAATCAGATATGCAAAAAAAGCCAAAGTGAAGCAGCAAGTAGAACACACAGCAACAAAATACCTCTGTGATGGCCTGAAAAATTATTCTACTTATTCAAAACTATTTATAAGAAGTTCAAAATGACAACTTCTCAGTTTGAAACAACATCCACAACTGCTGGACAAATCATTCACTTCCATATGGAAAACACATACTAGAACCACAGCACATTTACCTTTACATTAAATGTTGCTTTAAATTAAAGGTATATAAATAAAGGTACAATTAACTTTATTTTAATTCTTATGGAACAGAACTTTTCTATACTAACCTCACACATGAAATAAGGACAAATGGTTTAATACATTTATGATACTCACAGTTGCCCCTTGCTTCAAATAAAATGTTTACTGTACCATGACACCCTGTAATTCCCTCCAGAAATGCATATAATTATACAAACCACCCAGAAATACTAATGGAAAAATGTGAAAGGTTGATTTTGATAAAATCTTCCAACAAAGCGTAGATGGAGATTTCAACACGTGTTTTATTCCAGACCCTGAATTCCAGGAGGAGTTGTCAATATTGGTTGGTCCTTCTCATTTTTCTGAATTATATATTTAGCTTCATTTAACATAACCAATGAGGCTTTAATTTGGGAAACATCAGATGAGGGTTCCCAAGGGTGTGTTGATGGAGAGTATGTAAATTATTAAATTCAAGTAATCAAATATAGAGGAAAAGCAAAAAAAAGCCTGCTAGAACATGCATAATTAACTGCACACTAAGAGCACACACAACACAACTTTGGGTAATTTGTTTATTGGGCTCATAATTGAATTTTTCCTTCTGTTTAGGGCTATTAATATTCTCTAACCTTTCTGTAAAACACCTGATGTTCTCTAGTCCAGACTTTCAAGCGGGATGCTGAGAGGCTAATCCAGCTCACATCTGTATAATTGCATGGAGATTGCGTGGCTGTATTAGTTAATATTTGTTCTTTATTTATTTATAGCAACATAAATCACGAGCAGGTTGACAGAAATCAAGGCAATTACAGGGCTATGAAATAGATGCAGGTAAAGATGACCTACACCATTAAAACTGGGGCTCATTAAGGCTGCTTTTCAAGTAGGAAAAGTTGATGGATGACAGGGGGGCTATTTCCCAGGAGCAAAGTATCCCAGAAATACAGAACCATTTACCTGGCTGTAATGATCATATTTAGCCATTACTCAAAATCAGATTAATCATTAATGCAAGGCACTTGCCAGCACACACCTCTTACTGGCCATTTGATCATTTACGCATCCCATGGGGCTGCACAATTGGTTCCTCAGTCCCAGTGACATTCCTGCCCTGATCTGATCCCTCCTCAGTCAAACCACCTATGAATATCAGGTAACAGGGGTGTTCCTGCCTTTCCCTTTGCACAATTTCGTGAATGAAAGCACAGTATTCTTATTGTGGCAAAGTGAAAAACAAATGTAAAATGAAAAAATAAAATAAACCCAAAAAAAAGGATTTTCTTGCAGCTTGGACTAGCATTTTTACTTAAACTAAAGATCAAATAAAGGTTTTTGCAGTAATTAAAGCTGAAGTCTTCAAGCCACTACTGGGTAAGGAAAAAATAAAAAAGTGTACTGCTGGAGGAATTCCTTCAAACTTCCCTGTGCTCTTGGCTGTTCGTTCTGTAGCTCCACAAGTGGAATAAGCAGCCCAACATCCACCTTGTGTTTGAGCCTGGAGCAAGATTCTGTCCACTATTGTTCAGACTAACAAGAAGAGATGTAAAAATACAAAAAAAAAACAACCCAAAAAACCTCTATCCTCCTTGCACCCCCACTGCCATTCCTCCCACCCAAATTTTGTAAAACTTCTTCTATATGACAATCACAAAATATGAGCAAATTGAAGAACAATGAAAATTTGTACCAATGCAACATAATCTCTATTTAAATTAATGCAGAAGGGAAGGATCCAAAATTGCCAAAATAGAAAAAACTAGTTTTGAAAAACTGCTAAACATATTTATATGGTGAACTTCCAGGGTATGGGAAGATCTCTTTTATTTAACTAGGAACTGCACCATTAACATTTTTTTTTAACTTAGTAAAAATGTAACCTCATCTGTTTAATGAGACATCAAGCAAAAGCAGCAAGGTGATATTTCCTAATGATATTTTCAAGTGAATCCTGATTTTCAGTCTATACTCTCTCACATAATTTGTTTAACCACTTTTAAATACAGTTCATGCCACTGAAATCTAAGGAAGTTCTCTGTAGAGTATCCACAAAGTAAGAGATAACTCAAATTTCTGTCCATGTACACAGTGACACAAGATTCATCAAAGTCCTACTTCTTGCTTATTTTTCTTAATTCAAGTTAGAGACACTAAGACAGGGAGCTTTTTCTTACATTGGTAGCTGTCAAAAAGCTTTCCTAAAAAAAGAACCAGGGAGACAGTGCTGCATTTTAATTTCCATCTGATTTCCAAACAAGATATTTTTCTGTCTTACAGGCAAGTTACTTCAGAACACAATGGTGTGGAAGTGCCATTGTTTCAGCCTGATAAACGCTCTGCTCCCAGCTCCTTTATCCGCTCCTCTACTTTGGCTTTAGTGTTTAGTTCCTGTTGCTTTTTCTAATATTCCTTCACCCTCGGTATTTCTCAGATTATCTTGGTTTGGTCTTCTGCTCTTAGTTTTTGATGTGGGTTTTTTTGTTTTTCTGGTTTTTTCCTCCTCTTGCTATCTACTTTCTTCTTTAATATATGACCAAGTGGGTTTTCTCTCCATAGTCCTGTTGCTTCTTAGTTTTTTCCCCCTCAGTTTCCACAACAGAATTTTAATCCAAGTTCTGGCCGTAGCTTGACCACTCATTTTGTATTGAGGAACATATTTCAAGACTATTACTGCCCAGTTACCAAGTCCATATTAAATTTACCTAAAATATACTAAAGGCTAAATAGAAAATTCTTCACAGGTAGGCCCTTGACATAAGTGATAATCATTCACTCGATGATTCAGTGAGAATAAACTCAAAAAGGATTCAAAATCCTTGTCTTGAAGAAACTCAAAAAATTGCATCTGACAGTATTCATCTCTCATTTTACAGCTTTTTTTCTCTCAAACATCAATCTGAGTAGCATTTGGTTTCCACAAGTGTTTGCAGAAAGGAAAAAACTTTTGCATCTTTTCAGTGTTTTCTAAAAAAATTATTTGTTCAACAACTTTAAGATGCTCTTTATCTTCTCTCCATTGGTGAAAGTGTGGGATTTCACAGGAATTAAAACTATTCACAGCTCATTACTCTGCCGACTAACAGCGTTAATTGGTCAAATAATTATTTGCTAAGAACGTTTCAGCCAATTATCTTGAAGTATGCTGCTGGGGGAGAGGGAGGGTTATTTGTCAAGAGGATGCAGCTGCCAAACACATTCTACATTATCATAAAATAATCTGTGTCTGTGTAGGCTGAGGAACACTTTTTTAATAATGCCTTTTATTGTTAAAAGTAATCTAAAGGAATCCCTATGCCAGCTCTTCCTTTTATCCAAATTTCACTATAACTTTTAATCTTAGAAATAGGCAAAAAAAAACCCCCACAAAAGTCCAAAAAATCTTCTATGGGAGGCAATCCTACTAGAGTAGAAGAGGTAAGAGAAAAGATCTGTTTAACCTTAGTGTCCAGCTGTAATTGCACCACAGCTCCACTGTCCACAGGAGAACCTAAATTCTCAGCAGCTGGTTACAACCAGAATGAAATTTCTTTAGAATAGGACCCATCTCTGGTGGCAACTTTATCTCTGCAGCTTTGTTTACTTCTCCCATCGATTTAGATCCAGAAGATAGGACTTATTTCAGTGATAAACTTGTGAACAATGCAGGCACAGTATTTATTCTCTTTTGTGCCATCTTTTCAAAAACTCATAAATCTTTTCATTACGAGCACACGTTCAAAATGTTTTCCTGAGATGCGCCCCTCAGTTAATGTGCCACATTTCATGGGACAAGTAGAATATGAAAGTTCAGGTTTAAAGAAAACATACTCCATGCCTCAACTTTGAAAACATTAAGATCTTGTAAAGGAATAACGGGTGAATCCAATCAGAAGAGTATATACCAATTTCAAAAGACAATTTGCCAATCATTTACTCTGCTCTGAGCTGCTGTGGGGAAGTTCTCCTAAATAACAATAATTTGACTGGTAAATTGTAGAGCTGCAGAAGCTCCTCTTTGGCATCCCCATTAAAAGGCTTTCAGCTACTCCTTAGCTCACTGAATGTAGTTTTATTTTGTTTACTTGTTTGGCTGTAATTGCATGCAATTTGTAGTTGTGCCTTCCCTCTAATTACACATGCCACTTTTCCTAGTGAAAAAATGATGCAGCAACGTGGCAGTCTAAAGATATATGTGGTGAAAATTGACAGATTTTCACTACTACACGTTTTTGATGTGTATAGGTGTCATGGAAAAGAATGAAGACCTAGCAGTGCACACAGATCAAAGCTGCTCCGTTTTGCAATGGAAATCTAAACATGCATTAAAATTCTTTTCATCTTAATGATCATAGTGTAATAAATACTTTGCTAAATGAAAACTCTTTCATTGTTTCTTTTTTTTTTCAGATAACTGTGTAGACTCACAACACTATAATTAGCTGGAATAGAAATATTTTGCAAACTTTTATAAGGTGCCCAGTGACCATGAGGGTTATATAGTGCAGCAATTCACATGCTGTACTTCATTAATTTCTAAAAATAGGGCTAAAATACCCAAATCTTTCAGTCACCACATGGATGCTTTTGATAATCCTTTCAGAAATAAATGGAGGAACACTTTGTTTATACAGAAATGGGGACGAGTTATATAGCAAAATTGTACAGTAATAGAAACAGATTTTAATGCAGTTCACTGAAATGAAAACATAATCCAGATTTTAAGAATTCCAAACCTAAACAATCCAGAATTTGACCCTGAACTAAGATTACTGCAACTGTGGATGAGAAATGATGAGAAACTAGAGGAAATCCTCATTGCCCTTGCCCAACAGATGAAGACAGACAACACCCTAAATACCAGCTCATTAAAAGCATTTGGATTCCATTAGGGTTAAAGAAAGAGAAGTGAAGGAATAACACATCTGAAGCAAGTGGCCACACTGACAACGTTTCAGTCACTTAGATAAATCGCTGCAATTTTAACAGCAGCACTCCTAACACTGCATAAAAAGGCATGAGCATGAAACCTGCTAACTACCAGCAGTGTGTGTGTAGTGCAGCCTAAATGCTCTCCTCCTCCAGCACACTGGATATTTGGAAAACATGGATTCAAGAGCTGGTTCTGTTCACGAGCCACTGGCCACGTTCATGTGATGGCAGCTAAATTACAGTTTATCTATCACATCACAGTCACTCCTCTGTGTGTGTGCGGACATCTGGGTGCGGGCAAAACACACTTCATTTCCCAAGGGTAATGCACATGGGTTGGGCTTTCACATTTTACTCTCAGAAATGATGGAATATTCATACTGGTTTTGTTGCTCCTTTTTGATAAGCAGTAACTTCCTGAACCACTGCAATTTGTGTACGTAACCATGTTCTGAGCAACCCACCCAACAGCCTGTCCTCATTTTACAGATAAAAGAGCTGAAACAATGGTGACAGATAAACTTCATCTCAAATCTGCCCCTGCTGTTTCCACACTGTCTCAAATTTACAGCCAGGCTTCAGTAGTCTTCCACGCTTTGCCTTTTTTAAACAATTCTTTATGATCTTTTTAGCACTGTAATAACTGTAATATATGTGTGTGTAGATCCTTGTGGGAAGTAAAACTATTAAGAAATTTTACTAAAATAAAGCATGTCTGGTATTAGAGAAGTTTCACTGATGTGACTTTTATTGTTTTCCAATTTTATTCATATATTTTATCCCTCCCAACCCCAATTGTTATTCGGAGCAGACTTTTGTAATGCTATGCACAACCTTTTAGTGTCTCCATCAGTAGCTGGAAATGCTCAGAATGGGTAAATATAAAAATGCAGATGAATTTCTGGGCAGTGCCTGTCCATCAGTCTCTAACATTTCCATTGGCCAGTTATTTCTGTTGACTGGGGAGGTGGAGGAAAGAATGAAAAAAAGCCAAGCCTTATTCAAATGCCTGAGAACATTCCCTTCAGAAACAAATCTCAACTGATTTCTCCATCAGCATTCCAACTGACCTCATAGAACAAACCTATTTCTGATTCCTCTGTCATCCACTGAGCATGGGAACAATAGATGTGATGGACAATGAGAATTTCTGGGGCAGGCAGGAGAGGAGAGCTGGAGTTTCCTGCTGAGCTCCATCCCCACCTCCCATCCTGTCCTTTACAGCACCTGTGAGCTGGCAGAGTTACCACTGCAGTATTCCTGCTCTTACTCGGGCAGTAATTCCCTGATGAGCTGAAATGAAGCTCCCCCTTGTTTGGCACCCTTTTCCCCTGGCTGCACCTCCCTGGCAGAGGGCACCACCCTGGTGCTGTTGCTGCCAGCTGAGAGGGTTTGATCCCATCCAGAGGTGGGGCTGTGATCAGGGACTCCACCCTTGTGCCCACTTAGGGCTGCTATCCCTGCAAAGTTGTGTTTTGCACTAATGAAAACATTTCCTCTAACTGAGTACCTACTCACCTCTTTTCTAAAAACTGACATTATAATTAAAAAACCTTCAGGCATGAAGCTACTGTTTAAATATATCCAAGTTTTTATCCCATATAGTCTAGTGAATCTATAAACAAAAGTAAGTTTTCTCCATCAGATCACGGGTATTTGGCATTCTAAGCTCAGCCACCTGTGGTGCCTTTCTCAGACTATTCTTTTGCAATTGTGGATTGGCTGCTTTCAGAGTCTCTAACCAATATCACAGAATGGTTTGGGTTAGAAAGGACCTTAAAGATCATCCCATGGGAAGGGACACCTTCCACCATCCCTGGATTGCCCCAGCCCTGTGCAACCTGGCCTTGGACACTTCCAAGGCCAGCCCCAACCTTCTCGGAGTCTCTGTGATCAAGATGACCCCGAGGTGTCAGAACATCTCTTTTTCCCAGTCCTGAGATTGAAGAAGGAGTCAGGACTCTTCAGCTGTGGTATTCAAGGTTGTTTATTCTTTGTTATCTAAAACATTCTTTTCCTGACCTGCTGAGATCTGTCTGGCAGATCGGTTCATGGCACACTGACTGGCCCTGAGGCAGTGTTATCTTTTTATACTAAAAACTATGTGTACATTATTTACAATAATTTCCCAATATCTATCTCCTGTGTTAGACAGTCTGTCTCTACTCTAAACCAATCCAAAAGTGCCAACATCACCCAGAAGATGGAAGCTAAGAAGAAGAAAGAAGAAGGACAAGGCACACCCAAATCCCTCCATCTTGGCTTCTGAACCCCCATTCTAAAAACCCCAAAGTTTACTTTTCTATCTTGTGACAACCTAACTATCATTCTACTTAAACTCTTGTGGTTTGTACATCTTCACATAAGGTTGGTGATGGTTTCCATGGGTTAAAATCAAAGCCGTAGGTGTCTTTGGCTTCTTGCAAAGGTCTCTGAGCCCCTTGGCAGGGGCTCGAGCCATCCAGGGCACCCAGAGGGATGTCCTGGGTTCCAACACAGCCTCACTGAGGCCCCTGTGCCAGGGCCCCTGCCACGCTCACAGTAAGGAATTTCTTCCTTATATATGCTCAGGAATATTTGAAACCCAGAAAATAGAGACCAAATTTGTGTGCTGCTTCTGTTCCACACCAACAAACCCACTGTGGGGTGAGCTGGATCTTCTCCAACATGTTCTACTGCTGCAGATTGCCACAATCTACGGAAGATCCCCATTAAAAATCAGCTTGCAACAACAATATCACAGCACTTTGGTCCCTGATTTTCCTCCAGGTACAGACATTTGCAGCTATGACTGTGGGAGTACCAGTGGAAAACAGGAGTTGCTAGTACTGTATGTATTTTTCATTTAAACTCAGTAATTCCTTAGAAGGCTTATTATGTCAAAATAAAAGTGTTAGTATCATTTATATCCTTCTGAGAAATATATTACCTTATATATCAAGAAAACTAATTAGAGCCAAGAACATTGTTTTCTGGTCCTTTCTAAATTGTACACGACCTTTTTATTGGCACAGTGAATTGTCCCTGGTTGAAGTGATGATTCCTTCAGAGCCAAACACTTAAATCTTTATTTAATAGTGGAGCAAGCCCTGAAGAAACAATATTCCCATGTGTCAAAGTAGTGTATTTTTGAAAATACAACCTTCTGCAGAAACAGATTTCAATTACACTTCTTTCATGCTTAAAATACAGTTACCTCATTGACTAATTTTCCATCTAGCATATAACTATGGAATGTATAACAATTTCAATATAAATGTAGCTGGCTATAACAACAAAAAAAAAATTCTTGAGAAATAAACCACTGCAAATCATTGCTTAATTGACTCACAAATGTCACTAGCTCCAACCATGTCACAGCAATGACAAGTTACTATGGAAACTAATGTATAAATTATGTTTTAGAATAATTAAAATGTGCATTACTTCAGCATTGCAGCATTTAATAGGGCTATGTAGAAACAAACCATCTTGCACAGAGGCATCCACCACCCCAGAACTGCCTCCTGAACCTCATGGAAATGAAAAAGGATGCATTTTCCTGCTAATGGAATCCTTGAGACCCGAGCTAGCTACACTTGTACTCTTTGAGAGGAGCCATCATCTGTGTTTTGTATCTCCATCAGGCACCAAGCTAAATGTGGAATTCACAAGCTGTGTACTCTATTTCTGCTTTTTCCCAGGGAGACAAGGGCAAAGCAGGCTGGAAGGAAGAAAAGACAATCATGTTGGATGCCCTGAACATTAGATGGGAAACAATTCTGAAGTGGATGTAGGTGTAAATGCATCCTCCTGATCTGTGTCTTCACAGACAGCAGCAAAGTAACTCATTGTTTTCCCTCTCATGTTAACACTGTGATAAGCAAATGAGAAAAAAAAAAGGAAAAAAAGAAAGAAAAACATTCCAGCAAATTATTTTCCCCAAAGATCAAATCCTTTGTTCTGCAGAGCATGTCAGTGCATCTGAAGAGGGATCCATGAGAGGCGAGGGAGTTAATTGCCTTGTGAGTCCAATGCTCTGTTAATAGAAATTTCTTCTGAATAAATAATGTGGAAATAAGAATATTAAATAGCTCCACAAAACACACTGGCTCTACATAACACCATTCCAGACAGCTTTGTGTTGTGAGAGCTGCTGGGTTAGAACACATTTCAGTGACAGAGAATCATGATTTGACACTCATTTGCAATTTCTCATTGCTGGGAATTTATCCGAGATCTGAGAAAAATAATGTCTCAAAGCATCTTTTCTTTGCTTTTTTTTTATTTTTTTTATTTTATTTTTGGTCTTGAACTGAGTACGTTTCTTAGAGAAAAAAAAATCAAATTTTGCTGTTCAAAAGACACCGCAAATGATTTTGGAAAATTGGCTTCTAGACAGCAATGGGAAATGTTCCTTAAAGGAAAGCCTAGCAGGACTTTCTTCTTCCTGCTGTCTTGGGGTCTGCACAATGTCACATTTTAACTGTTAAATATTGAATTTTCTTAATTTTCTTTTCCCCCAAATAAGCTGATTATGGAAAACTTCATTTGGAGATGGATTGAGAATTTCTAAGTGAGTTAAAATTCTGTTTCACTATATTCTAAATTTAATCATGAAGGCTAAATTTATATAGAACAATTCTTCAGAGGCAAGTCATTATCATAATGTGAGCTCAGTAAAAACCCAGATTAAAAAAAATAGCTAAGGGAACCTCTTTTTTTTTCCTCTTTATGTAAACAAATAACCACAATCCAAACATCCCCCAAAGTAAAATCAATGCAATGCACTACAAAAATTAAAGCATTTCTCTCAATGTCTTTTCTTTTCCAGGACTAATGAACAACCTACATGTGATAGATCTTACCCACATCCCTTAGTAGCAGGGGCAGTACTACAGCAATTAGTGGTTTATTAGTATTTACATAAAACAGAAGTTGGTAGAGACAAAATGAGACTTCCAATCATAGGAAACAGATGGAAATTGTATAAAAAAAATAAATAATGAACATATGATAAGACAATAAGAGAGGAAGCTAAAAAAAAGATAAATAATTGAAATAGAAATAAAGTGTCTCTCAAATTTACATAAGCCTATTAAGAAGGTGAGAAGTTTCTGGAAAAGAATAATGAATATAAGTCAAATCTATATGATAACCCTTTTTACTACTGTCCCTTACCTAAATATCTTAAAATAGCTGTACCACCATGAGGTAAGAGAGAAGGTCATCCTGTGAATTCAAGAGTCTCTAAAAGATTAAAAGCATATGGCAGAATTTTTATTTTCCCCCCCTGTAATAAATGCGGGTTACTTCAAGGATCAGGGCTCAGAGCTGTGCTATTCAACGTTTAAATAAATCAAGGGGCAAGTTGGAAGGTTTGTACATAAGTTGGAAGGAAAAGGCACAGACAACACAGACTGGTGATAAAATGGCAGATCCATCTAAATGGCAGCACAGGAGTAAAAATAACCCGACCTAGAGCAATAATAAAGCCCAGATAAGACACTGCCACTCATACAGGACATCTGGTGTCGTGTCAGACAGGTCCCTAAAAGTGTCAGCTTAATGCTCACTCAGCTCTCAAAAAGGCAAATAGAAAACTATTAAGAGTATCTCAAAACCATCATCACACCATTGTGTAAATTCATGATGCGCGTCCAGAATTTTCTATGCAATCCCAGGCTTCTCACCTCAAGAAAGCCTTAAGGCAGAACTATGGGAAAAGAAAAAAACAAACAAACAAAAAAACCCCAAACAAACAAATACCCAAAAACCCAAAAAAACCATTAAAAAATATATATATTTTATAGACGTTTCTAAATAGGAAAAAAAATACACACGTAATGAAAAGGGAAAAAAACCAAAAAAAACTACAAGTACAGCAAAATTTTTTCTGAGCAATAAAGAAACAGAAAGAAAACCAGACAAAATAAAATACAAAATCATATGAGGACATTGAAAAAAAATAAATTGTGTGTTTCAAAGAAACAAAAGAAGATAAATTTAAACAGAATCTTGTAAAACTGCCATTTGAAATCATAGTTTTGCAACAGTGTGGAGGATTTTATTTCAGTCAATGTGTTCAAAAAACAGGTCAGGGCAAAGTCTGTCACTGCCAACAAATCAGGATGGTACAGATACAAACCCTGGCTCAGGAGGGATTTTTCTTGGTCCTCAACTTCTCAGTTAAAATCTGTGAAGCATCCCAAGGTTGGGTAAGTCTCTCTGTGTCCTGGATGCTCTGTTTCCCTACTGGCAACTTTCCAAAAGACTTCATTGGATTGGTTGGGCCCTTGGATTCTCCATCTTGGAAGTTTTTATGCTTTGGAATCCTTAAGCTTATTTACTGTTAATGCACACCTGATCCAATTAAACTTTGATGTAGCTACTATTTTACTGGATGTTTTATTTGGTTATTTAATTTTACTATTATTGGATAGGAGTTATCTAGTTGAGATACAAGATTCCTCTTTATAACAGTCTGTTACAAAGTTATTTCCAAGTATATTTTCCCCTTCCTTATTTTCCATTTATTTTTTGTGGTTGCATTCTCACAGCTTTCCAAAAAAAAAAAGTTATTTAAACAGCCAGACAGCATTTAAACCAGTGTGAACCTCCTCACACAGAACTATTAGCTAACCCAGAGCTGAAAATTGGTTGGAAATTTGCTGTGCTGCAGAAATTGGAAGACAACTCCATGGCAAAGGTCAAGGACTGGAATAAACAGGCAGAGATTCTGTCTGAGTCAGTGGACAGTATTATCTGAATTTTTTTTCCTCTAAAACAACAACTTACCCAGCAAATTGCTAAATTGCTGCCATTCAAGGCACGCAGGACTCTGAAAATACACTGGGACTGCAGTTTAAAATATCTGCTCCTGCTCTGCCTCTGCTCCCCAGGCTTGGCTGTCCTCCTCCCCTGTGCCAGCACTGGCACTTGTGGCATCCCAGACTGCACGGAAAGCTGGAGTGTGCCAAAATTATCCCATGATGGAGCAGCACAGGCTGCACAGAGCAGCTCTGAGCACCAGAGTTATCCCAAACTGATGGAGGAAAAGCTCTGAGCAGCTCTGAGCACCAGAGTTATCCCATGTGATGGAGGAAAAGCACAGAGCAGCTCTGAGCACCAGAGTTATCCCAAGTGATGGAGGAAAAGCACAGAGCAGCTCTGAACACCAGAGTTATCCAAACTGATGGAGGAAAAGCACAGAGCAGCTCCCAACACCAGAGTTATCCAAACTGATGGAGGAAAAGCACAGAGCAGCTCCCAACACCAGAGTTATCCAAACTGATGGAGGAAAAGCACAGAGCAGCTCTGAACACCAGAGTTATCCCAAGTGATGGAGGAAAAGCACAGAGCAGCTCCCAACACCAGAGTTATCCCAAGTGATGGAGGAAAAGCACAGATCAGCTCTCTGAGCACCAGAGTTATCCAAACTGATGGAGGAAAAGCACTGATAAGGTCCCAACACCAGAGTTATCCAAACTGATAGAAAAGCACACCTGCACAGATCAGCTCCCAAAAGCCAGAACTATCCCAACTGATGATGGAAAAGCACAGGCTGCACAGATCAGCTCTGAATACCAGAGTTATCCCAGCTGATGGAACAGCACAGAGCAGCTCCCAACACCAGAGTTATCCCAACTGATGGAAAACCACAATCTGCAGCCAGATCAGCTCCCAACACCAGAGTTATCCCAACTGATGGAGGAAAAGCACAGGCTACAGACAGAGCAGCTCCCATCATGGCTCACTCTGCTCATGGGTAGATTTGAAGTGATGGAAATAAAGGAAACAACAGAAACTGCTGCTGGAGGAACCATATGCAAATAGTCTGATTCAATCTAATTTTATCATCATCATCAACATTGTTATTCAGCATAAAACAAGAGCCAATACTTCCATAACATCTTATTTCCATTAAAAAGTCCTTACTAAAGAGGAAGAAGCAGGAGTTGTCCTCCTCTTTTCAGAGGACAATTCACTTCTCTCTACAAAGATCTTTTTTTTCCCAGAGAGATTTAAAATGCTTTCAGTCCCATGGATAAATAAAGACCTGCCAGCAGTACAAGGAGATTCTAATGGATTACCATTAGCAACATGTCCAGCTACAGAAAAATAATTGGATTGGTCAGTGAGCAGGTCTGCTTCCTGTGTGGTGGCATTAGGAAGGCACAGGAGAAATGGGAGAATGTGCTGTTGTTAAAGCACCATGTCAGGTTCTGTACTCTCAGCATTGTTAGCAGAGCAGATCTTGTAAAATCCCAGCTGACAGGCAGTTAATGTGGTGGAGCTCTGGTGCTCCCCATGCATGGCACCTCCGGAATGTTTCTGTGGGATGGGATGCAGACTCACAGTTTGAGTTTGAGCTCTACAGCCCCATCCTGAAATGGAAGAAATGATTCTTCAATCATGACAAGCCATGGGACACCAGAGTGAACAACAAGCTCTTAAATCCATTTTTTAATAGTTCTTTTTAGACAAAAAAACACCAACACAGGCAGGCAAGGAAACCCTTGCAAGGCTGTGCCAATACTTTACCATAGCATTTTAGTATTTCAAAACCTATGGTTGGTCTAAATTGAGAAAAATTAAGTGTATTGAATGGTTACCCAGTGTTGGGAAGGATGAAAGTTTGACAAGAAAGTCTCACAGATCTGTATGCTTAGCAGAAAGATTTTTGAATGTAGAATCTGAAGAAGGAATAGAGATGGAAGCAAGTTTTGATATAGAAGAAAAGAATTGCTGAGCCAGTTTTACTGGCTAACCAAGGAGGCAAAGGGTGTTAGTTAGAAGGGGTTTTTATGGCTTAGAGCAAAGGATAAACCCACCCCAAACAAGATGATGTTTTTACCAAGCAGAAAGATAGCACTGGCAAACAAGGCAGCAAATGTGGCAAGTAGAAAAACGATCTCAGAATTTTCCACGGCAAGAAAACTGGAAAACAACTTCTAGCTTAAACTGTAATGTACTGACTTTTTAGTGATTGGAGAACAGTAACGTGAATATGGCAATTACAGCAGTTATGATAGGCTATAGATAACAGTTAAGGTATAGATTGGTTCTTATGTATTAAGAAGCTCAGCAAAGGACAGTATATAATGCAATGTAACCAAAAGGAAAGTCTATAATGCACTGTAACCAAACCAAAGGGTCTACAGGCCTGCCTGCAGCTGGAGCTGACAGCTGTGGGCACAGCTCTGTCACCCACCACCCTGCACTGCTGTGACATCTTGGATACAATAAACTGCATTTTGGAGAGCCCCTGGAGTCCTGCATCCCACTTTTCAGCTCTTACAACCCAGAACTGGCAGGTTGAAATTCTATTTTAAAGTTATACTCACACTCCTTCCTTTCAATATTGATGTTCAGGATGGTATTTGAGAGGAATATAAAGCCCATCACAGTCCCTGCCCAAGGTTCTGCTCTCCATGCTCAGAACATTCAAACACAGTCATTTTAGATGATTTCAGCACAGTTCTTACACAGTATTTTGGGAAGTCCTTCTTCCCCTTCCCCCCTTCACCCAAAACATCAAACTGACAGATCCCTGCAAAATATTTTGGCTGTACAAAGCCAACAAGCCCTACATGTAATATTTGCTGTTCACCAGCACCTTGTCATGTCAGAGAAACAGATGTTTCCCTGCCTCCCTTCTGACAAGTGTGTACAGTGCGCAGCAAACCTCCATCTCCCCTCTCTGGCACCAGGCACGCTGTCAGTCACGAGCACAAAGTATTTAATCAACTCCAAACAAACCTCCCAGACACGAGCCAGCCTGAGAAATAACAAGAGTGCCTCGAAAGGGGGATGCGCTTCTGCGTCTTTCAAAAATAATCATCTCTCATCCCATCGTTTTTCAATAGCTTAGATTTGGGATTTCTCTGCCAGTTCATGAGGCTTCCAGATTTCCTTTCACATCTGCTCCGAGCTGGAAATCCTACATGCAATGAATTTTATTCAGCTTCTCCAGAGGGAATTTTATGTAATCGTTTAATTAAGGCTTCCTTTTGTTCAGCTGGCCAGCCTGGGTCAGGGGCTGCAGGGAGGTTGAGTTTGAATTACACTGATGATGAATTACACCAGATTTTTATATTACTATAAGGAAAAATGTAAAAAAATTGAAAAATTATTTTGCTTTCAATGAAATATTTGTTCAATACCAGCTAGAGATGCAGTCCATTGAGCCTGTGGCTAATTTATGAGAAGGTCCTTCGTGTTACTGATGTTCAAAAGAATGTCCATTAAGAGAGAAGAATTGGAAAGTCAGAAATATGCTTCCAATGGAAGATTTCAAGCATTCCTCATACTCTAGCATAGCAGAAATTAAAATTTGCTTTAGATTATAGTCAACAGTTTTCCCCTCACCCCAAAATGAGATCATGAACCAAAGGACAGAGCTCTGAAAAAACAAAACACACTGACACTGTGTAAAGCATATGGCTATTTAGGAATACTGAACCAATATTAACTCTGGGTTTACAAGATTTTTTTATTCTGAGGTTTACTTATGTTCTTGTTTTATTATCCTGACTACCCTGAAGTTAGAGTAATGCACACTAAACAATGAGGCAGTTAAAAATATCTATATAACAGCAGCATGGCTGCCTTGAGGATGAGCTCTGCACACACCTGAGCACTGATTTACACTCTTATTATTTAACCACTGAGGGAACTCTCCTCATTTTTATGAGCTCACAAAGGTAGCAGCACAGAAAAAAAGCAATTTTAGGTGTGCTGAAAATCTAGACTAAAAATTATTGTCTAGGATCTTTTCAGAGACATATTTTTTACTAAATTTAGCCTTTAAAACAAAAATGAATTTGTCACAGAAATTCTAAATCAACTCTATATTAAAATTAGCACAAACTTTCCTACCAGTCCTCCCTACATGATCATCTGCTTTTTCCCTTTATCAAAAAGAACCTCTCTTAATTCTACACCAAAACTGAGAATAACACCCCATTCCATCTCCTCTCATACTTTCAATGTAGTTTTACCAGATACTTACAAAAAAATTAAACAGAAAATTATGATTTTTTTTTTTAACTGAAGCATTTGATCTCCTTTTTGATTTAACAAATGAATATGTGAAGACCTCTTCCTCAAGAAAGATCAACTGTAATGGCTTCTTTTCGTTTGCTTTATGAAATGCTGACAAAATTTCAGCCTTCTCTGTCCTATTTCATTACCCTTTCTCAGATTTTAACAACATATGCTTTGTCAGCACTCTTCATTTATAGCATATTGCTCTGTTCCCGACGACTGCTTTATCTTACTAAAAATAAAATTGGGGATTTGTCTTGCTTAACTTGGCTATGGGGCTTGTTCTGTCTATCTTCCTTTCTTTCTCACCCTCCAAAAATCCACTTACTGTCATTCCTGTCTTGAGGCTTCTCAAATAATATCTATACCAGTAAGGTATATATTGCTCTTTCTTGACAGCTGATTCTTTAGTTTGATAAAGATTTCCCCAACCTTACACACAGCACTAGAGCAGCCAAAATTTACTTCACCTTTCTGTTTATGCATGGAATTTTATAACATGTCTTTAGCTAGAAATTCCCACTTCATTGCTATGAAGACAGAAATGTGACAAGTATATTTACCCATATTACTGTGAGAGGAAAATTTGGCTGAAAGAATTTTTGATTCCCTCATTGAAGAAAGTTCCAGTGTCCATAATTCTTGAAATTTTTGGTGAACAGTGGCTCAACTGACCTCACAAATACAGCATTTCCACCAGCCTGGTGAAATCCTTCAGAGTGAAATGCAGTCAGATTGTTCACTGCAGTCAGATTGTTCTGTAATTAAGGCTAAAAAAGCTTTGAATTTTGTACTCTGAGACTCCCAAATTGTTCACACCAGAACTGAAAATACCCCATTTGGTTATTGCCAACCTCCAGCACTGTGTTGTGATGTTGCTGTTCCTGAGGTAGTGTGTGCTGCAGATATTTTTTTCCAAGGCTCATGACTAATGTCAACATCTTTGTTTTATCAATCAACTTCTAATCTCATCAAAACCAATACCAAGGTAGCTTGCTAGGATCTATTTTCCCTCAGCCAACGCTAATAGGCATTAATTACATTACATTCCTTACATTTTTATTAAGCAAGCCTTGCATTAACCACTGCATTATTTTGCTCTGGATCAATACCAGGCTAACAGGCCAGCAATCACCAGGACCAGCAGTGACTCTTTTTAAATATCAGCACAATGTTATCCTTCTGCTGGTATCTGTGCCTTCCCAAGATGAATTATTTTAGTTATTACAAAAAACAGCTCCACAAAAACCAAGAAACATGCCATTGCTGAAGTAACTATAATTTGGTATTTTTGGTAAAAACTATAAAATACATTTTCAAGAAGCCTTGGGCATCTAAACATAAAAACTTTAAGATCTTACATCCAAAATCCTGGAGTTTATGGGCAAAACTGTTCAAGTTTATGGTCAAGACGACATTCAGCCCTTTCACCTGTCAGGCTCATTGTGTTGATGAGCTCTGATTATTTCAGGAAAAAGACAAAAAAATGCACCCCTTTGCCTACTGCTGCCCACCCTGCTGCCAGAACATTCCCCATGGGAGATCCTGCTCCATATCCTCCTCCAGCTGAAGAGATTTTCATCCCTGATTCACCTCCCTGGAGGGTTCCCCACTGTTCTGCTCTCGGATATTGGGCAGCTCCATCAGTTTCTGCCAGCAAGATTTAGATTTCTATGGACTTTGTAGGTAGAAATTATTGATTTAAACAGTATGTTGAAGGTATTGATTAAAAACATCCAGGGAGAAATTTGCTCTTGAAATTTCTTAAACTAGGCTAGGTTTGCAAAGCTGCCTTCATATATATATATATGTGTGTGTATTTATATATATAGATGTATGTATATATATATATATATACATATATATAAATTTATAAATATATATATACACAATCAGATATTTATATATTTGAAATTAAAGACCCCACTGAAATAAGAATTGACATCCCTATAGAACATGAAGAGTATTGGAAGTTCTGAAACAAATGAAATGTTATTTCATTTTTCTCCTGTTTTTGGATATTGGACCATAGAATATTCACCCATTTTCTGTCTTAAAAAAAAAAAAAAGTTTTTACAGCAATGATCGAGGATAGCTTATTCATCTCAATAAAAGAATCAAAATTGTGAAGCAAAAATGAAATAATGTGAATGTCCAGATCAAATTTTTGACACTGTCAAAGACAAAATGAGGAGTTTATATAAACTGACTGAAGTGAAGACAGCTGGGAGCTAATAAAAGATTTAGGTCTTGTAAAAGTTCGTACTCTGGTCAAAAACACTGGATAGAAAATTGGTGTAATTATATTCATATCCCTTCTTTTTTTCCCTGGGAAATAAACTATCTTCTACAAAACTATACAGTATTTTGAATCAGTGCAAATTATTTAATTGGTTTTCCCTAATGATTGAATCAGTGACATAATTACAATAGTTCTTTTATTTTTTTTTTCCAAATATGTACTATTTTGCTTATGGCATTCAACTTTATAGTGCCCAGCAGATTTCCTTTTTCTCTTTACAAAGCTTTTGAAGCATCAATACTAGAAAACCAAAGCACACTGTACCCAGAGGAGCAGTTTCTGTTCACTGCCTTTCTACTTCCCCACTGAAAGTAACCATGTTCTTAGGCTAATCTATGCCTAAATATTTTATTATTTCTTTTATTCATTGAAAAGAGCAGCAGAAGTGTATAATAACTCTAAACCACATCAAATAACGTTCTGCCCTGGCACAAAGAACACAGCATCTTTGAAACTTGTTTCCCAACTCTGCCTCAGAACATCTGAAAGAAGCATGAGGTGATGTGGAAGCCTCCCTGATATGTCTCCCAAAGTAGGAGAACTGCTCATTTTCTAAGAAATTCCCAGTGGTGTATCAAAAAGGAAAATTTTGTATTGTTTCCAAACCTTTTTATCCACACAATATAACAATGACAACGAGCTGTTTGCATTGAAGTGAATAAGTACACAGGAGTAATTCCAACACGTGTGAATCCTCTTCTGCATCACTGTGCTCAATGCAGTGGTAAAACCCTAAATGCTTTTCCATTTCATTCACCACCTTAGCAAATACACATAAATAATGCACAGCAAAAGATCCCAGCAAAAGATTCTCCATGGAAACACTCTGTTTAATAGTTTGGAGTTTTTTTTCCTATTAATTCTTAATGCATAATGAAATGGCTGGTGTTACAGATGAGTAATATAATAGCTGACTCTCACAATTAAGGGGTGAATATTAGTTGTATGATATATATATATATATATATATATATATATATATATATATATATATGATCTATAGATATATATAGATACATTATAAGATATATAATGATGTTATTGTCATGTGTCCTCCCATAGTCCTCTTTCCCCTCTCCTTTGTTACAGCCTCAGTAGTCAGGGCATTTGGAGAAGGCCAGCTTATTACCAGGAGGTGCAGCAGAAAAACATCCAATCAAGATGTATGAAAGCAATCTCCACCAGTGGATGGCAGAGAAAGAGTTAACTGACAAAATTTTGGGAGGGGCTGAGGGTATAAAAGGCAGAGCATCCATTTTATAGAAGAGCACATTGCTGGTAGCCACAGAGGTTCCCAGCACTGTGATTTTCCTTACTGAGTCTTTTGTTGTATTTTTTGTTAAGGCTTAATAAACCTTTTAAAATATTAAAAGTGAGGGTCGTTTCTCACAGCTGGTTTCTCACAGAGCACTTTGCTCCTCTAAAGAAAGTGGAAGTCATGACCTGTATTGAACCATGGAATGGTTTGGGTTGGAAAGGACGCCAAAAATCATCTTGCACCAATCCTGCAATTGCCCAGGACCCTTTCCACTAAACCTATGATGTCAATCAGCTGCCTCATTTTGTCACATATATTCCCACCAAATTCTGAACAATTCAAAATTTGGCTTTATGAAACCTTCCAATATTGAGAATATTCTTATTTTGAATATCCTAACTGGAACAGGCTGGGAGGAGGCAGAGATTTAAGGAACATCTCTGGAGGCTCTGCAGCTGGAGATCTGCAGAGGCAAACCTCGTCTTTGTGCCTGATGCAAACACATCAACAGTGACAATATCCCATCTGGGCTTTCTGTTTTCTCAGCCTTTCCATTAAAGCTTCTATTTCTTCAAAAATATTTCCATTTGCCTACTGTCAAATAAACTGCTGCTGAGCTATGGGAATTCCAGGTATTTGTAGCTACCCAAACTGATTCATTAGTTCTCAGAACAGTGCGGTAGACAGCTCTAAAAATCACATTTTCATCAGATGAAGGTTGCCTGAGCTTCAGGGGGTAGTTATATATCTGAAATAAAATGTATTCTAAGGCATAGTTCCAGAAACTACAATAGAGAATTAGTTGAAAATTGCTGAAAAGTACAAATTAAATGGCTCTTTTGGTAACACGATTCTAGAAATAACATTGCATTATAGGAAACATGTCACAGCTTGACTTGGGGTGGTTTTGATAACTCAAGAAAAGAGTTTTTAGAAGATTACATTTCTTAAACATTGCTCCTCAAATCAGAAACACAATTTTTAGTTATAGATATATGTTTAAAACCCACATGAGCTTTGATACAGGTTCTGTATTTTGCAGAATTCAGAGCTGGAGAAGAGAGGGCAAAGAGGAGATAGAGACTACCCAAAAACCCCAAATCATGGTAAATAATGTACTTCAGTGGCAGAAACCCATAGAAAATTAATATGCCTTTTACCTGAATAAGCTCTGCAAAGAGGAAAAAGCTGTAATTTAAATTCCTTGCCTAATAGTATGTATGATTATAACCAGAAACAAGACTCAGATCAAGATTTGTTGGGGTTTTTTGGGTTTTTTTTCCTTCCTTGACTCAGCCATCCCTTCTTTCCAAGAGACAAAGTTTGGAGAGCCCCACTTGCAAGGCTTGGTGGCAGCACCATGTGCAACGGAGCACTAAACAATCCAAAAGAAAAGTACATGCAAATTTTTGCCAGCAATTAGCAGGGTTTATGAGCTCACTCAGAATGTTATTCTGTGAATTGATGGAAAAAAACTGTTATTTCTTTCACGAGCAGTTGACATTTGTGAACAACAAGGCACCAGACCATCAGGTGGCTAATTTAAGCATTAACAGTCCTTGGCAGGAAAGACAGCCAGACTGCATGCAGGCATTTATGACAGCATTTCTAAATGTAGGTTTTGGTCTGTAATCCTATAAATGAACATTCTTTTGTGCAATATTTTGACAAATCAAGGGAAAAAATGCCAGGAAAAATCCAGCAGATAGCATGAGTCACACCTTTCCTAAGCCATTTCAGGCATCTGCTGCTATGGGACCATATGGGTAAAACAGAAGATGCAGGTACCTTTTCCAGTCACAAGTATTCTAAAGATAAACATATGGGTAGAAAAATGCTAAAAAAAAAAGAGAGACTGATTTAATTGTTTGTTAATAGGATGTACTATGCTTGCAACAGCTTTTCTTTTATCACTGTTACAGTTAATTGTGATTCACTGTTGCTCTTGACACTCTGACATCCAAGTGTCAAAACCAAAAGTAAAACAATTTTAAATTTTAAAGTTATGGGTTTTTTGGTTTTTTTTGGTTTTCAGGGTTTTGTTGTTGTGATTTTTTATTTTTTGTCTTTTTTTTTTTTTTTTAATTGGGAGTGGGTGTGTTTTCGGTGTCAACATTAACTTCAGCCTTCATCTATATTTTAAATTTTGATCATTCTTCTACAAGTTTCTTGTGCTGTTAGGAAACGGACCAGCTGAACAGAGTAGGCTGGAATTGTATTTATTTTCCCCATATCAGAAGACTGCTGAATGATGAATGTGCAAATAGCTTTGACACCAGGGGTTAATGGATCATTACCTGCATTTGCATAAGAAAGATTTAATCATGGTTTGTTCTTTGGTTTTAGGGTAGAAGATGATTCTGAGAGCTATCCCCACCAAAAAAAAAAAAAATTAAAAACTCCACAGGCATTTTATGCTATAAATAACATTGGCTTGCCCCATGTGTTCCTATAAATGGTTCCAAAGTGCTGTCAGACCTATGAAGACACAAAACCCTGGAGGCAGAGTAGCCCCAGCTGCACCTCAGATTTTGGTGCCACAACCAAAATCCCACCTTTTAACTCAGATCTGTGAGTCCAGGCACAAACCCTGCCAGGGTAATTTATCTTCTTCATACTGATCATCATGAGGACGTGACAGTGCATGAATTGATAAATATTATTATTTTTGCACTTTGTTCGTAGTATGATTATCAGATTAAGATTTGTAAAAGTACAGGTTACTTTTACTGTATTTTCCCATTTTGGGTACCAGAAAAATTTCAGGAGCAAACTGCTAGGTAATTTTCAAGCTGTTCTCAAGGTGTGAATGAACTTGAATAACTTCCAAAACCATGAGAATTCACAAATTTGAGGAAAGTGCCATTTTCAGGTACCTAAACAGCTACAAAAATTAGAGAGCAAAGTCTCAAATAATATGTCCTTTCAAATGAAAGATGACATATATATATATATATATGTATATACACATACATACCATAGAATGGTTTATTTTGGAAAGGACCTTAAAAATCATCTACTTCCAACCTCACTGCCATCGACAGGGTCACTTTCCACAAGACCAGGTTGCTCAGAGCACTATATATATAGACATAGATAGATAGATAGATAGATAGATAGACAGACAGATAGATAGATAGATAGACAGATAGATAGATAGATAGATAGATAGATAGATAGATAGATAGATAGATAGATAGATAGATAGATAGATAGATAGATAAAATTCAGTGTATCAGAATTCCAGTTCCATTCAGCTAAGATAAATTGACTGCAGAAGGTGAGTTGGACGGCAACATTTAAAGAATTTATCACAATATTTTGAGGAATATCCAAGTCTTAGAATAATTTACCGCTGTGTTGTGGGTTTTGTATGCATTTTTTGTTAAAGAAGTGTTGCTTTGTTCTGGATTTCAGCTCTTTCATTTGTATCCATGCTTTTGGCCCTGCTGCAGGACTCTGTGCTGATTTGGATCCAGCAGAAATGTTAGCACTGTCAAAGCTTTCACCTTCCTTCCCTCTTCTCTCCTTCCACCCTGAATATTTTTTTAAATACAATATTTCCTTATCAGCAAACCATATGCAGACCTAATCATGAAAGCCGTGTTATCACCTCCACTCTTCCAATGACAGTTCTACCAGAAATCAGCTTTAAATCAATTACAGCATCAATCAACCTCCCTGCACTCCAAATTCAACAGGACCTTGTGTTTGAAAATATCCACTCCAAAGGAGGGTCTGACAATATGCATGGCTGACTCTTCTTTCTCTCAGTGGCAATGTCTTTTTATCATAATGATAAGCAATGACACTTGAAATAAAAGTGCTGGAAATCTGAATATCACAGCCTGAACAATGTTAGTGTCTCAGGACATTTAAAATGAAAAAAGCTCAAATCAAAGCCTAATGCTGCCTGTTTTATCTTCTCTGCTTCTTCCTGTCAGGTGAAATAAAAGCACAAATCCACAGAATACACAAGGATTATGAAATGCTCCTGCTTTCCCTGAACACCCTTCACTGGCCTGCACTGAAGGTAATTGCTGTTGAGACAGAAACTGCTGAAAAATAAGAGAAGAAGCTGCAAAAGGCAAATGCAATTGTAGGCATAACACAGGGGAGACAGGGCCTGCCTCAGAATGGGCTCTATCCAAGCCAGCATCCTCCCATTTGTCCTTCCAAATCTGGCTAGAAAAAGGGATTTATTTTCTTTTACCACTGTTTTTCCAGATCCAGTACACAAATAATGTTCCTCTACATTGAAATGTGCATTTATTATCTGTCTCTTAAGTTCATATTTCACTGAAATTCAACTTCTGTATTTTTTTTTTCATTGGTAAAACGTATATATCACCAAATAGTTTTGACTTGCACTCCACTCAGTGTCCCACCATACCAGTGCTAGCACCAGTCTGGCTTCAATTACAATCCCAATACTGCTGAGAATATCATTTGGGCTGATTATACTTCACAGGACCATAGAAATCTTTCAGTCAGCCTTCACAAGCTGCTGTAATGATATTCTATTTTGAGTTTCCATGTGTGTAGCCCAACACAAAATTTTAAGCAGATTTGAAAACAAATCTAGCATTGAAACATATCCTAACATGTATAAAGGACTGGTTTAGGTTGCTTTGCTTAAAAGTGGACCCAGACATACATGAATATAAATGTAAATGGGTTGGCTTTTTAAAAATCAAAATAAATCAAGAAAGATGATGTTTCTTCCTCTTTTTGTTTACTCCAGAGGAAGTAATCAAGATGCATTTTGAAAACTAAAGGATATTATAGCAAAATTATTTTACTAGGTACAATTGGAAAATAATCTTATTTCCAATTGTCAGTGAGAAAGATGTGCTCTTACTAAAACATTAATTACAGATAATTTAATTATTACTTAGAACTAGTTTTTGGGGTTTTTGTTAATTTTTGTTTCTATTTAAGGCAGTTCACAAGACTCACTCATAGTGGTTAGAAAATTTATTTTTAGATATAAGCAAATATTAGTACGAAAACATTATTCAGTGAGAGCCTTTGACCAAATCTAATTCCCAACCTGAAGTGAAAGCTTTGTAAACATTCTCCAACATTTCATTAGAACTATTTGCATATCTTTGATCTTCTTTCTCTCTGGGCTGAGTTTTAAGTGTCAAAATAGAAAGAATAAAATAAAATACAGACAAGTCCAATGTTGGAAGGGTGTACAGTGGCCATCAAGTTAAACTGCCCAGCCACTTAAGGGATGACCAGAAGTTAAACTCTTATTTATTATTAAGGAAATAGTCCAAATCCCTCTTAAACATGGACAGGGATGCAGCAAACTTTCAGGCAATATTTCAGTGATGCTCCCAGAGAAAGAGGACCTTTCTTCTAAGAGGAATATCCAACTAAATTAATTTTCCTCTGAGAATACAACAAAAGAGTGATCAGTTTTCTTGTTAAACCTTTAAACAAAATTAGTGTGAAAAAAGAAAGCACACTTTGGGATAAGAAATCAAACTTTGTACCATAGAATAACATTTATATATATATATATATATATATATATATATATATATAATGGAATAACATTTTTATATATATATATATATATATTCCTCTATACAGACCACAAACTCCAGCAGTCATTTTTTGTTCATTTAATAATTTACAATATTTCTTTGAAAGACTTTCTCCCTTATTTTACCTCTGTGTGCATGCACTGCCCCTGTAGGCAGAAGCTCTGCTCAATTCCGAGGCAGAGGTGATCATCCTGTAAGAAGCAAAAAGCCATGGATTTAACCAGAGAAGAAAAATCTGCACTGGGAGATCTTACAAAGGGCATTATCCCCTTGGGAAAGGCTCCATTTCCTGGTCATTATCCCAGCAATCTTTCCCTAGTATTATATTTAGCCATGTATTTAGGGCAAATCAGCCAAGCCCAGATCCGTGTGCCTACCCTTAAGGATGTGTCTGAGCATTTCTGTGCTCCTGACCCCATCCAGCAGAGCACTCAGGCATCTCTGCACAAGCCTGAAAGCACACACACATTGAGAAACTGCACCGTGCACTGCCGCCAGTTTTGCTTAAAAGCAAGTAAATTGCCTACGAAATACTTAAATCATTGCCATGCATGTAAAATACTCTTATTCCTGTTCACTGTGATAAACCCCTCTCCCAGGAGTTAATAGCTTTGCTATATTCAGAGCTCGGCAGATAGGCAAGTGCACAGAAGAAAGTGAAGTATGAGTTGCTGTGTGCTGATAGCAAATGTTGCAATTTTCCTCAATTTCTACAGTCTGGTCCACAATGCAATCCTCACTGGAACATGGTTAAACATTGAGCAGTTCGGTGTGTTTGTCACTCAGCCTCTTGGCTCTGCAAAACCTGAAGAGAAATAGATAGGTCACATGTGGGATTCGCTCTGTGTGGGTGTGGTACAGAGATAATTAGTCTGGACACAAAAAAAGATGTGCTGCCCTGCACCAAAGACACTGACACTGCTGTGATGGTATCCTGTTAGTCCTAACCCTCCCAATAAGCACTAAACTTCAAGAGAAAATAAACTGAGGAGAGGAAAACAGGCACAACACGGCCAGGTTGGATGAGGCTCTGCCATGGAAGGGGTGGAACTGCATGGTCTGCAAGGTCCCTTCCAACCCAAACCATTCCATGATCTTAAAATCCAGCTCACAGTTTTGAATGACACCACCCAAACATCAGAATGACAGTCTTGACCTTTCAGAATCTGCTGAAAGACAGATTTCCCTTCCCCTTCTTCTGGGAAGGCTTTAGGTTGAGGGGTTTCACAGAATTTCCTAGGAAATTAATCCAAAATAGACTCTATACACTATAATAGATTATGCTTTGCTCAAAGCTCCTAAATTTGCAAGGGTTAGTACGATTCAAAATACATTTGCAAAATATTTTCTTCACTCCCCACACAGTTTTTAATACTATGGACTGTTTGTTTGGAATTTTTTTTTCCTGAACTTGTTTCTTGGTAAATCAATAGATCTTAAAAATGAAAATGGTCTAAGAAATTTGCTTTGAAAAATTACATCAGTAACTTACAAAACACAAAAAAACCCAACAAAAAACTGAAAAAAAAACCCAACTTCAAACACAGAATTTCCTAAAGACTGTACTGGGAAGACAAAACTGCATTTAGTATGTGAGGTTATTGTATAGAAAGCCCTGGGGAATTCTGTATTTGCAGATCAGACAACATTTGAATGCTGCTTTAGGAAGGCTGGTTTCTGAGAGGCAGTTGTCGCCCAGAGGCTCTCTGATATTAACAGCAAATCACTCCTGATGGTGTGTTTTGAATCAGAAGCAAGAACATGGTTATGGCATTTTGATCTTGAGTTAAATATTCATGTCATAGCCACGAGGGTGAATAGTAACTATTCTCCAATGAAATCACTCTTTGGATACAGGTGTCAATATGAAAGAGCCGAAGATGAATGTTTCCTTTTGCATGGCCAGGAGAGAGGAGTTCTTAAAACTCCCAACCCAGAGTTCCAGGTTAAGCCTGGTTTGTGCTGCCCTGCTATGAACCAGAGCTAAGGTCTCAGTGTTTCTGAGTGTTAAAATGCTCCTTTTGTGTCCCATTTTTGTTTCAGCAACTACAGTGATCTAACACCATCGACTTTTTGAACCCTCTCAGGTTTTCTTTTGTAATATTGAATTAACATGGTTTTAGGTAGAAGGCAGAGATTTAAGAAGCTATGCCAAGTGATTCCATCATAACATGGTTAAAGGTTGGTTTTTTCCTCCCCTGCATCTTGTTTGGTGTTATATTTAAACCAAATAAACCCAAAACCCTTTGCTAATCAACCAGTAGAACACAATGGCCTTCACCCTGTTTGTCTGATATGGCTTCTTGATGAGATAAAGGCTGCTAATAAGGAAATTATTATACTACATTTGTTCTAATTTTGGATATTAGTATCTTAGATATGAAATTATTAGAAAACATAATGACCTGAATTGTAATTAAACCCAATATTGAAGGTGTTGTGCAATAATGAATGACTAATGATGACCCTGCTACCACTGGAGAGAAAGCAGACTGCAACCTAAAGCGCTTTATCTCCCTGTAATGGGAACATTTCCTTTCCCTTGATGCCCTGCTCGAGGTTTAGCCTTTCTGACATTGTGGTTTGAGTCAAAACCCCGCACAAAGGCTAAAGAGAAGAGCTGATCTATTGAGCTTGTTCTGATATTCTCCTTCTACTGCTTATTCCCCCTGATAAGCATTTCGACCTCGACCGGTGTCACTGCAGAACACCAACCCACCTGGAGCTGAGGAGGGAGAGGAGGTGAATAAACTGGGTGTGGATTAAATGGAATCTGATCCTGAGGCTCCTGGCAGCTTGTCAGACAGAGCAGTGACAGAGACTGGGCAAACCACAGAGCAGGGCTGGGGATGCTCGGGGTGTGCAGGGACATCACCAGGAGCACTGATCTGCGAGCTGTCACCTTCTTCAGAAGAGAACAACAACCAAAGCCTCAGAAATACCTGAGCGAGACCAAAAGGAATCTTTAAATACCTTCTAAGGTGATTTTAAAGAGAATTAAATACGAAGCTCTGCTCCTGGAACAGTTCATACCCCAAAGCTAACTTACTTCTATTTCATGCCAAATAAAAGCTTTATGAATCACATAATAAAATGTTATGGCTGCTGGCACAATTAATTAGAGATGGAGGACAGCACAACTTTCACCTCAAACACAAGTGTCATACTAAAAGAAAGAAAGCTGTTAAAATACTGTGACCATTTCGAACTGATTCAGTACAGAAATTAAGAGATGCTAAGAAAATATTAATTTAAAGGCGATAAGGACAATGCATCATTGTAATGTTTGTAAAACACCTGGAGATCATATTGAAAGGAGGGTGGATCAACACTTCAGATGACAAACCTCTGTTTTCTCTGCTGCTACTTACGGCTGCAAAAATAAAAAGCGTATCAGCATCTGTACATGGGCCGATTAAGGCCATTTACACATTTGGGAAAAAAAAAGTTAATGCATTGATGTCCAACTTCCTACATGATTCTGAATCTTCCTTCTAGATTTAGACAATTATACTCCTTCTAACATTTCAGAAACAGAAATGAATTCAAGAATTATTCAGTATTTCTCAAAACTGATTACCCCACTGAAGGATGGCATGAGTACTCATGGAATGGAAACCCCACTGTGCATTTTATTTGTGGCTGGGCTCGTGGAGCACCATCTTTATGCAATTTAGTGCATCAAATCCATATACACTATATGATGTGCCAGAAAACACCTTAAAAATACAGCAAAGCAACAGTTTTGAATCAATGAGAATAAATGTGATATTTTTTAGAGGATATTTCTATATCAAACATAGGTAACACCCTAAGTGTCTATTAACTACCCCTTTAGTTCCATTCACATTGGTGGAGTTTCAGGTGTGACTGCTTAACCTCATCAGAAAACTTGCAGTCCTCACTCTGAGTTCTGCATCTCTGAAGTGGTATGGATGGTTCATTCATAAAAAATATAAATATAACATTGCTCAGGTACCAAAACAAAAAGCTAATAGTGGTGAAAACATCCCTTCTGTTCACCAAACATGCCCAGTCACTGTTCCCAAAAAAAACGTGGATTTGGAACCCAAGTTTTGGCAGTAGAGGATTACCCTCCCCACATCCCACGCCTTTTACACAAAATGAGCAGTCACCCTTTGCAGTAAATCATTGTGTGACTGCACAGTGACAGCTGAGATGTCACTTGTAACCTCTGATGCCTGATTATGTCACTTAACAGAAACACTCTTTTAGAAGTGTTTATGCACACAGTGCAGTGCAGCAGAAATTGGGATCCACTTTTGACAGAAGCAGGCAATGGTGACACAAGGACTCATTAATAATCTGCCTGCATGTGTCAGCTCTAATTTTTAAAAATGTCTATTTGGAAGACCTAGAGATTATATATAAGTATTTTGATTATAGGTAATTACTAAACATGTCCTCAAAGTTTATTTCGGCATTTTTAAGAGAGGTGCTCTTTGTTAAAGAATCCAGGAAACTTTCTGCAGAAAAAGCTGTTAGTAAATAAAACTTTTCTTAGTCTTTGGTTTTGTTTGTTGGGTTTTTTGGGGTTTTTTTTTGTTATGATGGTTTGTATGGTTTGTTAGGCAGGAGTTCTGCTCGACTGGTCGATGCAAATTGCGGCAGTGCTCAGATGCAGAGCGCCACGCTTCTGTCTGCACCAAACCTGATTAACAAGGAGCATCCACCAGGAGCTCTGCCTCTCACAAATGAAACTTAACTAGGTTGCCTTCTGTGATGTTTACCCACAGGGAATGAGGAAAAATTTGTATTCCTACTTAGAATTTCTTCCTCTTTGCATGTAAGAGGAAGCAAGTTTCCCCTAGGTATACATCCTTCTATGTTTATGAACAGATGTCGGAAGGAAGCAGAGTTTATAGTATACTACTTTTAAATTGACTCATTTGTGATTTCATTAAAATGCAGAATAAATTTGATATCCCCAGGCAATATTTCCACAGAATTCTTTAGGTTAAGATTTCCTATTTCTCTAAAAAGCAAAGGAGATTTTCTAAAGGCATGCTGATTTTATATATCATTAAAAGTGCTGTTCAAAGAGCAAAGGAGAAAAGAACAAATTTTATTCCTCAATATTCTTCATTACTTCTTAAAACAGCATACATTTCATAAAACTTAGAAACTCAGTCAGAAAGTTAGAGAGCCTCCACTTGTGGAGCACCTATGAAGAGTAAATGTCTTTGCATATGTTACACTTTTGAATTCTCTGTCTTTCCCTGTCTTTCTGCTAATGTATTTATTCTGGATTAGATTACCATGATTTTTAAGCACTAATAAATGAAAGACAGCTGTTGGTATGAAGTTACATAGAGCAGGAAACTACAATATTTTTGCCTTCATCTCAGGAGTCTGTATTCTCATACATTAATATTTCCTAAATTCTATTGTGAATAAAAAAAGGTTCTATAGTTTAGCACTCTACATTCTATATAAAATTAATTCTACAAACTAACTTGATGATGAAAAATCAACTTTGGTGAACAAAAAAAGTATTCATGTACTTCTGGTTAAATATTCATTAGGGCTAGAAAATTTTTGTCTTTAATGACATGTCTAAAAATGCCATTAGTGACCCTATATGCCATCCTCAGACAATTTTTGAGGTTTGAAGATTTGGCACACACCGCGTGCATCTGAAACGCCAAGATGAAAAATCATTTCAAAATTTAGTCATGGGAGATTTAGTCACAATCAATTATAGTGAGGATCTACACAGGCAGTAAAAGACAACCCCAGACCCGTGCTGCAGGTGATCAAGGGATATTATTCTTTGAAAAATATCCATTTCTGCAGCTGCAACCACAGTAATTAACTGAGGAAGTGACAGGAGGTACTTTTGATAGAGCAACCAAGTCTCGGAGCAGAGTTTGGAGTCCTTCAGCTGCCAGCTTGTGTTGGCCTCCTGGTTTCACCTTTTCTGGCTCAGCTCCTCCTGACTGGAGCATTCCTTACACTACAAAGCACTGAACTGTTGGATACATGGATTTCAGTGGAAATTTAGTTTGGCTGTCTTACTAACAGCTGGACTTTTAGTTCAGTACCAGGAATCACTTAATAAATGTACAAATTGCTGCTTAGGCAGGAGACATTGTATACAGGTTATCTGTAGTACTTCTCTGGTCAGTAAAGCCATAGGGCAAACAACACAAAACAGTGTTTATTCTACTCTGCTTATGGTGAAGATATAATAGAAATGTAGGGGGAAATAATTAAGAGAAAAGCATTTTTATTTTTGCATAATGTTCCCACCTTACAGATCCATCATTACAGCTATTATTCTGTGAACAAAGAATGAAATCTAGTTTTGAAAGCTTAATTGAAGTTTTTTGGCTTTGTGACAGAACCAGTCTAGATCTGTTTGCTTCAAATAATACTGCTCCTTAGAAGTTTCTGGACTTGAACAACAGCAGCAGCATAAGTGATGTAACAGATTCTACCGCTAAAACCCTCTCCAAAATTAAGAGATATTAACATGAATGCCACATTTCTTAGTCCGACGTGCTACTATAACAAAAAAGAAGAATTATTTCCATGAAGCATTTTTTGTCAGCGTACACCGCTTCTCTCTAAACCAGCTATTTGAAAATCCTGACCCTTGGGCTGCTGGAAACTACTCAGGGGGAGCAAGAGAAACAAAGACTGAGGGATGAGGAAGATCATGAAACTGGGTCAGGGTTCAGTCCCGAATTAATGTGAGCTGCTGGGACTCTTGAACTTTTCTAAAAATTGGAATTCAGGGGGAAACATGCAGCATGACCCAAGTATCTGTGACTGGCCTGCATTAGACTGCAAAAGCCTTGGGGACAGCCAGACAAACACTTTTCTCTCCTGCATAATCCAGGCAATAAGTGATGTAAAAGAAGGCAGCATTTCCCAAGTGGCCACCAGAAGGTAAATGTTGTAAGTCAGGCTTTTATTATTTCTGTCTGAACTATTTATCTTCTGAAAAAGCATTTCTCTCAGAAAGAGATGAACACTTCATTGCAAAGTTAGCTGGAGAGGCAACTGTGGGACCCACTGGGAACCCAAGGTTGGAAATGGAAGGAACTGTCACTTAGTAATAAGTCCTATTTACCACATTGGGGGATTTTCTTTCGTTTTGGTTTTGTGCTAAACAACTGTAAGTGAGGGAAAAAGCCAGGCTCCAAAAACCTTAATTAACAAACAACCATGTACTCTAGACAGGGTAGGGGGAAATAGATGTATTCCACTTGATTAGGTTAGAACTGCTCTGAGAACAATATAAATTGAGTAGAAAACAACTGTGGGGTACAGAGTGATGCAGGGAATATCACTCCTCTCATGTCAGCTTCCAGTTTCGGCTAAATCCATATATCCCTTCCCATTAATAAGTGTATATCTTTACTACTTATCTACTTAACTGAATAAATTTAGCTCTTCTGTAAATAGATGTAATACCAGGTATTTCAAGAGTACAGAAGACTAAATTTGACCAAACACACCCTCTGGAGCACATCTGCAGATTTCAGTTTCTCTCTGACCTTGCAAACATTGAAATTCTTGTGAAAAAAACACCCTTTTATGTCTTGTGCATTGCTCACTTCCAGCTCACTATGGACTAATTAAAAATCTGTTATTTTTGCAAGGTTTCAGCTCTGACTAGCAACACTGAAAGCATGTGAAGATTAAATCTTCCTGTCTAATAGGCAGATTATTGCATATCAGTTTTGGTGAAGAATCCCATTCTGGCAGGAGACCTTCCCTGGGATGACACCTGAGAGTGAGCTTTACATAAAGCAAGCCTTTAGAGGGGGGCAGCTATGAAGGAATCTGTCCTGTGCTGGTGACAGAACGGAAAACAAAAATCAGAGAGGAAAATAACACTGAACTATTTTCATGGGTGTATGGAACGTGTCCTGTGAAAAAAAAGCAAAGGACCAACAAAGAAAGTAGGTGCTAAAATGTAGGAAAATACAGTAAATGTGAACTTTTAGATGTTTATACCTTGACAAAATACGGATATGAAGAACACAGATACAGGTGTACATCATGGGCAGGAGTAGGAACAGAACATGTGTACTCCTATCAACTTCTTTTAATGTTTGAATGAAGAAGCTCATAGTTCACTTAAGGAATGGGGGAATAAAGGAACTTGGGAAATGCTTCCTTGTTTCAACCTTTACAACACATCCCATGAAAGGCTGTACCACTTGTATGTAACAATCAGGCAAAGAATATATTTCCCCTTCATCTCCCTCTCTCTGAAACACTGGACATATTCCATAGTCTGAAATATCCTGGTATTTAGCTTAGCTCATGTAACCGACACTAAAGTTTCTGCAATGCATGCAGAGCTCAGCAGAAGAGAAACAACCCCTGAGAGCAGGGTTTGGTCTGGGAAGGCAGCAAACAATCCCCACAGGAGCCCCTGCTGCGAGCCCTGCCAGGGACAGACGCAAAGCAGAGCTTTTCCCAGAGCCCTCCAAAGATGCTCTGTTGGATTCTTGTCAGCCACCAAATTCTGAAGCTGCCTGTGAGTGAACTCAGCTGCCACCTGCCGCATCTCGCGTGGCAGAGAAGACACTGCTTCCAAGAGCACTCGCAGGAGCCGTGACTTCTGACATCTCTAATGCTTGCTTAGAAGAGTAACAGGAAAATTGGTCTGTCTGAAGAGTATTCAATTCAAAATGCAATTTACATAGCAAAACAACACACAACAACAACAACAACAAAAAAAAAAACCCTTTTAAAACAGAAAGGGCACTTGCAAACAAAGCATTCCACAGAATTTCTCTTTTAATTATAGCTATACACACAAAACACACAGTGTAGGCATAGTGGATGACAATTCTCAGTCGCTCTCATCCTTGACCCAATTTCAAAACATTAGATAAGATGTCACAAAACCACTTTGAGGGATGGTGAACATTTGCACCTCAGGACTTACATAATACTATTCTCTTCAATATTTCATCTGCCTGTCTTACGCCTGCTTAGTTGGAATGTTCTTTATTAGCCCTCACATAACACGACTGAGTGTCAAGAATACAAGCACTCTAAATGCTCAGGATATTTCTCTCTTGAAAACGGTAAGGATAATTGAATACTACTTGCCTGAGGAGATTAGACTTGCAATATGCTTTATATATCCTAGTTGATTGGGTAATATACTTAATGGAACATACCTGGGAAGATGAACTGCTTATCTGGCCATACCATGTCTCCAGGAAAGATAAGACAATTGACTTTTTTTTTTTCCTCCTGAACTGATAGTTCTTGATAATTCACCTGTTTGTTCATTTGCATATACCAAATGTTTCATGGAGCCTTTTATACCCACTCATCAAGAAGGAAATGTGGAGAGCAGTAGCAAGCAAGCAGCAGCTCTCTGACATCCCTGAGCAGGTCTCCATGGGTGGAGCAGCGCATCAGACATCTGCACATGCCATGGTCTGTAAAAGGGCAGGAAAAGCTGCTGCCCAGTGAGATCAGTCAGCCTTCAAAGCGCTCTGGCCTGAAATTGTAGCCCTTACACAACAAGTAAGTATCCTGGTATGAAGTTAAATCAGATCCTTTCTTCACCCCACAGCCTCTACTGCTTGTCAGCAATTGCCAGAAAGACACCTACGGCCAACAGGAAAAATGCAGGTAAAAACAACTGAGATTCCCAGCAATTTCTTCTCCTGCAAGCTTTCCTTTACTTGTTTCATCTCAGATCAACTAGCACCAGGCATTAGCACTTTGTTTTATGATCATTCTTTTCAGAAAACCTTTTTGTTTTAACTGAACAGAGATGAGATCCATTTTTCTGTGACAGGGTGCAGTCAGCCACCCCTGACTTTGGAGCCATGACATCCCAGAGCTTTGCTGAAAAGAAGTGGGAACAAACAGCAGAGAAGTGGAAATGGCACTTGGCAGGCCAGTCTTTGTTTTGAGAAGGAATTTTAGTCACAAGTAATGAGAGTGGGGGTCCTGCTTGGGATTCACACTTCCTTCTGGTGGATTTCTGGGGAAGCTGCAGAAAAAGGCTGTGCCCTGTTGGGCTCTGACAGCTCCGCAGGTGGGTGATCACCAAAAGCACAGTTTTCTTCAGGAAATAAAGGCAGCACTTGTGGTGAACTGAGGGAGGAAACCACCTCAATAAACACCATTTCTGCAGTCGTTTGGCTGACTTGTGGACAAAATCAAGAAAACAGTTATATGAGCAAAAAGGTCTACAAAACTTCAAAAATTCTGAAGGGGCTTTGGTGCATTTTGCTGTGCCATGTGTAAATCCCAAATTGCCTATGCCTTAAGGGTCAGAATTCCAACCTCTCGCTTTCAGCACTCCACAGAAAGATCTACTTTGGGAAAGCAAAAAGGCTCCAGAGAAAGGACAGGAAAGAAAATTACTTTTGCTAAATTCCTTTTTACTTTCATTACTAAAGCAAGGGAATGGACACCTTTTACTGCCAACAACTCTGCTAGCCAGTAGCTCACAACAAAATTACTTAATAGATTTAATAAGTGAATCATTTCCTATATTAAGTTACCAATAACTATAAATACAGTTATGACAGCTGAAGTTCCACAGTCTGGGAGAAGCAGGTCACCCCAGGGCCACGTATTTTTTACAGCAGCTGGCTCCTGATTTTAAAGTCAGTTTTAAGAGCTCAACTTTAAAAACACACTGAATCACCATTACCAAGGCAAGAACACCAAGTTCTTGGTTCATTACATCAATTAAAATTGCTAATGCTACTCACAGCTGAAAAGTAAATAAGCAAACAAATCCAGACCAAAAAGAAGTGGTGTAAGTTTACCTGCAGCCCTTTATTTAGTCAGAGTAGGTGTTACTGAAGGCTGAGCACTTACTGTAGTAAAATCTTGGTGTAAATCACCATAACCCCACAATAAATTCAAGTGTTCCCTTTGAGTTTAGTGAAAACAGTAAATTGAATTTAATTTATACTACATTAAAAATTACCAGACTAAGAATATTCATAGAATCATAGAAGGTTTTGAGTTGGAAGGGATATTAAAGAAAATCTCATTTCAAACCCCTGCCATGGGCACCTTCCACTACACCTGGTTACTCAAAGTCTCCTAAGTGATCTTCCTGATACCTAAAAATCTCTCATTTTTAAACATTTCAAAATATTTTCTTTTTATTTGTTGCAAGCTATCAAATGTTGTGAACAAAATAGTTGGGAAAAGCCCAGTACAAGATCTAAAATGTCTTTCTACTTTTAATAGAGGTCAGTCTTTTAGAACAGGGTAGAGTTTATGAAAAAAAAAAAAAAACTTTCGTCTGTTCCTTTTCTCACTCCCTGCTGTTGTTTTCCTTATCTTTGTGGCAGTTTTCCACATCAATTTCTATCAAAAGAATTGTTAAGTTTTACTGTCTACATCTCAAAATGCCTTTCAATAAAATGAACCCGCAGGTGCAGTGCTTTGAAGGGAGTAACTTTTGCAGCTGGGACAAAATGATACCATTTTATTGACAATAAAGAACAAAACCAAAAAGAATGGGGAAGAGAAATAAAAACACACCTGAAGCCATACCTTAAATCAAATAATTGTGGCACTAAAGATGGGACAGTAAAAGAGAGCAAAAGCAGTATTTAAGGGAAGGAGAAATCCACCTTCTCTGATATCCCTCATTTGGGCTGACACTTGAGGAATTATTCTAGATATTTTGAAAATGGAGAATTTGACTGGACATTTCTCTTGGAAGACTGCTCTTCAAGACATGAAATGTATTTCTATTTATGTTCTTTAGTGTCTAGTAGCAGTGTGACAAATGGAACAACTGATTCACTAATTCACAAAAACATATTACTCAGAGTCCGACAGAAGGCAATAAGTAGTTCAACATTAATTGCATTTGTGAAAATGGAAATGCTTCAAAACCAGTCAAATTGATACACAGCCCTGATACTCCTAAACACTTAATGCCACCATAAAATGATGACCACCACACCAGTCCATTCTCAAACCTATAATTCAATTTTTTTTATTATTTCAGTATGGCCTCTCCTTAATTCAAATAAAAAGTCTATCTGAAACATAAATTTTAAATTAACAAGTAATAATAAAATAGTTATAAAGTGGTTAAGAGTAGCTTTTATCTGTGTGTTTACTTGGAATGGTCAATGCAGAAGCAGCACAAGTCAATGCTTGCCAATAGAACATTTTGAATATAAAGTGCAATGAATTTTTTTGGTCTTGATGTATTTATTTCCCCAACACTAAACTGCATAACAGCTCTATACTTGCATTCCTCTGTTTTCCACAATAAATCTTTAAAAATGTCTAAAGAACAGAAGTTCAAGGTCCAGCTGCTCTCACAATCAACTTTATCTTTCAAAACAGTTGAAACAAATTAGATTAAATTGATTATCTTGAATTTTATTGTGATTGGGGAGCATGCTGTTTCCAAGCATTTGGATTAATTGCCACCCTTTGAGGCCTCCTAGGCCCTGCTGTGGTACCAGGAACCCGTAAATACCAACTAAGTTTATTTTTATAAGGTGAAATATGCCAAGCTGGAGGGGAAAAAAAAATTACAACTGGAAGGATGAAAGCAAAAGAAAAGTATAAATAACCAAACAGTTTCTGTTCCTCAACTGTGAAGCATGTTAGCTGTCTGGCCTCGTACCATTCAGCAACCACAGAGAGAAACTTAGGCTTCTGTTCTGTTCTTTAAGAGAAGAGAACCTGTAGTTGCAAGTCTTATTTAAGCCTAGATTCTCTGCTCCTGGTTAAAAACAGCAAGGTCACATGGATTCATATGTCTTGACAGAGCTTTCACGTAAATGAAACTAATTTGGATGAGCTTACTTGATTAATAAAATCCTCAAGCTTTAGAATGTTCCATTTTGATGGACAGGAAAGAAAACACACAAAGCTGTGTGAGAGAAGAAACGTTACTGAGCTGGCAAGAAGCTTTGCATCGCCAGAGGTGTCACCTTGTGTTTGCCTGAATGTGGAATATCTTGCCCCTCCCTAATTCAATGGCATGCAATAGGAATAAAACACTTTCCAAAGAGTTGCCATCAGTTAATTTTTCAATGGTCTACCTCGATTTAAACAGTAAAACCTAAAGATTTTTAAAAAAACCTGAGCTCAATAAGAAAATTTATTAAAAATTCCAGATGAGAGAACAGAAGACCATGCTTTGAAATCCCCTATCAGGTTATGGTACATGACAGCTCCCATATACTGATAGTGAAAAAAACATAACTTATCTTAATGACAATATTTTTAAATTGGTTTTGAAGTACTAAGTGAAACTCAAAAATTGAAAACTGAGTGAGGTTATATGCTAACATGTTGCATATTTCAAATCTTCCATCAGTTTAGCATGCACATTCATACATCACTGACGTTCATTTATAATTCATGAAACATTTCTCCACATTATCAGATTCAAAAACATGTTTCTGCTTTTGTTTTGCAAATGCTACAATGAGACACATGGAAGGATTTGAGAAACTGCAAAGGGGAAATCACTGAACCAAATTTGTTACAATAACCAAATCCTACCTGCAAAACGTGTCTGACTGAGCAGATTAATTGTTCTTTTGCTGCTCCCTTGGCAAGATAAACCACACAGAAACAGGCCAGGACTCCAGAAACTTCTATCACTTGTCAGCTTCATGCAGGGATCAAAGCTTCACAGCCACACACAGATTTGAGAGAAATGAGAAGGGGCTACCTGAACTTTCAGCAGTTTCTACAGCAGTGCCCACAGGAGCACAGAATGATTTAGGTGCCTCCACCTTCCCACTGGAATGATGGAAATGGCTCAGTCTGCAGGGCTGAGGTGCTCTGGGGACACCTTCCCCCTCGGATTCACAGTCTAGCAGCAGTGCTAGGGTCACCATGGGGTTTAAATTTGCAGTCCTTTCTCACTTACAACCTGACTCAAAACCTGTTTTGGCACATGACAAACTCGAAGCACATCTGCCTTCTCTAAGTCACTTCCAAGGGACTCACTCGTATGGCATCAACCACCATCAGCAGTATCAGAGATAGGAAAGGGCTGGTGACAACAAAGTATCTTCACATCATCCTTGGGAAAGGTTAAAGCCAGAAAATCTGATGTTTTCCCCTTTCAAGGAAACCTGGTGATTTCACCGTAGGAGTTACTAAGGTTGCTCTTTGTCTTGGTTGTTAGTAAAGCACAAGAATGAGAATAAACAGAGTAAGAATATTTACAGAAGTGTGCTCATTAGAATAAAGTCACCATTCCTTGCAAATTTTCATCCTTCTGTGTAATAATTATAGCTCAAACCTCAAGGTCTACCTGAGTAAACACATTACAACAAACACAACACTTTTAAGGATCAGCACCAAATCTCAACCAGTGAGCACCTCCAAGGTCAGTATGGACCAAAATGAGACAATCCACAGTTACAGAAAGGAGGAAATGTAAAACAAAATCAAATTGTGCACTAAAAGTATAGAGAAAGATGTTTTCTTGTGAAGTATCTGTGTGGCCTCTTATTACTCTCTAAGAGACACCTGCAGACAAACCTCGTCAATAGAGCCACACACTGCTGTTATTTCTGTTTTGAATTTTACACAGCAAATTACTCATATAAGATGCAAACTGTTTCCTCAGTAATGTGATTTTAGCCTGTCTTTTGAGGCTTTTTTTCCTTGATTAATGGTAAATTACTGTGACTATTCAGTGTCTTTCAGTAGTCTACTTCTACATATTAACAACAAGATAATGATGGGTAATTCATTTTAACAAAATTAAAAGCTTTCACATGTGCTACTTTCAGCCCAAAGATGATTTGCATTTATTCCAATAAGACTGCAGCACATGGACAGGTGCCAGTACTTTTCTTATTGCCACTTTACTCCTGGAGTTTTGCATGGATTCTATTTCTTAATTCTGAAGCCCTTTTCTTCAACATCCACACCAGAACAACTTTTGAGTTGTTGAGCTTTTGAAAGGAAGCCCAACATCATCAAAATCAACGCGAGCAATTTCTGTTCCATCGAGGCAGGCTGCACCTGGCGTTCAGCAAATACCCTGGGAAGGCCTGGCAGGGGGTGCAGTGGCTTTTGAACTGCTCCAGCCTGCCCTGCTGCTCACACCTGAGCTGGCAGCAGCAAAAGTGACTATTCAGCCTCCTCCAAGACCTTCCGTAGGAGGATGTGCTCTGTAAGAAATCCCCACTCCGTGTTTCCGCCTCTCTTGAGCTTCTGTTCACAGCCACTGTTGTGTGTGAGGACCAAACCTCTCCATTAATTTGTGCACAGCATATCCCCATTGATCCCAGGAGGATCAATAAAGCAGGGGCTGCCTGCTGAGCCAGCAGAGCACGGGGAGCATCCATCCCCCTGGGAAGGAGCAGAGATTTCAGGGACCACAGAGCCACCCCTGCTTCCCACAGCTCTGGAACTGCCTTCCAAGAGTCTCCACCACCCTCAGCTTCTCCCTGCAGAAGAAACAGGCCTCAGAAATCAGACATATAAATCATGTGCTGAATAAAAGCTGCTTTGAGGGCAGGCTTGGCAGCAAATAATCCTTTAAGGCCCCCAGCTTTTTTTATTTTTACTGTGTCATTAGACTCAAATATTCCTGTCCTGGATCACCTAAACAGAAACACACACACACCTGCACATCCCATAATTGGTGTCTCCTACTTGTTTGGGTTTGCTGTGGAGCACAAATGCTCATCTGTTGACCCACTGTGGCTCAAGAGCAGACCTGGATTTTTCCAGTCTAACCAAAGCACTGGCTATGGCACAGCTACAGGATGTCTGTCCTGAAATTTTCCAGTTCAGCCAGAAAAGATATTCATTAGGAAAGTAAACACATCCAGACACACAGCAGTTCTACTCTGCCCAGTTCTGCCAAACTAGAATGAAGAAAATATAAAAATAACTAAAAAAAAAAAAAAAACAAACATACTTCTGTGGTGCAATGTCAAATTGCGATACAAAATTTTCAGGAAAAAAAAATCAGATAATAAAAACCAAAAATCAAGAATGAGAAAGAGCTGAAGAGTATGAATTAAAATAGATTCAAACTCAAGCAAAGGAAAAACTTTATGTATGTGAAATAATTCTCTGCCACAAAATATAATTGAGACAGCCTGCTCAGTAACATTGGCATCTATATGACGTTTTGGCATCTATATTAATCCCTAAAAGATTTCAAAGTTGTCATCAGTAAGAGTGGCAAATTTGACAAAACAATATAAAAAACATCTACAATCAGAAATAACTTTACACATTTGTACATTATGGTAGAAGCAAAATAGCCGAAATTTCATTACAATATTCCTGAACTATCAATTAGAAAAGTACTAATTCATCAATAAATATTTGTCAAGAAACGATGTTTTCTTACATGTTTCTGATTCATGTTGATGCCTGAGGTTTTAGCTTTTATATTTTTCAGATTCTGTGCTGCTTTAGTGCAGTTCTGAGCTTCATATTAAGCGATGGTGAACATTCTTCACAGAGGAGGGAGACAAAACAATTCCTGCTCTAGCTGGCCACCAAGGACAAATGATCCAAATCTCAGGCCCAAGAGCACAAACAACATGGACTGAAGAGAGAAAAACCAGCAGGATGGGACTGCATGGGCTGAAGCTGTAACTGGACAATTAACTCCAAGACGCAAAACTTATAAAAATGTGAGCAGAACTTATTAAATGAGAGACCCTGTGACTGATCATCCATTTGTGACCATTTTAGTTCATCTTGGGTGCAGCCCTGGCTGGGTTCTTGTGCTGCCCAAGGTGGATCCATTGAAGCCTTATAATAAATCTCTTCTTTATTCTTTAGCTCTGTCTAGTCTCTGTTCTAGGTCAGTCTTCACAAGGCATCGATATGGGCTGAATTCTGTGTCATTTACTGGCTCCTCCACACATTTTCTGTTTAATGTGTATCTTAGCTGCCTCCAGATGCAGCAATTATTTTGAATTCTTATAGAATTATTAAGGTTAGAAAACACATTTAAGATCCTTGAGTGCAACCGGTAACCCTGCACTGGCAAGGCCGCCACTGAACCATGCCTCCAGGTGCCACACCTACAGGGCTCTTAAATCCTTCCAGGGACAGGGAGTCTGCCACCTCCCTGGGCAGCTGTGTCAGGGCTTGACAACCAGTTCAGTGAATAAATTTTCCCTAATATCTAATCTCAGTGAAGAAATTTTCTCTAATATCTAATCTAAACCTCCCCTGGTACAACCTAAGGCTGTTTCTTCTTTTCCTGTTGCTTGTTACCAAGGAGAAGAGACTGACTCCACCTGGCTGCACCCTCCTGTCAGGGAGTTTTTGGGAATGAGAAGGTTCCCCCTGAGCCTCCTTTTCTCCTGGCTGAACGCCCTCAGCTGCTCCTGGTTCTCCAGATCTTCCCCAAGCTCTGCTCCCTTCTCTGGACACACTCCAGCCCTTCAATAGTTTTCTTGCCATGAGGGACCCAAACTGACTCTGGGATTGAAGGTGCGGCCTCAGCAGTGCCCAGCACAGGTGGAACTCACTGTCCTGTTCCTGCTGAATGTCGCAATAGGACACGAAATGAACGACACTCACACGCTGAGATGTCCAAGGCAAAAGAGGCGCGTTTATTTACGGACCTCGATATTTATAGAATTCCAAAAGACCGTGGATTGGAGGATGAAATTGCCACCTCTCCAACCACACTGGTCAAACCAACAGTCCATCAATTCTCTCCTCCTCCAGAAAGCAATGCAAAACAATCATTATTTATATGAAAGGTGTGTGAGAAACTCCATTACAAAAATGGAAACATCAGAAGGCTTGGAAGGACTTTAGAAGAACAGGGTGACAGCTGAGCACAATATTCCCTACACAATCCATGCTCCAGCCCCACAGCATGACCAGTCAATCCTGTACGTCCATGCCATGACCACCTCTGGTTATGACTCTTTCCAGTGCAAAACCAAGCCTGACCTTCCCCATCAGTCCTAATTGATGCTGGTGATTCATTTGCAAAGAGAAGACACAAGGGAAGCCTAAGCCTTGCTAAATAGACCGTTTATGAGAGAATATCCTGAGGAAATAAAAGGTGAAAACCCATTGTTTGGGAGCATTAAAACACAAAGTGACAAAATCCATTGTAAGGATATCACCTGGAACATCATTGCCCTGGAGGGGAGATTAACTCCTCTGTCTTCTCTCCAGCTTATGTGCTCTGTATTGAGCTCTTCCTCATCTGCTATTCAAAGCAACTTGGAGGCAAATCACTTATCACTAATTGCTATCTGTTCACCGTGCTACAAAAATGTACACATCAGTTTTTAGGGCACTTCTCCTGTATTTCATTTGTAATTTAAATTAACTCTCAAGTCAATATGAAACATCCCTCTTTAGCTCAGTGAAACGCTCTTAATTATTTTTGTAGTTATAGGAGCTATAAAAATCAATGTCATTATAAAGACAAATACATTTGATGCAAGTCACAGAAAATACTGTTACAGGCAAGTCCCCTTTTCAACATCTATTTTGTTTTCTTTGTAATAAAAAAGCTCTTCTATTTAAAGCACAGTTCTGTCCATTCATAAATCACAAGGCAGCTAGAACGTTTTCTAAGTGAATTAACCAGACCTTGCAAAACTCCAGATTTAGGCAGTGGAAAAAATGATTTTTCAAGTGAAGGCCATGCTTTTATGCTAAAGCAGAATTTAACTCACAAGTTTGACTAATACCCAAGCTGTTTATGAATAAAGAGAAAACTCATCCTCACAAAGCACTTGTGAGTCAAACTCATTGAGTAACTGTCAAAAAAAAAGCTCCTCTGGTACTTCTGAATATTTATGCCATGTCACACTGATGGCCTGCAGAAAAATCACTATTAGTTGAGTTAATCTACTATGGTTTTATGGACCAAAGGAAAGACAGATACATTCTGTGCCATATTCTCAAAAACCAGTTGTTTCCACTTTGACACTACTGTACCAACAGTCCCAAGGAGCCAGAATGCAATTAGATCATTCATAATATCTGAAGAAATAAAATCAAGTGAGAGAGAACAACAGAGAGAGATTTTGTGAAGGCCATAAATGGAAAAATAAATTCAAAAGTAAGTAAAGGAAGAGAGGAAAACCATACCACCATGGACTAAAAATAATAATAATAAAATACTAAAACCTTCAATTTTAAAAATAGAAAAATGACAAAGAGGAAAGAGTGTGAGCCACGGTGGAGGAAAAGAGAGTAGGGAAGAGCTTTGGGAGAAAGGAACTGTTGCTGCAATGATTAATTTGAATCTGTCTTAGCCACTCTGACCCATGACTTCATTGAACAGGGTTTATCCATGAGGCTGAAAAGCTTCACAAGTACAATTTTATATATTTATTTCTTGGCAAGAAGTGACTCAAAATTCAGAAGTTCCTAACTTCACAACAAACTGGAGAGTGAAATAAGGAGCTGACAGTTATTGGATTTGCCTTCCCATTTTTGTCGCCTGGTTGTGACATTATCTCCCTTGTTCTGTTACAATTTAAATGTAAATCTATTTGGTGTGTTTTATGGTAGTAACTCTGCAATTTAGTATTGTAATACAGAGAGTCCATTTAAAGCTGTAAGTGCTCCCAAAAGGTATCTGTCATAGTGCCACGTTTTATTATTCTCAAACATCACTGAGAGCAGGGAGAAGGCCAATTCTCACACATTATGCTGCTTTACATCCAGTTTTTTCCCCTGGTTCTGCAGGAAACTGCAGATCCGTGCACTTTTGGATGTGCTCTTGATCATACTGATGCTCATAAAAAAAGAAGAAAAAAAAAAGAAAAAAAAAGAAGCAATTTTGCTTTTAGGGTCATTAATACTGAAATGAAAATAATTTGCTTCAAACTACCTCCTTTTAAGATACCCAAGTTATTAAAAAGGATCTCTTTGAGCACCCCTTTTGTCTCACAAAAGTGTCCCTGACAAAACACCCAACTCCAGCATTCTGCATAAAGCTGGTGCACAGGGGCAGGGCAGGCTGCCTTGAAAGGGTCAGGAACTCCCCATCAGCCAGGAGCTTTCATCACACGCAGCCTTTTATTAGTGATTCTGAAATCCCCTCAGCCAGCAGGGTCAGCAGATAATGCTCACAGGATCCATTTCCATGACAGGATGTACAGGGTGATTTTAGCATCTCCTTTGACTCAGGTCCAAGGCTGCTTTGGGTAAGGATGACTTCCCTGCTCCACACAGCATCACTGTGGGAGCTGGCTAATCAAAAATAACTGCAGTAATTACATGATCAGCAGCACCGTTGTGACAGAATTGGTAAGATGCAGTTTCTGATTTAACACCAAGTATCACGTAAGTATTAATGTGCAAATAGCAGAGCATTTATCCCACTTGGTACAAACACAACCTTGGGAATAAAAGACTCGGGGAGGAAATTTACACTTAACAGAATGCACAGTTTGAAATTTCTCCCTATGACTGAAAATTCTACTGTTATTTCCTTCAGTCCACATTAGACAATTGTGGGGAAAAAAATGTTTCTATAGTCGATGCACAAAGTAAGTTCTCAAGAAAAGCTTTTGAGAAGATACTTCACAAATTGGTAGATAGGAAATGCTGGGATGTTTATGCATCTCCTTGAAAAATACATAAATTTAGAACAGGAGAACAGCTCAGGAGGATTTGCTCTTACAAGTTTCCTATACAATATTTTAGTCCTACATACAAGTTATAAACCTGTAAAGCCAAGTTTATTTCCTAATATATAATGCCTGTGGTCACATGATGCTCTAAATTGCGTGGGATGACCAAAACCTGCAGCACCACTATTGCAAATCAGATCAGTTTTCATGTTCTTTACCATCCAGAGGCAAAGAACAGGCTCATCAACTGATATTCTTCTCCCATTGTCAATGAGATTATTATAAAAATTATTTGGTATTCTGAATTCTGTCCCTCCAACCCGGAGCTTTGTGGTTTCAATAAATACTCACTAAAACACAAACAGGTTTTGCAGCCCCAAAGTCCATGTTTCATAGACTGGGCTGAGTTTCCAGCTCACTTTTGTTTAAGTTGGATTTAGGTGTTTCAGTGCTCATGCAACTCAAAGCAATATCTTCTCATTTGTATGTGTCTGACCTCATTGAATTCCATTTTTTTCCAAAACCTCAGAGGTAAGATACAAATGTCAATACAAATTAAACTCTGGCCAATGTAAATCTCTTTAGTCTTTTATTTCTTTATAAAAGAAAACAATGTGCAAGAAAAGAAACAAAGAGAGAAGCAGGCTTCAATCTCCCATGACTTCAGTTTGAAAATAACCATTTAAATCAAAATAGGTATTATCCTGAGTATAAGCAGCCACATTACCTTCCACTAACTGCTAAATGTGAAAATTACCATTAATGGTCTGAATTTTCCCTAGCCTATGAAAATTCTACCTGTGTCTTATAAACAACCAGTCCAGTTTCTCATTTAATGTCTTTAAATTCAGTGAGTCTGTAGAAAAGATTTGTAAAATGGAAATTTTATAACAAACATAGATTCAGATTCTTTAATTTTACTGACAATTACTTTTTAAAAGGACATTTATTATCTGTGCAGCTAAAAGAGAAACCAATAGCATTTTCTGAAGTGCCTGTGTAGCATTTCAGCCTTCTCACTCTTTACTGAAATCAGAACTACAAGGTATAAACAGAAATTCTATCCCCATCTTTTTTACCACAGCACTCTCTGTCTCCAGTTCATAAATATATGGGATGCATTTAATGCACATTGGGACAGGGAGGGTTTGATATCACTCCCAATTTTTGCTCAGCTTCCAAAAAAAGCTCAGCAGAACAACCAGACCATGACAGTGGGAAATCTGGGACCAGCATTATTCTCTTCTTCCATCCTCCCTCTCAGATCTGCTGTGCTGCCTCCCACCACCCTCTGGAGCCCACAACACAAACCAGACACATCCAGACTCCTGTATTTATTTATTTCTCAAGCTTTCTAACAGCTCCTTGCAGTAACTCTTCCCTTTTTTCCCAAGGATTTAATCACACTCCAGCAGCCATTCAGCTGCCGTGCTCCAAGTGAAGGATATATTGTAGGGTTTTTATCTTTATAAAGTTTTACCAAAGCTACATGCAAGTTTGCTGTCTGCCTTTTCCATCAGTGCTGATAAATAAACAGGGACAAAGCCACAGTTTTCTGCTGTAGAGTTTGCAGCTGGAACTCCCTAATGAATGAAAATTAAATGTCTGCGCTGGCAAAGGACGAGACCTTCACTTCTGATTCCCCTCAGCTTCAACTTTGAGCTGGAAGCTCTTCAAACTGAGCCCAGCAGAGCACTCCCTGCTCCAAGGCTCAGAAATCCCCGCTGCTGAAAGCTCCTAATCCCCCTGCTTCCCCTCTCCTCCCAGCCACCCCTCCACATGGTGCTGTTTTCATAAAAAGCTGAATTTAACAGCAACAACTGCAGCACATCCAGAACCCCACTCAGTCCAATGCCAGGGCTGTTCTTAGTTCCAGATGAAATTGCATTTTCAATTTTTATTTCTTGGCATTGGGAGAAGAAGAAAGAAAGGAAAGGGATGAAAATATACTCTTAGCAGATTTTTCAAAAAAATACATGAATAACATTCATTGCTCAGAAAACATGAAACAAATTACATTCTACAGCAAACTGTTAGCAGGAGCTTGAAACAAATTCTGCTAATTGTACTTTTCAGAAAAAGCCCTGCGGTTAAGATAACTAATCAGCTGGGAATATTGTAATCTGGCAAAGAAAGCTGTCAATTGGGGGAGGAATTTTTAGCATTGCTTATGAGCCAGAATTAGGACAGCTACAAATGGTTCATAGTATTTGGAAATATTTGAGGAAAGTTTAAGTAGGTTAAAAAAAAAAAAAAAAAAGGAAAGAAAGAAACTTAAAGCTATGACCAGCAAAACAAAATGGTTGGAGAAAATATTATATATTTTTAGCACTGCACGCATATAGGTAAGCACTGCAAACACACCCTGTACCTGTATTTAATGCTAAAATCCAGGTTTCTAACATTCCACTATTCTCATTTTCACTGGAGAAAGCCACATTGCTTCCTTGTGCCCCAGTGTAAAATCAAGTAAAGAGCAAGGAAAATAATACTTTCTAAAACTTTCAAGTACACTTAGAGATTTCAGCATCTAGAAATTCTCAGGAAACAAAAAGAAAAAGTGACTGAGTGACAGGTAAAAAAATAGCTCAAGAAATTGATGAGACATTACACTCAAATCTTTTCCAAAAATCCCTAATGCTGTTTTCTTGTCTCCTGTCCCAGCTCCTACATCCTGTCCCATGTTCCACTGAAAGAAGGATGGTTCAAATCGGTCCTAGGGATTTTTATGTTGTGTTATAGAGCAATAAAAACCTGAAAATAATGTTTATCCTGATAATGAAAAGGAAAACGAAAACAAACAAATACCAACCAAAACTCACAAACATCCCTGACTGTCCACGTCACTGAAGGGGATGAAACCATTCTCACACAGAGATTACACAGCATGGACTCAACTGATGAATTTCTGAGAGCAAAATGGAAACTATTGAAAAGTGTTATCAAAGCTTCTGTCACCTCTGTTTTCAAGAGAAAGTATGAGCACCAAAATAACCCTTGCGGGTTCTAATTTATCATTTTTATATCTTGCATAATTATGTATTATTAGCATCTGTCATCATAGATTGATTTAAAAAAAAGTGTCCTTGGATTACACTTGGTCCTTACTCTGAACAAAATACAATTACAGCCCAAAGAATTCAAATGGATGGAAGCTGTACAGAAATGTGGGGTCTCCTGCTTGACTAGTTAATATAATGTTGGAGTAAAACTCTCCAGCAAATAGATAAAATACAGAGCTTTTTTCAGATAACTGGTATGTACAAGGCTTGTACTTTCTATCTATATCCTACTACAGACATTCCCTATTCCTACAAAATATGAGTATTTAACCTTGAAACAGTAAAATTAGTGAAGATGATGTTATATGACAGTGTCACTTCACTTTACTTCCTATGAAGAAGAAGGAAAAAAAAAAGGGAACTTTAAATATCCATGCATATTTAAGGAGTTCCTCAGACTTATAGTTCTTCACTAGGGTAGATGAAGTATTTGTACTCAAGGCTAATAAGCTCATCAGGGGAATAACCACTAATGATTAAAAGTCAGAAAACAAAATTTGCAACATTGAATGGCACTCAGGCTGAAGTGATCCGGCACATTTAGGAAAGATCACATCCCAATTAATTAGAATATTTAAGGCATTTATGGAAATGTGTAGTTATGTTTCTCAAAAGTTAATAAATAGATTTCATATGATTACCAACTGGAGTATTTGCCTGGGTATATGTTATATGATGTCTTTATTAAAAAAAAAAAAAGAAAAGAAATATTATAGGATCTATACTAAGACTGAAATGTTATTGAAGGAAATCTAGAGCTTCTAAATTAAAACTAATAAAATAATGGCTAACAGATGAGACAGAAAGAAAACTAATGGATTGCATTAAGTAAACGATGTGTGTTGGTACAGACATAAAGCAAAGGAGGAAATTTACTTCAATTGACTTTACTCCAATCTAAAAGCAGTAATGCAGATCTATAAGTAAAAAAAAAAATAAATAGACTGGAGCTAGAGCGCCAAGCAGCACTGATGTAACAGGGAAATGCTGATTAGAGAAAGAATATCAAGGTCATTCTCTAATTGAAGACTAATTGATCCCAGTCCACTGGAATCAATGAAGCCTTTCCCAATGGCTTCTGTGGCAGCCAAAGCCAAAGGAATCCCCCCCAGCCTCTGCCAGGGCACACAGGGAGCCCAGGGAGGCAGAGAGGGGTCCAGGGCCACGAACCCAGCCCCACACCACTGCTCCAACACGGATCACACCAGGTGGCCTCTATGCTTGGCAGTTTGACTTACTAAAGACCACAGAACTGGAAACTTCCAGAAAAACCCAAAAATGGCATGGCATTCATGCTGGAGATTTAAATACAGAATCCACAGAATATCCAAAATAAAAATCTGTCTGGCTACTATGAACAAAAAGGCAAGGAGGTGACACAGCAAAGGAGGTGTGATGCACACAATGATTTACAAGCTACCCCTAATGAGACGGGCCATTACAAGCAGCCTCTTCTAAATGCTATGGTTTTGTTCTGGATCTCCCAAACATTGGCACAGCCATCAAGGACTTAGATTAGGACTGCTTTTTAAAAAAATTAGTCACTTCTACACCTACTACCAGAACACCTTTCCCCCTGTGTAATTACCTTTTAGTCCATCTCCTGCTTCTCCAGCAATTCATTGCTTTGACTGTGACTCAAATGGCATTTGAGTGACTCGAGTTGATTGGGCTGTGACTCAAGCTCAGCTTTTTCTGAACACACTGATCTGAAGTCCCATTGTGGGGATGAGTTTGTTGCTTTTGTTGCCTCTCTCAGTGAGTCCCCTTTAATCTCTTCCTCCACTCCTGGTGACAATTTGTGATGCAGCTGGAGGTGCATTGAGCCATCACCACAGGGCTGTCACTCACTGCACTTGCCAAGAACACCTCCAGCAAACTGAAGGGAAATTCACTGAGCACAGAATTTAGGAACTGCCCACTGGCAATAAAGTTGACACTGCACTGGACAAGAAATGTATTTGACATTGCATACAGTGACACTGGAAGCACTTTGGTCATCAAAGGAGGGTCAATGTCCATTAATGCTCCATCCATCAATGGGGATTATCTTTACTGTATCATTGTGCTTTATCTCTTTCTGATTTTCTGTCACTGCAAAAACTTTCAATAAAGGTGTTTCAGATCCAAACTCAGAACAGGTGAAAGTGCAATGTCAAGAGAAAAACCAAACAAATTAAACCCCAGCACTGCACAACAATCAGCCCAAGCTGAACCATTCCCACCTATACACTCTGCAGCCTTGGATTTCTGTATTTGATCCCTTTTTTCTGTCTCTGTTGAACAATTATAATTATTTCTAATCCCATCTCCCAGTTAGTACCTTATTGGTGATACACAGATAATTGAATCACCTCCAAAATGTATTCAGGTTTTACTACTAATTCAACAGGAACACAAGATGGATATGCTGAGTCTTTTCGACAGAAATCCCTCTGTTCCATCAGAAGTAGCAGGTTTGGAGTTTAATATGTAACAAGATGCAAACTCCCACATCCATGTTCCAGGTCAGCTCTATAGAACAGAGTCCTTGGCATCTCAGGATTGCATGGAAAAAGCCCCCATGTTCTGAGGAAACAGAATTGGCTGAAAAACAGTAAGAAACTTATGAAGGAGTTGGAAAACAACAAGAACAAAATAACCAAACTCAGGGGCAACTAAATAGAGAGATTTCAAGCAAACTCTTAAAATTAACATGGTCCTAGGTAAATTCAAAATATCTGTTCTAGGCTGCTAAGAAGCAATGAAAGGAGGAGATATTACAAACTATGGATGTAGTGACTATACAGAGGCTACTGTTCATCCTCCAAGACAGAAATCATTTCTGGAGGGACCAGGGCATGCAAATGCATGAGCTCTGAGTCCAAAACCAGAGCCAGATGTTGCAGACTTGTCATTAGAATCATATGAAGAGGCACTGTTTGCAAAACAGTTTCATCCCAGAATCTCTTGACTGGTGCTTGAACAGCAGCCCAGTTTGCCAACTGGCACCAGGTTAGGGAGGCTCCTGAGCAAATTGTCATTTGTGCCACCTGCCGATTCTTACGGATGCAGCACACTCCATTTCCCCTTCCCTACCCCCAGAACACAGGGACAAATACAAAAAGCTACAAAACCACTTTAAATTTCATCCCTTCTCACCCTTTGCACTGTCTCCCCAGCAAAGCCCAAGTTCTGAATGCTTTACAGCACGAGGAGGGCAGTTCCTGATGCGCCCTGTACCAATTCTCTGTGTATGAAGGCAGCCTCAGCCCTCCGGCTGCTCCTCCCCAGCTTCCCCTGGTTTGTTTTGCCTTTTAGGACCTCAACTTTTAAAGCAGCATTAAAGCTCTCCCAGGCCTCTGCGGACAGCAGCTAAGAACGACCAGGGAGTGGAACCTGCTATGTTTTATCTCCACCCTGTTCTCCTTCAGAGGGTGAGTTTTACAATTCTGTGCACCAGATGGACTCTGGAAACTCCTTTCTGCAGGAGGTCATAACTTATTTTACACAGAAGTGTCTGTGTTCAAGTCCCAGAGGTGAAGGGAAATTATTGTGTGCCCTTTCTAGTTTAGTGGGGACGTTAAAACTACTTGTGCTTTGTTCTTCACAACCTTCAAACAGGAGTAATAGACAAATGCAGCCAGTTGGTTTTGGAAAAGCATCATCTTGAATAAAAATTAGACTTTACTGATTTGGAATAAACTATAATCCTATAGTTAGTTCCTGTAGTCCCAGCCAGGATTTTCTTATTTTTGAATCACTGTCTTTTCTTTTTTTCACTAAATGATAGCTGTAAGTGATATCAGTATGGCAAAGCCACCAAGAGTATCATTATCCCACAGATAAAATATTCAAACCATGACTTTAAAAATGAAAGACATTAGTTGCACTGGAATAATAAGTTTTCTCTGAATGTAATATAATTCCCACTGAAACAGATTTCCTGAACTGAAAAATATATAGTTGAACACTACTCCACTTGAAAAATTTTTGAAAGCAATTCTCTAAAAGGAATTCCTCCATAAACCACATTCCTGCTTCATTAACCCTCACATAGTTACAAAAAATTATAATGTAATTATTAACCTTAACAAAGATTAAAGCATGTCTGCAGAGACCCTAAGGTATTAAGTGTGGTACAACTCTGAATACTTTTCATTTAGTAGGTTCAACTCCTTTTCAAAGATTTAATATCTGTGACACAGACACATTACAGGAAACAAATACAAAAAGGGATGTATGAAAGAAAAAGCCAGAGGATGAAAATATTCTACTTTGCAGTTTACAAAGTGAACTTTTCTTGTTTCTACATTACATTGAGAAAAGCTGGTTTTTACTGAAGCACTCATCCTTCTCTTTCCCTGAATACCCCACAAGCAAATTGGGTCACCCAGAGCCATTGAGGGGGCACAATTTGGGCTTTCAGTCCCAGAGGGTGAAGGCACCCACCACAGGGCACTGGTGCTGCCAGTGACTGCCCCAGCAGAGATGCTCTCTGCACAGCAGCTCACCTGCCCAAACACAGCCTTGGCTGGCCAAGACACTGCAGAAACCAAATTTCAAACCTGCCTTCTTTTGGCCCATTCCCATCCCCTTACCCTGGCAGGGCAGGATGAAGGGGAAGGCAGGATCAAGAGATTCCTAAGTTAAAAGGTTCTAAGTCTATCATAACTTAAAGGGGAGCAGTAGAAAGTGAACTGAAATGCTGAAGGAGGTGAAAAGCCATTTATGATTAATAAGCTTTTTATTTTTCATCTTTCCATAACTTTAATTAAAACACAAGAAGCAGATATGAAATGCAGCCCTTTACTTTGTGGCACTAAGATGAAAGCACGCTGCTGCTTTTCATTCCCATCCCAAATCCCTACACCACAACTCGGCAATAAGTTTGTCTTTCAAAAACTGTCCTGGACCACATCAGAGGGTCTGAGTGTGCATCTCCTGCTCCTTCCACTCCACAGGCTGCCCTGTGCAGCATCTCTGAGCAAGGCACTCTCCTCCTGCTCGCTGGCACTGCTCCATGCCACAGATAACGTTCACTGGGTCGGCATCAAAAGAGCATTTTGAGTCAAAACTCACATTTGAGAGCCAGCCAGCCAGGACAGTCAGCTAATGATGACTGCCTCACTTGGAGTCCTGCTCCAGTGAGTGCCAAATACTTACTCTGCAGCTGCCACCAGTGCTTCCTACATAACCCAATCCGTCACGCACCTCCGCGGAGTTGAGCACAATCCCTGCAAATGCAGCTGGGGGAAGCTGCCAGCTTGAGTGGCAGCTGAGCTGCCTGCTGAAGATCCGAAACCTGGACTTACACTTCTGAAGTGACAGGCATCTGTCTTAACTCCTGGATGCAGCCTTTAATTGTTGTGGAGCCTGGCAGCTCGGGCAGACAGGAAAATGGCAGTGTCAGTGTCCAGCTCCAGCGGGGCGCGGACACGGAGCTGCACGTGAGGGATGGCACGAGCAGTCAGGGAATCTCCCTGCCAGCTGAATTTCCCTGTACACAGCAGAGAAAGGGAGTCCTGGGACAGCAGAGGGAGGATCATCTCTGCTGCAAGATCTCCATTTGTAATTCCGGAGGATCATCTCTGCTGCAAGATCTCCATTTGTAACTCCGGAGGATCATTGTCACAGACACATTTTATCAAAAATCTTTTCCTTGGGATTTTTTCTCCTGAGAAGCTGAGAGGCCTCAGGAACAAAATGCAAACAATGGTTATCTGCTGCTGTGGGATGCAACAGGTGCATCTGGGATTGGTCCCATGTGGTTGTTTCTAAATAATGGCCAATCACAGTCAGCTGGCTTGGACAGAGAGTTCGAGACAAAGCCTTTGTTATAATTCTTTCCTATTCTATTCTTAGCCAGCCTTCTGATGAAATCCTTTCTTCTATTCTTTTAGTATAGTTTTAATATAATATATATCATAAAATAATAAATCAGCCTTCTGAAACATGGAGTCAGATCCTCGTCTCTTCCCTCATCCTCGGACCCCTGTGAACGCGGTCACAGATCATCTCTGCTGGAAGATCTCCATTTGTAATTCTGGAGGATCATCTCTGCTCAAGATCTCCATTTGTAATTCTGGAGGATCATCTCTGCTGGAAGATCTCCATTTTTAATTCTGGAGGATCATCTCTGCTGGAAGCAGGGCAATGGCTCCAGTTGTAGCTCCAGAGGGTGACAAAGCAAACAGGGATTGTGTGGAGGTGATGCTCTCCTCCTCACTGCTCTCCCCTTGTGTAACCAGAGTGATGAAAAACTTACTAACACAGCGTAAGAGATGTGCTAAAAATGGGAAGGTGAAGTTCCAGAAGGTGAATCTGTAAAACCACTCAGGTCCTGTGACCCATTAGGGCCGAGGGCTGCAAGCTGAACTTTGCTTTTCCCAATCCAGACCGTTCCTTCTGCAGCCAGGACACTGGATCAGGAGACAGAGCCACTTTTTCAATAACTTTATTTTCAATTACATTACCCCGTGCACTTTTCAACACAAAAAGAAGGAGGACCTTGCTGATAGATGACAATTCCTTTTGTGAACCTGAGGTTCTGGCATTGTACTTTGAACAGCAACACCTGGGAGATCAGCATAAAAAGATGCAGGAAAAGCACAGTACCTCGAGGGAGCTTAGCCTGCAAATTACTGATGTGCTAATGAGATTCTTTATGTACAAACAGGAATAAAGAAATGAGGAATATAGGCAATATCAGTAGGATACATACAGATAAAATTAAATAACGCTGTGGGAGTAATCTTCTGTAAAAGACATACTTTGGGGCATTTTATTTCTCTCTGCTTAGTTAAATAAATGAATTGCCTAATAGAATGTCAGAATTATAGTCTTTTTTTAAATTTAACTAATGCTTCATTTTTTTAATTGCTTAAAGAGTCTAATTTTTCCAAAAGTACCTATGCAATCAAATATGCTGGAGCTACAAAATTTCATCCTCATATATTATTTTAGAAAGTCCTCTATATATGATCTAAAATTTAAAAGTTAAAATATGAAAAAAAAAGGGCAGGAAATGCTGTCTTTAATTCTACTGAAACATGCTCCATGCTTAGAATTATTCAATATACTTAAAACTTTAAAAAAGCTACAAAGGCACATTTGTGCCCTTTTAAAATCTGGTTCCTCAGTCCTGCTTTGTTTATTTTAATTAATCAAGCCTGCTCATAACTCATTTTGGCCTTCTATTAAGAGTATCTACTTCTCTAAGAGCACATGGATTCAGGATACTGAACATATAAATCTAGTTTTAGTTTTTGTAGTACAGAGCAAAAACCTGTTTCCAATCTTAAGCAGGACAAACCCTAAAAAACTTAGTTTGACTTCTGAGGAGTGTATTTTTCATGTAGAAATAATGATGAGAAAAAGTTCTATATTGATAACTAAGAGGGGTTTCAGACTAAAAAAAAAAAAAGTATTTGGAAGAAAAGAACAAAGAAAAATCACAGTCTGAGGTTAACACCAAATTAAATTCCAGAATTCAAGGGGGCAGGTTCACCCAAAACTCTGAAAACCTGACAAGTTTCTTCTTGCTGTATCCAAAATGTTCTCTCTTTCTGCTTTTAAGTAACATCAATAATTTTCCTTCATTAAACACTAAAGTAAAAAAAAAAAAAAAAAAAAAGACTGATTATGTTGTGGGTTTTTAATCAGCATAAGTGATTTAGATCATCCAACTGGCATCAGAGAGAAAAAAAAAATAATAATAATTTACAGAGCCCGTCCTGTGGTATTTTTTTCTTTTCATTTCTTTCCGGAATCACACAAAGATTAAACCGGGAGTGACTGGGAAGTTGATGATACATTTTTAAACTACAGAGGAGTTTTAATTTCTCAGCTGATGTTTCAGTCACTGGCTGTTACATAAAATCCAATGTGTCAACTGGAAGAGCAGAGAGAAGTCTCTCTTTCAAAAAAGGTTTTCTTCTTTTTCCATATAATTTCAATTTTTTTCCTCCTTGGAACAGTGTAACAATGAGAGAGTATCTCTTATTTAATTGGAAGCTTAAAAAGAATGGATACATTTTAGATGTTACATAAATCAGAGCAAGAGATTAGAGTTCCTCTCTGCAAGATTTTTTTCCAATTTCCAAGGGGTTGAAAAGATGAAGTTTTCTAATATGTAAAGTTCTTAGAAACTCTCTGACTTTGACAAAAGATTTTTTTTTTTTTTTTTTTATTCTGGGATATTCTAGAAGACAAATAACTTCTAATATTGTAAGAAATTCAGTATAATTCAGCACACTAACCCACAGGCATATGGTCTTTCATAGTATGCCACACTTTGGCTGGTCTTGGTGTACTTAGGACTCATGTCTGAGCATCTTCCTCCAATTTTGGGAAAAAAAAAAATTTCCCCCCCTTTTTAAATAAACCCACAAAATTAAAAAGTACTAATTACCTTTAAGTACCTGGTAATATTTTCCTAATTATTTTCCACCTTTAGCCATTTGTAGCCTCATACCATTGCTAGCAATGAGTCATAATAACAGCATGGAAACTGTATTAAAGTGATTTCCTTTAGATACAAGAGCTTCCATCCATGTGAACACTTATTTGGTTATCCTGCGTGGAGCATTTCCTGAAAGAAATATTTTTTTGGTTCCTCAACCAAATACTGCAAATCCTGCTTGTGCTTTTTCTGCCTAATAAAGGGCAATTATCTTGGTGGAAGGAAGGCATCTTGGGCAGGAAACAGACTGAAAAGGCTTGCAAAATATCGCTTTTCAAATTCACTATGAATTCATAGTCTTGACTTAGTGCTGGACTGGAGATTTTTTTTCTTTCAGCTTTCTCGCACAGCCAGGTTCCTTTTTTCTCTTTTCTAGTCTCAGGAGCATCCTCCCGTTCCACACATCCTTTTTATTTGTTGGGGAAGGGGGGGAAAAAAAAAAAAAAAAAAATTAAAAAAGAGGAAGAACCCTCCATGCAATAGTGGGATTTTTACAGCCACTAAGCACATGAAAGCAAAGAAACAGCAAGCAGGCAAGGAGCCAGAAGGGAATGGGTTTAGGATTTGCCAAAACGCTGCTCAGGGTCAGCTGCGGGTCGGAGGAGCAGGAGTTTCCAGGAGGTCAGTGGGGACAGGGAGCTGCCCATTCCCTGTGGGATGCTCCAGGCTCAGGGGCTCCCCTGCAGCAAAGCTGGGCAGGAGCCCTGGAGGCAGCTCAGCCAAGAGACACAATTGCTCATTTGCCTCCCTTGTCCCAGCTCACTATCCTTCTCCAGGAATGCTGAGAGCTCCCTGTTCCAGGGCAGCGGCAGCCGCTCTAACACAGCCTGGTTCTTGCACTGGAACTTTCCCCACTCACTCTGCCTTTCCTTGGGATGGACAGGGACTTGATCCATTATTCATTAGAATGAAGCAAGGACTCCCCAAGGCCTCTCCAAAAAGGACAGGAGATTAAGGGAACAGAGGAGGAAAGCTGGAGGTGCTAAAAGAGCCTCTCAGAAAAAACCAGCAGCATCTGAGCTTGTCTGCACCTTTGTTCAGAGAGATGAAACTCCTGATGCATTTTCCATTCTACTGCATAGCTCTGGGATGCAATTTTCTGTGTAATTAAGAGACCCAAAAGCACTGCATCACTGGTTTCAACAGAATTTAGGTCAAAACCATTCTTGACCAAAATGCCCAGCACATCAACAAACAATACTCAGCCTTCCTGTGCTACAAGGTAGCTGCTCGTCGTTTACACTACAATTAACAGCAGAACATCTACACATGACTTAAAATTAATGTTTGGTTAACATGGCACTGCAGCTGTAGATGATGTATTATAAAGACTATTGTTACGAAAATTCTGTACCAATCAATTTAAAATAACCTTGTAAAGCTTAATTGCTATCTTACAGGAGTAATGAATTGAACAAATGTCAGATCCCAGTAAAAGTGCCTTTTATCATAAATCAGTATTCCACATACAATAATTATCCCATTAATGCTGAATGAAATGCTTATTGAGTTTGTTTAGCATGCACTGTAAGTGGATGAAGTGACCAGAAATACCCAATAATTTCCTGACAGACATATTCAAAACAATATTACTCTAAAAGGGAAATTTTGATTTATTAAAAAGTACTATACAGAAGATAATTTAAACAGAAGCAAAAGTATAGTGTCCTAAATTCTCTTTAACATTTTCTGACTTTAATAAATAAAAAAACACACCAGCAAACTCCAGCATCTTCCTAAAGCAAGAAGGTTCAATGTTTCATTCTGGTTTAGTTCTGTCTTCTGAGATAAAAAATGGAGCAGTTGCCAATTTATCTAACTTAAAAAGTCCCAGACTTGCCAAGTATGCTGTGATAAATAGTTTTAACTACCTTCTGCTCATATTTTATTATAGGACATGACAAAGGGATTTGTAGATTAAGTCTTCAACTTTACTTGTGATACTTTGCAGAAGATAGATAAGAAGGGCACTTTAGAGGTTTAGCATGAAAAATGCACTCTAAGAGGTAAACAAACAGCAAAACTGTATTTTACATTAAAAACATCTCCAGGTTTAGAAAACCTTTAAAGAAAGCTCAGTGTTGCTGCAACCACTGAGCAATGCCCTGGATAACCAAGATCTTCTTGATTTCTGAAACCCATCTGCAGACATCCTGAATACCTGAGGAAGCCACGTGTCTGTCTCAGCCTGGGACTCTGAGGGAAGCAATCCTCCTGCCATGGTATGTGAGAGGAAACGCAGGCAAACACACCCACGTGCCAAAAATCCAATTCAGTGAGCTCTGCGCAGCTGGAACACTCCAAACACCCAAACACAGCCTCCCACTGCCACGATGAGGGGACACATCAAAGCTGCCGCCTCCTCTTCCCCTTCCCTTCCCGAGCTCAATCCCATCACACAATTTTCTTGTGTGGGTTTCTAAGTGAGAACTCTTCATATTTTTCTCTCTGAAAATCACTGTGGCGCACAAATCTTGCCTCTCACTGAACCAGTTTGCCTGCAGGCCACCACAAACCTCTCCTGACAACTTCACACTGCAGTGACCAGTGGAAGAAACCCACGCATCTCTATTTGCTACCTTGGAAATTAAAGACTTTCTAGAAAACCCAGGAAAGCTCCTGGTTCATTAGCAACTTGTGTGCACCAGTAATAACCATTATCATTAAATCATTAGCATAAATCATTACCATTACATGGTCCTTGTCCTCATCCTCTAGAGCACCTGAACTGATCCTGCTTCATGACAGAAAGTTTTTTGAGTCCTTTTATTATATTTCGCACAATGTATCAGGTAGAGCACTTCATGTCAGGAGACGCTTTTTGCCTGATATAGAGCAAACAGTGCCCAAGTTATCAGGCAGCTTCATTTACCTTTTACCTGCTACAAGCTGCCACTCTTCTCCCACCACCTCAAGCAGTGGCTCTTACCTGCCAGTTTTAACAACCCCACGTCCCACAATGATGGTCTGGAAGTACATGGTGATTGCAAAACAAGAAGAAAAAACAATAGTTTAATTATCACCTTATTCTATCATAACCATGACAGAAGCCTGGCAGTTGCTACAAACCCATCATCTAACAAACTACTGTTCCTGAATCAACCCAGATTTGAAAAAACAGTGAAAAAAAAAAAAAAAAACTAAACATGTTTGTGTAAACGTGGAAGGAAATGTAGATGGTGTAGAAACTTGCCAAATATGAAGTCACCACAGGCTCTACCTCTGCCTACTATTTCTGGCACTCAACATACTTTGCTCCCCTTATATGTGCTTAGATAATTTTGAAACCTGTTTTCTTTTACAAGGTAAATATCATTGTGATCTTATACATTATGAAATAAAAAATAATTACTGGAAAAACATTGGGCAAGTGTTTTACTGACAGAGTTTATTACATTTCTAGGAAAAAAAAAAAAACCATAAAAAACAGAAAACTGCCTTAGAGAGTAGTCCTGCAACAGTAGAAGAGAAAAGTTTATTTCTATAGGACCCTGTGTAGGGGATGGAAACAACCCCTTTGTCTCACCAGGACACATTTCCATTGCTGCTTTTCTTTGTCCTGTGTCATGGACTTCAGTGCTCTCTCAATAGTTACACTGCCAACTATGGGTGCAGGCAATCAAATCTTCTCTCTCTTGAAACCCCAAAAAAAAAAAAAAAACAAAAAAGTGGAAAACACGCATCTTTTTTCCTTCCAGAGACAACCTGGAAATAATAAAATATCAAACATTTTTCCTTTGTAGACTTCTTTTCTAGGCAGAACAATATTCTGTTTGTGCTACTTTACATTTTGAAATCAAACAAGTTATTCCTGTTTCTTGTTTTCTGCTCATGTTTCCACACACTTCACAGATAAAAATCCTCAATAAATGTGGGACTAACACATTTCCTATCCTCCCACAATTTGTGGAACTTCTCAGAGCATCCTTAACTTGTGAGAATCTGTAAAAAGTCTTTGGGAAGAGCGTGAAAACACTGGTTATGTTATGCCAAAGCTAATATTGCAATATACTGGCCACATTTACATGGCCCCACCTCACCAACCTTCCTTCAGGCCCTTCCTGGCTGAGTGATTAAAGAACAACATTTGTAACTCCATAAGGTTTTTAATGGCATGGCTGAAATTGAGCCTATCACAGGCTATGCTGCCCCTCAAAATGTGGGGTGAAAATTCTGTGGGAACAACAAAAAATTTCCAGGTGACTCACATTAGAAAAACAAACTGTAAAACTCAAGAACCACAGAATTGCATAGAATCAATTGGATTGGATAAGGGCTCTGAAATCACTGAGTGTAACCTCTGACCATGGCATTGGGTGCCACATCCAGGCTTTCCTTAAACACCTCCATGGACCCCACAACCTCCCTGGGCAGCCCATTCCAATGTCTAAACACCCCTTCTGTGATGAAATTCTTCCTAATGTCCAACCTAAACCTTCCCACTGCAGTCCACATAAATATGAAAAAATAGTGATCACTATCTTGTGCTAAAGTTTATACAAAAGAAAGGAAAAACATAGACGAGATTCAAGGTAATGCAAGACTAAAAAGAGCACTGTGCATTAATGAATCAGCCTTAAAAAATAATTAAAAAATATAAATACCCCAAAAAAAAAAAGTGTCAAATTTAAGGACCAGAATTCACAATGTTGATAAAAATGTTGGGGGTAACACAACACTGAATCAATGCACCCCAGGCATACCCTGTGGTTTTTCCCCTCACCTCCAAACAACCTCCCTTTGGGAGGGGTCCAGTTCTCTTCCAGAACTGGAGGTTTTACCATGTTTCCACCACTCAAAGCACAGCCCTGGGCTGAGGGGTTGCCCTGACATGCAGAGCCACGCTGGCCACCACAATAAGACAGCAGAATTTGTCAAAAAAGCAACACAAGAACCAGAACTGCATCACTTTGCAGGAGTTTGGATGGCAAAGCTCACAAAACCACCTCCTGAGAGAGCAAATCCTTCACAGAAGTAACTGGAGATACTGCAGCACAAAATGAATTGACTATTAGCCTTCAGCAAATGGGGTATTTATTATTTTTAAATCGTGCATTAGTGCTCAAGCAACAATGATATTTATACCGCACATCAAACCACAAGAGTAGGGAAGCGGTGAGCTAAAACTGAGGACTTAGATCAGTGATCTTGCATGCCCTGAGGGAGCAGCAGACCTAAACAGATGCACACATAAAGTAAATAGGATGCAGTGATACTGGGGAAATGATGCCAGCTGAGTCAGCAATATGAAAACCCTACTGCACAGAAATGTCCTGTGGACATCAGACTCCAATCTGAAAAGACAGCAAGAGGGAGCAGTGCTGAAACAAGAGCTAAGAACATCTCCAGGAGCAGCAATGACTGGTTCTTTCCCAGTGCAATGCCTAGGAAGCAGCACATGAAGCTCCTTGCAGAGCACAGAGCGAGCTGGCACACAGCAGAATGCTATACCATCATGGTATATTTCTGTCTTCGGAAGCTCTCCTCAGAGAGCAAGCCGAAACATCAACATATCGCCATTAAAAATTCCTGTTATCCTCCTACAGCTTTTAGGTTGTGGATATTAACAAAGATGAAATGCTTATCTGTTCAAATAGAGAGGCAATTTTGACCTTAGTGCATTAGTGTAAAAACAAAATGTGCTGTTTTGATATTTACAAGATGCCAGAATTAGCTGCAGTTCATAATCAGCCTTGTGGCATCCGTGCTGAAACAGCCTTCCAAAAGTCTCTCTGGAGGAGGAGAGAAGAGAAAAAGCAAGAAAAAACAGTTACCAGTAGAGGATTTACAAACCTGCCTTTAAAAAGACTAAACTGAGCACTTGAGCTCTGTAGACAAAGGATTCACGAAGCCCAAACTAAGAGCAGGCTTTGCATTGATGTCAAACCTTTCCCAAGCCCAGCTTAAAGTCCGTGATTGCCAGAGCTGCTGGGGAGGATGAATCCTGCTGCCCAGGGACTCCTGGAGGTGCCACGAGGATTAGGGAGGAAAAAGCCAGTTTGCACAGGCCATGTTCACCCTGATTTGTCTGTACACCCTGCCAGTGCTCTGGCAAAGCACGAGGCAGAGGGGGTTTACCTGGAGAGGTTCTGGCCAGCCTTGCTGTGAGTGAGCCACCCTGAGCACACAGACATGCAGAAAAGACTGGTTTGAACTAATCTCAGTTCAACCACAACGAGCAGCAGCACCACAGTGAGCACTGCAGTGCCACCAGGGACTGGTTGTGCCGTGGGGGGCTGGAGGAGTCCCTGACACCCAGCAGGGAAACCATTCGCACCAGCGCCAAGCTTTTTATCAAACATCTCCCAGCAATACACCTGGCACAGCTCTGAGACATTTCTAGTTTTTATTTTATTCACTCTTTATTTCAGCAGCAAAGATCCTGCGTGCCTTTAGAGGAATATTAATGAGCAAAAGACCCAACCCTGAACCCTGTGAAAGCTATTACTGTTTGCTCACAGTAACTGGGCTGATGCCAGCTCAGTTGATTATATCTCCTTTGTTTGTTTCCCTGAAAACACGATGCTACAGTGAACCAGGGGATGTTAATGTATTTCCATGCCATGCTGCATTTGTTTTTATAGCCAGGACTCCTTGCTTAATATAGCTGATACCTTCTTGGAGGCTGAGACATCTTAATGAGCTCAGCACAACCATGCACAGAGGCCACCCCAAAGATCACAGCCTCGTGAGCAGTTTGCTGGGGAGGGCATGGATCACTCTCCAAATGCTACTGCTGGCTGCAGACTAACTAATGCAGCTCTAACAAGCTAAAAACATCCTGCTAAAACCAATCTGTCATTACAAATAAGCAACAATAAAGTGGGCACACGGGCAGTGTGCGTTGCACAGTGATGGGAATAACCTTTGGTGCTTGGCACAGAGGGTTTTGCATGCACTCTTTTATTCTGGTAATTTCAGCTGATAAAAGAGATCTTACAGCCAACCTGATGCATTATGAGGCAAAATCCCTTCAGCACCCCAGGTTCATTAAATGGTACCACTAATAAGGCCTGAGAGGAGTTCTGCGCACCCCTGGGCCCAGCCTGTGATCTCAGCCTTTCCAAGGCCACAGGGTGCCATGCCAGGGGATGCCAGGCGAGCCCTGCTCTGCTGGCCTGCAGGGCTAGAGGCGGACCGTGCACATATCTTGGGTCAAGACAGCAAGATGCTCTCCCTGAGGGATGGGGCTCAGTCCCAGCCCAGCGCTGCAGCAGAGCAGCACAAGATTTGCTGTCAGGTTTAACCGAACCCTGCACTCTGCAGGACTGGGGCTCCTTACACAGGTAGAATTGCCACAGGAACATGCAAACACACATTAATGACAAGGTTCTTCCACACTGTTCTGAGAAGAGAAAAAATCTTTAAATTCAGGCATAACTAAAAGGGCACCCAATGAAGCGCTGCACTACACAGTCACAAAACACAAACAGAGATCAAAACCAAAAGAGAGATCCCAACAGACACTATATTAAATCCACCTTAAATCCAACACCTCCTTCTGCCCTCAGTAACTTTTCACATTGATTTTCCAAGTGTTAGGAGTTTTTCAGTAAAAAAAAACAACAAACTCTTTCAGTGAGGGTCACACATGAAAAGAATCAAAATCTGCTGATGTTCAAGACCAGCTTGGACAGGGCTTGGAGCAACCTGGACTAGTGGAAGGTATCCCTGGATACCTTCCAGGCTGGAATTATGTGATTTTTAAGGTCCCTTCAACATAAACCATTCAATGCCCCAATAAAACATGGATTTCTATTAAAAACCAGAAGTTTGAGGTAATTATGGGTGCTGCATCACTGTCTTTTCTTCACAGTACATTCCTCAGGTACAATTTTAAATGTCTTTTAGCTTTCTTCTCCACAATGGAAAAGAAACATTTCCCTTGACTCTGCATGAAGTTTGTCAGCTCTTTACTGTCATACAAAAATCAAGCTGAAAAAAGTAAAATCTCCCTAAAGAATCTCACAGTAATTTTTATACACTCAAAATTATAAGCTTGCTGGCAGCTAAAATGTAGCCACAAATGCAGCTGAGTCACAGAAAAAACAGAATAAACACTCCATGATTTATGGCTTTATGATTTACCCCAGAAAAGCCACTGGGCTGTCTGGATGACTGCAATTTTCTCTTCCTTTCTCCACTTGGATTGCTCCCAATTAGAGCAAACTATTTTAAGCCCTTTGAAAACTAACTCTTAAAAAAAAAAAATAAATAAATAAAACAACTGTAGGATGCAGACAGGAGAAGATAAAGCTGTTTGACTGTAAGAAAAGAAGCTGAAAAGTGCTCAGTGATGGGGCAGTGGCTCAGGAGTGCCAGGCAGCAGCACTGCACAACCCAGGCTCAGGAGTGAAGGCTGCTCCATCCTCCCTGACCTGTGCAGGCTGTGAGAAGCCTTGAAAACTGATCAGCTCCTGCAGCTCCTCCATCTCCAGCTCTCCCCTGCTGAGCCATTTGTCCTGCATGGCCCCTGGAGGGTTCTCCAAGGGGCAGCAGCAGCTGTGCTCCCCACTCCCATCCATTACGGATGCTGGAGCTGTAACCACGCTGTGCTCTCATCTTTCAGGGTGCTGCTCCTGACAGCAGCGTGCCAAAAGACACAGCCCAGGCCTAAAAGGTCAAGGAATATAATATACATAATTTCAACCTATCATCAGCTCAAAAGAAAAAAAAGCACTAACCACCAAGCCTCCTTTTCTTTAAGTTTGCATTAGTCAAAGTTGACTTTCTTCTGGCTTATCAAGGGACATTTATCTATTTCATGGATCCAGTTCTTGTAGGAAAATACAAAATGCTTAAAAAAAGAGTTTAAATTCATATACATGTGTTAACCAATTAACACCACACTTCACAGAAACATTAAATTAGCCAAGTCCTTCCTCCAGCATCTCCTTCTGTGACAGACTAAAGGACAGTGCTGTGAAATGGCTTCTTTTAATATTCTTGCTCATCCGCACCACCCCTGTGAGCTGTGCTGGTAAACAAGGAAAGGAACAGTCCAAAAGCAGCCCTGTGCCCAAGCCCAGCACCAGGACTGTGCCCTCTCCTTCACAGCAGGATGGAAATCAAAAATGACCCCATCTTCCCCACAGCTCAGCGTCCTACCCTGCATACACATGAATTCACTCTCCCTCTAGCTAACTCCCATTCTTCCTGCTTTGGTGACTTGATCCCCAACAATCCAATCTGAAAACTGGAGGAGAAATTCCCTTTTGTCTTAAAAAACACCCAAAAAGCATGAGTAGGATTTTTCCAATTTGGGGATATTCAGCAGTGTGGGGAGCATACTACATAATAATTCCTGTCAACAACAGCAGATGTGTTTCTAGCAGAAACAATTGGCTGGATATTTATTTATTGACATTTTGGATGACTGAACATTGTTATCTTTTGTTCTTAATAATCATTTATACAATTTTTCTATCTGAGTGAAGATCAAGAACTTTCCCTGACCCTCTTTAGAAGTATCAGCAGTGTTTGGAATCCTGAATGCAATTATGGAATATGGACATGTGGAATATGAAACTTCAGCTGAATTAATATGGCCCAACTACAACTAAACAGAAGCAAAAGCTTCTGGTTCAGGTCAGTATAAAACACCTGTGAAAGGAAATAAGCACATAGCTAAACTCTACCAAATAATCAATTTATAGCAACTTAAACCCTCAATGTATCAACTACTCCTGCAGAATATATTCCTAAACTCCTGCTCCAGACTGCATAAAATGCTTCCAGTGAATGCAGGATTTTTCTCTGTCCCACAGCCTTGGGCCAGTTGTGGACAGGTAATTCACAACAGCCTGTTCCTCTGGCCTGGGCACAGCAAGCATGGCTGAAAGGCCACAGAAAATAACTTCAAGGACCAGCATTTAATGCACATGGATAGAGAAGGAAGCATTCATCACTTAAATTGTTCCAAAGCCCATCCTGCTCCTTAGGCTGGAGACAGTGGCTTGCTCATCTAGAGCAAATTCAAAGATCAGGGTTCTTGACATGGTAGATTAGGCTCTCCTTGCACGTATTTTGCTTGGTGTGTAATTTGATCATTAACAATCTTTGTGCCACTTCCAGATAAGAATGTCTCTAATGTCTTTTAAAAGCAGCATTTTTTTTTCCTACTGCAATAAAAACCTTTTCAGGTAATTTTTTTAAAGCACAAAAATTTTCTTGCTGCTAGTATTAGAAATATATTAATTATTTAAGTGAAATAAATGCATCTGTTAATGTGTTTAATTAAGCATACAAAGCTCTTTATTTGATGTTATTTGTATTTAAAATTTCCTGTTTTCCCTGAAGTATTTATTATCCGAGGCATGATTTTTCTAATCTTAGACATACTCAGGGACTGAAGTACTATTTTATATCAGCATTTCTCAGCTGCTTTTATCACAAATAAATATATTACAAACCATGTTAATGAGCTGTTTAGTATTCATGTATTAGACTTTTCCTCATTTTATATGGAAATAGCACTATAAAAATTCTAAGAATACTAGTTTTATGTGCACGATAATGATGAGATTCAAAGCAAATAAGGAGGAGAAAATCTGTGGTGGCAGTGAATATGAAATGGATTAGTGCATCACCAATGTGCTCTACATCGGTATAAAATTATTAAGCATGTAATTAAGTAGGATCAATGGTACTGTTTGTTTTGGGGGTAATGTTTTAGCTATTTTAGATGTGTCATCTTTAAGAATTTAATTTCACACCTTAATGATCTTTTTGTAATTTCCTGCTCCTGCCACGAAGTCACACAGTCAGGGCAGGCACGACATCCACTGCAGACCAAGGAGTGACTCGGGTGCAAGGCCAGGCCAAAGCCGCCGTGAAGGAGGGTGAGAAGAAGGCAAATTAGTAATTTTGGAAACACAAAGGTAGTTCATTTCAACTGACCTCATCATCAGGCACATTCAAATCCCTGGGATTGTTAGCAGGAAAGAGCTTTTGTGGTTACTTGCAGAATCTGCAGCTTTGACCTGGCTGACCTTGGAGACATCTCCAGTGCAGCCAAAAAGAAATGAGACTTGGTGTTAGAGGAGCCTAATGAGTCAAACCACAGCCTCCAGTACACTTACAACTGCAAGCAGAAATTAAAAAAAAATAAATAAAAATCAAAAAACCCAGCTTTGGGTAAAGAGGAATGAGAGGGAGAAGTTTATTCTCTGTCTTGGACAGAGAACTTACTACTGGTTACTGAATAAAAACCCAACTGTGAAAATAAGGCTGCTACTAAACTGAATTGTCTCATTTCAAACTTGGAATTACAAATCAATGGAACAAAGCCTTTGTTGGTATGGAAAACAGAGTGTCTGAACACGTTCCCTTATTAATTTTAGATGCTGGGCAAAGCAGATGCTGACACTGTGGCCCCAGCTCATGTCCCCCTGCACGTGACTTCCCAGCAGAGCCAGGGATGCCAGCAGCACTTGGGACTGAAAAGGGTTGGGAAGGTGGAGACAAATCCATTGAAAGGCAAAATGACAATAGCTGCTATTTTTTTCTATGAAAATTCAGTCAGATTTCAGTAGAGAATAATGTGTTCTTTACTTTGTTATTGAACCAAACAGGTGTTATACCATATAACTGCTCTCTTCATAGTAGAGCAGGCATCCATTATTTATGCTATTCATTATTTGTACCTGGGTTTTGGTACCTGAGCTCACTGCCTTCAGGTTACACAGCACACTTGTAAATGAAGCTACGTCTTGCAAAAAGAAGAGAACCACCTTAGACAACTTTATTCTAAATGGTTTTTAAAAATTGTCTCAAAGATCAATAGCCTGGTGTAGAAGCAGAGCAAAAAAATAAGAATGAGTTAGAAAATGCCATCCCAATATTCTCCACAGCCTGAGCACAAGGGCAGCAAGAGACACTTCTTGTAGCCCTCGTTTATTTATGAAGGCTTAACAAGTGGAGGAAGAAGAAGAAGAAAAACTTCAGAGGTAATTTTATTATATTATGAAAAAAGAGGTTTTTCTGCCCACTCCTAGATTTTGTTAGAACAGTTAAATAATGAAAAATAAGTTTGCCACATCCTTGCTCTGAAATAACTCATGTTACTGCATATCTACCATTAACAGCTATACCTGTGCCTTTAATGAGGTTATAAATAGCAGATGGTAAAAATTAATTTAGCATTCTCTGTGAGGAAGTATAAACACAAACCTGGGTACAGTCCCATAAATGGCTGCTCTCATGACTAAAACTAATTTGAAATTACCTCATAGTGGGCATATTCCAAGTTTTACACACAGTTTAAGACCCATTTCTGAGGGCACAGCTCACAGTCCTCCCAAAGAGGTTGCACATGCTTTGAATAACGTGACATGAAGGTGTTTAGCAATACAGGCTTGAACATGTTTCCTCTGGCACAGTTAAATCTCCCCCAGAACTACCTAGGCATGAGTAAGAGCTGCTAAACCACGGGCTCTCTGGATCAGATCCATACATTTGTAAGTTAACGTAAGGAATTAAATACTAATTAAACCTCAATTTGTTTGAAATTATTTTTTATCTTTTCCTTTTCTGTTTTATTAAGTTCCACCCCTCTGTCATAGTTATACGCTACCCTTTGTGAGCAGAGGTTTTGGTCTTGCACTGTTTCCTCATCCATGGCAAAGTGCCCTCTTTGCCGACTAAAATTACTGTGCATGTCATCAATACAAACATATACAAACTCTTACTTTAAATAACAGCCCTATTTTCAAAAAAAAAGCAATTTTACTTTTCTTCCAGAAATTCATCTGCTTGCTAATGAGAGTTGTGTTCATCGGTAATTTGGAAGGAGAAGAAAAATGATCATTACCCTGGCAATTTCAAGTGACAAATAAGAAATCCATCCAGCCCTCTATTCAAGTCCATGACATTTCTCCCTGTGTAGGATCTACAGGCCAGATGCATCATTATAATTATAAACATCTGTAATGAGCCTCAGTGCAATTGGGTGAAGTAGCATCACCTCAGATAAAAACCTTTCAACAAGCCATTTCATACCCAAGATTGCTGTAATTTCTAAATCCCTGTGTTACCAAAAATTACCTTTTGATGTCAGCAGAGCCAAGAAGGGGCTTGATGAAGCTATATTCTTATGTTTTCTCCTAAATATGTTTCTACATTTTGTCAATGTCTATTGATTAGACATTGCTGTGATACAGCAATTTCTCCACTTCCCTTATACTGGAGCTGTTCCTGGCAGTGAAAGCCTAAAAACCAACACTCTCACAATCAGCTGTGGGATTTGGCTGAATTATCCTGCAAAAGGTGCATTCCTCATTTCCCAAAATATTCTCTTTTCCTGATGTTGACTCTAGACCAACAGCATCACAAGACAGCAAGGCACAAAGGATCACTGACAGGATGAAAAACTGATACAGAAAATGAACGAGTAGGTTTGGGTATCAGCAAAATTGATGAGACCTATGAGAGGGGAAAGGGAACCTGTTGATGATGATGGGAGAGGAAAACAAAAGGAACGTGGAAAATGAAAAATAGTTTTCATAGCAGTTTTAATAGCTTGTCAGCAGAACTAAGAAAAAAAGCAAGGAAATTGTGAAAGTAATGAATAAAGCAACAGCAAGGATTAGGGAGAAACAAAATACTGTGAGAAAATGCAGTGCTACAGTGAAAGGGCTCAGGTGATGTACAGAAGGCCTTGAGAGATTTGCAAGGACATAAATATGAAAGAGGAGAAAAGAAAAAAAAATAAAACTGTTGTTAAATAGAACACAAATTAAATGGATTGTAAATAAATGTGCATAGAAATGGGGACGAAAATATAAAAAAGGGTTTCTGAAAAAAGCCCAAACAAGCTGCTCTCACTGTAACTTCACCCTCTGCTCTCTCACTTGCCTTGTGACAGTTCCTGGCCCCTTTGGGGACCTTTTCTGCCCCAGTGTACCCAGAGGTGCAGTTCTTTGATCCACGGGGCTCCTGTTGAGCTCAGACACATCTCTCCTGTGAAAGCAGAGAGCACAGCCCCTGCACCTGACAGACAGCCCGCACTCCAACCATGCCTCACGCTCAAACAAGTGTCTCACTTGTGCCCAAATGCTGTCAAGGAGGGCAATCCTTAGAAAGAAAAACTAAAGCCATTAGGCTCAGCTTAACAGCCAGCACAACCTCAGGAAAGACAAACTGCGCCATGTCTTTCCATCTCTTCTCTCCCCATGGGCAATTCTTTATTCAAGGTTTTTTTTTTTTTGGAGATAAAATTTATAATATATACCCCTAATTTATAATTTAGGTATGAAAATAAAATGGTTTTTAAGTTTTTTAGCCCAAAACAAAGTCTTCCTCAAAGTATGAATCACTTTTATAGGTTTTTCAAAAGATTGATCTTTTAATTTTCTTGTCTTATGAGTATGTATCACATTAGGTCTGCCTCTGTGTAGGAATTGCAATTTTTAGCAAGCAATTAATCCATAAATGAGCTGTTTCAGAGTTTTAGGTATTGGGTATCACCCTTCAAAGGCTCTGTGTTGGCCTTGGATTACATCTCCATGTTTCCACAGACCTCAAAAGAAGCTCATTTTGCCGGCAGTCATTTAATTGAATTCCCCATAAATCACTCTGGAAAATCATGCTCAGGATAATCAGGCGCAGGCAAAAAAAAGGAGGTAGTATTTCTAATAAGTGTGTCACTGAGAGATGCAATGACCTTTACATCCTTCAACACTGAACTTCTTGTTGCTTACTTTATTCCAAAGGAAAATACACAGCCATGGAAATTACATTTATTTGGACCTCTGGATCCAGGGCTGCTGAGTTTCTGTGCAACAACAGGTCCATGATTCCTCCACATGTGGTTCTCATCTTTGACACAGACTAGAAAAGTTGTGGTTTTGACATCATCAACCCCCCAAATTCATAATTAAATATTTTGAGTATTTTTCACCATGTGCAAAGGCAAAATGAAATCTAATTTTATGCATTATGCTGCATTTTGTGTACTCAGATGGTGACAAACTTAAGCACTTTGTTGAATAGAAGTGAAAATCTTGTATCAGGTCATTCTCTTACTGTGCACTTAGCATTTAAAAAAACAAAGGAAGTCTTCTTCCTTAAACTTTTTGTGCATCACACAAATCTTCTGATATACATTTGGAAGTCAATATATCAAGGCAAAAAAATCATTCCTAGCACACCAGAAATGAGCTCACCTTACCAAAACCATTTCACTCCAGTACGAGTTAATGTAACAGTTCATATTTGCAAGGCATAAATAACTGTCTAAATATCTGTATATGTAACACACCACTTCAGAATGATAATAAAATTCAGTCTTCAACTATTTTTTAGGGTAATTATATTTGGCTGGAACAGGTTTGGGTGTTTGGACTATGCAAAGGACAATGTTAAGGAACTTTCAGACTGGAAACAAAAGCGTATGTGAATACACAGAACAGAAAAATAAAGTAGAAAAAAAAAACCAACAAAGCACAAAATGTAACTGAGCATTTTTAGTCTTTAAAATGCTTTTTAAAAAATAGCAGAGGCAAGTAATTCTATTCCCTGCCAAATGCCAATGTATACCCGAGTGTAGCAGGACATTTGCAAAATAATTACTTAAGAAAAATTGCTTTTTATTCAGAAAGCTGAAATTGTAGCCCCTTGCTTATTAAAGCTGCTGGGGGCTAAGCTGCTGTTGCCAGCCCTCTAGAGCTCAGGCAGCAGAGCCTGACTCACCAGGAATGAGAATCTCACATTTCTGACTCAGGTTGCATGGACTCACACCTTGCTCTTCCAAGATCCTTATGCTCAGTCTGGTGCCAATTTTAGTCCCCATGGTGTTACCTGACACTGTCTAATCCCACCAAGTATTTAAAGTTGCTTCCCCTAAAAAAAAAAAAGTGAATAAACAAATTTATGCAGAGAAAGGAAGTGTTGTATCCCAGTGATGGGACAATGTGTTCATGCCTCAGAAGTAGCATAAGAGCCCATTGGGAAATTATAAAATGGAATTGCCTCTAAATGTTCTCTGGAGCCTCAACAGCTCTGCCTATATGCTGGCTGTGGCAGGGAGAAAATGTAAAAGCATCAAAGTTATCCCCTGGCCCCAGGCAAGTGCTCCCAGCAGCCAAAATGGGGAGCCCAGAGGGAAAAGGAGCAGAATCAGTGGAGAGAAAGGCAGGAACATCCTCCAAGAATGATCCCCCTTAGGATGACAACTGGGCATCATCAGGAGCAGCCCCAAACACCCCAGTGGAGCAGGCTGAGCTCCTCCACACTGATGGCACTGCAGGATTTGTCTCACTGGGGTGCTTTGGGTAAACTTCCCAAAGGGCTCAGCACCACGGGCACCCATCCTCTCCACACTGTTTGCTCTAATACCCCATTAACTATCAGAGCATCAGCAATCCCATCACCCCAGCAAAACCACATTTCCTGGAAGGGCTGAGCTCTCTGGTTTGCCAAATGATGGAGTAACGAGGAAAAGAAGTCAAAAGCTGAAGGCCAGGTCACAGTCACTGAGATGCTTTCCCGCAGCCAACAGCAAGCTCTCTGGATGGGATGGGCCATGTGCCAGCAAATAGGATGGCAAAGGCTCAGCCAGAATAAAAATGACTTTATAAGTCTTTTCTTTACCAGTGTTCACCAACCACAGAAGGTTTGCCAGGGTAAACTGCAAGAAGAGCCTCAGTGGGAAGTGTGTTTTGTTTCAGGTCTGTAAAAATAATATCAGGAAAGTTAATATTCCTTCAAAACATTCATCTTGTTCTGTCAGAAACACTTCTCACCAGCTAACATAAAAGCTGGCAATATTGTATTGCTGCATTAAGCATTTAACTTAATTTTATGTAAACTAGCAGCAGTTGGATAAAATTTGTTGACATTTGTCATTTTGCTGTGGTTCATTTCCTACAACAGCTTCAGAAGTTCTGCACTACTAACAGGAACAATCCTGATGCAGAGAAAAAAAGGGAGTACCCATTCATCATCTCCAATCAGGTTAAATTAATATCTGGCCAGTAACATGTTCAAATATCTTGCTGAAAAATAGGTGTGAAGAGGTATTTTATATAGCAGATTCTTTGTTCAACAGTAACTACACACACCAAATTTATAAAGAGTGAAAACACAGGAGCACATTTTCCCCTCATGTCCAGCATTTTCTTCATTTACATTTAGCAGCTTCATGGCAGTGCACCTTCAATGTATGCACATTATTTATTGAGCTGGGATTTTCCAAAGCTACTAAAGAGTGGTTTGGGATCCCAGCTTCTATTGAATTTCAATGAATCTACTCATAAAAGAATTAGGAGCTCTAGGAAATTTTATCTTTATTGTTTCATACCACAAGAGCAACATTGCATCCAATTATCTTTTCCTTTGCTGGTAAAAGAACTACAACAGAGGTACCCAATTAACAATTTTTAAGCTTCTGAAACTAGTCTCCCATAATTAGCATCCAGAGAATGAAAGACACACTTTTAGCAACCAAAGTGAGTCTCAAGCTTTTAAACAAGGCACTTCTGGTTGCTGCATCTCTTTTGCTCCTCCAACTTCAGTTTAATCATGATTATAGACACTGACATTCCCTAAAATCCCAGAGGAAGATAATTATCAGAAATACTTTCAACATCAACAATAAGGGTACATCTACTCAAACTACCAGAGACAGGAACCATTCAAATTTGATGATTTATTAATGGCAACCAGAGTTGCTTCAATGCAGGGCCAGTCAGCCACAAATAAATTGTGTGGGTGGAAGGCATGCAAACAGTATTTGGATAACATTTAGGAAAGCTCAAATACCAGAGCAACAGTGTCAGGATCACAAACAAAGGGCAGTTGAGGACAATAGGAGAGACAGGAGTTGCAGTCTGGCTGTGAGGAGTGAAATGTTTGCAGGATTTTGTTGATGCTAAAACAGATGAGCATCAAGCACTTTTGGACTTGGCAGTTCCTTTAGAGTGCTGCTCTGCTAATGGGAGATCTGATATTGTAGGGTTTTATTCCCTCTGGGGTATTCATGGCATTCAAGCAGCATTTGGGGTCATAGATGGGGGAAGCTGTGCTGCTGCAGAGCTCTGCTGCCTGTTCTGCCACAGATGGATAAAAAGGAGCTCAGGGGAACCTCATTCCAGACCTCAAGTGTCTCCTCACAGGGCAGCTGTCAGGTACTGTTACAGCATCTTTCTCTTCCCCATGGCTGAGAGACAACAAACAGCCTGTGCTGGAGCTGCTGCACCCAGCATTACAATACCCAAACACAATCAGTGTGCACAGTTTCAAAAAGAAGCTGTAGGAAATAAGCAACTTCTGTCCCTGCTCCTTTGTTTCGCCTCGCCCTGGCAGAATGCATTCTGACAGAGATGTTGGTGAGCTCAGATTTGAAAACAACATGCAAGCCAGATGAGCTCTGAAGCTGCAAACACACAGAAAAAGCCTTAAGTACTAAATGGAAGGAGTAATTTGCCAATGCACCTTTTAGATCTCAGCTCTGTTAGCAGGAGGCTGAGGAGAAAAGCAGGTAATAGCACATCACATCAAATATTTGTCTGGTTTCAGAAACCACAGTATTCCTTGGACATGGCTTACTTAGGATGAATATGTTATTGAGAGGTACAATTGTGGAATACAAAACACACACATAAAAAACATGTTTTAAACTGGATCTTTAAGATACAAAATTTAGTGAACTTCTCTACTTACAGTTGCTGAGATAGACAAATACTTACAGCCTAAGACCAACACTAGTGGCAAGAATGGTAAAATAAGGCAAAAAAATCCAATCAAAACACCAAAATTAAATTTAAAAAAAAACCCAAACAACCAAAAAAGCATCAAAAACCACCACTAAAATCATTCCCAAGAAAATGAGTATTGCTTGATGTTTCTAAGTGGTAACTGCCTACAGCACTCAGTCGTGCAGTCAGTTAATGACACAAACACACAAATTGTTGTCAATGTTTTGTTTTTAAACTCTATGCTTTTCAACAATGGATTTGAGTTTTGTAATTGTCCCACCAAAATCACATGTCAGGTGAGTCTGCAGGCAGCTTTTTTTGTCTTCCTTTTAACAGAGCCCTGCCACTGAACATTTGCATCAACCTCCACACTCACTATCTGCAAAGCCAAACTGTCTGGCCAGATTCTGGGCTGTCTGATAAGGTTCTATTGATTTTCAGTGAGCTTGCTGATTTAGCCTACTGAAGAACCCAGCATCATCTGATTAGGTTGAGTAAATTGATTTTTGAATCCTGACTATTTGCAAAAAACCCATGAACAACCGAGAGACCACCCAAGAAGGCATAAAAATGACTTGGTCAAGAGTTTTATTAATACATTTTATATTTTTCAAAAATCAATTTGCTCATGAACAACTCTGGGACAGAAAAGCAACAGAATTTGTTCACTACATTATTCATTACAAGTTACTGAGGTACCTTGGTACTGTAAAAACCAGCATCTTCAGAGAGCAGACAGAGCTACAGCTGCTAAGAAATGGACTAGAACACAAGTGTAGGCGCTGTAGGAGTTCACTTGTGATTTCACCAAGCTGTTTGTGAGACCATTTAGAGGAAGGTGGGAAGCAGAAGGGGAACAGACTCATGCTGGAAGGTTTCTGCTCACTGAGAAGAACACACAGGCAGAGCCAGGACTCCCCCAGCACACACTCAACAGCTCAAGAAGTTGTGCCTGCACAGAGCCCTGCCCAAGCTTTTGCCAACAGACACGGAATTCAACAATAAATAAGGATGCCACCCTTTCCCCCTTTTCTGTCCCATCCCAGATCTCCTTACAAACAGTAATAACCTACTAGATTGTAGGATTTCAGGTGGGTTCCTGAGGCAATTAGTTGATACAGGCATATAATGTGTTTTCACATGATATTTTCAGGTTCCATTGCAAAACTTGGTTAAAACTCCACCAGGAGGTTGCTCACAAAGATATTTAGTTCCTGGATGTTTTCTGTAAATAGATGCTTGAGTGATGAGACTAATAAGACTTCTCATATTCTCACCATGGGAAAAGCTGCAACTTGAGAATTTCTCTCCTTTTCTATACTTTGAAATCCCTACAGGAAAGAAGTTAAGAACTTCCACTTGCAGGAAAAGCTTTGATCAATGCTTGCACATTATTAGAACCCAGAAAACCCTATTACTAGGCACAAATCCACAGAAAATCAATCAAAATCCATTTGTTTACGGCTATGGGAACAGCCAGCAATATCTGTCAGGCTACACCAAATAATTCATCACATGCAAGTCAAAAAAGAGCTGACAAATTCATCTAAAACAAACAGACACACGGCATTGTGCACAAAAACTGAATGTGCTGTGTCCCTGGCATTATCACCAGGGATCAAATATATCCTAAGAATATTTTTAATGTAATTTGTAAGTTTCTACAGACACTGTGGTGCAAAGTACCAGCAGGAAAAATCAGGAACGTTATATTATTTTTAATGAGAAACAATTTACCTGATGAAGCCAGAGTAGGCACACGTTTCAACAATTTGACGGAAGATTGCGCTGACTAAAAAACACAGAGCCATCCAGTGCAATACAAAATTGTGAGCAATTATGTGACAGAATTTCGCCCAATGCCCCAGCAATGTCACTTGGTGCTCGCTCGGTCCTGGGCTGAGTTACACTGGGAGGGTGAGGGAGGGCAGCACACCTACGGCAATTATTGTCTCACACCAGCTGCGGCCCAGGCACCTCATTACCCAGCAGCTCCTCCGCAAAGGGCCATGGAAGGTGCAAAAGAACAAAGATTCAAACACCTTCCTTCTCTATAACCAGGAAGGCCACGGTGCTGACTCCTGCCTCTGGCTTAGGACAGCCTGAGGAAAGCATCTGACACAAACTGTTCACATTTGCAAAGGGAAAGGAGTTTCCAAGAGGACCGTGCTGGTTGATGTAAGGAAAAGTGTAGACTCCCTTTCCCACTGCCTCCCCTTTTCTTCCAGCCATCAGTAAACTCCAAATGCCACGCTTTCAATATGCCGCAACTTTAAATGGAATTGCTGAACACAGGTCTTACAAAACATGTGGCATTCTCAAGAGGAAAATACCTGGGCTTCCAGCAAGCTGTTGGATTTGGAACTACATGGTGAATATCAGGAGTCAAGTTAAAAACTCTGTGTGCGACCATTTGTGCGCTCCAATCTCGCAATTCATTATTAGAAATACTTTTACCTGCACATATCAACACTGTGCTTGAAAACACATCAGAGAAGGGGGCAATCAGTCAGCAGCGCAGTAACAAAATCCCAGCTGTACCCAGCACTTCCCACTGCAGGATGTTGTGGCTGAGAATCCCACAGTGTGTGGAGGGTGGTTAATCAGAGCATCCTCACCACAGCCCCCGAGGCAATTTTGTGATCAGTAGCAGAGAACAAGCTCAGGAGCAGGAAGGCTGCAATCAGCACTGCAGTGTTTGCCCAGACAGAAATGGCTCCCAGACATCTTGAGCTTCTGTCCCCCATTTTAAAGATTAGACTCCTAAACGCTGTCTGATGTTTGATATTTTCTTTTCTTTGAGCAGCAAACCCCATTTCCAGCCTTCCTGATTGTCAGTATTGCTTTGATACAAAATACATGGTTCTTCTCTTACATTAAGTGATTATCCTGGGGATAAAATCAGGAAATTCCCTCATTTTCCTCAGAACACAGGAAACAAGGGAACATTAAGATTTAATAACACCTCATCAGTAGTCTACAAGGCTGATAAGAAAAAAGTCTGTAAGGTTGTTACTCTGGTGTTCAAAAGCTCTTAGCCACATTAAAAACCAAAAAAAACCCAAAAAGGTCTTCACTATAATTAAATATGTTTTATTAAAGCTTTCCATCATCTTCCTTTCTTTGTTTATTTCCCCCCTCACCGCTCTCACATCTTCTTTCATTTTTCCCTTTGATGTTTGTATGCTTTTCATATTTGTATTGAAAATATTTTGCACTCTTCCAACCCCAGCTCCCCCTAAACGTATTTAGAGGAGCACATTTTCCTGTGCCTGGCTCTGCCTGTCCCCTCTGAGCCCACGGACAGCTCGGGGAGAGCAGAGGGCACACATGCTCCAGTGCCAGTGCTCATGACAGAGTGGCACAAGAACAAAACACCTTCCATCTTATCCACTGCTAAGAATGGACCCTGCTCCCCTTGACAGAGTGGCACAAGAACAGAACACCTTCCATCCCAACCATTGCTAAGAATGGAACCTGCTCCCCTTGACAGAGTGGCACAAGAACAAAACACCTTCCATCCCATCCACTGCTAAGAATGGACCCTGCTCCCCTTGACAGAGTGGCACAAGAACAAAACACCTTCCATCCCATCCACTGCTAAGAATGGACCCTGCTCCCCTTGACAGAGTGGCACAAGAACAAAACACCTTCCATCCCATCCATTGCTAAGAATGGAACCTGCTGCCCTTGACAGAGTGGCACAAGAACAAAACACCTTCCATCTTATCCCATACGAATTGCTCCCCTTGACAGAGTGGCACAAGAACAAAACACCTTCCATCCCATCCATTGCTAAGAATGGACCCTGCTCCCCTTGACAGAGTGGCACAAGAACAGAACACCTTCCATCCCATCCACTGCTAAGAATGGACCGTGCTTCCCTCAACCCGCTGTTCCTCAACAAGAACATTCGTGCAGGATTGATAAAACAAAATGGAATCTGCCCTTCCAGCTGGATGGTCAGTGCGACTGAAAATGCTACAGTTTCAAGGGAGATGAAAGCAAAGAGCAGCTGCTCTCAGCTTTACTTACAGGTGTCTAGGGACTCATCAGAATCATCAGGACAGTCGGGCTCCCCGTCACAGAGCCAGTGCCAGGACACACAAGTGACGCCATCGTGGCACAGGAACTCCCCTACGTCACACAAGGGATGCTCTTCTGGAAATGAGAATGGGTTAGAGTGAAATGGTTAAAGGTGAAGGGAAAAAAAAAATAAAATGGCACAATGAAAATCAAAAGTGGAGATGAAATGATCCAAAAAGCAAAAATCAAAGCAAATTATGGGAATGACATGAAGCAATAATTTAGTGGTATCTGATACTCTCACTTAGGGAGCTCTAAGATCCAGCTGAGAGCTGCCCATCACCCTTCCAGCCTGACAGGAACAACATCACCATGAACTACTCATATGGAATAAAATTTTAAGAAAATCTTTTTTTTTTTATATATTTCACCATGAAGAAAATTTGCTCACTAGATAGAAACCAACAAGCTTTAATGGCATGTTACCAGCAGGGAGGTTAACAATTCACCTCTCCTGCCACAGAAAATATTTTTAAATTGTTTCAAGTAATCAAATTTTCCAAGATGTATTTTTGCAAGCAAAGTTCTACTTAAATAAACATATCTATTTTCAACTATTTCCTTAGACACCTTTTAATGACTAAATCCTTCCTCCATTTTATATTGAAAAATATTTTATAATTCACATGACAAATTAGCAAACAAAGAATTTAAAGTCAACACTGGGGCACCTTGAAAACAATGGCTTTTAAAAGAGGGCAATTCTGGAAGTTTGGCACACCCACACTATCTGCTGCATTCAACCACCGCAGGCTGATGTCCTTGAGATCTAGAGTTAATTAACTCAAGACTATTCCATCATTATTCAATGTAAAACTATTCTAATATTAATTAAAGCTCACAAAACCTCTGTGCAATATATTATATTCATTTTATCAATATATAAATTACAGTAGTGTCTTCCACAAGGTTACATTGCAGATTGCTGGGAAAAGGTTTCCTCATTATTCTTACACTGGCACAAGAGAGAAATAACTTCACTGGAGTCAATACTGCCACAAAGACATAAAACCAAGAATAAAGGAGGAGACAAAACCCAATCCACTCATAGATCTCTCCATTGGCTTAGTTCCCCCAAAAGCCATGGGATGCATTATCTCTAAGGAAAAAAACAACAAGAATCATTTATTAAGAGTAATAATTTAATAATTTCCTGTGTGTAGGTCTCATTTCTGAGGTCAGGTTCTCAACTACTGATGCCATTCAATTTTACAACAAGCCAAATTTGCAACTACTATGTAGATATATTTCATATTTCTTAAAATAACTGTAACACAACTTCTTTTAAGCCTGCAAGAATGAAAGGATTTTTGTTATATCTTAATTCCTTCCCCTCAACAGCAAAAATGAGCAACTGGATAATTAAGGGTGGAAGTTTACATGGAGTGGTTTTGCTTAAAGCTTTCAGGGAGATGATTAAAGGCCCTGCTTTGATAGCACATCTTGAAAAACCATCCTGGAAGTCAGAAAGAGAGGGAGAGTTTGGCAAGTTTTAGCATTTCAAAGATGTAGAGTGGTGTGAGAAATACACAGAAGAACTCTATAATATTTGGCTTTAGAGTATTCTTGAAACCCATGATACATTTCTGTTTTTACTACAGGATGAACTGTAATTTTCTGTGCATTGCACATCTGCTTCTAACAGACCTGGAAACATTAAAACTAGCATTGCCAAGCATGTCCACTTATTTATTCAGCTCTGGAATGATTATTCCTCAGAGCAAAAAATAGTTGAATATTCTTTCATTATTAAGAGTAACAAATTTATTTATTTATTTAGAGAAGTTTCTGAACTGACAGCTAAGTGAAAAATTTTACTGAATAAATATAGAAACGCAAAGTTGTGAAAACACTTCTACAGTCAAGGTCACTCAAGTGAACCTCCCCAAATAACTCCATGTACAGCACCTATAGAATAGAAATCCCATCTGAAACAAAACCTGGCAGGGTGATTATCCCTTCCTCAGTGCAACTGCTTCTTTCCACTCTGCAGATGGTCACACATGTCTACACAAAAAAAAAATCTTACATTTGCTCCTCTTTTGGGCAAAGTTTATGAAAATAGCCTAAGTAACTGGAGATAAAGAAGTTCTAAAAAGCAATTTCACATTGAGCTCAGAGCTGAATGTTTGTAAAAAGGCTTGTTTGCTACCTTTTTTTGAAAATGGAAAAAATTAAGCTATTTCCATACTATTAAATTTTTGCTTTCCATTTTATGCAACAATACAGAAATTATGGAGATCTAAGCTTTTTATATTATCTACCTTGAGAAAAACTTAGCAGAGTGAAAAAAACACTAACTTATAAAACACTTTGAAAAATAGATTTTGTTTAGAATAAAGCAGTTTAATATTACCTCAGGGTTTTATTGGCTTTGAAAGTGCTTTCTCAAATGTTTTTGTTTTGCATAACCACAGAATTATTTTTATTTTCAGCTGTTTTCTTTACAGAATGAATTTGACCAGTTAATTACGAACATGCACTAATTAGCAGGCTTTTAAAAAATAAAACAAAAAAATCACAACAACTCTCTAGCTGAAAAATAGTCATCTGTGATGGCCCAGAAGTAAAACAGTTCTTCTCAGTGACATCTTTTTCTTTCTGTAATACGTGAGCTGTGCAGGAAAGCTCCCAGCGGATGGGAAAATTCACGTTTTTAACATCCCAGTTGTCTGAGATGCAGAGCAGATGGTGAGAAATCATCCCTCTATGGGTAAATGAAAGCCTTGCCTCCCTAAGGATGCTACTCCTATGCTCCCATCCTATGCTGCGAACACCTGGCAGTGCCTCTTAGAAGGAAAGTTTTAAAAAAAAGAAATAGAAAACCTGGTGCCTTTGTTTAAAGTCAATGCTCCCACAGCCAAAAACACGGTGGTTTTGGTTTTTTTTTTTTTTTTTTTAAGAGATGAATATTTTTTAAATAGGATGAAGCTCAAAATCTTCATTAGGAAAGCAACTACAATTACATTGTATGAAATTACACTGAACTTGGAAAACCAAAATTCCATTATGATGATAAAAAGCAAAGAGGAAAAAAAAGGAAACAAACCAATCAACGAACCAGCACACAAGGCAGTGGGTGATGTCTGCCTGGACCAGGAATGCTCCTGGATTAAAAAGGCATTTCCCTCTGTAAACTTGCATTCACCTCAATAAGTAGGGATGAAGATCACTGCCTGTGGTCACTGTTTAGGGTCAAAGACATCTGGATCCTTCCTATTTGAGGGAATGCAACGAAGAAAAGGAGGTCAAACAGGGCTCTTGAACAGATCTAAATGGGAAATAACATTTATATAATTGAGGGCTTTCCAGCTCTGTCACGAGACTGGAAACAATTTGCCGTGAACGTAATTAAGAACTGCCTTGGCCAAGGAGCCAGGTGCCCAGAGAAGCTGCAGAATTCCAGAATTGTGCTTCCCACTTCCAGCAGTCCCTTGCCTGGGCACTCTGCGGCTCTGCCAGGCTCCTGCTGCGGTCCTGGTGACCCCCAACTGCTTCCATGGGAGTTGCTTGGTGCTCTGTCTTCCGAGCGCTTCCAGCTCCATCTGCCAAGAGCACCTGAGCGCCCAAAAAAACAAACCTCCCATATGGCAGCACTCTTCAAAGAGCAAAACTCAGCCTAATAAAGTCTTGATCTGCTAGAGCAAGGAGCCTGCTCATTAGGCTGCCACTAAATATTCAGAAAAACCACATGTGCACGCTAACCCAAAAAGCACATTCCTAGAGAAGCTTTTGAAGGATATGATCCAAGCACAATGGGAATGAATGCTGATGGATTAGAGATCATCAGAACATCATATTTAAAAGCTTTTATGGCAATGGCTTAAGATCAGTGTGAAGTAAGAATGCCTCACTAATTGATTTCATTTAACTTTGCACTTAAAAAAATATTTTCACTGTGTTTTAAGTGAAACGAGAAACCAAAAAAAAAGCTGAAATTTTCAATTCCCTCTCCGTTTTCAAGGAAGAGGGCAAGAAAAGATGAACCTAGACCTGGGGGATGTGTGTGAGCATGCTTTCTTTTTCCACTTGAGAATGGTTAGATCAAGGAATGAACCATTAAATCCATGAATAAAAATGACAAACTGATAGACCTCAGCTGGTTTGTCCCTTAGCTGGATACCCAGAAAAAAAACTCATAGGAGAGAAAAGGAATTTCCTGCCAAAATACCTTATTTTTTTTTTCAGAAACAAAAGAGCCGGAAAAGTAAGAAAGAGCAGAAAGACCAAAAGGAGTGGTCAGAAAGCTGCAATCCAGCTGTACATTTCCATTGGGATCCCCTGGCATCACCTGTCTGTATGACCAGGAATTCTGGCAATGATAACAAACCCATCCTGCCATGTTTCAGGATGTTATGCAACCAAAAACTTCCACTTTTAAGTTCTTAATTAGTTTTGCTTTGATTTTAATTAAGTTATCTTCATTGCAAGAGTTTAAGAACTCAGAACTATTTCCCCCCCCCCTCTCAAAAGCATGTTTTCCATTTGGGATTTTCTTTGATCTCTCACTGAAACATGGGAGGGTTTCCATATTAATTTCAGCAAAATTTACTCCAAAGCTGAAAAATGTATTCTGGTAGTAATTTATGACAGAATTCCTCATACACTAAAACCTAAATTACTGTAAGTGAAACAGAGATGTGAGGAAAAAGCATGCACAGCATTTCCTACTTATGAATTTCAGGCTTTATATAACACTTTTGAAATCTTTCATACCTTTGGAGTTAAATCTGCATTTTTAGAGCCCAGCACAGAGTAAAACATTTATGTTTTGGCCACACTAAACTGCAGACAAAATCCTTGAGATTCGTCTTGCAAAACAGTAAACAGAATTTTACATTCAGGGTATAAAAATATTATTATGATACCATTTATTTCTGTCCTACTTGGTTCAGTGTAATGCTGTGTTCGAAGTCATGACATTTTATTTACAGAACCCAAAAACCTCTCACAAGATCTACCAAACCCTGATTTGTGCTTCCACAATGCAAAGGGGCTTAGAGAGCTGCTGGTACGTTCACATGTAGCATTCCAAACAGGAATACAGATGTTTTATGTGTATTTTTTCAGCTCTAGGCATTATAGTTATCACTTATTCAGCATTTACTAATCAGCTAATTGCTTTATCCATAAGCAAGGCACACACACAGGTACCTGTCAGTAAAAGCACCATATGCTCAGTTTAAGCCACATGTGTTTAAATTCCACGTGTAAACCTCCCTCAGTCTTCACATCTCCCACCCAGCAAGGTCAGAGGCATCTTGTTTGGAGTCTGTAGAGTGGCATGGACATCCTAGTTCTCAGTCCATAATATTGATGCCGAAATTCCTTATTTAATCACACAGCTGCAAGAGTTCCTAATATTTTTTTTTTGGAGTTGCTGTGTGCTAGTATAATTTTCGGATCAGATTAAGCAAATATTGAGAGATTAGTATTAAAATTTCATCAGGAAGATGAGAAACATCCACTGATTGATGAAAATCCTGGAGCATTTTTGGAAGTGGGCAGGTGATAAGTTTAGGGACTGTCTTGTTTCTTGGTTTTTTTGGCTCTTTCTTTGCCAAAAACATATTTCCATTAAGAGGGGGGACATCAAGTTCCCTCCTGGATTTGAACAAGAGAAGGTTATTCAAACTCAGCTTGGCACAATCTATGGACAGAGAAATTTAAGAAATACTCAGATAATGAGAAACACCCAAATATTCCTGAGCCAATTTTTATCTAATCAACAAAGGGTCACAGAATAATACCTATCTCAGCAAACTACAAAATAACATGATAGTTATGTTCCTTAATGGCTCAAAAATACCACAGAATAGCCAGGTGCCTTCTCTAACACAATAGAGAGACCCTAATAGAAACACATTACCTGCAATCCTGCCATTTGCCAATCCCTGCTCCCAGTAGCCCTACAAAGAAAGGAGGCTGAAGGCCAAACAAGCTCCCTCTGAACCTTTTCTTCACAATTATCTTTCACCTCCTTGAAAGCTGGAGGAAACATGCAAAGACATTCCCCAGGGTGAAGTGGTCCTTCTTTCCGAACAGCCTGACGTGGATTCAATGTAAATGTCAGGGCGGAGGGTCAAAGTGACCATCACTTATTCCTCTGTGCGTGAAGAGTGACAAGCCCTGTACCAGAGTCAACAAGGTGCCCTTTCAGCTGCTGACAGCCAGTGCCAGGGGGAACATGAGCAAAAATGTTCTCACTTGTGGGAAGCCTTCAAAGGCTCCCCCTGAAACAACCCTTCTTTCTTTCCCATGTCAAAGAACATGGGAAAGAAACTTTGAAAAGGCATTTATATGGAATGTGAAAACCTCTGAGCCTCTCCACTACCTTAGCCTGTATTATCATAGTGTGCTCATGAAATTGTAATTTCATTTCCTATTTGACAGGAAGAAATGGTTGCAACAGAACTTGAAAAAGGTAATAAATATCCAGGAATAAAAATAAGTTTTTATAAGGAATGGCAAGCGTCTTGGAAACACCCTTCACAGGAGATCTTATATAAGAACTCTTCCTATACACTTGGATGCCGCAGACACATTTTATGAAAAATCCTTTCCTTAGGAATTTTTCTCCTGAGAAGCTGAAAAGCCTCAGAAACAAAATGTAAACAATGGTTATCTGATGCTGTGGAATGCAACAGATGCATCTGTGATTGGTCTCATGTTGGTTGTTTCTAATTAATGGCCAATCACAGTCAGCTGGCTAGGACTCTCTGTCCGACACACAAGCCTTTGTTATTCATTCTTTCTTTTTCCATTCTTAGCCAGCCTTCTGAGGAAATCCTTTTTTCCATTCTTTTAGTATAGTTTTAATATAATATATAGCATAAAATAATAAATCAGCCTTCTGAAACATGGAGTCAACATTCTCATCTCTTCCCTCACCCTGGAACCCCTGCAAATACCACAACACCTGGATAAGCAACACAAACTTTCACATGAAAAGGAATTCTAGGAGCCGTGACTTGAACAACACGTTTCTTGTACACAGACATGTTCCCTGCTTCATCAGGAGGCTCAACGGAGAAAAGACTGAGGTTTTCAGCTGCTGCCAGGATCAAACCTGCAGAAGGTCTGACAGACAAACTCCTGAGGAGCACAAGGACTGAGCAGACGGATGGGGACTGAGGACAAGTCACCCGGCGCGATTTCAAACCCAGCTCGCCGCAGAGCGCCGCTCGCTGTGCCTCCAAGCAGGACTTCAAATGAATCTTTTTCAGCTCCTAGCTCTTGGAAATTTAGATATTTCCAAGTTACACTTCTTCCTTCACCGAGTTGTAAAGCTTCCAAATTCAATTATAATGTTTCCACAACAAAAATGCTTCTTTTTTCTTAAAGTGGGATGGAAATCCCAACTTGAGACAAATTATTTAAATAAATGCCACACAAAATATTTTCTCTTTTGAAGGCTGAAACATTCATTACATAGCTTATTACAATACCTTTGATAAGCCCTCTGCTGAGCAGATGTTCTATCATTGTGAATTTTCACATATGAACGTTTTTAGCAAATACTAAAAGATAATTAATTTAGATAAATTTCATCTATCAAAGGGTAATCAATGATGTCATTGTTTTAATTTGGTAGTTTTCTTACCATATAAAATGTAACGAAGCCTTTTCACTTGAATACTTCAAACTGTAAGAGAATGACATCTGTGCACACAAGGAAGGAAAAGCACATAAACTGTTGAGATATTTTAAGATACTGGGAACATTATGGGAATATTAAAAAAAAAACAGGCTCTACTTATCCTCACTTTGAATAAAAGTTTTCAGTTTTCTTTTAAAGCACAGATAATTGTATGAGGGAAAGATATAGATAGGTAAGATCTAGGTATCTCAGATGACGGCATAATTCGGAAAACAAAGTTATACTGAGAAAACAGAGAAAATAAGTTACCATAAAGGATTCAAAAAATAAATGCAGTATGGAAGGAACTATAACTATATGGATTGAATTGAACCATCTTCTTTACTTTCTCTTTTATTTCCCTGGAGGAGGATGTTGAGGCTATGTTAACATTGGTGCTTGATTTGTTTGTTTGTTTGTTTTAGGACTCAAGCACAAATTTTATTCCTTTTGCCATATCCAAAAATTACATCTTGAATATGATACCAAAAACGTTAATCCTGAAATCAGATAATCTTCTATAAACTAAATGGTTTGTTCTCATGAAGTCCCCCAGCCCAGCTCCCTCAGAGGTTGTCCATGCAACTCTTAATCCTGAAATCAGATAATCTTTTATAAACTAAATGGTTTGTTCTCATGAAGTCCCCCAGCCCAGCTCCCTCAGAGGTTTCCCACCAGGATCTGGAATCCCATTTCCACCAGGATCCTGATCCCAGCACGCAGATCGGGGCATCCATCCATCCATCCATCCATCCATCCATCCATCCATCCATCCATCCATCCATCCATCCATCCATCCATCCATCCATCCTCCCTGCTCACTCCTGTGTCACTCCAGTGCCACCCTGGGTGCTGCCTGCCCTGCTCAGCACCATCAGCTGGGTGGTGGGGTGGGGCGGATGGATGGCAGCGCTGGATTATCCTGCGGCAATCAGTGCAAAGGGCTGGGGGGGACATTGGGAGGAGATGGAAACTTGCACACAGTTTAACAGCACAAAGGAAACACAGAATTTTCCAGAAGATGCAAGGCTGGAGAAGTGAGAACCAAACTCTTGGAGAAAACCTCCTCAGAGGGCAATGCATTCATTTTTGTAGCTCGAAAGGAAGGAAGCCGTGTCCTACCCTGCCAGGAGAGCCAAGCCTGCTGTCACTAAGCGTTTCTCAGAATGCTCCCACTTAAAATGACACAAAATAATGATGAACAGGTTTCAATAGCAGATGGAAGCCTATTACATAATTCAGTTTTAATGACCAGAGAAATCTTAAATATGATGGGTTTGTTTTGTGCAGCAAGAGACTTATATTAAATGGAACATCCAAATCTGCTTCTGTAAGCAACTGCATATGTTTAATACACATTTGTTTTATATTAGGATAATTAATCTACAGGGAAATAGGGTTAAATACTAAGATACCTTTAAACTGTACTCAGTTATTAAAAACATGAGAGAACTAGGGGAAAACCAGGCTAAAATTCCTTTCTAAATAGTGTCTACATAAAGAGCTAAAAGGAAAATCTCATTACCAGGGTAAACTATTTTATTCAAGTTGGATTAATAAAAATACAAACATTAAAAACATAACAGTACTATTAGAAACCTGTAACTAAAATAATATGTTTCTCATATAAACCTTTAAAAAATTACTCTAATCCTACACATGTCTCTACATTTATGCAGGGCCCTACTGAAATTGTATCCATTATTTTAAATAACTGCAATCAACAGTTCTAAGTTAAATTGTAAGAATTAAGTAAAAGGCACACCAAAGGGTCACTTAATATAGGTTTAATTGCAATTTAACAGTTGGGAGAGTAGTTACAATTGTGATCTTCTGCAGTTCAGGTCTGACTTTCTTGATAGCATGATCCAAGACTGATAATTTAAGGTGTAATTTGGAAATGCATACACTGAATAATAATTTTCACACCACTAGAGAGCAATGCATTGTGATATTAGCTGTTGCTATCAGTAGGTCTTCAATGTGATTTTCTGAACAGGCAAAAATATTATTCACAGGCAGTAAGACACAATATTTAGCAAAAAGGTTTCTGCTAAAATATTTTAAATGGTATTTTTCAGGGCAGCTTGCATTTCACCCAAAAAGTCCAAGTTACAAAGAAGGATCAAAGTAAAAAAGTAAAAGATAGATGTGACATCAGCCTGGTGTCACCCAGCTACCTACAAACAAGTGGTGAAACCCTCTCTGCTTGGATTTATTGCCCCACTGCGAGTGACCGCAGGCAGGATTAATGAGCCCTTGGCTCCTTGGAAACAAGGGGGAAATGGCCAAAGCCTCACAGTAAGGAGAGGAGTTGGATTGATAAAAGGATGAGGAGACTATTACAGGCTTCAAGTCTGGACTGATAACAAAACCCTTTTTTTTTTTTTAAAGGGAGCCAAGAGTCACCTTTCTCTGTCAAGAGCTTTGCTGCAGGAACAAGCTCTTGTCCTAAGTTGCATTCTACAGTCACCACTGGTTCATCATGCAAGGAAAACCAAGTACTACTGCTCAAAATTATTAAATTTTACTAAAAAAAACCATAAAACATTTATCTTTTGAATGTTTTAAAATATAAACATTTTTAGAAAACAATTATATGTAAATTAAACGTTGAATTATTCAAAGGCAAACAAAATCCAAGGAACCATCAGTTTAGATAATTATTCCTTTGATTTATGAAGGTGATGTCTATTATAATTCATAAGTATTGACTACTATTTTTTAAAAAATACTGTAAAAAACCAGCTATCAAAACAGATAAAAGGGAAATAGACAACTATGGATATGTTATCAAGAAACTTGGTCGAAATAATTTTAAAAGTTTCTTGCCAAGACATTTGGACACTTGACAAAAATCGAAAGAACCCCAACATATCCTTATGGAGGAAACATTTAATTCAAAGGCATCATTCCTGTGGGAAGGCTTTCCTCAGCTACTGCTTTTTCAAACCCCTGCCATCCCTGAGGCTATTTGTGTCACACAGGATGATCAAGAGAAACAGGCAATTAGAAAATTAAAGACAGCATCAGGAAACAGAATCGATAGGATGGTATGCAGGATTACGCACTGAGTAAATGTTTTAGTTGCACAAAAAACCAAAGAAGAAATAATTTAATTTTTAATGTAACTGCTTTCTTCAATCAATCACGGAGTCTGGGGACTGAAGGGTGGCCAAGAAAACACTGACTTTTAAGAAATTCCACCGCAGTCATGGAAATGAGGCTCATAACCCTGACGTGCTGAACAAGGACTTGGTGGACACCTGAACAAATATGACAGACCCAGGTTTCACAGGGGAAGGTCTCACCACAGAACAGGCTGGAGGAAATCCATCACAAATACAGACTCAGGGTCCTCTTTGTCCCCTCTCTATCCAAAAACCTCTAAGTTATTTTTGAGACTTTCCATATGTGAGGAAAAGATAATTACAATTTAAATGATGGCTGAGGAGGCAGGAAAGGAAATCAAGAACGTCATATTCAGAAGAAATTGGTCATCTTTAAATAGAAACTAAAAGGCATGGGACAGGTGGTAAATTCAGGATCAAACCTGCAGATGGAATAATTTTAGCAGGTCAGAAGATGATGGATGTTTAACCTTTGTTAACAATAGCAGATTTGACTTCATCAGCAGGGGTGCTGAGGATTTTATTACCAGCTTTGAGAGCTGCAGAGATTGTGAAGGGAAAATTAAGCCCTGGTTTTGCCACACAAAAAAGTGAACAAAGACTTTCTTTGCATTGAGCTGCTTTGCCTCCAAACGCTGATTCCAGCTCCCCCTTAACTGATTTCATGCATATCAAAGGTGAGCCAATAGTTTATATTGTAAAATAGCTAAAATCTTGTCAACTGTCACTTCCATGGTTGTCCCCAGCTACATCCAGGTGATGCAAAAACTCAAACTATGTCTGCTGGGATTATTAAACAAACAGAGCGCTCTGCAGACTAAACCCTCATTAGGTACAATGTCGGTATTGTAAAAGCACAGTAATTATAGCCCTGCTTGTTCTACTAATTTCCTCAGTACTAGGAATGTAAATTCTCACAGCTAACATGAAAGTGGTAGTTTTCAGTTCAGAAATCTCCTCTCTTCTGATGGGGAAAACTGCTTCTGTGAAAATAACAAAGCCAGCAGACTCCACTGTACATATATATATATATATATATAAATTTAAAAACTCCATGGGACTTTGGATCAGGCCACAAGTAAGGAGCTTTTACATCCCTGTGCAATATGGACCACTTAATAGAGTTAAGTGACACTCATCTTTATACCATCTCCTCCCCTGAGAACAGAGTAACAGCAGCTGCCTACACAGAAAAAACAATATTAGAAAGCATGTATTTTTAGCAACTTTAATTATATTCTAGCATATTTAATTATATTCTAGCAGCAGGAAAGAAAGAGATGCAGAAGCGTACAAGCAGGCAATTTTCCCCAGAAGACAGACACAGCTTCAGAGCTCTGCAGCACAATGATTTCACTTGTGAGTGGGCTCGAGTCAGGGAATTACTGAGGGGACTGCTCTGTTGGTGCTGCACTGGCTTATCCTTAACAATTCCTGCAGAATGTATGTGCACACACTCCAGAAAGAGATGGTTTGGCCTGAGCTATGACCACAGTAATAACAATACTTCTTAAGTGGTTTTTTTTAGTGGCATCCCATTTCTAATTTTCCCCCAGCTGGTGGTTTGTTAAGAACAGTTCTCTGTACTTTAGGGCACAGAGGTAAAAAAAAAACCAGTTTTACCTCTCAAATGCACTGCTGTTAAGAAGCTGTGGACCTGAAAGCCAGCCTAGATTGTGCAATATTAATAATATTTTTAATAAGTATCCAAAGCAAATGATATTCCAGCAATGTACTGGTCAAAAGTCCCAAGGGAGAACCAGAGAAATGGGGTTCTGAACTACCCAGCTGATGAACTCCAGTAATTTCTTTCAATACACTAAAGCAGCAGCTTTTCTGGGCAGTAGGCTGAGGGAAAATACAGGACAAAACATTCAAATCACTACTGCTGCTGAATACATGTAATCAGACTTTCATCATACCTATTGCTTTTGCTGTGTGCAGGGCATGATGGATCATTTAGGTTGCATTTAAGATGCAGGTGAAGAAAAGAGCTTCATCCCATTCATAAAGAACACATTTTCCTGCTGCAAAGTCCCTGCCTCTCCCTGAGCAATGCAAATAATGGCAGGATTTGAAAGAAGCTGAGCTTAGGAAATATTTACATCACAAAGGTAAATGTTTAGATTGGTGGTTTAGTGCCATATTAGTTTGGGGAAATAAAGCCTCATTTCTTGACTGTGAAGGGAGGCAGCTGTGCAGGTGCTGAAGGGCACCTGCATTGCTCAGAGCTGTTGCCTCTGGGCCCAGCCCAACCTGAGGCAGCTCCACATTTTTAGAATATCAGAGATTTAAAACCTGTAATAGAAAATTACTTTTGTAGCAAGCAGCAGAGCATCCCATGCATGTTACATTTTCAGGGTGGATGTTATCAGCGTAGACAAAATTATACCCACACCAGAGACTTTCTATTGTAGACATAAATAACCAGTGAAAGAAGCCCTTGCTCAAAATGCCATTGCTTTAAAGAACTGCATTTAAATGCATGAGTTTTACAACCACTATTAAAATAAGTGTTAATAAAAACCACACACTTAGAGCATATGAATATACATTCTTGTGGGGGTGTCTATTACCGCTTCAAGAGGCAGGACCAGAAGTAAATACTCCCCAGGTGGCACAGCCCACTTGCAGCTGAGACAGGGGAAGGATCTGTGAAGATTCCTTCCCACTCTTATTTAAGCAAAACGGAAAGAATTTAAAGCCTGGCAATCAATAACCCAGACAGAGGCATCCTGCACGATGGGTATAAACATTTTACAGTGCCATTAACACATCCCTGTGCGCTTCAAAACTGAACCTTGATGTATTCTTTAATAATCCAGGAGAATTATAATGCTGACTGCAAGTTCTTAGCAAATGAAGTTGTGCTCACTCAGGAATATTTTTTGTCTAAAACTCTGCCAGGAACACGTGCTCTGCTACATCCAATATGATCCCCTTTGCACACTACTGCTGGGGCCAGATGAAGTACCAGCTCTTATATACCAACAAGAAAAAAAAATTAAAATATCAAATTATTACTCATTTTATGCTGACAAAATCATACACAACATCAAATGCTGAATTTATAATTGGAAGATAAGTAATAAATATTTAAAATTACTTTATTTCTCCAAAATAATTGCAATAGCTCACATTATGGTGTGACAGTCAAAAAAATATTAACTTTCGTTTCACTTCCTGTATTTACAGAACAAATACGAGCCTGAATTAGGGCTCAGGGAATGGAATATTTAGTTTGTACAATCTAAATATATCTCCCAGGGAAAAACAATTAATTATCTTTGTTACTGCCACTACTGCTGAGAACAGCTGCAATTTCTGGCTTGCCAAGTTCACATCATTGAGGGTTATTCCTATTAATATCAATTAAGATCTAAACTGTTTGAGTCTCTACAATAATGACACTCAAGTAGATTTAAAGTGCCATCTCACAGAAAGCACACCTGTGGCAGAACAGTGACACCTATTTTCTATCTAAAAATTAAAAATTAAAAATTAAAAATATATCAAGAATTGTAGCTACGACCCACTGAAATGCGTTGAGCATTGGCAAGTGAGGCATATCAATTCATAGACGATAAAAAGTGTGGCAAAAATTTAATTCTTGGATTGAATCAGAGACACTATTGCATCTTCAGTTGGGGACTGCCCCTAAAGCCACGTCACACTGGCCATGTGTTCATGTGTTTAAAAAGAGATTGGATGTGTTTAAGCAAAGCCTGGATGTGGCACTGGGTGCCAGGGGTTTAGTTGAGGTGTTGGGGCTGGGTTGGACTCGATGATCTTGAAGGTCTCTTCCAACCCAGTGATTCTGTGAAATTGAGTGACTTCACTGCTGAGTGCCCCTGCAAACCACCACAGCTGGAGAAAACCCCTCCCTGGCCACCCTGAGTCCATCTATTTGTAAAATATATAAATCTATTCCTCATTAAGCCATTGGGGGCTGATGAGTATAAACAACAATTCTCTCGTTGCAACAAGTTCTTTTAAACTCTAAGAAAACAAGTCCACATAGCAGAACACTGGCATTGATTGAACCAAGTCTAACTAAACTGAGCTCTAGGAATTAATAAACAAATAATTTTTCATCATTTGCCTTTAAGTGACCAATAAAAATAAAGCTTTTTTTTTTCCTCCTCTTATATCCATTTTCTGCAGTGGTGTTAAAGGAGGGGGAAAATGATCAAAACAAAACAACAAAAAAACCCCAAGAAAACCACAGCAATGGCTTTGAAGACGTTTTCTAAAGATTGCATTGTTAAACTAAATTTATGGTAGCTTGGCAAGAAATTTTAGGTAAGATTTAGCAACAAACTAAGGCTGTTCGAAAGCTGCTTTGTGTATCTGCACAAATAAAAAATATTTTTTCCTGTCATTTACTTATCATTAATGAACATGATCATAAATATTGAGACAGTTTAAGCAAAAATAAGTCTTCCAATCCTGGCAGATACAAATACCAGGAAAAAAAATCCAAGATATTTTAAGGGCAATTTGACAAGAAAAATAAACCATATGCTTCATTTTGAAGAAAACCACATGTTATCACTGAGGACAAAACCAGGTAGAAGACATGAATATTGAAGATGACCTAAGGTGATGAATGCAGATGGATACACAGGGGAAAACTTTTTAAACTCACACCACCTGTTTAAAGATATTTCAATGGTCCCTTGAGGTATTCATTAAAATGGCTGGATATTTGAAAGCATTTTGGAAACGTGCCTTTTGAGGAAACAAAGATGACATTGTAGTACAGTAAACAGGCATCAAAACTGTGAAACTTTTGATCAATGAAAATCAGAATAAAAACAAGATAAGATGCTCTAGTCAAGCAGCATTTTCTTAACTGCTCTGCTAAATGGAGTGAGGAATATTTTTATCATAATTACAAGAATTTGACAGAAAAGATGGTAAATCAAATCTAGGTATTCATGAATTTCCCAAGTTCTCCAGCTGGGAACACTGAGGTGTTTTAGGCAGCCCCTGAAAGGGCAGGGTGAGGCCTCCTGAGGACACCCCAGGAGAGCTCTGCCCCAGCAGGACTCAAGGCTCTGCTGAGATCTCTGCACCCCATTCCCATCACACCTGGGGACTGAGGCACCAACAGGCAAGCTACCCACACTGTGCTCCACAAAACAAAGCATCTTTCAGCTGCCTTGGCTCGCCTTTTCCATCTCCTGCTGTGCCGACGGAGATCCACATCAGAGGAGTGTTTTACCCCAGCCCACATCTGGGGCAGTACTCTCCCTTGCTTTTGTTCCATCAGAAACATCCCACTGGGAATGATGTTAAAAAGGGACATGACACAATGCAGAACGAAGAGTGAGGAGGTAGAGCTGGATCCATAATTTCCCTCTTTAGGTGGACATGTGAGCAGTTTCACCTCCCACAGAGATTAATCTGCCAGGCCAAACAAACTCTACCTTCTGCAGCAGAAAGATCTGCGGATTTGTGAGCACTAAGGGCAAACTGTACAAGCTCGCACATTTTACAAAGATGAATGAGTTACAAATCCATGTTTCCAGAGCTCTTCTAAACTCCATTACTTTTACTTATGAAAAGAAGGTCTTTAAGGTTTTCATTGGACGCTTGCACAAAAACCGCTTTTCAGGGTTCCACTCCCTGACTGTGCCTGGCCTCAACAAGGACATTGTTTGGCCCAACGTCACCGGGCACCATCTCCCTTCTCATTCCTACCAAGTGACACTATTTGTCACTCAGGTGTGGTCCACAGGAGACCACCAAGGTGACTGGCAACTGGAGCACCTCTGCTACACAGAAGGGCTTGAGAGAGCTGGAGTTGCTCAGGCTGGAAAAAAGAATTAAAAGTAGAGGGATTTCTGACAAGGGCCTGGAGTGGCAGAGCAAGGGGGAATGGCTTCACAGTGACACACATCAGGGTTAGATTAGGTATTAGGAAGAAATTCTTCCCTGTGAGGATGGTGAGGCCCTGGCACAGGTTGCTCAGAGATGCTATGGATGCTTCATTCCTCAAAACTTTCAAGGTCAGGTTGGAAAGGACTCTGAGCAGCCTGATGCAGTTGAAGATGTCTCTGCCCTGTCCATGGCAGTGAGGTTGGACTAGACCTCCTTTAAAGGTCTCTTCCCCAACCTATTATGTTATTTCAGGATTTAAGAATGCCCCAGATAAATCGATGGGAAGAAAGAGCTCTCCCTCATCTGAGAAGGGAAAAGGACAGCAATAACAGGGCTGCTGTTAAGGAAGCAAAAACTAGATAAAAGTATGTTAAGACAGACAAGGAGGAGATGAAAATAGACACAACTAAAAATATTAAAAAATAACAGAATGATAACAAAATAAAAAGCTGATCAAGGAGTTACTACCTTGTGTGAAATGGTTTTCATACACTGAGAAACTGACCTCTGCACATCCAAATCCATGGAGGGACCAGGTGAGTCAAAGGGAACCTTTTATCAGTGCTACATGAGTTTGCACCAATAGAAAGAGAAAATAACCTTTGAAAGTGAAGCCTTATTCATCATTCAAACCCAAATGCAGGATTGTTCCTGTTTAACTCAATGCTGCTTCTAATAAAGTGGGAGAGACACACTTTATTGGCTTACAAGTTCATTTTTATTCTGATCCAATTCACTGATAGACACCGTTGTGCTTCCTCAACTTGTCAAAGGAACACAGGACCAAGACATTCTCAAGGCTGACATTTCCAGTACATAACCATTTATCACTCAAAAGCAAATTTTTTTATTTTCCAAATGTCCCAATAGCATCCTGTGGCTGGGTAAAATCCTTTTCAAGTTTTTCTCATCGTGGTCTGGTTGAACAACACCAACATAAAAGAGACCACTCTTCATGAAAAATTCTGATTTTTCCCCCCAACCCTGAAGGTAACTGCCTTAAGTACTGAAAATATTAAAATTCAACAACACCATATTTAACATAGATAGTCACTTTACATAACTTAAAAGTGATGAATACCAGAAGTCTGAAGAACTATAAAAAGTGGAAGAAAATAATTTTATGAGTTACCTAGAAGTAATGACCTCTTCAAAAAGTTGCCTTTTCTTTTTCTTTACCAAACCCAAGCTAGCATTTTCCATCTTCTCCATTTTCTGTTATTTTTTTCTAATAGCTCATGAGAAATCCTGTTATCATTTTTCATAATTCCTGGCCAGACTGTTCCTGCTCTAGGCATGGAAATACATCATTAATCCAGGCAGGCTGTCTTCCCTGAGTTTTCTGGTGTGCTTCCCAGAGAAGGAATTCTATTCCTACTCCACCTCTATTTCTGCCTGCAGTTATGCTACACTGGTATCTCTCAACTGCATTTGTATAAACAAAACTCATCCATGCACCATCATGAAGCATAGCTTCTTCCTTGACTATTATCACACCCACATCAATAATTTAGAATTCCAGCCAGCTGAACTATAATCTGGGGAATAAAGATCATCAAGAGAAGAAATCATGTGAAAGTTATTTATTTAGCAAAATGAAACAGGGGTTGATGGAAAGATCATCAACTCTGAAGAAGGTAGAAAAGACTCAGAAAAATAAACGTTTATACAGGTGTCCTTGTCCTTAATATCTAGACTGGGCATGATTTAATGTGGAAAAAAAACCTAAATTTTGAGAATTTTTTCCTAATGACCAATAAAGGCATAAAATAATAATAATAAAATACAGTGGATCTTAAAGAAAGGGATGTTTAGGATATAAAGCTGTTGTGTACAATACATTCTCAACACTCCTCACCCATAAAGCACAGACAGTATGACCAGACCTTTCCTAATGACCATGTTTATACTTTATTTCCATGTGTTTACTTAGACCCATGATCAAAAGCATTTTTTCACTGCAATGCCAAGACCAGGAGCTGGCACCTGCCAACTTGCATTAAAAGATAAAAAGGAAGCCAAAGCAGCCAAAAAGGAAGTGTAATGGTACCCCTTGAAAAATCTCTGTCCTCCACTTAATTGCAATGACCCCAAGGTAATGAGCATTTCCTGGAACATACAAAGTATTCTTTTCTGATGAGGACAGAATATATTTGTTTCCCAAATTAGGTAGAACCCTACAGATGTTGGCATTAAGTGTACTGATGGGAATCATGATCATCTGTCAGGAAAATGTATAAATCCTTGGGGCTCTATAGCAAGTTGACAGCATTCCTGTGAAATATTAACTAGGCACAATGCAGACATTGACATTTAACTTTGTTTCCACTGGATTTTTCTTCCAACTCATCATTGCTCTCTCCAGTTTCCTCAGGCTCTGTATTTTAGAGAAATGGCCATATGTTTAGATTTCTATTTGATTACATAAATGCAAAACTGCAGCAGCTTGAGCCTTGCAAAGGAGCTGCAAAGCTGCAGAAACATTCTGCAATGTGGTGAAAGCCACGTTAACAGCTCCCAAATCTCAGCAATGAAATGGATATTTACACTGCCAGTTATAGCAGAAGCAGGAGACCAGGCAGCCCGTAACATAAACCAGGCTACATTTACAAAAGTACCAGAGGAAATGGCAAATTTGAATCTGTCTGGGTTTTGGGTTCTGTGGAAAAGAGGGGTTGGCCTTTGTGTAGATCCATCATCATTTACAAAACAGCACTATGTAAGACAGAAACTTTATGAATGTTTTATGAAGTTGTAGGTGCTAGAAAACAGCTTCTTGCTCAAAAGAGAAAAACTGGAGACAGACTCTTTCTCTAAAAGAATTCCTTCATGAGACCAAGGACTCTCTCCTTCAGGAAAGTTTCACTGGAAGGGGTATGGCTTTCCAGATACAGGCAAGAATAATCACTTTATAAAAGGTCTGATTTGTTTTCGCTGTTTAATCTACTTAATTGAAAAATTTTCCAACCAGAACTTCTGAAACGAGACTCAAAGGACAGCAGCACAGGATGGGCAGGGGGGATTTAACCACAACTCCTTTTATCTGTCCTGATGTCTCATTCCACCCTGTGTGGGGGGTGAGGCCCTGGCACAGGTGCCCAGAGGAGCTGTGGCTGCCCCTGGATCCCTGGGAGGGTCCAAGGATGGAGCTTGGAGGAGCCTGGTCTAGTGGAAGGTGTCCCTGCCCGTGGCAGGGGGTGGAACAGGGTGATCTTTCAGGTGCCTTCAACACTGCCATCCCTTCGTAGCTGGGGACCCCTGAGCATCTCCAAAGCCTGGACATCAGGTCTTGCACATTGGGCTCCCCCATGCAGGAGATCATTCCAGTTTGGAACACTTGAAAACTTTTGCTTTAATTGCTTTATTCTTCCTTTATTTTTACTTTCTATATTTAATAGACTTTGAGATTACAATTGAAACCAAAGTAAGTATTCAACTTGGTGTGGTTGTAAAATATCTTTATACATTATGGCAGGAAGTGCCTGATTGTATTCCAATGCTACAGAAAGCCAAACTCCAAAATCTGACATAGGACAAAAGTTCTGTCTCATTCATTCTTCTAATCAGAATATTAAATTAAACACATCCAATTGAGCTAATTATCATTTCAACAGAAGCAGAGCTAAGTTTTAAAAAGGGAAGTCTATTAAAAAAGAAATACAATCAACAAAATCTTGTACTCGCTAGAAAATCATAATTGTTCTAACTTGATATAGATGTACATTATTTCTTGGATGCAAAAAGCAAAGCTTGATTACAGCAGCAGAAAAAGCTACTGTGATTATCCTAATTAAAAATTTGCCAAGTTATTTATAGTATAATACAAGGAAATGACATTCATTATCCTATAAACTATTCAACAAACCATTAAGCACTGTAATAAAATCAATTGGCAAAAAGAGGTGCAATTACATATACACTCATGTAAACTCCTTAGCAAACTACAACCAAACTGTCCTTTAGACACAGCACTCCTTCTGCAAGCAGTGCAAAGAGATTTGGAAATACAAAAGGAGCTCTTGATTCGTATGTGAACAGTTGTTCAACTTCTCATTCAGTAGCCAACTGCAATCACACAACAGGTTTGCAGAGCACAGAGTTCAGAAGAAGAAAAAAGAAATTTCATAAAGCAGGTACAGCACAAGAACCACAAACACAAGTTGAAAACTATTTTGCCACCTTTTAAAATATGTTGATTTACTCTTAATTAACTGATGAAGCAGCATTCTGAAGTCTTTCTTTCACTACACACACAATTAACTCATAAGCAATCAGGGAAATTAGAGGAAAATTGCAAACAGGGTTGTCATAAAGGGTTGATCATCCCCACCTGCAATACACACCTGCTGGAATTTAACTTGCATCAAGAAACAACTGGTTTGTAAAGCACCACTTTATTCATTTCAATTTTTTTTAAAATATATTTTAAACTCAACATTGCATTGTCCACAACCTGGACTGTTTAAGCTATAGAAAATAATTGCCCTGTAGCCCAACCTTTCTGATTTATGGTAACAATAAGAATGCAATGAACATTTCCCAAAGGTAGAAGTGAACATGCCATAATTTGCCAACACCTCTCCAGAGCAAATCCCATTTAGGCCAATTTAGAAAGGCATTACACTACATGTCTATCAGCTCTGCTGCCCCTATCAATTTCTCAAGCTAGAAAATAGAAGTTCATCACCCTTATCTCTCCCAGCATGTCCTACATCAGCCCCAACACCCAGCAGCACTCACAGAGAACTGCTACCTGCCAGGCTCTGCTTTTGTGTCAGCTGAGCTGCAGAGGAATCCTTCACCCATTCATTTGGCATAAATTGTCATAAAAGTTGGGGGTTTTTTTAAGCTCAAAGGTTGGTTAAGCACCTGCAATAACACAACGAAGCTCTGTGGCTTTGCCAACATACATATAGATTTTTTTTTTTCTTTTTTGAGAAGCAATTAATCCTTTGAGGGAGTGTTAGTGGAAGGGGAACTCTGTGCTTTGATCTCATTAGTGAGAATGAATCACGACTGGAATTCACCAGGGCGAATAAACCCAGGAGACTGAGCTCACATCCATCTCTCCTGCTGAGGAAAAACATGGAACTAACTAGAACTTCCTTACAATAGTGTAGATTATTCTGCAGAGTCATCCTTCCACCTCTTAAAAGGACTAATAAAATAGGAGCTTTGCTATATTTTTTTTTTTAAAGCAGCTTATCTTTTCTTCCTTTGATCTAAGAGATGTTTGACTATTCCCACGTATAGGAAATGTTTGTACCACTTCTCACACATGCTTAATCCTCTGAATAGGAATACCCCCAACCCCTGCACATATTTACTAAAGACTTTGAAATGAGCATTACCTGCAGTGTAACTTCCATTTACAAAAGCCATTAGCTACACAAATCAATCCAATACCCTGCATTGAAGGCATCATTTACCCACAAAGGCCAGCTCTGCCCACACCATGCTCTGTACAAACTGCTGGCATTTGAAGGCAGCAAGAGTCTCAACACAGGGCTAAGCAGGAAGATCACTGGAAATGTGGAGTTGCAGCTCATGGAAACAGCTGTTTTCTCCCTGGTAATGCACAAACTAAGTTTCACATCACTCCCTCTCTCATGAGAAATGCGAGCAATGAAAAATCCAGTTTGTCCCTCTGCAGTAGGACTCTGGTTGAGAACGGGAACATCTGTTAGAGCTGAGAAACCTCTGCCAGCTGACAACCTCCACTGAGAAACACTCCAAGGACCAAACACCAAATTTTGATGTTTCCTTTCTCCATCATTAATATTTCTTCCCTTACAATAAGGCTTTTGTTTGGGTTTTTTTTAGTATTCAACATCAGTTGAGAGTCAAAATGAGGAATTTTGGAGGCGAAAAAGTGCCAAAAGATAAGAGCAGCACATCTTCCCACTTATTTGTGATGCCCTTCAGGTTTATACCATAAGCAGTGATGCATATTCATGCCAGCAAAACAATAATTAGAGGGGGGAATCATTCAGCATAAGAAACTGAGGCATCATCAGATACACATAGGGCGACAAGTAAATCCAGGAGAGAGCATCAAAACCCCTGATATCCCCTCAGTAATGGACCTGCAGTCATGTCCCTTCTTCCTCCATGCCCTAGCAAATGACTCAGGCAGAGATTCAGCTTAAAATGTTTCCCTGAGACAAAAGTTAAGGATTTCCCAGCAGGAATTACTGACCAAATTCCTATATTTACGTACACACACACTTCTAGGCTGCAGCTGGGGGCTGGTGACATAGAACAGCTCACCTGGAAGGGACCTACAGCCCTCATCTAGTCCATGTGCAGCACAACACAGCCATGACCAGCTGGCCTTAAATCCCCACAGTGCACAGGACTCAGGGGAGCAGCATTTGGCCCTGCAGAGCCACCAGTGAGGTTTGTATTTCTTGTCGTGCATCCTCCTGTGTGTATCTCAGCTTCATGCCCTCTCCTGCACTGACAGCACCATTAATCTCCTGGAGAAATACAAGGCAATTAAAATATTACCTTCTTCCTTAAGCCTTCTGGGACTCCTGAACGGTGCCATTTCACAAAGGAGAGGAGAAAAGTTCAACCCTGCTTGTTTCTCCTCTCAGCAGCTTCAAACTCACATGTTTAATATCCACAGTGAACATAAGTGAGTTTAACAGCCCTACTGGACTACACTTTACAGGGCAGATACAAAGCAACGTGGGAAAATATCAAGGACACAAATGAAACTCAAACAAGCAATTAAATCTGTTTGTGATCCCTCCTTTCTGAATTTACACAGCCTGGGACTTGCAGTTGCACCCAACCAGTGTCCTGGATTGAGGGGAGCCAGGGTTTGCAGCACCCAGGGGTGCCACGAGCACAAAGCTGAGAGAAGAGGATGAATTTGGGACAGAGAGCAATGAGAAGCCATCCTGCCTTAATTTTTAATAGGCTTTTTGATAATACAGGAACATTTAAAGAGTCATAAGCAAGGAAACATCCCCCTCATCTATGGAACCTAAAACCACCTTTTGTTTTAAGTAAAATGCTGGAGTAGCTGCAAGTATTTTCATTCTAAGAAATGTTGATTCTGGTTATTTAGTATCACTGAGAGAAAAAATGAAGGGCAGGATGAAGAATAGGAATGTGGTACCTGATGAATTTATTATGAGTACACACTGGAGTGAAAAAAATCTCACTTTCCTCCAAACTCAACTTTCACAGTAGACCCCTGCTATTTTTGGCCCACACAAACTTCGTGTCTGGCTTCTGGACAACTGATGACCTTGTTTGCAATTGCAGCTAATTGTTATAAGCCACCAAAGGGATCTTATAATATTTCCTGAAACTAGACTCTGGAAAGGACTTCCATGAACTCCAAAAGCAGAATTAAGCACACACACACAGAGTGCTGCAAGCACACACTCCTCTTGTTTTCAAACCCAAGTCTGCCACTTCTTTTTACTTACTCTGTGCTGGACAAGTGCAAAGCCAGGCAAGAATGTGTTTTTCTCCCTTGAAGTAGCCCCTCTGGTAGGGTTATGCCTTTTCATATGCATTCTCTGTCAGCTGAATTGTATTCCCCTTTTGCTTTTTGGCTTTTTAGCTATTTCAGTTTTTATTTAAATAGAAGATAAAGACTAACAGCTTTTTTTTTCCTCAAAAGAAAGCAGTTCTTGTCAGACATCCTTATGAAGTGACCACTTTTTTCTGAAATCTTGGTTTGGTAATGGGAACAGCTAGAGGCTGATGTTCTTCAAAAATGTACACCTCAAATTACCTGCTGCTGTCTCTAAGCCTTCTAAAGAGATAAAGAAAATGAAGACAGGGAAATATTTGATCTTTCATGCTATCTCCTGGTAGAAATTCCTTCCTATCTTTTAAACACATTTAAGGCAAGTCCTGGAAGTAAAAGCATATAAGCAGTTGAAAGTAATTGTATGATACTGCAGAAGATCTGGCTTTGAAGAAAATTGGAGTTCTTCAATGTATAAATAGTACATGTGCTGCATTTTGCCTGGTTTTAGTGTTCTGTAAAACTTGCATGCATGTACTGAGGTTTAGTCAAAAGTCACAGAAGAAGTTTATTTTCTAGCATGGTTGACATACAGAGAGTTAAAGGCTGAACCAGTCAATGGCATTTTGACACTGACTTCAAAAGGGCTGGGATCTTCCCCTTAGCAAAATTACATTCACAAGAGCCACAGAGTTGTTACTTTTCTATAACTTTCATTGGATTAGCATAAAATAAGCAGAGCTCTTTGCTCAAAATGACATTAACCTTTGCAAGCTTTCAGTGCAAGACCAGCAGTGTCCTGTTTCCAAAGAAAAGAAAAATATATCTGGCTACTCAGACTGTTTGTTACAAGCTTTATGAAGCCAAGGATGTGAGCAGGGCACACACACTCACATTCAGTCAAGTGCAGCAGGTTCTGAGTCCCACTGCCAGCCCTGCTCCTGCTGAACCTGCTCAGTCATTCCTGCTCTGTCAGGGATGGCACAGGAGGGCTCCAGGAGACTGAAACCTGTGGGAACCCAGGACATCCCTCTGGCTGTCCAGGATGGCCCAGACCCCTGCCAGGGGGCTCAGAGACCCTGGCACAGAGCCCAAAACACCTCTGGGTTTGATTATGACCTGTGGAGCAAATTAGAAACTTTATATGAAGATCAGCAAGCCACAACAGTTTAGGTAGAATAATAGTGAATATCACAAGGTGAAAAAGTAGATTTTGGGGTTTCTGGAATGGGGTTCAGGAGGCAAGATGGAGGGATCTGGGCATGTCCAGCCTTTCTCCTCCTCCTTCTTGGCCTCCATCTTCTGCTGTGATGCTGGCACTTTTGGATTGGTTTAGAATAGAAGCTCACTGTCTAACACAGGTGATAGGTATTGGAAAGTAATTGCAAACATTGTACACGTAGTTTTTAGTATAAAGACATAACATTGCCCCGGGGGCAGGCAGAGTGCCTCTGACTGTCCTGCTGAGCAGATCTCAGCAGGGCAGGAGAAAGAATTTTATAGATAAGATAAAATAAACAACCTTGGGACCGAGAAATGAAGAGCCCTGACTCCTCCTTCAAGCACCAGGCTGGGAAAAGAGACTTTAAACAATCTCGGGGTTGCAGCGACCCAGAAAGGCCCCAAGAGAAGCCCCAGCAAATGGAGCAGGTCTCTGTCCAGGGACACCTGAAAAGCCCAGCACTCGTGCTCCAAAGCACACATGCTGGAGGAAGACTGGCCTAGGATCAAAGCTGATGGAATGCTGCTCCTGCCAGGTACTCCCATTTCCTTTGGTGTGTACCTTCATCCTCAGCACAGATTCAGACCAGATCCCTCTCCTCAAGGCTGTATCAACACCCACTAGACAAATAACAATAATTATCTCACTGTTTCCCTCTCAAACCACCATTTTGTTAGGAGCCTAATGGATAAGAGCTGCACAAAGCATTTGGCCAACTGCTCAAATTCCTCAGCTAGAGCAGACAGTTCACCCAAGGTTTCCATCTCCCAGGAGACCAACCAAAGGAAGGCTTTTGCTTACGGACTCCACCTTCCCCCTCTGAAACCTTATCCCCAGACAGATGTGAACATCTCTTTCTCCAGAGGACAGAGCTTTTGCCCCAAGGATCCCATCAGACAGGTCAGGATGGGCACCAATCTCTGTTTCTAGCAGGGCTCAGCCAGTTTTGCACTGAACAATTACTGAGCAACAATAACAACAACTCAACAGTCACCTTGAAAAATCTAACTTCTTTTCCAATTACACCTCTTCATCATTTCTGCAGGAGGATGCTCAAACCTCCCTGAAAAAAGTTAATGGAAAAGTTTAATAAACCTGTGAAATCTATCTTGAGAAATCATCCAGAATTAATTGCCAACAAAAATCATCTTCTGTTCAAGATGGAAGGGAACAAACCACCTGGGCATGGCATTATGGACTGCTTGCAATAAAAGATACTTGATTAATCCTTTCAGAAATTAAAATGAGTGAAACACTAGCACTAGCTGATGGTAAATAGCTGAAGTAAAACTCAACAAATATAGCACACATGGTTTGGGGGTTTTTGGTGGGATTTTGATTGTTCTGTTTTCAAATCTTTCAATCAAATAATGTCCTTCTGAAGAAGGTTTAGGTTTTCTAAGCTTAGGTTTTCTTTAGAAGGACCTGATTTATAATATTAGTTGGTCATGAGACACCATCAAGCCCATGGTTCTATGGAGTTACTCTGTGTCCTACCCCGCCTTTTTCAGACCTATCTTCTAGAAAAGTAAAATAAATAAATAAATAGTTTTAGCAGTTTAGCCATATGACAACTGTTGGTTAAAAAATGTAGGTAGAGTGTTCTGCAATAAGTACAGTACAGAATGACGTTATCAGCTTGTTTGGAATTGCCACTGGATACAGGCCAGATATCAAGATTTTAATTAACAGCTAATTAGAGACACAGCCTTATCTTGGAGGTTCCCAGTAATCTCTAGATCTCTCAGTGGTGGTTATTACAATTGTTTAGAGCAAATTGGAGGGATCCTTTGTCACATGCAATGTTCCACCTTGTTTTTTGTGAGCACACCAGTGGCATTAATGCCAACAGGCAAGTAAAGTCAGAAATGGCCCAGGAAGGAAAAAAAAAAATCAATTAACTTAAAATTAAAATCTATTGAAAAGTCTGTTGTTTTTTTTATTAAAAAAATAATATCTGTGCTTCTATTTTCTGAAAAGGGGGTTTTGAAAGTTTGATAAGCTTCCATTTTTCAAATAAAGATAGGACTGTATTTGAGGGATGTCTCTTTGCAACAGTGCACAAAACAGGAACTTCTTACAGATTTCAGATATTCCTGTGAAGGAATGCTCCCATCACTATTTATATAAAAATTTAAACAGAAGCAATCAGTCAAGCTTCTTTAAAAGGAAGGAAGCACTTGATACAAAACTCACCCTCTCCCTTGGGCAGACACATTTTCCATTAGCCCTGGCCTACAAAACTCAGCACTGAATAGCACAGGTAGGAAAAGAGAAGAACAATTTAGATTGTTCTGGGACTTGAGGGAACACTACAACATCCTGAGACGTAACCCTGGCATTTTAAATTGCACAGCAGCTCTGGGGCTGCCACTCAGCCTCCAGCTCCAGATAGTGCTTCTCAATTCAGATTAAGAAGGGATCCACTGTGTGATGCTGATTACATGGACACGTTTTGCTGACATTGTCAGGAACATTCATTTTAATACAATGGAGGAAGTGGCTGAGCAAGTTTAATTTTGACCTTGAAATAAGATATTATGCAACAGAGAGAATGCTGAGTCTATAATATAGAAAAGTATGGGAAAACTTAAGCAGGTAAATCAAAATGTTCAGCTATGGAAATCAACATGATTTAACCTTATCTAACCAAATTTGGGGTCAAGCCCCATCTATGACCCAGATTGACTAAATCATGCCATTTCAGCAGCCTCTTTGCCTGTTCTCCAAAACAGAGGGAAATATAAATGAGATTTTTGCTAAACTTTGCACAGAACCAAAGAATATCCCAAAGTGGAAAAGCTGCAGTTATTATCCAGGTGTGCGGATGCAGCACACTGTGCCTGAAGAGAAGAAACACTCTATCTTAGCTTTCCAAAGTGGCTGCATCAAGCTTCAGGAAACACACCTGATAAAACCCAGACACACAAATCACTTTTAAATAACCAGTCAAACCCATTTCTCCATCCATTTATATCCAAGAACCTCAGTGATTCTCCCCTGCTTTCACCAGGGACAGAGTCTGGTTTGGCAAAAGCTCGTGGCAGAATAACACATGCAGGTGTTTTTCAATCCAAGCTGCTCTAAGAGTTATGTACCTTGAATATGGGTTATTCCAACTGATAGAAAGACAGCACTGCTTACCACAAGGAGCTTTATCAATATACAAATAAACCTCTAAGCTGGTTCATGCCATGGAAACCCACTGTGCTTTCATAGCCAACTAAAAAGAAACTATGAAGCATTTCAAAGTTTGCAAAATCTCTCAGCTCTGCCACGGTCAACACCAGCTCCCACCCAGGTTTCCTCCTGGCACCAGGGCAGGTTTTTCTCCCTCCTTTTGCTCTCCTGTGTCTATCAATCATTGCATCACTGCTGTGCTCCCATTTCTGTAGAGCAATTAGCAGTCCCAGTTCAACCATGGCTAATAATACATTTGGCTGTTTATTTTGTATTTAAACTTGCTTGAACAGGTCTTCCATAAAAATAAACCAGCTCTTTTCACCTCCTAAATATTCTCTTCCACAGACTCCAAGCAAGCAAACAGCAAATTTCTTTTACTGACAGACCTGAACAACACTTTACTGGTTCTGAACACTGAAACCAATATTTGCTCTTTCCCCACGTAGAACCTGTGACCCATGAGCAAGGATAATTTATAATATGGGCAGAATCAGTGCATTAAATTCTTATCAGAACAGCTCTCACACCTGAGATCCCTGGAGCCCCCAGGGCAGGAAAGCTGGAGACCAACCCCAGGGACAACATCCCCTGGCTCACCTTCCTTATCTTCACAAATTGGATATCTTTTCAGTGTAATCACTGCCTTGAGGTTTCTGTAGTGTCCTTTCCCATTCCCCTTCCCTGCTCCTTACCAGCCTCACCCTCAGAAAGCATAAAAAACACCTTTTCCAGACTCAAAGCCCTCCTTAATTAAGATCACTTTTCCCTTTCACCCCAAACTATGCATTTTATCTAAATATAATTATCACTCACCCAGTTCATTTTGCCCTACTCCATATCCCTGATTATTCCTTCTTCTCCAGATTAAATCCCAGAAGTTTCTTTCTCTTAGAGCACCACAAAGCTGCTGTTTTTCTTTGTCCACCCTTGCCTCCTAAATCTTTACTGGGTTCAGTGTTTCCATCAAGTTCAACAAGGAGGCCAACGATTCATCAGAGCTGATCTGAATTATTCTCTTTAACCACACCTGACCTTTAATGATCTTAAAAAACCAAAAAATTTGAGATCATGCTGTATGCTCTGTAGCATTATGTATGGTTTTGGGGAAAAAATGTAATAATAGAACATAAATAAAATTAAAAGTGTGTAACTGCAGCTTGTTCTATTGCAATGGTGTGTTTCTGGATATGGGGATCTGAGGGGAAACCACTGCTCTTTGTAGTGTTTTGCTTAGAAAATGCAGTGTCCCCTCTCTCCATCAGCACAGCCAGGTCTGGGGGATTTCTGGCAGGTGAAGAGACAAATAAACCAGTTGCTGGCATAATCCCAGTATGTTTCATAATGGTGTGGGGTCCCAGCACCCGCATGCTTTAGAAAGCTGGGGAATGCTTGCATCCCTTCAGAATCTGGTAACTCTTTTAAAAATAACATGGGGTTTCTGCAGAATGATGTCTGGGTAACCTGTAGCCAAAAAAACCCATCAGCTGCAGGGTGGTTGTTGGATCTCAGCTCTAGAGCAAGTACTTAAATACTTCATAAATCTCCCATTAGTGTCTGGGTCTCTCAGGGAGGATCCAGTGATGGAGTTTATAAAGTTATAATTGCTGCCATCAGACCATGCTTAGAAGGAAATGATAGATATGTGCAGGCTCACCTGCCAGGGGGGCTATTAAAGAACAAAACAAACTGGACTGGAAATTATATTAATATATGGTGTTAAAATAAAACTGATTCTAATTTCACCCAGCTTTCCAGTAATATTACCTAATGCACTGCCTTTCTTGTGTTGATTTTCTTACCTCCCCAAAACCCTTTTAAGTAACGTGTCAAAGTCACACATCACCAGGATGGGGTTTTGTGGGTCTGCACATTTGAAAAGCAGCAGGTTACCAGAACCCTGGTTAATGGCTGGGCTTCCACTCTTTGTTTTGACACCACTTTTTATATCTGCCTGTTGATATTTCCAACAAATTTCTTTTACACCACAGCCTGTGGATTCATAGAGCCCAGGGATGGACACTCAAATTAGCAGTTGGAAACTCTGTTCTTCCTCTTCTCGTATTTTTTCAGGGCTTTTTTGCACATGTTAATTGTGTGCCATCTGCGCTCATTCTGGGTATACACCCTGTCCAGTTTCCTTGAAATTTCTTTTCACTGATTAAAGATGGATGCTAAGCATTTATCTGAATACTTTAAAAGTTTCATGCGCATCAAAAAGTTAAAATTTACAGATACAAATATTATAGCAGACTGTGTTACTACCCTAGTCAAACAGGAGTACTATTTTAAAAATATTAAAAATATATATATATTTAAATGTATTACAAAATAATCCAGAGTAAATCAGACAAAATCACAAATCTGAGGGTCAATATGATCTTCTGATTCAACGGGAAACAAATACATCACAAACTATTGTTTTCCAAGGATCTTATTAGTACACTTTTGCTCTCTGAAAAGGACACTTGCCAGTGGCTTACCCAGAAGACAAATTATTTTTTTTCAATATTGGATTTTTTTTCCATTTTCTCCTGTCTTTTGTTGTTGTTTTGATGAACAACAATTAGGCTCATAATTTTTTTTCATATATTTTGCATTTTTTCTAGAATAATAGCAAATATCATACACAAAGTAGAATATACTGATTAGATCTATGATTTGACATCATAATTTTGTATTCCATTTGCATATTAATGGCGCTGATGGGAAGAACAAATTGAAAGCAGTTATTAGAACATGTAAGGAGAATTTTCTTGCATAAGCCATTTTTATATCATGTCGCCATTATAATAAAAAAAAAAAAAATGTGATGAATGTTCCCCCTGAAGCTGACAAGTTACAAGGGCTTGTACTAAGGGAATAATAACTCCAAGATTCATAAAAACGGTAATTACTTTATCAACCTTCTAGTCACATTGCAGACACACACACTGAATCACTCCAAAATAACACTGACAGAAAAAATTAGACTTTATGTTGATATTACACTTCTTACCTGAGGTTTCCTTCTAAAAACATACAGGCCCAATATATTGCTAATTACCCTGAAACCAAGAAAATCAGGTTTATGTCACGTATCTTTAAACACCCAGGTAAGGCTGGACAGGACAGGGAGAAGGAGCAGTAGATAAAAAAAGACTGGATGTGGCACTTGGTGCCATGATCTAATTGAGGTGTTAGAACATGGGTTGGACTCGATGATCTTGAAGGTCTCTTCCAACCTAGAAATTCTGTGTAAATTCTGTGTAAATATCAGGAGGAAGGAAGCATTCAGGTTCAAGGATGACACTGCCAAGGTGTAAGGTACCATATATTTCCTCTAGGAACAGAAAGGCTTAGCTTGACTGCTCCTGGTAAGCCACCATCATCTTGGACAGCATCCCAGGAAGGGCAGCAGAGATAAAAGTACACCATAAACCCAAGAGGCTGCAGGTTGTGTTTAATTAATTAATGCATTAATTAAAGAGATTATGTGGTGATGCCACTACCAAGGAACATCCACATCCCTCTTGGCTCCATCCATTACCACACCCCTGTGAATGAGATCAAAAATGGGCCAAAAAAATCCTAACCCTACACCTTATTTCTCCTATGGAACTGACCAAAATATCTACAGCCGTGCAGGTTCAGCAATGATGAGGAATAGCTCCATGGACCCAAGCAGACATTCCTGTGTCCAGAGGCACGACTTCCCTAGCACAGCTGGATCCGCCAGAGCAGAGCTGAGAGAAGCACTGCTCTCTGCAATAAAGACAAAATTGTGATCCCAGAGCTCATTCCTGAGTGAGATGGGGATCCATCCCAAGCTGCTTTTGTCTCTAACAGTGGCAAGGTCTTGCTGACCCTTTGCCTCCCAATTTAATCCTCAACCCTGGAGCAGCACAGCCCCTCTGACTCCACTTCCAGCTCCTATCTGTCCTTGGGCAATGATAAGGACAAGGGACAAGGAGCACTTCCTGGGGCTGTGGATACCAAAGGATGGGGGGTGCTGGGCTGTGCAGCACTCAGATCCTTTCAAAGACCCAACAGTTAATCCTTTGGGTCCTTCCCAAAGACCCAAGTTAATCCTTTGGGTCCTTCCCAAAGACCCAACAGTTAATCCTTTGGGTCCTTCCCAAAGACCCAACAGTTAATCCTTTGCCGTGTTCAATGTCTGCATTGGTATTCCTGTGAGATAAATAATATTACCATCGGGGTTTGGAGGTAGAAGCATTTAATGTACTTCTCAGAGATGAGTGGATAAGCAGCATTTGTTCTGTGTTCCAGTAAAAGGGTGTAACTGGACAAATAAATGCTCCTTACTGCTCCTTACATCTTACTTAACTCATTAATCACTATGTGCTCTTGGAGCAACCTGAAGGGATGATAACATCATTAGGCTGGAAATTAAAGGGAGAGTGTTCCCTCTGTTTTGTTTTTTGGTTTGGTTTGGTGGGTTTTTTTGTTGGTTTTTTGTTTTGGGCTTTTTTTTGGGTTTTTTTTTTTTTTTTTTTAGTTTGTTGGGTTTTTTGGTTTTTTTTTTCAAAATTTTAACACAGTTTGTCTCATCCATCAGATCAGAGTTTAGAGGCTGGAAGATTCAAGGTGGTTCTCCCTTTCAAAGATGTCAGTTCTCCATCAGGGAATCAGTGGATCACCAAGAACAGATTCTGTTTTAGGAGGAGAGAGTGAGATTAAATGTATTTCAGTGCCTCATGTCCATGCAAATGCATGGGATTAGAAATGTGTAAAATTAGAAATGTAAATACTATTATGATTTTTTAAAGAATGCTTCAGGCTGAGACAGAACACCATCTTCAAAATAATGCTGCAGTTTTTCTCTTAGATACTGCTTGTTCTCTCTGTAAGAGCCTGAACTACTCATTTTTAAACTCTTAATCACATTATTTTAATTACTAATGGGTTCTTATGTGTGGCTGGACATTTGAGCCCTTTAAGAAGAGCGCCTTGCAGATGGAAATCTCTTCACAGAGGGACTGATCCTCCCTGTGAGCTCCCAGGCTCAGTGTAGCCTGAAAGCAGGCAATAGCTCAGCCTTTGTTCCAGCTGGGTCCTTGACCTCCTTGTTTACAGTGCTAATGGGGACAGCAGTTAGTCAGAGGCAAGATGGCATTTCTGAGATGTGAATAATCCCGCAAGAAAACAGGCTGGAACAGTCGGCACATTCACAGCTCGGCCTAACCCAGCCACTGGCTCCTTGTGATGTTCAGCCACCACCAGTGATCCCCGCAGGAACAGAGACAGTGACCTATAGGAAATATAATCTCTGTCCCATTACCAACTCCCCGAGACATTTTTCTCCTTCTAAAGCCCAAGATTGTCAATGCCATCCTTCTCAAAAGACCCTCTTTCATGTCGCTTTTATCATCCTGACCTTGTTCTAGTGGGAATTTCCACTCTGCCTTTTGAGACATGCAAACCATGCAAAATTTCACTCTTCTCTTGCTGCACAAAGCCCCAAAGAGTTTTTAAAACCCCAGTTTGGGATGTGGCCTGTCTCCCCCAGGCTGTGTGGCCAGCACAGAGTGTGTGCTCCTGGTCGTGCTGCACAGGCTGCCTGTTCCCACCACGGAATCACAGCTGGCCCATCCCTGGAGCACCAGCTGAGCTGCCAGGAACACGCAGCGTAAGAAGATTTGATATATTAAATAGTTATTACATACAAACTCCATTTACAGAACTTGTTTTTGCAGAAGAGTGAATTATCCTGTTTGACAATACCGTCTTTACGAGTGGAGAAATGTGACATTCAAGACATCAAATATCCGTCTCGATGTTTTGCTTGGCAATCAAAGTCCCAGATACAATCCTTGAGAATTTATTACATCTCTTCAGCAATTCCCTGTAATGCTACTTGAGTGAGCATAAAACACTCTGTGTTAAACCACTGTGGCCTGGATTTCCTTAATTATATTGGAATAAGATGAAGATTTCCCCAAAGCACAGCTGTGACTCAAATGCACTCAGCTCTGCCCAGCTAATGGGGTCACACCCCGTGCAGACACCAGGTTCACAGGTATCAAGGCTCAAGAGCTGTGGCCTCAAGCCCAATGCACTCAGCAGAGTTGTAATTATAACACTTAAAGCTATTCCAAAGACTGAACCCACATGTTAAGTAAAACCAGTAAGTATAAAACACTATATGGAGAGTATTGTTTGCACAAGCTCATGGTTTTAAGCTTCCCAATTCAAAACCTTCAGCTTTTATCGCTTTGCTTCTGAGTTTTTTATTAAAAAGCTGTGTTTGTATCTTGGGGCCAGTAACACACAGGAAAAAAGAGAAGAGTGTCTGAAGAGATGATCAAGGCTGTGTTAATCTACATTTTTCATAACACATTCCTTACTATTCTTTAATACGGCTTTGAGAAATGAAGGCTCTGAGGAGAACTTAAGAGACCTTTCCAGGATCTAAAGGGGCTCCAAGAGAGCTGGAAATGGCTTTGGACAAGGGCCTGGAGGGACAGGACAAGGGGGAATGGATTCAAACTGACAGGGAGCAGGGGGTTAGGTGTTATTAAAAATTCTTGTGTGTGAGGGTGGGCAGGCCCTGGCACAGGGTGCCCAGAGCAGCTGTGGCTGCCCCTGGATCCCTGGCAGTGTCCAAGGCCAGGCTGGACAGGGCTTGGAGCAGCCTGGGACAGTGGAAGGTGCCCCTGCCATGGCAGGGATGGAATGAGATGAGCTTCAAGGTCCCTTCCAACAAAGTATCGCAAGGTTCAGGGATCCCTGGCAAGTGGAGGGCTTTAACCAGTGTTGGAGTGATACAGGAAGAATAATTTTAGAATAAAGAGTCCCAACTATTGCATTAAAAAAGGTATTATTGTTTATACTTTGCTTTTTGAACTTTGATCAACAAGAAACAATCTTATCTAGAAACCTCAGAAACCACTTTTCTGTATGTTGGTGGAATCACAGCCCCTTCTAACTCAATTCACATCCTTAATAGGTCCTGTCATCTGTTCTTCTGAGTCTCACTCCAATGTGCAGAAGAGCCTTATTTTAATTTATCTGTGTAGGAGATGCCAGAGTGTGACTTGTACAGTACATACAGCAATCGATTCCCTACAACAGTGCTAAGATTACACAAATAAGAGCTATCATTTCCTGAATTTCACAGATGAAGAGAGGAACATCATTCTGTCTACTGCACCTTTTAACTTGTGAGCTGTATAGAAAAATCATAAATAATTTCCATAGGGAAAAAAAGAGCCATTGCTTCACCCTCAATTTTCCTGTAACTTCAATGCATTCAATTTTCAAATTAGTTTGATATAAAGAAAGGGACATCAATGAAATGCTATTATCCATCTGACTTTCTAAGTAGAGCTGCAGTCATGAAAGATTACTGGAAATGATGTGGTTAAAGCACTGCAGTACATGTAGAAAATGTAGCAAGTAAGGTCAAACTTGCAGGCAAATTCACAGATAAGAAAGAATTGCTTTGATGATTTTTAAAACATCATAGTCATACTATATTGGGTCATCCACACTAGCTTGAATCTTTTTAAAAGTCATAATAAATTGAAAAATCCAATTTCTTGGATGAAATATTTTTATTTTTAAGTCAAATTCAAGCTTGATTGAAATGTACTTGCAGGATTTGCAAAGTAAGCCAAGTCTGTAAAGCAATCAAGAAATTTTGATGTAGGTAGCTGGAATAGTGTCATCCATGATCTCCAAGTTCCCAACACAAAGTTTCTCAGCAATGAATGAGGGAGGGGAGCTCCAGGGTTCAGAGTGCCTGGTAGATACATTCTGTTCTGGTGGAACTAATGCATTTAGTTGCTAAAACTAAATAGGGAAGTTTTAAAGGTGTATTTGAAAATGCATTAACAAATCCCCTAGAAGCTGTTTCTGATCAGATGAAGTTAAAATAAAATAATATTAAATTTTTTCAAGTAATTTTTGGTGTTTCACCTACTTCTCCTAGCAATTAATAACATTATGTTTGCTGCTATGGAAACTCTCATTTAAGCAGAGAACTATGTAATTTGGATGGGTCTGATCAAACAGAATTCTTGCACCTATTTTTCTGAGCCAGGTCTAGGAGTGGATCTGCACCCACGATCCCACAACCTGTTCTATGACACAGAGATAATATGTTGCAGACATCTTTTATGAAAAATCTTTTCCTTAGGAATTTTTCTCCTGAGAAGCTGAAAAGCCTCAAGAACAAAATGTAAACAATGATTATCTGCTGCTGTAGAATGCAACAAGTAGATCTGTGATTGGTCTCATGTGGTTGTTTCTAATTAATGGCCAATCACAGTCCAGCTGGCTCAGACTCCCTGTCCGAGACACAAGCCTTTGTTATTCATTCATTCCTTTTCTATTCTTAGTTAACCTTCTGATGAAATCCTTTCTTCTATTCTTTTAGTATAGTTTTAATATAATATATATCATAAAATAATAAATCAGCCTTCTGAAACATGGAGTCAGATCCTCATCTCTTCCCTCATCCTCAGACCCCTGTGAACACGGTCACAATAATACACACAAAATATTTTCTGCAGAATACACCTTGGGAGGCCTGTCAGTACAGTGCACTGTGCATAGAATTTCCGTACCACTATTTGTTTTAAATCCAGCTATCTGTAAACTAAATGGGCAATCCCACATTTTCACCCTCTAGTGTCTACCGGCTGCTCCTTGAGGATTTCTGGATGGCAGCATATAACCAGCATAATCAGACTTTTTTTTCTTGAGAAATAAAAGTATTTTGTTCTCTGCTACCTTCTGCCTGAAATGTGATTATCAGGCCAGGGACTCATTGTTATTTTATTGTCTGACAGCTTCAGAATAGAATTGAGATATTACATATCTGTTGCCCTGGAAGCCTTGGCGAGATTTTGTCTTGGAGAGCGTGTGAAGCTGCATTTCCCTTGGATCTCTGGCCACAAAGGGCTCTGACCTGTCTCTGCAGCAGCCTCTGTGCCCTGTGCCTTGAAAGGAGGCCGTGGCACAGCATCCTGCAGGGTGCTCCAGGCCAGGCCTGCAGGAAAAAAACACCTGGCAGATTTAGGATCTCCCCCACAGAACTGGGGCAGGATGTAAAATAGAGAGCTGGGCTAGGAAGGGCTGCAGACAGCAGGTTATTTCTGGGTGATGTGAACTGGAAAGAGCTTTTGTTTCTCTAACAGTTGGTGGAGTCACAGCTCGCTGGCAGAGAAACCCCAGAGCAGGAGAGGAGATTCTGGACAGAGGCAAAGCCCGTGCAGAATTCCTGTTTTCCACAATGTTGTACAGACAGGGGTAACGGGAATCATCCTCCAAGGAGACCCCAGCTCGCTCACTCTTGCAGGTTTTCCATGTGCTGTAACTCTTAAATAATATTGCTCTGTTTCCTGTATAATTTTAGGAAGGTGTAAAAAAGTTGTTGGTTTCACTCACACACTCTGCAATGGCACTCCAGGAGGCAAAACCACCCAACTTCAAATGCAATTCACAAATGCCAGTGTTGTTTTGCTTGGATGGGCTACCAAAGCATAAAGCAGTATTAAAAAAATCTTTCATGTCATCAAAGAAATCCTCATACCATTAGGCATTTGCTGGGATAAAAATATCTATATATTGCTGGAGGGGATTTTTTCTGCTCTTTCTGTAAAAAAAATTACTGCCAGAAGTTCAGAGAAATGAAAACTTAGTGGAGCTCATGGCAGGTATGACATACAGGATCAACACAGGCTCTTCATTGCTTTTTACTCTTAAAACTATTTTAAATTGTCTCTAAACTGATTTTCCTCAAACCATTTCTCCAGTTCTGCCATAGCTTTGAAAGTGAGACAGTTGGCAAACAGTAGGGAAATGCCTGCTGTGTCCAAGGCTTTCTGCAAGGCTGGGAGCCAACTCCACTGCTAGAAACCCACCTGGAAAAGGCTTCCTGAGGGATCGTGTTTGGCTTAGGGCAGAATCACTCCTGCACCGTGGGCATGGGAAAAAAAAAAAAGGTTATTACACCTCCCTACACCTCCCTGTGCCTATTTACTCCTAAGAGGGAGAGCCCTTTGGGAAGAGGCTGGGATGTTCTTCACATCCTCATCACTCCCCAAGGTACCCAGGGCAGGGAACTCACATGCCAAGGCCATCAATATGTGGGCTTAGCTTTAAATTGCCTGTCACTGCCACAGGTAATGGTACAATTACTGGCATCCCTTGACATTTAACTCTGTTTCATAGTGATGCACATTGCTGTGGAAAGATTTCCTCAAGTTCTCTTTAAGGCAGAACATTACACTTTTCCCTTTAAATATCCTGATCTTAGATGCAACTCATGCCAACATTATTTTTCCTATTTTTTTTTAATCTACCTGCAGTTTCTTTTTTTCTGCTATACAATTACTCCCAACCTCTGTCCTCTTTTGCTCTTGGACATTTGCACCAGGAGCAAACGAGGTCTGTACTGGTCTGAATTTGCTGAGAAGCTTCAAAGGCAGATTTTCTTACTAAAAAGAGGCTCATCTGAGTTGATGGCAGGGGATTGAAATTAAATGATCTATAAGGTCACTCCCAACCCAAACTATTCTATAATAGCTAAAGAGCTGCAGAATCAAGAAGTTTGAGATCAATTAATCTGGATAAAGTTGATAATGTGACTTTTTTTGTTGCTGTTAAACAGCAAAACAAAGTTAGTATTGAACAGCCTACTAAAAACATCGAAGTGAATAACTAAATGTGAGATTTCAGGGAGCATTTAAACTGCTATTAAATATTGCACATAAGAAAGAAAAGGCCATTGACAGAGGTGACTGATGTATGTAATCCCCAAAAAAAAATCTTAGCAACATAGAAAAGATAAAGAATACTTAAAAAATAAATCAGATAATGAATCAATCTTTTAAATTTTGGTTTAAGGTGGAGAAACTTTACTCTCATATACATAAATGGAAGAGTGAAACATTTTTTTTTAAATGTGAACTTTTAAAGACATGATCTCAATACACTTTTATTGTACTGGCAGCAAATAATTAAAATACCCTCTAAACATATTCTCATTCAGTATTATGGGAAAGGCTTAAGGAGAATTTTGGATTAAGATGTTCTGTTTGTTTTTATTTCCAAGACCATGGAAATACATGGGAAATGGACCCTTCTTGGAGCCACAGGGCACCTGAACAAATCCTCCCAGTTTAGGGATGGCTTCTGACCAAAAAAACTTACTTTTTGTGTCTTTTGATTATTGGAATCTTCCACCACGATCCCATCTAGCACCAAGATGCCTTGTGAAAGACTAGAAAGCTCCTACACTAAACAAGAGGCAACTCTTTTATATATTGTTCATAAAGATTTGGTGAAATAAAAGCTCTAGTACCACCTGTAGTGAAAAACTCTATCCTATGATGACATGATCTCTGTTTAGATAAAGAATAAGTGAGCTGTGATTCATCAGGGCAGTAAAAGACACTTCAGCTGCTGATTCCTCAAGCAAACTGTGTAAAAATGGTGGGGAGACATTTCAAGGAGATGGACTCCATCTGAGAAAAGTGCTCTGGTATTTTGTGGAACCAAACGTGTCTGGCTTTGGGATGCAGGGCAGGTATGTTTGCTCTGGCAGCCTTTTAATTGAATCTCTTCTCTGGCAGAGAGGCAGTTCTTGTGTGAGGCAGTAATGTAGATTTATGGAAAATAATAAGGTGATCAGCTGCCCTGCAGAGTTATTATTTTGTTTCATTAAAAAAAAAAGGAGGCACTACACCTAAGCTGATGGGATGATGAATGCAGTGACATGCAGTGCCTGTTTCATAGTTCAGTGCAGCTAATGGAAAAACTCCCATTGCCTTCACTCAGGAATCAACCAGCAGGTGTATAAACAAGGCACAACAAAACTTAGAGAGAAAAAACTCTAAAGTTAGGTAAGTGCCAGAGCAGAGACCATTTTATAAGTATCCACATAGTTAAAAAAATTTCTTTTGACTCTCTTCTTCTCCCTTTGTGTTCCCTGGGTTTCATATTTTGGCAGATTTATTTAAGGCAAGATTAATTACCAAAGCAGAGAATTTAAAATTAATGTCCCAGAATATGAAAAGAATATAATTAGAACATTAATTTTAAATTTATAATCACATTTATGCATAAATAATTATTAATTTTTTCACTCATCTACCTCCTCACAATTATCTCATCCTAATAATAACTCTGTCAGATCAATGAAAGTACTTTCCTTGACTTTGCTGGGCACAGGAAAGTGCCCTAACAGATTCTTAACCAGAAATAAAACACCCTACATGATCCAGTGCATCCAAGTAAAGCTGCTTAGGTTTCAAATTTCAATCTACAAAACCACTCAACACTTGTATTTTGTCCTCTGCAAAAAAAAAACAACAAAAAAAAAATCTCTGAGAAAACTCTTCAGTGCTGTGAATACTAACAAGAAATTGCCTAGGGCAGGAATTACTTACACGTACATACCCCCTTCTTTTCTGTTAACATTTCAGCTAGACACAGCACTTTGTGCCCTTCCTCCTTTTGGTTATCGGACCAGAGACATTTTCAGGAAACCAAACATTTTCAGTTTTTCAATTAATATTTCCAAATCTTCTTTTCAGGGATGCGAAAATTATGCTGAAACAGCTGGAAGTACCAGAAGAATCCAGCTGGCTTCACAAGAAATGAATCTGTGGTTTTCATCACATCCAGTATCAGCTAAAAACATCCTTTGTTTAACCAGAAGGAAAATACCATGGTTGCAGGCAGGTCAGGTTGAGAGGGATGCACTTTTCCACCAGGATACAGAAGACAAGATGCATCTCAGTGTGTCACTGTCACCACCCAGAAAAGCCCCTTAGCTGAGCCCTTCTCCACCCAGAGCAAACATTTCCATTGCTCCTTTCCAAATGCAGTAGTGTTTGGAATGGTGATACCACATCCTCTAACCAACAAGTCCAAATTCTGCTCCGTCCTTTGAGCCTTTTCATGGGTAAGGAAGTTTCTAACTGAGGAAAGAGCAACCTTAGTGGTTCTCCATCTGTTACTTCAGCTTGCTTGCAAACGTTTTTCTCCTTTTCCCCTTAGAACACACACACAGCACTTTTACTGCAAGTTCCAACACCGGATTTGGTTAATCCTTGTATACTTAATTGGGGCAGATAAGACAAAGAGAGTAAAGTAAGTGAGGCAGAAGGGTAGTGGAAGAGGAATGGTGTTCCTGATCCCATGGGCAGAGCTGTACCAATTCATCTCTTGACATTTTGTCCCTTGTCTCACCCAACAGGCCTGGGAACACCAGCCCGGGGCACAACTGCACCACTGTGAGACAGAGATCAGAATTGAAGAGCCATCATTTTCTGTTCAAGCCTTTCCCACCAATGCATAGCTTCTTCACGGAAAAATCCACTTAGGAACATCTAAAATTTTTCCCAGCTCGTTTTTAAGGGATTGTGCAGCTGAAACTTCTCTGATGAAGAAAGTCAGGGATGAGCAGCTCCCCACAGCACACTGTGACGTGAAGTATTTCCCCCCTCTCCTTTGCCTGTGTAAAAGGCAGTAATTATTTGGGATTGACATAGGGCACGTTAACTTATTCCTGTAACTTTCACACAGTCAAGCACCAGCAAAACTTGGAGGCTGACCCTTGAATGCTTTGCTTGGTGCAGCAAGTCCTACGACACAAGGAAGTTTCTGATATTCCTCGTGGCAGTGCTGCTTGTGGGAGAGGAATAATTTCTCTCCCTTTTCACTTGGCTTTTGAGTCCAACCCTGCCACTGATCAGCTCACCAAACTCCAAGTGACTCCAACACGAGTTCATACACAGCTTCCTGGAAAAGTGGGATTTATTAACACTCTGCTGGAGCTCCCAGGCTGCTGCTGCTGCTCCTTATTGATCAGATCCTGTGAAATGGCATGTCTGCCCACGGAGATTATGGGTAGAAACAACTAAGGGCCATCAGGCTGACTGATATTTTTAATGAATTTCATGTTGCTTGTTGTTTTCCTGGCTCTGCGTGTGGGGAAACTAAAGATGCAACAACGTGGGAAGGAAACAGTCTCTAAAAAGGGAATATCAAATGAACTTACAAATTTAAGTGGCATCTACTCTAGGCAAGAAAAGATTTTATCTGCATCTTTATGAATTCCTACAACAGATATTCGTGGGTTTGGGGTTTTTTGGTGGGTCTTTTCGGGGTTTTTTGTAGGTTGTTTGTTTTTTGGGCTTTTTTGGTTTTTTGTTTTTGTTTTTTTCTTCTCCAAGTTTTAATCTTTCCAGCTAATCTAGCTCTATTTTTTTTTTCCTTATAAAAAAAAAAAAATCCCAGCTGACCCATGCTCAGAGTCTACCTAAGTCTTCTGGGATTAAAAACCACGTTTGCTTTCCCATTCAATACTCCCAGGCTCAAGACTTTGGGTGGACTTTAATCAACTGCACATTGCCCTTTGCTTGATCTGAACAATCAGCTCAGAAAATTTCTCATTATGGCTTTTGTAAGAAGAAATAATAGCCTGTCTTCTCGCAAGCAAACACAATTTGAATGAGCAAAATTAATGGTTGCTTCTCTTATTTTTTTCCTCCTACTGAAGTGATAGGTTATATATGAGGTGTAATTACAATAATGTCAAAGTCGCTGCAGAAAGAGTTAATCTGCAAGGAAAAATTCCCACCAGGAGAAATAAAATAATCTTTGTTATGCAGATGAACTGTTTACTTGGTAGCTCTTGTGTTATCAAAATGAAACTAAGCTGAACTGCTGAAACAATAAAAGAAAATTGTTACTGGGGCCTTGCAAACCTCAATTAAATAAATATTATGCAGTAAACAACATAGTGGATTTTAGTTAGGAGAAAACAACTGAAAAAGGAGTTACCAACCTGTTGTGTTATCTCACAGTAAGCTTCAAACACTTATTTCAGGAGACTTTTTCATTGTAAAGAGGTTTAGCTTAAAAAAAACCCCAAAAACTATGAAACACCCACTGCCACTTTATTTTTATAAGCATCAAAAGCCATCTCATTATATATTTTCCCTCCTAAGAAAGTTTCTATAAAACTTTAAATTAGATAACTATGGGTATTGATGATGGTTTTCTGGTCCCAGCTTTTCAATTACTTTTAAGAAAGCAAAGCATTTTGAAAATAATGTGATCAATTTGTTGCACTTACTCTAACAAAACGAAATCACCATCTAATTATCCAGTCAAACAAAAAACGAGTGCTAACTGGGGGGTAACTAATTTTAAATGGCAGGTACCAGAATGGAAATCATGCCTCATTTTGCATTTTTTTTCTGGTAGGTATAATGCAGTGCAATACAGTATTTTTATTATTTTTTTTTTTTAGTGCTCTGCACTCTGTAACAGAGATGAATTCCCTGCTGAGCTCCCAGATCCCAGGATGCCTTTGGCAGTGGTAAAGCAGATTTCTACAGAAACCGAAGCACAATCCACACTTTGGCTCCTCACCAGTCTGTCCCAGCCCTGAAACTGGGTCCCCACAGCAAACCATGAGTTTTTAACCCAGAGCACAGCATGGAGCACGTGTTGGTATGGCTTAAAGAGGAATAAAATGTCCTGTTTCTTCTTCCAAAACAAACTTCACCCCTGTCTCCAGCAGCCTGGAGAACATCACCTTCACAAACAAATATGTTTATGTATGCAGACTGTTTAAGTGTCAATTATTATCAATTAAGCTGTCTTCAAAACGTTAAAATTGCAGCCTTCTTATAAACATTGTTCCATTAATCAGCAGTGAAACAGCCCATTCTCAATGGAGACAAAATTATTGGTCCAAAAATGAAAAGCTGAGCTTGTAAAGAAATAGCAATGACATTTTGTAGGTGCTGACATTTCTGCACAACGTGGTGAGCTATTAATTTGCTAATTACACGTGTAACACTATTTCAGTGCATACTTTAAGCCACAGTCTAAATTGAACCTGAAGATTAAAAATCTCACCCTAAAGGCTTGGATTTCTCCCTTCCTTTTACACCACTCCTCTGAAGTAAATTAACAGGCTGCTTTTTTAGTGACTCTCTCAGGAGGGAAAGTGAGAAGCTCCAGGGTCAGACTGCGATGCCCTGAGGGAACAGTCCCCACTGCCCTATGGTCTCCTCTGTACCTGCAGAATTTGTACATTGGATTAACCTTCCTGCTCTTGAGAGCTCCAGCAGGGTCCAGAAGCACAGCTGGGCTTTGCCACCTCTCTCTCCTTTTGCATTCACACCTGGAGCGTGGCAATGGCTCAGGGGCTCTCAGAGCTCCTCCCTGGCAGGAGCTGGGCAAGGGATCACACCTGGAGGTGTCAATACCTTCTGCTGCTGCTTCTTTAGGTGATGATTCCCTTAATCAGCTCTTAATTCCACTTTATTAAAGAGGCAATGCCTTACAAAATGTCATTACCCCCGACCTTTGCTGCCAGGTAATTTTCTCCCACTCAACATCCTCATAGGGAGTGTTCATGTAGAAAAAAACTTTTTTTCCCCAAGAAAATGACAGAATGACCTGCACACAGCAGGCCAAAGAATCAGTCAGATTCCCAGTGCCATCTCCAGCTGTTCCTCAGCCAAAACTCAGAGGCCATCTGTGCCAAGCTGAGCAAAGTCTCAGCTGATAACAATCGTCCTGGCTCTCCTTTCACTCCCTACATCTTATTTGCTCCCTTTACCCTCCCAGTCTCCTTGCTAGCTGTTTGCTCCTGCTTAGAGAAAGATAATTTCCTTAAACAGGGCTCTTGACCCTATTTTAGAGATCTCACCAGAGATTTTGGCCATTCACAAGACCTCAGCAGTTTTATTCTGTGTAACTCAAAGGACAACTGTTGAAGGTCAAAATGGAAATTTTCCACTACCCTCTCACACATATGGCCTTCACTTCCATATGACCAACAGCTTCCAGGTTCACAGAAGGAAGACTGATAGTTCTGTGATGTGGAACACACAGAAATCCAATCTAATTAATTTAAAAGAACATCCATCTTTTAATGCTTCTGTTGGTTGATTTTTCTACCAGCAGAACACAAAGCTCAGATCTGAGTCAAATTCACAAGTGACATTGGGCCTGTTCCCTTCTCTCTTTCTGCCCACCTTCTCAATATCCAAACAAGGATAAAGTGTGTAAAAAATAACTGGAAAACCATAATTAGAAATTAGGGAACTTCAGGTTACCTGGCAGTATGGTCAATGGCACTCTCTGGAAATCTGATCTTCCTAAGTTCCTGTTATACCTCTGTCCTAATTTCCCTGATGACAGTAAGCATTAGAAGAAGAAAACTCATGCTCAGAGGATTTATAGCCCTTCATTTTTTATTTTTTTTTAATTTCTGTCTCTCCTTTGAGGAATGCTGTTTCCTGTGTAAATTATTTTCTCTCCCAGCAGCCACCTCCCACTGAGCTCAGCACCCAGGCAGCCACAGGCTCCTCCAAGCTCCTGAGAAGGGGCCCTTGGTGTTCCTGTGAGGACACACAGGCTGAAATCAGTCACTCATCTACAAATGGGCAGTTTAAAGGTCTTTTTTGACCAATCTCCTCAGCTACATTCCTTAATGGAAAGCTGCTCCAAGTGCATATAGATGTGTATATATGTCTATGTTTGGGTGTATTCCCTGCTCACAGAATGTCCACATGCAGAACTTTCACAAGTTTTCATACTCATCACCTACATTTTCTCTCTGTAGTTAGTTCCATCAGAGAAAGGGATGAGTCTGACCAAAACCTCCTCTATCCAAGCTATATTCAGCTGGTCTAGGACACCTCCACTGCTGTAAATTCTACTCTAAGAGAATTCTTTTATAATGTACCAGAAAACTGGGATGTAACCAAGCTGTGCCAAGCTGGCTGATTTTTTTTTCCCCCAGTTTCCTCATTGTAACCAAGCACAAACTCAACCAAAACCTTCCTGTGGAGAGTCCCAGAACGTTGAGGATGTACAAACCTTGTTTATGAAGACAAAGAAGAAAGTAGGTGGGTTTCACATCAAATGCATCTAAACAGCATGGTAGAAAAAAAAAAAAAAAGGTGTTTACAAACTCTAACCTATAAAAAATTATTATTTAAGACAAACACATGTGGAACAGGAAGGTTGGGTGATTATGGGTATGGAGAAGCAGGAAAGACAAGAGTGTGATTTTGGGAGAGGGCAGTACCAATTTTTAGGAAAATGCTAGAAGCACACAAAACTGCACTTAAAAGTTTACTTTTCTCCTTGGTCTCTCAGTAGATGTTGCTGTGACACCTCATTGCTGCTAAGTGAACAAAGGAGCCCTGAATATATGGTTAAATCACACACCACAGCAAACATTAATTAATTGGTATTTGAATAGCCTATGGAGAGCTTAAGAGTTGTACAGCTGGGACATGGGAAGCGTTCACTCAAATGTGACATCTCTGGCATTCCCAGTTCTCCCTACAGCTCCCTGGTATGTCAGGAGCTGTGATTTTGGTGAGAGACAATTCCTGGTGTCCTCGTTCCTGTGGCTGGGGGTTATGGTGGGGAGGGTGGTGGCTTTGTTTTCCATGTCCCTGCTAGAGGCACTCATGCTCTCTGTGCACAATGAGAGGATGTAGGTGATCTTTTACTTTTGAAAGTCTCAGAGCATGTGTATTTTTATTCAATTTTTCTGAAAGGTCAATATACTACAGATCACTTATCAGTGATCCTTCCTTGCCTAGGCATCATTCGTACACCGTAGCATCCGTTTTCCTGGTTCAACAGCCAGCTCCTAATAAAAGAGGATGACATGTATAAGAGGTAAAGAAAAATAGCTGTAATAATAGCACTCCAATCCTACTTACTTGTCTCTTAACCTCTTTCTTTCAAAGGCTCCCACGCTGCAGTGCTCAGAAGAAAGTTGCCATTGAATTATCCACCGGAAATCCATTGGCATCTATTGCTGCTCTGGTGCAGCAGCGTTCAGGGCAACAATAACTGATAGCACTTCTCACATCCCTGCCCCTCCTCTGCCTCAAACTATGGCTCTAGAAATAAAAAAACCCCGTGCAGACAACGAATATCTTTTAAATTAAGCTCACAGCTGCAGACAGAAATCAGCTCCATCTGACAGCTCAGCCCCCCCAGGACCTCGGTGCTCACTCGCTGCCCCCCTGCTCCTCACAGCATTGTTCTGGGGAAGCACTTCCACAACAATTCTCACTGATCATGAAAGGCAAATAAACCAAATCCCAGAAGGAAAAGCAAAAAGCATCAATACAGTTTTCTCCAGCAGCCTCCTGCTATTTATACAGGTGACTGTGAACATTCACACATCAAAAACAGTGGTATTTTGGCATCTCTTCCAGGAGCAATCATCTCCCTAATGGATAGCACGGTAAATACACTGTCCCTGATGAGGAGAAGATGCTTGAATCATTACAGCAGCAGTCTGGAATGAAAAGGATGCAGATGCAGCTCCCTGTCAGATTTCCTGAGAGGAGATTTTTTTAGAAATCTCACCGGTACCTTTGGATTTCAGTACAAGGATCTAGGTGGCTTTTAATGCCACAATTAAAATTTCTGCGCTTTTCCTAACTTCACAGAGGAATTATCAAGATTGATACATTAAAGAACAAGGGATTCATCAGGGAGCTGGCAGCACACAGCTTTGGTATCTAAAGTGGATGGAAATTCAAACTGGGTGAACAAACCCTCCAGCCTAAAACTGTACTGGTTCCACCAATGATTGGTTCAAGGGGACAAAGGAACAGCCATGATCTGCTCCCTTTTTAGGGCACAGTAGCCACATAAGTGCTGAGTTACACCTCTGTCCCCCAAAATGCCCTCTGAGAGGGGCCCAGAAAACTTTCCCAGCAGATGATGATGTGGTCTGTGTGCATGGCAAAATCCCAGTGGTTTGGGGTGGAAAGGACCTTCAACACCACCCAGTTCCATCCCCTGCCATGGGCAGGGACACCTTCCACTGTCCCAGGTTACTCCAAGCCCATCCAGCCTGATCTTGGACACTGCCAGGGATGGGGATCTTGCTGGTTTTACTATAGAAGCGGCACAAATACATTCATCCAATGTTTTTCATGGACAGGCAAGACAATTTCACACGCTTTTTTTTTTTTTTTAAAGCACCTCTTGTGCTGATCTTGCAGGCCAGGCATTCACACTGCAATCTGTGTTATCTCATTTCTAAGATGAAGCAGTTAAATAGTCTTGGCCTGGATCTTCTTAATCACACTAATACCACTTTTACAGTGATCTGGGCAGAAAGGTTTAGTATGAAGGACAATCACCCTCCTTTATTAACAGCCAATGCTGAGCCAGTGCATTTAACAGGAAAGTCATTGTGGGCTTCAGAAAGAATGAGATCAGAGTTAGACTCCTGTTGACATGGAAATACTCTGAAAAGTCTCTTAAGAAAGTGTCCCAAGCACTGAAGTTCTCTGTATTCCTTATGCCCTAATGAAGTTGCTGCCACAAGTCTGAATTTGGAGCTTTTCTTCCCGTTGAATGTTAGTGTAAAGAATAAATAAGATCGATTAGAGTCATTTTGGCACTAAAAAAAGCCAGTGTACTCCATGTCCTTGCCAGGGCTCCCCTGTGTATCTGACAGGAATAGCTGCAAGGACTGGAGAAGCAGTAACTTTTGGAAAGGACTATATCTCCTACAGAAGCACCACATTAAGTAGACCATTTCCAATGAATCCCAAATGCTCATGTTCATTAGCTTTTTGTGAAAGCAGAATACCATGTAAAATGTGCATTGCACAGCATGACTTGTACTGGTGCCCTAACCGGAGAAAGTCAAATGACAGCCCTCAGATTAAACATTGAAAGGCAAAAGAAACTATCCCTAGATTAAACATTTAAAGGAAAAAAAATATCCCCAGATTAAACATTTAAAGGGGGAAAAAAATTATCTGAGCAGAAGAAACATTGCTCTGTAGAACTGCAGTCAAACAGAACTGGGAAGAATACAATTTCTTTATGCCAGAGCATGAAGTACATGTATCTTAAAATCAGCTAATATCTACTTACCAGACCTTTAAACCAGAAAAAAATGTATTTTGCTATTTAGATAAGCAGCACAATATGAGTTTGGGGACTCTGTTCAGCATAGAATGAGATATTAAACATCAATTGAGTCAATTATATTAATAAATCAAAATCCCAACATTTATATATTATCACTTTTTTTTTCTTTTTTTTTTAACCTGAGAGGCAGTGCCTTAGATAAACACTTTTCTCCATGAGTAAGGGAGCTCTAAGGCTTTGCTCAGACATGAGACCTGCTGCCAGCTCCCAGTTCCTGAGATGGATGAGGCAGGATGAGGCCTCCCCTATCCCCCTCCACGCATCCTCTGGTTTGCAGCTGAGGAAACTCTCACCATGTGGCCCTGAAGGACCTGCAGCTTGTACACCTGCTGGGAAACTTTGTTCTGTGGCAAGTGTCAGGTCTTTCTGCTTTTTACACAGACAAATCAATGTGTCAGACATCAAGGATTTCACAAACACCACTGTGAACGAGTAAGGAGGTTGAGTTCACTAAATGGGATATGACAAATGTCATAGTTGACTGGAACAATTACTGCTTTTCCTCATATCTTTATAAAAGGTGACATCTAGCTCATAGCTAGAAGAAATATTGTTTGCCATGTCGGTGAGCCAGATCAAAGTAGAGAGTGGATTTAAACCGGAATATTCCCTTGTTTTTACTACTGTATAAATTTTGCACGTGATGTGCATCAGGATGCTCTTGCCTACTGTGTGCTTATTGCCAGTTCTTTTGGTTCATTTATATGAAAGCAAAAAATGAACAAAAGTATTATCTAACTCACTGGGGAGTTATGAACTGTCACTGCTATTGATAACAACAGGAAATGAGATCTGTGCCTGTTCCCCTTGCTCAGCATCAACATGGCAAAATCATAAAACAGCTCAAAAACCTGTGTTTGGCTGTGTTTGCAAGGCAAGGCGAGGGAGCAGCTTCAGCACTGTGACATCTCTGTGGCTCCAGTCACTCCAGCTGATTCATAATGGAGCAGTCAATCACAGCCCTGAGGCAACTCCTGCTCCTTCCTCATTTCCAGCTCACCAAAGGGCTTTGTCTAAGGCAGTCCAGCAGTACATTTTTGCATGTCCTGACTCCAATAAAACACCTCCGTGTCTGCTGAGCTGGTGTCCAGATCAGAGTATCACTACACAGTAAAGAAGATGTAAGTCAGCTACTTAATCAAATCCAGGCAGCCAGGATGCTGCACTGGATGGACCATGGCCAAGGACAAATGCTTCAGACAGAGGCAGACTTTGCAAAAGCAGATTAAGATCTGATTATCGATAAGAAGTCATGCTTTAAGTGTGGCAAATTTACCTACAAAAATATTTTTTGGATTAGTCCTTTTGAAGGGGTTATAAATCTTTCCCAGCAAAAGTCCAGCAGTGGGATTCTCTGTGGAGGGGAGACAGTGCTGGCTACCAGCATGGGCCATTGGCTTCTCCCATTTGGACACATCAAGGTGCAGGATAGACCCTGCTCTCCAAACAGCCACCAGCACCACAGATCTGGAGCACATCCTGCACGTTCCTGCTGTGATTCTCCAGGAATCTGTTGAAAACATCCTCAGCCCCTGAACAGCACTGCAGACCCACCATGAATTCCAGAGGGCACACAGCAGGGACAGAGCAAGGAAAAACACAGGGAAAGGACAGTGAGAAAGAGAGGTGTGATTTTGAGAACAGTGTGATTTTGAGAACACAAGGAAGCCAGCACAGATGAAGGGAGAAAATCCCTTTTGAGTCATCAGGTGACACAACTGCCAACATGAACAGCAAAAATCAGTGGCTGCTGCTAAGGACTAAACACACCACACTCACAGGACATTGGCCAAAGTCCTCAAAACAGCCTTTAAAAGCAGCCATTCCAGGGCCTTGATGCCCTCTTGTTCTCCAGAAGTAACTCTGTTAACTTGCCCTGGACTACTGAAAATGCCTGACAACAAGCAATACAAACACAAGACAAAATCTAATGTGGGGTCCCTTTAGGTTATCGATGCTCTTGCAGCAAATTCTCTTGCTTCCAAAAAGATCAGAGAAAAGCATCTTCCCTTGGTTCTCTTGGTTCTGATCACCCAAGCAAGATTTATGTCAGGCCATGGAGTCAGAGTGATGGAATGATCCAGTTCTGGAAGGAAATGCAATTGGACAATCTGTGGCAACCCAGGGCAAAAGTCTAAAGATAAAGAGGTGCACAAACCTTCCCTAAAATGTTAGTCCTTTCCCTCATTATTTCCTTGACTCCATTTCCTTATGATCCTCCATCAAGTTGAAAGCCTACAAAGGGAACAGGATGCTTTGCTTGCAGGCAGAGCGACAACTGTTCCTATCAAGTTTAGGTCTTGATCAGAGAAAAAAAAAAGAATCCCAAATTCTGCCAGAGCAGTACAGCCTTCAGCTTCCGTTTAAGAAGGTTCCTTGTGGATCTCTCCAACTGTTCCAATGCCCATAGAATGGATATCTCCACAAGGATGATACAGGAATGGCTCGAGTGTGGGTGTGTGAGGATGCTGCCATTCTGCTCCAGAGGCAGAATGACATTCAGCTCTGCACAGCAGAAAGGGAAGCACTTTGCTTCAAGTAACATTAAAAAACCTCCAAGCTTGGAAAGCTGTGCTGCCAGACAGCTCTAGGAACACAGATTTTACCCTTGTGTAAGTACAGCTGAAGAAAGGAATCAAGAAACACGGATGAAATGGAACAAGCACTGGATGTTTTCAGCTGCTGCCGGGTTCTCAAGCATGGCCACTCCAGCAGGCACACAGGTACTGAGCTGGGCTGGTTCCAGTCAGCAGGTCCTCACAGCAAAACTACCAGTGTCAGCTTGACTAACTGCTGGAAACATCTGAGGTGGACTAAACACAGCAATTTCACCCTCTCCAAATCCTCCCAGCACCTGCAAAGTTCTTTGTATTCACGTGAGTGAGAGGAAAGATGCAGATGCAGCGCGTGCTGGTGCTGCCATGATGCCAGAATTGCAGAACATCCTCTGCCACATCCCTGGGAGCCTTGGCCTCACAGAGGGCTTTGGGACCTCACTGCTGTGCCCTCTGACAGCTCCAGCAGCACCAGGCTCTTGGAGGATGATGTGCTGGTACTCAGCAGCTTGTTTGGCTGTTCAGCAGGGAAGAGAAGCATTGGTGTTGCTTCTATCTGTACTTCAGCCTTTTGAAATCAAATATTGCCTTTTTTTTTCCCCTTCAAATCCAAGTCCCTCAGAGAGCCCTCAGTTTTCCATTTCTCATCAAAACCACAAGGCACCCAGCGACTCATGCATAAAAAGTGGTCAGGAACTCATGCAGTGTTAATGTAGTTACACTTGATGAATGAGGCAAGAGATTTCCAATTTGTAAAGTTATTATTCCATAAGCACAGTTTGCCAGGTAGCAACTGTAAAATTCAGAAATATTTATTCAGATAAGATCTGATATTGATCTTCATTGCATTTCCATTCTGGCAGAGATTTTTAAGGACCCTACCAACTATCTCCTCCCAGTGATACCACCAAGGCTCCACCTATGATGCAACAAATCCCCACCATTTTAGCAAAAGCACATGTGAATGTGAATTCCACAATAATCCTTGAAAAATGAATACAGTCTGTGCAGTGTTAATAAGGCAATTATCACACAAGTGGCACAGTTTTTTTTCTGTGATTTCCTAATTAACATGATTATCAACTGCTTGTTATTAAAGCAGTTTCCTATGCTTTGACTTAGAGCATACTGTAAACAAATTTAAGATGCCATTTCCTGCTCCATCGTTTACATCACACTGTTCATTCACACTTGCATTTGTTTTTCCTATCTGTTAGTGCATTTCAGAGAAAACCCTGCATTGTGATGGGGAAGGAAAACTGATATTAGAAACAAAGCCACAAAAAGCAGACTGGTGGATTATTTCCAAACAAATCATGTGCCATGGGAATTTTTTCATAAATTTGTGAAACTACATATCAATAATCTGGGAAAACTACCTCCTTGTGCATCAGTATTTTATTTGCCTTTTCTCCAACAGATGCCACTGACAGTTTACTAAATGGTGCACTGCTTAATAGATTTAGTGGAGGAAAAAGAACACTTATTTTCATACAAATTAAATCCTGCACGAACCTAACTGGAGCATTCAGGGGAAAAAGTCTTTGGTCCAGTAAAGTGGGGGAGCAGAGTGGGAGAGCAGAATTTCCACTCTTTCTGAGGTTAACATCAAGCAATTTCCAACACGGCACATTCTTCTGGTTTGCTGTTTCCTGTAAATGCCATCCCGTGGCTAAATTTTTCCAGAACCAGCAATTTAAATATCCAGCTCTTTGAAATGACATCTCTGTGGTGGTGCAGCTGTCAGAGAGTGCTGAAACCCTCAGGTCCCATAAACATCCACTAATGAGATGAAACAAGATCTAAAGTGCTCAAATGTTGATAAGTACAGAATGTAGCTCACGATGTACTCTTCACAAATTAGTGAGGGGTTGCTATGACTCCTTAATGAAATGTTATTATGTTTTAAAACTGAAACCAGACATCTGGGGACGGGGGGGAGGAAATGGGAGCGAGTGTTTGAACACCGTTGTCTAGGCTTCCTTTCATCAGCCAGCTGAATTTGCTTACTTGTCCTGAATGAGTGGATCCATTTCTTCAGCTGGTGCAGGGCCTTGCAATAAAGCCGAGCAGTGTGTGCCGAGTTCCGCTCCCTGGGAAGTAGAAATCACTGCTCTGGGAGAGGAGCCTTCTGTAGGAAAGGCTACAGGAGCTGCTCTTTCCTGGCTGTGAAAGTCTCCTGTCTCCCTGCAGCATCCAAAGGATTTGACAAATGCAAACATGCCAATGTATGCAGCACGTTCTCAAAACGAGCCGTCAGATCTTCAAAAAATTAAGCACTAAAGTGGCGAGAATTGCTTGTTTCATGCTGGACTCAAATTGAAAAATATTTATTTTAAAGTTCTTGATATGAGACTGTGATAATTTCTTTCCTTACTAACCTTGATATACCTGCACAGAAAGACAGAGAGAGAGGAATACATCTATCTATCTATATACACATACCGGAACATAAAATGCATATATACAAAATTTAAGGGACAGACAAGGACCGATCTGGCTCCAGCTACAGACTTCTGACCCCACAGTAAACACTGACTTTTTCAACAGTGCCCAGCGCTCACAGAGCTATTTCCCTCCTGAGTCACAGAGCAATCACTGTATTACCAGACACAATAAGAACTAAATGCTCCATCCCTGGCACTGGAAGTGATTCCAAAATCACACATGGAGAACCATGGGTTAAACTAGAGCCAGTAGACACCCAGGAACACGCTTCCTCCAGCGAATCCTAAAAACATTTCTTTAAATGCATCCTTTAAAACTTTCTTTTGAGCGGATGAAGTGAGGGAGGACCGTGCTGACAGAGATTAAACGAGCTGGCATTCACTGTGCAGCACTCCAGGACGCTCAGCCTGCTGCTGGCACTGCATATCAACACCACTCGTGGGCGGCCAGCGCAGCCCCCAGGGGTGGCTCTGCCAACTGATCCCATCTTTCCTAACAAACAAGCACACAAGTGTATATCCATTTTAAATCAGATTCAGCTTAAATCTGACTCATTGAACCAATTTAACTGTCTTGTCTACCTTACATGTGGCAGCACCCTCAGGCTGAGGGCCCCTTGCCCCACGACAGGGCAGTGGCCTGAGATCCTGTACCACTATTGCCTCCCCAGGGTCCCTGTTTTCCAAATTTAGGGTACTTCTAATATTGGCAATTCTGCTAATAGCTCTTGTAGGGAAAATTTTTAAAAAGGAGACTAAAGCCATTCAGTTCAGATGCCTGACAGCCACTCCTGGCCTTGGCAGACCTACAAATGGCACTGGGGCCCGCGTCGCAGCCAACGGCGTCAGCCCAGCCTGCAGGGATGAGTTCACACACCTCCTTATCCATCACTCTGGCTGCTGGATCAATTGAACCCATACATCAGAGCAGAGACCCAGCCTGCTTCTTAGTATAATCAGAGAGATATTTCTCACATTAATTACTGAACACAGAATCATAGAATCATTTAGGCTGGAAAAGCCGTCTAAAATCAAGTCCGACCATTCCTCCAGCACTGCCAAGCCCAGCACTGAAGAGTGTCCCCAAGCGCCTCATATGCACATCTTTTATAGACCTCCAGGGATGGTGACTGCCACTTCCCTGGGAAGCCCACTCCAGTGCCTGAAAACCTTTCAGAGAAGAAATTTTCCCTAATATCCAACCTGAACCTCCCTCAGCACAACTTGAGGCCATTTCCTCCTGTCCTAGTGCTTGTTACCTGGGAGAAGAGACTGAGCTCACCTCACTATAATCTCCTTTTTGGGAGCTATAGAAAGTGATAAAGTCCCCCTGGGCCTCCTTTCCTCCTGGCTGAGCCCCCTCAGCTGCTCCTGGTGCTCCAGATCCTTCCCAGCTCTGTTCCCTTCTCTGGATACACTCCAGCCCTTCCATGTTTTTTCTTGTAGTGAGGGGACAAAACTGACCCAGACTCAAAGTGTGGCCTCACCACTGCCCAGAACAGGGGGACAATCATTGCCCTGGTCCTGCTGGCCACACCATTGCCAATATGAGCCAGGTGCCATCACCCTCCTGGCCACAGCTGGCTCATGTTCAGCCTCTGCCAACAACACCTTCTCCCACACATACTTCAGCTGGACATTGAACAAGCAGATGACTTTGGCTGAACCCTAAGAGCTTGAGTATGACTTTGTCATTTGAATATAAATGTGAAATTGTAAAACCCGCTCAACCTACTCAACAGGACCCAGCTCTCAGTGCCTGGGCAGGAGCCCTCACCCCCAGCATCAGCATTTGCAGGAGGAACAGCACATCAGCATCACAGAGGCAGTTCATCATGTGAGGCTTGAACAGGACCTTCCTGAGGGAAAAGCTCTGTGAGAACACAAGCACTTCAGTACGTAGACGGAGGAATAAAATCTTGCCACTTAAAATTCATGGTAAAAATAATAGATTGGATTAAAATCAGCTTTACTCCTTGTTAATTATATTATTTCCTTCCCCTAATTGCTGTGTTCACATCATAAAGTGTCATCCATGAATTTTAAACATTTTAAAAGAAGGATAAAGAAAAATGAAGGAAAATTTATGTATGCACACATATATATATGTATTTATACATAGCCTAATTACTTTCAAGCCATTCAAATACTGATTTCAACAATCTAGTACTGGAAATCCCAGGCTGGTACTACAGTTCTGTAATCAATATTCCCAGAGTAAGTGCTTTACATTTCCACAAAAAAAAAAAAAAATTAAAAGACTCAAAGTGATTTAAAGGGAGTGATTCAGATGATACATTACATGATTTCTGTTTATTACTACCTACTCTTTCTGATTTTTAATACCAACATAGAGGTTTGAGGACAAGATTTCCAAACAATTTGGTCTTCTTCCATTTGGCAAACACTGTGTCTAATGGAGCTTGAAATTAAACCAGCTTTTTTTGGTAATTCCCTCTTTGCAAAATCCCAGCAGTGATGAGGGACTCTCCTGTTCACAGGCTGCAGCAGAGGATGCTCAAAAGAAAAGAGCATCTCTGACACAAACAGCTGAACTATCTCTGTGAGGCTCCAGTGCATGAACGAGGTCAGTAGGAGCTAACACCTTAAAAATGGATAAAATGTAATAGTACACTGTATTTTGATTTTTGCTGCGAGTACAGAAGAGTGTGATTTATGTCTTTGACCGCCTGTGCTGGGACAAATGCAAGTGATAAACGGCCACTATAAATGACAAAGCAGTGGATGTTGTTACCACCTCACTGGGAAACTGACAATATCCCCTTGGAAATCCCTGTCTCAGTAGATTAGGAGTGCACAGCAACTTAATTAAAGAGACTTCTTCAACTCTTATTGAACATTTCAGTGACTCAAATAAATGCATTCACAGGTCTGTTTGTCTTTTTCTTCTTAAGGGTACTTGATCTGTTCCTGCATTTCAAAATCCATTTGGACAACCTAATCTCCTTTAAGAGATGAGTGGTTATGAAAGCCGTGTTTTGAAATGTCTAGGAAACACTTGACAGCCACAACCTGGACTTTTCCTTGTGTATTTGGGAAATTAAATATGTATTTAAATTGGAAGTTTCTCCTGCTGAGCCTTTAACACGTTAGTCTTCATCCAGACTTTTAGTTTCCACCTTCAAAGTAACAGTCACATCTCCATATCCGTACCCACTAAAGCTACTCGGGATATTTCCATTTGATTTATAGTCTGGCACTAGGAAAAGTATTTTGCTAATTTTTCCATTTGTTTACTCTGGGCCATCTGTTAATTCTTCGTGAGCACTTCATTCCACTGCTTCCTACACTGCAGAAGTCTCCCCCCTTTTTCCAATGCACCCGGAGTGTCAGCATTGAGAAGGGGCTGGGTATTGCCAGAGCCCCTCTTCATGGAACACAATCAGTGTCCTGAACTGGTCAGCTGTGCTCTCTCAAACCATACAAATCTGCTGCACTGCAGTGACAGATTGACGCTGCCCAAGATTTATGCTCTATTTTCCAAACAATTCCTGGGAGATCCTGACCTTGTTGTGGATTTTCTTTGAGGAAAAACTTTGAATTATTAACTTCAGATGATATGTAAATATATGGATCAATGCTCCTCTCAGCAGGTGATTGCCAGAGTATTCAATGACTGCTTTTTTTTGGTACAAAAGACACCTTCAACTCTCTCCTTCCCTGAAAATCTCCTCGTAAACGTCTCTGATGGCAGATCGTTAAATGCTGAGCTGTGGCATTTCCCTGAAGATATAATTATAAAGCCGTGGGAGGAAAAGAGACAACTCTTTAGACCACACTCTTCATTCTTTTATGGCTGTGTAGTTCAGTGGCTAATGTGTATATTGAATTTAATTTAATTACTTCTGTTATTCTACCAGTTAGATAGCAGCCATTTCATCCAGACATATTATTAAATTATTTATATGGGACTTTCTACTAGCTCAACCTCATTAAGATGGAGTTAAAAGTTTATAAGCTCCAAAATAGCATGGCTGGCTGAGGTCATGGCGAGAAAGCCGCAGTACAGGAACATTACATTTCCATGTTGGAATCCATAAACCTGTCTCTGAGCCAGATGCCAAAAATCCATTGCCACTGGAGATCCGGCACAGAGACACAGGAATTTGTAGAGTAACACCATGGGCCAGCCACTCCCCGGGGCTTTGTGGTTTCATCAATCAGGTCTCCCCTGGCATGGCAGATGAGACACACTGGCTGCATGTAGATGCTGATATTTAGGTTAGTCTTGTATTGAATCCCACCCAGACAGCCTGGAGGTGGAGCATCACTGAAGAAGTTCTGAAACATTTGTTTTTGTTTTTTTTTTTTTTTTCTGAAAAAGATTTTTCACAGAATTTTTTTTGAACTTGTTTTTTCTCAGTATTTGCTTGAATAGTGTTTGACTCCTTGGAGGATAGTTTGGGTATTACTGTGCTCATTTTTGCTAAGGGCATCACAGCCTGGTTTTAGATACTCAAAAAAAGCCAGGGATGCTAATCCAGGGATGCTAATCCATCCTACTCCCCAGTACCACACAATTAATGTAATGCCAGATTCCAAATTTTACCTGTTCAGCCGTCCCACTTTCCCTACACAATCCTTGCTATTGCTTTCTCCCAATCCCCCATTCCCACAGACTGCACAGTAGGTCAAACTCACAAAGCACCTCCCAGGCATCCCCTGCAAGGTACACACACCTGCTGGGATTCAGGAGGCAGAGCCTGTCCCCAGCCCTTCTGGCTGAGCTAAAGGAAAGCCTCTTTCCTGAGCATTTGTGAATCCAAAGATGCCTCTTATAGAACACGTGAGGCCACTCTGGGCCTTCTTGCTCTCCAGAGGTGAGCAGCAGGATTAAGGGCCAGGCCAGAGAAGCAGGGTGTGAACAGAATGGGCTGGCAGCTGCAGCAACCACATTTCTTCAGCACTGACGTCACTACATATAACTACTTGAACTTAAGATTTCTTCCAAAATTACCTCTTTTTACTATGCTCAACTAGAATTGGCTATGTTCAATTGACAGTGATTTCATAGCCCTCTCCTTGTTTCCAGTATAGGAGCCATTCAATTATTACCTGTCTCACAACCACATTCTTCCCAGCACATGCTCTAACTAGACAAACTCCACGTACAGATATCCCTGGGAGAATGAAGTTTGAAGATGAAGTTTCCACCCACAGATTATGAGACTTGTGCAGCAATATTATGGTGCCAACCTATTTCCCTTCCCAAATGTTGTACTGCTGAAGTCAGTTAGGTTTCAGCAAGTTATCAAAACATGACCATAAATTAAATCACTGTGTTCTGGATTTCAAAGACTGAGACATTTCCTAGACATTTAGCTGACTGGGCATGTGGGGAGTTTCCATGAGCCTTAGGTACTACAAGCACCTATTTATACAAGAGCAGGCTGCAACTATCTTCTTTCAAAAATCTGGCCATTTCCTGCAGCTTGCAGGGAAAAAGCTCAGAAGTTCTTGTTGTTAAATTATACCAAAATATGTCATGCAATATACATAGTCATAAGAGATTATAAGAACAAGGGACATGTGAAAGAGAAAGATAGGGAAAGAATAAGGCCTTATCTACCACAAGTTGTTATTTGACTTAGCATGATTTTAAATTAATCTTGCTAAACTAGTGGAAAGACTCTGTAAACCCCATAAATCATTTTTACCGTGGTTTAAATCCATTAAAAAAAAAAAAAAAAACAGATTAAAGTTGTGGACACAGGAACTCGTTACCACGAGTAACAGATTTGTGCACCACAGGCAATCTGCGGTAAAGTGGAATATGTCACATGAACTGAAATAACACTGTCTGTGGAGATGCTTGTTTTAATTTATCAGAATCACCTAAGCCTGTAGGAAATGGAGACCTCCTGTAAAAAACACCAAGACTGTGAGAGGCAAAGCAACAAATGTGTGAGAAAAGAGCATGGATGGTGTTTCGAATTATTCACTGCATGCATAGAGGTCTGGAGATAAACATTCGTGTAACACAAATTTATAGCACTGCTGAGGGCTTTCCATCACATCATAACACCAAAGAACAAAGCTGGAGTGTTTTCTTGCCAAAATGGGATTTTCTAGCACTTTGCTGATTGCTTGTTTTTAAAGCACAATCGGTTTATTTGACTTGTTTCAGTCTTCCTGCATGCAGCTTCTGAGCCTGACCTGCAGGAACAGCAGCATTTGAGAACTTGGTTAAATATTGCCAAGCACATCAAAGATCACTGCAGTCAGCTGAAAAATGACTATTGACCTGCATGATCTCTGGTATATGTGCTCACCATGCTCTGGTGTCTGGCATGGAAAACATATATAAAACATTCTGGAAGCTTGGGAAAAAGAGGCAGGAAAACTCAGCTGCTCTCCATCCTAAACACAACGTTGTCACATTAAAGATAATCACATTTACCATTAGAAATGTACAAAAGCAATCAAAGTGAGGTTCTTACTTAAGTATCAAAAGGCTTCTGGGTCACCAAGACTGTGTTAAAGTCACACACTACTACTGGTCTTAAGAACTGAGCAATTCAGTTCAGAAGAACTAAACAACCTGCACAAGTGTCTTCAACTGCTGGATGCTTGCCATTCATCTCCTCTGCTATTTATACTCTTAATTTATAAATAATATGGATTTACAAATTCTTTTAGCACAGGTAGCTGGTTTCTTCCGGTTTTCCAATTCACTACAAGTTGGAAGAATTAGAAACAATTTCCATGACAATGCAGGGCATTGCCAGCATGTGCCACTGCAAGGTTTTCTGAGGAACCTCTCCCCTCCTTTTGCCACAAAATTGCATTAAAAAAAAATGCTAGGAATCCCACCAGATCAGGTTCTGTCATACAATAAAGTTTGCATATTTTTTTTTTCTAGTCTGATGCTCACTCTCCAGGGAATTCAACTGGACTTCTTTGAAAAAACCAGTGAATATAGTTTTTTTTTAAAAAAAGCAAGTGAAATGCTATGGTCTGGCTCCCAGCCACAAAAGTAGGGACACTGAAAATTAAAAATGACATTCATGACTTTTATTCACACTACCAGTTTCTTTCTTGATCTTACACAGCAGCCTCGTTTTTCACTGACCTTTGTGGTGCTTTAAGAAGAAAGAAACGGTTTGACACAATAAATCATGATGTCACTTTTGCTGTAATTGTATAATACCTGACTAGATTTTTTTTCTTTAATCAAGGTGAAATATAGGGCTACCCTGTCTTTAGTGGGCTCAAATCAACTCTAAATCCCAGTAACAATTAATTTTCTTGTCCTAATCAAATCCCCAGTTGATCTGGGCTTGTTCATGGCCAAATTTAGTTTAGTATGATAATACTAATAAAACTGTGTCTTGAATACATTAAAAAACAAGCTAAAACTTTGAATTGCTCGAGCCAAGCCTGTCAGGTTTATTTGCAATTATTTTTAAGGAAACCCATTATGCAAGGTTTTAGCCCTTAGGGCTAAATGAGCCACAATTTTGAAGCTTATTACTTCATTTCTGACTCACAACTCTATGGTTATTCCCAGGAGAATTCCACCCTTCTGGGGTTAAATGGAGTTGGAAAGGTTTGGACTGGGACTAAATGTTCCGTGTCCTTTAACATCTTTGTAAGTGTTCTATTCTATGAATATTTCATGGTGAAGAAAAGCCTTGTTTGTGCATGCCAGATAAGAAAGGTTTCAAGGATCTGCCATCTAGCCAAGAAAATAAGAAAATCCATCAGAAATCCTTACCAGGGAGAAAACAGGAAAATGCAGCTCCAGGAACAAGAGTCAGATACTTGAAAATGTTTCATCCTCCCAAATTTACATCCTTACCCAGCAGAAAAATGTGCTGCTGCTGTTGCTGCACATTACTGAAGCCTGAGATCAATAGTAAGTGGGTAATTAAAAACCTAGTTATGTTTAAGGGACTTCTGTTGCTTGTTTGATAAGCTCAAAATTGTGCCTCTGTGTTTAAATCTCGTATTTTTAGATAATTATAAAAAAATGAGCAGTAAGAGGTAAACTCCTTTTGGTTGAAGGGAATTCCTATCAATACTGGGATCCAGGCCTTGGAAAAAAGGGCAAGACAATCCTAAAAAACCCAAAACAACCAGGAACAACTAAACAAGAGAAGCAGGGCTAACAACTGACTTGCACCACAGGCACAATGATGCTCTCAAAAAGTCACCCCAAATATAATCCATTATAATCCATTTTGCACAGATTATTCTTGCCTTTGCTTTCTCAAATTCATTGAAGTGGGTTGGTTTATTCTCCAGCCTGTGAACAGAGCAATGATCACATGAAATCCAAACTGGTTGGTTTGGGGAAGTAATTAACAGTGAAAAGACAGAGCTGCCAGACTGCCTTGGTCCTAGGTTAGGAACTATATTTTGATGCAAAATTCCTTCACACAGAACTGAAATCAGTGTGCATGGGAAAGGCTGCTCAGTATTGAGCAGTGATTCCAGGTCTCATTTTAACTTGGTCCTGGTGTGATACTTCAATACTACTCCAGTATTCCCACATCCCCTTCCTAATAACCACAAAATAAATATATTTATACTTATTAGAAAGGAGATGTGAAGATTCATGGCACATTTTTGGGAAGCTATTTATATATTTGCAAAACCAACAACCCTTGTCATTTTTTTAAATTAATAATGTGTGTCACGGCCTTGATATTTATAGGTACAGGTTTTTTGCAAGAAAATGTTAATTACATTCACCAGCCATGAGCAGAATATATAAGAAGCAATTTATAAATTAAACACAGTAATTTGGGGTTTCAGGAAATCAGAAGTAAACTGAAATTATATTTAGATTCAAGGAACAGAAATAGGTAGTGATTCACTACAGCACAGTAAAACAATCAACAGATGGCAGAACAGTATTGGTCTTGGGGGTTTTTGTGTTGTTTTTTGTTTTTTTTTTCTTAGTACACATTAATCTACATTAGTTTTATAAGACAACAATGTCAGTGCTTAGTAAGGGTTTGAGAACAAATTTGTGGTTTTGAAACGTGGCAATTAGAACACCTAAGAAATACAAAAAGGGTGAACCCATGCAACTGGTGATTGGAAAAATAAAGTTTTAACTTAGGTCTGGAGGGTAACAGTTATAGAAACCAGAGAAACTCAGAAGAGGGTAAGTTTCAATATGAGATTAACTTCTAAATTAAAACCACTGACACATGCACAGAGAAAAAAAAAACCAAAACAGAGGACAAGCCCAATTACTGTTAACTTGTTCTTGTCCCAGAACTGAAGTAAATCTGAGGTCACTAACCCAAAAACCTATTCCAAAGCATTATGAATTAAGAGAAAACCAACTGTGGCACCTGAGAAACCACCAGCAGAGCTAAATTCCTTGTCTAAGTATTCATTGGGAAAAACAAAACAAAAACAAACCAAACCAAACCAACCAACAAAAAACCCCAAAACCCAACAATGACAAAAAAGGAAATAAACTCACCTACACACCTGCTTTGAAGAAACTCAGTACCAGAGAAGGACCTCCAGGTAAACTGACCTTCACAGTAGGAGCAAAGCAGGTTAATGAAGAAAACCACTTTTTGTCTCCATCTATTGGTCAGAAGCCCATTTAGCTGCTGGTTGGGTATGCATTTTGCAGTACTATTGCAGAAAGGACATCTGTGTAGCAAATACCCCAATATCCCCATCGTTTCTCTATTGTGATGAGCCTTTTTGATGCCCAGGAACACATTCTCCATCTGCCTGATCAAAGCCTTTTTGTACAGAATGCAGGTGCCCAAGTTCATTATTTGCTTGTAAGGCTGCAATAATGCAGCAGCCTTTGACAAACCACCTTTCTCCCAGGGAAATAAAGTATGTGCCTTCACAAAAGGAGAGTATTACAGAAAGGACCAGAAACTGAAGAGGTAATTTGAGTTTTTAACTAAGCACAGGAGTTAGAATAGCATATTGACATGATTTCTGGTGACCTTGAAACCAGAATGGTTTAAGGATTATTTCTTTTTTTTTTTTTTTAATAAATATAAATGTAAAGGTTTGAACTGAAAAGAATAAATGTTATAATGTTTTAGGAATTCTTCAGTCAGGGAAGTGCATTGGCACTTCAGGAGAGAAGGTACAAAGGGAATAGGTAGCTATTTAAATGTGAGCAGCATCCCTTGATTTTTTCCCCTTATTTTTTACCATTAGCTTCCACAATAAAACAACCTGTATATAAGTTAATATTGGCATACTGTCCCTGCTCAGAAAGCATTCCTGCTGCATTACAGCAGGCAGCTGGGCGGCACAGTAAATGTGTCATTTGCTATTTAACATCTCTGTGACCTGGATTTAAATTCAGAGTCACACAAAATGAGACTTCAGTTCCCTCAGAGGACTATTAAGGCACACACAGAAAGACTTGTGAGGCATCCAAAGCCAGAGGGAACGCGCTCCCTGCGCTCGCCCCTGCGGACACACGCCCTCAGAGCCCACGGGGGAAGAAGGAACTGGATAATTTTTATTAAAAGGATGCCTTCAGTTTGGAACAAGAGCACCCAACTACTGTGAATAAATCTTCTGTTTATTTAAAAGTTTACCCACAAGGCTTCAACCTCCCCGTGAGAAAAGGCATTTGATATGTCGCTTTATCCCAGAGCCTCACACAGAGCTTTGCAGGTCTAATTGTTTTCCTGTCCACAAAGAACAAAAAGGAGAGCTGTGAAAATTCAAAAATGTTATATTCACTCCCTTAAAGCATCATTACCCACCATTCTACTGCATAATACTCCCAGCCTTGCTGCTGCATCTGTGAACAGAACTAGCTCTGTGTCTTACCTTTACAAGGCAGGGCAAGTGCTTATGATGAGGCTTGTCTTTAAATTAAGCTCAAAACTCACCTTCTTTATTAGTTTTACATTTACCACCTCAAAACAATTAAAACTTCAGCTTTGACATGAGTCAGTATTTTAGGCTCAGCTGTTATTTTTTGAGAACTGGCCCAGCAAGACCTGGATACCAAGACACAGGTGGGGTGGCATCTGTGTGCATCACCCAGCCCAGGTGATGCGATCAGCCCCTCTCACCCCACTGCTGTGCCCTCCATCCCTGACCCCACACCAGTCTGGATCCCTGCAATGATCCTCCTCTGCCCCTGCCTCCAGCTCCAGACTCCTGTCCTCTGCAGCCAGCTACATGCAGCAGCCCTCCGCAGCTGAAATAGATTCTCTTTCTTTTCATTTTAATTTGTTTTTTTTTTTTTTTTTTCTTTTGGATGGACTTAGATCAATTCCTTGGTCCCCTGACTACTATGGTAGTACTGGCACAGAGAAGAAGGCATAAAGGTATCATCTACATAAATCTACTTAGATTAAATCTGACCCCCTAGACATGAACCCCAGAAACTCAGCTGCAAGAAGAGATACTTGTAAAGTTTCCAGGTAAATATTTTCCATAGAGTTTGATTTTTGCCATTGCTTCATTGAAACAAAAAAAAAATTGTTTCAGAAAGCTGAAGGTTAACCAAAGCATCTCAAAGTGTCAATCTAAATCAAATCATTCAATATTAATGCACACCTGTCTGAACCTCAACATGGTCTTTTCACTTCCCTTAAAAAAACAAAATATTGTGAAACCTTTCTGAATAAAAAGATGAGAGTGAACTGAGTTGTAAGTAATGCTGAAAGGTTCCTGAGAAGGAACAACCAGAAACAGCTATATCTTTCTGCACACTTTAAATGCTCCTTTTCTTTGCAGAAAACAGATTCAAAGGAGAAATTTAAGAAGGATACCTGTCTGATGTGTGACAAGCCAAAATTAACTCCTCAAAACCCCCTTGGCCCTCTTATGGTTATGTCATGCCAAGTACCAGTGGCCCTGCCAGTCATCACTCCCCCTCACTGCCCACCCTGCCCCACTGCAGGGACAGGACATTGCCTATTTGAAGCATGAATTTCCTTCCCCAAAGCATCTTATTATTATTTTTGTTATTATATTAAGGGATTTGCAAAGCTCAGGCAGGTCCCAGAGCAACATGAGGTGTGAGAGCACCAGACCAGGCTGTGACCCAGCTGTCCTTGTTCCCCTCTTCAGGTATGAAGGCGCCACCTCCATCATATGTCTCACTCCCACTCTCCAAAACTATTTTCTTATTTTATTGCACTAAACATTTCAGAAGGATACCTGTCTTCAACCTTTGGCCATGCCAGACATTTTCTGCTGGCAACAGCAGGAGATCCCACACACACAGACTTCAAGTGGACCCAGTAAAGGTTTCTGCATCTCTCCATGCTTTGAGTCATACACGCACAGAGTTAAACCCACATATTTTTCTATTTACATTCTCAGTTTTATCTGTATTTTGTCACTGTCACCAAGAGTTTCATGTGCTAAAACACCTATGAGCCCCAGGTTTCATCAAGGATCTCTTTTTGGCAGAATTTCCTTTATTTATCTTATTTCCCTGCAGAAAACTCTAATTGGGATGTTATCTGCTGGCTTTATTCAATTCCAACAGGACTCTTTGGGGCTAGGGATAACTATAAATCGAATGCTTCAGAATAAATCAAAGCATAAAATTACATTGTCTCTGGCAAGAAAAAGATTTGATTATCTGCATTTCCGTACGAAGAAATTACAGAAGGACTTGCTTTGGAGTTTAAAGGCCTGACTTGTTCCCAATTGAAATGTAGCAAGCAAACAGGTTTGTCCCTCCAATCTTATCCTGACAGGCATCAGTTTGAGCTGATTTGTCCCCTCCCTGGTGACAGGGAGGGAATGCAGAGCACTTGGCATTGCAGATGGAGCTATTCCGCTCTGCACAGACCGGTGGGGATTTTATGTGTAGCAGGAATTGAATTGTGCATCTCTCCCAAATGATGGGAAAATCACTCCCCATGAAGGTGAGGCTGTGGAAGGAATCAAAGAACAGCACAAAGCACACTACAAATAAAGGTCAGTTTCTTGCTGTATTTTTGTCAGCGAAAGACTAAACCTAGGGGCATGTTGGAAACAGGTAATTCATTATCTGATGAGTATTTCTGGTCTATACAATCTCGTATCCCAAAACTGTCATCAAAGGTAAAAATGGGCAATATAAGGATTAGCTATAAAAGTCAGTAGTTAATGATTCACCATAATGCATGACTTAGCTGTAAGCTAGGAAAAAACTCATAAAAATAGCTCAAGAAACTAATTTCTTATGCTTTTTCAGGCATACAGATGATTTAAACTCAGGCATTTCCATATTCTTCAGATCCCTGAGCAATGGCATTTGATGAGAAACCAATCTGTTTAGACATTCTCTTTTAGGGTGAATAACGACACTTTATGGCATCCCAGAAAAGATTGTGTAGTTCCATAATTGGTAATTTTGTACAGCTTGCATGAGGTCCCTTGTCATTTCACAAATTTCCCAAAGCAACTGCTGTGACTGGGGTGCTATAACTGATTACACAGAATTGCTGGGAGAGAGAAACAAGCACACAATCAATTACATTGATAGAAAATTGGTGGGGCTGAAGAGTGATTTATAGCAAGCACAGCTGAACTCCAGAACAGGTGCCATGCTCACATTGTGGGCTGTGTTGGATTACAGAGCACCTAAGGAGAGATTCTGGATCACCCTGGGTTAATTCCAGCAGGACAGCCCAGCTTTCCAGTGAGAGAACAACCAAAGCTCAATGCCTGCATTTCACCCTGTGAAGCTGAACCCTGAGTTCTGTCCCTGGCTCTCTACAGGTGATGCCAACCTGACACGAGATTTGCTACTGGTGCCTCCACTCTCCTGTTCACATTGCCCAGGATTACAGCCCTCAGTCATCAGAAAAACTCCTGGGAACACAAGATCTGCCTTCAAATTCCTTAACATTTCTCTTTGTGAGCAAAGTTGAGTTTCAGCCATCGAGTGCTGCTTGTGTCAGATTTATCTCTAAGTGAGCAGAGTGCTTGTGATTTCACGGGCTCAGCTGATGAAGCTCAGATGAACTTAAATGTTTTTCCATGTGCTACAGTGAGAGAGGTTCTGTCCTGCCCTTGCTTCATCACAGCAGCTCAGATCCTGTAAGGATTCTGCTTCCCACCTGTAGCAAAGGGAAGACTGTAGGACAGCAGAACAACAACCTCTCAGTCCTCCTGATGTCTTTTGGTCCTACTTCCACATCCAGTATTCCCCTAGGGTTTGTCCTGGTTTCTGAAATTTCACCACCTACTACCATTAGTGGTACAAGAATGATAGATTTTCTATACAAATAAGAAATGTTTAGCTGAATTCATGTCTGACCCTCTGGGCAGAAGCATTACTACGTGCCAGAGCACGGCCAGAGCACGGCTCCAGACTCCTTCCCTTGCCATTGCTGGGAGCCTCATCTGCTAACTGAAGCAGCCATCAGAGAATTAATGAGCAGAACTAATGAGGAAAAATCTTAATGAAGAAAGTCTGTACACTATTTTTTTAATATAGAAAGTGGCTATGCAATTTTTATTTATATATATACACACAGATACTTCATATTTATGTGTATGTGTGTACTTTATACTGGCGTCTTTCAGACTAATGTCAGCAGTAGATGTGCCAGTTCTTGAACTCAGACCTCGGTGTTTTTGTAAACACCACAAAAAACAATCTGAAAGTGCTTGTGGTATCAAATTCTTACACTGAAACCTTTTATGTCACCTCAGAGCCTCCCATAAAGACATTAGGCACAGTTATGGAAAACAACAGTCTTACAGGAACTACACTACAATGACTCTTTTCCAACACCAGCCATCAGAAAATCCCTTTAAGATGTTCGATGTGGTAAAATATGTAAATGACATACAGTTGCTAGGAGATAAAAAACTACATGAACTTGTGAAAACATTGCAATCTGCTGCCTTTGAATCTGCAAGGTCAGCTGTATTTTTCATGAAGATAACTTATTTATATTTTCTCCTTGCTAAAGATGAGCTTCTATGCAGGCTACCCCTTTACTTAATACCAACTGACCTACTGTACCTATAAATTGGTGTTTATTACAAGGCTGGTTAACTTCCTCACAGAGTTTATAGCCCTTTAATCACATTCACCAGACTAATTAATAAATACACCATACACTACTCTTGAAACAAGCAAAGGGTTTATACTCAACACTTCTTTATCCATTTATTTATTTAAGCATTTCATTAGATGTTAGATATGTCTCTCCTTAATGAAAAACACTGGAAGAGGAGAATGAAAGTGTGGTTTATTGTCCAATTAACAAATCTAGTAGCTTACTCTGTCACTCAATGAATGATAATGTCTGGCTCATAAATCAGGAAGAAAACTACTTAGGCATAGACCTCGTAATCAATGCTACAAGCATTGGCCGCTCTCCACATAATCCAGCCCTAAATGTGCAGCATGATTTTATTCCCGTAACACATTAACAGAATGTACAACCATTTTGACTTTTGAAAATGGGCTAACGGTGTCATGGCAAAAAGCATTGGTCCATTTTTTAAAATAAATGTGTCCCAATGATGAATGTGTTCAGCAATTTTAGTGATGAAGCATGAACATGAACTAACTGTGGCCTCACAGTGGAGGCTCTTTCATCACCATGTTTCAGATGGGATCTCCACCAACCAAAGTGTGCTGGCTGGGATTCAGTTTTCACACAGACCTTGATTGTTCTGTGTTTCCATGCACATATTCTTGGGATTTCGGTATCTGCACAGGAAGACACTGCTTTTCTGGGCAGCATCGCTTGCTCTGTTTCAACAAACGCGTGCCAAAGCACTGTAGGTTGCTGGGTGTTGCCATCTTATTGCAAAAGTTCTGTACCTTCTCAGTGATTTCTCCCCACAGCACTGACTCCTTCTTCTTCATATCACAGCCAACAAACTCCAACTGTCCTCTCAACCCCCTCACCCACTCTTTTGTAGCACTCGTCTTCTTATTGGACACAGCTGTTAAGGGCAGGCCTGTTCCTAATCTTTGGTGAGTGGTACAACTGCAGCTCCTCAGGTGTCAGACTACCTTCTGCACTATCTTTATTTTCTTACATTCTATCCCTCCACAGCTGGGGCAGTGGCCAGAGGCTTTGTCATATCATTGTGCCACAGAGCTTGGAATGAAACCAGCAGCATTCCCACTTCCATCCCCACTACTGACTCCGAGGCGTTGTCCTGGTCCAAGGACTCGCCACTCCTCTGTGGAAAGATGGAAACATTTCACTGTTTGTACTTGGTATAAACCTCTCCTGATGTAAAGCTGCTGTCTTTTGAATGCTCAGAGAGTATTAAACAGGGTAAGTGCTAAAAGCATCTCTCAAGAAACATAAAAAAATCTTACTAAAAGACTTCACAAATACATCGACAGAAAGCAAAGGGCAAGATCCATGGCTTCTGTCACTTCTTGGTTGACAACCCATTTTTGCTGATGCAGACACTGCAGGAAGGCCAAGGAACTGGAGACCCCAGCAAAATGACATGTGGCACTGATGTGTCAAACATAAAAGCCTGGTGAATCCAACAATTTCATGTTGTTTTTGTAGGGTTGTTTTTTTTTTTTTTTTTTTCCCCCACTTATTTGTTAAGCAGCTTTGCCTGAGCTTTCACAGCTAGAGCTGTGAAGCAACAGTAATGGAATTATGAAAGATCCCCCTGGGATATTTGAAAGGGTGAGAAGGTTCCAGAGTAGTTGAAGAATAAATCCTAATTCTCATCCAAAAGAGAGAGAATGGGATAATCATGAAAATATTAGCAGAATAAGCATGTTGAGTAACAGCCAGAGGATCTTTTACCAAAGTCATCCTAAGCAGGCTTGAGGAAACACTTAAATTAATAACATGTGGATTAGTACAGTTTTAGGATGAAATGGCGTTTATGTACCAAATCTTTCTGATCACACAAAATGGAGAAATAGAGCAATTCTGTGTGATGTTTTCTTGCACAAGTTTCTTCACTTAAAGAAATGATCAAGATGTGCAATAATGGAAAAACTCTGAAACAAGAGAAAACAGGTTTGACTTTGCTCCACTGTGCTGTCTACACATGTACTGAAGCAGATAATTTAGATTGTTTTAGAAATATAATGGAAACTTTTTTTTTTTTTCTGTTTTCTTCTCTTCCTGGAAGAAGTAACACCTTTCCTAAGGGAAATAGTTCATGTACTGCCATGATGATCTTGGCACTACCAGAACAGAACAATCAATGCACGTTATTTTGAGAATTAATGGGAAATAGGATAGAGGAAAGAGACAGATATGAAATATATCTGGAAAAAAAAATACCAAAGAAAATAGATATTTTGTTAAAAAAAAAAAAAAAAACAACAGATTATTTTTGAGATAATGTGAAATGGAATCTGAGAAAATTCTCAACAGAAAAAGCCTCTAGCACTGATGAAGGACTAAACCTTCCTTCTGCAGCAGAGGAGCTGTAATGCAGACAAGAAAACTCACCCACAGTTCAGTGAAGGAGCAGAACTGCATCTTATCATCAGTGGCCAAACACATATGGGATGAAATACAGGCTTTCTGCAGTGTTTTAACAGCTCCAGCACTGTTGGAGTGTTGAGGAATGACCCTGAGCATGTGTCTGACCTTCCCAATCTCAGGCCCTACTCCAAGCTCTGGTTCAGAGGGCACCATCATGGATTACACTGGAACAGCCCAAGCAGTGCACTATTTCAGAGTTCTTGGGAATAAGATGAGGCTCCATTTGCCTCCTCCAGCTGTCCTTGCCCCTCTCAATTCTCTGTACCCTGCTAAGGCATCATCTTGCTGGCTTTCAGAGTGCCCTCCAGTTGCCAGATTTGATGGACACAGCTACAGAATGAAGGTGTGCCATTTCCCCTCTTCTTCAGACCATTTAATAATAGAGGTTTGTAAATATTATTACCCAAGGGTAGGTGGTTTATTCAGGCACTGGTCTTAATCACCTGCAGTTTTCAGTCTTGTGGCTGGATGCCTGTGAGGGGAATATGCTGGAGCTGAACATGTTTGGAATTAGGCTGCTTGTTTTAATGGGACAGCCAAGAAAAATCAGAACTGGGCAGAATGGTAAAACCAGAACAACAAAAAAAAAAATCTGCCAAATCCATTTTAATGCTTCCCATCATGAATATCATGAGCAATCAAACCAGCGGTCCTGCACAGGTAACCCCTGTGTCAAAGGCTTTCAGAAAGTTCTAGGTGGAAGCATCTTCTCCAGTGTACCACCAGAGGAATCCAATTCACAAATGTCACAGTGTGCAACACCCTAACAGAGCACTAAGAGCTGCAAATTAAACCCATAAACAAGAAAGGACTCCTTAGACTTTCTGACCTTGTCTACCTCAGTGATTGCTAAACTGGCTGTAAAATTCACGACCTCGCCTGATTTCACAAAACCATCCTTGCCTCAGTCTGCAAAATATAAAGATATCGTTTTTGTTTGCCCCCATTTTTTCCATTTAATAATTTAACTTCTGAGATTGAAATTGTCAGTATGTTTAGAAGTACAAAGCCTTGCAAAGTTTTATGTAATTGCTGTACTTTTGTAATCAGGTCATTCGCGCCAATGAAGGTTTTTTCCTTACTGCACATACCTTCCAGAGCACGTCTGTTTTTCTTTTTCATATTTTTAAACAAAAGTCAGATTTAATACTTTACCTAAACAGACTAATTAGTTGGTTAGATGTTTGTAGGCTCACTGCTGAAGGAATAAGTAGATTGCATTTCATTAATCAAAATCAGCTTTAAAACCCTATTACTCATAAAACATTTACATTTTACAAATCAGCTGACACATTCCCAGACTATCCATTAGAGATTTGCTTCTGCTTATCTAGGATTCTACTCCTTCCCAAGGTTTCTGTGTATCTAATGAGAACAATGTGTTCCAGTGACCTCCACAATGTAAAAAATGCTGCCCTTGTTTAGACACAAATTACTTCCCTCTACTTTACTTGGTGAACATGAAAGTGGTTAGGACACTATTACACCATGCATAATTTAATGTTATATTTATTATTCTCCTGCTTATATGGACTTGGGGTTGAAAACTTCAATATTTATGTACTATACTCTAAAATAATGGTGGGGGGAACAAACAAAAAAAAAACCCCATAGCACAGGCATACGAAGTAAGAGAATGTCTTTGAGCAGTGGTTATGGACTAATATATATGGAACTTTACAAACATGGGGAAAAAGTTGTCATGGACTTAAACAGAAGTTTTTTATTAATTGAACTGAAACACTGAGTATTTCCAAGTAGCAAAGGTGGAAAAGGCACAACTTTAAATGGCAGAATAGTTCAAATGCAGTTAACAAATTGCCAGCTAGATTTCCTCTTTGCTTACTAACAGCAGTGCAATGCTCTGCCTCAGACTTTCCAGGAGCCATTTCTGAATTGCTCGATCTCTCTAAATCTCCAAAATGAGAATAATAACAATTCTTATCTCCTGCTCTAAAACCCTGCAAAGGTCTCTTGTCAGGTGTTGGTGCAAAGACTTCCACAGTGGCTCTGAGCTCAACTGAAGTCTCTGGGCACTGCTGAATTTTAAATAAAATTATTACTAGTGACTATTACCAGTGATCACCATCTCGCAAAACTTAACCGTCGGCTGCCATACAAATGGTCGGTCTGAACACGGCAATTGTAATTTTCCCTATTCCAGAAGTGATTTCCATCTATAATTTATGTTGCTATAAAATTTAAATGGCTCAGCCTCTCCTCTTCTGAGTTTGTGATTCACCTGATCTAACAGACACAGTGTGCCCCGCACTGAAGGGATGCTGTCTCATCCACGTAATGGACTTCTTTCCTTCCTTCCTTTTTTCCTTCCTTCCAGAGCACAGCTCTACAAGGATTTGATCCCACTCCTGAGGAGCTCTGCTGCTGCTTTCAAAGAGTGAAGGAGGAAGCAGCGTGGGCTCCATCCACAATAGCAGAGGCCAGAATAAGCCGTTGAGTGTTATATCCAACTGCTACCTGATATATGCAGTTTCTCCCTCAAAGCCAAGCAAACCCTGAATTCATTACAATATCATGAGCTTTAAATAAATTAACACCCAGCTTGTGTCAGGACTCTGTGCGAGCTGAGCAATTTGCATTCCATGCTTCCACGGATGTTTTTTTTCTCCTTTGCAACTCTCCTGTTGGCAGAAATCAAATCAGGACACGACGGATTGCACCTAATTCTAATTCTTTACATCTTTTCCTTGAACTCTACTTAAAACTAATATGAAAATTGTAAACTGAAGTTTTAATAAAAGTTTATATTAGGGCAGAAATTAAATGAAGCAAGTGTGACAGAACACCTGTCAGACTGGACTGAATTTGGCCATCCTGATGGCCTGGGCTAATGACCAGTGTCCCTCCCCAGGCAGGCTGGCTCATGCTCTGAGAATCACAAGGAGTTTGCGGCTCTCCAGCAGCATGGAAACCACAAAAATTCAGCTCAGAGATGAATGCTGAAGCATCAGTGCCACTGCAGAGGCTGGGACCATTCCTGCAGCACACCTTGGTGCAGCCTCAGTGTGAGATGTACATCTCCCTCTTCCAACCAGCAGTATTTCTCCACAAAGCAGCCCTTGAATGCTCCAGGTGTGATTTAGAACTGAATGTATCTTGCTGCAGAATTTTTTGTATTTATTGTACTCAGGTTTTTCCCACTTCAAATGTTTTTTACTTGCTGCACTAACTTGGTGCAGTCTTGCAGAGAAGAAGGAAAAAAAAGCATGAAGTGTTTTTACCTGCAGGTACTTCTATGTAACCCACATGTTGCACACATGTGCAAGCATCTTGATCCTGTCTGCCCTCTGTTTCTTACACAGAGAACTTGACAGCTCCAATTAACTTTCTGAACAATGTCATTAAAAAAAAAATTGCTTCCTAATTATGAAGAAATAAAAATAACAAGGGAATAAAATAATATTTAATCTTTTTGTTAATTTAAAACCTAGCATGCATTTTTGTAATAAAATCTCAAAATATACATAATCATTCTTTCTTAATTTTAAAACCAAATACAACTGTCCTTGCAGTCAACCAAATGACCAAATTACACAATTATGCAGGGCATTCCCAGTGTTCCTCTGACTGCTCATGTGGGACACCATGCCCAGGAGTTTACTGATGAAAGAACCACAAAAAGAATGATCTCAAAAAAGAAAGAAATGTTCACAGTTATTCATAATTTTAGGGATAAAAACTGTACACACCTTCCTTGCATGTTAAAATAATAAAGGTATTTAGTGTGTGGACTTGTTTCCCATCCAGCCCTCATTTCTTATTGCATCACAATCCCTGTGTGCCGTGTATTCCTCCTGCATCTGTTCCTCCACCCTCCACCTCTAAGTGGTAAATTCAGAAAGGAAGGTGCTTCTTTAGGTCCTGCCCCCCTCCTTCAGCAGCTACAGAAGCACAGAATAACCCGAGTTGGAAGGAACCCACAAGGATTATGGAGTCCAACTCCTGAATAGCCACAGAACAACCTCAGATTTTTGGTAAAATGCTGCCACTATCAATAAAGTTCTGCCATGGCACTAAAACACTTCCTTGATCATTAAGTTTTGAGGTTTCAGAGAAACACTTTCTGATTTATCTTAGTTTGAATTTAATTGAATTCAGTTATTTATGAACTCTGTTACCTTCTACCCTACTCGCCCTACTGTACCACGGTGTGTTGATTAAAGATCCATCCATTGCACAGCAAGGTCGTCTCAGCCATGAAAGCTGTTTATGTATGGGATGCGAGCTCAGGGCATATTGATCCATAGGATGAAAAGAGATCATAGGGCAAAATGCCCTGACTATTTTTAGTTGGGTTAATTTTTTTTCGTCGCTATCAGATAAAGGAGATGACTGCTTTAATGCATTGTGCTGGTCTCCTTGCTTTTCAAAGGAAAAGCCATATATGCCTGTATGTGCTGCAGCTTCTCTATCACTTCTGTTCTGCTTCAGCTTGCATTAGTGACACTAAGAGAGGCTCTGAGTGCTGGCCATCAGGTCTGATTGCTGGCCCACGCTCAGGAGCTCAGTCCAGCTCTGTGCTGAAACAACACCAGGCATTTCTAACCCTGGACACATTCAGTCCTGGATGGGCAGGGATGGCTTGGCTCATCATGTTTCAATTGTATCTAAAAAACTGTTTGCAGAAGCTACTCAACCATAGGGTGAATCCATCTAATAGAAAAAAATATATATATTTAGAAAAAAAAAGCTTCAGTTGCCCCATTTACCTTCTGTTTGCAAATAAAAAAGCACTTCAATTTATTTGCTGAACAAATTTCCATAAAATATTAAAGGAACCACTGGCATCAATTTTTCTCCTATTGCATAAAATATTTTGCAACTTTATACAACTCCAGTTAGAAAGCTTTTATTGCATCTATTTCCATAAGATAAAATCAAAATCTGCTCTCTTTTACAAATCTGATTGCTTTTGCCTTCTGGTCTGCTTTATCTCTTTAATGTTTATTCTTTCAGTCAGCACTTTGCAGTGCTGATTGCTTCAGCTTTTTTTCCCCCATTAGACAAAACTTTTTTCCCAAGTCACAAGCTCTGAGCTGGGCTTGCCTCCAGTACCAGCTCTCCCAGCTGCATCTACAGGGCTGTGCTGCCTCCTGCCCACAAGGAATCCATTCCTGAAATACCTCCCCATACGTGGCATTTATTACCACTTTGCTCCCTCGTGTTTGGACATCCCTTAGTTTTGATGGGCAACAGAGAGAGCAATTCCAGCCATGTTCAGAGCAGGACTGCAAGGGCTCTGAAGGTCCCATGTGCCAGGACAAAAGATGCTGGGTTTGGGACAGGGGGATGTGAGAAAAGGATTGTCAGACACGGAGTGACTGAATGCTTTTGATAAGGAGTAACATCCATGCCATCTTCTCCTGTTTCTCTGGCTCTGGCTACCTGCCTGCTTGGAGTTCAGGCTTTGCTCCCTCAAGGCCTCTCCTGCTTCTTATGAAGCTGCCAGCTGACATGGACCAAAAAGTAGCTTGAAAAAGCAATCCTTGGGAGCAGCTCTGCCAGGAACCAGCCAGGAGGAAGAGACACAGAGAAACTTCCAGGTGGAGGAATGTAGAGAGATTGTCATGTCAGCCCTGGGGCTGACTTGTTTCCAGGCTTTTGGGCACGTTAAGGCTGAAGAAGTTTGTTGCAGACATTGTTTTATGCTCTGCAGAAAACCCAGCAGAGGTTTAGATTTCCTTTGAGCACCTTGGTTTAGAGAAGCAGTAAATACTGCTTGAACCTGCACAAAGAAAGAAGTAAAAGAGAAATGACTTATCAACAATGCTGAATAGCTCAGTATTTCAGTCTGGGAATGGGTGATATGGAGCTGAGGATGACACTGCCTTCCTACAGAGGATGCTTACAAATGGTTACAAATGGAAAAAGGAAAACCCTTTTGGTAAAAGCATTTTACCAAAACTTTCCCACAACATGAGCCTATCTAGAGGCCTGAGCACAGGAAATCACTGAAATTGTGTTCAGCACAACTTCACACATGAAATACATGGACATTTTCTGGTCTGAATGGACAAGAATTCCTCTTCCTATTTGTCCTGAAATTTATCTATTGCAGCTATTTAGGGAAAGCCTTTCAAGGACGAAAGGTTAATTATCTTTTCTGCTATTAGCCCCAATGATATTATAAAAGTTCTTGAGATGTTAAGAATTAAACCATCTGTGCTTTTCAGGCTCATTGCAACCTCCTGCTCTCTCTGCTAGCTTGGGGGGGAGGATTTGGGAACTGCTCTGTAAAACTTGTAGGAAAAAGGATGGAGATGAAGTGGCTGGTGCCCACTCAGCAGACACAGAGGGGACTGGTGGTACTCAATGGAAATCAGAGTGGTTTCCCAAGTTGTGATAAGTGCTGTAGGAAGGAGCTAAGACAAAAGCAGGGAATAAGAAACCTTCTGTTATGCTGCAAGTCTCGGAAACAACAAGGCAAGAGGCACTAGAGAGGAGCTCACTTTGGTTTGTGAGTATAAAAATACCTGACGTTAAGCAGCTGAGCATCCACAAAGGGAAAGTCAAAGAGCATTTCAAATGCTCTGCTAAGTTATGTACAGCAGAGCCTTCTGCATTCATTACAGACCACCTTTTGCCATGCATCTGCTTTACTTATTAGTATAATGAATTTCTAATTTATTAAAAAACCCCCACAGAACAATCCAAGTACCTGGCTCCCTTTGCACTGGCAGTGTGAAAATCACGTAGCTCATGTATATTGAGTATCAAAGCTCTCTCTGTTCTCTGAGAATGTATCTCAGAAATCATCCCTTGCATCACACAGCCAGTGATCCTGGTGCAGAACACGGTGTCTGAAGGATGTTTTCATTTGTTTCCATTTTCCCCTTTGTGTTCCATCTGAGCTGCTGCTTCAGATGGAACACACCGAGTCGTGTTTGACTTTCTGTGAGCTCCACTTTGAAGCTCCCATTCATGCAACAGCCTTGGAGAGGGGGAAAAAAATCACTTTGACAAGATTATGCATAAGCAAACTGAAATAAATACAGGAGCATGGTGAATTGTACCCTGACAGCCCACGACCCTCTGCCAGAATCAAATGCACCTATATGCTGATGCTCAGAAAAGATCCATTACCATTATTCTCTGAATTTCTGCCTTCCAGCCCAATTTGGAGCCAGAAGAGATGGAATGGTTGCACAAGTCTCACCCACAGTGTTTTAGTGTGCAGCTGGATTAGGCTGAAACACATTTGGGAGGCAGCTGAATTCTATGCCAGAGGCAGAGAGGGCTCCAGGACTTGTCTAGGAATTTGGGGTGAGCTGTGGAAATGCTCTGAGCTACACTTTGCTGGTCTCTCTTAGTGGGAAAGGTCCTCCTGTTATGGTGAATCTGGGTGAGGCTGCTCCCTGAGCAGAGGGCTGTCACCACTGGATGTGTTTATACGCACACAATTTAGAAAAACACCCAGGGATCAGCTTCTGAGCAATTCAGCCAAATTCCCCCAGCAAAAATCTGCAAAAATGGGAGCATCTGATCTTTCTGATAATTGCAAAATGAAAAATAGATATGTTTTCTGCTGCAGATTGTGCCAGAACTTGCAATCTGTTCATAAGCAGCATAAAGTCATAGGATGGAAAGTTCTTCTGTTATTGTCTCTGCATTGCCCTCTTTCTGTCATAACATTTCCAAACCACTATGAATTTCCTAAACTCTGAATTCTTGCTCCTCTATTACCAGCCATAAAGAGCTCAGCTTCATTATGCAACTGTAATTTCGTTTAATTTTTTGAGACTTCAACATAATTTTCTTCATGCAGAATAAGAAAAGTTATTGAAAATGACAACATTTTAGTTAGGTTGAATGAGCTTATCTCAATCACTCAGCTAGTATAATAATTTTTGTTGCCTAATGTGAAAACCTACCTAGTTTCTGTTTAAATCCAAAAAAGGAAGGAACATTTACTCTGGGTTTCACGTACAGATTTTAGGTAAAGCAACAGAACATTCTATCTATGCTCAGATCTTTTCAAAGTTAATTTGTGTATGAGCTTCTGTATGGAATAGTATAAGCAGAAATAACTTTATGTACATTTCCTAGCAACTTCTAAGAAAACCTGCAAGTGTTTATGGAGAGAAAACAGATTTTCTCTGCTTTCAGAAAAGAATTGTAATCAGCTTCTGTTTTTTATGGGGACACTTATATTTCACAAAAGCCTGGGGCCAGCCCAGCTTGTTTTAGGGTGATGGTCTGGGTACATAGGGCACAGTGACAAGAATAAAATGTCTCAAACAATCTTTTGGCCAGTTCTGTAGGTGCCACAATTCAGGCTTGGTCTGCAGGATGCTTTTAAGGTCTTTTATGAATGCTCCATGCCACAGGTAGTGACAGCTCCTCTGTCACAGCACAGGGTGTGGACTGGCCACAAAAATGACAGTGGTCTGTGTTTTGATGGAAACCTTGCTTTTGAATCTTGAGCCTGTGGCTGTATCAGGATTTGTCCATAAAAAATAAAGATGAGCCACCTCTCAAACAGGACTTATGCCAGTTCTGTGAGGTGCCACAATTAAAACTTGGTCCAGGTCCCCAAACAGCTCCTGAACTCTGCAGGATGCTTTTAAGGTCTTTTATGAATGCTCCACGCCACAGGTAGTGACAGCTCCTCTGTCACAGCACAGGGTGTGGACTGGCCACAAAAATGACAGTGGTCTGTGTTTTGATGGAAACCTTGCTTTGAATATTGAGCCTGTGGCTGTATCAGGATTTGTCCATAAAAATAAAGATGAGCTGATTAACATGGACACCTCTCAGTGCCAGTGGAGTGACGTTTGTGGGAGAGACCCTGCCCCAACCAGTGCTGCACGAGCAGCCTGAGAGCCTCTAGATCTTCCCAAAATCCTGGTGCAGTGTTAGTGAACACTCTCCTTCCCCAGAGCAACCTGACAGCTGAGGATGTTTGTCAAAGAGGGACTGGCTTCAGTCAAACAAGTCGCCTCTCAAACTGGAAAACTTTCCCTGAGCTCTGCTGGGGACACCAAAGTTAATCCCTCAACTGCTCACAGTGTTGGCCACCTCACCTCCCACTGCTGGAACCTAAAACACAGAGAGACATTTTGGCAACCATCCCACCCAGTTACAGGCAGCTGACACCTAAGGGAGAAGCAAGGCTTTAATGTGATGTAGTGCAATGATGAATTCCTCTTTTATTATCCATCACTAAAAAACAGTACAGGAAAATTGAATTTTGTTTCTTAAAACCACACTGTTCCCCAAGTCTTTTTATTAGAAGCTGCAATTGCTTATTCATTATCATCCCCACAGCACTGAGCTACAAGTAAATACAGCTTTTTGGAACACACATATGGGCAACATCCTAACAATTCCCAGTGAATAAAGGGAAATGCTGAAAACATGTTTCACAAACAGGATATTCCCCAAACCCTTAGTGGTTGTTGGTTTAGTTTTAACTATCATTAGCAGCTCTTAAAAACCCCTGTGTCTTCATATGCAAAAACCCTGCAAACAAAATGCTGAAACATTTTGAGCTGGGAAGAAGTCAGGAAGACAAAAGAGTCACATTCTGAAGTGCCAGCCTTTCCCTTTCTCCATGTTCACTTTACTCATAGGAGAACATGAGTTTCAGGGTAAAAGGAAAGAAAAAAAAGGCTAAAAGTAGGCCGAGATGTACAAAGCAAGATAAACCACTTCAGCCTAATGAAGCCAATTGAAAACTTGGAAACTGTCTTACAAAAAGGAGTCAAATGAAGCCAAACTGTTGCTCTCAGACTCCCTGTGCTTGGCTTGCCTTCCCCTGCCTCATCTCCCAGTGGTTTTTAATCTATCAGACCACATAAGAACTGCTTCCCTGTCTTTAATATATCTTTTTTTTTTTTTCCTCATGAAAAAAGACAGACAATATATTGTGAGTAAGTAAAGTCTAGAATTTTAACTCCATTCGTCTGCTCTGGTTTTTGAACTAATGTATTTTGTGTGAGTATCATCTATGACTACGCTGGCAAATTGAGACAAATGACTCTCAGAGCCAACAGCAGAAGGGCTGGAATATTGGATCTTCTTTTGCTGTATCTTGCATCTCTTCAGAGCTCACCTGAAAAAGCAGTAAGGCCTAATTTAAGTGTATGCAACACACGAGGTTATGTGCAAGGCTGCTCTCCTGCAGACCTCCCAAACATCACTGGGTGGACACAAACACTTCCATGTCCTCTGCAGTTATTTTGACTGCCTTATTAAAAAACTCCTACACTGCAGGAATGCAAGTTTGGCCTCTCCAGTGCATTATGCTTTGAATGTAGCACAGTTTTGCCAGCAGTCAGCATTTGCGAGCAATTAATATAAAGCACTGTGAGGTTCGAGATCCCATTACTCTTCCTTCATTAGCCTTAAAATCTTTCCTGTGACAAGTCTGTGGTTGGCAAAATCTGACTTTTAAGAGCTTCTACAGCCCACAGTTTTACCTTTAGCGTGTTGACATCTCCAAGGTGCATATTGGAAAGACAATCCGTAACAAGGATGCATCCTGGGATGCTGAGTAAGTAACTGAGGGGCTCACAGGCTGCATGGCAAGACCTGACACATGTAATTAGGACAGTCTGTGCTGGTAGGACACACAAACCTGACATTTCAGAGAGATGGATGGTTCTGAAGAGAGTAGATGAAAACTTTAAAGGTAAAAACTTAAATAAAGATAGCTCTACTATTATTTCCCCTATATATTTTATACATATATATATATATATATGTACATATATTCCTATATAGAAAGCACAGCTTCACCTACGTGAGTCCATCATTACTGACATAAAAAAATGTCTTGGGAAGAAAAGCAGAGAAGCACAGAGGACAAACACATGTCCATTATTCATTCCCGTCCCAAGTAATGGCTAGAACAGATAAAAGTAGCAAAAGATGCCAACATTTCATGCCACATTCACTCCAAAGTTTGTAATTCTGGGAGTTTTATACTTGCTATGTTCTTGTTAACCTCCTAGAACCAGTATGTCATGATTAATTATTAATGAAAATTTGTTGAAATATGTCCTTTGGGGAGTACAAATACTCCAAAAACTCTGTTCCAATCAGCACATTTCTACTTTGAAATACATGGTAATTTATAATAAGAATTTATGGTACAACTTACAGGTCACCTTGCAAATGGAAATATTTGATTTTATTAGTTTACTGTTATTAAATAACAAAAGCATAAATTTCACCATATAACACAAGTGGCACTGTGCCAATGGTCAGTCATTATTTCTGTGTCAACATTCATCAGGTCTCATGTTTCAGAGAAAGGCACTGCAGACCTACAAGGACAACAGATGAGTAACAGCTAGTTTAGAAATCTGCATTTATTTCCCAGTTGTTTACTTAAAGGAAGCCCTTTCCCAAAAGGAAAACATAAGATTTGCAAAGCAGAAGGATTCAAAGTCTTCTTTATTTTTTTGAACCACCATGAAAAAGGCACCAAGGCAGCAAAGGCTGTCTCTGTGCACAGGGATGCAGAATAGAGTACCAGGCAGAAAGAGTGAGGAGGAGTGAGTGAAATGCTGATTACTTGACTGACAACAGGGGTGATGTTGATGTGTGACCTTGAAATTATGTCCAGAAAGCTCAAATTGCTGAAGGAGCAGAGCTTCTGAATGTTGCAGTGAGTCTCTGTGCTGCTTCAGAAAAGTTATTGACACGTAAGAGCATTTTTACATGCAAAATTACTCTCTCCTGTTCTTCCTCTAAGACTTGATGAAAATCTGTGCTGCTTGAAACTTACCTGCATCTATCCTGCTGCTTTCTGACTCCATAGCTGATTCTGTCCCATGTTTTTCTCTGCAATAATCCTTTGCCCATAAACATGGCCTCATTTACTTTCTTCAAATCATCCCAGAGATGATATATCAGCGTCTATCATTACCAAGTGACAAAGTTCATCCTAATTCCTCACTACCTTTCCAAAAGATGATGCTGAGGTGGGGTTTTCAAATTTTGCAAACAAGCACCATCAGGCTGCTGGGATGTGGCACCCATCGTGAGTGCCTTGGCAGCCTCTGAATTGGCACAGCAACAACAACAACAACAAGTGCCTGAGCTCATTCCTGATGGCTCTATGCAGGCAGAACAACAGGAGGAGTTATTTTTGGATTACCTCTGCAAATATGTTTGTGTTATTATGCTCTCCTTTGAGGTGCAGATAGATTATGATCAAAGACGGTGTCGGGCTATTTCTGCCTTTATCCAGGTTTCCATTTCATCGCTTATAATAGAGATGTCCATTTGTCCACAGTTGAACGGGGTTTTGTTGAATCACACTAAGGCTGATCAAACCTAGTCTGTAGAGGAGTATTACAGATAATAGATCACTGCCTCCTTCCCCATCCCTGAAGAACTTGATGTTTGAGATAAGACATTCTCCTCATCTCATCTTAATAATACTTAGCACTTTACAAGCTCTGCTTCAAAGTGTTACACAGACATGAATTGTCACAAAGCCCCAGTGAGATAGCAAGGCATTATCTTCATGTGAAAGATTTAAGAAAAAAAAAATATAACCCAGACCCAGCGAGCTTTAGTGATATCTCATGATGGACAGAAACTCCGGGTCAGAGCTGGAATTAGATTGCAGTGGTTCTTTGCTTTATCTTTAATCTCTAAATATAATTTTACCCCATCTGCCTCCTCTGGATATTAAGTATTTATAGAAGTATTGTCTCTTCCTCCCTCTACACAGATTCTTCATTTTCAACATTACCAGCATAATAATTACACAAAAATTGAACTATTAGCACCAATTTCTATACAAATCTATAAACTCTGAAGCATAGCCTCAGTGTCACATTGTCTAGAAGAGGAAAGGGCATGATTTAATTGAATATGACTTTTCTTCTTTATCTAATTAATTTTGTAACAAGCTCACTGCACTGGCAATAACTCTTCTCTCTAACAGGTGGATAAAGTGCCCATTCCTCTGGTCCCACCTATTTCTCTCTCCTCTTGCAGCAGTAACTCTGTGTAGGATTGAGGCTGCCCAGCCAAAGCAGACAGGCCCTCCTTGGGGGGACTGGAAGTGATCAGAGGAGATCCAGGCTCCCATTCCCACAGCTGGCCCAATTGGCAGCATCTTGCATCTGGTGCCCTGCCTTGGCCACCAAATTTATTGGCAGTAGGGAAGAGAGCAACAGGATGATACAATTCCCCAGCCATCTGGCTGTGGTGCTGATTTTTGTAACCTTGTATATGCTAAACAGCATAATAAATTTTGAAATAAGATTTTGAGAAGGCTCAAGGGAGCCTTTACGATGACAGGATGAGTCTGTTCTAAACAAACATGACCAGCCATGTCTCACACATCTCCATGTACCTGCACCCTGTTATTTTGTCTTTAGGTTTACTAGCTAAGTAACTCCTTGTGTAAACTTTGGTTGTTGTTGCTGTTGTGCAACCCTGCTCTGTGCACTCAGAGCCGTGGCTGTAAAATAAACACATCAGTCTGGGAGCTGTAACCACATCATATACAGAGAGCAGCCTTCTCAGGGAGTCAGGAAACTTGAAAGTAATTTCTGCTTTCCCCACTGATCTGACCCTGTTACTTCAGCAGATGAGAAAGCAAGTGAAATGAATTCTCCTGCACGGTGAGACTTGTGTTTTGGGCCACGGAAAGGGGGGAGGCTGTGCCCTGAATTCCTTCAACTTCATCAGTGGCAGAGCCTGCCCTCCCCAGGCTCTGCAGCATCCCTGGGGGTGTCACAGAGCCGTGGTGCTCATGGCCACACATTGCCCAGCTGCCAGGTGGGTGCTCTCAGCACCACCAGCTCGGATGCTGAGATCGTGGTAGGCAAGAGGCAGAGAGGATTGAGAGAGGGAACAGCACCCCAGCACAAAGGGAGAGTTCTGGGTTTGTCTTTAACTCTGTCACTGACTTCGGCCTTGAAGAACTCAATCTTCAATCTACTCCTTTCCCCACCTCACACACTGGTGAGCAGTCTGGGCTGGAAACTCACTTCTAACATTTGCCCACAACATTTTAGGTTGGTGCTTCTTAGCACTCCTTCAATGCTGACAAACAACTGACTTCAGAGCATTGAACTGGAGAGAGAAGGACGTGGAAGAAGCGCTCCCAGTGCCTCCCAGTGACTGTCTCAGTCCTGTTCCTGTACCACAGCACACAGACCCCTCTGAGACACCAGCCAAACCAGACAGGTCTATTTCTGAGCAATTTCTTCAAGAGCAACTCAAGAGGGCAAAAAAAGAGTTTTCCATTCTTTTCACTACTGATTCAGTACCTATTTTATTCTAAATAAACCCAAAGTCAGGGCCCAATCTCATTTAAAGTCACCCTCTATTTGTGAAGTGCATTGTTAGTCTTGCTCACTTTGTCCTGTACAGAACTGTTGGTCTCTACTTTCCTAATGAAAACATTCTGTTCTTTCCACCACACCACCCTAAATTAATTCTCAACTGAAATCATATTTGTAAATTGTCTGAGTTAAGTTTGTAAACTGAACCTACTCAGAGGGAGGAAAAAACACATCTGCAAGCCCAGGATTGTTCCATATGAGTTTTTCCTTTTTTTTTTTTGTGTTTGGTTTTTTTTTTTTTTTTTTTTTTTTCATTATCAAATTCAAAGCTACTGTTCCATACTGTAGCACTTTACAATTAATTGTAATTAATTAACCTTTGAGAAAACCTGTAATTTTTTATGCTCCTTTTTTTCCTGGTCTGTTTTTCTTATAAGGCTGTTTTGGGGAGATGTTAGGCTAAGGAAGGATTAAGAAATCACAGATACTAAGGCAGAATACTAATTCATTGCATGTTTCATCTGAATTTCCCAGCTCTTTCTGAAAGCATTTTAACTCTCAGAAAGCACAATCATACAGAAAAATAAAAGTAGTAATTTCTTTTTGTTGCTTTCTTTATCTTTCCATAACTAACACACCTTATGGGTTCACAGTGTTTCTGTACCTGCTCTTTTCCAGTGAAAGAGCCTAATCAACAAATACAGACTTGGTGGAAACCTGGCCAGGAGCAGAGATTTGAGGGAATTGGTGCCATTTACAGATAGCAGAGTCCATGGGCCTCTCTGAAAGTAGGACACGATGACCTTTCCTCACATTTGTCCTGCCGTGTGCTGGGCTGCCCTTCAGCAGCGCTGCCTGCAGATCCTGAGAACCTGCACTTTCCCAAAAATCTGCTGTCCTGATGAGCCCCCCAGAGTGAGAACACAGTGAGTGTGAGGCCGCAGAGTCTCTCACAGCACAGAGGAGAAGCGTGATCCATCCCATGATGGGTGTTCTCCTACAAGCCCTAATCATGACCGGCATCAGCTGGCACCATTACTTACTGCTGCTGTCTGTGACACTCCTCCTGGGGAAAAAAGTTCCTTATTCTTTTATCTGGCCCATCAGCAGCCTAAGCTCAGGAAAGCAATTCCATTGGAACAGAGGACATTGGAAGACCATAAGTTTTCTACATAAGATTGCAAGTAGGGACACTTCTCATTTGTCTTTCCAAAAGAGATCTTGGCTTGTGCTGGAACAACGTGAACTTAAGAGCTCCCAGGCATGTTTTTATGTAAATCAGATTTTGTGCTTTATGTGAAGACACATTTTGTAATGTAATTTATTAGTAGGTAGTTTTTTTTCCTTAAAGTTGAGATTCTATTTCATAGAAGACTGGCTTTTCTCAAAGCCTTTCTATGTATCTCAACTTCCACTACTGTTTTACCTCCCTAATATGAGCAGAAGGAGATGAAGGCTCATTAACAAGCATAAAGAAATTACAAGAGACAATGCTCTCAGTTTTAAATTCACCAGCCATTCCACTTAACCTTTTCAGTTATGGTAGCCTGCAAAGGATGCTTCAAAACCCAGGGGAAAACAATTGCCACACACTCACAGGTGCATGAAGGGAAAGGAATCATTTACCCATGATTGCTGGCACGAGGATTGTCCATCACCATGACTCTGCCTGTCCGTGGCATCTCCATGAGGTTTGCCAAAAGTGTTGAAGGACAAGGAATTTTCTAAACCACATGAAAAACATGGTCTACATCTAAGCTGTGCTCCCTGGCTTGGACAGCACCAGAAATAAACCACAATAATAACCTAACTAAGAGAGAAGTTGCTAAAAGCCCACAGAGCTGCAGCACTGGAGACAGGAAGAATCATAGAATACTCTGGGTTGGAAGCGACTCCAAAGATCATCGAGTTCCAGCCCATGTCCCATTGCAGGGACTCCTTCCACTATCCCATTCTTTTCCAAGCCCTATCCAGCCCCATGAACACTTCTAGGGATGGGGCACCCACAGTCTGGGCCCAATCTGTTTAAAGTGGGCCTCCACCCTCACAGGGAAGATTTTTTTTAGGACACATAAACTCACTTTGTCCTGTAAGTCAAGAACTGTTGGTCACAGACAGACAAAAAACATTCTTTCTTTTTCATAACATCACCACCTAGTAAATAATTTCAACTGAAATCAACATTTAAAAAATTGGTTTGGGATTAGTTTGTAAACTGAACCTACAAACAGCCATCCCAGGCAGAGGAACAAAACACATCAGCATAAGGTGAGGATTGACAACAGATGGGTTTAACAAAAGGTTTTTTTGCACACCATGTTTTTTTGAAATTTTTTTTTTTTGTTTTCATTACCAAAGCATCAAAAACATGCTGTTCCAATTTGTTATTCTGACTGCAAATTGTAATTAATTAACCTTTGAGAAAAACATAAGTTTTTATCTCTAATTTTTTTCCTGGTCTGTTTTTCTTAAAAGCTGAGAATTGTTTTGGGAAATGAAAGACTTAAGGAAGGATATAGAAATCACAGACAACTAAGGGGGGCAAAAGAATACTAATTCATTGCATGTTTCATCTGAATTTCCCAGCTAAAGATGAAAGTTGGTGTTTTAATCCTATTTCCCTCTGCACAATGTTTCTGGAAAAATAAAACCAGTAATTTATTTGTTGCTTTTTTTATTTTCCATAAAAACACACCTTTGGGTTCACAGTATTTCTGAAAGTTATCACTTTCCAGTGAAAGAAAGCCTAATCTGCAAATACAGACATTCTTGAGAAACCTGGCACAGGACCAAAATTCCAGGGAATAGCTGTGTATTTACAGATAGCAGAGTCCATGGGCCATATGAAATCAGTGTAACCATGACCTGCTTTCCTCACATTTGTCCTGCAAAAAGTATTTGGGCTGCTTTCAGCCCAGAGGCTTTGCCTGCAGATCCTGTAGAATTTTTCCAATTGTAGTTCCAAAAATCTGCTGTCTGATGATAAGCCCCCACAATCATCCACAGTGATCTCTGAGGAGGCAGAGTCTCAGGGACTGCAGTTACAGAAGGAGGGGGAAAATCCATCCCATGATGGGTGTTAAATAAATGCCATAATCACGACCTGGCATAGCTGGCACCATTCTCTTGGGCTGCTGTCATCAAAAAATGACAGTCCTCCAGGGGAAAAAGAATCACCCATCAAGTGAATCATTTTTTATCTGGCATATCCATCTTCAGATATATGTTTCAGGGAATTCTGTAACTCCTTTGGAACAGAGGACATTGGAAGACCAAAAGTTTTCTAACATAAGATAGCAAATGAGATGGGAAACTTCTCATTTGTCTTTAAATGTCTGGTTTGGGGCTTTTGCTGGAACAACGTGATGATTAAGTTTATCAAAACAGAAAGGCATGTTTTTATGTAAATCAGATTTTGTGCTTTCATGTGAAGAATTTTTGAATAATGGAATTTATTAGTAGGTAGTTTTTTTTCCTTAAACATTGAGATTCAATTTACAGAAGACTGGCTTTTCTCAAAGACCATTTAAGACAAGATCTCGCCTTTCACTACTGTTGAGCATCCTTCCCTAATATGCAGCAGCAGAAGGGGATGAAGGCTCATTAACAAGCATAAAGAAATTACAAGAGACAACCCTGGCTTCATGTTTTAAATTCACCAGCCATTCCACTTAAGGTTGTTTTCAGTGATATTGGTGGCCTGTAAAGGATCAGCTTGAAAACCTAGGGAAGTTTGCCATGCACTCACATTCATGCTTTTTGAAAAACAGAATAATTTACCCATGATTTCTATCTCTAGGATTGTCCATCACCATGACTCTGCCTGTCCGTGCCCATCTCCATAACAGTTTGCCAAAAGTGTTGAAGGACAAGGAATTTTCTAAACCACAGTCAAAAACATGGTCTACATCTTTGCTGTGCTCCCTGGCTTGAGATAGCACCAGAAATAAACCACAATAATAACCTAACTAAGAGAGAAGTTGCTAAAAGCCCACAGAGCTGCAGCACTGGAGACAGGAAGAATCATAGAATACTTTGGGTTGGAAGCGACCCCAAAGATCATGAGTTCCAGTCCATGTCCCATTGCAGGGACTCCTTCCACTATCCCAGACTGTTCCAAGCCCTATCCAGCCTGGCCATGAACACTTCCAGGGATGGGGCAGCCACAGTTTCTCTGGGCCACTTGTGCCTGGGCCTCTCCACCCTCACAGGGAAGATTTTTTTCCAGCTAAGGACACATGAACAGCATTTCTCTCTGTAAGTCAAGGGCACTGACATCGACACAGACAGACAAAAGGTGGCTTTAATTTTCATAACATCTGGCCTGACCTTGTCAATATATTTGCACTGCAGCAACAATTAAAAGCTCTGGTTTGGGATTTGGACTGGAGCAGGCCAGAAGTGCTGTACAAACAGCCATCCCAGGCAGATGATCCCCACAACAACCATTTCACCACCACAGCATAAGGTGAGGCACAGACAACAGATGGGTATAACAAAAGGTTAAAAGCTGCACACCATGACGGTGAAATGATGATGATCACTGCCACCATCAGCATCTAAAACATGCAAATGCAATTTGTTATTCTGGATGCTGCAAATGCCTCGCCTGAGGCAAGTGAGAGGAAAGAACATGAGTGTGAGTCTCTAATTGTGGGCACAGGTCTACAGAGCAGCCAAGGTAAAAGCTGAGAATTGCTTTAAGAAAACTGAGAAAGACTTAACGGCAATGATATATAACTAAAGACAAAGGAGGGGGCAAAAGGGAGACAATGACAGTGCATGGGGAGCAAGAAAACCCCTTAAAGATGAATAGTTGGTGTTTCATGATCCTGTTTCCCTCTGCTGTCAATGTTTCTGGAACATTGGAACACCAGCCCCTGCTATCTGATGTCTTTTATCTGGGAGTTTTTCAGTGGAAAACACACCATTCTTTCAATATTCGGGAGAAAGTTATCACTAATAATAGAAAAGAAAGCCTAACTGCTGTAGCGTATTGGTAGTCATTCTTTGAGACTCACATAGCACCTGACCAAAAATCCATCTAATAGCTGTGTATTTTAGTCCAGAGGAGACTACAGTGCCATATAATCAGTGTAACCATGCTTAGAACTCAGTCTGTCAATATGGGCTTTCAAAACGTATTTCCAGGGGCTGCTTTCAGCCCAGAGGCTTTGGCACTTAAAGCACAGATGCTTTCTGTAGAATTTTTCCAATTGTAGTTCCACAAAGCAGCCTTCTGATGTATAATGCACACAATCATCCACGTGCATCTCTGAGGAGGCGATTCCAGGGACTGCAGTTATGAATTGGAGGGGGGAAAATCCATATTTTACTGGTGTTTAAATAAATGACATCATCTTTACCTATAATAGCCATTCTCTTGTCCTGCACGCATCAAAATGTCAGGGATACAGGAGAAAACAGAATCACCCATCAAGTGAATCATTTTGATGTCCATCTCCAACATATCTCACCTTCAGATATATGTTTACAGGGAATTCTGTAACTGTCTTTGCTCAACCAACAGCTACTGCCCTGCATGTCCCAAAACGCCTTCTAATCTGCATTTATAGCAAATGAGATGGCAGAAAATTCACATTTCTTAAATGTCTGGTTTGGGGATTTTTGAGGCATGTAGTGTATGATTAAGTTTATCAAAACAGAAATACACTGCTATAGAACACACCTTCACTTGTATCTCCTATTCAGCTAATGAATTTTGGAATAGGGAGGAATTTCCTAATCAAGAGTGGTTCCAATTTCCTCATAACACATCCTATAAACAAATTACAGTCAAGTGGCTGCTTTCAGACCATTTAAGACAAGATCTAACGCCTGCTGAAAATTAGTGAGCATCCTTCCACTGACTCTGGGTGCAGCAGAGAGGACAGGGGATGGCAGGGAAGTGGCCTCTTGCCATAATGGTGGCATCCAAGCCAGGTAGAGGGAACCCTGGCTTCATGTTGAAAATGCCTCTGCTCCCAGCAGTCAGGACAATCTCTTGTTGCCTCTCATTGTATTGATATTAATTGGCATGTATTGGCTCAGTCTGAAGTGCTAAGGAGTAGTTTACTTATAGTAAAGCAGCATTCAGCTTTTGAAAACACAGATATAATTTAAAGCACCTTTTCTATCTCTAAGGGCATGAACACAAAGGAGAGCTTCACTTAGTGCCCATCTCTAACAGAGAAAAATAAGAAGAATCTCAGTAATTCTGTACCTGTACTCAGTCACCAACTATCACCTGCACCCTTGTGTGCTCCCTGGCTTGGAGATATCATCGCACAACGTAGAGCACCAGAAATAAACTACATGAATAATCTAAGAGAGAAGTTGCTAAAAGCCCAAAGAGCTGTAGCACTGGAGACAGGAAGAATCATAGAATACTTTGGGTTGGAAGAGACCTTAAAGATCATCAAGTTCCAGTCCATGTCCCATTGCAGGGACTCCTTCCACTATCCCAGGTTACAATGTCACAAGGGTGACCTTGTGGTTGTCCTCAGCCACCTTCCAGTGCTCCCAGGTGTCCCCTAGCCCAGCACACAGGGGCAGGCAGTCCATGACACCTCCCTACCCCTGAGACCAACCTGCCCCAGAGCAGGATCCAACACCCTCTGTTCATCCCAGAGCTCACTCCTTCGAACCCTCCTCCGAGCCAGAACGGAGCCCTGAGAAGATGCACAGCCAGGGGTTAAGGCACAGGGCTGGGAGTCCGAAGACACTTTTATATAAAGACCTGCCTCATGTTTTGGGGCAGTATCATGAATCTGGCACCCCTGCAATGTGCTCCTGCAGGAACTGATAAAATGCCCCACATTCACTCAGAGAGCCGCTTGCCACGATAAGCTCGACTTTAGCACAAAGAGCAGCGGGGTCCAGGTGAAGAGACCATGAGTTATCAGCTCAGCTCTCCCACTGACTGCCTGCACTATTTCTCTGCTCTTCCTAATTCTTAATAACCAAGGTCCCTCGCCCCTGCCAGGGCCCAGATAACTGTAATTTACCAAATGTGCAGCTGCGGTGACGGAGGGGCTGGGCAGGTCACGGCAGGCAGACCTGCAGCAGAGTCCTCACTGCTGCCAGACAGACTCTCCCCTTATCCATTTGCTCTTTCAGGAGCTGACAGAAAATGATAAGATCACTGAAGGGCCGTCGAGCTGGCTGGCAGGTCACCTAATCACCACCAAATGAGGGCACGGAAGGAGATTCATCAGTGCCTTTCTTTGCACTGTACTTGACATCTGAGATTTCAATACTCATTCACAAATATTTATGCAGTCTGGAACAATATAAATGATGTTTTCTTGCACTGGGTCAAAATCCCAGAGGGCAAAAGCCAGACTACAGTGAATGCTGTCTAATCACCCAATTAGTGAGAAATTGTATTTAAATGAATTTGATGAACCAGGTGAGATGTCAAAAGGAGCATAAGATGCAAAATGAGCAACAAGGAGGTGAAATTGTAAGTTTATGGATCTTATCACAGGCTGAAGAACTTGTCCTGTGCCACGGCTGATGAAATTAAGGAGGACAGCACAGGAGCTGTTTTTCTGTTTATAGCAACTCCAAGCCTGCTTAGGATGGCTTTAGACCAGTCATGATTCAACCTAAAAATTGCATCCCTACAATGAAGAAGCATCTTTTTGGAACAGAGAGCAGTAAAGCTAATTAGAGAAACTGGGGTTCTCAGAAGCTTTTACCTGTTTGAATGCAAAGGCTTGAGTCAAACCCAAGCAATTAGGCAGTAACAGGCACTGCCATAAAATAGATATTCAGGACTCTAAAAAATAAATAAGTTTTTTAAAATTAACTTGCAAGTACTTTCTCTAATTTGCAAATTATGGTAACAGATAATTCCTGAAAGTAAGTTTTAAGCAGAGTCTAGACTGCCACAGAAAGCATTAGCAAAATGCAACATGAACCATACCACATACCTTGGTTTGTGAAAGTACAGCCAAGTCCTGGTAGGATGATTAAGGAAGAGGAAATTAAAAAGAGCTTGGTCTGTTTAGCCTAGCAAAATGAAGTCTGAGAGGGGATGCAATTATTCTTTATAGGTACATTTGGAAGTAAACAGCGGGGAGGAGAAGAATTATTTAAGTTTGAAGGCTGATACTCATACAAGACCGAGGGGCTATAAATTGTTCATGAATAAATTTAGACTGGAATTTAGGAAATTTCTGACAATTTGCAGACTTCCCAAAGAAGGTAATACAGGCAAACTGATTTGAAAGGAAGCTTGATACATTTCTGGAAAAAAAAAAGATAGAGCAGAGAGGATCTTGGAGGCAGAAATTAAAGTTTTCAGTTGAGGATTCAGGAGTTTGATTGTTGTGATTGTTCAGATTTGTCTAAAACAGACTTGAAAGCCTTGTGTGACCCTTTGCATGCAAGTCCCTGAGAGTCTGATTTTCTTGACCACACTAGACAGCTGCTGTGAGTATCAAATGCTCAAGATCAAGAAATAGTTTTCAAGGTGAAATGCTGTTTCTGGCATGAAAGTGGCAGGTTAGTTTTGGAAGTCATGTTTCCTGGGATTTAGTAAGCCAACTTTCTATCTTTGCAAAGATGTATTTTCCTTTAGTGCTTTAGAAATTTTCCTGCTTTTAGTGATAAATAAAACCAGACTGGACAGTTCTGTATTGGCCATTTGTGGAACAAATACAGGTTTGTTTTTTCGTTTTTTTTTTTTTTTTTTTTTAGTGGTTACATGCACATTTTCCACACACATTAATTAATACATGGAGCCGAAGAATAGCAGCCAATGCTACATTTGCCAACAACAAATTTTAGGATCTAAGAACTCATTTATTCTGATCCTGTCTTTATTCCTCTCTAATTTTTGGACACAAATTATATATGAAAACTAATTGTTCTTCTACAAAAATATTTGCATGTAGGATGTTTGCTCTAAGTACTTCTAAGCAACTCCATGTTTTAAACATACTGACAAGTCCTTTAACTGCCTCTTCTAAAGGCTTTTGTGTGCCAGACACCACTAAGGTTTTTCCAAATACTCTCCACAATTCATTTTTTTATTACAAGATTCAAAAATTTAATTAAAAAGGATGCATTTGAATTTTTTTTTTCCCCGCAAGTTCAGTACAGGTTTTATGCAAGATTTACACATTTGCTCAAACATATGTTTTTTTCCTAATATTCCCTCATCCCTTAGAAGCCCAGCATGTTTCACCACGACATCTTTAAATATTCCTGCACACCCCTGCACTAAACCTGTTTTCTCTTCCAGCGCGTTTCAAAACGCACCATTGCCACTGCAAGGATTTCAGTGCAATCCATCAATCTCACTACATTATGAACATCAGTAACGACAGAAAAACCTTCATAGAATTTTTCATGCTTATTTGGAGAGGGGAATTGATGAATAGCATGATATGTTTGAGCACAGTGTTGAGGAATTGATTAGGGCAGCCAGACAGAGGAGGCTGACTCAGGTACGCGATGCCCCCCACAAACCTCCGGAAGGGCTCGAGGGCTCTTCCTCAGCTGGTGGAAATTCTGCCACCACGGCTGAAATTCATGGGTTACTCTAATTTATATGGCATGAGATTATTTTGTAATTAAACCTGAATGGAGAAAAAACCAACAAAACCAAGAGAAATTTAGGAAGAGGGAGCGTGACACTGACTTTGTGCCGTTCTCTACTCCAGCAGGAATTGGGCTGAAGAGCCCTCCTACACTAGCATGTGCTGGGTGTGACACCCATCCGTCCTCCCAGATGTGCACAGCCATCCTCTGGAAACCTTGTTCTTGCCTCCTCCCCTCTTCCATTGCTCCAGGTTATTTAAGGAGCACGGAGGCACATAACGATGGAGATAACTCTCCTGTACCCTGCACCGCACGCTCGGCAGACGTCAATGTCAGCCCCTGTGTGCTCAAGGACTGCGGCTCAGAGACTGAAGAATGAGTCTCATGGCAGGATCTAAATATAAAATTATGAAAACCTAAAAAGTGTTAGCATGTCAGTAGCAGAATCTGACTTTTGCACCTAATGAATATATGGTAAGATTATACTGAGTTTAAAATGTAGGCATGCCTGTAAGGTTTATTTACAGATGACCAGTAAATACACAGACTTCTATTATTTTTAGCACTGTAGCTGAGAAATTCAGAATAGAGTAGAAGGAGGGAAAAAAAAAAGGTTGTAATTTAAACTTTTGTTTCAAATTAGGTATAAATGGATGTCAGTCTCTCATGTGGGACACAAAAGAAAATAAATCCAACATAATTTACTACTCCACTGTAGAAAGAAAAGCAAACTAAATGCAGCAATAACAACATTAAAACTGCAACATTTTCCTAGACCTTATCATTACAGAAAGCACAACCCTTTCAAGTATCAGCCCTCCAGCACTACAGGTCCTTCTATCACGTTGTTATTACTAACCTCTGATCCTCCTGGATTCAGCAGCATGATAAAGAGAGCTAATTAAGTAACAACAGATCCATAGATTTTTCCCTGCTCTCCTGTTAAGACGTGACATCATACCATCACTGTCTAAATAAGCACAGGGAAGAGTCTCATCTCCCTGGCTCTGTGCACTTAGTGGAGAGCAGAGACCCCAAATTCCCTAGGAAGGATGATAGGAAGGTGGAAAATACAAGTGTTATTCTATCTGCCTGAATAAGAACAGGCACACCAGTTTTTTTCACACAATTTTATTGCAGCTTATTAGTTTCATTAATATTAAATACCTAATAAGCTGAAAGGTAGTGGTTGAAATTCATTTACTTTAAAATAACCACTTAAATAGTTTTTCTTATTCTACATAATTATAAATTACTCTCACAGAGCTCTATTTGAAGCTTTTGTATGATTATTAAGCTTACAGAGAGCCCTGTGCATAGAATCACAGAATGACAGTCTGGTATAAGTTGGGAAGGACCTTAAAGATCATCTTGTTCCAGCTCCTGCCATGGGCAGGGACACCTTCCACTGGACCAGGTGGTTCCAAGCCCCATCCAACCTGGCCTTGGACACTTCTATGGATCCAGGGGCACCCTGTGCCAGGGCCTCCCCACCCTCACAGGGAATAATTTTTCCCAGCATCTGACCTAAACCTAACATCTGTAATTTTAAATCCATTCCCTCTTGTCCTCTCACTCCTTGACCCGGTGCCAAGTCACTCTCCAGCTCTTCTGGAGCCCCTTTTAACACTGGGAGGGGCTGAGGTTTCCCTGGAGCCTTCTCCAGGTGAACATCCCCAGCTGTCCCAGCCTGGCTCCACAGCAGAGGGGCTCCAGCCCTTGGAGCATCTCCACGGCCTCCTCTGGATTCACTCCAGCAGCTCTAAGCCCTTATACTGACAGCCCCAAAGCTGGACACAGCACTGCAGGTGGGGTCTCAGGAGAGCACAACAATTACCATCCAAACAGAACTATTCAGCAGGCAATCCATGCTCAGAATTCATATTTTCTCACTGGACACTAGCTCTCAGGAGACAGTCTCCTGAAAAAACTGCCAGTTATCCAAATCCCAGCAATCCATCATTTATTCCAACACTACAAACTGCCTCCCATTACTAAGATGTTGCTGTGACAAACCACTAGAAACTGCATGCTTTTCAGTTGCCTATTAATATCATATCACAGACAAAAAGGCATTAATCTAGAAATGGTTTCAAATGGGTAGGACTATAGGATCTGAGCTAATGATTCATAAAATCATTTGCAGCTATTAGTCTACAAGGATAAGTGAAGCTACTGCTTTTATTTCAGTGCTTGGTGTGGTACCATCAATTTAAAATCTATCTCATCTGCTGTGATGGATTTATGTATGCAGTGGAACCCAGAGCAGCCTTGTCAGGATTTTAAAGTCTAGATTGCTATATACAATTACAGGTGTCACAATATGAAATAACAATTGGAGGCACTGAGAGGAAAACTCCAAAAATTCCCATGCATGCCAGGCGGGAAGGCAGTTGTTTAATATTCCTGTATCACACTGTGATTATTTCACTTGATGGAAGTGATGTATTTTTACATAGCTTGATCTAAGGTTACATCTCTCATGAAAATGATTTGCAGTCTTGAAATCCCCAGGGATAAGGAAAAGTAAGAGGGATATTTTTAATGGGCAGATGTCATTTTTTGTGAACATTTCACCAGCTGTCAATACAGAATGTGTCAGCTGGACTCTATCTTGGAAAAACAGTAGAAAATACCTTAGCTGGCAGATATTTTCATTCTTAACCTTTTTCTCGAGTAGCAGAAAGGCAGAAATATGCAGTGCTAGGCATAACTAGCAGCAACTGCATTATGGAGGTGAAATCAGTCACCGAGCTGAAGGGAATGAGCAGGTTTAAGGACAAAACTCTTGGAGGACACACCGTGGTCCCTCTGGGTGGAGGTTGGGTCTCTGAGACCTCACAGCACTTTGCATCCCTGTCCCCTGTGCAGCAGCGACAGCAGCACTTCATTCCTATCTGCATAATAAATTAGATTAAATGGTTGGGGTGTTGGGAGACCCGTGAGCCCCAAGGGATTGCCAACTTGATGAAGACCTCATTTTTAAGTCACTAAAAGACATACAATAATGGGAAGAGTAATGAAGAAACAGTAATTGTCTGGAGAGCACATGGAGCTGACTGACAGGTTCAATCCATTTTCTGTAGCACAGACGTGTCAAACACAACACAACAACACAATCTGCAGTTATTTAGGGCAAGGGCAACCTGTCCAGGAGAGCATTGAAGGGGCAGACAGGGACACAAATCATTTCAGCCTTTTCAAAACTATGCCCAAGCAACACTTGTCTTACAGGAAGAGCACTTGACCCCCTTCTTACACGTGCAAGAGGCCTCCACCAGGGTTTGGGTTTTGGGGACTCTTTATTCTCTGCCACTTCCTTGCACTGAATATGCTGAAAAAATAATCTCCAGTGAAGACAGAGAGAGTATGTCTGGCATTATGAAAACGGCAAATGTGCTTTATGAGGACTTTAATTCAGCAATGTTTAAACTTAATTAAATTATTTGTATTGTGCAATTAATTATGCTAAACTGCCTAAGCCCTGAATGAATGTACTTTGCCTTTTAATCTAAATAAAACACATGCACAGAAAAACCAGCAGCAGCAAAGAAGTCCACAGCTGCTGCCAAGAGCTCCAGAATTTGAGACTCACGTGGCCTTTCAGGAGCACTGCTGAAAAAACAAACCAAGGGGAAAAAACTAAACTGCTAAGAAAGGAGAAAGTGAATATGACATTTTGTCAGGATTTAAAACACCTTGTTATGCAGTCACCAGGACAAGTTAAATGGGCTCTACCAAATCCTTCAAGATGCCCAGAAAGTTCTTTTCAGTGTCAGTTAAAGAAGTAGTAAAGAAAACAAAAGCTCATTTTGAGATTCATCATCTTTGCCCCTTACAACATGCCCAGTGATGGAAACCCAAAAGGCCAGAGCCACTGAGCTGCCTGCTTTAGCCAGCTGGTTTGCTGGGAAGGAGCCACCAGTTCATCTGGATTGTAACAAAGGACACAGTCCTTAATTTGGGGAAAAGGAAAGATTTGGGAAGTCTCCTCTTTTTTGAATAGGTGCAATGAATCAGTCTATGGAGGCTGTATCCAATTTGAAATTACAGAAGAGCTCTATACAGACGCAACCTCATTAGCCTTTTACAAGAGTAACTGTCATTTTTATTCTAATATTATGACTGTAATGCTGAGGCTGGTTAATGCTTCTGATATTTAATCACAGACTACAAACCATAATTGTTCTATTTCTAATACGCCTCTAACCTCTGGCCTCCAATGATAAACTATGTGATTGGTTTTCATAATACATAAATGTGCGTAGATTTTAACAGTCATCTACTTAAAAATTGATATTTGAAAATATTAAGAACCTAAAATTAAGCATTTTTGTTAAGACAAAAATATTGCAAGATTTTGATCTATGTATGAGGACATTCTTTCAATATTTTAAAAAATATTGGCAAAGAAATAAAGTACCATTTGCATACTGAACCAGCCATTTCCATACAGGCAGTTAGATGATGATGTTAAAATGCTCCCTGGTAGCTCTAAAAGAGACGCCAATGTTAAGATCCAGTAAAGTCTTTCATTTTCTTGGGCACATTTGGATCTTCCAACCAGTACTGAATCAATGTTTGTGTAAAAAGCCTCTCAACATCTCATTCACTTGATAGGTCCTTTGGGGCATAATATTGTTCCTTCTGCTATAATGGACCATTGCCTTCAAATACTGTAACATCTGTGGTACATGATTACCAACTTCCTGGGCCAAATTAATCCCTGGTGTAAATTCCTCGAATCTGATCAAATCATGCCAGGGTGAGTCTGACTCTTTGCCTCACCACATTTCTTCTCAAAATTTAAGACTGTAAATGGTGTAATCCTTCACTTTTTTTTTTTTTTTTGGTCCTAAATCAATAAGCCAAGAAAATTTTAGAGGCCCGGAAAGGATCATTCAAGTATAATCCAATACTATTATTATTATTATTTTGTGCTTAATTCCCTGTTTTCTACATGGGAATGGTTATAATTAATTTTCTCTATCTCAGAACATAAAACAGGAAAAAAATCAAGAGGTTTCAAACTAATTGGAGCTTGATATTTCTTTAACTCTTTTGGAAAGAAGCCTAATACCCCAACTGTGCTTTTAAGTGTGGATTCTTTGGGAGGCAAAATGAAATGCAGAAATCCAGATGGGAAAGAAGAGGAGACGCTTCGTGCATCCTTAGGGAGCCTTACACATCTCTTTAAAGAATACCTTGGGAAGAAGGCTATATTTGGAACCAGACAATGATTTAGGTTGTAAGGACCTCAGGAGGTCCAACCCCCTGCCCTTCCCAGGGTTGATCTAACAAGATCAGGTTCTAGGGCTTTGTCCCTGTGTTCAATCCTACCCTAGGGTTAGAGACCACAAACCTGCAGGGGGAATCCTAAACTGGGCTATAATTGTCATTATTTGCAATGGCTGGCTTATCAAGAGGACTATTTTCCACAGCTGGAAAAGCAGCAGAAAACACTTTTGGGATTTATGGCAAAGCTTTGCCATGGCTGCAGTGGGAACAGACCACGGTGAAGGGCAGGAGAAAAGAAATACTGCCCAGGGCCGAGCACAGCCTTGAGCAGTTCACAACTGGAGAAAATATGAGAGGCTGAGGAAGGCAGCATTTATCCAGAGGAGGAAGGAAAAATGAGAGAAGTAAAGCACAGTGGAGTGGAGAAATTTGTCAGAAATGGCAAAGAAGGATCACAGAGCAAGAAGAAAAACCTGGTTGTAATGGTAGAAAACAGATTCTCTGCCACAGAGTATCTGCTGACTGCAAGCGTCTCATCAGTCCTGATTTCTACCAATTTACAGCATCAAAGAAGAAAAGAGAAAGGGAAAAACCCAGAACATAATTCATATGACTAATTCAAATAGATGTATGTGTAGAGCAGAATATGCCAGTGATAGCATAGGCAATCATAAACCTACCCCAGTCAAAGAGATCCAAGTGGACCTTTTGAACATCTCATTTGTAGAATCCAGCAGATACCAAAAGGAGAATCAAAACCTTTGGAGGGTGAGGGTGAGTAAATGGCTGGGAGGGAAGTGGATGGAGATGAGCCAGGACTTTGCAGAGCAGGTACTGAGCTGCTGCCACCGGAGCTCTGCGGCTCTGGGAGGAGATTTCTGTCTGGAGATAAATTGGCTCCATTGCCACAGGCACTGAGAAACTGCCCCTTCTCCTGCTACCAAATGAATATGAATGCAGTTACAAATGAGCAGCACTGATGAAAAAAATCAGACTGATAATCGATAAGACTCTTCTGTAGTGGGCACACAAGGAAGGCTTATAAAATTCACCCATGCTGCAGTTTATTGCTCCATAAATTGCCATAATGATTTTTTTTTCCAAATAAATACATACTAAACATTGCAAACGATCCAGTATTTGAGAAATACATGTTTCCAGCAAGTATATCCCACCTTATTTCCAGCAGGTACAGTTTGTAGTCCCCATTACTGATGTAAGATGCAGGGGTCTCTTTAGGCCACTGTGATATTTTAAGTGTCATTAACATAAATGATGGTTTCTCACCATCACTGACAAGACAGCAGCTCCTTGTTGTCTCATAAGAGTGCCTATATTATTCTATAAATTATTTAATGCTGTCAGATACTCTCATAGAGGACTAACAATTATTGCACTCTTGTAATGATGGATAAAAGTAAGCTATGATTGATTAGGAATTACAGAGTTATTGATTAAATCAGGCTACTGAAATCCCATGACTCATTTTCTTTTCATGGTATGCAGAAAATAATTTATCAGTCGCCCAATCTTTTCTTTTTAATACCTGTAGCATAATTTAACTTTCATTGTTAGCAGGAATCTTCAAGAGCAGTTTATGACCTTGGCTAGCTATGTCTAGAAATAAAATTACATAATAAAGTCTTAGAATTTACATTTTTTTTTCTAAAAATAGGCTATATGCTATATAATATGCAGATAATATATGCTGAAAAAGATTAACTAACTTAGGGACAAGAAAAGGGGGAAAATGAGAAGAGACTTTCTATTTTAAAAAAATAAAATGGGAAAAATTAGCTTCTTAAAGATATGGGACATAGAACAGAGGTTCATAACTTCCTCATGGCTTTTTTTAACTGATGCTTCCATTAATAAGTTATATGGAAAGGCACAAGGACGCAGAGGAAATGAGATAGAACTGCTCTGCTGAAAATTCCAAACTCTTCCAAAACAGAAACAACACTTCCACTTGCACCAGTGGATGCAGTTGATTTTTCATTACTATGAAATGATCATATGCCTTTCAATAACATTCTTAAAACATTATTTCCTTGGAAGCAAATAAGAGTTAACAAAGTAATTTTAATAAAAACATTATGCAATCGCTTAAAATGCAAAACTTCTTCATGACAAGCTGTTCGTCATACTTTTGGCAAGGTTATCCATGATTGCCTTTTTATTTTTTGGCTATTACAGAGGCTAATGGCATACTAAAAAATCTCCTTTCATGTACAAATTAATTGTGTCCTTTTGCAATTCATATCAGCCTGCCTTACTTTTCGTTCAGAGGCTTTTAAAAGGTTTATATGGAACCAATGGATGTTCTCCTTTGTTGTGCACACCACTTCAATTACCCACTTTCCACGAGTTGAAAGCAAAAAGACTGTAAATGCTGGATATAGACCATTGTCAACATGTGGTAATTTGGCAGAAAAACAAAAAAAAAAAAAAGTTCTCTTCAAAATGAAATTAATTTAAAAAAAGTAAATTTAAACTCTCAGCTTTGGAGATTGCCGGCAAATTATTTTTATATTTAGCAACTACAAAGAAGCGTGTGCTCCCTAATGATGGAACAGGATGTTAGTTATTTGCAAAGGTCTGAGTTTCACTCCTCCTGCTCCTGAGAAAAATTCATTATCCACTCTTCCCTCACCATTAAATGAAGCCCAGCCTTCTCCTTCCTGTCAGTTCTTTGCACAAGTGAAAAGCTGTGCATTTCTTTTTCCTTTTCCTTTCTTTTCCTTGTTGAAAACACTGTTGGGCACAGAGCTGAGCATGGCTGTTCTCCACACAGAGATGGGGATCCAAGGGACCCCCTGAGCCTCCATCACCCCGTTTGGGCTTGGGAAACAGAGACATTTGGTATGAAGTTACCATTTCTGCAAGAGCTGATGGTGATTCAGCAAGCAGATAACAAACAGAGCCGGTGCAGGAAACAGGACAAGGAACAACTTTGCCACCACAATTTTGAAACCTGAAATTTTATGCTGCACTTTTAAGTTGTCCTGTCCAAAACACATACAGGAACACAGACTTGGTGTCTTTGCAGGTTCACCTCTATCACTGTAATCAGAGTGAAATCAGCCTTTATTTTATGCTGGACACCGAGATACTGCATCTTGTAAACACTGCTGGAAAAGCTAACAAGAAAAAGTCTATGCTTAAAAGGTATTTCTTCTCCTTGGATTCAAACCACAAATTCCTCAGGCACATACTGACTATGCTGTAAGCAAGTAAAAAGAAAATAGAGTAATACAGAGTAAAAAAAAACCTGAAGTTTTCATTGTTTTTTTCCTTTCCTCTATCTTAAACAATACCTTTTATGTGCTGTAGCACATTACTAGTTTTTCAGCAACTGGCTTTTTTTTCCTGTGTTTCAAATTACTTTCCCAAGCAGATAGTTACAGGCAGAAATGGAGAAAGTTTTCTTCCATGCACCCACCACAGCTGCAAATGCATCAACAGACTTGGTGAACTCAATTCATTTGGCATTGCATATCTACTCTGGCAATTATGTGTCAGGGTATGAGATCCTGGGTAATAGATATGTGTCATCCAAGCACTGTTACATTAATATCAGCCAGCACTGGCTTGTGTCATTCCCTGTGCTCTGGAAAACAAGAAATTTTTTTTAAAAAGTAATCAAATTGTATGTATATGCATATTACCTCAGCTTCTTGTTTTTATCTCCACCAAAGAAAAAAAAAAAAAGGTTTTTGTGCAAGAATGCTGACATTTTTAAGGAAGGAAGAAATAATTTTCTTTTTCCGTCCCTCTTAGCATTTCATGCTTTGTGTCATTTGATAATATACATGACTAGGTTTAATACTCAATCGTTTCCCAAATCCAATTTGACTACCTAACAGGGTTTAATTTACATGATGATACAATTTCTCACACCAGAAAGCATAGTAACCCTTCTTCTTGGGAGGTTAATGGTGATCTAGCTTAAAGCCCAAAAGATAATTACAAGCAGTGTGCTTCAGGTGACAAAGTATTTTTGACAACCCCAGACTGTTGATAGCTTTTTAATTATACTTCTTCCCACCATAGGAAACAGTATGCTTTTTCCTAAATAGTTTGCAGGCATTTGGAGTTTATTTATTTATTTATTTTTCAGCAAATTGCTATGCACTGTAATCAATATTTTAACTGACTGCTACCCCAGGCTCTGCTCTCTTTCTTTCTTCTATTTGGAGCAGAAATTAAACTTGGGGTTATTATTTTTTTTCCACAGAAAATGAAATAAAAAAGAGCATCAAAAGAAGAATACAAACATTTATTGACTTGCTTCTTATCTTCTGCACCCATTTGATATTTTGTGACATTTAGAAATTGAAACTTTGCAGGATTTTTAGGTGCGAGCTTTGCTAACAGAGAAGGTCAGGCTCTTAAGCAACAAGGAAGTTTATGATTATTAAATATGACCAACTACAAAGGGAAAAAAAGGAAAATCTTGTAGCTGTTTTTGCATTTCCTGAATATTTTTCTGCCCCTGCATTACTCAGTGGGTAATAAAAGGGCTGGTTTGCTTGAGAGCAGAAAGTAATTGTTGTAAATAACTGTGATACACGGCAGGAGCAATAATGTGCAGGGGCACTTGTTTTCCATTTACTTTATATGCAAGTGTTGATTGTTTTTTATGCCACTGAAATTAGTTTCCCACTAGTATTTATGTGTCTTACAACAAATTGTTTGTCACTTTCCCTGATTAAATGTGCTCTTAATAACACCCAACTTTAAAAGTCTTTTCAGTTTGGAGCCCGCAGTTCAATCATGATGTCTGCCCCTCCCAGCACCTCTCACTTGTCCTTAAATAAACACCTCTATAACTTAAAGAGAATGGCAGAAAAGTAAAAAATGAGACCTGGGTGTAAGTGCTCCAAAAAAAAAACCAACACAGGTCTTGGAATAGAACCAAAAAAGCAGAAAAACCGTAATTGCTGTAAAAATTAATTAAAAGTGTAACAGTACCTGTGCCCCCAAACATTCCCTGCATTTTATTAGTCCCCCTGCAGGTTCTTATTAGCGTGCACAGAGAACACTAAGTTCTCTGTTGGGGCAAATAGGAAATTATGGAACTCCAGCACGAAGTAAATACTTGAACAGCCAAGGATTTTCTGGTTTTTGCTTTATGCTTTCCTTAGTTCCAGCTCTTGTTCAGCTCAGACTCAGACTCAGATCTATTCCCAAGCCTCAGCTGGATGGAGCTCTGAGCAATCAGGTCGAGGGGAAGGTGTCCCTGCCCATGGCAGGGGCTTGGAAGGAGATGACCTTCCAACCCAAACCATCCCAGGATTGCACAGTTCTATGAAATACATAATTTTAAGGTAATGCCAGAAATTCTGCAAGCTCAAATAGTACAGCTCAATCCATTTTTGTCCTATTAATTGTCAGTCTATGTAATTAATCCCTGGGGTACTGACACCAGCAGGGAGGCCCTTTAGGCTGGGTTTGGGGTTTTCCAGGGAAATTGTGCAAGCTCCTGTGCCCTCATTCCTGTGCTGGAGCAGCTTTACAATGCCCACTCCTGTTAGCAGCAGTTACAGTGGTGCAGCTCTGCTAGCAAAGCCTCTAAACATCACTTTAACTTATCTCAATTCTTCTGTTCTGCTTTTCTTCCTCCTTAAATGTAGTTCATTTTGCCTCACTGAGTGAACTAAGTGCTCCTGAAATAAAGAAGTTTAAATATTGAAAAAGCTCAACCTCCCCCAAAAACCCATTATCCATCTAGGCCAGCTCTCCCTATGGTGGGATTGCACAGGATCAGCTTAAAGCAGCCACAGACAGTGTCTGCCTCTGCAGACAAAAAAAAATAATAATAAAGGGAGAAAAACTTCAGCATAGTATGAAATTTATGAAGAGTAATATCTGTTGATAAACAAATCTTTTAAGCTACTCTTCCCTTACAAAAGCTAGACTGGAATGAACTCCCTTAACTAACTCTAAGGCATATTTTTTGCTATGGATTTACCATATATTTATATTCTTGTCATAAATGACCTTTTATTTTTTTGTGTGATGTTTGCTCTTATTAAAGCCTAGTAACAGTGGAGGGCAGATACTTAAAGGCTGCCATAGAGAATAGTCAGAATTTCTATTTCTAAAAAAAAGCAGCTTTGCATACAGCATTGATCACGCTTCAAAAGATGTGCTATTGACTAGGGTGTGGTTGCAAGGGAGTGCATTATCACTGATGCTACATTTTAATATGAAAATAATAAAAATCCCTTTTGTAAAAACATTGCAGCTGCATCGAATGACTGCAATGAGAGCCCCACTACTTTCTCCCTGTGAAACCCAGCTCTGTGCAGTGCTAGTGGAAATCAGAGTGGTCTTATTCTGTCTGATTTATTTGAAGTTTCAAGGGCACACAGAAATAGCAAGTGGCAGATCTGCACTCTTTTCCCCAGGATGGACATATGTAGGTTAATAGATAGATAGAGCAATTGGCACTGAGACACATTATCTAAGTTAAAAAAGTACTGAGTGAGGGTTTTTTTCAGGGCCACAACAAAAAGTTCAGTCCAGAGGGCTGACACTGGAGCTCACATTTCCCCCCTAACTATAGATCAGAGCAGAACCTCTAAAGTAAGTAACACTTAAATTAGTGTCCGCTAAATTGCAACAAGTAGAGAAAATGAGAGCCAGTTTAGGCCAGGCCACTGAATCACTTTAAAAAAAAAAATTCTCATGTAGTCCTGGGCTTCTCCAGCAAGCTCTTTATCACTATTGAATCTTAAACAGACTAAATGTAATATGAGAATTGCAGGAGTTAGGTGTTTGGACTTGTTTTTGTTTTTCCCTAATCAGCCTAATCTAAAAGCAGAAAGTCAGAACTATAAGTATTTCCTAAAATCATTCCAGTTCTTCCTTTCCTTAACCCCCTCCTCTAGATATCATTTTCTCTTCATATATCACATTGTCAAACACTTTCCTGTGGTCATCACAAGAATAACACTTGATTTACTTCCCTTCAAGAGTTGATTTTCTACACAGGTCAACATTTTCACATTTATTTTTTCTGTCACATTATCATCATGTTTTCAAATAACTAAATGACAGTGTGCTCAATGTATCATCTTGCAGCAACAAAACTCCCTTCTAAACCAGACTTCAAATATGATGGCTTTGAATGTCACTTCTCCCGACACCAGGCAGCTGTGAAATCTGCACAGGATGTTTCTGCTCTCTCCAGACAGCTGTACAGTTACACAGCTCCATAAATCAAAGCAATACACAGCGAATTGTAAGACTGATACAAATTTCTAACCACTACAGGGATTTTAATATCAGGTATTTGTGTAGCTGCTTTGTCTTATTTACACAGAAAATAAAATTTGCATTATCTGAGCTATGCATTATATAAAAGATTCTGACAATTCATCCATTTACTCAAGGTCCTGCTGCAAGCCCTGCATTGAGCTCCAGCACAGCTCTCTCCTTTGAGACTAACTGCTCCTCTGATCCTTACTGACTTAGAGCTTTGCCTTCCAAAGGTGCAGACAGGCAACAAGCTACAGAATAAAGTCCTTCTAGATATTCCTCCTTTAATTTGTGTAGATTAGGCACAGGAGCTGTATCTCTTAATAGAAACACTGCAAGACAGAGCTGCGGTCTTACTAAAAGTTGTTTTATCTGTGACTAAATCATGAATGGCATCAGCAGCACAGGTTCCATGCAGGAAAGCTGAAAGAACAGAACCCCTCACACCCAACACGACTCATACAAGGCAGCTGGGCAAACTCCAGTGATGTCTGGTTGCTATTTTCATCCCTATTTCAAGTGTAGGGCTCACACCTGTTGAGCTACAATCCTTATGTCTGCACAAATCCATGTTTCAATCAAATTGCGTCTTTTCGGTTTCTTTCTTTTTTTTCTTCTCTCTGCCATATGCATAATGATGGGTGACAGCTGAGAAGAGAATAGGCTGACATGTTCATCACTGTGAAGGATGGCCTCCTGTCACCTCAGCTGTGACAGAATGGTCACAGCCTGAAAGGGTCTAATGAGTAAGGAAGGCTGGATTTTGTCCTTCCCCCATGAAAAGTTGCAATAGTGCCTTTCCCCCCCTTCACGCAGCAACACAATGTCACAGCGAGCAATCCTGCTTGGATCTGCTTCAGCCACACACTCAGTGTCTATTTTTACAAAACTGAGCAGTTTAGTAAAACAAAAGCAGCACGTTTCAGGCTGTCCCTCAGCAGAAGAGAAACGTGCAGGATGGGTATGTCAAAAGGTAGTTTTAACCTTCACCACCCAAAGAGGCCAGGAGAAAGGTGCAGTGCTTGCCCATTCAAAAGGCAACTGTAAACACCCCCTTACTTTCCAGGATACCCTTCCTGGAGCTGTTAAAGCCTGGGAAAGGTCATTTGTCAGGACACAATCCAGCAGTACATCTTGTCCTTCTAACAAGAAGGATTTCTTTCCCCTCATAGCAGCGAGAAAGAAACGAGTACTGAGCTAAATTCCTCAAATTGGCAGTAACTAGGATGTTTATGGGTGTGCTAAGAATATGATCTGCACACTGGTAACAGCTAGAAAAGATTTTGCAATTCATTTGCTAGTGCAGAAGGTCATCCCTTTGCAGATGGAGAGCATTTGCTGTGTCCTTATGCACACAGGATGGTAACTGTGCATTTGTTTGCCTGTGAATGCATTCTGATTTATGTGGTTTATATGTATTGTGTGTGCACGCTATCCAAAATTGGATTCATTGCCACTGTTAATGACTCATCATGTGCAATTCCTTGTATAAATCATGATTAATTTGTGACAGAGGGATGGTAGGAAAGAAAACCCTGTATTACCTGATAAAGCAGACAACTGATTCTCCCTTCAAATACAGGAATGTTCTGAAATGTTTTTACATGCGCTATTTCTTATACTTTTGCTTTTCCAATTAATTGGAATTCATTCTCAAGGCTGCAATGAGTCTAGGTCATAACATAAGTCCAACATAACCAATGAGTTTTCCTTTTCTTGATTAAAAAAAAACAACAACAATTTAAATATATAGCATATTCAGTAAAATATTACAAATATATACGGCTCAGACTGTTTCATTAACTTCTGTGGTTGGGGGGCACAGAATATTCTGGACTCAGCATGCTGTAATTTATTCAAATCAGATATGAAGCACAGAACTAATACCCTATATGAAATAGGTACTTGAACTCTTTTTTTCCCCAAATCATGAACAAGCCCTGAATCTGCAAAATGCACATACACAAACATTCAAAAAATAATAAGAGGTTCCAAATAATTTATTTGAATCAAGCCTGTCCTGTTGTCTTATATCTTCTTCTAAATACAAAATAAACCATTTAGAAAGTATAATTTCCGATTAAGAACCAATATAATTTTTCAAAAAATTAGCAGTTATCAGAATTGTCTCATAGGAGAAACATTCCAGAATTCCCTCTGAAACAGTGTCCCAATATGGGATAAATCCACATAGCCCAACTGAGCAAGTATCATAAAAACTGCTTTTGGAGTAGCTTTCAGTAATAGGTTGAAATTAAATAGAATTAATTAAACAGTTGTTTCGAGTTCTTAGCCTTACTAGTTTTTCTCATTTAAAGTAGTCCAAGGCACTCAGTTCACACAAAGTCTACTATCAAACACACATTGTGCTCTAAACCACAAACCTTTACCTGATAGTGTAAAGTTCTGAAAATCCAGCTTTCCTCTCTTGCAGAATTTTGTAGCAAATGCAGAGAATTTCAGTAGGAACATGGGTATGGTGGATCACTGTGAAATACTGCTTTAAGAGTGTGAAAAGGTGGCAACCAACTAAAAGGATAAAAAAAGACTCAAGTTTTATTTTGCAACAAATCATGGGAAATATGCCTATAAAGAAATTACTTGCAGATGCTGCTTTTAGGATGGGAATTAAAAAGCAGAGGGCGCGAGGGCAATATACTGCTCAACGTGTGAATTACACATGTGTAATTTAGTAACTTGCTACTACATAAAATGTGTAATTAAAGAGTTACACCGCTTCCAAACTTATACAATATAGTCTAAATAGCCTATATATCTACTGAGCTGAAAATGCCAGGGATTACACAGCACAGAAAGGTGTTAATGCTGATTTATATGCGCACACCAATTCAATGTACAAGTGCTGTACAGAGGGGCCTGGGTGCTGCTACACTCATTGGTTCTTAAACTTGGAAGGGGCTGTTTTGCAAACCTTTGGTGTGGCAATTACACAGGAGCTCTAGGAAAACTCCCAGACTGATCAGCAAGTCAGTAATTTTTGCTGGAAGCTAAAATTATGATATTTAATCGCTCTGTTGTCTAAAGGTGCAGAATGATTCCTTTCCCTGAGCAGCTCCTGTCAGAGGCAGGATGGGTGATGCTGGGGGATTCCCAGGCTCCCAGCAGACAGCTGAGATCTGCTGGTCCACAAGGAAATCTGGGAGACACTGCCAGGAAGCAATTGCTTCTGTCTCAATTCCACCTCCATTTCCTTGCAAGCAAATTATTGCTGTTAAATGTTTTCATTCCGGCAGTCCAGTCACCTTTTGCTAGCATAAAACACACAAAATCAGTAAATTCCCAGCTGCATTTTGACAGGGCTTGGAAAGCTGGATGATTTGGAAGTTACCCTTTGGGATTACACTGCTGTTGGTTTAGTAGGATGATTAATTTGGAAAAGGGTGTTTGGCATCAGGAATAACCACTGCTGGACATCAGACCTGGGAGAGCAGAGATTTCTGCTTTCTTTAAGAGTTAATACTGCATTAGGGAGAATATTTTGAATTACATGGGACAGCTTTCTGAGGCTGAAACACTCTGAATTTATTGCAATATGGAATTTATCCATGGATATTAACATGCTGATACATCAGTCAATTATTTTGTGGTCAACGTGCTGACTGGAGTCCAGGGTCCAGTTTAGATCCTAAGTTCCTTTATAAAGGAGATTATAACTTTCTTTTCTGCCATGGTTATTCTTTACTTTCCCTAATCCTTCTTGATGGATGGAATTATTTTTTTTTTCCCCATTGCTTGCAAAATACTGGTAAACAGCCTATCTATATAAAAAGAAGAGAGGAAGAACCTTTTAATGGGACAGATGGACTATCAAAAGTTACTTTGAAAAGTCACGCTGCAAATGGTTTAGTACAGAAAGTTCATACACAAAGGGAAGTCTGCAAATTAACTGCAAATTAGAATATTCTTATTATATTTGTGTACAACAAAAAATACGACATTTCACCCTTATTTTGAACATGGTTCTAAAAATTAATGAGGGCAATAGATGACAATAATCCTCAGTGTACTTAAAATTTTAGAAAATATTGACAACACTGGTTTTGTTGTCAATCTTATCAAAATAAGATTGTTTTGATAATATTAAGTTGTATAAACATCTAGTATGCAGCAGATTGAAGTTTTAAGGTTTGAGTCGCATGTTTAGCAACACCTGGAACTGGTGTTGTTACCCACACCTCTGCAGGTGTGTGAGGTGCAAGGCAGGTGAGACAGGGGCTTTTTAAACACCTGATTAAGAGCAAAAAATGTTGAATCCAACAGCAGCTGTACTGGAAACTGGCAGGAAAGCAGCAATGCCATTCCTGCTATGGGCTTGGTAGGAACAACATGAAACTGCCCTCTCTTCCTACACTGCAGACAAAGGCTGGCAAAGAACCTTTGGCTCAGCGTTGCAAATTAAGCCTGTTAACAAGTATGTATCTGAGCTTTTGTGGCTAATTAAATGGAAAAAGATTTCCTGGGGAAGCAAAGAGCACAGAAATGCAAATGGAACAAATGGACAAAAAAAGCTAATATGCTGTTTCCACAAACATCAAAGAGTTTCCTAAGTGACATTTTGTACACTATTGAGATTTTGTGCTGGTTATATCAGAGTTTTACTGCTGTTTTCTGCTCGGTTTTCGGTACAAATCTGAACCTAAGTTAGTATAGTAGTATAGGTAGTACACACTACCTTTAATGAAGAGCAGAAAGTTAACAGACCTAATTGTAGCCAACAAAGCTCAGCCATTTATCAGATCCCTGATAAAACAAGGACAAGTTTTTAACTAGTAGAAAAATCTTGGGCTTTTGTACAGAGCAAATTATTCCCAATTTGCTGTAAAGCTCATTCTTAGAAAAATACTGTTATTTTGTTTCGCCACTGGCACAATAATCCTGGTAATTTCCAATTTGAAGTCTTAATTTGGCAACTTCTGCTTTGTATCTGGAAGAAATAAATTTTTAAAGTGTGAGTGCCCATCCCTGACATTGTCCAAGACCAGGGTGAATGGGGCTTGGAGCAACCTAATCTAAAGAAAGGTGTCCCTCCCCATGGCAGTGGATCTTTAAGGCCCTTTCCAATCCAAAACATTCTGTGATTCTGTGAAAAGCTGATGACGTAATGTCATGCACCTTGTCTTTAAAGAGTAATTTTTTTTAATGGTTAAACAGTAAATAATGGAATTTTGAATCTCTGGCTTCAAAGTTCTGTTTAAAAGACACTGTGAGCTTTGAGAAGTTCTTTATCAGTTTGTGCCATATTTGATCTCCATCCTGTACACAGGGATTGGACTAAAGTATTTTGGCCTACAATGAATTCTGGGCACTACCTGCAGGCTAATAACCAGGTCTGACTGACAGTTCTTTAAATTAATGGCATTTTCACAACAGTAGTGAAGATGATCCAGCTTCAAAACAACATAAAAATTAGTTGGCAGAAAGTTCAGGCTGCTGTAGAGGCCCACAGGTGCCCCATAATGGCCAATATGGGCATCCTCGCTTCTGCTGGTGTTTGAGCTCACTCACCTCTTATTCTACAGACCATTCTGCAGCATTATTTTGGCCAAGATCTCTCTCTTTAGGGCTTTCCTTCCACAGCATCTTTTATTTACCATTTAATAAAGCCTTTCTAACATTTGACAACCAGGGGCCAGGGGGAACTTTGTTGCTGCCACCAAAATCTTCAGCAGGAGCTTCACCTTTGACACAAAAGTAGAGAAGAAAGAGCAGAGTGAGACCTTTCTCAGCTCAGCTGCCCGCCCCCAGCCGAGACAGGACAACAGCCCCATTACTGCTGACAGTGCAGGGCCTGCAGCACAGGGACAGCAGAGAGAGTTTAACCTCACCTCACTCTCTAGCACTGGCATTCAGTATCCCCCCTTTGATCTACATGGGAATTCTGCATGGAAAACGCCTCATCCCCAACCAACCCCAACACGAGCACCTCTCCAGTGCCCAATGAGATGGATCCCCCTCTGCAACCCCAGGTTCCACCCATGGTTTGCAAGGAATGCTTGTGTTGGATAAGCACGGTTTGACATTCCTCTTTCCCCCCAGCATGTGCCAGCCCATCCTGGTGGAGCGTTCACCATGCAGAGCCGAGCCCCTGCTTGAGTCATTTGCTAAATACTGCTCTACATAACCTCACCCTCATTAAACCCTACACTCCTAACTATCCTGGCTATCCTCTCAGCAGCCCTGGGAGGATGAATAGGACCCAACCAAACACAAATCTGAAAAATCCTAGCCTTTTCTTCCATCTCCCACCTAGGCTGAACAGCAATCATTATCATCTACAACCCTAAACTCACCCATCTCAACTTCTACCTGTACACTATAGTAACTGCAGCTGTTTTCCTCACCCTAAACACGGTCCAAGTCCTAAAGCTATCTACCCTAATAACTGCATGGACCAAAATTCCATCCCTGAACGCAATGCTACTCCTAACCCAACTCTATCTTGCAGGACTCCCTGCCCCTGACAGGATTCCTGCCCAAAGCTGCCGGGGTCTGATCACAAACACGGTAAGCAGCAAACTGGAGGAAACAGCAAACACCAGACAGTTCAGCCAGAAGTCAGGCATTTCTTCCAGCCCTCTGGACAGACAGGGAAGAACAGCTTGTACTGGCTTATTTTTTTATCTAGTTCATCACTTTTCCTAACTAATTCAGCCTTCAGAATTTTATAAGCAATTTAAGCTCTGCGAGGTCACTACTTCCTAAAGGGATTTTAATTTTTAAAATTTACAGATGGTTATTCAGTTCAAACCTGTGAGTTCATAAACAATATTTGAGCTACATGGTTTGGGGTTGTATTCTAATTGTAGCAAGATGAAAAAGGCCTGGCTTCCTTTATTTCCCATAGCTTCAAGCAGAATATTTTTCCTTTCAGCTATACATTTCAGCCTTTCTAAAAGCATCTGAAAGGTAAGAGAGCTAATATAAGAAAGATTTTCCTCCCACAACTAAAGTAGCAAATACTTCTACCTGCTGCAAGATGTTTGATATTACAGTTTACAGATATTTTGAAAATATAGCATCAGTCTCTCTGTTTTCCCTGACACCAGCAGGCACCTGGATTTGTGGGTTAATTGCAAGTGCTTTCAGTTAATGTCAGCGTGTAGGTGTGAGTGGGGATCAAGACCTTTAGCACCAGGAGAAGTTCACAGACAATCCTTATTCCAATTAAACTGCCCACCTCGCCCATCTTTGTAGCGTTTCAAAGAAATGCTGACCAGGAGACAAATGATCCAAGAATGCATTAAAACATGTATCTACATTTACTGCACTTTTTACTGGTTTATTATTTTTGCTGAACTTGTAATATCTTAATTAACTGGGAACACTCACAAAATTCTCCTTGGGTTCAATTTGCCCTAGTGGGAATGCCATTCCTCAGTTACTGCTCACCAGGGATGACATCCAACAAGCTGAAGCACCCCAAAAAGATCCAACCACGATAATTTATGAGCTTTAATGATAAACAATCTTTTGCTTGTACTTTTCCTGACCAACAGCACCCAAGTTCTTATATGTGACACCATTTGGTGTCCACTGAAATGCGTGATCCTTTTGCCAGCAGGCCTTGCAGGGCTATCTCCTGTTTGGCAATGGAGGCTGGTAACACAGAATTGAGTATTTTTCCTTGTGAAACATGCTCGTTTATGAGAATAACATCTCTAAACTCCACAAATGATGTATCTTCTTTAAGAGTACTTAAAATAGGGCTTTCCCCCAAATTATTTTCATTTACCCTGATTTGCCTTGATGTCATATTCAAAATGATCAATTCACTCTGATTTTCAGCAGTTATTCCAATCTCTCTCTCAAAAGCGCATCAAAAATTCCACTTTTTTTTCAATTTTTTTCTAACATTTCCAAACCAATGATCTCCACAGCTTGAACAAGGATTAGTGATGTAACCTATTTAATTTATCTTCTGGTACTTTTAAGAACTTGAGTTTTTCCTGAAAAAATTATCTGCTCGATAACTATGGCACTTTTTTTTTTTTTTCTAATGGGGATTTAATACTCTTTATTTTTAACTATATTTTCACATTTATTACTGCATATGTTAAAAATACATGCAGAGCAGGATCCTGTCAGCAGTTTTTGCAATGAGTCACCAGCTTCACAGCTGCTGTTCTGAAATAATATATTTAATCTCCAGTTTTTCCAGCTGTGTCCAAACAGACCACTGCTCCTGTGCTGAAATCCCTTCATTTTAATGGGTACTATGCACATATTCCTGTCAGGAGCAGACTGCAAAATTAAGTCTCAGTCTGGCTGCCTGTTGCACATGTCAGGCTCTCATGGAGCTGTAGAGGTGAAAATTGAGAGAAGGTGAAAAAATTACAGTTGACACCCTGGGCACAGTTACAGCACCTGCAAGTATGTGCAGAGTATGAAAAAATATATAATAAATTAATTTAATTTCAGGCCAATGATGTCTTCTGAAATAGAGAACAGAATCACAGAATCATAAAGTCACAGAACTGGGTTGGAAGGAACTTCAAAGACCACCTAGCTCCACTGCTCTGCCGTGGGCAGGGACACCTTCCACTAGACCAGGCTGCTTAGAGCTCCAGCCAGTCTGGCCTTGGACACTTCCAGGAATGGAGCAGTCACAGCTTCCTTGGGATACTTGTGCTAGGTCCTCACCACCATCACAGCAGAGAACTGTCACAGACGTATTTTCTGAAAAATCCTTTCCTTAGGATTTTTTCTCCTGAGAAGCTGAGAGGAACAAAATGTAAACAACGATTATCTGCTGCTGTGGGATGCAACAGGTGCATCTGTGATTGGTCTCATGTGGTTGCTTCTAATTAATGGCCAATCACAGTCCAGCTGTCCGGACTGTCTCAGTCAGTCACAAGCCTTTGTTATCATTCCTTCTCAATTCTTAGCCAGCCTTCTGATGAAATCCTTTCTTCTATTCTTTTAGTACAGTTTTAACATAGTATATATCATAAAATAATAAATCAGCCTTCTGAAACATGGAGTCAACATTCTCATCTCTTCCCTCATCCTAAGACTCCTGCGAACACCGTCACAGAGAACTTTTCCAGATATCTAATCTTGCTCTACTGTCCCTTTGAAGTCATTCTCCCTTGTTCTGTCTCCACAGCCTCCTGTCAAATGTCCATTTCCTCTTCAACCGAGAGCAAGGGGCTGTCCGGATCCCCTCTCCACCAAACTCCTTCCCTTGCCCTGCAGAGCAAGCTGCATGCACAGAGTCTGTTTCCTTCCTGCAGAGCATGAAATACACCCCACAGTAAAAGTCAATGAGGCTGTGCAGCTCAAGGCCAGTCCGGGGGGGGTTGTGATTGACGGAGGCAATCGGAGACGCTGATGGCAAAGGCTTGCACAGTCCACCAGGAATATTTACTCTGCATTTCATATCTGCCACACGAGCCTCAAAACCTGTTTGCTGAATGTCACTGTTTCACTCCATCAACACCCAACACAATGATCAAACTCTCTCCAGTGGGGATCTGGTGTTTGCTCTTGCTTTTCCTCTGCTGAGCAGCACGGGTTAATAAACTGGGAAACATCTCATGGCATCCTATCTATGAACAATAACAATCTCTTTGCTTTTCTGAATTTTGAGTTTCAAATTGGGCATGAAATTAAAAATCAGTACAGGAGGAGTGATGCTTCCATCCAGGTTTAAAAATTCTTTATTTCTCAGCTTCCTTCTAAGTCATCAGACTTCTTAGAAGCCATATAAAGGAGACTGTTTCAATAGTTGCAGTTTTAAAAACAGCACTCCCTTTTCATTTCTATGATTAAAAAGTTGAATATTTAGACTCCTCAGCAAAATAGAATTATCAAAATATCTTCTCTTTAGGAAGTTCTACTATACTAAGATTAAAAAGAAAGTAATTTAGAAGATTGGTTATTGCAAGTAATTTAGAAGATTGGTTATTGCTATTTTATTTACAGTTTCCCTTCTTATTTACAGTTTCCCTTCTTATTTACAGTAAGTGCTTAAGAGAAATCTGGAATCAAAAATCAGTTATTCTTGAATGTCCATTGAAAACAAGAATGATATGGTCAAGAGGGCTGGGTTTTATTCACCCTACCTCAGTGTCACTTCTTCACGTGTTGATTCAAAGTAATGTTATTAACAGCACATGTCTCCCTTGTGCTGTCAGTGCCATTTGTTTTCAGTTCAGGATTTGGTAGCTACAAGCACATGTTTGCTGCCCAACCCCAGCTCCAAACATGCTGGTGCCCATTCTGTATCTGAGTGCCAGGAGAATGTGTGTCCTTCACTGCCCATCAACAACTTTTTGCTTTGTGCTTTCTTGACCTAGAAGACTTCCTGTTAATAAGCATCTGCAGGCAGATAAATAGGAATATAATTGAATTTTCATAGAAAAAAACTTGATTTATCTCAGTGTGGCAAGCGTACACAGAGCACTTTGTGAATCTGGGCCAATTTGGGCAAAAAATGCTGGAGGCTTCAAGAGAAACTCCCTAGAGGATGCAGAACTGCTTCAAAGCAGGGATAGAAAAGCCCAGCACACAGCTTGGAGGCACTGGGCTCTCCTGCTCTGAGGAGATCAGGCCTGGGGCCACCAGAGTCCAGAACCAGCTGAACTGGCAGCAAATGAGAGAGATGAGCCCAGCACCTCTCCCTCCACACCCCTGCACACAGAGCTATTCCAGCACACTTCTCCCCAGCACACACACATGACCTGGAGACATCCACCATCTTAACAAAAGCAGGAGACAAAAGAAAAACAAGTGGCAAGTGCTCATAAGAGCAAAGGCTAGAACTAAGCCCTTTGGAGCCACTAATTATTCAAATAAAGCAATGATGCTTTCCTTTCCATTAACATTATCTTCCCCATCAATACCTTCTTAATGTTGGCTGTAAGAGCAAGTTCAAGGGCTCTGAAGTCTCAGTCCCCAGCTCCTCCCCTGCTCTGGTGCACAGACTTGGCAGGTTCCTGCACCTCAGGAACCCCCTGTGAACTGAGGCACTTCGTGGATGCCAAAAGCTCGCTGTGCCAGTACTGCTCCTGGGGAGAATCCTTGAAGAAAAAAGGTAAGGAAACCCCAGGAGCCGTGCTAATTGATTTTCCATATAAACAAATAAATCATTAAATAAGCAACTCAATGGCTTTACTCATATGAAGTTAATAGCTAACTGCTCAAAAGGAATTACACTTAAGTCCTGGTTAACTCTTAAATCTATATATGCTACTTATGCTAAAGACTTTAACATACCAGTAAGAAATAACCACAGCAATGAAAATATTTATTTCCTGTATTCATGTGAAACAAAAGCAAATGGAGCTATTTGTACTAACAAAGCTACATGTTTCAGAATAAGCAAAGCCAACTGTTTATATTTTAGGTTTGTTGAGGGAGGTATTTCAATAAAACACACTCTGCTTTTAAGTACACAACACATGAAAAAATGTATTAAATAAGTTAAAAGTTGTCTACCAAAAAGGAGCTGAATCTCAGTCTGAGCCAGGGCTGTCTAATGTCCATGAGATCTCTGGAGCACAGAGATATTCTGCATTTACTCCCCCAGGCAAACCTCCAGCACTGGGGAGTTTTCACCAAAGCATTGGCTCGATCAGCTCACTGCAAACACAGTCACACTAAAATGCTTTTCATCCTAACCCCTCCTTTCAGTCTTTCTCATCCCCACAATTTTCCAGACTCTCAATAATCATAATTCTAATTTTCTATTCTCTAAGCTTCCAAGACTCTCTTGGACAAACCACAAAATTCCAAGCTACTAACCCCTTTGCTGAGCACAGTGTTTTCCTACTAAATGCTGTTCTTCTCCAGTTCTTTGGCTTGCCTCCAGTTACCAATCTACAATTGCAATGCCACCTATCTCTGTTTGCAGTGGCCCTCTCTATGCCCCAAGAGTCCCTTCCTGCAGCTCCAGCTCCAGCTCTCATCACTTTGAGCCTCAGCATCCATGACCAACCTTTCCACATCACTTCCCCAGCAGTATTTTCTTTAACTCCAACGTTTTGTCTCTGCCAAGATCTAAGTAATGACTCCCTGGAACAAGCAACAGTTTTGCTCTTTGTTGTAGGATATGGCAGCCAATGTTGTATGTAATTTTGGGTGTCAGTCTTGTAACTCTTACCAACAATACAGGAGACGAACCACAGAAGCACAGCAGCTCACAAATACATACATACATACATATATATATATATATATATATACACACACACACACACACATATATATATATAATGCATATGTACTTTTAAGGGATAGCTACAACCTCCTGGTATCTGTTAGAGTTTCAAGCTCAGTCTGTGCAGCCACTGGGCAATAATGTGATGCCAGGGGGCTGGTACTGCTGATCTGAACTAAAACCTCACTCAAGTGAGGGCCAGTCCTCTCCTCAAACACTGGGAAAATCACATCTGTTCCACTTAAGAAGCAATAAAGAAACAAACAGAAGCAAAAATATGTGTATATTAATAATTCACATAAGTAACACTTGGCTGAGATCATGTTTCATCACCACTGAAATTCCAGCGTTCTATTGTTCCTGCACCGTCACAATTTGTAAGACCAACATATTTCAAAATTGCAAAAGGCAGGAATAAAAAATGAGGAGAAAAAGCAAAATGTTTCTTCATTCTAATATTAATAATGTTTCTAATAACTGTTTTCATTCTAAGTATCTTGAGATAGTAATTTTTATACAAAACTCATTAATTTTATGAATTTTAAATTAATGCAATAACTTCCAAATATCTATCTTTGCTAATTTCTACTGTATTATCAGTTCTTCATTACTTTTACGTATTTTTTCATTGACTGCAACAGCAACAGGCTAGGATTATAAATTTTTTAAATACTGGGTATTGGATTCTGAAGCATTAAAACCAAATGGAGAATCTTGGGAATGCTGATGAGATTGTTGCTTGGGCACTTCCTACAGATATTCTGTTCCAACAGTAAGCAGTGGGAGGATTCTTTTCAATCCAAGCAAGTCATTATGGTGGAGTAAGACACAAAATGTCTGTCTTCAAAAATCAATGTAAATTCCTGCAACTCCAAAAAGAAAAAATGGGAATGTGAAAACTCCAACTCTCTGGGGCTTAGGCTTGGTGCTCAAACATAATTCTGAGACTTACAGATGACCTAAAATAATGACAGTAGTCCAAAGCCATAAGGCAATGGTACAGAAGGTATTAAGAAATAAATTGCACCTGAGCCCTAGAGGACTCTGCTCTGCTGTGATTTTTTTTTTTTCCCAGGACTGGCTTGGCAGAGAGCACCAAGCATTCCCAGCCCAGAACAGCCCGGGATCCCAACAACCTGAGCTAGTGCTGCTCACAGAGGAGACCCCCAAGGGCACCTGGGTGCTGATCCCAGAGCACATCTGCTTATTGCAGGATTTCTCACAGGTTCACTGGCCTGCAGCAATTTTCACTGGACTCAATGCATTCTTCAAGACTCTTATTTAGTCAGAACGTGAATTCCTGGAATCTACTGAGGTTCACCCACCACTGCTCTCAGCACTTTTCAAGGATGATGCTCTAAAGGAATCACTCTTAATTTGACAGGTAGGGTCTTTCTTGTATTTTCTACTAAACACTGCTTTTCAGGCCTTCATGTTCCTGCCAAAGAAGTGTGGCATAAACCTTGAACAGACCTTTCACTTTTTCAGTCTTCAGTGCAAAAATGGAGGAAATACATATTTTCTATGTGGAAACTTGTATTACAGCACCAATACTAAAGCAAAAATGGTGATAATACATCAAGTTTAGTATGTCAACAATAAAATCCAAATCCTGTTCTCCTTTGAAATTCTGCAGTGCCTAATTGACTGGAATGGTAGAAGAGGAACCATGAAGAGAAGAATAAAAAATAGGGGTTTAAATTACAGTTCAATTTATTACAAATTCTGTTTTATTTAACAGTCTATAAACTCAGGCAAAAATTCTACAACTTTGGTTCTGTACATTTTTTAAAATTAATTTCTAGAAAGATTGTGTTACATAGAAATTCTAATGAATTATTTTTTGGTTGAGCTCCTCCTCTGTTACCTATCAGATTTTCTGATCATTAGGTATTTCTCATGCATGTCGGACCTTTCATTTTTAATGCTCAGAATGATCAAGGAGCCTGATGTTTTGTCATTTATTTTAAATTAAGATGACCCTGAAAACTAGCTCAGTCAGTCATTTCTGTACAGCAGTCCCTTATCATTAAAGCAGCAACATTTTCCCAACCTCCATAATTAACCTTTTTGTACAAGCGAAAGCAATAGCAATCTATCCTTTGAAAGCCCTTCTGGGTCTATTTAGCACACTTCTCTCACAACTGAACAGAAATAAGCCAGCAAAGATGAAAAAAAAAAAAAAAAACCGAAAACCAAACCCTGAACCACCCTGCTTAGAATAAAATTAGATACTTTGTTCTATATCAGTCATAAAAATATCACAAATCAGAATTAAAACCTCATTTAACTTCTTTTTTTTTTCCCCCAGGTCATAAATGTCCTGCTTTATTTTTCATCTCTACACATTCATGGGTTCCTGGTAAAATGTGTATTACTCAATTGCTTTCAGCATAAGATTATTTCCCCCTTTATGCAATTGTTTGCTTCTACTCCCTATTCAAAAATCAATTTTTATTGATCCAGTCAGTGGCACATTGTTTCCCACTGAAAAGGAGAACTATGTCGTGCTAATTCATACACAGAGGCAAGTTCCGTGGCTCTATGTGCCCTTCTTTTTCAGAAAGAATATCTTGGGTTTTTCTGTTTGAAACAGGGAGAGGAGCTGGCCATAAACACAGGCTTACTCCATGAAACTGGATGCAACACTAAAGGAAAAATTACAGCAGGACCACTTGGGCTCAGGTCGACAGGCCTTAGAGCAGAGGGCTGATTTACCCCAAGAGCTTGGATCTCCTGGAGAGAGGCAGGACAGTGGTGCTGGCAGAGGCTGATGCATCACTTTGGAACTCTTGGTTCCTGCAACTGCAGAGGTGTTCCAATGGAAATGTGGAGATTGACGCTGGGCAGCCCAGAGCACGGCCATGGGACACTCCAGCCTCGTTCCGCACACTGCAATCTTTCTCAAATTACAAGGATAATTTTCAGTTTTCCTCTTTGAAAACAAGCTACAAACACAGGAAATTATACCTACGACCTATATTTTAAAGTTAGTATTTGAAGACCTATCCATTTCTTTTGGTTTGGCTGTGAGCCTCTATTTCTGTTGCTGCAGGGAATGGAAATACCCAATGTATAAATTTGCCACAGTAGCAGAGATGAAACCTGTGTTTGCAGGAAGAAAAAGAATCAAGGTCTTGGCAGAAGGGTTTTTATTTGTTTGTTGTTTGCTGTTTTCATTTTTCTGGCAGCCACATGAATCAGTTGAAGAGTTTTGAACGCCAGAATAAATCTCAGCAGAGATACAGTGAGCAAAAGCAGGTGAAGTGAACAAAGCTGAAATTTAATCACATTTCTATTATAATCAAATATGCATTCACAGTTGTGTACAACATATTATACAAACATACAATGAGCTAAACTGTGATTTCAGCAGTGCAAATAGCAGAGAAAATGCATTGATCTCAAGAGAGTACTTGTGGCTTCTCACTGGTATAACAGAGAAGAATTCTGAACAACAAATGCTAATTACATACAATATCATATGGCAATCTGTGCAGCCATCACTGAAACTCAGCTCTGATCACCCTGCCAGGAGGCTCATTGGTCTGAAACTTTGCTGCAGGAAGAAATATATCCCTCGATTTTCATCAGGCAGCAAGTCAAACTTTGAGTCCCGTTAAAATAAAAACCATCAATAAACATGTAACAAAATATCTGCATTCTAGTTTGCCTTCCCAATTCAGTTTGTGGATAAAGTATGATTTTGTAACATAACGACGCACCAAAACCATGAAGAAAAATAGCCTGCAAATTTATTTTTCCATCCTCAGTTTTACATGATCTGCTGTTCTATTAGTAGAAGCATGCAATTAAAAGCTCATGTAATTAAATTAGCAACTGATTTATTTCTAAATTGTATTCCTCATTGTTAGAAAGCCAGCAACAAAACTCAGCTAACATATAGAGATATTACCCATAAGGAACAACACCCATAAGGACACCCATTAAAAATAACGTAAGAATAAGTGGGCCAGTGAAGGCGGGCAATACACCCAGTTTTTGGGATTTTTCCTTTATCTGAGCTGTAATATGCATTTATTCCCAGTTTATCAAGTGCTTAACAGGCAAAAACAGCCCAAAAGATTAGGACTGAACCAGCCATCTTTATCTCCTCAGTCCCCAACTTGGCTTTTAACACACTTAGTAGAGGCGAGTGCCTTGTTTCATTTTCATCAACTCTAACTGCAATCACGGTGCTTTCACTGATACATGAACTACTTTACAGCCCAATCCCTCTTACCTTCAGTAAGAAGAAGGGATGCCCTGGCCTGTGGAGACTCCTGCCAAGTCCTGTGGAAAGCCTCTCCCTGCCCCATGGGTGCACAGCTGGCACGTGGCTGAGCCCAGCAAACTTGGAAAACTGCTTTTTGAGCACACTGGACTGGAGCTTTGAGGTTTAATCAAAATCTGAAAATAAATTCTAATATTCAGATTTCCAGATGTTGTCCAAGACAAGTGAGGAAAACCATCCTACAAACATTTTGATTCAACATCTCCACTGACTCTGAATAGCAGAGTCTCAGAATCACCCCTAAGGCTGCTATGCAAAAGTGCCTCCTTCCCTAAATGCATTTTAACATCTTCCCAATGAACTCTTCCTCCAAATCATCTGCTTTGAACCCGAGGTTACAAGTAAACCATAGTACATGTGATAATTTGTTGCTCCTTGAGACCTTCCCTTTTTTCCTCATTTGAAAAATTGATCATCTAAATACCAAAGAAAGTTTGTATTAACGTAAATCTATTTCAGTTAAGCATTGGCTTGGACAGCGAATTATTAAATCCTGACAAAAAGAATATTTATGAGATACAGAAGAGCCTTTTGACATAGAGAAATCAATATTATTTTTTCTTCAGAATTCTCGGAATCATCAAAAAGATAATATTTATAGAGAAAAAAATCCTAAGGCAATGACAAGCATGGTATTGTATATTTCTAAAGTCAGTGCAATAAAATAAACAAGAGAAGAAATTAACTCTAATGAAAGAGCCAATAATATGTCACAAGGAACATGTTATTTTATATGCTAGGGAAAAAAGGAAGAGTTCACATGGTTCAGGAGGAGATGATGGTACAGGCACACAGAGTCACACCCACAAACTCAGCTTCAAAAAACACATTGTCATGGGGCACACAAAGCTGCTCTTATGGGATTTGGACCACCGTGTTTTGGCACTAGATATCAGCACAAATCCCTACTTGGATGGTTAAGATATGTGCAAAATGGCCTGAAATCTCTCTCATTGATAGCAAAACCTCCCAAAAAACCCATTACCTCATGGACAGACACGTGCTGAGGTCCCGTCGTGCACCAGACCGGGGACAGCCGCCTGCTGGTCCTGTGCCCCTCCACAGCCTGGGAAGATGGATGTCTCCAGGGATTACTTGATTTTCTAGGATGTCTTACACACAAAAATGCACCCCAAGATTTGAGCACTTGCCCTTCCTTGTACTCCAAATGAACCCTTGCAATTTTTGAAAAACCCAGCCAAGCTCATCTTCCCATATTTTAGCTACCACAAGCTCTGAAACAGGAACAGTATTACTTTCCTCATAGTTATTTTTAAAGGTTAATTAATGTTCATACAACATCCTTCGACGACTAAATTCCATTATTATGGATTTGCTCATAGATCAGTGCACAAGACAGCAGATTGGCATTTTTTGCTCCAAACTGATGCACTACAGGAGTCACAGAGTATTGATGGTCATGGCTGAGGTGCTGTAGAAGACGATGTTGAGAACTGCATATATTACCTTGCTAAAGTAAAGCTGACCCTTGCCAGCTCTATTGATCCTCCATTAAATTCACCCCTTAAAAATCAGAGGTGAAAAAACCACCTAGTTTCCTCACTTCTAATTCATTTTGCTCTTATTTCCTTTTGCCTAATATATAGTTTAATGATTTTAAAAGGTACCAGGTACCCAGATTATGGCCATTTTTCAAACGTATTGATTTACACTCAGGTGAAAATTTACATCCAACTTCTCTTTGGGAGATTTGGGCTTCTGTGAAATGCAGGACCATTCCCAAAATGGAAAGGGCAGAATACTCACCTACCAGGAAAGGAAACAGCCCTTTTGGGAAATGACAAGATAAATATTAGATCAGGCAGCCTGTGGCATTTGTAGTGTTTGAACTTGAAGGAAGAGAAAATTAATTTCTCCTCTTTTCACATGCCAGAGTGACTGACGACACCTTGACTTTATTCCTAGATTTACCATTCACCTTATTTCTAACCAGGGATAAATAAGGAAAAAGAAACAAAATGAGAAAAATACCACATGTTTCTAGAACTTACAAAAGTAAAAAATCAAATCACCCTTAAACATGTATTAAAATTAGTTGCAATGCTTATTATTTAAAGAAAAACTCTTGGAGATCTTCCAGTGACAGGCAGTAAATACCAGAGAACATTATTATTTTTACAGTATTTGAGTGCATTCATCTGCCACTGCCTTTCCTTCTAGCCAAGAAAAGCTCAGAGGAGCTCAGCTGACCTAAGTGTTCTGAATTTTCCTCTCATGCTCTGTGGTTCTGTTCAGGTCCATTATGTAATTGAAATGCTAGTTTTCATTGTTCAAACAAAACTGTACTTTTGAGATGCTGCTGATAGGGGATTATTTTAATTTCATTTTGTGGTAGTTTGAATTCTGGTCAATCTTTTGTGTCCTTTCTGTTCGGTGCCAGCTGCTTTGTACCTCAGCTGGCAGTGAGTTTTACATTCCAGGGTTATGGGAATGGACTGTAGGAAAAAGCTCACCGTCCTTTTGTACTGCGAAGGGAACAGCATTGCAACTGAGACCAAAAGAGCACACTTTAAAGACAAGTATCAGTTGATAGTGTAGCAGAAGATCCAATTTTTTTTTAGACATGGACAAACCAAGCCCCTGGGAACGTGTAGTACTTTGCATAAGAGGGCAGTAAATAATTTGGCACAGATTTATTTTAACCTAATGCAATACTATTAATATAAAAAATATTGCCACTGCATTCATCAAGACTGATGAAGTAACAGAAGTATACATGGTCTAAAAGCCATTCTAAAAAGAATTAATTTATAAAATTAAGAATAAAAGATAAGGAAACACTCCAAATAGATTCCTTTTAACTTGATGTGGAGCTGAATGAAGAACAGCACCACGACATTGCACCTGTAAGGGGTGTCAGAGGAAAGAAGGGTTGTTGGGTTTTTTTAGCTCTCTCTTTGGAAAAGATGGACTTTGTATCACACAGGCAAAGGTTTACTGTCACCCTATTGCTTGTAATTTTTAATATGCTCAGAGTGTCACCAACTTCAAAAGTGTCATTCTGGACATGACAATAAAAAGCCACGTTAGGTACCTACCCCGACAGCCCCCCAGGGCAGCAGCAGAGTCCTCCTCATTCAGTTCTTGGACCTTCCTAAGGGGTGCAGCTGCCCTGTGCCCCTCTGGGCCTTTAAAAACCTTCCCCCGGAGATCACTCACTGCTGCTATGTTCTAAACTGTTTTCAAACTCCAGCCATCATTCTCTGAATCAAAAACCCATACATACAGAAGAGGTCCGTGGAGAGAACAGTCTGTGACATCTTGACCTTCTGACTTCTTCTTCAAAGAGAGACTTGGATAATGGCAAAAACTCCAAAATAAGCATTTGATTGATAATATCATGAAAGCCAAGTTTATGTTCTTTAAACACTTTGCTGGAGCCACAAAACAATCCCTTTTGCCTCCTTTGAGAGAATTTCATACAATACCCTGAAAAATTCTGATTTATCATAAATGTATGCAAAAAGGGGAAAAAACCCCATAAACACAATTTTGTGATGTGTGATTTTGAGACTATGATTAAACACTAAGATGTATCATCTGGAGTTTGTAAAATGCTGCCTTTCATACATCACTGCTCTTACTCTTTAGATGTCAATACTTTCAAACATTATTCACACAAAGCTTGACAGTGAAGCAAACACAGGTCAGAGGAAGAAGCAGAAGGGGATCTGTGGCACTGGCAAATTCAAAGATGTTCCATGTTATCTGAACAAGCTGTGACCCCTTTCCCTGCCCACTGTCCCATGGGTGAGAGGACAATCAGCTTCCTTGGAAAGATCATTTTGATCTGTTTACCAATCTCCTCCAAATGCATGAGGGTTTAAAAAAGTACTGTTTAGAAATCTTCTTTTCTCATCTGATTTGTTTTGCCTTTAGCCACTCTTGGTTTGGTAATGGGGTTTAACCACAGTGACCTCCAAACTCCATAGACAGGGAACAGCATTGGGATGTTGAGATGTTTTTATTGTCAAGCATGCTCTAGATGAAGCAAATGCCTTAAAGAATAAAACCCCACCATTCCCCCACACAGGATAAATTAGAGCTGTCTTATTTAGGCTAAAAGCAAACTGCAGAGGTGAAAGGAGAAATTTGTGCCACTGTTTTTTCTTTGCTTTGTTTGCTTTAGTTTGCATTAGAAATTGTGCCTCTCCAGCACAGACTGTGGCTGGCAGGGTGGAGATCTGCACACTGCAGATACAGAAGCCTCCCAGATGTTCAGAGGGTGCAGCCACTCTTGGCAATCCCCCAGCAACCCTTCTCGCATCCATCCCATACTGAACAATAGCTGAGATTTCACAGTGCAGGCACTTGAAAAAAGGGCATCTTTCTTGAAAGGCTGTCTAAAAATGGTGAGAAAAAATGTTTTTCTGTTCTCCCATGAAATGCATCCTTTCCATGGTGATTAACATAACGAGTCCTCTGCTCATGGGGAGCAGAGCTGGTCTGAGGGCACCAGCCTGTGATCATTTCTATTTCAGGAATCTGAAGACGAGTGCATACATGAAAAACTTTACTGAAGCTGTGAACTCTGAAGCTATCAGGGAAAGAAGCACTCAGTTTGCATCAGTGCAACCCTGCAGCTTCCTTGAGCTACCCTAATTTACACACTGGAAATTGGAGGAAGAAGCAGAATTCACTCTGTGGAAGTTTAAGAGTATATGAGATTTATTCTAGCCCAGCACAAAACAGCACAGGGGAAACTCTGCACCCTCTGCTCCTGCTTTTTAGACTAAATCAGAGTTTGCATGTTTATTCAAGGACTGGGAATAACAGTTAAATCAGAACTTTAATTTAGATTAATCCCACACAAGGCAATGGCCCTAAAGCAATCTCTTATGCCGGTCACAAAGAACTGACAGATGTTGTACCCAAATGTGACCCCCGCTGTTAAATATGATCATCACATTTCTATATGCAATTTTGTCATTCGTATGCTAATAGGCAGATGTACACATGGTGTGTCTGTTTTGATGGTAAAACAACAAACATTCCCATTATGGGGGAAAAAAAATCCTATATTCATACAAAGCAGCCTGTAGCACTGAGCCACTCACTCTTCTTCAGGAATGTTTTTAAAGGACTGGCATAATGATAATGAAAAAGGAAATAAAAATATTCTTCATTTACTCCACAAGCCTGCAGATGTGGCAGCTTCTGATCTTCTTTCTAGTTACAACACATCACACAAATCTTCTTTCTTTAGCTGTTTTATTGCAATTCTGAGTACAGTTGCCACACCACAGGATCCCATTTTCTCCCATTCCCCTCCGAATGCTGATGGCAAGGCTGTATTTTATAAACACTTCCCAATTATTTCCCTTGGGCTGGATGAGACACACACCAGTGAGCACTTAAAAGTTCAGCACTTCCTCCAAGATCTGCAGCAAGCGCCTACATGAAAGCTCTCTCTGCAGGGCACAGGGTATTTGAAACATAGATTTCCTCGGCTCCCTGCAGGATCTCACAAATACATCTGACCAAGGAGCTCAGCTCTCCACAAACTGACAAGGTTTACATGTGCCTGTGAGATCCCCCAATGCCCCAGCTCTGGTGGCAGGTCACAAAAGGAAGAAACGCCCAACCACCTAATGACAACCCTGGAATTTGTGTGCCTAAAGGCTCTGTATCCCTGGAATATTTTAATAACATCATCATCCGGTGCAATGACTAGTAACATCATGTAATGCTTAAATAGTCATTTCAATCTGCATGACCCCATGTGTTCACACCAGGCAAGGAAAGCACACCCCACACAGGTATTTCAGCTGTGCCACACCAGATCCTTTCCTGGATCTGCAAAAACACTGCATATCAGAGAGAAAAAAAATGCTGACACCAGTCTCAATTTGCACCACTAATTTACATTCTGGTTTTGCAAGGTGATTTGAGGAGGCAAAATTAAGTATTTTAAGAAGTCATACTGTGAAAGTTAAGTTGGTGAAATCCATTTCTTTGTTTCACAACTCAAATACTTCAAGAGCAGCCACAGACACACCTCAGAGCTCAGTGTTCTTGATGCTCCATTCAGACATCTCTGATTAACTGAAGTAAGTGCTGAAACCCATATATCAATACACGAAAATGTCTGGGAATGTAAGAAAATATTTACAAACACCCAGTCCTGTACTCCCACTGTTCTGAAAGGTAACATACATCTTGCAAAAATAAGTGATCTGTAACAAAAGAATTTTTTTTATTTTTAAAAACAAATCTTTGAAAAATACCACCAGATTGTAATGTGCATCCTTATCTCCAGAAAATCATATACCAGATGAAAAAGGGTGTGTAAAGTGGACATCTCTGTTAAAGTGCCTGAGCTTGCTACAACAAAGAGATCAATGGTATCACTAAATCCCATTCTGGGACTCAATCTTTTGGGCTTTCAAATTATCCTGGAGCATTCAGTAGCCAGAGTTCAGAGCTCGCCTTTGATTCTTGCAGAAATAAGCAGTGATTGTACATTCAGAACAAGTACAGCATATGCACAAATTTATCTTCATTATCAGTCTCTTTTCAATGACTACAACAGTTAAAACATGCCAGATTTTGGGCTTATTTATGATACTCATGAGAGTGCAGATATGCAACTAAATATTCACATCTGCATCACTGAGACATCGCTAACTGCATTTCTTCAATTGTAAAATGGGAATAATAATGCTTAGCAGTCCACATTGCTCATTTAATGAAAGAATTAACCAGAGACAATTTATGTTCCAATTTAGATACTCCTTATAACTACAGCAGAAATAAGAGGCATAAGTCATGGCACGGTATCTCCGAGGTGATTAAGTGGCACTGGCATCTGCTGAGGCACAGTGCCACAACAGAGGGGTTCATGATGCCTGGAGAGGCTCTCTGGAACAGGGGCTAGACAGAGTTAAAGGAATAAAGTAGGGATTTCATAAAAGGCTTTCAAAGGATACACCTTGGGCAGTACAAGAGCCCGGCCGTGGCTCTACCCCAGATGGACCCAAGATGGACACAAAATGGTCACAAGTTTTTACACTTTTGTTACAAGTTTTGAAATATTGGGGTCAATTGTTCAATTACAGCTTCGGGTTATGAAGTCCCATCCTCCCAGTTTGCTCTCCTCAATTCGCTGGTGTTTACACTTTTTGGGCCTGAATGTGCAATGGTGTCCTTGGTTCTCAGGCTGGAAAAAGTTTTGTGTATCTAAGCTGTGAAGAGAACTTACTAACGCTTTATATGAAGTTTAGAGTTACACACTAAGACAGTACAGAATCTGAAAAATATGAAAGCTAAAACTTAAGGCATCACTCAGGTTGCGACTTTGAATCTGAGAAGAAAAAAGAAAAAAAAAAGCAAGGCCACTTGAGTTAGCACAGAAGCTTTTTCATCTTCGTGAACACTTCAATGTGTTAAAACAGCAGAAGCTAAAATTATTGACTGGTTGACCTTTATGCAGATTAGAAAGTTTCATGCAGACTCAACTCATTAGGCTACAAAGCTCAGCCAGAACAAGTTATTGGACACTGGAATGTTTCACATTAATCAAAAAGTTAACTGTAATCAATTATATTTCTAAAAGTCTTCAGGGAGTCACACAGCTCTACAGAGCTGTGGCTGCCCCATCACTGGAAGTGTCCAAGGCCATGTTTGAAGGGGTTCAGAGCAACCTGCCATAGTGGGAGGTGTCCCCATCCACAGAAGGGATTGGAACTAAAGCATCTTTAAGGTCCCTTCCAACCCAAACCATTCTATGGTTCTATGAAATGTGGCTTTTGTCTTGAGATACTTTGGTATGTTTTAATTATTAGTTTGGCAATGAGAGGAGAGTCAGCAGCAGGAGAGGCTGCAGAGCCCTGGAGGGCACCACACAAGGAGCATTAGAGAACACTGACCCTCATGGCAACCTATGGAAACACAGCATTTCCTGGATAAAGGTCACTGCTCAGTGTCACCTCAGCTTTGGCTTCCAAAATCTCTTGGGAACACATTAAAGGATGTGTCCATGCACATTTTCTTTATCCTAGCCATCAGCAAAGCACTGCTTCTGATTCTTTGTGAGCCATTTACAGCTACAAATGCTCACACAAGAGTTTAGGGATATTCCAGGATCCATTAGCACAATACCCTTGTTACGATCCTCAAATACTAAAGCTCAAAAATGGCTTTTTTCAATTGTAAGGTCAGGACAAACATGCAATCGAATTTCTAAATCTGTCATGCACAGGAGCTACACATCTGTGTTCCTATGGAAACTGCTTTGGTTATGCTTGGGGTTGACATTTATTCATTTTTCTATTGTTTAACCAGTTCTTAAAACTCACCTGTTCATCCAAAATTTTCAACTTCAGAAGATAATCTCAGTTCTGGGAACAATTTCCTTGAAGCAGACAATAAAAAAAGGCTTTTCATTCATGAATATGGAATACACAGTGGCTTGGTTGGGATCAGTGTTTGTCTAAATCAGAGAAGAAACAGAATGTCTAAAGTTGGCGATTTATTACATCTTGCCTGAGCCAGTCTTGTCCTCACACTTCTCATCTGCATCTTCAAAAGGGATGTTGTGCTACTTCGGCCATTAATTTACACAGCCTTTACTTCTCCTATTTTTATTGCAAGTTGACTGCTCAGCCAGGATTTTTCCCCCTGATGTACCCATCTTGTCTGATTTTTCCTTGCTACATTTACAGAAAAGTCTGTAGACATGTTATGCTTCGCAAAGCTTTTTCATACGTGCAGGAATTCATATTAGTGTAGCTTGAGAAGACTGAACAAATAGCTAAATCCAGAAACTGACCCAAAGTCAATCCAGAAACTGTCAAAACTCAAAAACTGAAATTCTTTATTCTTCTAGGTAAACATACCAATTTAATGATAAGTGGCATTCTTCTGAACTTCCATACTATGCAAAAGGAAATGAAAACTGTTTGTAGGAGATTACAGGTCCAAATGAGGAAACAGTCATTTCAATGGGTGCAGGAAGGCCATAATTCATTAAACAGCACAATTTTCCACCATTATTTTTGATTATCGGAGAAGTACTTCTGATATTTGGATTACCAAGAAGTATTCATTAAATATTTTAATATTTTCCAATGACTACTATAGTAACATATTAAATATGCATGTCTACATAAGGAAACAACCACTTTGAAACAGATAAATTCACTAATTAGACATTAGTTACGAAATAAATGACTTTCCAACCTTTTAACTTAAAATAAGAAGAAAGCAAGAAGTCAAAACAAGGTTGCTGTTACTCCAGACTATAAATACTATATACTACCTGCAGAACTATTCCAGAAGAACATAAAGCTGGTATTTCTTAACTTCTACAGGCTTTCAGAGAAATTTATTAAAATTTGCCCCTCTCATTAGCATTCTTGTTCTGGAAGGAGTGATATAATTTACAAACATTTTCCTACATTCCTGTCCCATCCCAGAGAAGCTTCTCCTTCTCCAAAACATTGCAGTCCTTAAGCAGCCCCTGCAACTAAGCAGAATTGCCACCCATCATCTTATGGGTATCTTATTTCTTGACCCTGCCAAGCACTGTTTAGGAACTGTTTGCTTTTATTCTCCAATTTCTCTTTTTATTTCCCCCCACATTAACCCTCAAGTTAATTACTACTTCTGGTCCAACGAAAAAGCTGGAGACACCCTTTAATTTTTGTGGTCCAAGTGCAGCAGGATAAACATTGCTATACAACATTTAATACAGACCCAAGTACACCACGTACTCTGCATCACATTCGGAGCATTGACAAGTGAAATTCAAGGCTCCCTGTGCCTGAGGGTCAACACCACTTCTGACAAGCCTAGGTTGAAGCTACATTGCTGAAGCTGAACTTTTTCTGGCAGTCTTTTTCTTCTTTTCCAGCTGTTTTTGTGTTGGCAAGGCTCAGTGGCTTTTGTAACAATTCCTGCAAGGATCAATGTCACTGCTCAAAGAAAAACCTGTCTTTCTCCACTTTATCAAGCCACTCATCATCCACCTTAACCAGCTTTGCAACCCAAAGCTGGGTTGCTGTGAAAACCCACCTCTGAGGCTGACATTATGATGCCATCACTGTATTAGCAGCTACCCTATGTGTCTTGTAGCAATAACTGCACTGGTTAGAAACACTTTCACAGGCAAAACAGCTTTTCTAAAGAAAAGCCTTTTGTATTCTGAAAATTCCCTTTGCAAATTTACATTGTGGCTCTTTCTTGAACTTTTGATATTTTGTGCTATGAACAATAATGGCTTGCTCAGACACCATAGCTTTCACAAATCTTTTTTCAAATAGACCATGATGTAGGCTAACTGTATATATGTGTATATCTGGCCTCAACTATGGAACTGTCTCTTCAAGGAGCTCATTATTTTGGTGCAATTTTAGTCAAGTTTTTAAGCCTTCTTTCATAGCTCTTGCATTTTGCAGTGGCTGACTGATGTACCTTTTAATTTTTTAAAATGCATAATAGGGGAGGTGATTCAAAATCTTCCAAGACTATAATACTACTTGGAACCTCCTGTCTTCCCCCTGTAAGTTGGGACAGACCTTCAAAGGTCCTGGTCCAAACCCCTTGCTCAAAGCAGAATTAAATTCAGAGTTAAATCTGTTTGCTCTGGAGCAGGACAGGTTTACTGCTGGATATTGCTGGACAAGGATGGAAATATCACAGCTCCTCTAGGCAGCAGTACTACCCCTGAAGAGTCTGTCATGGTGATTTTTTTTTTTTCTAGCTGGAATTTCCCTTGCTGCAAGTCACGACCACTTCCTAATGTCACCAAAACCAGAGAAAGTCTCCTCCCAAACACAGGTGGAAACACTGTTCCTCTCTATCCAGCTCCTCACTGCCCAGGGGCAGCATTCAAACCACTGAACTTCATGTTTCATTTACACATACACATTACATACTGGGGAAGCGATCAACAGTTTTATTGTCTTTTGTAGGTGTTTTTGGGGTTTTGTTTGCTTGTTTTTATGAGACCAGGCACAGGTTACCAGCCACCATGATGATAATGCTGTGAGACAAACCATCTCCACTCTTCTGCTATCTTTGAGGCAGACTGGGAAACCCCTTAGTTCAATTATCCTTTATCTTTTTTAATGAGCTTTTTACTAATTATTACGCTGATGATTCAGAACTTTCAAGATAATTTGAGGAGTGTTGACAAGCAGTGGTGGAGTGACTGTTATTACTGCCAACATAAAGCAAGAACAGACTCTGCAAGATTTCTAGGCCACAGAGCCAGCAGCTGGTTCCACAAGACAGCAGAATTTTGTCATCAAACACCAAAACATCATCTGACAAGGCAGGTACCCTTTGAGACAGGACAACAGACAGACAGCCTAAGTCTACTGGTCTGGAAAAAGTAAGAACCTGGACCAAGATTTTAAAAACCAGAACCCCCCCACCCCACCATAAACCCAAATAATGCACAACACTTGTCTGACTTTGCAAGAAGTGCAGAGAACTTTGCAATATTGATCACTAATCTAATCACTTATTCTGGTACCTATACATAAACTTATATGCTATGCCTTAGAGTAGATTTCCAAAAATTCATGTTCCATATCAAGTGATCCAGATTACTTGTAGGAAAAGTCAGCTGGCTTGGGGTGTAAAAACAGAGCTGTGATGTCTAGGGGGAGAAAAGAGAAGAAGAAAAACGTTGACATGTAAAACTTTATGGGTTGTACTGTAGAAGAGCGGAGGGGTAACTCTGTAAATAACATAAAAGATAACAATGGCTCTGAAATCCATTTGACAGGAAAACAGAAGCACAAACACATTAAAAATATGTGTTGATATGCTCAAAGCAACATAACAACTTTCCAGAGTAACATACATATGGATATGTGTTTCCTTAGGATTTAAAATTAACTACTTGATAGATTGAGGGGAATAACAATCTGTCATAAAGAGATCTTTTAAACAAGGCACATATGCACTGTAATAATTTAATTGTACATTGCTGTATTTTAGAAACACATCTGACCTTCTGCACACTAAGAATTTATTGATTTTCAATAATTCTTAATGCTCAGCAGGATCCTTAATTCTCAGAGCAAGCCAACACCAAGTTTGTAAATATGTCTCTTAAATTATAACTGCCTTAACAAAAGGTGTCTTAGCTCTTTCTTAGCAAATTTATCTTTTGAAAATTTAGCAAAGTTATGTGTGCATCTGTCAATGTTGTGCTCCATCCTTGTGGTTACAGGAATTTTATGAAATTGCAATTTTATGAAAATTGCAGCCAGGCAGCCACCCAGTTTCTTTTCTAGGAATGAAGGCAGAGGGTGGAGTTGCATGCAACAGAGGGGCTGGAACTGTGGAGCTGGCAGTTGGCATGGCTGAGGGCGTCTGGGTAAGGATTAATCTCAGGTACAGGAACAGAGGGAACCAGCCAGGGACGATGCCCTCCTTGATTTGCTGCCTGTGAGCAGAGAGGGCCTCATGAGTGAAGTGTGGTTGGTGACCATTGTGGCCTCAGCAATCACGAAAGAATTGAGTTTAAAGCATGGTGACAGGAAGGAAAGCACAAACGAAACTTGGGCAGGAGGAGAGCAGATTTCAAGCTGCTCAGGGTGTGAGTAAAAGCCCCTAGGAAAAACACTTCTGCTGGGGTCCATCAGCCTTCTAGCAACACCTCCCAACAGCAGAGGCAATTCCAAAATGCCAGAAGACAAGCAGACAAGGCAGGATTTAAATCCTCCAGCTGGCTTGGCTGACCAGGGATGACCTTCTGCAGCTAAGGCAAAAAAAAGAGAAGGCCAGAACCAATGGAAGCAAGGTCAGGCGACATGAGAGAAATGAGATGGTGCTCACCAGTGTAGAGAGAAAGTTTGTGTGCCCAGAGCTCAATTATAGTTGAAGCTGGCCAGAGCTGTGGGGAACAATGAGATTATTTAAATGCATTGATAGCAAAAGGCAGTGTAGAAATAACATTGACTGCAGGAATGGTAAACTCCCAGTCAACCCTGAACTTGTGTGGGACCTGCTGCTCCAGCTGGATCCCTCTATGTCTATGGGGGGAGATGTCCTTCAGCTGAGAACACATAAAGAGCTGGCTGATCACGGCAAGGCCTCTCTCAATGATTTTTGAACAGTCTTGGGAATGTGGAGAGGTCCCTATTGAACTGGCAAACGTTTTCCCAATTTTCAAGAAGGATGACCCTGGAAATTACAGGTCCTTCAGTCTCACTTCAGTGCTCAGTAAAGGGGCCCTGCAGAGAGGCCTGGACAAATTAGAGGGCTGGCAAACAGCAGCTCTACAACACAGATCAACAAAGACACCACCGAGTCCTGGGGGCGGTTTTGGGCATTACAAACACAATAAAGAAATTAAGCCATTAGAGAGTGTCCAAAGGAGAGCTGCAAAGATGGTCATGGCTCCAAGGCTGCCAGAGCTCAAGTATTTGGACAGTTCTCTCAGGCACATGCTGTCATTTTTGGAGTTGTCCCATGATAGACCAAGAAGAGCAGGACTTTGATGATCCTTAGGGTCCCTTCCAACAAAGAACATTCTATGATTCTATTCTACAATTCTAAACTGTTTTCCTTATATCATTTTAGGATCAAGAAGTGGCTTAAACACACAGGTCATTCATAATGAAGCAGTGATGGAGTCAAAAAATTAAATAAAATCAGCACCAGGCACAGTTTCTTGATTTCTACCGAAATACTCCTCAGTTCTCAGGCTGGGCATCCCATTGCAATGCACATGGCAAAGGAAAAATGACATCTCAAAAAATTCTCCTTTTTGTCCTTGACAGAAATGATGGGATTACAGGGGATGCACATCAGCAGAATCAGCTCTTGCTTTCAAGTTCAAGGGTTTATGATGACTGGGAAGAGGTTTCTTAAAGATCAAGATGTCAAAATACTCCCTTTGCTTTTCTTATTTTGCTTATACTGTTCCTTTGATTGCTTTTGTCAAACTATTGTTTGTCTTCCCTTTGGTTTGATTCACCTCCCATCATGAATCCCCTTGTATTTCAGTCTTCTAAAGAAAGCATTTTGCACCAGAGGGAACATCTCTTCAGAAAAATTTTGTTGGATTTAAAGCCTGCCTATTTTGATTTTTGAATAACACTCAGAACTTGCTTTACACATTCTCTTTGAACAGTTACATTGTTTTGTTCATTTTACTTCTTATTTTCATTTTAATCTCCAGGTATTTAAAGGTACCTAGAAGTCTTTTTCTGTAATTATGCATTCAGAGTGGTGAGCAAACACTCCATGGTGAACAATCACAGTCCATTTTCCCAACCAAAATGAAAAGAAATGCCAGGACTGGGTTGAAAGCCAAAGGACAGGTACATGCTTTAACATATAATTTCCCAGTGGACCACAGCACACGCTGCTGTCTCATCAGTAAACACAGCCTGGAAGACACTTTTCCTTCATTAGTAAAATACCACATTATTCCACCAATTAAAAATATTGCCATGCACTTCTTTTTTTAAACACTATTTATCTACTGGATGAAGCATGAATATTCTGGCACTGAAAAAATATAATTCTCAAAAAATTGTAACAACACTACTGATTTTTTTTTCCTCTTTCTTGCTTTAACAGCAGCATAAATTATTCTTCAGCAAATAACATCAATTAGCAACAGAAGAAAGATGTGCTTCTATAAAAGGACATTATCTCCCCTTGGCTAATATGACCTTTTTAAAACCAAGGTAAAACTTTTAATTAAAATCTGAGTTGCTCCTAGGACTCCTTAAAACTAGGAATTTTTCATTTAATTGAGATAATTATGAAGTACCAAACATGCCAGATTGAAAAGTAGTTTATACATATTGCATATTGATTCATATAGGCTACATAAATTTGTATAACAAGCAGATTGATGTAACCATATTTTATTTAAAAAGTGAGACATTAAATCTATGTCCATTTGCTTTGCTGCATATTGGTTTATGAATAAAATATGTTGTTGCATGGTTGTTTTATTTGCCTGTATATAAAACAGGGGTTCATTTATGACAAATTGATTAATGCATATAATAAGTTGACTTGCAGTTGCAGAATATTAAATGTGGCAGGATTGCTTTTGGTTTTGTAAGTCATTAATTTTTTGATAGCCATACTAGTAGGATTTAAAACACATAAAAGTCTATTTGCCTTTCTTTAACTCCAAGTAACAACCATTAGGGTTGATAGGACTTCTGTATGCAGCTGGAGTCTGAAAAAATATCCTCAGATTTATATGAATTAAAGGGAGAATAAACAGAATCAGAATCTTACATGAGATTTTGGGGTAGTTTGACAGCCAAATGTGGAAAAAATATTCAAGTTCATAAGACAGATATACACACATTTGATAACATTTCCAGAACAGGGAAGTGTTGTACATCTTATGTAGGTATTCCATCATAGCATTAGGCACAAATGTTGTGGTTGGCCTAATTATGCAGACAGTTTAAGCAGACTTTGAATCTCATGTCATTCTCCTCGAGCTCAGGGCACAGAGTGATCAGGGGGAAGAGTATTTGGCAGGAGGAAGGGAACAAGAGAAGGCTTCTCCTCCCTCCCACACATGGTCAAACAGCAGAGAGCACAGCTGTCTGCAGCCACCTCGCAGGTACAGCTGACTACAGAAATATTGGCTTTGTAAGGCATTTGCACCCCAGCCTGCTTGCTCCATCTGGGGTAGAGCAGCTCATGTCCAGTGTGGAAAAGAACAACACAAAGAACACAAATAATGTGTTTAATTGATGAACCCAGGAGCAGAGTGCCAGGCATGGGGCTCTGCCCAGCCAGTGAGGCAATTTCAGCGCTGGCAATGGAGCTGAGGTCCATCAGAGCTCCATCTGCTGACACCAACAGCAAACTCAGCCAAAGCTCATCCAGATCCATCACATCCATGATTTCCACAGATCTTTCAATTCTGTCAAAACTCTGAGCTAGTGACAAATCAGACAAGGGAGAAAGACCAAGTTTTTCAATGGGAGATGACCAGAACAGAATTAAAAGGAGGCAAGGGAAAATGGGGAAGAGGCACTCCCTAAAAAACAAGTGAACATTTTCTCTTTGACGGCCTTGTCCGTGGATTTTAACATGGGAAGAGAAAGTATTATTTGTATATGTGGTTTATATATATTTTAGTAAGAATATTACAATATTACACAGAATACAATATTACAAAGAAGATTTACAATTACATACATTAAAAATATGATGACCAGATTGTGCTCTTTCAAGTGTCAGAACATTTCATGTTAGAACTGATGGCAGGTTTGAAAATACAGCACCTGACCATTTAATCTTTTCAAATGTTGCATTTACTTTTAAATAAAAATGTATTTGCTGCAATACAAGAGCTGTACTGACTCCAGTGCACTCCTAACCAGAACAAATGTATCTACCCCGAAGCCCAAATATTTCAGCCAAAAAATCAATGCATTTTTAACACAAGCCAATAAAATTACATCTGAGACAAACAATTCTTATTATAACCAATACATTTCCCCTGGAATGTATGTAACACTACTGAAACCAACCTGGAGACATTGACACTGACTTAAAACTGGTTAAAAGGCTAAAGAGTGGGAAAACACACACACACACAAAAAATCCACTCGTGCTCCAAACCTTATTACGTTTTAGAAAACTTGGAATATTTTTATTTTCTTTATCATCACTCTAGCCTCATTCATCTCGAACTATTTAATGCACTGTCAACAACTCCATGTCCCTGCCCAAATGATACTTTAGATTGTACAAATCACATTTTAATTAGGCAACACACATCCTTAATAATACAGAAAGCAGGATGGAGCAGAGGGTGTCGTAGTACTGCTTTTTTTCTTGTTTTCCTAATTTCTTTTCTTATTTACTTGTGGATTTTAGAAATTTCATTGAAAGCAATCCTCCAATTCTTGTCTCTATTGCCTGGATGCCATGTTGTGGCATTTCCTGTGACAGGGCAAGGAAAACACTGAGCCCAGTGGGAATCAACACCTGGCCCAGCAGAGCAGGCAGAGGATGCTGGTTCCTCCTTCTCACATCCAGCAGTGCTGACCAAATCCAGCCTGAAGCCTGTCGGCACTGCCTGCCCACGTTGTGCCTGATTTGTATTTTAAACTATGCTGGAGAACACAAGGTGCCACTTCTGCATCATAGAAAACATGCAATTTATTTTTTTTCTTTTTAGTGTTTTTTTTAAAAAAACTGGCCTTTATGGTTTTTTTGTGTTTTCTCCTCCGTAAATGACCCAAGATATAAAAACTTCACTACTAACATCAGCTATCAGATCTAGCTCTATAGTGCCTGATTAGATCATCCTGGTTTGAACTAAAACTTCCTGAAACAATGTGTACTCCCTCTAGTGTCCACAAAAATCCACTCCAAATGGTGACTAAAATGCATGAAACCAGTTTTAAAATAAATGCAGATGAAAATTAATATATCTTGAGAATTAATGGTCACTGAATTAAATCTCACCCATTCACTTTTCAAACAGGAGTTGAAAATTGATGAAGAGTTAAAGCTGAATAGAGATCTCACGTGGAAAAGACACATATAACTGTGAGGAGAGGAGTGTTTCACTGTTAGGCCAGAAAAAGTATCTGCTAAATTTCTCTTTGGTCACAAATCAGTGCGTTTACCCTGATACACCAATCAAGTAATTTGCCTCAGTGAAAACCACTAACACTATAAATTCACAATTAGATTAAAATCAATTATTTAAATCAAAGTTTTCTGCTTGTTGGTTTAAATCAGAGTTAAATCACTTTGATTTATGTCAATTCACCTTATTGAACCCTTTAATCTTTCAGTCGATGACAAAGCTGCCATTGACTGGGAGTGGATGGTTCGGGAGGATTCCCTTAGGCTGCACAAACCAAACTCCTTCCTGCTCTGCCAGAATCACGTGCAGACAATTATCAGCCCCATCTGATCAATTAGTTTTATAGACTGACACAGACAATGTCAAGAATTACAGCGCCTCGTGGTGTAATGCTCCAGTAACATGCAGGCAGAATCTCTGCCCGTGTCAGCCCCTGCATGTTTATCTTTCCACAAGCCCTGGTTCAAAGCTAACTTGTTTTTTTCTTGGCCTGGAAACCCAGATCCAGCTCCATGTACATCACTCTGGTTGAACCAGTGCAGAACTCTCGTTTGCGTCAGATCAAGCCCCATCTGTCCATACTCATGGAATACTGGCTAAAAGTTTCCTGCATTTGATTTGTTTATTTCTGGGGTGTAATTAAAAATGCAGCACTTTTAATAACAAGCTGGATAATGCTGCACTGCCTTTGCAGAGGAAGAGAAAGATCCTGCATCCATTATTCACAACTCTCTCTGAACTCATGGCTGTATTTTGCCAACATATTAATTTTCACCATTTTTTTTTTCCCAAGGAAAAAGAAAAGACCTTTGGAAGAGAATCAAAGTAGTGAGCATGCAAAACAAGCACACATGCAAATCCAAATCTGAAAATGCTTTCGGCTAAAAAAAAGGCCTGCAAATAAAAACAGAAAGGCAATTTAAACAATCAAATTAAATAATCCAATTAAAACAAACTAATTCATATATTCCCATGGGTGTCTTGATGAGCTCTAGATGGAGGCCCAAACTGAAACAGTACCATTAATTTAACAAAACAAAATTATTCTTGCACTCCCCTTCTCCAAAATGGCTGTTTTGCTAGAAATCCCATCTTTATCTATTTGAACTATTCAATTTTTAACAGCTTTTTCTGGGCATCCAAAGGGCTTTTGTGAGTGGTTACATCTTTCTGGGAACTGCATGTAGATCTGATTAACACTGATAAAATAAAATCAGAATCTACCACCCATAATGAGGCAATTATCCTGCAAGCTAAAAATAAAAATGAAAAATCCAATTAAATTACTTCATTCTCACTAATACTGACCAGTTGTTTTTCCCAGCATTTTTGTCTCAGAAAACATGCACAAGTGTGCATGCAATTTGTACCCAGAAACATGGACTTATGCTGCTGCATATAAAATATATATTATTTTTATATATATATATATATTTATTTATTTATTTTTTCACACTTTATGGATAGACATTCAAGAAAAAATGAGCTCTATTTCAATAAATATTGGGGTTTTGTATTTTCTTTACTTCTTCTGGGTAGCATCAGCAACAACAGCATTACCATATGGCCAAGGTGGTCAAGAACTCAGTAGCTTATTGCCCATGATCACACCAAACTGCAGATGAATTATATAATTTGTCTTTATAGGCCACATTATGATGGCCACCCTGGCATTGTCCCCATGGTTACACCTTGATTAATTCCCGAATTATGTGCAGAACTTCAGCATAAGCAGCTGCTGGGCAGGAACACAATGTAAACATGGTACCCTGCTTAACTGGGATATCCTATTGAATTATCCTTTATTGTGCCACCAGGATGCTATTAATAGTGACACTTTCAATAAGCTGCATTTTTGAAAGTGAACTAGAAATCACCACAGTGGTAAAGCACTTAGAAGTTATTGCTATACCACTGAAGAAATACAAACACAGTTATTAGATGTATTTTTAAAGGAAGACTTTTTTTTTTCCCCCCATATGATTTACTACACTCACAGTTTTTACGTCTGAAGGTGTTGCCTGAGCAAAACAAAGGTTGTGCTTACTTGGCAAGGAAATTCTAAATTGCTGATGCCAAGCACAGCACACTGAAGACAAAGCTATTAGGATTTTAAAGAGCATAGTGGGAAATAAACAGCTAAACACGAAGAGAACAGCGTGGGATGGAAGAGGTTCATCAACCAGTTCCGAAGGCAGGCTGGTCCAGGAGCAACCGAAAACAGCAAAGAAGGAATGGGGGTTTGTGAACACAGAGATTTCCACCATAAAATCATGGGGGCTGTGTTAGAAAAGGATCATTTTCAGAGCTGCTTTAAAACACCTGTCAAGAAGATGTGAAGGTAAGGCTCACACCAAAATTACCTCAGAAATTTCTACTGCACAAAAATCATAAAAAGGGGCATGCAGAGGTAAAAGAAAACAAGAAACAAAGACAAAGTTCATCTGGTGGATGCCCTCCTTGTCTTGCAGCAGGTTTTGCTCTGCATCCGTGCAGAATCAGACACATGGATTTGGGCCAAGAAATACAGTTTTGATTTTATTGAACAATCTTTATTGGAGGAGAGGGGTTGCTAAACTTCCACTTAGAGCTTTTTTCAAAATGTATTTCAATAAAAATGCTGAAGCTCCAGGGATGGTTATTCCAGGATAAATGCAGGTGCTTTACAGAGCGAGGCTATTAATGTAGAACAAGGAAGGAAAAAGAAAATAGTCCTAAGAAATTAAGGTCATCTCCCAACTTTCATTCATCCTTTTTTCCCTAAAACTACCTATCTCACCCTAATATTTTTTTGGTTCAAACTTGAGGACTCCTCTGGCCACTTTGCCACTACAAGTTGAGTCAGACTTCCCAATCTTCCCTGCAATCATGCTAAGAGAAACTTAGGGTTTGTTTTTTTTTTTTCCTTTTTTTTTTTTTAAACACCTACTCCAACAGTTTTCCAGTCTGTTCACCTTTAGACCCACATTCATCACGAGCTAAGAGGTGACATTTGAAGTCTGGCAGCTCCTCACATTCACAGAGTGGGTGTCTTGATCTCATCTGAGGACAAATTTTTATTTATCTACATGCTCTCTTCCTGAAAGCATCTTTTTTCTTTTACCAGATAACCCCCAAATCAACATACACCCAATATACATCTCACACTCTTTTGGTAACTGGTCCTCCACTTAGGAAGGAATTCAATTTTGCAGGTTCAAGAAAAATCAGCTTGCAAAGGCAAATTAAGTGAAAAATGTATTATACTTGAGAATGCAATTGTTAAGCAACCCCCTCATTTATAAGATTCTTCACTGAATAATGACTTTGGAAATATCTTGTGAAGATTAGCTTTACGTATCTATTAGCTGCCAATCCTGAACCTTTTCCCTCACCCCATTCCCTAATAGGCAATAGCTGTAGTAGCAGATTTGTCTTTAGTTTTTGTGAGTCCTGGCTTACCATGCAAGGGGAAGAGGAAGCAATTCTTAATCAGCTGTGTCTAGCTAAGAACAAAAGGAAATAATACAAGTGAGGCACAAGCAAGCAAGCTCCAGAGCCCCAGTGCCCTGCCTGTGCTCAGCAGACCAGACATAAGGAGACCAGGGGGAAGAAAATCCATTTCCAAGCAGGTTGCAGGAATAAAGATGCCAGGTGGAGGGATGGCATGTTCTCATCATGTTTGTGTGCAGGTTTGTGGCTAAGATGGTCTAAGGACTTGGCATGGGAAAGACAAGAGCTCCCCCAGGAGCCTGGCTTTGGGCTGCTCTGGAGAGGGCTGTGCCTGCCAAGGGACAGCTCACAAACGCCACCTCACCTTGAGGAGTGGTGGAGCCTGGACCGTTTTTAGCAATGAACCGAAACAAGCTCAATTTCCATGCAGGCAGACTGCCTCTCCTGGTGGCCAGGGCCAGGAGAGGCCTCTCTTGCCTGCAAACAAGTTATAAATAGCAGTATTATTCATGTGCTGATAGCAGATATTCCAACACGTCTCAAAGACACAGTGACTGCAAACCAAGGCAGGGTGATACACACCAATCCATAGCATTCCTAAAATAACCTCTTGTTTGTAGCTCTTGGACAAGGCAGGGCTGCATCCTCCTGGTGCAGCAGAAATGTCAAAGGCAGCCTCCTCTTTATCCATGTGGATGAACTTGCTAAGAGAAGCCGTGCTGCCGGAGCAAATCAGGTACAGTTTCAAACAGAGATTAACTGACTTTCACAAGCTGGAAAGAACACTGGAATATGGGGAATGAAAGGGAGGAAAGATTAAAAGAAAGGTGAAGAGGTGACCTCCTTTGATGAAAAAATGAACAGGTTAAAAAATATGAAGAAAGCACATCTGAAACCCAAAAGCTCAAGCCCTTTCAGTAGTATTCAGACAAACCCCAAATAGGAACAGATTGTTAAGGCTTCTGGAATCAAGAGATGTGGTTTTTGTTAAATACTATTTAGCAATAGTTAATATTCTAGATGTATTTGGCAAAATGTTTTTCCTCTCAGACTTTGAAAAATACTCTTTTTTAAACCTAACTATTAGTATACATTTTATATAAGCGAGACAGACTTATGAAAATTAGTTTCTAATTAAATAGAAATCAACAGATGGCACACTATAGGCAAGTCTTTATTTTCCTCATTAATTATATGGCTTTGCCTGAAAATTCTCATGTGATTTAAGAGTTAGCAATTTGAACACAACAACTCTGAAAAGTCACATGAAATCTGTTTAAACGGCATTGTCCCTAACAATGTCATTAATGACAGATGAAAAATATATATATACAAGGAAAAATCTGAACAACTCGTATTTCCTAATTTTTACAAGCATAACAATTTATTTCAGTCTTGGAGATTGTAATTACCTTCTGTCAACAAGGTATTTTAATTCACATACACAAACAAAAGCCTTCCTGGTTGCAGCTACATGTGCAACTTTGCACAGGGAATCACAGGATTACTTCTTGTTAGGTGTGAAGTGCTGGAACTCTCTGTATGGAGTAGCACAAATAAAAATATCAGTAAACTGAGCTGCACACAGACTGAATCTTAGTGAGGAAAAGCACGAGTGAGTCTTCCTCACCCCAGCCTTCCAAAGCAAGTTAACCTTAATGTACTTTTCTTGCATGGCAAGTACAACTTCCATCTAGCTAACTTTACCTTCCCTAACCCTTGGCTGGAACACAAGATAGGCTGGGTCTGACTTCTGGAATACAGGGCTCAGACACAGAGGGAGTTTTGTTCTGGGCTACACAGGACACGATTTCAGCTGTTTTCTATCCCAGGAACTGTCAGAGGCAACTTCAGCCACAGCAGCACTGGCAGAAGCCATTCGGGGCAAAAAAATCCCATCAAAGAGTGCTTCAGACTCTACTTTGGGAATTTTTAACTAGCACTAAATTAACTCCACGCCCCCCTGGACTCCCCCACAGCAGATTCTGGGGATAAACAATGAGTACAATAACTCACCAATACGTTTTTAGTTGGTTATCACATATGAAAGTGACAATGCTGAAACTCAGAGGAGCAGACTGACATGTAAATGCAGCGGGTTTGTCCTTGTGCAAATAAGGCACAGTTTACTGTAGGCTGATTTTTCTCTGTGTGATATCTGGATTAGTAATTAACATTTTAATTAAAGATGGATTAACAAATATTAGGAAAATTATGTCTGGAACTGTTCAATTTAAAATCTACCATATATACACAGATAAACATGTCATTAAGTGCAAGTCATTTTCTGGTCTGTGTAAAAATGATGCGATTTATGTCTTTGAGAGACAGCATAATAATTTGATATTATTATACATGGAGATAACTACTGAACAAATATAATACAGGGGGAAATTTTTTAGAAAGCTATAGAAGCTTTTATAGAAGCTATATAATTACCATTAAGTTTCAGATGTTCATTTAGCGGAAGCTCTGATTGCAGTTCAAGCTATAGACTAGTTGAACTTAGCTATGTTCAAACAGAGCATGGTGGTGAAGGAGGACACACTGTTCTAAATGTAAATTGTATTAGCAACAACATATTGAGATTTCTGTACTCTTTGTTCCATTTGCGGATTTTTTGCCATGAGAATAAATCACAGCGTGCTTTCTGTTCTTGCAGCAATCTTTGCAGGGAGAAGCCAGAATCTGCACCATGTGCTTTTCACTCTGCATCTGGTCTCCTTTTGTCGAGGCACCCTGGGTGCTGGGTTTGCTTTTTCTGCTGTGTTTTTCTGCAAGGGTAAAAACTCCTAATCTCCATCTCACCTTCTTACCAGACAAGGCAACATTATGATCTGAGAATTAAGTGGCACTAATGGCCAAGCAAGTCAAATAGAAAATAGAAAAAAGAGCACAATGTGAGGAATATTTGGACCTATTTACTGGTCATTAAAATAACAGATGAATTGCACTTTCAGCATGGTCACAGAAAGGAACTGGAACAAGCACAATTATGGCAAACAGTATTATCAGAACCTGCAAAAAACTTAACTGTTCTCATCAGCACCTTTTAAACCAATCTGGATACAGCTGAATGATTTTGCATTTGTAAAAATTTACTATACTTGGATGAGTAGTAAATAGCATAATACATACAAAGAAGCATTGATTTATAAAGCCAGCCTTTTTACTCTTTAGTCCCAAGGTGTTTTAGCTTTCAATAAAACACTCAAAAGAAATGAATCCAGATCATTATAGTGCACAGTTTCTAAGGCAGTAGCAAACAAAAAAAAAAAATCTTTTAAGCCAAATAACGTCAAAATGGCAAAGCTTTCTGGTTGTGTAGTTGCTGAGCATCTCCCTGGGTTTAACTTCATTGACATGAGTAGTGACAAAGAAATATATTTCCGACAGGTACTGAGGAGGCAGAGCACTCACTGGTGGGTATAGACACACATCCAAAGAGAAGCAACTGCAACAATGCACAGTTAAGCAAACAAAACTGAATACTTTTGGAAAGGGAAAAGCCTTTTCATCCATGCCAGTGTTTAAGGCAATATTTATATAGGTCATGTCAGATTTGACTATGACTTCTTTCTGTACGTCATTGTCATACATCTAAAAATGCACATTCACAGCTTGGAAGGAAGAGGAGACTCAACAATAAAGTCTCTTGTGTCTACAAAGCAACTTGAAAACACTGAGGCAGCAGAAATGCATTTTAGAGCTGCTCACTTGAGTTCAAACATGACAATTTTGTCATTTCACGGGCAAGCAACAACAGAGCAATACTCACAATACAGAGTGCTAACTCTTACACCATGCGTCCTAAAGGCTGCTCCAACATCTTTGTGGAATAACTTTGTTAAACTGTGGTTAGGACTTCTGCTGTTTCTGGTTGGGTTTTTGGTTTTTTTTTTCCCAAAAATACTAGTGTCATTCTTTGCCTGGACCACACTGAGGTTCAAAGTCTTGAGCCTGGAACTACCTTATCCACGTTTAACTGTGCAAAAATTGGCACTCAACAAGAGCAGAGCCCGTGTAAAAAGGCAGGGATGGGGTGAATTGGTTTTTAATAGGAGAGACTTTTCTCACCTTCCCAGGCAGCCTCATGATTCTAGCAGACAGCAGTGGCAAAGCAAACACAACCTCAGAGTGTTTCTGAAAAACACAACTGCATGATTTAACATCCTTGAGGTACTGAGAGCCATTACACAGCCTGGCCACGGACCACAGCCAGCTCCTCTGCAGAGGCAAATCCCTGCAGGCACCTACAAGGCTGTATCCCAACAGGAATGTCTGTATTCCTACCCGGTGTCCAAGTAGGTAATGAACAATTTCCATCTATTGTGAATTTCTTTGATGTGAATTTCAGAAGCACAGGCCCCACACATTTCCACGGTAAACACTGTAGTGTTTGCACCTGTTCTTTCTGTAAATGTTTTGACTTGTCCTCAGAGCATCCTTTGAAATTGCCAAAGAACCAACACCTCCTTGTTTCTTTAACTTGTCAAGTCCTGCACTGCTATTAACACTGCAGGAATAAAAGCAGAAACAAACACAAAACCTCAGCTGCATTATTAGAAGAAGAGAAATACAAAGTGCTGGTCATAAATTACACTGAAAGTTCTAAAATGCCCTCGCAGAAGTTGCTGCAATGTTTTGAGGGGAGAGAGGGTACTCTGAAGTGGCACATGTGCTACCTGAAGCTGAGCTGTCATAGCAACAACCTCATTAAAGCACACCCCTCTTGGGAGTGCTAACCTGTATTCCAACTGCAGAAAGATGTCATTTATAATGTGACTTAATTCAGTTAAGAGTCAAAGTATAGTAGATAGCAGAAAAGTGAAACTGCTAATTTAAGAAATTCATAAATGAACATGAATACCATATCAAACAGCTGTGCAAAAATCTGGCTTTTGCCCTCATCACCTTCCATTCCCTGAAACCACCACACCACTATTTCAGTCTTTAAGCCTAGGATTTACAAGTTACTGGCAATTCCTCTTTCCTTGCCACCATCCCTGTAACCAGGGCTCAGGATGTGGCTCTTTTCTAATCTTGCCACCCCTACATAGAAGGCATTGCCATCTCAGCTGCTCACCCCAATTGTCTCCAGCTCTCACACCGAGCTCTTAACCCAGCAAGTTACACCCACAAACAATCCCACAACAGGATCTGCTTTGCTCCTCTACTGCACCATCCTCAAGGTGCTTCCTTCAGTATCCATCCTTCCCCCAGAATCCCCCAAAAATGGCAATTCAAATGAGCACTATAACCCTTATGAAGAAACATCTGCCAATATTCAGAGCTGCCTGGATATGATACTCATCACTTCTCTAATGGAGTGGCTGTGCAGCAGCCGAATAAATTCATGCATATTTGGATTTCACTTTTAAAGATCTATGATTTAATAACTAATTGACAGCAATAATGCATCAGTACAATATGTTTTGGAAGGGCCTTTCAGTTTTTAGAGGAGGAGAGATAATTGCAGATGAAAAATGAAAGAAAATGGCACTGCTTAGTAAATGAGTCGTTAACCTTTCAACCTGAGAGCTCCCGCTGGAAGCCTGACCAGAGGGACTGCAAGAGCTCCAGCAGCTGCAAGAGAGAGAATAAAGTTAATTCAGCTTTTGATTTCTTTTTTTTTTTTTTTTTTTTTTTTTAATGCTTACAAAACTTGGTCTCCATCTCCCCAAAACAGTTGCTTGCCACAGCATTTTATGCATCACGAGGCAGGCTCAGATATTTCCCCCTTTGGCAGATCTCACAGTGAAGGTGAGCCTTGCATATCCTTGCCCATAATGTGCTGTCTGCAGCATTTTAAGCTAAAACACGAACCAGTCATTTGGTGCCAGTGCTTTGACCTTGAGTGATAAAAATCACAATTTTCCCTTTGTGCTTGCAGCTCCCCAAACAGCAGGAACAATCTCCTCAAAGGTCAGGGAGATGCAGCCCTGCAGGGCAGCGCTCCCACCATGGGAAGCTGGGAGAGGAACAGTGACCAGAAAAGCACACAAACTCCCAGTTTTAACTTCTGTGGATCCCAGAAAGGTCTGAAGTCATGGTCCATAGTGATATCTCTCAGTCAGGATAGCTTGGACAAATTACATGAATGCTTACATAAATCAGTTCTCCAAAAAATACTTTTCTTTTAACCTCATTAAATTTTTTTAGGCCTTAATCCACAAACTAGATTCAAAATTTGGTAAAAATTTGAAGACTTGCAGCTCTGTATTTGGATCACAGCTCACAGTGCTTGGAATAACAACACAATACAAAGACTAAGCAATAAAAGGATCTGGGACTAGCATAAAATAGGTTATTTACATTGGGCTCCAGGTATTACTTCAGTTAAAAAGAAAATATTGCTCATATTTGTACTGATTTCAGTTATCCTGCACAGCCACACTTACCAAGAGATACACTACACAAAATACAATTATTATCTTCTAGCTTGCTGGTTTGTTAAAACAAGCCATCTCTGCAGTTCAAGGTATGGTTTTATCCAGTACACATGGATCTCTACAAGACTTCTGTATTAATGTGTTTATTTGTTAACTGTTGGCAGAGCTGCACAATTTACAATAAAAAGGGAGAAATATTGGCCGGATAGTTAATTAAATGGCACCACAACAGTTTTTTTCCTCTTTCACAAATTCCAGTTAGTATTCCAAACCTGTCTCAGGTGCCCCAATGACACAAAAACCAATAAATCTTCATTTATTGTCAGTAGATTTCTAACCTGGCTGTTTTAAACAGCATGATGAACACATTTTAGCAGAATATATTAGCTGTGCCAGTTTAATAAGAGGGAGATTGATGAAGCCTTTTCTTTCTTCCTGTGTGCGAAGCCCAGCACTCAGGGAAGAAAATGCTTCAGATTTTCCTTCTTCAGCAACACCGTTGCCTTTCCTGGGACACCATTTCTCCTCCTTGGGCTATTACTAGCCAGTCTTCTCCAAAAGAATTTTAATGAAAATCAAGAGGGATCTCGAGCTCTATCAGCACCCACCTGATGAGAGAGGGGGAGGAAGAACATCCTCAGCCTCGAGGACTGTATCGCCGTGCCCAAGCTCTGCACAGGGTTCAAATCCAACACAAACTGAATGTGGTAATCTGGGCCTGACAGGGAATGGGGTCTGAGGAGGGGGCACCCTCCCCTGCGGAGGAGCCAGGGTCCATCCCTGACCCCTCACTCCAGGATCAGCACCACCAGCACAGAGGGCACGTCTCAGATCGGATTCTCTGGTAATCAAAGGGTTACTAAGGTTAAAAGAGAGATTTTCTTCCCCATTATGTAACACTTAAGACTACCCAGAAAAATACAAATGCTTCTTTTTTTTTTTTTTCCTTAAGGAGAATACTTAGCTCACATTCAAAATTGAGCCAGGAGCTAATGCTATTCTTGATGCCTGCATCATTCACATGAAGAATCAGAAAACCACACCATGAGCAACCTTCTCCACCACCATCACAGGAGAAGCAGGAGTCCAACCCCACTCCTTCCAGATGTGCTTTACCTAGTCCCAGCTGCTCAGGTATTTTCCTTTCAAAATAAACATAATTTACCAGGTTTTCCAAAACTTTCCCCAGCCCCTTTATGCAGAGAAGGCTGCAAAGGGAGGCAGGAGTTGTGACCTTGGGAAGTGTATGAGCCCCAGAGGTCCAGCAGGAAGGAGATGTTTTGAGAGGTGTTTCTCCCCCAAGTATGGGTATGCATATTGTTACTGGTTAATGAAATTCATACTCATACCTCCCACTTATTCCTTCTGAAGGATATCCTTTTGGATGCTTTGTGGTCCAACAGACTTTGACATCTAAGAACCTGTTAGTCTGCTTTTTATTCCTCTTGTAATTAGAACAAATGTTCAGGTTATTGAGAGAATTAAGAAAATCAATATTAATGAGCTTTTGGACTATGTTATTAGACGGTCTCAGCCGACAACTGCAAAGTACTCTGGCTTACTTTGACAGGGTTTTGGGTTTGTCTGCTGCTTTTAAACACTAACAGACTTCTCAGGGCAAAAAAATGTTAAGTGTGTGCACCCAAGCCGACCAAATTGTAAAAACTCAGTTTATACCAGCCATTACACACTCCTGCCCCTAAAAACAAAAGAGCTCTAAAGAACAGAGCACTCCACCAAATACAGTTTTGAGGTATGTACTTACATTAAATATAGCCAATTGCTTTAAAGGGCAACCATTCCCACAGCACAAAGTTCACATAATTTTCCCACAAGTCCCAAATGCAAACACTATCTGCAAAGTCCACACGCTTTGTATTTCACCAAAGCTTTGCAGAATACGTTTAGCATAAGAGAAAACAGAGTTAGGTTTTACTCTTCATTTCATCTTTTCTGACAGAAAGATGTCAATAGAAAGGTGCTGACAGGAAAGCCGACTGCAGCCCATGCAGCTTTATTACTGAACTATGGGGGGATTACGTGGTGCTATTGAAACATCACTGCACTACTGCTGACTTCTTTTTCTCCCCTCCTTACAGTGGTAGTGATTCCTTTTGGGATGAGTTACTTTTAAATTTCACTTATTTATCAGTGGGGAAAAAATAAAAAAAGAAAAAGAATTCTTTAAGTCTAGAATAAGGGAGGTGAATGCAAAATACACCCACGCAGACTTGAGGTCCCACAGTGGGTTACCATTCATTTCTATAAAAATTAGATCTGGATCATCCATGAACTCTTCACTAATACACTCATTCCCAAAAGCAAGTGCTTCAAGAAGCCTCCTGTATTTTCAGGAAAGAAAGAAAAGATGTTGATTTCCCCATGGCTTCTCAAAGACAATACTTGCACATACCAAATGTTGCTGCTTAACTCCTCATGTATTCAGCAACACAAGCTCTTTTCAACTTCAGAAGCACTGTGGAGATTGTTAGGGTTTTTTGGTACTGGACATGCCTTTTTAGCTTCCCATCAAATAAAATAACGCTGTAATTTAACAAGTAACCCTCCTCCATTCACTTCCAGTTTGTTTTGTTTTTTTTTCCTGTGGCTGCAAACCCCAAATGAAAAACAGCATTCGACAGACACCTGTACCATCAACAGCTGTGACTCTCCGATGAGCTCGGCAGCACCTGGCCTCCTGAAGCTGTAAGGGAATTTCCCACACATGAGATTCGGTAAATTTGATAGGGAAGGAAAAAAAGGAAAAAAGAGAGGGATATTCTACTCAAGATGAAACCAGAATTTGTGAGGTGAAATCCAATGCACACCAGTGGGAGTCACCACTCTGCTGGCCCTCTAGCAGAATACCCATGGCCATGTTCATGCTTCTCAGGTGTCCCACGATACACAATCCAAGATTTCCACTCAGGTGGGGCAACTTTTCCACTCAACAGAAAACAGGACACCAAAAGAAATTAAATAAAGGTGTTCTTCAATACCAGTGAGGGGAAATTACTTGTGTGCATGAATAAGTGGTAAGCAGTTCAAGATGACCACGCTCAGCAGACAAGTCTTCCCTCCACAAAAATCAGCATTAAAATCATCAGCTGACTTGAGAACAAGCACACTGCTGTGTTAATTTACTCCTAGTAGCACACCAAGGACACGCTGTGCTATCTTTAGAAAAAACTGGCTACTGTGGGGCGAAGCAGACTGTTGATATATTACGCTCTGACATTTTTCATTAAGATATATAAACTTGTGGAAGATGCGCTCTTGAATTTGCATATTTGCATCATGCTTTTCATAGCCACGTAAACAGCCTTTAATGCACTTCAATTTCTTTGAGCTGCTGGATTAGCAAAGGGAATGAATGCAGTGGAAGGATCCGAGCTGTGCCACACCTACTGGATCTCAGCGCTCATTTTATGCAAATGCTTTTAGTTATGCTCCTAAGGCTCACAGCCACTTATCAAAATCTCCTGAATTTTCAAGTCTTTTGCTGGTAAGTCTTCAGAGCAGCAGTCAACAGCAGAATGCAATCATGGGCAATCACTGAGAGTTTAGTTACGTTACAACTTTTTGTGAGGCACTTCTGACACAGTGTGATGCCATTGTGGGAAGACAGGCCACCAATTAATGTAAATCAGCATGGCTTCGTCAAGGAGCATTTAACAATTCTAACTGACATAAAATCATAACATGGTTCATATACTCATTACTGAACACCACTAATTGGTGTGGGGAGTTATGCTGTTTTCAGAAAAAAAATATGGAACTTATGAATTGTTCTGAGAATATTCCACAGCAAAGGTAGCAATAGCATTAGAAACACAAGCAGGCTTTATACTCTCCAATGTGCTTCAAACAGGCTTTAAATACTCAGCCTCACAGTTTGTATCAGAGCCGTATTTCAGAATTTTGTCATCATCTGTTGACAACCATCTGCTTCAAACTTCTTACCGCCCTAAGAGTGGCCAAAATTGGATACTGACAGAGAGGATTTCTGCACAGAAAGTAAACGATTCACAGGACAAAATAAGTGTCAAAGGCTGGAGACCTGGACACAGAGGCCCAGAAATCTAAAGTAAATAGGAAAATTATAGAAATTTAGATCTGACACTCTCCTGCAATAGTACTGGAGATGCAGTTCACAGGTCTCTGAAAATGCAGAAGTAGCAGATTAGCTGACACCAATTCTCCAGAGGAGTATAATCTACAGAGTAAATAGGTAATATTGTGTACTGTCAACTCTACTCAACTCACAGCCACTGGAAACCCAGAGAAAGAAATGTAACACAGCAAGTGCAAGCTGAGGAATTCATTCAGGTGGGTCTGTACACACACACTGACCTGAACAACTTGCTCCAGTTTGAAGAAATGTGATAATGGGCCACTTGGGTGAGGGCATCAGATCCTATCTGCTGAAAAAAGCCCTGGTACTCCTGGCTTTGCTGTACCCAGCACAGCACCTCTCATGGCTCCCCTCCACAGCTCTATACACATGTGTATATACATATGTGCAATATATTCTCACAGAAGTGGTTCACAGCAGCCCCTACAGCATCGCCTGTTCAGGTGAGCCTCCACAACATCTTTTTGCTCCAGCACAGAACAGCTTTGTTTCCAATGGCACACACAAGCTGTAGGCCTGGGACAGCGCTTAAGTTTTCCCACTTTTATAATCCAGACCTGCTTCATCTCCCTTGCACAGGATTTAACATTGCAGCCTCAAGAGTTTTGCCTAAGACTCCATACTGTAAGATACCACTGTGGAGAAACCATTTGCTGCTCACCATTCTTTCTGAAATCTAAATATAAAAATAAAAACACTTGGCTTAGGACTTGGGCCCAAGGAGAACAAATTCCATTTTGCAGCCTTCCTCCACTCCTTGTACTCTCAAACTCCCACTGCCTGCAAACATCCCTGAGAAAAAGCAACTTCAATGGTTACACAAAATAAAGCTATTTTAAACCAAATGTTTCTGATGAATTTGGAAGGCAGGCCAGTTTCCCTCCAGGAGATATATGACTATCAGCACTGGAGAACACACAGGCTTGACCTACCCCTCATTATACTTTACTAAACACTGCTGGAAAAACATCTGCTTTAGGACAGGTTCCAAAAGAAGGTCAATCGTGCTCCTCCTTGGATAAATCTGCAAAGATTCATAGGGAACCGATGTGCAGAGTGAGAAGGTGCCACCTTTATAATCTCCACATCTCCAAAGCCAATATACATTTTTTAATGAAGAAAAGGGTAGTGCATCATGCATAATGTACAAGACCAGCAGATCTTCTGTGTAACAGAAAACTAGGTTTAACCAACCAATGACTTGCAGACCATTCACATCTTAGCATATTGAGCTGTCTGGAATTTTCTGACCTCACAGGAAGGTAGTTTCCTAGCAAAACCAGATGCTTTTACATGAAAAAAAAAATAACTTTATTAAAATAATTCATGCAATAACTCCTCTTCTAGAGGATTATTAAAAATTCAGAAATGAAAAGTAATCATGCATGTGATGCACATAATTTAGAATTGGAGAAGAGAAATATAAACATGGGTTCAGTTTAAGAAACCCTACAAAATTGAACCAACTATTGGAATAGAAATATTTCAAGAAATAGGTATTTCTTGCATAAAAGTCATAAGGCAATACAGACAATGTAATTTAATTAGAGATCCTGTAATTAAGAATTTCCAGTGACATTTTAATGAAATTTTTAAAAGTTCTTTTACACTTAGATGCAACCTGATTCTATTTCAACAAGGACGAAACAAAGAATCCATTGACTTCAGTGGTCTTGATGGAGGTCTGAAATCTACTTGTTTACAAAACATAAAAAATGTTTTGCTCCAGAGAGGAAAAAGTCTCATTGGCAAATGACACACTTTGATTTCCTAAGCACACAGCTTTACACAAATACAAATATACTTTGGATAAATCAGTGTGTGTTTGCATATGCAAAAGAGCATCCAACCAGCTATGAACTTACTCTGCTCTGTCTTCTTTTATCTTCCCCGTATTTGCAAGCAAAAAGAGGCAGGTGTTTTGTGGAGATCTACTTATCATGTAGAAAATTGTTGTGATGTTTTGTGATCTTCTGGCATTAGTGTAACTTTTTCAAAGTCACATTTTTTTGACTACACAACACTACAGCATTTCTCAAAAAAAAAAAAAAATATACACTAAGAGGGATATATCATAAATGGTGGGTTTTTGGTACTTCCAGTGCCTTAGAATCATTGAGAAGAGCTTTGCTTGAAGAAAAATACTTTTCTGCATGTTAAGGGAGGTGGAGACCCAAGTGTTCTACGCCATATCACAGTCTCTGATAAAATTATAAACAGCAGCCCAAACTATTTGACAATATCAAAACTGTATTTTGAAAAGTAGCACTGACAAGATATTTTTGTTAGTTTCCAGGCAGGTAAATTACAATCAGAAAGCTTTATGAGAAAGCCACATGGGAATTGTTGTGGGAGCATGTCCATATGTTCACAGAATAATCTTCTAGACAGAGCAACTCACATCAAAACACTTCATTTGCAGAGCATTGCATTGGCATTTGTCTTGCTTGCACACAGCTCATCCCCAGCCCAAAATACCACTGCAAAAATCAAAATGGAACCTTTTCATTCTCACTGCTCATTCGAGGAAAACCAGGAGTGACTCTTATGAGCTGCTGTTAAAAACAGAGCCCTACAGTAGTGAAAACTTTGAGGAATTATAGACATTATTCAGATGGCTTAAATTTTAGCTTCTAGCACTTATTCTACTGCACCTGAAATGCAAGTCATTCAAGAGTGCCATACCCAAAAGTTACCAAGGGATGTCCTACAGACAACCAGGCAATAGATAGCCCAAAATACATGGGTATTTCCAAGAAAAAGAAATAGCTACATCCTTGTTTCTGCAGTGAAGCTGAGTTTCAGCTGCCTGGCTCCTCTGGAAGGCCTCATCACTCAGCAGGAAGCAGCAGGAGAGGTGTTTAGGAGCATTGTTGGGTTGGGAAGAGCATTTCAGGATGCAATGTACCATATCTAGAACTCGTAATGCTGTAATCTGTTTTTCCGCCTCAGAGAACTAGGCTGTATTTCCAACTGCATGGAAATAAAAATCTCCAGGCGTACCTCACTTCCAGACTGGCATTACATCATCTCTAAAAAGCCCTATTACTTAGCAGCACACTCTGCATATTGCAGTGTTTTGTTATTAATACACCATTGCAATTTATAGCAAAATGGTCAATAAAAATGCGGCTTCTGAAGAGACAAACAGCCTTGTCTCCAGCATGCAGCCCTGCCCTCAGACTGCCAGGGTTCATACCCAGCACACACAGAGCCCAGCCCCAATTCTGGATTTACATACTGCTTGGGAAGCAATGACATATACAACAACAAATTATAATGGGCTCATGTAACACTTCCCAGGTACAGAGAAAAATCTTACTCCTGCTATGTGGATCTTGCAAATTAAATCAGATTAATAACATGGTGAACGTATTACTGGCAAAAGCATGTGTTTATCTCTAATGATCCTTCCCAGTTGCCATTAAATCTAATTAAAAGGCACTGACTGAGTTTTATTGGAATTCCATTACTGAGGTCTAATCCTGCTCTCCCACAGCCCATCACCCATGGGAAAATGCCCTTCCCTCCTGCAGAGGCTCCAGAGCATCCTCACCAAAGGGATCCTGTCAGCAGGACCACGGCTGGGCTGGGCAGCTGATTCTACAGCAACAAGTCCTGGTTATTTCATTTTACCAACTGCTTAAAAATGAAGATTTGTATCACTTTACAGCACTATGTTTTGGTACATCTTGGGAATTTGTCCTATTATGGTCAACAACTGGCTAGCTAGCTGGGATAAGTTTACAAATATTTTCATCTCTTCGATAGAGATAATTTATGGGGGGAAAAGATTCAACTTGTTCAATTAAAAAGCAAACTAGTGGGTTGGACAGAAGGTGCAAAGTCATTATTTGAGTAATTATATTTTTAAAGAAACCCAATTAGTTCCTAATTGCACTTACAAATTTAAGACCTAGTTCTCCAATGTCTACACTTAGCCCAAACTGACATTAAATACAGACTCAATAGTCTGTATGACTCGCTTAGAAGTAGCCAAGTTCTGCTATTTTCATCTTCACTGTTCATCATTAAGAATGTTTTGAGGAAGTGCAATTAAAATGAGTTCTCTAAGCAAATTTTTTTTTAATTGCATTTGAAGAACAAGACTGTTAAGCGACAGATTAATGCATAAAGACTAGGAAAAAAGCAACAACATGCTGGGATTCCAAATATGCTACTGTAACAAAACAATGTTCTATTATCTAAATTCCCAGCCTTTCTAGAGAAAGCCATTTTTCTAAATTCACAAGTTACAATTACCTAAGTCCTCCGAGCCAGTGCAAAATGGAGAAACCAAATTTCTTCAAATGCAAATAACCAGTAAAGGATCTGTAAGAAGGTGTTGGAGAAACACCCACTTCCAACCTGCAGACTGAAGTCAATGTGAGTTTTGCTGGGTTAAATGCAGAAAGATTGGGGTCCATAGGAACCTCAAAGGTATGGCATGGAGTCAGATTTACACAGCAGCCGTCACGCAGCTCTTCAAAGGAAGCACTGTGTGAAGTGAGAGCTTCTCTCCCAGCCTTTGGAGGACAGCTCCTTCAACCTGCCACAGCTCCAGCAGAACTGCTGTGATAAATTAGTAAAAGGCTTGCTGCAGAACAAGTTTACACATAGTCTTTTCACATCAAACACCTAGTTTTGAACTTTGAAATGCAGCTTAACCTTTAAATAGTTTGTGTGCTTCTACCACTTTCTTTTTCCTAAACTTCAGCTCTCAGAAACCACTGAAAGAACAACCCAGGTGAGAGAGAAGACGCACGTCAGTTCACAGAAACCCAGACGCAGAGCTCAGGCTCCAGGAATGCCAGGGGTTTGTGTGGGCACTCACACACTCAGCTGAGGGCAAACAGACAGCACTGAGTGCCTCCAAACCCAGCCAGCCACTGAAACTGAGCTTGTGGACATCCCCCACCATTCCTGACTTAATTAACCCTTATCACACATCCTGCAAAGAACTGTCCCAAATTCCTTGATATATTTTCACCCTCCTCTGTAATTTTGCCTCTCTAATGATAGGCACGTTTTTAAGTAATGGTTTTTTGTTTGGTTTTTTTAGGGTAAATAAATAAACAGCAAAGTCACTATGACACTGGAAGCATCTCTTTCGCATAGAAGATACTAATACTTATTATCTATGTTCAGAACATAACAAAGCTAACTATGGGAACATCCACCTCTGTAGTACAGCACAGAAACAGCTTTTGTAGGTTTTTTCAAGAACACTTTCCAACAGATGGCCAAGCTGGAGCTCAGTCTGGTGAAGTACAGCAGTGCTGGTACACCCAGTTTCCAGCATTAGGCTGCTAATAATGACAAAGTTGTATTGTAAAGGCTCCCGGTGCAGTCAGAGTCACCTGCTGCGGCACCTCACCAGGGAATGAAGGCCATCAGCAGTCGCCCCAAGGAGACAAATTTATTTTGCCTGGTTTGTGTTTCTGCCACAGGGTGAGAAATCCGAACTCCCACCAGCCTGCCCTTAAGCCTGAAAATTCCATTTCAAAGTAATTTGCTTCCAGATTTCACTTAAATACGGTCAAAGGACATTGTGAGAACAATAAATTCCTTGTTAAGTGGGATGAAGAGAGAAGTTTTGGAAGTGTTTTTGGGACTGCAGAAAGGAGTAAAATTCATGAAAGTTTGTGGTTCCTTCAAAAAAACAGTTTTCAAACGAGCAAAAAAAATATATAAAAACACAACGTGTGATATGCCATCACTCATGAACTTGAGTTTTAAGTTATGTAACACCATTTCCCCATCCCATATAAAGTCTCCCTTTGCAGGAGCATCTCTTCTGCAAGACTTTGCTGAGAAGCCGTTTCACCATGCCAGCGCCTGCCTGCGAGCTCCAAAACACTGAAACCACACATGAAAGAGTGGGAGAAGACAGTGGCTCAGTGCTGCTGACAGCAGTGACGTGCCACCAAAACCCAACACAAACAAGCCTCAGCACAGACAGCAAGTCGATTAATAACGAGCAATGCAACTCATTAATACTGGTGTGGATACACAACTCACTGACAACACCGAGATTACCCAGACAAGCTCCCATTATCCGGGGCATCTCTGCAATTTGGATCACCTCTAGGTAATCACTCCAATTAGTGCAGTGGATCCATGTAATGATGCTCACAGCAGCAGACACAAAAATCAAGGATGACAAGAAAGGGTGTGGGAGCCCAGGCGGGGAGCAGGGCGAAGCTCCAAGGCTGGGAAGAGCTGTGGGAAGGAAACGCCCACAAGAACCAGAGAGCACCGATGGGACCTGTGAAGTTCCCCTGAGCGTCTGTAGGGAGAGCAGGTAACAAATGTTGCCTTCTCAGCTTCCCAAACCGTGTGCAAGGTTTTTCTCAGGCTCCATAAATTCATTTGTTGCAGCTATACTGGGAAGGAGTTGCAAGTGTCGGAAGAAACGTGGGTCCATCCATTTCCTTAGGAAGAACTGACTGAAGCAGAAGGAAAGGAAATCTCCTCTTTGTGGCTTCAGTGGCACAACCTCAGCTGCAGCAGGACTTGGCCCTTATCCTACCACACTCTCCTGGCTGGATTCCCTTCTGCTCACCTCCCTTTTTCCAGCTCCCCATCTCCATATCATTCTCTCTTCACATTTTTTTTTAAATACATGAAGTTAGAGAACTGCAACCTGGCTGAGGACAGACCTGGTAAGACGGAAAGAATTGAATTGTATTTCAAACCCAGAAAAAAGGGCTTAGATAATTCAAACTTTGGTGGGGTTCCTCCCCCACCTCTTTTTTCCTCCTGATGTTGCCCACTGATCTAAGAGAAAGTGTTACCTCTCCCTACAGCACCTCACTAGTATGTTATATTACCATGGCTACCACAACAGTGCTATTAACACAACCCATGACATTTTCCCAATTCTCTTATTACCTATGGCCAACCTCAGTGCATTCCAAATTTCAGTGCCTTTCACATACAGTAAGCTTAGCATGCTCCAGTGACTCAGAATTTCCTCCTGTTAAGGAAAATCAACTTGGTATGGCCAATAATTTTTGCACTGTATCATAAAGTTTATCTGATGTGCAAATGTAATTCCCTTTCTGGATGCCTCATCCTGAATCTCTTGTAGGTTGAGACCACTTGACATTTTTTGTGAAACAAAATGCCTTTTAAGTCATAATTTGTGCAGTGCTCAGTTTTGATAAGACATGACATTATGATATGATGAGTTAGTTGATTCTAAGTAAATTTGATTTATCCCACTTTTGGGGCTGGTATGATTTACAAGGATACTGCCTTTTAAGATAGGATTGATTTTAATATAAGCTGGCAGCACCTTTTTTTTTTTGATGAAACACTAAATCAGAGCAAGGTAACTATGAAAAAAAAAAAAAAAGGTAAAATTAAACAAAATTTAAACACCAGAAATTAATATTCATGCACAAGTGGCACTTGCTTACTGCCATGAAGTAATACAGAGCAACAAATCAGTTTCCAAAACAATTCCACTAAATGTTTGGAAGTTTGATTTTTATTCATAAAATCAGATACAAGCTACAGTTGCTGAAATCTAATCTGACCATTCTGTGAATACCGTAGAAAGTTCTTGAAATATTTTCCATCAAACAAGCACTACCACGACCACGAATCTTTGTGAACCAAAGCAAAAGCATATGCACCCTCCATAAAATTGAAAAGATTTCCTGAGACCCTTTCCTCTCTGGCTGTTCAAGTGCCGTTCTAGGGAACACTATGCTCATTTCCTCGCAATATCCCTGCACCTTGTGATGCAGCGTTTTAAACATGCAAGTTTGCGATGCTGCAGCAATACTTCCCTCCTTGATAGGTACTTATTTCTCATTTTCGCAGCATGAATCACCTATGTAATTCTGATGGCTACGCGGGAAAGGGACGGGAGAGGTTTGGTAGTTCGACTGAAGCAGAAATCTGTACCCCAGACCGACTGTGCAGAGGCATCCGCACTCACCCAAACGAGTTGTAAGCAGTTAGTAAACAATTTAGTAGGTAATGTGTACGTGATGGAGAGGAGCTGGATGTCTAACAGTGAGAATTCAAGGCTTTAGAGAGTTACTGAAATCTAGTGAAATCTAACGAAACCCTCGCAGAGTGCGTACATCACCCAGGGCATCTCATTCATGAGAGCACGCAGTTTGGGAGCTGAAGGGCTACAAGAAACCGACAGACAATTTTCTGGTGAGCGGGGTTTTCTACAGCGCTAAGAAAACCTGAGTCAGAGCAGCACACCGCCGTTCCCGCACCTGAGCCACACAGAAGGCGGACTTGGGCTATACTTAGAAAATATCCAATTCAAACATCTCGCAGGAAGATGAGAGCGCTCTGGTGACTGTGCAATAAGCGACACGAAACCCAGAGCCCCGCTCCGGTGGGAGAACCGCAGCCCTCTCGGATCGGGGACTTCTCCGAGCAGAACAGAGTTGGAAGTTCCGTGCTCGCCCACCCCGCGGCTGCGGGACCCCGAGCCCCCGTGCCCAAATCCAAGTTCGGGCGCTGAGCGAGCGGCAACTCGGGGACATTGAGGAGGGAACTTTTGGAAGGTTGCGGGGAGCGGAGGGCGCTCGCCGTTCCTGCGGCACATCTCCGCCGGCCGCAGGGCTGCCTCGGGGAGCCGCGGCCGGGACCGCGGGGGTCACCGGCACCAGCGGCTCGTCCGCCCCGTGGCGGATCGCGCCCCGCGGTTCGTGCCCGGCGAGGCCATCGGGACCACTGGGCACATCATCCCGCTCCTCGCCCCCGTGTATTCGCCGCCGCCAAGGTTCGCCCCCAACCCGGCGCAGCGCGCCCGCAATCCAGGCGTGCGGGAGCGCGGTCAGGGGAGCGCGGGGATGGAGCGCGGGGATGGAGCGCGGTGATGGAGCGCAGCGAGGGGTGCGCTCCGCGGCCGCGCCCGTCCGCGCAAGGGAGCAAAACTTCCCGAGCAGAAGTTCCGCGGCTCCGCACCCCGCCGCGGACGCGCCTTACCTCCGCGGGCTGCCGCTGCCAGCGCCTCGGCGACGGGCGGTAATCCCCAGAGCGTCGCCAGGGCCAGGAGGAGCGCGGACATCGCGGCGGGCGCGTGCGGGAGAAGAGGCTGAGGGGAGCCGAGCCTGCCTGCCGCGGGCGCGGAGCGGCAGAGCCTCGTGCGGGAGGAGGCGCGGCGGCACTTCGCGGAGCGCGGAGCGCGGCTGGGCTCGCCGCACGCAGCGAGCGGGCAGCGCGGGGCGCCGGCGGCCGGCAGCGCCGCGCTCCGCCCCGCACCGCCCCGCGCACCGCCCCGCGCCGCCCCTCACGGCTCCGCGCGCCGCCCCGCGGGGCCTCCGCGCGCCGCTCGCTCGCGCCGCCCGCTCCCCCCCCCCACCACCCCGGCCCCACAGCCCCCCAGCCCCGCACGCGCGTGCCGGAGGCGCGAAGCCGCCTCAGGGGAGGCGCCCCTCAGGCCCTGGCCTGCCCGCCTCGCGTGGGAACGGCGGTGCGCTCTGAAATCTGAGGGCTTGTTTGGGCTTTTTTACTTTTTTTAATAATAATTCACAAAGGCGAGTGAGGCTGAGGGAGGAGGAGTGAGTTAGCAAAAAGAAAAAAAGATGTATATATATTAAAAATAATAATAAAAAAAAGAAGCCTCCTCAAGGGAGGCGCCCCTCAGCCGCCCCTGGCCCGCCCTGCCTCGCGTGGGAACGGCGGTGCGCTCTGAAATTTGAGGGCTTGCTTCGGCTTTTTTTTTTTTTTTTTTAATTCTCAAAGGCGAGTTAGGCTGAGGCAGGAGGAGTGAGTTAGCAAAAAGAAAAAAGATATATATATATATATTAAAAAAAAAAAATAGAAGCCCCACAAGCCTTTTGCCGTATGAAGCTGCGGGGATGGCGATGCTGAGGGAAGGGGCTGCGCGCCGCCTCCGGCTATGAGCGCGAAGCCATCGTCCAAAGATGCCCAGGTAAATTTGGCTTTGGTTAATGACGGTCCACGGAATCGCAGGATGTAAACACCAAAGCAGGATGTTTTGTGGTAAACGCCAAAGCCCATCCAGTTCCAGCCCTCCGCCATGGACAGGGACACATTCCAGTAGACCAGGTGGCTCCAAGCCTCGGCCAACCTGTCCTTGAACAGGGTTTTGTTTTTAAGTAATTCACAGACAATGAAAGTAGGGGATCATGCTACTTAAACAACACAACCAATGACCGCTCAATCTTCTCTAAGTGTTCTTTTTTGTCTTGAGGTAAGTCTTAGTTCACAGGCGATACTGCCTGTTTAGACTTTATGTGACTTTACATAGGAGTATTACCTTGAAATGGCCCCATACCAAAACTAGTTTATCACATCTTCACACGTTTGTTTTCCTTTTAAAAAAAAAAACCAGACCCTTTAAAAGGTGAAAGGTGATAAAGCTTCTACATCATCCTCAGATATTAGTTTTCTCCAAAGACAGCCGGGTGCTAATATTGATGGCTGAGACCTTCACATTCCAAGGGTAAAGCACCAGCTCTTTCACCTTCACGTTTATATCCACAGCACAGAACCTAAATACCTTTTATATGAAGCACTGCGGCCAAGAGGCTTCCAGGACCAGACAGACCAAGCAATGCTGAAGGACAGAAAAGTACACAACGTAGTATTTCAAATATTTCATTATATCTGTTGAACTGGGGGAAGTTCAGTTGCCCAAGAACTGAAGAGCCCAGTCTGGGTCCCAGAGTCGCCTCTGAGGTCAAGGTCTGTCAGGATTCAGAGGGTTGCAGGTTTGCTTGTTGACAGCAAAGAATTTACGGCCAAAGGGGAAAATCCAGTTGGATCAAATTCTGCATTCATCTACTGCCTTTAAAACCTGTGTAATTCACCTACAGTCAATTAGTATTTATACAGCCATAACTGAGCAGAATTATGGATCCCAGAGTAGAAAACCTTTGCTAATACAGAAACGGGTCTGAATAAAGATGAAAAAATCTGGCAGTGTCCGTGGTCTTGGAAATCGGTTGCTTTTATAACCAAAATGAAGTCATGCTGAATGTCACAATGGAACATCATTCCACTGGGTTTGTGGAAGGGATTGCTCTGTGTCCTGCCTCAAACCCCCCAAGGCACCACCATACCGCTCTTAGGCGTTAATTGCGGCTTTATTTGAGCAACCTACTGCCTTTCAAATATGAAAATGTGTAGACGCTGGAGCAAAGTGAGAAAAATGTGTGAAGGAAAACAGGGGAATTCCAAGTTTTCAGGAACTCCTCATTAAATCAGTGGCATTTCCCCCGTGCCAGGACTGTCACATGGTATAAAGACACACATATTCCCAGCGAACGCGCTGTCCCGGCATCCTCAGGATGCGGAGCTGTCTTTGCAGAATAGCCTTCCTTCATCTTGACTTCTCGCATCTTCTGCAAAATTTTCAAGGTCTGCAGGGTTGCAAGTGGTGATGCTTTTCCCCCAAACATTATTATCTGTTAATTGGCGTGCTGCCCTTTCGTGCCTCCTCACAAAAGCACCTCAGCTAAAATCCTGCTTTTCTACCATCTAATTTGCTCCTTTTCATTCTTATTCCGTACTTGTTTAACAACAGTCCTCACTACTCTCCGTGAATAATTTCCTTTAATGATACGGTGCCATTTAGTGCCCATTTTAAACATTAGCATTTATGAGAGACTTTGAAGAACTGATTGATCTTGCTTTCAATACCGCTGATCACATATGCACATAAGCTTATTAAAATATTTAAATTATATTTATAATAAAAGTCAATGGCCTCCTTGTTTACAGGACATAAAGTTTTGATATGGAGTAGGCAGTGAGAATTACGACTTAAAACACAATTACTGATAAGTAATTATTTTTCAAATTGCCTAAAAATGTAACTTGTTTTAAGATAACACCATGAGGCGAGAATTCACATAGAAGTCTCATTTTTAAAATACAGGCTGTTGAACAAATAAAAGCTGACCTTTGATAAATCATTCCCCTCAGCCTCATTTCCATTAAACATCAATTGCTATGAAGTGTTGGAAGGATGGTGCATCTCTATAAGATAGAATGGGATGACCTCAACAGTACAGTAAAAATACACAGAAATAACTGCCACTCTCATCTCTCCTTTCCACATCCAAAAAAAGGCTGCACCAAGAACTGCATGAAAGTTTTTATGTATATATTCTATGAATAAAAAAAAAGTTTTCAGAAATATTTGCCGGAATGACCATAATCCAAGGCAGTATCTATACATGTATTATCATTCAGATGCTCCAAGCCATCACCTGCTGTATGACAGGCTTTTAAGCCTCAGACTTGAGAAAAAGAAGGGAATGGCACTTTTAGTTTCTGCATTCCCAGCCTCCCTGTTGCTGTTTGAATGCACACAGCTGTGTTCAGATTTCTGTGTGGTGTCTGAATGTCGAGACACGCAGGACCAGTGCAGGTACACAGCTCAGGAACCAGTCTGGCTTGTCAAATATTTATTGAAGTCTTCACTCAGTCCCCTTGAAAAATCCAAATCAGAAGCACTGGAGAGTTACACAGAGAGCAGATACAGTGGACAGCTACAGAAAAAAATCTAGGGAATCTCTTTTCCTTGCTACAGCCAGAAAAAGGAAGTTAATTGCATAGGAGACTAGACTGAAATACTTGTCAGAATTAAATTCAAAGTTAAAACTGCTGTTAGAGATCTGTTCACACTTATGGTACTTTACAACTTCTTCCTTGTAATCAGAGTTATTAACACTGACAAGTTAAATAAATTAATTCATCAAGTTATAGAATATTATGAAATCTCTTATTTAGATAAATTAAACAAAGTAGAACCAATCATTCATACTTGCCAGTATAATCCAACACAGGAATATTAATTATCACCAGAAGGTAATTCGGGCATTAGTCACTATGAAAATGCCTGGACTGCATCACTGAGACCTGGGTTGTGCCCTTGTTTATTGTGTACCAGCCACGGCCTGCAAGTGGTTGTGTGGGTGGGCAGGGATGGTGGCATCAGTGCCTGGTGTGACAGGGGCAGTGGGGACAAAGGTTGCTGGCTGGTGTGCAGCCCTTTGCAGAGCATCACAGTGCCTGGTCTGGTTGCTAGGGGATGGTGCTGGCAGCCAGACCAAAGGCGGTCGGGTGCCCTGCCCTGTCCCACCACACAGAGAAAAGTTGCCAGGCAGCAGCTGACACAGGAGCAGAAAGAAGGGAGAAAGTATTTGAGAGGATCGAAAAGAGAAGAAAGACTAAAGATTAAAACAGAACAAAAAAACCCACCCATCTGAATTCAGAGGACTGCATTACATGCTATCCCTGCTGGAGAAAACATCCCTGAAGGAATTTTTCATTACTGCAGTGCAACGTTGGTTTCATTATTAAAGACTTTCTGAATGTGCATCTCCAACAGCTGCAGGAAAAGTTCTCCATGTGTGAGCTGTAATGTGGATATTTGCATACCAAGTGTCATGGATGGAAATTGCTGCCTGGCATTCCAGATGATTTGGCCTGGCTTTAATACATAAATTGGGAGGTATTAAAAGCCGCATAAAACCAGACCAGTGTGAAGACCCGGCCTCACAACTGCAACAATAAATGAGACAAAGCAAAAGGCAAAGTGCTAAACCTGGAAACCATGACCTTGATCTGCACTAAACTCTATCTTCCAGCTATTGTAAAGAAATCCTGACTCTTTTTCTTGCAAAACTCTTGAGAAGTGGTGCTGGCCCACACCAGGGGAAATGCAATGAACTGATGCAGCTCTGCTAAACACCAGCTTGTGGTACCCAGACATCTGCTCAGGACAAGTGACATTTTGCAGTTAACTGGACATGCTTTAGCGAAGGCATAAATGGGAAATCTTAATGCTGATTGCAAGGTTTGATTCTCATAAAAATAACCTCATAAAAGTTATTAGAACAGAAAAGAACTCATCACCTTTCAAGTCTGTTTAAAGGACAATTTGGAGACACACACACAAAAAAAGTATTTCTTTCAAAAGAAACTTCCAAATCATTCTATTACCCAGTATATTAAGATGTTTATATAAAACAGGCCAAATTCCTTACCTACCATCCTGCTGCACGCACATGCAGGGAGAGATGAAATTTATTTCCAATGAGTGGAGTAGAAAGTCCTTATCCAAAAAATAATGTTCACAGTCACTGCTCAGAAAAAGTATGAGAAGTAGAAAAAATATAAAAATATCTGGTTCCATGAGTTTCAAACTCTCATTGTAAAATTTGTGACCAGACCATGTTGCATATTAGCCAGTTCAAAGTACTTCTTCACCAGTTTATCACCAGTTATCCATAGCTCTGAATAACACAATAAAATTACCTTTGTTTAGTAGAATGTGATTTTCTGAGATGGTGGATATCTAAATTTCATCTCCCAAATACCCATGAGCATGTGCTTAATCATAAATTTGTTCTACATCTTTAGTCCTGATGGTCCAGTTACTGAAACTGTTGAGATTTGGACAACTAAGTGCCTCTCCAGTAGGACCAAGGGGTAGCAGAGACAACCAGTTCTACCATTAGTAATTGAGGATTAACTCCATAAGTTATGGCATTCACAAAACACCTACTCAAAAACCCACATGAATATTGCCAAAGGAGAAAACTCATTTTTTTCTTTTTTTCCCGTTTTTAAATTAGATCTCAATGTTTATGAATTTTTCAATTTCATCATGCAAGTGTTGTGAAGTAAAATGCACAACTTTATCTACCTCTTTTATTTTCCTAAACACGGCACCAGGAATAACCTACTGGGATCTTTCTTAGTGATGGCAAATGATTAAAATAATAATAATGCATAATGCATAATATCTTTGACAGCAATCATTATCCATTTCCACAATCTCCTATTATGTTCCCATATCTTACTGTTCTCAAGGATCAAATATTTGCCATTTGCCAGAAGCACAGAAGGAATATCTAAGAAAAAGGGTTTTTTTTAAGACTTACACCTGGTGGTGCTGAAATTGGAGATACTTGTGTTGTAAATGGATGCTATTTGACAAATATCAATTATGTATTCCCAGTCATGCAGGATAAGAAGAAAAGATGATATACCACAGAATAGGGGCGTCTTGGCAAACCTGGGGAGTTCATGGTTGTTTGGCATGCCCAGGAAACACATAAACCATTTCTCCTTATGCAATAAAATCAACTATAAGTAATGTATTTATTATTAAAAATTACAGTTGCCACTCTCTGTTGTACATCGGCTCTTCATGCCAAAATGATCCCAGCTTGAAGCAAGAGACAGTGATGATGCTTCACATTTGTATTTTAGGTGATTTTCCTAAGGGAAGAGCCCTCCCTATGTGCTCCAAGCATACCTCCACAATACTCAATTCAGCAGCCCTATAAACTCAGAACATTTTCCCTTCTTGATAAGCCTTAGACACTTGCATTACTGAAGGAGCCTGTCAGAACACTTTCCTTCTGGCACAATATTTTTCTACAGAGAAGTGGAATTTTACTATTTGGATGAAGTTTAGCCCCGTGGCTGGTGGTGCATCAGCCCAGGCTCTGTTCCACCCCTACTGCAGCAGCATCAGCACTGCCTGGCCAGGCACGAGAGCTTCTGTGCATAACTGTTTGCTATCCAAACTTCCTTTAACTTTCCCTCTAGGAGAAATTACTGCTATTTACCAGTCTGAGATGTTTGGAAAATTATCCTGCTGACAGCTATTATAGTGACTTTTTACTCTCTTCCTCCAAAATGTATCAGAATGAAAACTTATGAGTCTGCACCACAGCGTTTGAAAGGCTAAACGAGCCTCCCCCCCGACTACAAAGCAAATTATTGTGCGACGGCAGCCAGGTGCCAGAGCAGGGTTTTCATTCTGGTTTTGGGCTAAATCTGATTAATCATAAAACAGATCAAATAAAAGAACATCTGGTACAAGATTTTTGCCATCAGATAAAGGCTTTACGGTGGCGGTCCAAATGACTGCTGTGGCAAACAGCCACCACTACAACAGTAGGCAAAATTTTCCTTCATGGCAAAAAAAAAAAAAAAAAAAAAAATCAAAACAATTTGCATAAATAATTGTTTCATTCCATAAAGCCAAGAACAGAGCATGGAAATGACATTAAAGTTTAAAACAATCCCAAAAACTCGGTAGGCGAACAATAATTGTCTCTACTATTGAAACATCATGTAAAAGGTGCCTTGTTTAGAATTTAAAAATGCAGACGAGCTCCACAGTCTGCACGATGCTCTTACGCTTTTAGCATAATCAAGCTCTGAATGTCATTTAAATGCACCTTTTAATATAATTTTGTCTTTCATCGGGGAATAGTGAGGCTGCGACAAAAAGTGGTTTAGTTTATTTTCCTCACTTTTGTTCCTTTTATAAAACGTAATGTGAAAATGTGCCCCAGGTCTGCCCCATCCCGGCGCAGACGATCTGAGAAGTTTGGGAGGAGAGGGATCTGTTTGCAGTCCTTGAGTGCCCCCCATAGGCTACTGCTCAAATCATCGCTCTAAACTAGGCTTAAACCCAAAAATCTTTCCAAAAATCTGAAAATCGAAGTCGTCCCCCCCGCAATAAAGTTATAGATCACAAAAGAACATTACAGTGGTTTACATAACTGTAGAGCCAGTCACTATTTGCCTTTTTTTTTTTGAATAGTCTGTGTTTGGTAGGGTTAAGACTTCAGATAATTCTAAAAATAATTTATTTCAATGTGGCCATTCAAATTGAAAAACAATATAGACATAGCATATTTTAAGAAGCATAATCATTACTTTTCTAACAGAATTAACAATTTTTTTTTTTATGGGAATAAAAACTGCAAAAGCATACTGTAACTTGAAATTATATAGTTCTCAAGACAATTTATATAAATTCATAAATTCTATTAGAAAATTTAAAAAAAAAAAAGCTAATTATGATGAATACTTAAAAAGTACAACTTTTACACTTCTGTAAATATTCTCTCTTTTTATAATTGACACTAAAATATGTTGTCCTTTTATCTGTGGTTGATGTTAAAGTAAACCTCACGCTCTGTAGATAAAGAAATTTCACAAATATGACCTTGACAGGGTCAGATACCTCCTTGTCACATACCCACCCACTTTTGGAGCATCTCATGTCTGCACAAATGCACTTAAGGAGCATGAAGAAGGAAAGTGGTAGAAGAGGCAAAGGAAACTATTGAGAGAAAAAAATTAACTGGGACATAAAAAAAACGTTCTGTGGGTGCAGTCATTGAATAATATGTTAGAAGGTGATTCAGAATGGAACATAAACCCTCTGAGGGGTTAACTCCCCCAGGCTTATCTGGCTAATGCTGTTAGGGAATCACAGCTTTTACTCTCATGTCTGTAGATGGAATAACAATGAAACACAGAAATTGCTACATGGAGGAGAGGCAGAGCTGAATATGAGAAACTACAGTGAATGATGCAGAGGGAAAATCCAAATTCAACTTCTAAACAAAGATCACATTCATCTTTATTTATCTCTTCCTTGTAACAGAAGCAGGTAGATCTGCTACCGGTGCAAGTGCACAAATCAGAACAACGCAGCTCTGTACATTGAATTTAATCCCTGAGCTAAAACTGCAGAGTAACTGCTCCCGTGGAATGACTTTGACTCTCCTGGGTGTGAAGTCCAGCTCATTTGCTGTTACCCTTCTCTCACAGGAGAGACTTCAGCTCACATGTAAGTGGCTGATGCAGTGGGACACTCAGCAGCGTTTCTCCTCCCAGGCTCTGCAGTGCACACTGAGTCAGTCTGGAAGAAGTTTCCTTAAACAAGTTGCTAGACGAATCTTGACTGACAATAGTTTTACAGTCACTGCTTGAGCTTTTAGGAGCATTCCTCTGAAAAATATGATTCTGATTCCAAATGCTGATTTGTTCCCTTTCCCCTCTCTCTGTCTCCTCTAAAGGATGGGTATCCCCCTCCTCTGGCCAGGACAAACTCTGACACTTCTTTACCTGGAATGAGGATACAGGGAGTGCTGCTGGGGGAAAGGAGAGGAGTAGAGAGGCAGAAGACCTTTATGTTGAACCAGTTCTGTGTTTTGGTGATCCTGGTTAAGGTGGGAACTCACTTCAAAAACCTGAGCAGCTCTTTCATGGCTGTGTGCTACCTTGTCCATCTAAAGGGAGAGCAGAGCAAGCTGTGCACTCATGCAGAAATGAAAGGGCACTGGATATTAGGTAATATCCAATGACAGCTACATGTGCAAAAATCTTCAAGGGCTTCAACATCTTTTCAATACAAGCACAGCAGCAAAAGAGAGCAAATGATGTCAAAACACACGTGGATGTCTGTGAGTGTGAGGGACCTGGCCTGAGGTCATTTTCAGCTCTAATCATGAGGATATGAACATCAACCTCTTCTCCAGTCCTTTTCCCTTGATAGCAACATACAGTTCTCTGCACATGTAGAAAAATGGGGCTAAGCTCCTCTTCTCCATGTGAGAGGGACACAGTACAGCATCTGCCTGTACCTTTGCAAAGGGCTTTCAAGGGTTCTGTCATATAAGTCTGAAAGGAAACTTGCAGCAGGATGAGAGAAGAAATTTCTTCATGGATAAATAGCTAGGTGATTAGAAAAAAGGGGTAGCAGTAAAATATTATTATTTTCTCAGTGAGGAAAGTGGAAGTCACTCCAGGAGTCCCCAAGGATATTTCTGCAGTATCACATGCAAGCCAAGAAGACATCTCTTACATTTCTTAAATTGCAGTTTATACTGTCCTAACACATGCAGAAGCCTTGTGTAAACCAGTAACCTGGTGCCCTTCCTCTGAATGAGAGTGCAGGGGATTGAAGAGTGAGGAAATGATACAGGGAGCAACAAAAGACAGAAAGGGAAACCCAGAAAAAGTCACTGGCAGCTGGGCCAGTTGGGAATTGTGGTCCTGAGGGAAACATTCTCCAGCTGATCTGAAAAGCTTATTCAAATTTTAAAAAAATATTAAAAAAAAAAAAAAGAAGTAAGGAGAGGCAGGAATGGGAATGAATTATCTGATGGAAAGAGTTGTTAAATACCATTGGTTCACAGGAGGATTATTGAGTGAAGGGGTCCTGCAACTTTCAAAATCAGACCTTATTTACCTCTTTTCTATCTTTTTCTTTGCAGCAGAATACACCCTGAAGCTGGCCCTTGGCCAATACTTTCAGATTATGAAAACAAATTTAAACTAGTAGATTCCTCCCATTAACTTATTCTGAACATTATATTTAAAAGGTACAAGTGTCTGCAAAAGAAACCCAAAACAAACAAACAAAAAACCCAGACACAAAGGAATCACTTATGTCTTTTCTCAAAATAAACAAAAGTATCTCTGCAAACACATAAACTAGGAAGGAGACAAAACCATTTAACAATCTCTCATATTAAACACACTTTGACAGAAAGCTTAAGTCCTTCTTTCTGAAAAAAAAAAATCTACAAGGGTAATGGTGTAGCAGGACACGTGGCTGGGATTATTTGAAATGAAGGCAGGAAGATCTTGTAGTGCCCTATGGCAATCCATCTGGGGAATATTTCAAAAATATCCAACACTTACTTTAATATAGTCTGTCCCAAAGGCAAAACTATTTGCTTTTCACAAGGATTTTTATGAGCTACATCTTAAAAGTAATCACTGGCAGAGATAATTTATTGTTAGCCAGGGAGGATATTGAAAGGCAGGGGAGCTATTAATCATCTATGCAGATATGGGTGAGATGCTGGCCCTATGGAAGTCAATAGTAAAATTCCCATTGACATCTGTGAAGCCAGGCTATTACTCTCCGTGCTGGAGGTTTAAATGTTTGCTCTGTCTATTAGGTCAAGTTTCTTGTTTGCATAATTTTCTGATTTACAGAGTTACGCCGGGTTTGACCAAGGGAATATCTCCAGTTTGCTAGAATGAATGTTTTTCTGCAGGAGGACTGCTTCAATATTAATAATAGGAATTGTTTCTGTGTTACAAGGTGCAAGCATGCTGTAAACATCCGAGTGTAGAGGTACAGTCAATCTTTGTTCAGAATTATGAAGAGGCTGTGGCTGTGTTGAGTGAGACATTGTCACACTTTCCTCTTGGCAAGTCCATTGGTGTTTAATTTTGCTTTCACAGGGAGAAGTTCACAATGGAGCTGTGAAGTACAACAAACCAACAGCAAGTCCAATAAACAATCCCAGAAATATCTACACTCAAAATGCTTTCATACAATTACCAGTTTCCTTCAGCATAATCCACGCCTTTTCTACAAAGGGGGGATATGAGCCCCAAGAGTTAACTCTGCGTAAAAAAGAAAAAAAAGCCAGAAAAAATACACAGCTTCAAGCAAAGCTCTTCCCTTTTCTGTTGGAGAGGGTGATATGTTTCATAGCAGATCACTTGGTGACATTATGCCACTTAGATGTCATGATCAACACACTCTTACTCCTGCTCAATATTTAGATTCTTTGTGAAATGTGTTGCCGATGCTTCATAAAGCTCCATCTCCTCTGCAGCCATAAAGGATTATTTCTACCTGCTTGTAGACAAAGTGCTCTGGAGGCATCATTTTTAGTCTCAGCCCATGGGAACAGAAGTGATTAAACAATTGCTGTTTAAAAATAGCACCACACATCACCAGCAGTCCATCGCGGAGTCAGCTGTAAACCAGCAGCAGCAGAGATGTTTGTTTTTACCCTCTTCTGGGCTGTCATTTCAGACAAAATATTCTCTTTCTCCAAATTGATTTGTTCTGGAAGCCCAAGTATATTTGTTTTCCCGAGCAAATCCTTATGATTAATAATAGTAGGTGAGAGTTATTCTGTGTGCTTTATTTTAATGAATAAAACCCAAATCACAGGGAGGTTTGTGTTCAGACAAGGCTGGAATAAAATTCAAGTGAGAGATTTTTGCTTTTCATGTGTCTTTTCTTTGGTGTTCAGGATTCAAATCTGTAGCACCACAGTCTAAATCCCTACATGGGAAAAGCGGGGTCAGGCCCTAGTGATGGATTAAATCTCACTATCCAGAATATTTGAAATTGCTGTTTTGTTCAGAAGCATGAGGCTGATAAAAGGAACGATAGCCTTATCTATGTATTTGTTTTCATGTATATTCAAAACAGGCTGAAAAGCCTGGTCTCTCTTAATTAAATCATGAATAAATACTAGATTTCCTCCCGTTAAAGCCCAGCCTGCTGCCTGAGCTCAGACTTTCCCCACCAGGAGGGGTTGGATCGTGCAGGTTCAGCTGGCTGAACCCTGTTGTCAGCAGCTTGAGTGATACGTTCAGAGTGCACGATCTGGTCTGGCACATAGAGAATGAGATCCATTGAACACAATCCTGGTGCCTCAGAACCTGAAAGTCAAATTCAAAAGATGCACTGGCCTCCTTCCCAGGACTGTGGGATGTCAGTCCTGGCATTCAGAACAATGATCCCACTTCCTGGGACCCACATTCCTTATTTCCATCTCAGAGAGGAGCGTATGCTCCTCTCTAAGGAGTCAGGCAGCACAAGGTGAAACCCCAAGGTTGGAGACTCATCTGAGCTTCCTAAAGATACAGCCCCACCTCATTATTCCCTGGGGGAGTGAGCACATGGAGCAGCCAAGGAAGCTGGGACAGCAGATCGGGACCAGCAACCAAACCCACCAGGAGCACACCCAGATCTCAGAGGTTTTGGCAGGTTTTTCCATGCATGAGCTGCTTTCTGTCTGTCTGTCTGTCATTCTGTGGCTGGCCACCCATCCATCCCCACTTTGGGAGGGGATATGCTCCTGGGTATGGAGCACATGCTGCTGTTCCCTGCACAGTGCAGAAGGCAGCCAGCAGCAGCAGAGGTGGGTGGTGGATGGCACGGGAAGGAGCAGGAGGACAGTCCAGGCCATGTGATCAGTGTTCGGCACGCAGAAAGGCATCAGATGCAAAAAACATCTTAATTATGGCAATTCAAGGCAGAAGTAAAATTGCCTTCCTAATTTTGGAGAGCGCTGATAGGAAACACCCACCCTGCTAAGGCTGGAGCACAGATGGAGCTGGACTGCCAGCGATAAGGTCATTCAAGGGGGAACGTGGAAAGGGCAATGCCTTTGGGGCAAGGTCCTGCTCTTTCACTGGATGTTGGCCTTCTGCTAAAGCTGTCAGGCATTGCCTTTCATTGCCCCAATTTACTAGTTCCTTCAGGAGAAGAGCTAGTGAAAAGCATGCTTTTCTGGATCAAATATTTCCCATTTATCCAAGCTTTTCCAAAGAGCAGGTGATTTCAGTGCCTGTGTGGCTCTGTGAAAAGCCTGTGACAGTTCATTCCTCTGGCTTTTCCATGCAATGCACAAAAGCCTTTCCCACTTCCCCAAATATCCATATCCTCAGAAGTGCATCACAAGCCAATATTCATGTAGACTTCCAGAGCACTGCAATATCCTTAGAGGTGAGGGAGATTCCCAAGGGAGATGACTAACCCTGACTTTCTAATCAAACAGCAGAGGGTTGTAATGCAAACAGAAATTCAGATGCCATTTTCACATCCCATTTTCCTCTGTGTGTTAACCCTCAGTAACACCTGATCTGCCCACAGGCTTTGGAAAGAAGGGCTGGCTGTGTCCTGCCTGCAGTGCCCTCAGCTATGGAAGACAAAACTCCTTTTATTGGATGGCAGGGAGAGGATTCTGAGCCTGCCAGGAGCCCATAAAGGCCAGCACCCGAGCAAGGGACCTGGACAGACTGAAGAAGACATGATGGCAACCTGAAGAAAAAGACTGAATCAGGGTAGGAGCTGCCTTTTGAAGTGCATTGAACACACAATGAATGAGGAATAATTATAATTCTGAAGCCAGACCCTAAAAGCCATGCTCTGCCACTTGCTATATCAATTTGGGGCATTTTAAAATGTGCTGGGGAATCAGTGTGCATATGGTGAAATGTGGGCATGCAACCATGCAAGTGCATTTTTGGTAGAAATGGAGGCAGGGAGTGGGGAACCAGTTAAACATAATTTTATGCTACACTGAAATACTCAACACAGGAAAATGAAGGTTGTATTTTTTTGTGTGCATTTGTCAAGTCCAGGCCAGATTTAACGGTCCAATTTTGAGTTATTTTTCTCCCTCACTGTTCCTGTGTTAGAAATCGCACACACATGTTGTAACAGATTGTGCAATGGCTTTATTTTCCTGTGGACAGAATCACTTTGGTGCTTCAAGCCCCATCTCCAATCCCCATCTCCTTATCAGGTGAATCTCCACCTTCTCATGATGCTTCTACATTAAGTTGCATCTCTTGGGCCAATTCAGGACACTCACTGTCGGCAGCACAGTACACAAATTTCAAATTAGCTTTCAAAGTAATCAGCAATTTATCATTTATTTATATGTCCTTTTTATATCTAGCTTAACATTTAAGCATTAAGATAAAAAAATAATCTTTGAGTTTACTATTGCATTTCACTCTGCATAATTGGATGTATGAATCCTCTTTTGTTTGATATACAAAACTCTTGTGATGGGGTGTAATTTCTGCTTTTAGCACATCTTTCTTTCTGAATTTCACTAAAAGGAGTGGAAAAAAAGTAGATGTGTGTCATAGAGCTTTTTACATTATGGAATTCATAACCCTCATAGGACAATAACATAAATGATGCATCATCGAGTTCTGCATTGTCTGAGGCACATACCTGACACTGACAGAGAAGGAGCTTTTCTGAGTAATCCTTTCACACCATCAGCCTTGGAGGGGCTCTGCTGCCCTGGGCAAAACTCCACCCTCACCAGTCACACATACAAAGGGGTCCTGAATGTTCTGCAAGAGTCACTCTCAAGACTTTAGAATTCAGCCTTTTTCTGTCACTCATGTAACATCTGCTTTTCAGAAGAAAGGCTGCTGCTGTAGCTATTTTTTTTTCTAAAAATAGGAAAAACCTTTAGTTCTGTGCTTTGTTACTGGTGGGTTTCTTTTGTTGTTTATTTGTTTGTTTTTAATAAAACTCTTCCTGTTCACACCCCACTTCCCATTCTTCCTCCCATCCTGGCTCCTAATGGCCCAGCAGAGGCTGGCAGAGCCACTGCTACTATGGAAGGAAGAGGCAAAGACTTGCTACCCTGCAGAAATCAATCCACCTGAAAATGCCAGGCCACCAAAACTGCCCCTTTTCAGCTGCAGCAGGAACCGTGAGCTGCTCAGATTCACAACAGAGCAAAAGTGAAACAAGTAAGTGTGGTTTGTTGTGTGTCTTGGTGACTGTTGCTTGACAATGGAGGAATTTTATTAAATTCAGAAACTTTGAAGTTAGAAGGTATCTGGAGAGAAAATAAAACCTTGACCCTTTTACAGGATAAAAAAAAAAAAAAGAAGAAAAAGGAGATCTTGGAGAACAATATCTAAAACAAACAGCTTGGAATACTGGGTATTAAGGACTTATTTGGTGATGGAGAGGAAAACTTACTAGATATGAGTTCCAGTAATAGCTTTCTATAGCAACCACAGAAATATGAGATCTGGGCTAAAGGAGAGAGAGAGAGAGATTCCTTTTGCCTCTGCTGATGAAGACAACAATTTTTCCTTGAGTGTGCCTGGAGAAGTATATAAAAAGCCTTTATTCACCACATGCTCAAGACAGGAATATGAGAATACTTCATAATGTGATGTGGAGGTGCCTTGTTCTCTCCCAATATTCTACCTAATGATAGAAGTGAGAAAAGATTACTTTAATTTTAAGTTTTACTTCTTTGAACAAATATTTGCTGAGAGGGATTTGCATTTTGTTAAGAAGCCAGGACACACCTATACAATCATATACTGAAGGCTTTAGGTGAGAACATTAAAATGTTCACTAATTTCAAGATAGAATTTGCATGTTCTGGCCTTTAAATCACAAAGCTATAGGCATAGCTGTGGCAATTATATGCTTTTTTTTGCCAACCTAAACAATTAAGGATGCAAAAAAGTCAACCTAAAAGAGCAAAAATTTATCTCAAAGCTTACCCGAATTATAGGAAAAGTGTTTCTGCTTCAAGTCTAAAGATATTTAAATTATAGCTGTGTTTTGAAAATTCTTTTATAGTCAGAAATAAGCTGATTTATTTTTGGTTTACTTACAGACAAAACCTACTTAATTTGGCACTAATGATTATTCGTTACCTTATGCTTCCTTTCAGCCATATTTCAAATTTGAGTGAAATTATTATAAGTTATGAACATGAAGATGAGAAAAGGAAATCCTGAGTCCTGATCTTGATGCTTGTTAAATGCTTTGCACTGGTTATTTATTGCTCACACACACACAGTTTCTGTTGATCCTCTTCTGCTGTGGAAGGATCCTGCCTGGTTCTGTCAGCCCCTTCACCTTTGCACCTATACTTCTACTTCCCTGTTGCTGCCCCAGCCTGTCCCTCTCATTCCTTTAGCCCAATCCATGCTCAAGCCTAGGAGAAAAAGAGTTTGCAGCCCTAAAAGGTTTGCTGCTACCTTACCCAGCCCTGTCTGGCATGACCTTGTGTAAATTCTTGCATTCCTTATTTATGGCATGGTTCCCCTCTTCCTCAGGTCTGGAGATGCTGTTAGGAATAGATGTGGATCCGGACAGTAAAAATGAACAACATGAAAGAACAAGACTTGCTCTCTTTCCCCCACCTCCATCTGAGTCTCTGTTCTAGCCAGCAGCACCAAGGGCTTTGCTTTCCTGTTGCAAATGAACCTGTCTCGGCTGAAAGGAGGTGTTATGTAAGATTTATATGTTGCAATTATGGAGTATTATTTTTAGACGTTTCTCTGGCATTACAACATTTCAGCCAAAAATCTAAAGTTGCATAAAAGAGCCCTCGAAGTGTAAACTTTGAAATGCAGTTTAAATAGTGCCCTAAGCTTGGCAGCAACCCAGTATTGTACCAGTCCTGTACCAGGAAGAGCAATAAACTCCCTAAAGGCTCTGGCTGGGGAACATCAGCCAGGAAGCACCCAAATGTTAATAATGGTTTGCATTCAGGAATGCCAAGAACATCTCTTTCACAGTGGGAAGGCTCAAGTAAAAGCTTCAATCCTGAAAAAAATGTTTAATCCACACCCCAGTATTGGTGGGGAGTCAGGATCTTTGTCTAAACTGCCTTGGTCAGTTTCTTTTGGCCTGATGAACCAAGAATTACTAGGTCTAAAACTGGTTTGTGGTCAATGTAAGCATAATGAATCAGAAGTATATTGATAAAAGCAGATGATTTGCAGAAAGATGGCAGCCTTGTTGCCCTAGATCACTTCTCCCCTAAAGATTCCCTTATCCTACAAAAAAGTTATTGAGAAAGAGGAGGGAGGAAAAAGTCAGTTAGTCCAAACCAGAATTCCTCAGACTTTTATCAAGTTTGTTCTGTGCTGCAGAATGTTCTCAGGTATCAGTGATGCCATTCATGCAGAAGTAATAGACTTACCTTACACTACCCATCTCTTTGTAAGGAAAACAAGCCTCTCAGACATCTCAAAATGATGTCTTTTATTTTTTTTCCCTGTAATGGTTGTGTCCTTCTGTTTTATGTCTGATAACACTCTGTTAATCAGAGTTATCTCCATGTATCTGATAACTATTTATAGTATAAAGGGAGCAACACATGGAGCCAGATCTCCATTCTACCAGCCAAGAGCCCTAAATTTTAAACCCAGAAAATCCTGTTCCTCCCCACTTCTGGTCCTCTGGCAGGTAGAAAGTGGAGAACTGGAAGGTGTCCCTCCAGCCTGGCACCCAGAGGCACAAGAGTAGAGGAGTTCACGTCTCCTTAGAGTTCTTCATACTTCTGAGGCATTCAATTTTTAGTCCAAGTTCCTAATTCCTACATCTTTGTGTTCTGCTATTCCTGACCATATTTTAAACCTAGACTGAGGCGACTTGTGGCTGTTTGGTGAGATGTGCTTGCATTTCCACAGACCTGCTGCTGAGCCATCCTCCCTCACCATCTCAGGCAGACAGGCCTTGGCATCACAGCAGTGCTCAAGCTCTCCCAGGTCTCGTGTGTTTGCATGTGAAAGCAACTTCTCTGAAATTCATCCTGAGCCTACATAATGGCTGTTCTGCCTACTGCAGGATAAAATTAACTTCAAGGTGAGAGATTAAACTGTGTGCATCGTCACAAAAAGAACTCACCCCAAAGCTGCCATCAGGAGATCATGCTGCAGGAATATTGGTTCCATCCCATTTCTGATCCAATCTCATGTTGATTCATGTAGCTCAAATTTGTTTAAAGGAATGAGATAACATTGTGCCAGTGATATGCAGTTATGGTTCAACTTACACCTCTGTCTTCTGCTCATTACAAGGACCTGAAAATGTTTGCAAATTATTCATTAGCATGGATTCAATTTTATTGATTTATTTTAAATTTATGCAAAGTCTTGCTACTGTGGGCCTTACAGATGTTGTCCATTCATAGCAACACTAAATTCATGTAAGTCTGAATTTCAGGGCAGGACGAAAACTAAAAGATATTATTGCTTAGAACAATGTTAAATTTAGAAGTAGGAAAAAGGGGCCCATAATCATTGCAAATATTTTTAGTACTTTCCTGGACAGGATGAGTGTGTGGAAATAAAGAAAACAGGTTTGGTACTGGTGATTTTGAGAAGACAGCTTTAGTTTTATAGAAGTATAAGACTCTACTGAGCAGTATCAAATATAGCTCCCTACATAAAGTGTTGTTAGTTTGCCTTGTCAGCCTGCTGATGCTCCTGAGCTGCTGAGCTTGGCATGGAGGGAGCTGTGGGTGTCTTGCTGGAGTAACAGAGCCACAAGTGAATATGCTCACAGTTTTAAAGTGATAATTTTTATTCCCTTTCTCTTTAAAGCTCTCACTGGAAAGATTTTATGTTTTTTTGAACTTTTTCAAAGCTGTCTGTTAGGACAAGAGGGGGTTTTAATCAGCTCCATGCTTCTCTCGCTCCCCTTTCCTCTTTTGTTCATTCTGTTTGTGAAGCAGAGATTTCAGGATATTTTCTTTTACCTCTCCTTCTTTTGTAATTATTTTAGAATAAACTCCACATCAGAATAGTCTTACTAAATAAGTCAAAAAATATCTAGTAAGTAATATCAAATTTAATCCACAATGCAATGGTCATTTAGATTTACATCAAATTTATTCATGATAACCAGTGATCTCCTGTAAAACTCACCAAGATTTGAAATGGAACACTGGGTTATTTTACATATTTTTTTTCTTTAAAGAATTTAACAGTAGTAAAAACCCAAACCAAAGACAATTATTTGATTTGAGACATTATGAATAGAGATGGCTTCCTTAGTTTTGAATTTAAAAGTCTTACTATTTTTACCTTAAAATATAATTCCCATAATTTAGGACTTATTATAGAATCAGTGGTTAATAAATTTTTATTTTCCATTCATTTAGTGTGAAATAGAGAGCTGTGGGCTAAGCCTATTAATCCAGGATAGCAGCTATATGAAAACTACAAATATTCTGAATTTTCCAAAACAAACAACCCCTGACTTAAAAATTAACTTAAAAAGTCAGAAATCAGCCTGAGGGAAGCTCAAGGAAATGAATAAAAATATCCAGAAAGAATTGGAATTAACACTAGAGAGAGAGTAATTGGGTTGACTTCAGGTTGATTAATTCACACACTGAAAGTCGATGATTTTGGGAGTTGAGATTTGTGTTTTTGTTAAGACTTGTTTTGTCTTCATCCTCATTCTTGGCCTTACTAGAGGGATCCACAAATGTGGGTATTTCTGCATGCTTTTCCTCATTGCTGCAATATACACACACATATGTGCATACCTACTATACATTTCCAAATTTATATGGAAAAGAGCTTCTTTTAAATGAAACACACCCCAAGCCATCCAGGAAAGTAATTACTGCCCGTGGTAGGCAGGCTGCAGTGCTCATCTGTGATACTGTCCTGGAAATTGTGTGACACAGGAGCTAAAGCTTCCACTTCAAATGTGGTGCTAAGGCCTCCTTCTTTGCCATCAAAAAGTAAGTTGTGATAGTCTTCCTTTCTAGAAAGGGAAAAATGCATAATGGTGCAATGTGGCTGAATTTTGAGCATTTAGCTCAAGGTAACACAAAAATAATTTCACTCGCTTCTATTAAATAATTTCAGATGTAAACCAGAGTAACTGAAAATAGGTATTTTTTCATTTGAACTCCAACTTCTTTCCTAACTGAATTGTTCAAGATCTCATATTCTCACCCAGCACGATGCAGAGAAATTTTTTTCTCCACTTTGAAAAAATAAAGCTTTCCCTTGCTGTATTAACCACCTAGGTATTCATATGGTGAGCACAAATTACAGGGATGACTCTGCCAAAGGGAGATGTTTTTGCAGTCAGCAATCTTTCCTCCTCAGATGTCAGTGGACATATCAAGAAAGTAAACAAAGTTAGAAATTAGGCTGAGAAGAAACAGAGCAGCAAACACCTCCAGTTTGGTGCTTCCAGTATACTAAGTCACTTTCCTGTGAAACTTTCTGGGCTATTTGTGCAGTTTCTTCAGGATCAGAGAACTTGACACTTTATGTATCTATAGATAGATAGATAGATAGATAGATAGATAGATAGATAGATAGATAGATAGATAGATAGATAGATGTACATATATATATGTAAATGTATAGATATAGGCATTTACAGATATATGTATATAGGCATATACAGATATGTACAGCTCATGGTCCTCAGGCAGCCAGTGCTCTGCAGAAAAACACACCAGAACAGCCTTAGAAAAGAAATGGGATCCAAATTTGGCCCAAGGAATGTGAGGAGTCGGACACAGACATGCAGAAGTGAGACTTTTATCTTGAGTTTGTTAGTGCTGCACTGCTCTTCCAGAAAGAAATGAGGGGGCACTCTGCAGGACATCTGGAAAGATGAAAGAAGGAAGGAAAAAGGGAATGTTAAGAAAACTGAGCTGAAATTTATCCTTTGCTATTAAACAGGATGTTTCTTTCCCAGACTGGTTCATGGAGTCACAACTTATGGTTTGCACTCCAGGATTTTCTGGATGAAATAGATTCAGTGGAAGCCTCCATGTGAACTCCCATCCATTCAAATTACTGCCTTCCTCCAGGTTCTCCCATGCAGCAATATCCTGCCAGTGCAGGCTGACACAGCTTGGCCTCTGCATTGCTCCAGGAGCTCTCAGAGTGATTATGGGCTGGTATTTCCACTCCTAAGGTCTGGGACAGTCAGGGTGCTTATCAGCTTAAATGATGCTACAATTGCAAAAGAACAAAAAGAACCACCCAGTCTGCACCTTTTAACTAGGAATATGTCTTAAAAGCATTAAAATTGCTGGTGAAAGTACAATATCTACTTTAATTCATTCTTGCAGATGTTTTGAGTTGTGTAGTGGAATATTTAGTACTATCCCTGCCCATAATGGTGGAATGAAAGGCAAACAAAATGTTCTACTATTTTTCTACTGCATTTTTTACTCCTGGAGAGGTTATAATATCAGCAAATCATCTCAATGTTATGGTCTCACCTGCAATTACGTCTTCAATTTTGGTTATTTCTTAGCACATGTAACACTAATAAAGGGATATACTGAGTAAAAAACATAAACTTTAAAAAAAAAAAAAAGAGAAGCCTTGAGATAATTTTGGCATTATATTACAGGTAGTAATAATGGTTTAACTTCTGTAGAAATGATGAAAAATGAAGGAGTAAATAAAATCCTAAGTGCTATATATTACTTATCAGGAGGTAAACTCTGAGAGCATATCAACTTTCTTAGTGTAAGAGGGATAAAACATTCAATAAAACTGAAAACTCTCTCCTTTCAGACATATAAGAAAATTTAAAGTTATACATCTCCTCTCCCACCTTCTTCTCCCACTACTGACCCGTGGGACTCGAGATTAGTGACTGTTGGGGTTCTAAAGAGAAGAGCAAGGGTTTTATGGATAGTAAGAGCATCGCTGACAAATGTACAGTGAAAACTTCCTAAAATGCTCACACTTAATGGAATTAGCCAGTCACATAGTGGAATAAGAAAAAACACTCTCTTGCTGTCCCTTCTGAGGTGTTGTTGTGTCTTTCTTGCAAGTGCTTGAGAGAAGAAAACTCCTATGCTTTGATCATGCCAAAGTCCGTAAGTGACATTACATCTCCCAAAAATAAAAAACCTGATTTTGACTTTTTCTGCTTCCAAACTAATTAGAAACATTGCAGAGAGTCCCTAAGCCCCTGTGAATGTGAATAATTTCATATTTCATAGAATTCAGGTCTTCTATTCCAAAAAATCTTTCCTTCTAGCTTTTTCCTGTAGAGGTCCTGGAGACCTGTGTTTCTCAGTGGAGGTCACCAAGGTGTTATCTCTGTAGATGGGAGGAAAACCATAAAGAAAGAGGAGGTGAGATGTAGCGTTTGAGTGAGTAAGGTCTGGGCACTGCCCTGATACAGGCTCTGGCTCCCATGTGGATAGATGGATCACTCACTACTCTTCAAAATACATCGTGCTCTATTCCCTAATCCCATGTGAATTCATGCCCAGGTGAAATAGTTCTCCACCTACTTGCTGTTTTTGCTGTCAAACCTAATGTGCTGTGAGCATCCTATAAACAATTCCAAAAGGCAGGGCAGGGAGGAGGATTGTGCTGTAGTTAAACAGAAGTTGGACCATTTAGAGGTTTCCCGGTTTTCCCAAGCTGTTGGTTATGAGATGTCAATGTGATATGGTGCAGACACTGGGGTACATCAGGTCCTGTCAGCCTCAGAAATGTCATGTCAGTATTCAGCAGACCTGAGTGGAGAATAATTTTCAGATGTTGTGCAGTGAGCTGTTGGGTCTCTGGTGCCACAATGATGCTGGCGTGGCGTTTTCCTGACATAGAGGGAACAGGATCAATGGCAGCTTTGGGTTTCAGGTTCCCCTCCATCCTCCTGCTACTCGTGCACAGTGGGGCAGATGCAGGAATGTCTTTAGGAACACATAAATCTCTCATAGTGAGAACCCCAGGGCAGTCCCCTTCCCTGAGAGGGCTGCACGTAATTTATTTTCATTCACGCTCTTTTTCCTTTCTTGCTAGCAGATAAGTAATCTTCCTCTTCTCAAATATATCCTTAATTATAGCAGACAGAAGATTATTTACCACATTGAAATTTCTTTCACATCCATTAGTTTGCTCAATGTACAGCTAACCATGGCATTATTTTCTTTTGACAGTGTTCTCACGAAAGAGTTTGCTAATGCACAACAGCAACACATTGGCCTAACAATGCTCAAAACCCAGCATCCACACTGGCTGTGTTTTAAAGAGTTAGGGAGGCATGATAATATCCCTTGGATTTGAACAGTCCACCCCTCAGGACCATCAGAAGGCTTTAATAAGAGTAATTGATACAATAATCTTGGAAAGCACTGTTGAAATGGGAAGTATATTAACTTTATTAGCATATAACAGAACTATATAATAGATCAAGTCATTAACTGGAATATTGTTATAGACTAAAGAGAGAATATGATTTAAAATTTTAAAAATCCATTATTTTTACTTTTACTATTATTTTAATAGTCAAATGCCTGTTATAAAATGTGCCTTGAAATATTTGAGGATGGATTTGATAATCCATCCAAAGTGGACACCTTCAGTATCCATCAGCTGGTTATTTCCATGTATTTCCTTGCTCTTATTCATAGCCTTACCAAAAGAAAAAAAAGAAAATTCCATTCACTTTCGTCACTTTAAAAAAAATGCTTTTCACATCATTGCCCAAAGTGGGGCTTTCAAGTCAGAGACTAAGAGAGTTCACACCACTCCATGTGAAGCAACAAAAGGTGGATAGAGTGGACAAGGAGTACCCAGGCAGTGCTCAGAGGCAATTGGACTGTTTCAAAGGGCTGGAGCAGAGCAGAGGAAGAGGAGGAGGAGTGGGAGTGGGAGAGGAGGGTCAGCACTTGGCCTTTACTGGGTCATGTCATAAGGTGAATAAAGGATTGGGAAGGATGGCGGCTCTTTAGGGTCTGTGCCACAGTGCCAACAGCCAGTCCCAGCCAAAACCTGGCAATCAGATTGCTGGGCTTTTTAACCCCATCTATATTTTCAAGACAACTTCTTTGCAGGGGATCTCCTTTCTCTCTACAGCTACCTGGAAGGAGTTTGTAGTGAGGGAGAGGTCAGTCCCCTTATCTGAAGGAAAAGGACAAGAGGAGACAAGGAAATGGCTTTAAGATGTGTCTGGGGAGGTTCAGATTAGATATTACAAATAAGAATTTCACTGAAAGAGTGTACAGGCTGGTGGTGGAGTTGCTGAATCTGCCAGTGTTCCAGAGGTGTCTGGATGTGGCACTTTGGGATATGGTTTAGGGGTATTTATGTTGGAGCTAGGCTGACAATGGGACAGGATGACCTTGAAAGCCTCTTCAAACCTTGATGATTCTGTGATTCTGTATGTGTTAAAAATTGAAAACTGTTAAAAATTTTTACAAATCCTGTTAAAAACTCAAAAAAATCCCTGAACGCAGCAAAAAGGCCCCCTCAGGTGATACTCTTTAAATTGACAAAAGAAAGTTGAAACAACTTTTGCCACCCCCAGAGCTTGTTCTCCAAGCAGGGCTCCTTTCTGGTGCCCCCAGACATCTTGCAAAATTATTCCCTGGCCTTGGAAGATCATTCAGTTCTTTTTGCAAAACCCCTCACGAGTGCTGAGCTGCTCCCTGAGGAGAAGCCATACAAAAGGTTTATCTGTTTCCCCTTCCAGCTGGGCTGTGGGAGCACTCCCCTGCATTTCTCAGAGCAATTCCCCCCATCCCATATCTGTGCTATCAGCAGAGGTTTTGCTGCCTGGGGGAGGAGGATTACTCTCTCCGGGAAGTGCAGCCAGATCCTCAGGCAGAGAGCGCATCCCTGATGGCGTGTGATGATGTGCTGCAATGCAAGGCACATCCTCAGGCTTCTCCCACTATCAGCACTGACTTTCCCTCATCATTTCTTGGTTTTTTTTTTTTTTTCCCTTTCCAATGCTGGATTTGCTTCAACAAATTAGAACTTTTTTTTTCCTTAAACCTGACAGCAAGCACCTATTCTTCAACACCACTTTTGATCTTGCACATAGAAGTAGTGCAGGTGATAGATTAGTTACTGGGGCAGTGAAATGAATGAAATCTTCGCTGTTTAGTTTCATGATAAGAGGGATATGGCCAAAGGGGAAGTGGAGTCTGAATGGAAAAACAGAACATCATGCAGTTACAGCAACAATTGTGTTATATATTGATTTGGAATCCATTGTTTCTTTAGATCCACACACACTGAATTCTCTTCCAGCTCTTGCTCCAGGGCCTGGGGTTTAATGAGTCTCTCAGATGAATGCTTCATTCCTGCTTCTCACAAACTCTATTTCAGACTTTGAAAACTCAGGGATATATTCTTGCAGTGTCTTACCTTCAGCTAAGTTTTTCAAGCTTTTCTGTGTAGACATCATGACTAGTGGCAGAACATTTGAAAACCACAGCCTGAGACTCCAGAAGATGATTTCAGAGTGAAGAACAGTTTGCCATGCAAATTCCAGTGCAGGGCTAGGCTTTGCAGTATTCCATTCAATGGTTTTGTTTGCAGCTTCTTGAAGTAATTAGGGAGACTTCAGGTGACTTCTGTAGACTGTGTCTCAGGTTTGTGTGTATTAGCTACCTGTATGAGTGACCAAACTCATGTTAATACTGGATACCCTCATCATTTGCAGTGTTTTATAACAATTGACTCATTGGTTAAATCTAAATCTAAATTTCTTGTAACATCTTAATTGAAGAATTTTAAAAAAAGGAAAATATAATTAAAGCAACAGCTTTTGTTAAAGCTCAAGAATAATTTTCAGGAATGGTTTAAAAAATACACTCATGTTAAAACTGACTTCTGATTTTTCTTTCTTTTTGAAAATATAGCTTCCTTTTCAAACTTGTCTTTCTTTGATAAACCTCAGAGCACTACTGTTAACAGACATTCTGAATCAACATATCTGTCACTGATTTTTTTTTTTTTTTTAACATGAAGCAAATAAATTAAAGATCAAAATGAATACTGGAATAATAAAACACCTTTCTTTTGCATGAGGGAATGACCTCGCTTGCCACTCTGCTTTGCAGGAGCGATTTGCCAGCAATGCTAATAAAGTGCTATCAATTCATGTGCTCTCTCAGTTAAATAATGGTGACTTTGAGGAGTGACACATCTTGAGTGGTGTGGCCCTGTGTGGGCATGACACACAGACACACAGAACCTTTTGTGATGCTGAGCTTTGCCTGCTCCATGCAGGACTGAGCTGGCAGTGGGATGGAGGTGGTGCTGGGGCCATGGATGATGCTGCAGCTTTCTCCAGGACTTGCTTCCTGTGGCAGAAAGCGATCGAAATGTTGTGTCATGATTCATGAGAAGAAAGCTCCTGCCCATCATCACTGAGGTAAAATAACATGTGGCTGCAAAATGTGCACAAACTCATGTTCAACACGTGAACCCCTGGCAGGGGAGCAGGGTCAGGTTTCAGTGGGAGCTGGGAGGTTTGGGCTCCCAGTTACCACTCCACATTAGGTTGTCTTTGCTCCTGTTGCTACCAGTGGCTGCTAAAATAGAGTTAACCTGGATGCGCCTTCTTTGCTGAAATTCTAATTTAGCTTTTCTGTGTAAACACCCATTTAGTATCTGTATCTTGCTCCCACCTTTGTAAAGTAAAATAATAATATTCTCCTGCTTCATATGGTGTAATGGAGTTTAATACATTAAAGATAGTGAGGCACTAGTTGCTATAGTAATGTACTATATAAATAACTAAGGGGAAAAAAAGCCCCTCAGAAGTGTTTCAGCAAATGCAGTTTATTGAGGGCTACTTGTTTTGCACAGAACATCTTTGGTGTGGTGAACGCACCATGGGGAAAGTCTCTGTGAGGCTATTCAGGACAAGAACTGGTAAGGGCAGTGTGCTGTGTGCTGTTAATCAATGCTGAGAGTGGAGAAGTCTTTCCCATCCTGCCACATCCAGGCTTAGCTGTCTGCTGGCCAGGCAGTGGCTGAGATGGGGGAATGGTTCATCTGAGCCCCTCAGCCTGGGAGAGGCACCTCTGACCATCCCTTCACGTGCTGACAGGGGCTTGTTTTAGAAAGCTGCCAACTGTTGGATCATTTGTAGAGACACAGAGCCTGGAGTGCAGTTCAGTGCAGTTCCTTCCTGCTGGAAGCAATTAAACTCTCTGCTGCTAGATTAAACTGTCTTTGGAAAATACCTCTGGCCCTGAGATCAGAAACCCACCAGCACTGCTTAAGGAACTGCACTGTGGGGCTGGGAATGTGGGCTTGCACCTTCCCTGACAGAAGGTGAAATCAAATATATATTCTCCATTTCTTGGGCAAACACTGTAAGAAATAGCGTATATAACACACGAGCACTGCCACCAATCATTCTCTCAAGGGCCAAGTTTTAAAAATACAGTCACTTCATCTGTATTCTTCACATGTTTGTTGGCTGTGATCTCTGAACAGCTATTAGATCAAATTCCTCAAGGGATTTAAGGGAAAAAAAATCTGATTTCTGAGTTCTGATCAGCTTGATGGATGCAGGAGAGAAGTTGTGGGTAGCAGAGGAGGTCAACCCCAAGATGCCCGGGGTACCTTGCAGATGGAAGGACATTTTGAGCAAAATCTTCAACTGAGATGATTCAACTTCACCTGAGTCACCCTTTAGGCACCTGCATAATTTTTAGATCTTGTCCACAATCACATTGAATAATTTCCTAAGTCAGGGAGACAAAATTTATATACCTAGCTCATTCTGTAAAGATTCTCCTAAGTTATGAATGCAAGGATACTGATTTTAATTCTATTTCTGATCAGATACAGAAAAGATCAATTTAATAAAAAAAGAGATCGCTCTTGATGAACAGTTTAAAAATTGCTTATTTTCTGATTTAGCTTTGAATAAGAAGGATTTTTTAATGTGTAGATATATATAATTAGATGCTCTATTCCTTTGTAAAATTTCTGTTTGGATTAAAATGAATGGACAGAAATAGAGAATATAGGTAAAAATGTATCCTGGTAATAGGTCAAATGCAAATATATAACTTGCAAATCAAACCTTAAAGCAAGTGAATCTCTGTTGGAATCAATAGCAGCTGAGTTGGTTGACTGAGCAGAAGGTGGGAAAAATAATAGTTTGTTGCCTCTCTGCAGCAAATATAAGTCAAGTCAGTCCACCATGACCTCAGTGTGAAGCAGACCTTATGCTTAAATGGTTTATTTTACATATTGAAAATGCTCTTCTGAACTTGACTCCAGATTGCAACAACTTCCACCAACAACTTTACTGGTGGGAAAAAAACCCTACAGTACACTCAAATGGGATTTTTTTTTTATTTTTAGCAGAATGTTTGATTAAAAAATTCTGACTGTAACAAAGCAAATTGTTTAATGGGAAAGTAACAGTTTTGAGAAAACTTTTTGCCTAAAATGTTATACAAATTGGGAGTGAAAATTCTCATTCCAGTAATATAAAAAGAAAAACTACACCCATTTTTGTTTGATGTAAACTACCTGAACACAACCTTCCTCAAATATATGAACATTTATCCCCACCGTAGGATCATTAAGACATGCAGGATTCCTTTTCCAAACCAAGAGGAAACACAGTAATAAAGACTTTCTGAGTGTCTTGGTCCTTACCTGGAAACAAGATCATGCCATTGTTTTGAGTCAAGTACTTCTTCAGCCTCCTTTTCTCACCCTTACACATCTATTTGTACAAACCCTGTTTATTTACCCGTGAAAAGCAGCCTCATCCAGCAGCAGATCAGCAGAGGGATATGCAATAGGTTGGCACTGATGTTCAGCAGCCTGAAAACCCTAAACCAGACAGGGGAAGAGCCGAGCTTGGCTCAGTTACACCTTGTGCGAATGCCTCCAACAATGAGTTTTTATAATTTTGTTTTGTGGTGAAAATTTCTGAAACCTCTTGGTTTTCCCTCACCCCAGAATGGGACTTGTATAATCTGAAAGTGTTTTATGGCATGAGAAAATTGCTTCCTGTCTTGGACTACTTTTCAAATTGGACTCAAACTACCTTTATTGAATACTTTTCAGGTTGTCCTTGCTGGTAACTGCAGTGACTCCATCATGATGAAGCTTTCAGGCCTTAAAAAAAAATTTTGGCAGTAATTGCTTGAATTAACTAAAGGGAATTTCAGGCTTTGTATACTCCTATATTCAGTGAATTGTATGACTTCTTTTTTCACTGTTCTGCAGGTATTAATTAGTTAGGAAAAAAACCCATTACACTTTGCTCACATTCTTAAATATCTGTTTATGGAAATCTGCTCACACAAATCAACATATTGATCTCCTTTGAGCATTTCAAATAAACTGTTAACAAAAACGTCTTTAATTATTTTATGGTACTTCAAGTTAAACAAGTATTCTCCCTTTTTAAGAGGAAAGCATTTGAAACATCATGGGGTAAAATTAAGTTATTTGACTGAGACCACAGAAAGGCGCTTTCAAAGCCCAAATCATAAAGCAGCAGACCTTACTTAAATCACCTCCACGGAGCTTTAGCTAAAGTGTTGTGCTTGCCATTGTAAAAAAGCTCCAATCTGTGTACAAAGTCAGCTGCAGTCCCTTGGCTAATAAGTATAATCTGTTTTACTGCTCTAACTCAGCCTGGTTTGATTGTGTGCCCAGCAGTGGTGGCTCTAATGCTTTTTAGCTGGGGAGGGAGGGGTCAGCAAAAAAACCTCTAGAGACTGTGTGTGCAAGGAGGAGAGCATCGAGAGAACAGAATTGTGCAAACAAAGTCACTGTGGAGGAGTAATTTTCATGACATTTTGAGCAAGAGAATATTTAGTTATATTTGAGAAAACAGACAATGGATATCTCTAAATATCCTTTTCTGCAGCACATTTGGGGTAGCTGGAGCTGCCCTATGCTTGCCTTTGCAAAGCTGGGGCAGCCCATGAAACCCCCTGTGAGAGTGGTTGCATGAAGACACCAGGATCCACTAAAGCATTCCCAGATCTTGTTTTCCAGCACAAAACATCATAACAAAAAGGATTTAAGTGCACAACTGCACAAGGAATTTGCACAAGTGGCCACACGAATAAAAGAGGAGTGGAGTGGAGGGAGTCCTGCTCCGTCCCAGGTAAGAGCTCAGGCTGGTGCACAGCCTGAGTTCAACACCCACCTCACAAACTCCTAGAAATCCCACCAAGCTCCATTTTCCGTGGAGCAAGGAAGGAGAAGAGGGAACACAGGAGATGGGACTGCTTTTGCTTGTCCTCCTTTTACCAGGGGTAAAGTGACTCATTGCTGACACACTCACAGGAAATTAAGGTGTGTAATGTTGTATTTTTCCAAATTTCAGAAAGGTTTGAGAGCTAATTTTAGGTGAAATTGGAAGCTTTGAGCCAGTGCAATCACTATATATAGAAGAAGATGGAAACTTTTTTTAAAACTGGAATTATCATTGGCCTTTATGGATCCACATGTCAAAGTCAGGAAGTTGCAGCTGCTGGATCTTGGGCTTGGTGGGCAGTGCTGTGAATGGGTGTTAGTCTGGTTATGAACTGAGAAAAACCTTAAAGGTCATCAGGATTTAATTATATATAATTCTTATTCAAAATGCATAAGCATTGAGAATAGAATATATTAAAATTATTATTATTATTATTATTATTATTATTATTATTATTATTATTATTATTATTATTATTATTATTATTATTATTATTATTATTATTATTATTATTATTATTATTATTATTCATGTCTCTTTTTGAAAGATGCCCAGGAAGACATGGGAAATACATATCTACTTGATCCCTCAAACCTCTCACCTGCAAACAGAGGGAGATGACACAAAGGAGACTAGTTTGGGTACTTCTATGACCAAATAGCAATTTTTTTCCCCTTCTGGAATATTATGAGTCAATTCCATGCTGATTTTAAATATCTGCAGAATCACAGGTTTAATCTAGATAATGTATTTTGTAAGTTTTCCTGATTTAATTTCCTGGCATTATTTCTCCATTGTGCACTGTAGGCTTTGTTACATAGAGCCCTGAGATGATTGATAAAAATAATTTTATAATGAAATGTGAATTAACACTAATTCAATTTAGTGGGTTTTGGAGATGACAACTATTGATATATGGATTTCCTTGTTCCTCAGGAATAATAGTCAATAGCACTGAAATTGGGATTGATCAAATGGATTTTCTTACTTGTGTATGCATCTCCTTTCATGACTCATAATTTTCCAAAATATTCATAACTTTTAAGGATAACACTTATCACAATAACTTAGGATCAGTCCACATGTTGTCCAGAGAAGCTGTGGCTGCCCCATCCCTGGAAGAGTCCAAGGCCAGGTTGGACAGGGCTTGGAGCAACCTGAGATAGTGGAAGGTGTCCCTGCCCATGGCAGGGGGTGAGATGGGATGACCTTCCAGACTTTTCCAGCCCAAATCATTCTGTAATTCTATAATTCCTTAATTCTATATCATTGTGTTTGTAGTTATAGTCAGCAATTAAGCTCAGGACTTCTGGTTTCCAGTGAGTACCTGGAATCATCCAAGGAAATGAAAGGTACACACGGAACACCGCATTTTGGTAGCTGATTTTGTGAATAGTTTTATCAGTTTTGGAATCATTAACAGTGGAAAATAAACATAATTCTCAGAGTAGTGTGCACATAAAAGCAAAATTCGGAAAAGGGGAAAAAAAAGAAATCAGGTCTAATTGCCAGTTGTCCCAATATATTTAATGGGAAATTCATACTTAAAAAGGCTTCAAAGCCATTTAAAGAATGCATTTATCTATGAAAAAAAAAAAGCAGAGTTAGACCCAACTGTATCAGCTTCAACTGTAAATTATGAATAAAAGATCATCTATGCCATTTATGGTATCTTCAAACAGCAAGTACCAAAATGTGTTTCTGTGATGGCATAATAAGGTGTTTCAAGCTCAGGATGCTATCCAATGTCCTCTAAAGTAAGATTTAAAATAACTCCTCTAGAATCTGACTTCCTTGAGTCAGTGTGGGTAAAAGCAAAATAAGAAAAATATATTAGCATTTAATTGTCTAGTTAAGAACAACATGCAACAAAGCACAAGAAACATGTTGTGATCCAGGGAACTGAAATATTTCCAATAAGGTGGCTATACATCCACCATCTTCTGGGATGGACAAGAAGGAGGAAGAAGAGAAAATCCCACCTGGTTTACTTGATTTTTTTTTTCAGTGGAACCTAAATAACGTACAGCACAGTACACAGACAACAAAAACCTTTACTTTTCAGAGCTCCATATGGTGAGAGACTGCAGGAAAGGAGAAGCTTTCCACCCCCACCAGCAATCCATGTGCACCAAGTTATTTACCTGAACCTTCATCCTCAGACAACTTTCGCAATTACTTGGAAGTTGTTAAAAACATAAGCAAAGCCCAAACTGATTGAATGATGGCATTAAAGGTGTCTGTGAAGTGATTTATTTGGTCCAGGCACTGCCCCACATCTCATTTTGCTCCCCATATGATGTGGTGTTGTTGATAGTGGTGCTGGCCTGGCTCAGGGCTCTTGGGCTGGGCATTTCTTCTGGCTTGTCCCTTTGGACTGATGGGAGTCAGGGCATGGCTGCTTAGCCCCATTTCTTCTTTTTTTCCCCAAAGAATGGGGCCAGTGAGCTTCTGAAAAGGCTTCTGAAAAGGAGGCAGTTCTGTAAGGGCTGGAAAAGAGGAAGAACATGGGACTTACACACACTTATTCTCTTTAAAGATACACTTTTGCATGCCTCTCCTCATCCAAATAATTTTCCATTTTTTTGGATGATTTCCCAAAGTTGTCACGACAGAGGAAAAGCCTGAAGGGGATTTAAATTAGGAGGGATTTTGTTGCCAGATTGATACAGGGTTGTCATTCAGAACGTAAAAGTGCAAGTATGAGATACTTGTGAGGGAACTGGGCAGGCAGAAAGCAGTTGAGGGATAGGTAACAGGAGAAGAAGAATTTCATTTTGTAACAGATGTCCCCATGTTTTTATTTGCATAGGGCTAAAACCTAAAATGTAAGAAATCTGACAAATGTATGGCCAAGAAAAAGGCTTTAGGTAATTTCATCTTAAATGACAAGGAGAAAGGTGAAACTGGTCAGTCCAACACTTGTCCTTTTTTTTTAAAAAAAAACTTTTCCTTTTTCTTTTTTCTTTCCTTAACGTAAATTATAGCAGTCCAGAATGGACATCCATGTTCAATCCTGTATAGGTGCAATTCACTTGAGGTCTTGCTCCAATCTGGTCATCTCTGCTGCTGAGAAGAGGCTGCTATTACCCCATCTCAGGTGATCCTCTGTGCTCACTGCCGATGTTCACAACCTGTGTGATGATGGAGAGGTGTTTACACCATATAATCACTGGTGGCCAGCCTTGCAGAAAAGGGAAAAGGCAAGAATTTCCTAGCCAAAATTGCATTCTCTCTGCCTTTGAGATGGATCCCATCAAATCAATGTTGTGAGAGGTAAAAGAGCGTGGGTGGCCTTTCAGTGTCACTGAGCAAATTGTTGCTATTCTTTGTTGTAAAATGACAATGCCATTTCCAGAGCTCTCAGTCAAGGCAGCATCGTTCCTAGACACGGAATCCTAATTGTTAGATTCCTTTATTTTATTTTGAGCTAAGTTGATGACAGTGAATAGACAGGAGAAAAAATATGGTAATTTCATTAGTAAAAAAATGCATTAAAACTGTAACATTTCCACAAGTGGAGGAAAAAATATACGAGAGACTTGTCAGACTATCATGATCTCATGATTTGGCTGTAGGGAAGGACCGTGTAGTTCATCCTGCTCTCACTGAATAAAAGGAATGGGCCACAGACCTGGTGCTGAGCACAGAACCTGGTTATAAACACAGCTCCCGAGATCCATGCACACATTTTAGATATAGGCTTTAATGCACTTTTAGTGGCTGTCTCTGCATCAGCCTGCAGTGACAGCCAGGAGCACATCCCATAGCAGCAAACTGACCTCAGCTGAGGGAGAGGAGCTGCTGGAGGGTGAGGCTGAGCTGAAGCAGAGCTGCTTGATTCCCTCTGGTGTTGGAGCCCCCCTGGCCTAGCAGTGAACCCAGAGTCCCAAGGGCACTCCCTCATTTCGGATCCCACTTGAACATGCGGCTGGAGACACTCTTGAGATCAATTTTTAGATTAGCTGAATACTTACTCAGTGAAGCTGATTATGAGTGGAGGCTGATTATAGTAATTTTGAGATCTCTGAACAAGTTTTAGATGCCTCTGATGAGTGCGCATCCCTTCCTCCCCAAAATGGAGGCACTAGAAATCAGTGAGCACTCAGCAGTGCGAAAGATCTTCTCTTTTGTAGTTTGTTTTTAGATATAGGCTTTAATGCACTCTTATGTCACACAGATGTTGAAAGGATTAAACAAAAACAAGGCCTGGACCAAAGTAACCATTTTAGGCTGCAGAGAGAACTTTGATGTGACTCTATATCATATTATTCTTCTGTGGGTCAAAATCAAGTACAGCCACTGAGTTTTTAGAAGGATATTAATGATTCAGAAGACATTCTCCTTCCTAAATATCTGCATTCTGTGTCTTCCAGAAAAATTTCCATCCTAAGTATTGATATTCTTTTATAGAAAACAAACTATTTGACAAAATACCCAAAAAACCCCACAAGCAAACAAAAAACCTCAACAAAACATATTCTAAAGCCTTGATCTAGATGCATCCCAATCCTGAATCTACCAAAATAATAATGTGCCACTAAAAGACTAATCGACATTGCTTCCTCATAGATTTTTGTCCACCAGACATTGAACAGGCAGATAAATCATAATATCCTTTTACACTGTGCAAAATTATTCTGTCACCAAATAAAGAATATATTCTTATCCCCAAAACATCATTACAAGTTGTTCTACATTAAAAACTCATCTGTCAGACTCACCTTACCTCTTACCTCCTCACAGGCACAGAACATTCTCCAAAGCCTTCCTGTCTCCAGTTATGCAAGTTGAGGAAAATATAAACAGTTTCTCAGCTTGCGAATAAGGTGTGAATCCACTACTTAAATCAAGAGTTTACTAAATAAATTTAGAAAATTGCACAGAAGTTCAAGATTTAGAATCACTTTAAAATTTTGAACTGGTTCATTTTCTTCGTGCTGGATTATTGAAGGAAGTTGAGGAGCAGCATGACAGGTTTTAGAAAGGAGAGAGATAACCTGTTTATTCATCCACATCTCCCTAAGTCCAAGTATTGACTTCTGGTTTGCCATGCTCCCTAAAGAGATCTCTAGAGACTGAGAAAATATAAGGATGGGCTACAAAATCTTTAATCTTCTAGGACTGACTCTGATCTTCTTACCCCTGATTAATGAGGGGTAAGAGGACAACATGATGACTCCGAGGCACAAGAAATTAATGTTTTATATTTCCCATCTGCCCTGCCCCAAAAGGAAAGAAAAGTTATATGGATAACAATACTCATTAGGTTTTGGAGACATAAAATATATGCACCATGGAAATGAATGTCCAGAGATCCCAAATATATCCACCTGTAAACCTGGTCACCTGCACCAAACAACGGAGAGAGAGTTTCCACACACACAGTTTGGAATCTGTTTAATGCACATAAATCTGTGCATGGTTCCTTTTATATTGTTTCTGTCTAATTCTTGGAAATGATCCTTAGTGATTTCTATCATGTACTTTATTGCTCTTATATTTAGACCAGATATAATATTAGACATATCATATGTGGTGATTAAATTTACTCTTTTAATATTGTGGGTATAAGAAGTGAACATTAATTCAGGAATACAAAACTAACATTTTCTTCCTTTATGTTACTGTATTTCTTTTGTGTCCTTTCATTACATCTACAGAATTAATGAAAACAAGCTCTTTACTTTTCCTTTTTTCCATAACATCTGTTCATATGGAATTGTGAACTGCATTTTGCAGAAATGCTCAAAATATTTCCAATAGTTGATTTAGCTTCTTCCACCTAAATTAAAATTTTAAGATTTTATTTTTTATGTATTTTTTTTACTATTGTTGTACAATGTTCTGCTCCAGAGATTATTACAGTTTATCTTACTTATCAATAGCTCACTGACATTTATTGAGCTGGAAATATTGTTTGCTCTTCACTGTCAATCAAAATCTTGACTCCTACGTCTAGCTATCCATTCTGCTTTATGCTTCTGATTGATACTGGGAAAAAATCATTACTGGATATAACTTAACACAGAAGTAACTGGGGGTTTGGTGGTGTGCTGAAGAGACAGCACATGTAGCAACTACTGTCAGAGATTAAAGAAGCAGCCCAACAGCAAGCAGGCTGTGTTACTTAAACTTATCTGCTTTCAATTAAAATGAAAATTTAATGCTGGGAGAGAAGCAAGGCAAAAAAATTTCTAGAAATAATTGGCCCAGTTAATTTACATCTGATTTTTATGGTGGCAGTGAGGCATCCTTTGGCTTCAGTTTGAAGAGCATCAGACTTTCTGGTTGTTAATATTTCAGATGTAAGAATAACAGAATAGATCAGGAATGGCTCAAAAGTGTTGTAAAGAGTCAGCAGTGGCAAAGCTGGGGGAGAAGGCATAGTCCTTCCCAAAGTTAGAGAAACTGGGAGGAAAGAGTAGCCTATACAATTAATATCCTAAAAGATCTAATGGGATATATCATCTGGGCAACATCTGCTGCTCCTCAGATTTATCCATATGAAAATGCTTTGATGCTTTAAGGTAGCCAAGGAATGCACCAAGTAAAGCAATGTCAGAGAGTGAATGTGGAGCAAACTTGCTGAAGTGAGAGCTGAGAGTGCCCACACCTCCAGGGAAGCAGGAATCACCATCCCAGCTCCCCATGCCTTGCTTGGGTACTCTGAACTCTCTCCCATTACTGAAGGATTATCCCATGGACACTCAGTAATCACCTGAGCTGAGATCGGTGTATTTTCTCACACCCGTGAGCCCAGCATTGCTGAGTGACTTTTACACTGGCAGATGGTGATGGGACAACAAGGGGGAATGATTTTAAACCAAAAAAGGGAGAGATCAGATTAGATTTCAGGAGGAAGCTCTTGCCTTTGAGGCTGATGAGGCCCTGGCGCAGGTTTCCCAGAGCTGTGGCTGCACCATCCCTGGAAGTGTCCAAGGCCAAGCTGGATAGTGGAAGATGTCCCTGCCCACGGAATGAGCTGGTATTTAAAGTCCCTCCCAACCCAACCCCTTCTATGATTCTATGATTATGTATATAAAAAGCAATTAATTCTCCTTTTAGCTATTGTATGTACAGTGTGCTCCTTTAAGGCTCATGGACACAGGGAATAGGAGCAGCCCTGAGCTGGCTGGCTGGGAGGATAAGCAGGAGTGCTGAAGTTAGAAAACAGATATTAAGTTAACTAAACGTGGCAGATCAAGACATATTTCTCTCTTCTATACCCACTCATCAAGAAAACTGTAGTGCTTTTTGTAATAAAGGCATCTATTCTGTTGGAGATGGTCAATTTAAAAACAAATTGTCAGTCTGGGAAGGGCTCCTTACCTATGAAAAACTGGGACCTTAATTTTTTCTTCAAATCAGACAGCTTTTTTATGCAGCTCAATTTCATTACCACTGAGATGACTTTCAGGGTCACTCTGAGAAAAAAGCTAGCAATTATATTAAATAGGAGAAGAAAATAAAAAACCCTGACTGTTCTGTTTACTTGAATCCTGCCATTCTGTCATTCCAACATGAAAACTGTCCTTGAAGTCTAGTACAACCTACAAAGACAAACAGTGGAGGGAGTTTATATAAATCAAATTGGTGTCATATGATCCCCAAGCCCTGATGTGTTTCTATAAACTTAGAAGCAAACTCTATTTTAAGCACCAAAGCACTGTGTGGCATCTCTTCCTTTTGTTATTTTCATTGCCAGGGGCATGTTTCTAAATAAAAATAATATCTTTATGAAGAAAGGCATTCACCACATGGTGAGGCACAGCCCAGGCTGAACCCTAATAAATGACCTGCTTGTGAGTGGTGAGTGCAAAACTTGAGTTGTTCACTTGTCACACTTGGATCCTTCACTGAGAGGAAAATCCTCATCCATACAGTCTTGCAAAACACAAATCCTAAAAACTCAGTGGCCAAACTCACTGTGTTATCCCAGGGAATGGGCTTTGACTACTGTTTGTATTATTCCTGTCTGAATGCAGAAAAAACCCTCAACAAACAACCAAAAATGTGTATTTTTCTTTAGCCACAGTGGTAAGGTGGTAGCAGAGAGTTCTTTTGAATGGGAGAGACATTTATTCAGAGGTGAATATTTCTTCCAGTACTTCTGGGATCTAAGTTTCAGGTGGAAGAAATAATAATAATGACAATAAAAAAAAAAAAATAATGTTATGGTCTGCTCCATTTTCTTTCTCATTCTCTTTTGTACTGCCTTTCATTCTTCTCCCATCCCCCTCAACCTTTTTTTTAGACACAAAAATATTGTTTTGAAGTTTTCAATAACAAAGAAGAACAAAAGCATTACGAAGCCAAAGTCACTAGTGCTTCTGAATCATGTTATGTCCTTAGATGTGGATTGAGAAGAAAGCCTTCCTATGAAAAAACAAAAAACCCCAAAATCTAAAAAAAACCAAATAGAACAAACAACAACAACTATAAAAATGAGGGGAAAAAGCCTTTTTCCATCAAAATTAAAAAAAATAAATATCCATTTTCCTAGCAAGAGAAGTGGAGGCACTAGACTTGCATTTTTTATGAAAAACAAATATTCACAGCACAGCAGCCTATTATCTGCTTGGCACTGGTTTCATTGTCTATAAAATTATGTGACCTTGGTTATAAACCCCCTATGAGCTGGACTGCATATAAAAATCCCCTTCCCTTAAAAACAATTTGTGTGCTGTTCTTGCAGAAGGTGCATTTGTACTTTCTGCTTTAGCATTGCTCCAAGAACTCCTATGCAATGACTCTCTCTTGTACACTGAGTGCACTGGTTAAAATTCACATTTGTTTCAGAGAGACTTAGAATTAAAATTCACAGGTATATTCTTTTTTAATTTTTTTTTAAAATTTTACCTGCAGATAGCATCAAATTCACTCCCACCTTTAGCATAAACAGTCTTTGCTGGTAACCTTTCAGTTACAAAGAATTCAGCATTCAGACCTATCAATCTTGCACCGCAGAGCTGCCAAGTCTCGCAACAAAAGAGTATTTTGTTTGAAGGGCAAACCAAATTGACTTGTGTTTCCAATAACTGTAATGTCCGGCTTCTTATCAGTATTAATAAGAAAATGCAAATTGCATTCCTGTCAAAAAAAAATGAAAATAAAAAAAAAAAAGAGTTGAAACGAGCAGTACAAGCAGTAAATTGCTTGCAATATGCTATTATATTCAGATTCTCATTTTCAGCTATACAGTAGTTTACTTAAGGTGAGCAAAAAGAGCAATCAATGCAAAAAAGGACCAAAATGTTCCAAGTCTTTTAAGTATGAGCAAACAGAAGAGCATAATGGATAATTGTAGCAGAAATAATAGCACATAGCAATATGTAAATCATCAGCAGGTTAACCGTTAATCTCTTTATTGGAATTTTTATTTAAACTAAAAACAAAATTCCTATTAAATATGCAGTAGTTTAGAAATTCTGAAGTACCCTTGGACAATGATCAACACTTAATTAATCAATTTTCTGTCTGCGTTGTAAAAACAACTTCTGCTTTATTGCTTTTTGGAAACAAAATTAAAATGAAGCCGTATAAAAACTATTATATGTGAGAACTTGTGGCTTGCAAAATGTTCTCCTCTTTGACTAAATTGTATCATCTCTGCTTCTTGTTTGATTACCTAATGTTAGTCAGAAAGCTAAGGGTTTACTCAGTTTTTTTTTTGCTTGTTCAAATACAATATCTGCTAGATTAAAATACAGCTTTTCCTCTCACGAAATCTCAGTGCACCAGTATTGGATACAAAGGTCACACGTGGGACAAATGGAGCTGTCACCAATGTGTGACAGGAACCTGGGGATGTGCAACCCAAGGCTGGGTTAGAGGTTAGCTTTAAAAACTTCTAGAATGGGTGAGGTTAAATAAAATGTTCATTTCATTAGCTGTTTACCTTCTTTTCAGGGTAACCTGCAATTTAATTTGCATTAGGTGCAATCATCCTGGTTTGCAAAGTATGGAATGAAACATCACTGAAACATCTCTCTGATATCAGCATTACTTTGGCAAATATAAACCCATCAAGGGGATCTATGTTAGCCCTGTTCTCTGTTACCTGTGAGAAATAATAGCTGGGTATTTAAATGTCTAAACATGGAAATTATGAGGAAGTCCTGGTATGAATGTGAGCGCTGAAAATGGCTTTTGAAGAGGTTCTATCCTGTAGGAGATCCTCTCAGGAGGAGCTGCAGCCTCTCCTACGGGCAGATCCAGTAGCATTTGGAAATTAATAGATGAAAAATTTCCATCCCAGATCCAAGTTAGAAACCTGTGCCATACTCATAGCACTCAGGAGCACATGTGCCTATTGCAATTCCATCTCCTACCCAGGAGATGAAAGGAACATTTGCATGTGGAAACCTTGCGACAGTCTAATCTCAAATTGGCCATGGCAGAGAAGTTGGAAACCTTACTGTGTAGTAGTGAGATGCAGATGTGAAAGGCCCTAAATTCATAGCACAGAGGACATCTGATAATGTAAAGGCTCTTTAAATCATGGATGAGAAAAACTCACTAAATTCAGCTCAAGTTATGGTATCAGCTATTCAAAATTCACTTCTACTACCTCTGATTTTTATGTTATCAGTGGTGTGGCATCCCACAAATAGTTATGGACTAACAGTGCCAGCACTCCAAATGACACTGGCCACCTGCTGCTAGCCTTTGCCAGAAGTAGAAGAACAGAATAAAAGGCATTTTTGGTCAGACCACAGGTTTTGTTGATCTTCACACAGAAGTCATCCCATTTATTAAACCTCCAGTCATCTTCTCCAAACATTTCCACTCCAAAATTCCTTTCCAGTATTTGTTCAGGATGTTAGTATTGTGGGTTTGTGAGGTGGCATAGCACTGCATGACTTTGCTTTTTCACTTTCTGTGCCTTCCCTAACACATCCTGGAATTTTGTTGGCTTTCCTGACTCTGAGTGAGTAAGTAGTGACTTCAGCACCTATAGTTTCTTTGGCTATTTTATTGCTGTTACTCAGAGCTGTGAAATCTGCTCCTGCAGAAGGCATTCACATTGCCCAGGTCTGCCTGACCGTGCTGCCACATTTAAATTGACAGAACTCATACTGTTTTCTATTATTTCCATTATTTGGATTTGATTTTTTTAAAAATATTTCTTATTCTTTCTAATTATCTCCTGTGTAGTGTTCTTTAACTAAGACCCATGATTTTTTTTTCTTGACCTTTTCTGAAAATGGTTTTGCTGAAGGGTTGCCTGAAGTCAAAACCAAGTTTTGGGTTTTTAAAAAAAAATTAAAAGTTGTCAGCTTACTGCAAATATTTCATTCTTTTGTCTTCTCCTTTTTCTTACTTTTAAAAATATTTTCTTCACTTTCTATGGTTTTCCCTTTGTCATATACTAATTTGAGAACGATTGTATAAAATTTAATTATTAATTCAGTACATTTGCCAGTACAGGTAGACATCCTATTACACAGCGGACTTTAGGGCAGTTAGGAGTTGTTGTTTCTTAACTATCTAATCTATTAAATTTTATTTTTGTGTTTGCTTTGCAGTAATGTTCATTACTTTTCATTCTTTACTACCCAGTTAATATATTTAATATCCTTTTATGTGTGTTTTGTCTCAGGAAGGGCTGATCCCTCCATCTCGAATATCTGACATTTGTTTGATCTAATGGAGCCAAAAGGACTTTGGATGAATAGATTATAAGTGTTAATAACAAATCTGAGTTTTCCTTAATTGAACGAAATGTGTTGTCAAAATTACTACTCCTAAAATTAATCTCGTAACTTGTTTGAGTTATATTCTGCATAAAACTGGGGTCACTGTTGGTTTGTCTGTTTTGTTTTTTTTTTTTTTATTTTATTTTTAAAGACATTAATGAGCAATAAGCTTCTAGAAATTCACAGTGATCCAAGTTAAAAGCAAAAAAATGGTTCTTGCCTTAATTCTGAGTAAGTGCAGATAAAAAGCAGTCAGACTTTTATAAACATGTGAGCCCCAACATCTGTCCCATTCATCCTCTGGCCAATTTTTATACATGTCTAATTTATCTAAGTTAGAGACCTCTAAAATCCACTCTGATAGAGCCCAGTAAAATGAAAATGAATTTCACCTCGGAAAATGAACCCAGATGGAAAACTTGGGAAATTGAAACCAAATGAGTATTAGTGTAGCTGAAAAGCTAAACTTGAATTAATTCATTTATCCCTCACTCAATTCTTATTCCTTAAAAATAACAGAGTATAATTGATATCTTGATGCTTTTGAAGTCAGTGGATTTAAGTGTGCTGAGGGTTTTATTTTATGTCTCTTTCAAAATAGCCTAATGTTAGATAAAGTGATTGAAAGAGAATCAGGTAGTTATAAATAGTTTAGCTACATTGGCTTTTTAATTCCCTATGTCCCGTGCCTTAAAGCTGATTTTAATGAGGAAGGTATTGTCACATTTCCTCATCTCTTGTATATTCATGACTCTAGAATGTTCAGATAATTCATTTCTCACTAATTAAAAAGCCCAGGAAAATATCAATAGAATTATTCAAATCTGTAAAATTTCAGAAGTATTTCCATGATAAATGGCAAAATTAATGGCAGCACTTCACAAGCAGAGGTTAATCACAGTTCATTGTTCAGCTGCTCCCTGACACGACAACGCTCATTCCCAATGCATGTGTGGATGGAATCTGGAATGTTCATGGATTCTCTGGTCAGGTATTGCAGATGTTCACAATCCTTGTAGTTGATTTCTGTTTGCAGAGGAAGCAATTAATGCACCAAATGCTAGAAACCATAGCTACAGTGGATCTCTGCACCCACTGAAATAATTTTTGAAGGCTAGTTCCTGCAAAGCCAGGCATGGTGAAGTGTTAAGCATGACTCAGAAAGGGACAAAACCTCTCAATTCTGTCTGAAAATTATGCCTTGGAGAACCAGAGATAGAACTGGGAACTACATGGCCCATTGTGGCATTTTGCATTTGGAACTTGTCAATATACAGAGGGCTTTGGGTGCTTGAACTTAGTTTCATGTCTGGCATTAAAAGGGAATTTATCTTATTCTTTAAAAGTAAAATTCTCTCTACTGTGGCCCACACAAAATATTTGCATTCATTTGCATCACTTACCATGAGTGAGTAATAAGCCCTGTGCTTCTCTCAACGTTGCAAAAAAAAAGTTCTCCTTAGCAAACTTAAAAGAATTCATTGCTCTCTGAACCCATGGATTACGCAAAGCCCCTCACCCCAGGATGATTAACTGTGCCCACAACACATCCAGAGCCCAGTCCACTGGGGCTATTGGCTGTGCTTGTTCACACATCAGAAAGCCTCGTCTCTGCAGCCTGAGAGTAAATTGCATTTCAATTTCAGTTTGATGCCTGGGCCCCTACTTTTTCTTTTAGATAAATCGTAGATTATACTGGTCAAAATATTTCCTGCATCCCATTAATTCCAGTGATGGGATCTCATGATATACACTGCAGTCACTGCTGCCAGAAAGAAAAGGTGAAAATATCAATTGTCCTACAAGAAGCTAATGCACAATCTGTGGCTTCATGTGAAATTTTTCTGGTAGGACCTATATTCACAGGACATATAAACTTGGTCCAAGCTGGTGAATCAAATTGTGTGAAATTACTGTGCATCACAGCTGAAGAGTGATTATTTTATACATTTTTCCTTATGAAAAATGTGGATGTGCTACAACTGAGCATTGCTTTGAGCATTGGGAATCCTTGGGAAGGAGACCTGTGGTCTTACAGTCAAACAGAGCTGATGCTTGTTAAGAAAACCCTAAATAATTCCAAGCAATCTCTCCATTCAGCTCGTGCGCTGTGCAGTGCTAAAGGACATCTCACCTTCTTTAGTGTCTCTCCTGCTTCTGCCAAAATGCCCCTGTCAGCACAAACTGCAGCGGGCAACCTGCCCTGACTATCCTGGTGACCAAGGGGAAGTGATTGATTACCCAGAGAGAGCTCACCATTCCACACTGGCCACAAATATCCCCGTCCCTCCACGTTCACTCGTGCAGGGGAGAGAAGGTGCTCTTGCCAGAAGGGAGTGCCTTAGAAAAAGAAAAAAGAAAGAAAGAAAAAAAAAAAGAAAAGCAGAAGAAATAATGCTCCTTGGTACTGCTAAATTTTTTATGCAGTTGTCTTCCAGAAGACGTCTCAGATGTCCTCAAATATTAATACTTGTAATGAAATGCCCAGATTAGCAATTGCATAAATCCTTCCCTCGGACGGAAGTTGCAGCCTGTGGGATCGCGGCCGATTAAAAAGATTGTTCCAGCCGCAGTCACCTTTGCCTTAAGCTGATGCCAGGTGCTATCAGCCAAGTTAGAAGTCAACACAGTGTGCGAAATATGATCCTCTGTGGGGCAAAATCTGGCTCATGTCGCTGTCAGTGTCCCAGCGTGGTGGATGTGAATGAGGCACTGCGGGACAGGAGAATGAGGGCAGATTGCGGCAGGGAGGATAAAACTGCTCCGTGAAACCTTTTAATACATTTTAACTAAGAGACTTGGGGCTGTATCTTGTTCTCAATTTTGTATTGACCTTTATGGGGTTTTAAAAGAGAGCAGATTTTCCCTGTTCTTAATTTATGCCACTTACCAAAGATCCCTGGAGTCAAATCTGTACTAATTTACACAATGTGCAGATCCTCTAAAGGCAATGGGTTGCAGTGTAAATTAGAGCATAAATCAGGTCCGAATTTGGCCCCTGATGAAGAGCCAATGGAAAGATGTTGTCTTAAATGATTCAAAAGAAGCAGCTAAGCCTATTGATTTTTATTTAAATGAATCACGCTTGGAATAGATCTCAAAATGTTATTAAAAACTGAAACAGAATGTCTTTATTCTACAAGATGGAAATATTTAGCATATCTACTCTCTTGTGACTTAAAGGGAGAAGCTGTACTGACAGCAAGAACCAATTCCTAAACAGCCCCTGAAAATTAATATATTCCATGAATAACAGAATCAAAATTTGGTGCTAAATACATAGCTAACTTGGAAATAGCTAAGCAAAGGGGACATAAAGAGCACCTGTATTTTTTTGTTTGTTTGTTTGTTTTTTAATGCTAGGATCTTTATGATTTACTACAATATTTCTTCCAAGGCCCTGGGTATCTTTGCTATCTCCAGATATTCATAATATATCATTTTGGAACAAATTCATGGCTAGTTTTCACAGGTGCAGTCACATTAATTTCACACCTCTGAATTTAGCTCTTTGCTGTGTATCTGGAGACCATTCATCAATATTCTCTGGAAACTAGCTTGCTCCCTTCTCAACAAATAACCATATCAGCCTCTGATATTTCCAGCCAGAACAAATTCCACTTGGTGGCTTTCATTTTTATGTGTATATTATTCTAAATATAGGAAATATTCTAGCAGATGGGAGGCAGGGTATATAGGAGCTTCTATGGCAAACTTTAAATAAATTGGTTTTGTGAGGAGACCTTCTCAGCTGCTTATTACATCAATAAATCAAGAAGTATTGAATGTGGAAACATTAATCAGAATTTGATAACGTCTTCTGGAGTCATTCAGAACAGCTGACATGAAATAGCTGTAATTACATATTGTGGTATTGTATCATGTGTTTCATATTTTATAACATTTGTTCTTAGGCAATGTCTCAACAGTCTCCTATTAGTAGGAGAACGTTATCCATTGACAAAGGCCTATTTTTCTATTCTATGGACATTAACTCTTAATTATCTTTTTTTTTTTTTTTTTTTAACAACAATAAATTAAAGTAAATGAGGATTATGGAAATCTCTCTGACAAATACCCTGTGACTGTTACCTTAAATGCTCAGGGCTAGAGAATGAAATTTAGTGTGTATGAGCTCAAAGATGCTATTTACTACTTTAACATTTTACAAGTCATACATTAACATTTAGCAAGTCATAAAAAATTTACATCTTTAAGCGATTTGTACTTAATAGGTTACTGATATGCATTTCATTCAGGACACCGGGGAAAGAATCTATAAAACAAAGGCATTTTGCATTGTCTGCAAATAGTTTATACTGCTGATGGATCAAACCATCAAACCCACAGGAGGAGTCTGGTGCGCAGCTCCTCTTTAGTCGAGAGATATTCTCCATGGGGGTAACAACATGCCTGTGGTAGCAGACTGGTACAAACTCTCTTAAAATTACTCAGCTTCTATTAATGTGGTTGCAATTTAAGGAAAAAGCTTAAAATAATCCAGTGACAGTGACTGCTACAACAAAATTAGGGAAGCGGGTTATTGTGATTCCAGGATAAATATTTCTGTATGATACCAGTGAATATTTGCTGCGTTTCTTTTCAGGAGGTTCCTGCAGTTATTTTTGGTCGCATTCAATGTGCTCTGACAGATCAGTTGATAAGGACACAAAGCGTCAAGATCCAGATAACCAAACCCTGGCTCTGTGAATCAGTCACATCCATCCTTAACCAAGTTGGTGCCACTAGGTGGTACCCAAGAATGTGAACCATAGACAGTCACTTTTCCACGATTTCCCTACTTTTGCAAGGAAAGGAGCTTCCCCTGGGCTCCAGGAAAAGACTGTCACATTCTCATCATCTTTCAGGGGGCACTTTCAGTCAGAGGCACTGAAGAATTGAGGCCAAATCCCTGCCAGATGTGATCCTGCTCTCCCAGTTCCCAGGCAGCAGCACTGAGTGCTGCCACAGCCTTTCCCTCAAACACATGCTACTAAAACCTAATGAAGAGGTATTCAAGATGAGACTGCAAGCTGGAAATTCTCCTTACAAAAGCAAATCGTGAATTAATTTGTGTAAATTCTGAACTTCTCTCAAGTATATTCTGAATAGAAAAAACACAGAGATAGGTTTTCCAGATACTTGGTTCCTATTAAATTATTTACTCTGCTCTATTCATGATTATATAAGCTAATTTGGACATGCTGCTGTTTCACTATTTGCATGTCTCTAGCACTGACAGCTGAAAAATGAGCATGATGACAGTACAGAGTAGGATGTTTAGACAGCAAAGCACAGCAACAGTAACTGGTGAAATGTTTCCTTCAAAATATCCCTATTAAATATTGTGGTTTCTTTTAAAGAACCCATTTTAGACATAACCCTTACTTCTCTAAAGTTTCTCTCTTCTATGATACAGCTGTTAATGACTTGTCCTTTAAATAAAACACATCTTAAATCATGGAAAGCCTGGAACTGGGCTCTGCAGGATAGTCTGGCTTTTCCTTTGAGAGATCTCCTGGGGAGCAGCTTGGTGTTACAAAAGCTCTTCAGCATTTACCCTGTGGAGTTTCTGTCACGTTGCACTGCTGTGGAGGGATCTGCCGGCATTCATGGCATGGGGGGGAGCAGGCAAAAGTGTAAAATTACTGTGAAATCAGGGAACATGTGCTCCAATCCTGCTGCTGTCTCAGGAGGGGCATTGAAAAGTGTTCACGGAAGAAATACTAATATCTTCGTGTCACAGACTTTAGGAGATGTTTTTCTGTTTGCTTGGTGATATTAATGCTTTTGAAAACTAATTTTTTAAGTTAATCTTTGAAACAGAAATATTGGTTAGATAATTCCATATTTCCTCCAAAATGAAACCCTTTATAAAGCACTTGAGTCAAATCTGATCTTGTCCCCTTGTTGTTTATATGAGTTGCTCTATTCAGTCTAGTTCATCTTTGGAGAGGAGAGGAAAAGGATTTTATAAACACTGTATATTTTTTCCTGTATCTCTGCCACCTTCTGGATTAAAAAGTGCTCTGTGCCATGAATAAACACAGAAGTGATTCTAAGGTTTTGAATGCCATCAACTTTGTCAAAAGAATTGGGTCCCTCCTATGTCCTCTCCAATCTCCTCAATTTCTGATAGAACAAATTGCAGAACCCATAGTTTGGAAAGGGCCTTTAAGCTCATTGAATCCAACCATTCCCCCAGCACTGCCCAGGCCACCACAAACCATGTCCCCAAGTGCCACATGTACATGACTTTTAAATCCCTCCGGAGATGGTGACTCTGCCACTGCCCTGGGCAGCTGTGCCAGGGCTTGACAACCCTTTCAGTGAAGAAGATTTCTCAATATCCAATCTAAGTCTCCCCTGGTGCAACGTGAGGCCGTTTCTTCTTGCCCTGCTGCTTGTGACTTGGGAGAAGAGACCAACCCCCACCTGCAACACCCTTCTTCCAGAAAATTTTATGGAGCAAGAAGGTCCCCCCTGGGCCTCCTTTTCTCCAGGCTGAGCCCCCCCTGACCCCTCAGACTTATGTTCCAGATCCCAGCTCTGTTTCCCTTCTGCAGCCACACATGCAAAGGAGCACAAATTCCAGCCTTTCCAAACTATTCCTTTATTAGAGGGGAAGTAGTGCTGTTTCAATGCTCCAAATGCTTGAAACAAATACTGTTCTAAAATGTTTCTGAATAACTTCTTTTTCCCCTACCAGTTAGAGAACAAGCAAACATTTGCATGCTTTGGTCCTGATCTAGTTTTCCAACTGCTGAGTCTAGAAATATTTATAGATAAATACACATTTATCTACATATATGAATTAATAGCTTTAATTTCCTTTAGGGTTAGAAAAACTTTTTGCTCAGTTGATCCTTTTGGGCATGGCCTGAAGCACAGGCAAACCCAGGACACAAAAATCCTGCGACATCTCATTGAGAGCAGCACACGGTGCCATCTGCAGCGCTGCTGTTCTCCAGGTTGCTCTTTTCCCTGGGGTGCCATCCCCTGCCTCCTGAGTGGATGGCAGAGTTCAGACCTGTCACTCTTTCGTCCCTCACGGGCAATTCAGCACCTGCAACTCCCAGTTTAAAAGACCGTGGGGACTTTGAGCAGCCCGCAGAGGAAGAAGTATCGTGGTTAATGTTCCAGCTGATATCAAAGCTCCTGAGGTTAAAGCTGCTCATTTGAAATGTGAGAGTAGCAGCTCTGGCTCTGGGTGCTAACAACGTTTTTTATGTCTTTGTGCAAAATGGTGGGGGGAAAAAAGGGCATGGGAATATTCTATTTTGCTTATTTTTAGAAAGGGGCTTTAGGATATCCTGATTGTACAGTCTGAAAAGGTCTCATTTGGTGGGAGGTTCTGTAAAATTCAGGTCTGAGGAAATAGATGTAGCTATCTGCATATCTATTTCAATTTATTGTCTGTGGTGTTAGAGAGAGGAAAGAAACAGAATTATTTTCAATAAATTTTACACATAACTTGACATCCAATCAAGCGCATCAACATTAGCAATCAATTAGGAGCTCAATGCATGGTTCTGAGTAGCTGTAAATTACTGCACGCTAATGGCTCTTCAGCAAACCTCCAGAGCAGGTTCAGCTTTTTTTTTTCACCAATAAAGCAGTGAACATCATAAAGCCACAACAGGGGAAAATGTTCAAATTACTTAATCTATTTTAATTTTCAAATAAACAAATCTTACTTATAGAGCAAATAGCAGCAAAAAAAGAAACACGATACTTTCCAAATCCCTCTGGACTGTTTAGAATACTTCTCATTCACATTATAGCACAAGAAATACTTTTCTGCATCCCTTTCTCTCTCTTTCATCTGAAAAGGCTGTCACTCCAGTTGTGCTGGGAGACTTCTGTGGATTTTTTTCTGTTTGATTCTGTTTTCCCACTTCGACCATTTTTAAGGGATAACAGGTCTGTTGCTTTTCCATCCCCATAAACTTGTCTCACTGTCACTAAAGTCATTAGGAAAATATACCATGAAAAAATGATGTTAAGACCTTTTATTTATTTACTGCCTTTCTGCAGCTCTGTATGAGGCACATATGTTTTGGAGTCAAATGTATTTCTGACAGCCTCCCTGAGATCATCAGGATCAGATCTGCTAAGTAAGAGGATGCAATTTTTAAGCCTTTTCTCTAAGCTTTATCATCATTAATGGTACATACTTCACTGAAAGTTTCTTCAGAAGTATTATGTCAAATGCTGACTTCATTGCACATATGTCACACACTGATATCATTATTATTACTCAAGTCTTACTGGAAAGAAGTTGGGGCCAAAGTACTTAATTTACTTAATTAATTGTTAACTGTTTGACCAAGTATATCTTCCATAGAGAAGATGGGAGTACAATGAAGTGAGAAAAATTTCCCAGGGCTTTAGATCAGGCATTAAGTAAAGCAGTTATATCTTTTGGAAAAATGAGTGTCAGCTAATGCAGAACTTCTTTCCTTTATTCAGAAGATTCATTATTATTCTTGCTTATGATGGAATATGAGCAAAACTCATTCACACAGACACTCAGCCTTCCTTTTCCCTGAATTTCCAGTATGCATAATTCTCCTTTAAAACCAGGTCTTTTAGAAAAACATCATGATATTGATAAAAATTCTCCTGTCTTGTGCACTGCGATAGTGAAATCTGTATGAGTGTCCCTTGCACTGGTGCTGAAGAGAAATATCAGGTGCCTGAAATACTATTCTGCAGTTATTTACAGAGAAAGTAATTCTACTTTCTCTGAGGATTAAATGTTTGCATTTATTCAGGCAGTTTTACTGGCATATAATGAATTGTGATTGTGAATGGAGCTTTAGCACATTTACATGTTTATGTCTGTCTATTCCTTTCTCTTGTCTCCCTAAAAAGGCATTTGTTCTCCTGTCTATCCCAGTCAATATTAGTTTACTCATATATTCTTTAGTTAACTTTAGGCGGTGGAAGAGGACATGAGTCTTCACTATTACAATGTATAATGCCTAAAATATAAAACTATAGAAAGGCAAAATCAGAGAATCATAGAAATGTCCCCTTGAGTCCCAAGGGACCTTCAAAGATCATCCTATTCCAATCTCCTGCCATGGACAGGGACACCTTCCACTATCCCAGGTTGCTCCAAGCCCTGGCCTTGAGCACTTCCAGAGTGAGGCATCCACAGCTTCCCTGGACAAACAGTTCCAATGTCTTATCATCCTCACAGTCAAGAATTTCTTCCCGATATCCCATCTAACCCCACCCTTGCTCAGATTGAAGCCATTCCCCTTGTCCTGTCACTTCATGCTTTTGTCCAACGTCCTTCCACAGCTTCAGGCATTTGAAGGGGCTCTAAGAGCTCCCCAGAGCCTTCTCTTCTCCAGGCTGAACAGCCCCAGCTCTCCCAGCCTGTCTCTGGAGCAGAGAGGCTCCAGCCCCCAGAGCATCTTTGTGGCCTCCTCTGGGCTCATTCCAACAGCTCCATGTCCTTCCTGTGTAGGGGGCCCAGAGCTGGATGCAGGTGAGGTCTCACAAGAGCAGAACAGAGGGACAGAATCACCTCCCTTGCCCTGCTGGCATTCAGAATATCCTAGAAAGACAAAAAAGTAACCAAAGGCTCCCTTTTCCTCATTTTCTGAATACACATCCTACCTTCTTTTACAGCTTAGGGGCACAATGATTCCAAAAATGCAACTGCTGAGACACATTGGTTTGCTTATTTAGAACCTGCAAAGGATCACATGGGGACAACGGGGCTCTATGTAGGTAATTTACACAACATCTAAAATGCATCGGGAGCCAGTTCTGCTCCTCAAGGCAGCAACTTTGTGCTGTCTTGAAAAGCATGTGTGCCCTTTAGCACACGTCTGTATGCAAAAATATGGAGATGAGCCACTGAGTGAGCTCATCCCAGGAGTTTCTTGTGGCTTCTCCAGTGGCTGCTTCTCTCTGTGCTGCCTGGGAAGCCCAAAGCACTGTTGGTGTGAGGTGTTCCTTGCTGCCTGCCAGTGTCCCCTCAGCATTTCTTACCTCTTCTTTCCATGTATTCCCAGAGATAAAGCTGTGAGAAAGCTAACTGAGCCAAAACCACCCATTTTGCAGTTAAAGGAGGGGAAGTTCACTTACATCATGCTGCTCTATTTAAGTTCTCTAATCTGAACTATGAAGAGGAAATCGAATTAAAGGTTGAGTCAGTCAGAATTATGCATTACAATCACAAAAAATAAACCATCCCAAATCTCTATATTACATTAAAAATACACTAAAAGAAAGTTAAGTTAGCAAAATCAAACACTTAGAAGCATGGAAATACCATAAAAATCATTGCTACCTTATGCCTCTTCAAACTAAGCCTCCCTCTGCATATGAAATATAATGCTGTCTTTAACAGCAGATTTGCATTCCTTTTTCCACAAAAGTTCTCCCTCGCTGCTTCATGGTATTAGTCTCCCTTTGCTTTATCTCATGTTCCCTTAAATCTTCTTACTTCTTCATTTACTCCTACTTTTGTCTCTTTATCTTTTCTGTGTCTCTGAAGCCACTGAAATCTCCTCTTCTAGTGCTGGTCAGTCCTTGTAAGAATTAATTTTTGGTAAGAATTAGTAGATGTAGAGTTGTTGTTGAAAGGCAGAATTCAAAGCCTGTGGTGTCCCATGAGGGATTAGGCTGATGCTGTGGAAAGTTTGCTGTATAGTTTATCCTTTATTTAAACTACAAAAGAGCATCACCTGGACAGGCAGCCATTTATGTAAAAAAAAAAAAAAAAAAAAATCTGTTTAGAGCTGGAGAAATTACACTGGAGCCCAAGTTCCCCATGGGGCATCAGTGCATGTCATTGGCCTGGGCAGTTAGGAAGAAAAAACAGTGATAAAGACGATACTTAAAATACCCAAGGGGATATATTGTCTCTGATGCCTTTCAAGTATCCAGCCTTAGGGATGACTTCTAACAACAGAAGGTAAAACATTTTTAAATAGACCTGCAGTTTTGAAATTGACAGTGTCCCTTTAACAACTTCTGCAGTTGGAGGGTTTTACATAGGTAGGTGAACCTGATGCTAAATAGCTAAACCTGTTTTAACTAAGAACTTGTGACTTCCCAAATAAAATCTTGCCTGTAGAAGAAAGCAACAGCAATTGGGAACAAAGCACAGAGGATTGGGCCAGCTCTAATTTATGCAGGTCCAAGGAGGCTCATCTATGTGCTTTATTTTTTATTTGTTTTTTTAATGTGAATAATTTAGCCAAGTTTCTGATAGCTGTCTCTGTTGGAACAAAAGGTTCCCACAACTATTGCACAGCAAGTTCAGCCTCTCATGGGTCAAAGCTGTTGGAAAACATCTACTGAGCGCAGTCTGGGGCCTCCAGCACTGGGTACCTGCCACGTTCTGCATTGACCAGTGTGTCCTGTGCTGCACCAGCACATCTGTGTGCACCCTGTAAAACCACTGTGGGCTGCTTCTTGGCTTGCAAAAGCTGCTGGATCTGCAAATGCAAATGTATTCACATTAATTAGAATAAATGACCACGTGGTTGCATCGTTAACTAAGTTCCCAAACTCCCAGGGAAGGAAGCTTCTGCACAGTCAAACACTGCAGAATTTGCATCTGAGGGAAGCATTTTAGGTTTCTGTATATTTTACCAACAATTAAGGAACTGAGCTGGCACTTTGCTTGCGCATTTGCAATTTAAATCTAAAATTTTGGGCCACCCCAACATGTTTTAGTTCCCATCTTGGTGGGCGATTCACAGGGGTGAAAAGAGTGACCTTGAGTGTGATGATGGTGGAATTTAGAACAGAATTAGCTACATTGCCTCACAGAATTCGTTTGGCTGGCAAGGATAATTTTTTGGGCAGCCTTTGCCACTGTACAGCATAAGTTGATATTTGATATATCTCAGTGTGTAACCAAACAGAGAGGGGAGGGCAGCAAAGGAGCCAGGCCAGCAAAACCGGGTGAGGAAGCCACGGGGCTTGGATTCAACAGCCCACAATCATCTCCTCCAAAGGAGAGTGCAATTAAAACCTGGCTTGAATTTTTACGTATCACCCTGCAGCAGATCAGCCAAGGAAGGCTGGTGACACAGACAGCAGCACTGCCAGAGACACACTGCTCCTTCTGGGTCAACAACAAACCCCTGCTTAAAATTTCAAAATATTTTCAGTAATCATCATAATCCAAAATTACAACAGGCAGTTCCACTCCTTGTGTCAGAAAAAGAGCCCAAATTTCTGTTCATCCTTGTTATGTGTACTTGGGGAATTACCACTGGCCACTGGGGAAAGCCAAGAGAATAAACAACCACTGAGTGCAGGCAGCTCCTCCAACAGAAAAAAATATCATCCCCAGAAAGGGAATTGGAGAAACCTTAGTAAATGGAAATTCTCTAAACCACACTTTCCTTGGGGTCAGTGCTGCAAGAGGTTTGATCTGCTATGCACAGGCTGCCATGTGCTCCCCTAGCAGGGATGTTCCTGTACACAGCATTAAGCCCTTTAAAATTATCTGTCCTTCTTACATTTAATAGAAGAACTATATATTTATATCCAACTTTTTAATCTGCTTCACCTCTGTGAAAGTACTGCATCCAGAGCTCTCGTATCTACACTGCTACTGCTATATACTTTTTGCATAATTTAAAATCTTTTGACCAGATTACATAGAAGAATATGTGTTAGGAACAGTTTGCACTTGAGAACATTAAGGTTAATAATTATTTCTGATTATTATTTCAAGATTATTGGTTGTATGGACTCGTGCTGTATCTTGGTAGAGAGACCATGAACAATATGTGGCAGAGCTGAAGTACCTAATTAAAAATATGAAAGAAATAAATGATATAAATTTGAATACTATGGGCTTCTGCTTGTAATCTATAAGATACCAGTGATTTTAATGTAGCTGAGATTATATAATTTTTAACCTTCCACTCAGACCAAATTTAATTTGTATTTCTCAAGGCTGGCCACCAAATCCTCTCCCTTTCTTGGAAGTCTCCTAACAGTAAAAGTCATTACTGCACTTTTAACTAACCACATATGTAGAACTATGAACTTATTTGAAATTATGCTTATTAGTATAAAAGTTATATAGTTTATTAGAATAAAAGTAGGAAAGGTTATGCTTATTAGTAGCATGTTGGAATACTGCAAGTAAAGAGAACTTACTGAGTTGTCTGCTATATAACATTTTGGAGAGATGTGACAGCAGATATCTGTCTGAAGAAGGGAATCTGTCTGCTGCTGTTGGTTTAGCTCTGTCCCTGTTAGAATAATTTAATACTAATATCAGAATATACCTCCCATAGTGAGGATCCTTGTGGGTAGATATCAAAATGCTAATCCTCCCTCAATGAAGGAAAATTTGCAGCCCCAATCCTGCCTGCTGCCTCAGAGGGACAGGACTGGTGCTGCCCCATGTCCCTGCACACATCCCACTCCAGCCCAGGATGAACCTGCACAGAGCAGCTTGGCAGGAGCAGATTCAAAGTTTTTAAAAAACACAGTTGCGTGACAGCTAATAGAAAACTCAATTATAAGTCACATCACATTAAAAAAAAATATGACAAGAGGAGAAAACAACTCATGAGACAACTATTATCCAAAGATGTTTCCAATTACAAATCGCAGCACAGCTTGAGCACCTGGGCTATTCATCCTGAGAGCTGATTACAAGATCATGATATGAGTGATACAATGACTAATACAGTATCAGGACCAGCATCTCCCACTCTATTTTTTCAGTATCATGTAAGTGGAAAGTGTTTAATTAGAAAGCTTTCAGTATTCATTTTCTATCTTAATAGGCTTTTCTGGTTGATAACAACCTTATTATGTGTTGGGAATAGATGCTTAGCCAACCCAAAAATATCTTTTTCCCCCTTCTTGTCTTTTAAGAAAAACAAGCAGATATCTTTCCTATCCATTGAAACGCTGTTATTAGATTTGACTCATTTTAATAGAGCTGTGTCAGTTCAATTAGTGTAAGGGCAAGAAATGACAAATTATATTCTAGTTTTTGTGAGTGTAATATCATGGATAAAACAGTGTAATTCCAGGCAATAGATGCATTTTTTCTGGTGCTTTATGGTAAGTCTGTGGAAATGCATGAGGCAGCAAATCTTTCTCTAAAATTCTATCTTATATACAGCAATGCCTTATCAAAAAATTAACATTTCATCCAAATGAAGCTCTATCATTGCTATTAAAAGATGTACTAATTTCTTCCAGTTTCAGCAAAGTTACTGGTTCTCTATCAGGTACTTCCTGAGTAAGTTACAAGTGTTGCAGTAAATTACTGGGGGTTTTTATGCCAAAATTCTTCTTTTTTGTTTGTTTGACATGAGACTTAAATTACACCACATAGAAATTGAAGCTTCTGGTGCTCATCAAACATAAAGCTTTCATTTTTGTTCCAAGGAAACTTGTAGTGAAAGTGATGGGGATTGCATCCTTTATGTTCCAAAAGCTTTCCTTTGCCTTTCTTAATAGCTACTGGGAAGAAAGACAATTTACGTAAAAAGGACTCCTTGTCTTCTTAAGTGTTAATTTACATTTTCCTCAGAGTTTCCATTCAAGATATGGGCTGATTTTCAAAAGTGAAAACCTGGGGCTTGCTTTGGGCTGTTCTTGTAAGTAAAGACAGAGAAAAAATATTATCTCCCTTGCTTTAGAAGAAAATTTACATAGTACATTTTTTAGTATTTTAGGAGGGCTTTAGTATTTCAGAGGATTTTTACATAATACCTGAATCAATTTAGTTAGATTTTGGTTTATGTGGTTCTAGCAAGCTCTGGAATGTGTAACTTCAACTGGAAACCTAATCCCTGCCAAATACCATCACTGAACACTTAATGTGTAAAGTAGTTTCAGGTGCCCACACATCAGCTGTGATCCCACAGTCACCCCCTAGGAGTAAAATCTTAAATCTTATAACATGAGAACAGGTTTGACTTTCACCTCTCTTTCATCTGAGGATAATTACCCTCAAATTTTGCACTGAAATGGCAAAAATGGGGAAAAAAACCAAACAAATAATAAGAAACAATTTAAAACCTTTCATTTTGTCAAAGCAACATAGGGTCTTAAAGGTGTCATGAACAGATGGGTGCAGGCCCACCTTTGATAGCTGGAAGAAGAGGAGCCATGGAACAAAGGAAGGAGTTTGCTTCCTGACACCAGACATAGGGAAAAAAAGCTCTTTTGAGGATGAGAATTGTTTTTGGTTAGTGACTGAGAAATGCTACAGACATTGTTTTGTTGGTTATAACCCCCCAGTTTCAAACTTTATGATTTTCTTCAAGCAGAGTCATGATTCTGACAGTTTTTCTACCTGGGAAGGTAAATGATACTCAGTTTCACTGGGATCTCAAATTCTCATGGTATCTATATGTAGAATTTTGGTAGTGATTTTCTTAACCAAAAATTTTTTCTTTTTATTTTTTCATTTAGGGTCCTGGAGGAACATGCATATTGGAAGAGGTGTTTTCCTCTGCACTCCTGCATCACTTCCTCTTTCCTCATCCTCACCCTCAGCCTTTCCTCCCTCTTCAGTTCTGCTCAGCACTGTGAGTACATCTGCACCTTTGTAATTCCTCTTTCAGCACTCTTGGTGCCTCAAACATTGGATTATCCTCGTTATCAGCTACCACTCTGTGTTTTCCAGGGAAGCTTTCTGTGCCAGAAGAAGGACAATTTTGGTTGCAGTTAAAATATTAAGCCATGACTTTATGTCCTCAGGGTAAAAAAACTCCTTGAAAAAATCTGAAATCAGTGAAATGAATACAGTTTTGGGGTTTTGTTGGAAGTTTAACTCAGGAGTGCTTTGCTTATAAGAAATCAAGGACAACGATGATGAAACATTCAATGCCCAATCTCCAGTAAAAATAGAATGCATAAGGATATTTCTCAGGGTTTTTTTCCTGGAACTATTTTAATGTCCTATTTTCATCATTGTTATAAGGATGGTAAAGATATAAATAATACCCCATACTTTTTATGTTGCTGTTACCTTAGTGTGAGGAAAACTGATCTTTGAATGTTTGATCCTATATTTTCAGTGCAAACTGCCAGTAGGTCAAAGTCTTAATGCTTTTCCTAAGAAGCACAGATAAATTTTTATATCCTCTGAAGCAGGCAGCAGTAGATGTAATTAACTGTGGGTTTTGGTGTTTGTTTATGCTGCACTCCAAAGCACGGGCTGAAACCATCTCAATTCTGCTGGTTTGCTTGTCAAGTGTATGTCCTTTGTAATCAGGATGTAATACAACTTGTTGGGTGAGATTTCTTGGGCTCCAAGTTCACTTTGCACTGATAAGTAAAGAAAAAATATTGTTATTTGCATGACACTGAAGAGTTTGTATCTCCCTATGACAGCACTCAACAAATGGAGAGATCTCATGAAAAGTCCATGTTGCTGATTCTTGCCTGTTTGTTGTAACTCTTGTCTCAGTTGATATTCCCCTGAAACAAACTTCCTTTAGGACCTATGGTTGCTGATGGAAGTTTTTCAAGAGGGAAAAAATGAGAAAGGAAAAGGAGAAAAAAGAAATGCTAATTTTAAGTTTTGGTGAAGAAGATCTTGAGAAAATTGATCTGAAAGGTTTAACATCAGACGTCAGTTCTGAGAACTCACATTTTTAAGTCACTGTTTTCAGGGTAATGTAATGATCAGGCCTGGCTTAGCATTTTAACAGCTGCATCTTTCCTGACACCCATGGAATTATTCATAAGTCTGACATCAGACTATGCCAAGGTAAGGAACATCAGTGGGATTAGGCCATTATGAGCCAATCTTATGCCTACTGGAAGCTTAATTTTGCTATTAGTATGAAAGGTGTACAGACAGGCCTTCTGATTGCATGGAAAACATTCAGGTTTGCGTTTATAATTTGGTGTGTGTATGTTCTACTTTGTGTAAATCAGACCATTTTGTAGTGTCTATCCCTGTGACTATGACGTGTGCCTTTATGAATGAAACATAATATGTTGTTTTGAATGCATAATGGCAGTTTGCATATTGATCTATAAGTTTGAGATTTTTACAAGTCAACATTGACTTTCCTTGTGAATTCTTTTGAATATGTTAGAACACATAATTTTGTATAAGAAGCCTACCTTTTTCCACCTGACTTTTTAAAAATTCTTCTTGTTTTCTTTTGCATTGCTCCCCATTTTGTCTCTGCTTTTTGCCTGCCCTCTGCATGCAGGCTGTCTCTGAAGGCAAACAGCCCTGACACCCAACCCTGGAAGATTTCAGAGGAGAACCACAACCCATATATAAGACATAGGTAGCATTACAATAGAGCAAAAACCCTTGATGCATTATTATTGTCTGCATGACCTCCCTCTGAAGCAAAGCACAGCCCCAACTTTGATATGATTATTCCTGAATGTGCCAAAGCAGTACTTTCTGAAATAGCCCTGGTGTCAAAGATGATGAATGGCCAATTCTGTAATGTCAGTCCCAGTGGTAACTCCAGCAGTGACACAGTCCTGGGCTGTCTGGAAACCTCGATGGGGAGAGGGACTGGGAGGGAATACAGGAATCAGCTCCTCCTGTCTGCGTGGACCGGGAGTTGTTCCTCAGCCTCAGTCCTGCTTCAGTCCAGAGCTGGGGCAAGTAACCCACGTGGAGCTGCTTTTACACCTGCTGTCAGGTGATACATGTGCTTGTCAGACTCACCAGAAGGCAAAAGAAGTAATCAAAAAAAGTAGCTGCTATATATAAAAATAATAAGCACAAAAATATAACCAGGATTGAAAAACTGCCAAAATTCCAGTTCTGTTGCTTACATCTCTTCATGGTGTTTTTTAAAAACATGTCTATGGATATTTTAAATGAGGTGGTTTTTTGTTTTTTATTTATGAATAAGTTTGCACAACGTTTAAAATCCTGCATGTCTGAGGACAATGTTCAGTAGTTTGTCTGGCATGTAAAGACAAAATTTCCTTATTCAGTGGCAGTTTGCTCTTCTACCACTGAACGTCTACTGCTGCAGGGTCCCATCTCCAGACTTGCTGCACCCCGGGAGCTAAATCCCACAAAATCACCTCTGTGCTGTGGTGGGAATTTCTGACAGAGTGAATTAGTGCAGTGCAGCTCTTTGCCTGTCAAAATGCACCTACCTGCAGTGACTGTGCTGCTGCTCATCAAAGACAACTCCCATGGGGTTTCAAAAATAAGGTATTCATCTCATGCTGATGACTCACCTTCATCTTTTAAATGTGTATGTTGTCATGAAATTTCTTTTTTTAATCTACTCTGAGCTCCTGTTTACAGTTTTTCATTCTAACAATGCCCCGTTTCCCTTTTACTTCACCTAAAAAAAACTTTGTACTTCCAGAAAAACACATGGGATATGTGAAATATATGGTGCCTAGCAGGATTCTTTTTTTTTAAATAAAAACCTACTTTCTCAGTCTTAGCTTGGTATTTACTTTGAAAATTGTTCTTAGTTGTTTTGCTTTTAAAAAAAATCAAACCCAGTCATAAAAATTATTCCTCTTTATATGCTGAACTCTTTCAGCTTTAGATTTCATAGGAATTGCCACACAAAGCATGCAATCAATTAAACACTAAATGCTTAATACAGATACATTTTTAGAAAGTTGTTTTTCTTTCATGAATTAAATCTTCCAAAGCCTCAACTTAAAATATAAACAGAAAGGCATCATAATAAAGTTTTATTTGGAGTTCAAAAGCTAAAACTCTTCTGTTTATTTGGAGTTTAAAAGCTAAAACTCTCTGTTCCTCAAATCTAAATGAAAAGTTATTTCTTTTCTTTTGCTTACATGCCCTGTTTGCAACTCTCAGCCTGAAGAATGCCTGTTGCCTCTGCTGTTCTCCTCCCACTCCTAACCAATACTTGAGAACCATTTTTAAACTTGTGCATTCTGACTTGGAGGTTTTATTTAAAGAGTGAAAGCCTTTCAAGGATTACTTTCTCCATAGCCAGTGGTAAATATCACATTTGAAGCCTGCCAGTCAGATATAAGTTTTAATATAATATTTCAATCTTAAGCCATCATTGTTTCAAAGAACAATGTAATTTATTAGAGTAACAAACCAGGCTATAATGGACTCAAATCAATATAATACAATTAAAGCATATAAAATATGCAGAGCACAGTGGCATTTTGGCTCTTCTAACTACTTTATTCTCATGCCCATATGCAATCCTGTCTCAAAGCATGGGCCCGTGGGGACCATCTCATGGTCCCCTAATTTGAAAGGGATCCTGCAAGCAGAGCACAATATTTAATGTACATGCATCAGTGTCCATCTCAGTTCTCCTGGTGTTGAATATGATGTGCAGCCTCTACAGGAACTCAAAATGCTTAGGAGAGCCATTCTTGGTCATATAAACAGAAGAAGATATTGCTATATTGTTCTTTAGAATAATGGATTAAAAGCAGTTTGGTAGATGGGTGGGAGGAGAAAGACTAAAAACAAGACAAAACCCTTTTCAAGCAGTACAAAAGCAATTTTAAGGGCTTAAAAATAAGGCTAATTATTTAAAATAATGCACAACACTTCCCACTGTCAAAATCCTGCATAAAGCAAGTGGTTCATGCATAATAGTGAAATATAGAATACTCTTATCTGATTTCCAAAGGCACCTGTAGCACCTCATGCTTTTTGGCTCTGGTCTGGAAAGGTGCACAGGACCCACGTTTGTTAACAACACACCAACAGGATCAGCCCTTTTTCTTTAATTCCCTCTTGATCATAAGACTTCTTTCATTTATGCAGATTATTCCTGGAGTCTGATAACTGCACTGTGGGATTTTCCAGCATGAATAGCTTTAATTCTGTCAGTTTAGCTTTGTACATATGAGATGCTAAAGCCATAGATACAGTCTTCTGTTATAAATCTACTTAAAATATCTGACAGATTTCAACTTTTGGTAATTCTTTAAAGTTTCTGGATATAAAAGAGCCTTCCACTACTTAATTTTACCACAGATGTTTGTAATCGATGGTAAGTACTTCACAAATATATTTCTTTTTTCTTTTGCTACAAAGCACATTTGAACATTTAAAAAGGAGAAGCTTCTGCCTGAGTTTCTTCTGGGAATCAAGATTGGCATATAAATTGTTCATGGCAGCTTCTAGTGGTAATCCAAAGGTTGGAGGGCAGCGTTATATTTAATGACAACCACACAATGGAGGCATTATGGCCATTAAATATGAAGGACCAGAGAGTACACGCTACCCAAATAACTCCTGCAGATTTGAAAAGCAAGAGCTGTTTCTCGAGATGAGTGTCTCAATCCAAGTATCGTGTTCTCACAAGTTTCTAAAGGAAAACATAAACCTCTCTTGAACTGAGCCTTATCTTGAGCTGGCCTAAAGACTCACTCAATTGGTGCAGCACGGCTGAGTCACCATGCCTGAACTTACAGTCACTCATAGAATTTCCCAATGTCCCTAATGCCACAACAGAGCAGGGGACAAGGGCCCCAAATAATTATATTTATTTTTTTTACTAAGTTTGAAATGGTTTCTTTGAAAATTGTATTTTTGTCAAATAAGTGGTTCTCAGAACTGTTAGGAGTGGCTTCACCTTGCCTGGGTTCTGTTCATGTGTTTGGCATACTTGCAACAGAGCTTTGTTATTTAGTTTAGTGGAGATAGAACTTTGTCATTTCACCTTTTTCATTAATTTGAGGCAGTCTATGCGGTCTGGCTTTGGTTCAGAGCTGTCTGACGGGTTCAGACAGTGGAAAAATTAGGAAATATGCTGCTGATGAGAAATCTTTAAAACCAAATTAAAAATTGAAAAATCATGAACTGAAATGAATACCTATCATTTTCCTTGCTGCCATAGCCCAAACCTGACTGTTCAGACCCTCAAAATAGGCCCTTACCTGAACCCCTGACCCTTTTCTCTCAGCAGGGGTGGGGATGTGGTGCTCAGCAGTTTGGAGCCTTTATCCAGCATATGTTATTTCAATATTTGCTGCTCTTTTGGGTTTGCTGGAGGGCAGCTTTGAGAAGGATGGATCTGCATTGCATAAAGCCCAGTACCGCAATGCTTGGGCCAGGGAAGGGATTTCAGGAGATCAGATTAAGCTCAGATCTCATTAAGCTCAGACCCAACATGATCCAATGCATCAGTGACCTGACTGACACCCACATAAAGCCACGCTTGTGCATTGTTTTGACAGATCCAAAGCCACACCCGTGTGGCCCAGCACCAGCAGAAGTGACTTCTCCTGGTCCCTGGATGTCCCCTGCTCTCCACACATTTTTGCAGCCACAAATTGGCTGCAGAGCCAAGAGCTCTTGCAGTGTTTAGGCACAAATCGTTTATTCCTTGAGTTTCATGTCACACATGTAGGCAAAGCCTTTTTTACCACAGGCTCACATATTTGTTCCCTTCCCATGGTTGCTTTTGTGGGGTCTCTCATTACTCTGAGACCTCTGGCTGAAGCTGCTTTGCCTTGCCTGGAGCTGGCTGAGCCATTCCTTATGGCTCCCCTTTGTTGCTGGGCTGAATCATGGAGTCTTTGCTTTGCTCTAACTATATGAGATAAATTTCAATCCCTCAAATTTTATTTTTTTTTTATCTGTTCTATTCAGTTTTGTGGTTTTTGGATTTTTTTGGTTTTTGGGTTTTTTTATGTGCTTAGGTCTTTTTTCAGCTTTCCTAAGGGGAGGGAGAGCAAACATAGGGGCCAGGGAAATAGAAATTATTTAAGGAGTTTCTAAACTATTAGAAGGGTGAGACCTTTCTCTGAAGTTATTAATTCTTGTAAGGCTTAGTTTTTGTGGCACTAAGGGTAGGGGTCCATGATTTTTAATCTTCTCACATATTTAATTGCTTATTTGCATCTGTTTATCCTTGTATTACAGGGTAAATATGTACTGCCAAGTGCCTTTGAATCTCTTCTCTGCCTTAATCCAAACTGCATCTGACACCCCCAGAGTGGGGAAAATCCCAGCCAATTATGCATGATCCCATTAACATTACTGGAATTGCTTGATTTTATATTGTACCTCGTTTGGTAAGAGAAAAAAAGAAAACCCAAGCAACCGAATGAAACCCATAAAATTATGTTTTACTTTAATAAGTTCACAGTTAGAAGGCCACTCTGCTTGTACCAGAAGGTTAACATCTGATGGCTCAAATGTGAAAATGAGCATTGTCCCTAGCTGGGGTCTGGCTGTCAGATGTCTTTTAAAGTATCAGAGGGTTTTCACACCTTTATTTTGTTAAGAAAGGTCGATTTTCAGAGACAAAGTATTGGTGAACTGTGTTGGCTTTTCTATAAGCACTGGTAAGCACACAGTTCACAGTGACATGACAATTGTTCCCACTTCTCTTACTTTGATAAAACAATGGAAAAATATTATCAAGGAAAGTTTATAAAATAGTTATTTCCATTTTTCTTCTTCTAGTTTCAATATTGTGGGGCATTTCCCCTCTGAATGTGGAATTTCAAACTTTCCTTCTCTTTCTCTACAGGAAACTCAATGCTGTCAATGCAGCAGCATTGAGGGCAATATCATGATTTCCTATTGTGCTGTACCCAGACTTCATTAAACAGCCTCTCCTAGGTTTAATTTGTAACTTTTGGACAATTCAGAAACCTGCATGAACTGTCTCACTAGTCATCATTAGACTTGGAGGTATGACACGCTCGAAAAGAAATTTTCCTTCTTTCTTTCTCTTTTCCCTATATTGAAATGGGTTGCTGAAAGATGGGATCTGCTGGACTCAGGCCAAAAGCACTTTGAGGCCATATATTTATAATGGTTTTGTTATGAAGAATGGCATCTGGCTAATGGACCCGTGCAACCGCTAGAAAAATATTGATATACATGCAAATCACAGGTCATATACGAGGGAATAAAGCCGTGAAGAACCCTGCAGAGGTTAGTTTGTTGTGTTTAGGCATTTTCTTGCCATTTGTCTGTTTATTCTGTTTGCTATTTTAAAGTCTGTTTGGTAACAGAGAAGATATGTACTGTATTTTTCTGAGATCTTTTCTGTTCCCTCTTTTGGTACAAGATAAACTTCTTGCAGCTCTGTCATCCAATTCAGGCTTTCGTTGAAATGTTTTAAACCTTTTCACTGAATTCACATCTTCTGCCAAGGATGCTTCTGTGAAGTACATTTTTCACACTTTTTCCACCATGGCTCTTCGTAAAGATTGGGTCATTTGTGTCAACTTGTAAACAGTCTTTTGGCTTACGATTCTTTTCTATTATTATTACAGATTAAAGTGGGTTTGGTAGCACAGCACTGTATTGTTGAAAGATAATTAGAATGTCCCAGTTTCAGGAGCACAGAAATTCTCATGTTAAGCTGGAGCGTTGCTCAAAGTAGGATTTTGACAATAACCCATACCAGATGCTTCAGAGAAAAACCCTATACAGCACAACAATATAATAGCAAAATGGGAAGTTTCTTGTTATACCTATTGGCTGGCAGCTTGAATGCCTTCAAGCATAATACAGGAAATGTTTGAATTCTTATTCTACCAGCAGTTGTTCTTATATATATTTGAAAACACATATTAATCTTTATCCTCCTTTGCATTACAGTATGCCAGCTTTTCCTGAGGGGCTCTCAGTGCTTTCCCCAAGTTAGAAACAATTCTGAAATACTAAGTAGGCACAAATCTCCTTTGATTATTCAAAAGATTCTTCCTTCTCTGTGGTTAGGATCTATTACCTGCTTTTGGCTTCTCCACAGAGGGGCTATAGTACATCCTACTGATTTTTTTTTTTTTTTTTTTTGGAAAAGTGTCCTACGACGTAGGTTTGGTGTTGTTAGAGATGAAACTTAAATGCTATATTTTAAATTCTCAGTGTGTGCCATGCATCTGTTTGCAAAATCACCTTGTTTATGTACATGAAAGTGCTGTTCATCATTAGTACATAACAAGTGCTACATAACTCATTGCACCTGCCAATAAAAATTGTAACCTGAAGGAACTAATTCAAAATCCCACTGCTTTATCTGCTTTATTAGGGCATGTACTCTGCCTGGGCGCATAACTAAAGCCCCAGTAGTCTGATACAAATGTCCCCAAACACAGATCTTTTTCCTTCAACTACATTTGTTCCATTTTCCTGATAGATTGCTTTCACTTCTTTTTTTTTTTTTTTTTTGTGAGTGGCACTCAATAGAAAACCAGAAGGAGAATGTTTAGAAAATATTTCAGCAAGTTATTTTCTGTGCTTATGACTAGAACTTTTGCTGAAAAGCCAGATACACTGATAGATCTCATGTCAAGTATATATATTCCATAAAGTAATATGACGGGAAAAAAAAAAAAAAAGGGCTGACAAAAACAATGTAATAAGTGCAATGTAAGAAAAAAAGTTTGCTAGGCATTTGGATGCATTGCTTGTGATTATTTTTTCACAAATTGCAGTTGTACTGGATAGTAAGAAACAATATAATGTTGGAAGCAATGGGAAGAAATATGGCCATGGGATGTGTAATAAGAACATTCTGCGAATAGTGAGAAAATTGAGGGTCCCCAGGAAAATCCAGCAGGGGCGACATAAACTGGTTATTTGAACATGTGTTGGCCTGAGTAGGTGCAGAAGAGGAGTCTATTCAATGATGTGAGCAATGTGGGGTTTATTGACAGTACCTGCAGCTCTCCAGGTCACCCTGAGCTCACAGTGTGCCCCTACCTCAGGGACTCTGGGACAGCAAGACCCAGAAACAGCACACTTCCCTCACCCCAAGAACCACTTGGAAACACGAATAATGAATCTACAAATTCTGTTAAAATCCAGCAGGAGGGAAGCTGGAAATGTACAAGAAGAGGGGAAATATCTCTACTGAAGGTATGCAAAACAGATAGTTTTGTGGGTGGGCTGGTTGCCAATTCATCCACTCTCACTGGACACAGAGCAAACAAAAATGGCTATTTGTTATCAGTTTTAGTGCACAGACTGTCTGACCTATGCAGAACAAATATATTTGCTCTCTGTGACTTCTGACATATGGATTTTCTGCAGTAATGGAGCCCCTGGACAGGATTTTTCAGGATACCTCACTTCCTACCTGCCTAGGGGGTCCAGGGGACCCTGAGAAAATCCTGAGCTGGGAGGACTTCTACTCCCCTTGTTGTTGCTAGTTAGTGTTGTCCTGATTGTGAGGAGAACAGAATATAATATAGGAATCTCACTCATTCCTAAAGAGATCTCCTGTGAAGGACATCATCTGAAGGGCTGTGCTGAGAGTCCAGAAAACACAACAAAAGCATGAAAAGAGTCTTGTTCCTTCCTACTCTCCAGATGGATTTGGTACATACACAATTGTATGCACACAAACTGAAAAAGGTCAGAGATATAAAGAGGAATTTGCAGGGATAAAGAAAACAATAATTTTAGCACAAGTGTCCCTGCTGTCACTTGGGAGGTCGGTGGCTTAAGAAAATGAATCTTCATTGAGTTATGCAGCTTTTGTCTCCAGCAGACCTTTGTGTCAAATGCAATCAGCAACCGTTCAAAAGGAATTTGTATCAGTCAACAAGGAGCTCGAACAAGAGCACAGTCCTAGCAGAGAAAAGAGGTTCAGGGGAATGAGAACATCGCTGCATTGCATGTGGAGTGCTCAGCTCCTCTGTAAATAGCTACTGGAATACTAAAAGTTGTCTAGTTTTAGAAACATGGAGTCAGTTCAGGTTGTTATTAAATGTGTGGTATGTGAATCTTCAGAGGGAATTACAGCAAAATGTCTGAGTTTGGGCTTGAAATTCCATTCATATGGAGATATTCTTGCCTTCAAAACTCTATGAATCTGTCTAACTCATCTAAAATGTGACATTTTCTTGTTAATGTTCAGATTATGGAAGCATGCTAAAAAAAAGGAAAAAGGATGGAAATGCTTTTTTGTATTTCTATATATGGCTTTTGTGAGAAAACAAACTATAAATAATAAAAAAAAATCCCTCAGCAGCAGTATAAATCTAGGTTTGCTTTGAGACTTAGGCTAAAAATTCATTGGTGGGCTTGAAAAGATAACTGGATGACTTCTGAATAGGAAGGATTGTGGTTATACAATTTCCAGCAACTTTCTGATTCATAATCCTTTCTTTTTGATTCTGTTTCTTTTTTTCAAAGCTTTAAGAACTCAAGAAAATCTATTGGTAGTTTAATTTTGTAATTGTCATGTCCCCTGACTAATTAGGCATGCAATATAAATGAGTACAACACAAAAGTAAATGTGTGGGAGGCTGATGAGATCATAGTTCTACTGCAGTTAGTTTGTTTAATTCTCAGCGAGTCTGAAGTTTGTGGAGCTGTCAAATAATTCTTTTATCAGGTCAAGGAGAAAAAATAAATAGTTGGAATTCATACAGAAGAAACAGTATAAACAAAGTCTATTGCTGAAACTTTCATGCTTCTGTTATCCACTATTTATAATATCCAAGTGGCATTGTAGTTGGATGACTATTTGGGAATTGGATGCCCATCTTCCAGAGGAGAAATGGATCATGGCCACTGAATATGTGAACTTGCTCTGGTCTCCAGGCTGTCCCCAGAGAGGAAGGAAACAAAATGACTGTTGTCAATGATGCTCAGCAGTAGCACATCCAGCCTCTCTGATATCCCTACAGAAGAAGCACTGGTGGTCTGGGATAAGGGATGAAATCCCTCAGCCTGAGCAAGATGGAAGGGAAGGAGAGGAAGAGAAGGAAACATTGGTGCCATGTTTCAGTGCTCAGGTGAAGTTCTGCTCTGTTGTTTCTTTGTTGTGGCACCTGATGTAAACCTCAAGAGTAATCTCAGCCAAATCAATGGAATGATTGCAGAGAAAGGTGTTACCAATGGGACTAATGATTGGCAGCATTTTGCCCTTAGAATTCAATTAAAGTTATTTACCAGATTGCTGTTTTCAGCATCTTTCTTATGAACTAATTTCAAGAAACAATAGCAATTGCATATCTGTCAAGAAGCGTGATTTTCAGAGCAGTAAAGAGCAACAGTCCGTGTGCACTCCTTTGCACATCTGCAGGAATTGATTCAGGGATTGACATGGGGAGGATGGGATCCCACCAACTGCCCTGCCATGACTTCCAGAGGTGTGTAATGCTCACCTGTAGGCTCAGGAATAATTAGCAAAATCCTGATAATTTGTGACCTACCTTGTAAAACTGCTTTTCCTTGCCTCAGCTGAATAACCCCTACCTTTGCACCAAAGGCCTCTCCCAGCTAATCAAACTGGTTTCTTAGGAAGAATGTCCCAGCCATTTGGTCACACCTGTTTGATACAACACATGGGCATAAAACTCATTTCAGTAAGCCATGATCATGGAATCTGGGAAAAATCTTTTAAAATGTATACATGTTTAAAGAAGTTATTAAACACGGAAATTATTCAGTGGAAATTCCATATGCCAGATGGTGAGATATAATAGATATCTGATCTGTTAAAAGGAAAAACCTTTTAAACCGATCGATCTTCCGCGCAACAATTTATGTCAGTGCCTTTTAAGATGATCCCGTCTTAAATGGGTGGCTGACAAAGAAATATGTCTGATACAACTGCTAAATGAATAGATTTGCAATGTACTAAGGCCATACATTTTAAGAGGTCTCTCCTGCATTTTGAGACGAGGTTAAAAATCCTGGCAGCTCTTAAAAAGCAGATTCTTAAGTGGTGTATTTTTTGTGCCATAATATTAGAGTTCAATAACATAGCAGCATTACAGCAAACATGGGTTTTCTCATTCTTCTTCTCAAGACTTTGTTTTCCAATGAACTAGGCAAAAAATATTTGGTTGTGTTTTCAGTCTGAAATAAAAAAAAAAGGACATTTCAATAAGGGACAGACTGTCTACAGCCGTTTTACAGAGCCTGGAAGCAGAACCTTGTTCCCATTCCTTCATCCAGCCCATCATGGGCTTGTCCAAATTATCTGGTCCCTGGCTGGCCTCCAGGACTGACTGATGAAGGTTTTGTTTGCATGATTTTCTATTTCATTCCATCATCTCTACATGTAAGGAAGTATTAGAAAATATCTGAGCTTACCACTTTTTTGCCCTTACAATAAAAAGGAGGTGGTATCATCACCAATTTAACAGGGGCATTTTAGTCAATAACACAGTGTAAAGTTTTGTCTCTAAAATGTATTACAGTGATGCATCCTGTGTCTCCTGCCATGCCTATCCTGTATTAGTTATTATGCAGAGCAATGTAAGATGGGAAAACAACTACAATTTTTCATCCTAATGGTTGCAGACAGTGACTGGTTAAAGGTGGGGAGCCTTGTATTACTTACTCTTCCATATTCAAGTATGGGTGCTACATTATATGTGGTATTCAACCAGGAAACATTTGTCCTGAAGAACAGGGAAGAAAAGCATTTTGGGAATTCACTTCCTTGTCTGCTTCCAGAAATAAGCACTAAAGTATGACCCCTTGTTGGGAGAAATGTTGGGCTCACAGAGACAGGAATATTTACCTCGAGATGAATCCTATCGAGGGTCTGTGCTTTTCTCCCATAAAACATGAGTCAAGTCACAGCTATAACTCAAAGTATATCTCTACACTTAATGAAAAACCACATGCTGCCCACCAGTACATCTCCATCTGAGTCTGGGTGTACCATCTTTTTAAAATTAGAGAACAGTTGAGATTTAATGTTCACCAGTAAATTTCCACTCTGCTCCCTTTAGGAGAGTGCTTCCGATTCGCAGACGTCTTTATAAGCCTATAACTCTTTATTTTTAGTGTCGCTATATTGCCTATGAGACCTCATCATAGGGATGGGCAGCTATCTAAATAAGGTGAGCATGCAGGACATAAAGATGATTTTCTAATCTCAAAGTAAGACAGGCAAGAATGTAGAAATAAATAAAAAAGAATGGTGAATACGAGAAAGCAATGAGGTAATATTGATTAACATGGTGTGTAGTATATCTCAGTGTGGCCATAGCCAATGAAAAACAGTCACTTCATGAAAAGAGAGGTTTGAGGGACATTCTGGAGGAGGAGTAGTTATTTTTTCTCATGTTTATGGGAAGCTCCTGCAAAGAAGGAGTGATAGTATGGGAGAAAGCATCAAAGTGCCAACTTGAAAAATGAATCCTTTAAAAATGGAGTTCAGTGGTATGATCTGGTCAGAGATGGGGATATGACATGGCTTTGGAGGAGGAAGCAAGAAGTTTATGTTTGACACAGGAGAGAAAGCAGGAGGAGTAAGATGAGAAAAGGGAATTAAGAGCAGTATTCTGCTCAAGACAGGCATGTACTCATAAAGCCAAAGAGAAGAGGGCTGCACAAGCAGACTTTTTTTCATGATGAAAAAAAGTCTGGGTTACTTGCTAGCTGTTTTGATATTTATAAAACCTATGCATACAAGACTGGGTGGAAAATATCTGCAAGATTTTATCAGAAGAGCTAGAAACTGATTAACCGATGGTGTCACCCACAGTGCTCCCAGACAAGAAATGTTCACTCAAATCTTCACTCAAGTGAAGAGTGAATTCAGGTTAGGTCATCTGAGGCCAGAAAGTCTTATAAGTTAATAGAAAATTAGAGATGGAACATAATGTGTGGGTAATGTGGTTAATGCCAAAGGAAATCATCAGCAGCCAAAAGGAGAAGAGTCTGTTGTTCCCCAGGCACACCCTAATGAATGGAAGATGCATTTGTCAGCTGATGAGTGGGTTAGCATGTAAAGTGATGCTTAAAAGCCCAGTTTTTGCTGTTTATCACATTGTTTGTTGTAAGATCTCTGCTAAGGTTACTGCTTTGCCCAAGCTGGCCCCAGTGTCATGGGAAGAGGCACCAAGAGTCATTTGGTGACAAAACCCCATTGCTGTACCCTGACCAGCTGAGGTCCCCAGGAGTCTGGAGGTGACCTTGGCCCAGCACTGCTGCCCTCAGGCCTCATCCTCAGTGCTGTCATGTCTTGGCCAAGAATAGCAATGCAGATGGTTTAATTTTAATCCATGGATAGGACAGATGATGCAGCACTTTGAAGTGCTAGAAACACCTTGCCAAGGTTACGAGGACTTACAGGCTGAGGGACAAGTGCAGAGATATTCCACATAGCATGGATCATGCATGAAATTCAGATAACCTGATGGACACAGCTGGGAGTGTGAAGAGGACACTGCCAGGAGAAAATTAATAGACAGGTTAAAGATAGCATCTCTGATTACTAAATATATTGCCAACATGCTAGAGAGAGGCATTATATAAATTGACATAAAAGATAGTGCTGAAGAGTAAAGTAAATTTAAAAATAAAAACAATAAAATTTCTCACTTTGTGTTGACAAAATTATATGGGAGGCCACAGATTTCTTCACTTTGAAGAACTCAGGTCATATTAGCCCACAAATGGCAATGCCTTTTAGTGAGGTTCTGGGAGCAAGAGGAAACAATGCATATTCCTAGTGGATTAACCTTGATATTTGTCTTGAAAGAAAAATTAAATACATTGCAAACTCAGGAGTGTCTGTTTTACCTGGAATAGAATGACTTAGTTTGGAAAGGACCTAAAAGATCACCCACTTCCAACCCCCAACTCCAAGTGGAGGGGGAGGGCATCCATGGTCTGAATTTTTTGTCTTACACGTAATTTTTCAAATACTGCATTACATTAGGCAGGTGAAATGTGGGAACAAAGCAGTGCCTAGAAGATTTCTTTTACCCTCCACATTTTTACAGAACCCAAGTTCTATTGTAGGTGTATGTTTCCATTACATACAGGTTTTTTCCATCAGTACAAGAATACCTGATCCCATGTTTAACATATTATTACACAGGCTCACTATGCAAGCTAAAAGCTGTATTCATGCCAATAAAGGTTGATACAAAAGGCACATTTATTTCTACGTGAGTGTTTCCACCTTGCCTTCACATGGAGATGTTATTTTGGTGAGTCACTGGGCAAGGGAAGATCTCCATCCCCAACCCCACAACACTCCACCACTGGAACCCATCTTCTGCCGCTACCTTTGGAAGCCATAATACAGAGATGTTAAAAAAAAATATGGGAAAGGGATGGGTCCCAGTATTTGATTTGGAAATTTTAGCAGAGGCCAGGCTCCTGAGTAGCCTGTGGGCACATATGTGTGTGGTAGGTGTGCTCAGGCATGAGCAGGCACTGGGATGTCACAGGAGGGAGGACAGGACATCCCCCGTGTCTGTCCCCTCATTGTGCCATGGATCACATCTCAGAGCTGCTCCAGCATGAGCTCTCAGGCTCTGTCTCTCTTCACAGGAATCAGGCTCAAAAGCCCACATATGAATATTTAAACAAAAGGCATTAGCAAACCTGCCTGGCAATTGTAATAAGAATGCCTTTTTGAAGAAAATATGCGACCAAAATGACAGATAGCCACATTTTTCACTTCTTCCATTCTAAGTGCTCTTAGTGTTAATTTGTGAATTAAGATTCCTAATGAAAACAGTACTTTATGCAGTAAGGATGGTATTATATTTTCTTAATCTATTTTACAGAATCCCTTTTGTTGTTCAGGCTGTTCTCATTTAAAAGCTAAGGCTTGTTTTGTATTTCACTGCTTGTTGCCAGCTTGCTGACAAAACTAAAGGCTATGAATTTGTTAGACCCTACTTTATAATATATTCTGTTTATCATCATTTCTTTTTCATTATGTTGGTGTTATTTTCACTGCTGTACTGAAGGCGCTGTCAAAATTTCCATTATAAATACGTTTTTGAGGGTTTGTGAGTCTAAGAGTTCTGTATTAAAATCCTTTCTGGCTCAAATTTGGCATGCAAGTCTCAGCAAAGAACTGTTTTCTTTTCTTTCAGTTTAAATTGGCTTAGTCATCTTTTAAAAAGAAATTTGCATGTAAGTATCAGGAGCCACACATAGAGCACAGTCTCATATATTTAAATAACAGCAAGATAAACATATATTTACAGAAAATGTTACTGAATTTCAATAGGTATCAGTCTACAAGCACTAAACGATGGGGAAGAAAAAAAGCCCTGATAAAATAGACCTATTCCATAAATACACACTGACAACTTCATGACTCCTAGGTTACTGCAGCAGATTTATAAGGCAATGAGTAAAGATGCTGTGTTCAATGTTTGACAGAGATGCAAAACAAAAGTGTAGAAGTTGTAATGGAGGGATAGATATATCATCCCACCAGCACAAGGCAGGTGTTTGTGTTTGGTGGGATCCTGTTGAGAGAAGCAAGAACAATCTTTCAGTGACCTCTTATTTCATGAGGCATTCAAGATGCTTAGTAAGAGCTTCTCTACATTTTAATTTATAGAACATCATTTGTCCTGTCACTCCTCTGCTTTCACTGACTTCTTGGGGATGATACACCTGTCTGATGATTTTCCCTGCTGTAACACCTTGTTACAGATTATTTTTTGTGGTTTAGTTTATCTAGTCACCTCAAAAATCTTATGGTTACTGCTTTTCCTCCTGTAAACTTCAAAAATCTTACAATGACAGGAAAAATAAGCAGTGCTTGAAAATGCTAGAAGTTGAAAGAAATATCTTTCAATTAAAGAGGTGCAAACTATTAAAAAAAAAACAACATAGTGTGGGATATGCATCAGACAGCACTCAAAGAATGACAATTCTAGAAAAATGAAAAAACACAGATGTTTCTCACGCTTTCATTTCTGGCAGTGTGCAGTTTTCTTAAAACAAAATAAGCATTGAAAAGGGGTGATTTTTTCCCTGGTTTATTTTATGCCTCCCCTGCTCCACACTGAGGCTCAAAATGTGGCACTGGGGGCACTGCCCACAGAGCAAAGCTCTGCCTTCCTTCAGTCTTGGGCACTAAACATGTCTAGAGAGGCTCTGTCCAGGTTGTGCTAAAACCTTCTGAGACAAGACTGCAGAGAAGATTCCTAAGCATGCTTGCAGCCTTTGTTTCAAAGCAGACCAGCAGCTGCAGTTCCATGGAATTCTGGTTTGTGTAGCCCCAGTACCACTCACTGCCTCCTGAGCGTGGCACAGTGCTGGGTGGGGAGAGCAGCACCCTGCAGAAGCTGTGCTCCCCACTGCCTCCCAGAGACCTCCAGAAATCTTCAGAAACCTCTTTCTAAAGCCTTGAGACTTTGAGGTTCTTGTTTGCTTTTTTCTTTCTTTTCCTTTAATAATGATCACAACATCTGTAACTGCCTTTGGAGACTAAGAGATTTCCATGGCTCGGAGCATATGCAATATCTTGTCTGATTAATATCAGCAGATATCACTGTGGATGTGTGTGTGTGAGTCCATTTATTTTTTTTTTTTTAAATATGGTTCATTAGAGAAAAAAATCCCCGGTGATTAAACTATGTAAGAGAAATTATATTTGTTAACAGAGGCAGAAGGGAATATTGTGGCAATATTTGTGAGGGCTGACACTACTACCCATCCCTGTGGTCCATCCCCCTTGTGTTCCTGTAGCCACAGAGACACCCAGCAGGTAGAGAGGTACAGCCCTAAGGAATCCAGCAGAACCCAGTGGGGTGGCAGATGCTGTTTTTGCCTTGTGTGCTCACTGAAACAGATCCAGAAATCATGACAAGACACCAGACTCCTTTTCAATATTCCCCAGCTGAAATACCTGCAGGAGCTCCCAGGTCCTTCAGTCAAGTGATATTTCACTGGGTATTAAGAAGAGTAACTAAAATAATCCTTCAAGCACAAGAAGCAAAACAGCAAAGGTACAAAATTGCCCATTTGCTGAATATTTATTTAGTGGAAAACAGTTCTATATAATGGCCCAAATTGTAGAGGTGTATTTTGCTTCATGTACATACACAAATGACTGTGCTTCAGGGAAATGCACAGGTGAAGCTTAATCTTTCCCCAGAACCATTTTGTGAAATGACTGATAGTGTAATTCATTTTTCCTTATATGTCCTAAAGTAAAAAAAAAAAAAAAAAAATAGGTAGTCATATGCACAGTCAGCAAGGTATGCTGCTGTGGTACCCTTTTTATGGACTAGATAATAATAGAGCATTAGAGAGTCTTTCAAGTTCCTTCTCCTTCAAAAGCCTTTCTATATTAACATATCTTACAAAAAAAAAAAGGCAAATTCTTTCACTTTTGAAACTACATTGTAGTATTGAGTTTTGGTGAAGAGCCTGGGAGTATAAATAGAATTGTAGTGTTGCCTTTTGAATAACAATTTATTTAATCTTTGAAAGATATTGCAGCAGGAATATAAGTAAAGGGGGGAAAAAAAAGAGAGCAAATGTGCAAATCTAAGAGTAACATTGAGGTGAATAAGTGTGGAGCTGTAGTTATTTCTCAACAGAGCATGGCAAGCTCGTGGGACTGACATTATGTCAATAGTGCATTTCTCTGATTCATTTTTTCATTTTAAAGAAAGGAATGAAAGATGTCAGATAAATAGCAGAGTCATCTCTAGGAATAATATTCTGCTGATATGTGGACTTCTATCTAAACATGTTTTCTAACTTCGCTCCTGTAATAGTTAAAACCCTTCTGATTTCCAGCTCCATTTATTAATGAGCATTTATTCTGTTTGTTTTCCTCTTGTGTTGTGATTAAGTTCAGCAGCTCCTCCTCATTCCCAGTGTTAAGTTCCATGCTGGATTGCGGGAGGAGATCGTGTCCCCTCTCAGCCTTCCAGCAGCGGTGAATTGTTCCATTCCCTCACCCACGGGCATGCTTTGAACAGGAGTACAATGAGCTTGTCCCTTCTTTCCAAACACTCACTGGAAAGTTGGCTTCCTGCCACTTGTCACTCAAGAAGCAAAGGCAAGAGTGGTTGAAATTGCACAAATGTCTCTATTATTGTTCAGCTTGTTTTGCCTATCCCTCTGGTGACCAGAGCTGAACAGTAACTCTTGATACAGCTGACAAAAAGCTGCAGTACACAGGAAAAAATGGTCCAAAGTTAACATTCAGGTACAGTTTGGCCAACCTTAGCACCCCATGGACTATTATAAAAAAAGATTTTCACTATTTCCACTATTAATCATAGCAGAATGGTACCCAAAGACTAATCTGTTTTTTATTACCTGGAGTTTCCTGTAGGAGGCCAAGATTTCCATTTGGATGTTCCTACAGGGAAATATCTGAGTGATGTCCAGCAGTTCTGGAGGACCCAGTAGAGGATGCAGAGGGCATTATTTTCTCTTACTATAGGACAGACATCAATAACACTGCTCTCCTCTCCAGGCTGCTCTTTCCTTCATGGAGGTCGCACTGCTCATCCCCACAAAGGCACAGGGCAGTGGGTTCAGAGCCAATGAGTTTAATGTGGTGCAGTAAAGTCAGGGCAAAACAAATAACCAGTTTTGGATGAAAGACACAAACCCCTCCAAGAAACATAAACCCCAGGCTTCGTTTACACAGTCCTCATTGCCATCAATTATATACGTAGCATGTTTAATATTAATTGCTGCTGTGAAAACATTACACTTCTCTTTCTTTGTGAATCATAGAATGGCCTGGGTCGGAAGGGACCTTAAAGATCATTTCATTTCAACTCCCCTGTCATGGGCAGGGACATCTTCCCCTAGACCAAGTTGTTCAGAATCCCATCCAGCCTGACCTTGAAAACAATGAAAAAAAATAACATAAAACGACTTATGTTCCCCACATAGCAAAGAGGTGCAAACCAAAATTATTCTCCTGTGTACAGATACTGTGCATCTTTACTGAATCAAAAATCAAAGATCCAGATCTTTCAGATGGAAGTTTGAAATTCAAATCTGAAAGGAACATTTCCTATGTTCCACTGCCCTTGGCTCTTAAAGGCAACTTTGATACCACCAAACCTGGATTCAAATCTTGAGTTCACATCCAGGCATTTTGGCTTGAGACCATCTTTTAAAAGTAAAAATGAAGTGACCCCAAAATATACAACCTCTGTTTCTGCCACATGAGTTACAGCAGGAGAGAATCCTTCCCTAAGTGACCCTGACCTAGAATAAGTGCGAGCCTGCCTAAAACACTGCTTTCCCATTTAGGAAAATTTATGGCACCCTAAGTGCTGAACATTTGGTCACAGCACTTTGACGACAGGTTGGCCTAATGAGTCTGTAATCATCATCTTTTTGTTGAGGGTTTTCATCCCATCAGGGCTGGTCTGACATTCACCAAGGTGCTCACAGTTTTAAGGGGGAGGAACCACCAAAGCAAAGAGGTGCTGGAAACAGCAGTTTGGGAATGCTGGCAGGAGGGTGGGAGAAGGGATGCAGCTGAGGCTCAGCACAGCACTGGGACCCTCTGGAAGGGACAGTTGGGCTGGTGGGAAGAGCCCTTGTGCCACTGCCACTCATATTGCTCACACTGCCATGTGAAACTGGATCTAATATCTAATTTTGAAAAATACTTTTGAAAAAAGTTCAGTGAAAAATATATCCCATTTAAACTGCATGTAGATATGCAACTGGGTAGGAAAATGGATATTTAAACTGTGATGTTCAAAGATGGTGAGGGTGTCTCATTTGCTTTCTCACAGTTCTGACTCCCCTGAACTGCTGCAAATATATTCCAAATATTTGGAAAACAGCACAGAGTTGTTGAAAGTACATTTTGTAGAAAGGTGACCTCAAAAGTAAACCATTGCTACAGGCAAAAATCATGTTACTGGGAACTCTTCAGGAGATGGGCGTTGAATTCTTCCCTTCCTTAGTCTGGTTTTACATCAAACCATCTCTATTTCCTACTGGGTTTGTGATTTCAACCAGTGCAGGATGGCAGAGACAGCATCCCTTGGTAAGAAGGATGTGTATAAAATAGGAAAGCTGTGTCCCTACCCTCGTGCACTGGGTGCCATTTCCAGTGGGGGCACAAAGCACAGACAGGGAAGGGAGCACTCCTGTCCTTCCCAGGAAAAGCTGCACCATGCTTGTTAAATAGGGAGAAAAAATGACACCGGCATCCCTTCTCCCACTGATTTTTAAAGACAATTATCTTCAATATGAATTGCAATTCCTCTAGTCTGCAATGGTGGAGAATATTCCATCATTAAAATGTTATTAGGAAAACATTCTCCACTGAGAAGAATGCTGTAAGAGACAAGTTTGGTTTTTTGTTTTGTTTTGTTGTGTTGTTTTTAATCTAGGTTTAGTGTCTTTAAAACATTTTCTTATTAAATGTCTTTTGCCCGCATGCACTTCCATTACACAACAGTAATTCTCACTAAGATGTCGTGGTATCATTTTATTGCTGTAAAGTCAACACAAACCTAACTGCTTTTATAAAATTTGTTCAGCACAAGATCCTCAGAGAAAGCAAAGTAAATTTGTTAAATGTTTCATGTCACCAAATTTGATTCCTCTTCCCCCCAAAAAAACTCATTCCTGTCAAGAAAATATCACCCAGCTGTCAACAGATGTCACATTTCATGTTGGAAAGGAAGAATGCAACCTGCAAAAAAATTTATCCAAATTCACATCAGCTTGAAGGAAGTAGAAGAAACAGAAATCTGTTTCAAATAATTTCCATAAAGTTTCAGGGAGGGTGGCCAGGTTCTGAATTCAGCATGCCGGAGAGCACAGGACACAGGGTATCACTCGCTGTGGGTCCTTGAACTGAAGGAGCACAGTGTGAACATTCTCCCCTTGGACAGCCCTGGGATTTTACTTAGCAGCACCCACAGGCTGCACAATGATTAGAATCACAGAATTATTTAGGCTGGTAAAGATCTCTAAGATGATCAAGTTCAGCCATGAACCCTGCCAAGCTCACCACTGAAATCTTTCCCCAAGTGCCATTGACAACTCTTCTAAAGTTTTAATTTTAGACCATATTACTACAAAAAGCCCTTAAATAATCATCCAACACATTTGATATTTTAATGGATTCTTCTGAAGTCTGTATCAGAGTAAAACTCAAGATGTACAGGAGTGTGGATTAGAAATTTGGAGGATAGACAGGAGCTTTAGGCTACCAGCTTTAAACAAAATCAAGGCATCTGAGAAGTTACTGAGGATCAGCTCCTGTGCAAACACATGAGGAGGGAGCTGAGGGCAGAGCAAGCCACACTGAGAGAGAGGAGATGCCTCAGAGAGTGCCAAACCTGTAATTGGGATGTACAACACCCCTGTGAAGGAGACGTTATTATTCCCATTTTTACAGATGAAGAAATATTTCAGGTGTGACTTTTTTTCATTTGCTCACAACATTAATTTCAAGAAGAAGAAAAGCAGCATGAGCAGCTGAGGCTGCCGTGCTAGAACGGAAAACAAAGAAATGCCTCTCTGAAAACAACTTGCAAGGAGAACACAGCACTTGCCCTTTTTTGGGTTTCAGTTTCAGAGGTGATTTCCTCAATGGCAGCAATATATCCCAGGAGCCCCAGTGGTGAAGGTGAGGAAGGAAGCCAGCGTGCTAGGAATTTACAGCTTCTTCTTTCCATTTATGTCCTGTAATATCCTCCCTTGATCTGGTCTGTGGCCCCAGTGGTTTACCTTTTGGGGTCACTTGTCATATGGTGTTGAACGATTTTAAAAAAACCCAAAACCACAAAAAACCCACAAGAAAACAAAAGTTAAAAATCCATAGCCTATGTGAAGAATAATCCAGCAGGTATACTGGGCTGATGGAAGTTTAAAATTAGGTTAATCCACGTTCTACAAAAATGTTGGGCTTGATTTAGTTGTTAATAAACAACTGGGTTGATAGTTATTATGAGTTTGGTCCTATTAGACCACTCCATCTAATAGGAATTTGACATTACACAGACTTCAATATTAACATGTAAACTCACATCATATCTGTGGACAGATTTGGGTCCAAAACCATTCCAACTCGACTTTCACAGTGGTCCATCCCATTTCAATGGATCTCCACCCTTAAATCCTCAAAGGCAGGCAACCACATCAGCTACAGACTGCCTTGGGGTTTCTGCAGAAAAAGAAATCTAATGCTTTTCTACACCTTCTCTTATTTTACTTTTTTGTCTATTCTTTTATTTTTTTTTTCAAAAAGGCTTCCTGATCCTACCAATCCTGCTGAGGAGAAATCTTTTTCCACATTTCTTCTTTGTTATTTAAGATCATAGTAGAAAATTCAACATTTATCTCAGTTCATTATTCCAGTTTTTCTCTTTCCCAATATCCAATAGAAAGATACTGTGACTATCAATACATGTTGGTGTTTTCAATGTTTGATTTTTTCCCCCCTTCAATACAATTATCTGTGTCAACTTCTTTCTGTTTCAAAACTTTGACTGCAGGATTGCCACATTTACCACATTTGTGCCCTCAGAGTGAACAGAGCAAAATATTTCTGGATAGCCAGGGAGCTACTGGATGATCAATTGCTCTGTGTCCTTTTCCTCGAAGTCTAATTGCAGCCTACCAGCAAAATCCTCCTTCCTCATTGATTACCTCTCTTGCTTTATTTCTTACTGATTCGTTTCTCCCAGTCCCAGCTTTAATTAACAGGGGTTACTCTTCTTTTCCCAGACATTCAGAAACTCCTTGACCAGCTATGCGACAGATACAACCTGTTCCTGGTCACATCAAGAGATCACAGCTCTGCTGATATAAATTCTTGCAACTGAACTTTTTTAGCTTTCTGTTAGCCTTCTGTGTGTGTGTATGTGTGTGTGTGTATTTTTAAAACACTTCTAGAGAAAGCCCTTTATCTTTTCAAACCAATAACAGGTCAATGAAATTCTTTTACATTCTCCAGCTGCAATCTTCCTATCTCTCATGGAGTGGCAGTCATTTGCTCTCATGATTGACTCTTTTTCTTCAGTTTGTTGGAAAAAATGTAATAACAACTTTGCCCTTTTTCTTTTGTTTTGGCTCTTGGCAGTGGGATGGTGGCAACTGATGTGCTCTGTCTGGGTGCATTTACTGACACAGGAGCTTGTTGGAGTGTAAATATGCTGCAAGGAGAATGATATTACCAGCTCTCATGGATAATATAAATGTTACCGTAGAAATAGCATGGGGGAAAAAATAAATCTAATTAAAGACTTTTATCTGACAAGAGTTTTGATTGTACTCAGCTAAACCTGAAATCAAGTACTTGTGTTCGACACTGACTTAAATCTTCCTGAGTGCATGCATAAACCTATTGACTTTGAGCCAGTATTTCTTTTCATATTGGTGTGTGAGTCTGGAAAAATCAAGGCTGGCTAAGTTGACTTCAAGGTTGGACAGCTTGACTCTGTTATTTAGGCACCTTGGGGATGTCAAAGAAAAGTTGAAAGGTTTCTTGAAAGCAAAATATCCTTTCTTTTGGATGTGTGAGAGAAGGTCATGGTGCTCTGTATCACACAAAGCCAAGAAAAGCAGATTTGGAGATAGATGATACCCTCAGAAGTTGTTTTTGCTGTATTTCTGAATAGAGCTCAGCTTTTACTTTGTTGGTTTAGAAGCTCCTTCCTTAAATGCCTAAGAACTGCATTGGACTTGATGAAATTCACAGCTGTGCAGACAGCAAACACCACAGATAGTTGCCTTCTACTTAAGACCTACTTGAAATTACAGGAATAGAAATAAACCTTCTTACAGTGCTGATAACAGCATTGCCTATCTTGATTGTCAGCTGGTACAAAACCCCTCTGTCTTTTGCTTTTTGCCCCAGGGAATCTCCCAGGTTCAATAACACTTGCAGGGATCTATGACAAATTATTCAGTTTTCCTGTTCATCCTCTCATTCTCCATTTACCCACTGGCCAAAAATGCTCAGGCAGAAGTCTGGATCAAGGCTAAGCACACTGGAAAATATCTCACCAGCCTGAAGATAATCTGCAAGCAGGTTTAGGAACCCCATTCTACTTTGTCATAAAAGCAGTGCTGTTGGTGTGGCTACTAATATTTGGATAATAATTAAGTGCATTTTTTCCTGATACATTGGTATTGAAATTCTGTACCTCCATGAGCAACTTTATCACTGCAGGGATGCCAAGCCTGTGAGAGAAAAGCCAAACAAGGTAAATAAGAAGCTTCAGGGAATAGTAGATCCATCTTAAAATGAGACAAGGAATGGGAAGGGCAGTTTAGCAGACTCAGAAGTGAGTAGTCATGACAAAGAAGTTGTGGAGTTTGCATTGTGTGCACGATGCACAGGCAGACAGCTGGGCTAGACTGATTTGTTTCCAAGCTCAAGCATAATTTCCCAGTGCAACCACACTGTGCACATCATTGAGCAAAATCTGCAGAGCATCATTTCATCTCTAACTCTGCAAGCCCTTGCTGGGCTAATTAACTGCACCAAAGGCAAACTCTTTGGACAGTTCCTACCCAACAAATATGTCAGTGTGTTCAAGTGCACTGCTCCTGGGGTTACTCACAGCATGATTTGACAAATTTTTTAGTTTTGTGTGAAAGAGCTCCTGGAGAGCAGCACCCACAGTCACCAGCTCACAGTTACCCTCCCATTGATTCCCAACAAGGTGAAAACCATAGTTTCTAATATGTCCTTGTTGCTTAGGTAATGTCATCAAAGCAAAAAAACAAATAAAAGATTCCTGGCCTTATTTCACACAAATGTCTTCCAAAGGTGCCTTTGTTGTCCAGTCATGATGTGTCACATCATCTACCTGCACTTTTTGTCCTCTGGGCAACAATTTCTGCCTTGATGTTTCAGAAATGTGTGTCCATTACACCTTATTGTGCCACACTGAGAATGGTAGGAGCTTTGAGTTTTGTCCCCTCACTGTGCAGTCAGATCTGAAACAGCACCCAGTTGTCCCCTGTGTACAGTCTGAAAGGAAAGGGCCCATTTCATGATGTGAAAGTGCTCACTAAGGAGAAAAACAGAAAAACAAAGATTGAGCTCATTCTCCCAGTGCAGCAGTGAGAAGAAGCCTGAGAAGCAAAAATGTCCTTGCTGATTTCAGAAAACAGCCTTCAGTTGATAAAGATCTTGCCAATATGGATCTTTCTTTTCAATTTGGAGAAGTCAAGCAGGCAAAATCCTTTCTTGTTGATAAACCTTTCTCTTTATCTGCTTTGTGAGACAATGAGTACATACATTGTCTATGATTTGACAGCTTTACAGGTGTAAGATTCTCAATATTGCCGTGTGCTGCCAATCTTTTTATGATCTGGCACCGTGGACTCCCAAATGTCGCCCGTGACAACAGTCCCTACAGCTGATCTACCAACACCAAATTAACTGTGCAATATCAGCAATCAGAAGTGATGCACTTTAATTAAAGATTTGCTAATGATTGTTGGTTGGTGATTGGCCACGGGCTCCTCCAAGGTTTGGTCAGGTGTGTGGATTGTCCACAAAAACAACTGGGCAACCTTCTGCTGAGCTCTTCCCCTGCTCCGTGTGCTGCTGCCATTGGCACAGCTGCACTTCCCCACACGCCACCGTCAGCTCTGCCTTGCCACTGCAATCCAAATATTTCCTTCCTGCAGGATAGGGAGCTGCTGTAAACCACAGGTCCCAGGTGCTGAGCACAGCGTGCACGAGGTGTTTGGCAGGGGAGGCTGGTGAAGGGAAATTTTCAGTCGGTGTGCATAGCAATACATGGGTACTTCTGACTAAAGACATTTTAATTACAAAAGTTGAGATAATAGGCAGCCTGGCACTATCAGGCCATGGAAAAAAAAAAAAAACCACAGCCAGCTTACAGGGCAACCAAAGTTCCCTTCACAGTGCTGCACATCTGATATCAATTCTGTCTTCCCTTTCTTGTTGCTATCTTCCCCCTGCTGAAGAAAAAAGAGGAAAAGAAGTGCAGCATTTTTACAATTCTGCCTCTTTGTGCCTCCATGTATGGCAGGAAATGGATTCTAAAAAGCTGCCAATAAAACTGTAAAAATGACATTCAGAAGTACTTCTGAAAAATTCTGATTACACTTTACATCTGGTGAAAAGACATGAAGGCTTCACTGATATCAGAACAATCCATCAGCTTTCACTCTGCATAATTATTCCTTGCCAAAATGGTGCTCAGGGAAGAGGCTGGAAAATGCCCTTAAGTTCTTATGACCTCCAGCTGTGGCAAGTGTTACTATCTGTGCTAATATTGCTAGCAACTATTTGTTTGAAATCCTAGTTACAATTAGATTAATTGCAAGAACTAATGAACTTAATTAAGGGAAAGAACATATATTTGTTTTTAAATGAGATTTTTACATTGCACTTTCTCCTACTCTTTCAATGTGCAGTTTGCTAAAGATAAAGTCAGGCACCACCAGTAAATTTTTAGTATGCAGCTCTTGTAACATTCACATCCATGTTCCACTTCACCATTATTTTTTAGGATGCACTGTCTGAGAGGGAAAATTAGATCTTTCCAGAAACTGCATATTCAGAATGAGATAATTGCTCACCTGGCTCCTATCAACTCATTCTGGACATCTCAATAGCTGCTGAAGTGTGAGACCTGTGCCACCCACATCTGCTCCAGGAAGAGATGGAAACTGTAAAAACAACAAGGTATTGATCCATGCCCATTGGCAGAGGCTGGTTTGGGTTGTGCACCAGCTCCTTCTGCTTTTGCTGCCCACTGGAAAGGTGCACATCAGCTCAAAGGCAAGTGCAGGGTTCTGAGGTGCATCTCGGCTCAGCACAGAGAAAAGAACAGCTCCCATCTCTGGGGTGTGAGCAGAGCCTGGCGGCATCTCAGTGCCACCTACTTAGACATGCTTGGCTATTGTGTATTGAATGTGCTCCTTGGAAATTTCAGGTGAGTCAACTGAACTACAGGAGGGGTTTTTGGTTTTTAATAATATTCTTCAGTGCTTCCAGACCAGCATGGTCCTTTATTTTGTGTTCTAGAAGTCTTGATTTAATCTCAGTGTGATCAGGAGACATTTAATGCATCATCCCACTGAGGGGCCCATCCCACTCCTTTCCCCAGCTCTGACTGGGGAGCTTCTGCTGGGGAGAACTCCCTGCAGCTGTAATTTTGGAACCTATTCTCACATTAGAGAGAAAGGTGAGAAAGAAGTTTCCTTTCAGGGTAGAGTCTCCGTGTTCAAGCTGCATTTGCTCACATACATTTTATACACACTCAGACACAGATAAGTGTTTACTTACACTGAAGTGTAACTGCAGCACTTACCTCACTAACCATCCACTGACCCTGAGCACAGTTACACCATTCCACAAATTAAAGATAGATGATTTATATCATTCTTTCTCAAACAGAGAAAGAGAAAACACCAAATCCTTAGCAAGTTAATCCTACACATTTCCTTATTTAAATATGTAACCTTAAAAGTATACTGAAAATCCTATTGCAGAGTTTATTTGATGTGAGGAAATTATGTTCTGTGTGGAAGCTCCTGCCTGTGAACTATCACATCCCAGTCTGTGGCACTCCCCACAGGGTTCTCTGAGCTCAATGCATGTGTCCATACCCTGTTGGAAACACAAACTTGTACAATGAGGATCTGTTTGAAAGGCCTTTAGAAGCACAGCACATTGTATAAGAAAGCACACGTTCCACAAGCCAGAGATTTTTCTTCATTTTATAATTTCAATTTTATTTATTCCTATCTGGTTATTTTGGCCATGAATGTCTTTAAGTACCCAGAAGGAAAAGGGTATTTTACCCTTGTGTCAGGATTTTTTCCTTTCCAAGACATTTCAGATGCTTTGTAGAGATTTCCAGCATTAGGTGCAGTATCTGTTTACATTGTCTTATCATTATAATTATTTTTTTTTTTTACTGTGGGACTAGAGACAGCTATTTACAAATGACACACCTACACATTATGCAATGTACAGAAGAGGGAAGGGAGCCATGCAATTTAGACCAAACTACTATGTTTTTGATGATTCTAAATCTGCACAGTTGCTGAAACTGTTGCTATGTTACATGAAGACATTTTGTGGCACCAGAAATTATTGAAGACATTGAAGAGCTATGCCAGATGAAACACAGCGCGTTGCAATTCTAGTACATCCTCTTATGGCTTTGCAAAATTTGAAAAGGTTACTACAGAAGTTTCCTTTAAAGTAGAGAGAAATCCCTTGCTTGGAGCTTAATTGTGAGAAATGTAAGTGCCAGGATATTGTCTGAGTGTTATTTTTCAGTTGTTTGTTTGTGTTTGGTAGGGTTCTTTTTAACCTTCAAATACTTTTCTTTCAAATGCTTCTCCTTAAGAGCCATGCTAGCACAATTTATTGTATATGTAAGAATGCTATAAAGAGTGATTTCCCTATAGATTTATCAGAGTGGGCTCCAGTGAGCCTGTCAAAAATCCATTGTATAATAGCTTTCATGTTTTCAATGATACTGAAGCTTTCCTGGTGTAAAAGATTATTTATCAAACAATTTTACTAACAATTTAGATTAGGCTGTTATTTGTAACCCCCACTAAGAGTAGCACACAACACGTGATTTGAGAACAGTTTAGAAATCAGAATGAAAAATGGGAAAATCACAGTTTCTGCTTTATCCTGTTTGGAGATACCTGTTCTGGAGGTCATGTCACCTCACTGTGGTGGCTGCCTGGGCTTGGATAATAGTTCTGAACATTTACCTTGGGCCTTGGGCCTCATCCTGCCTTTTCCTCCTCATCCTCCTCCCTCTGCTCTCTCCTTCTTTCCCCTGCCTCACTCTTCCTACCTAAGCACAGTCTCCTAAAGGTGAGAGTTTAAATAAGAGCAGCGACAGTGACTAACAGAAAGGGCTCAGCAATTAAAAGGAGAAGGACAGACATCACAGGACCTGATTTAAAGCTGCTATCACAGGATTAATGACTTGGTGCTATGCCCATCACCAAATGCTCCAGGCACCAGAAACTTTAGGCTTCTCCTCATTTGCCTGTGAGATTTCTGCACGCCCCTGCAGCAAATTGGCCTCAGGTAGACACAACAGGGAGTTAAAACGGTGAACCCAAGGAAACTCTGCTCTTGCCAAATTCCCAGGAGAAATCTGAAACCATCTTACAGTGCATTTCAATTTTCATATGAATTTCCAGTGATACTATGAAGGGATGGAATTTGAACAATGCAGATTGTCAAATAATTGGGACAGATCTACATGAAATGTTCTCATCTCCAGAGGATATCCATAAATTATATATCTTGATTGAGAAGGAACATGTGAGCATCCCAGAAGTACTGATGAAGGCCTGTGAGCCTCATACTGATGTCAGTAAGTCTTGGAGGTGCCCAAGAAACCAGAGGATTTACCCGTGGGTTTGTGGCCTTAGGAGAATGGCATGGGACCAAACAGAACAGCTACTGTGGGTTCTTGTAAGGGGCTACAGGAGAGCTGGAGAGGGACTTTGGACAAGGACCTGGAGTGACAGGACAAGGGGAAATGGATTCACACTGAAATTGGGCTGGGTTAGATTGGATATTGTAAAGAAATTATTCCTTGTGAAGGAGGGGAGGCGCTGCCACAGGGTGGATAGTGGAAGGTGTCCCTGCCCGTGGGCAGGAGTTTGCATCAGGTGAATGTTAAAGCCACAGTCAAACCAGACCATTTCATGAATCAACGATTCAGTGAAATAAGCAAGGACCTGAAAACCTTTTCTCCTCTATTGCCATCACCAGTGATTGACCGTTTCCAAATATAGAGTAAGACAGTAAGCTTTTTGTTTTTTTTGTTTTGTTTTGTTTTGTTTTTTAGCTGCATAGGAACATAAATAATTCAATTCATTTTCCTATGTTAGCATTAATAAAGGCTTTTCCCCTCACAGAAAACAAATAGCTGCAATTCACAAGCAACGGAGATGGGGTGGGAAGAAGAGTGATATTGGTCTGTATAGATCCTCATATAACCACCCTGTGCAGAAAGTGCAAAAAAAAGTTGTATATATGTATTAAAAAAATCCTTTGTGGGCCAGAAATTTTGGTTTTGATGTACTTTAGATTTACAGTGCTTCTTGTAAGTTTTGTTTGTTGTGTTGTATTTCTTAATGATCGACTTGCTGCAGTAAATAATTCAGGAAATCATCCTGTACTCTATTGTTCTTCGGGCATATAGATTTTTTTTTCCTCTTCAAAGCTCCAGTTTCTACTGTATGTTGAAATTTCAAAGCTCTCTGAGGAACTGAATACAGGTTTTGTAATTATAACAATTTCTAACCTAGTACCTGTACATCTGCTGTGCCCTTTGGGGAATAGAGCACAACAAAATGTATCAATTCCCTCCGGAGAAAATGTGACAGCCTTTCTATTTCCTTGCTTTCCAGACCACCTAGGCTTATTATTTTTAGAACGTTATGGATTGTTATTAAGCAGTAGTGGATTGTTGTGGAAACACAGGCAGACAAGGTGCACAGCGTCGCCCTTCTGAAGGAAACCAACCCCACGAGCACAGCTCCTCCTTCTGCAGTGCTGCAGCTGCATTTCCCTGGTCTGTAACAGACACAGAGACAAGGACTTTACAGCCTCAGTCTTTTATAGAAAGATAGCTGGAGGTCCCCAGTAAAAAAACTGCTATTAACAGCTTTTGGTCATATAGAAACATCGTTCATGGGAAAGCGCTTAAAGGTGTTCGAGTCTGATAAGTGTAACAAATACTGCAAATTTCCACTTCTTCTTTTTTTTTTCCTTTTTTTTTTTTTTCCTCCTGAAATAAACCTTCCCCCGTGCAGGCACATATGCATAGGCAATATAAGCCATTATGAGCAATTGAACTTTGGGAAATGTTTTTTATCACACTGTTCTGTATCACTCCGTTGCATGCATATTATTTCATGTAGAAGGAAAGGCTGAAATGATGTTCTGAGCTATCAAATAAATATTATGCTCTAAAATGAAAATATTATGTTTCTGGAAGACAACTTTATTGCCTTTTTTTGAAACTATCACACAATGACTATGATCTAATTGATTTTTACCTGTAGAGCTCCTATTAAATAAAAAATTAGGACACCTAGGAAGATGTTAAACTTGTAGGGAAAACCCAGCTTTAGTAAAGTTAATGGCAAAAATCCCATTTCACCTTGGTGCTTTCTCAAATCACCTTTGGAAACTGGTTACCTTTCTGCCTCCGTTATCATTTTAATTATGCTGCTACTTTTTTTAATTATACCCACACACTGGGTTGTGTCTCTTGTGCTGCTCCTGCACATTCCCCCATTCAGGATTTGAAAGCTGGAGAGGAACACCTGATTAAAAAAGGATATCTGAGTGATGCCTTCACTGATCCCACTCTGGCTCCTTGAAGGTTTCATTGTGAGGCTGCAATGGGAGCAGGAGCAGGAGGTTTTACCCTAATTTGTGCTGTGCTGCTGCTCAGGCAAGAGCAGCAAGAACATGGGAACCACACCAGCCCTTCTCCCCTGTTAGTCCCAGGCCTAACCTGATCTCTTTGACCCAAGACAGCCCAAGGTAAGAACAGATCAAACTGGATACATTTGTGATATTGTCTGGGGGTAGAATTGTGTTGGTTTTTTTTCTCTCTTTTTTTTTCCAATTACATATTATTATTATTGCAGACTAAATGAGTAAATCTCTGATGTGGTGAATTATATACAAGTATGGAGAGGGTGACCAGCAAAACAGGGATCACCAACATCACCACTGACAGGAGCACACTCCAAAGCTAAAAATACAAATCTAAATTTGGAGCAGAAAACATGCAAAATATTATTTTTTCTCTTTCAGATCAACCCATAATGTTGCAGATGTTTTTTTAAACTTTTTTTTTTTTGACATCCTTTTAACTTTGGTCTGTCCACTCATTTTTATATAAATTAAACATCACACAAGACGATGAATGTGTGTGTGATGTTTAATTTACATAAAAATGAGTGGACAGACCAAAGTTAGAAGGACAAATGTCAATCCAATCCTTACAATCATTACCAAGAGCTGTTGATAATTTTCACCCGAACATCAGAATGTTCACAGCTGCTTCTCCTCTCCAGGAGCTCCCCTGTCTGTCTTTGACCAAACAGTTGGTGCTTTTCAACCCCGACTCAGGCTCAGAGCTCACCCACATGGAGGAGGAAGAGCAGCTGCAGTCACATCCAGCTGTGCCACCACTCTGATCTCAAAGTCCTGCTCCTCCCCTGCTGCCAAGAGCCCTGCTCCAACCCTCAGACTTTCTCCGTTCTTTAAGCACCATATTTTTCCCCCAAAACCGGGGAATTGGCCTGAGCTGTTCCTGAGCAAGAGGCAGCTTGGCTGGTGGATTGAATGACAGAGTCATAAAGAAACAAGGAGATAAGAATAACTAAAAGCTAAGAGGTGTCAAGGACAGCTTTCTACAGCTTGCCTTGGCTGTAGCTGGTATGACTGTAAACTTGTATGACCTAATTCACTCCAGTTGGTTTAAATGACTGCTGAAGAGTGATTTAAACTGCTCTGCTCACCTTTGCCCTGAGCTGGACTCACATCCTTTCCCCAGTCAATCACTGCATGCAGCCATCAGTGTGAGGGGTTCAGGGCACATCCCTAACCCAGACAACTCTCAGAGCTGCCATTAAGGCCTCCATGCAAGAACACAAAATTATCCTCCTCCTGATAATCCAGTCCAGAGTCCTCATTTTCACAAGTTATAGCTCAGAAATTGTTTGCTCATATTGATGGTTTGGCGTGATGATCTCAGAGGTGTTTCCCAGCCTTAATGATTATATGACTCTCACCCACTGGGAAGCCCTGGGGTTCCCATGGTTGCCCACCCTGCCTGTGTGCTTGCCAGCTCCTGTGACCTTTTCTGGAGCTTAGGTTATTTCTTGAGCTGTGTGGATGCGCCCACAGTGAGCTCAGGGACTGCCTAGAATACAATAAAACCCTGTAGCAATGGTTGTATGGACATGCCTTGGCTAAACTCTCCAAATGATTGCAACATCTTTGGTTATTTTAATAATTTCCTGCAGGGAACAAGGATTGAAGGTGCTGAGTCCTTCTGCAATATACAACATAACTTCCTTTTAAATTTCTGTGAAAGTTATTTATAAAAATTTTTCCAAGCAGCACCTCTAAAAGAAAAGAAATCAGTGTTGTTTACAGGTGAGTGGGATTATGCTGGTAAATTTGCTGCAAAATTGGGTGCTGAGACAGTAAAGAACTGGCTGCTGTTTTTATATACATTTAAAATATGTCACATGGCTAGGCAAAGAACCATTTTTAATACTTTCTCAGAAAAACCACACCAATTTGTAGAAGCTTTTGATTTATGGAAATGCTTATTTGCTCTGTTCCAAACAGGGTCTGTGTTGTCTTTGTCCTGGTTTCTTCCCATGATCCCTGCTTGGCCACAGGAGTCATATGCAGCCATGGGATTGCAAACCAAGCATTCTACCATTTAGAGCAGTCTGCTGCAAGGAGCAGCAACTCTGGACACCCTGGGAGGGAGGTCACCCACCTCCATGAGCCTGAAGGTAAAGGGTCTCTCCTTTTCCCCTTCCTCTATTGAGGGGAACTCCAGGAACAGGCATAGTTGGCATGGTGTAGACAGCAATTGCTGCTTAGAACAAGTAGGGTAGAGACATCCTGGGTTTTAGCAGTGCTGCTGTAGTCAGCTGGCTGGAAATGTGGAGAATGAAAGCACTATCATGTTCCTTCTGTCCAAGGCTTCATAAAGAAACTCTCCTCTCTGCCTCAGAGGACACTGCACATGAGCAATTGCTTTCTAATCTATGTTTTTCATATCATTCCTGTCACTTTGACATTTGGAATAAAACCCCAGGACAGTATAAACAAACATTTTAGCTAAAAGAAGATGGTTAAATGGGATTGATAGTATCAAAACCTGGTCTTACAGTGATGCTCTTTATCTTTTCTCTTCCTTTGCCTCATAGCCCTTTATCTCCTGCCTACTTAGAGCACAGAACTTAGTTCCTGCTATCTAAATTGCAGGTCTTTCAGCAGTTTGTTAAATGTGAGGAAACATGGATCTTTTGTGTGGTGCAGTAAAGCTCTCGTTTTGTTGGTTACTCAGTCAGCACTCACAGTGCACTGTGATTTGGGGTTTTCTCAACATTTACAGGCATAGCAACCACAGCAGCAGTGTAAGAATGGAGAACACGACCACAGAGAGCCAGCTGGGCAGAGGGAGGCTTGAGAATGTGCAGAATGTTTGTACACAAACTCATAGAAGATGTTTTTAACCTTATCACTCATTTTGAAATGTTTGTCACAGATATGTGGTCCCTGACAATAAATAGAAAGGTGATGCTTTGGAGAAGTGCATCGGATCAAGAGTACAGCATTGACAAGTTAGTGATGAAAGCTCGTGTTCTTTTCTGAAATGAGAGATGCCTTAGACATCATTTTCCATTTTCTATTAATTGAAAGTATTTCAGAAATGGAATGCCTTCTGAAAAACAAAGTAGCAAATAATACTGTTCTCTCCTGTCTTGAGTCCAGACGGAAAAAATTGCTTGGAAGGAGGAAGGGTGGAGATGAACCTTTAACTCAAGGCTAGAGAGGACCAGCAGAAATGGAATTTCATGTAGGATATCAGGGGTTAGGTAGCAACACACCAGGCAGAAATTATTTGCAGAATAATTGTTGACATAATTTTAAGGTTTTGTTGATTTGTATTCCTCTTCCTGTCTTGTCAGTGGGCACACAATAAATAATTATAGACAACACAGGAACCCTCTCGAGCTCTGAGGCCCTGGAAATCAGAAGGACATGGACCTGCTGGAGAGAGTCCAGAGGGAGCCATGGAGATGTTCTGAGGGTGGGAGCCCCTCTGCTCTGGACAGGCCTGGAGCTGGGGTTTTCCAGCCTGGAGAAGAAAAGGCTCCAGGGAGGGCTTAGAGCCCTTTCCAGGGCCTAAAGGGGCTCCAAGAGAGCTGGAGAGGGACTTGGGACAAGAGCCTGGAGTGACAGGACAAGGGGCAAAGGCTTCAGTCCCCAAGAGAGCAGGGGATTAGGTATTCAGAAGAAATTCTTCCCTGTGAGGATGATGAGGGCCTGGCATGGGTTATTCAGAGAAGCTGTGGCTCCCCTGGATCCCTGGAAGTGTCCAAGGCCAGGCTGGATGGGGTTCTGAGCAACCTGGGACAGTGGAAGGTGCCCCATGGCAGGGGATTGGAATTAGATGATTTTTATTGTCCCTTCCAACCCAAACCATGCTCATCTGATGAAAACAGCCTCAGGTACTTCACCAAGAAATAAATTAAACTTTGCATGCCATTTCTATGTACACAGAGAAGAAAGGGCAAAGAATTCCTTCCCTTGGCAGCAAGCACATGGCAATCACTCTCTCTTTCTGCAGAGGATGATGGAAGTTAATCTGCAGTTCAGAAGTTCTTGGATAGTTTTAAACTGATTATCTCATTCTGAATGCACACAATGCCCTGAGTACAAAGCACATCTCCCCCAGACCGGCTTAGTGGCTGAGCACAGACACTAATATTCAATCAGTGCTGTGCTCCATTTTTTATTAATAATTTTCCCTGTGTATTTGCAAAATGGTATCCTTTCCAAAAAATAGAAAAGTCTTTAATTCTCCTATTGGGGTTTTAAAATGAAAACGACTGCATGGTGTCTTTAACCAGTAATAGAGAAAAGAAAACCCCATGTTTTATGTTGAATTCCTTCTATTTATTTGGATTTAAGAATTTAAGAGAAAAAAATATCACATCCAGGAAAGAGCAGGAAAAATCTCTGTTTTCATTCTACATAAAATAAAAAAAAAAAAGCATGTCTCCAGTATAACAATCTCATTTAATTTTAGTTTGATCGTGGTAAATGTGATTCCAATTAATTTTACTTAGCAAGTGCAGATGGAGCCAAAATCATATTGATACATCTGAAGATAAAACTCAAATTTTATGTCAGGAGAAATAATAATGAAATTGCCTTGGCATGTTTGATAAAGTCGCAGTGAATAGTCTGGAGTACAAAAATAACTTCAGACTGCTCGGATTTAGATGATCAACAGATACATCTGATGACAGCAAAGAGAATTTAACATTGTTTTTCTTACACACCAGATTATGAAGATGAGCTCTTAATGAATAAATTCTCAGCATTTCCAATTCCTTTTCAAAGCCCAGTGGAATATATTAATTGAAATTTTTTAACAGAAGTCAAGTAACTGAATTAGTTAAGCAATTATGTGGATCCCATTAGTACTTGTGTATATATTTTAGGCTGTTGAATAACTTCAGAAGTCTGACCCTAGGTCATTTCAAAAATGTTAACTGGGGCCAAGAATATGTGGAAATATCCATGTGGTTTTAAAAATCCACTTTGATCCTTTTGTACGTGTTTAGTCACTTGAATAAATTCATAGATTTGATCACCAGGTACTTTTGCAAAACTTAGGTGTTCTTTTTTCTGTGTAGCAAATTATTTATCTCAATCGCATTAACAATCTGAGTTACAAACCGATTCAATCATGCCTGTGTTTAAGATTATTGGGCACATTTCTTGGGATTACCCTCAAAATTTGTTGTGCTTTCATTTTCCCCCTGTCGTTCATTGGGTTTTTGCTAAACTTTGCTAATGATTCTTCTCTAGTAATGAATTCTTATTTTTCATTGACTTCTTTAAGAAAATACTCCTTTGTGTTTGTTATCTTTTTTTTTTTTCTGCTGCCTGCTCTTAAGATTTATTTTTTTTCCTACATAAACAACCTGTATTGCTCGGAACCCATTGACCTGGAGATAAAAACCCCCACACAAATGATTTTTCTGATCTCCCTTCTGGGTTCCAAGGGCACATTTTTCCCTCAGTTATAGAAGTTATAAAGGGGTTTTTTTCCCCTTCTCTGGTTCCCATCTCTGTGATCCAGAACTTTACAGGCAGCAGCAGGGCTTAACTCTTCTCGTCTTTAAAGGACCTGCCAAGTCTCACTCACTTCAAATGAGAGATGTCCTCAATTTGATTTTTAAATTGCCTTAAAATTGAATCACTCCACTTTTGTGGCAGATGATTGTGTAGTGTGTTTCAATAAGACATCCAGAATAATGTTCCTAATACTCTGAAATTTCATATATTTCAACTGTCACATTTTGAGTCACGTGTCAGGCTTCCCAGACTTGGAGCTCTTACCAGTAATAAACCATCTTCCTCTCATTTCTCCACCTTCCTCTGTGTTTGCCGTTGTTTGTGAAGATCTGTGAAAAAAAACTATGCTGGCACTGTCTCCTTTCTGCTGCAGCATGGATAATTCTTGGTATTCCATGCCTTATCCTTCTTGGTTTAAGGTGCACTCAGAATTACACGGTAAAATATGAAGTGAAAACCATGGACTTTTTGTTATCCGTCCTCTTTAATATGGAAAAAATAATAAGAGGAAAAAAAAAAGGAAAAAACCCACCTTGGAGACTTGGAGTAGAAGTTTGCTATAATTCTTTTTTCCCCATCTTATGCAGCACTTCCTGTGTGATTATGTTGTTAAAATCTACAAAATTAATAGTATTCTCAGTGGAATCCTAACAATGTCATTGAATTTATGAGCTGGTGTGTTCCTGTTAGTACAAACTCTGCTCTTCCCATGCTCTAGAGCATCCCCTAAAGATGGAGCTCCACAGTTTTGCCAAGACCTGAAAAAGATGATGCCAGATTCAGAAATATTCAGACCTCATGAATTGATGCCCAAAAGTGTTGTCATAACGAGAGTCTTTCCAACTTCAGCTGACTCCCATCATTCACCTGTACATTAAAAAATCTAGGTGTACTCAAGAGCTGATCTAAAAATAGAGGAAATTGATGACACAGAAGGCACAAGATCAGCAAATTGTTTAAAGTTTCCTGACTTTTTTGTGTCACACAATGATGATACTCAGCCAAGTCAACTTTTGATGTTACCAGTGTTGTTTTTTTCTATTTTTCAAAGTTTGAACCATGAAAAATCCCCATGAGCCTCCAGTTCTAGACAGCAATATTCAGGCAATAGATGCTTTCTTTTCCTTTCCCTTTATCCTAAGGAGAAATAAAGTTTAGGTAGGGAAAACAATCCAGTTGTTTTCAGCTTTCTGATAACAAACCCCATGATGGCAAAGAGCTGGGGAGAGCAATTTTCTAAAGCTTGTGACTGTATTAATGAAAATTTGGCTAATCCAGTGACCCCCAAACCCTCCCAGAATGGGAATGGCTGAATCCATTTCAGGTGGAAGCAGCAGTTGTCCAAGAGCTCACCCTCTCCTGGGTCACAGCTGCCCTTCCTCAACCAAGAGACCCAAAGATTTCCCAGACCCAGGGGATTTTTCCTGTTGTTTTACACAGAGAAATATGGACATGCCAGAGGTTTGTCTCAGAACCACTGGAAAATAGCAGGGTGCTCATTTTTGTCTTCAAACTCACTGCATGAGGACGCAAGACAGCTGTGAGATTCCTGGGGTTTTTTAAATAATAAAATACTATTATTATAATTAGTTTGAGATAGTTTGAATCAGGAAAGACTAAGAGTTCTAATTTGGGTAGCAAAGCTGATAGCTTTGACTATCTCATGCTACCAGGATAAGCCACTGCAATGCTAATTACAGGATTAAAAAAATATACATTATAAACCCAGAGAGATACTGCTCTTTTTCATATTTTTTCCCCCTCAAGGAAACTAATTAGATTAGGTGTTAACTTCTGCTGGATATTGTTGTTGTGGGCAGCTAGAGGGTGACCTGCAGAGTTCCTGCTGTTTTTCCATGGGCTTAAGTTACTCCAGCCTTTGGATTGCATGAAAAAGTCCAAATGCCCAGTAGCTTCCTTAGGTAGTTGTTATATGAATGAGATTAGTGTTCATGCTGGTGATAACAGTTCTCACAGAACAACAACAAAAAAAGTATATCATGACTAGGTGACATTGTGAAAAGCTTTTATATTTTTTTATTAGTTTTAAAAGTATATTTTCAATGAAAGTTTAAAAAAAAACGGGTACAAGTGCATAACAACAGCAAATATAGAGACATATGGATCTTGGATGAGTTTTGTTCGTGTCTGAAAGATCATGAGGGATACAAAAGAGAATTGTGACATATGGAGGAAGCAGATTAATTAATTTGAAAACAACCTTTGTACAAGGAACAGTTTCAGCTCAAGTAATTAAATGTAAAATGTTGTATGGTTGTCAAGGTTTGTGTAAGGAGAGGGAGTCAGGACTGTTATCAGGTTCTGGGAGAGTGCTGTGAAACCTTGTAATCTAATAAGGTAAGAAGCGCTGATGTGCAATCCTTAACAGCCCATTTTGCTTGCAGAACTCTTCCATGTAACCAAGAACAAACACATCACCCTGCCTGTAGCACAAGCACTGATTATTTACTGCTCCCTCTGCCCTGCTCCGGGTTCAGCTTTGGGGGAACTTTCATCACTTCCTCTAGCACCAGAATGATTTTCGCTCTTCGTCTCTGACAGCACATTTGAAATCTTGTTTTCCATTGCTGATAGACTCAAACTGTGTTGTGTTTCTTTGCTGCCACATCTGTCACAGCTGGGGGTGCAGTGGCCCAGCTAGGTACTGTCAGACACTTTGCTGGACATTGACAATGTTATAATCACCTCTTTGCGTATGCTGCGTTTTCATGACTTAATCATAGGACTGTAAATAACCCTAGAATGAAAAGCTATTATTTTAGATCTTCTTGACCATTATTTATTTTGAGGAAAATATCCTCAAGCTGTCTAGCGAGGAGATAGTCCAATAAAATATTAAGAACAATTTTGTCAATGTAAACTCTGAAATATTGAAAGGGTTATGGTGTCGGGTTACTTTTTACCTTTATAAATCTCAGATGCCAAGTAACCCTGGACTGGAGCAAAGAAAAATTGTTGTCTGAGCAGAATGGTAGCTGGGGCACAGCTCTCTCTGCGTTAATAGTTCTTTAACTGTATCTTGCTCCTCTCCAGCAAAGTGAGATTTGGATTTTTTTCCTAGGATTTTAGGGGAAAAACCAGCATCCCATTAAGGAAATATTGATGGGTCTTTCTTGAACACATCTTGGAAAGAATTTAGTCTTCCTGTGAGGGAAGGTAAAGAGAGCAATTGTAGCGCCTACCATGCTCAGCAAAAGCAATGTTTAAGACAGAAAGCTTACAAGCCTTTTGGGTTTCATTTGGCATGTAGCTGGGACTTCTTGAAACCAGTTAACCAATCCAGATCAAATAAGAGACATTCCAAAGACCCAGTATCTGAATACATAAATTTTATTTCCTCTGAATTCCCTGCCAAAGTCACTCCAGTCATCAAACTGACACACAAATGATATGCATGCATTCTTACAAGCAATTGCCTTTTCCTTTCAAATATTCCTGAAGAAAAAAGTAAACTTTAATTATGAAGAGATAACCAGAGGTGTTACCCTCAGAATTTAATTATTATTTGATTAAATTTCAAAAAAAACACAACTAAGCTATGACAGGGGCAGAAAGAATAGTAAAATGGTAATTATGAAATAAGAGATATGAATTAAGATAAGTTAGAAAACATTTTTGCAAGTGTATGCTTGTGAGAAGGGAAATAAGTGAATGTTCTCTCAGCTTATAAAATATCAACATTTGGGGTTAGAAGGTGTTTTAATTGATGCCACCTGGTGAAAGGACATGGAAACCCTGCTACCCTTTACCTTCTAAAATAACTGTGTGAGAGAAGTGGGACTGCTACTGTTGTAAGGTGGGCTGTGTTTTGTACTGCACAGAATCTGAGAGTAAAAACCAAATCAATATGGGTGGGACACACCAACAGTAAAAGATGGAGACCCAACTAGGCAGCACAGAAGCAGCAGATGTATAAATCCACGTGGCTTCTGCAAATTCCCTCTCAGGGCCCTGCAGTTAGAGCCACTGCTGACATATTTTGAGCAGCTGGAATCTTGGGCTGCTGGTTTCCTGAAGAAAGCAAAATTAAACATTCTTTCAAGTCTTCATCTTCATGATGAATTGTCCTATACGCTTCTTTAAACTGTCAAGCTGTTCCTCAGCACACAGCGCTGCCTGCTCGCAGTGTGAGGGATGGAGAGCTGAGAAGTGGCAGTGGGGGAGCTGAGGGTTTTATTTTGAGGGCAGCCCCCAGGGAGGAGGAAAAGGAGAGGATGAGCTGAGCTGGGGGAATTGCTGAGCTCTGGGTGCAGGATGGAGCAGCAGGGATTGCAGTCCTCACTATCTCCTCCCTCTCCCTGGCACAAGAACCAAAATCTGTTTCTTGGCCCATCTTCCCATCCCTCCTTCTGACTTTTGCAAATACTCACCGTGGGTTCCTCAGAAACCCCAGAAATTCAATATTTAACTTCCAAGACTTGATTTAAAGGTAAACGACCTGGCAATGTGTGCTGGGAGCTCAGTCTTGCAAACCTTTACCCCAGCAATAATACATACACACAGAAATTCACTCTAAAATTGGGATTAATTACACACAAATTCCTGCTTCTGAGTTGTAATTCATAGGAAAATACATTTCTTTTGTTAGATTTTACTTTCTTAAGAGGAGTAACCCCTCAACTAAGCACTTATCCTTGTTTCTCAGTTTTTTTGCACTTCAACTTCTTTTTCACTTTGGAATCTGCATTCTGCTGTGGTGTTAATTTTATTCCCAGGCCATGAAGACACATCTAAGGGAAGCGTCTAATCCTGAAGTCAATTCATAAATCCATCTAAACAACAATTTTATTAGAACTGAGGAGAGGACAAATACCTTTGTGTGTGTGTGTCTGCTGAGATACCTTCGTACCCTCCTTTAATTAAGGATTTAACAGCTTACAATTATCCAGCTGAATTTCCCTTGGATTAACTAGTTGGTTTACTACCCTTAGGAAAATACCAGCTTTTTCCTCCTAGGACTCCTACTGGGAAATTTCTTTGAGTGCAAAGATAAACCTGCCATGGAGGCTCCACCTTTATTTTTCCAGAAGGATGCACAAGTGCTGCAGTCTTCTGGTACAGTTTTAATTCCAATCACAGATGAGTTCTACTGATACTTTGTGCTTCAGGAGAAGCATGAAGCTTTTTTGCTAATGACACTTTGTAGGCACTGTGCCTAATTTTTAAAGGAATAGGCTTTTATGGGCTGAAAGGTAGGAGAGAATAATGGAAATGGGGCATTTATTCTGTTTTGTCTTATTTCCCATTAAAAATCTGTAAGGGTCACATTCTAATATGAAATTTTCTGGTCTTATCAGACAGGAGCTCAAACATATATTTACAGGCAGTTTCTGTAACAGTGTAAATTAATTGTAAATACAACTGTTCATTCAGTGTCCAGGAATATAAAAAAAAAAGTCTTACCTTGCTTTTTTCACTCTTTTCCTTTGAGATTTCCCTAGAAGTTTACAGAACATATCCTATAAATTGCTACAATTGAACACAGCATCCTTTGAGAAATATTTTAACCAAGTGATCACTGTGAGTTTCAAATCCAGTTGCTAGAATTTTAAGAAATTACTTATTTCCCTCCCTTCTGTCATGCCACAGAAGCTTCCCTAACCCAGTCAGGTATGTCAGGAATGTGTATCCAGAGAAGTGACTCCATGCCAGAGACCTCTGTGTGCACTTACAAAGGGGAAAGTAAAAATCCTAACACTTGACACCACACAGCAACACAAAAAAGTTTCTTCTATGGCAAAGTGCTCGTGGTCTCCCTTCCTTCATCTGTTGCTGGGAAACCTTTCTGAGAATTAATCAGGGAAACATCACAAATGATGCTAAATCGTGTGCCACATTGCAGATTGAGCTACTCCAAAGAGATGAGAAAACTCCCTTTTCCTGTTAACCCAGCACAGGCTGGTGTGCACAGCATTTCCTCCAGTGAGTGCACTGCTGTACAAGTGCAAAACATTTTCTCTGTGTCTCCAGCAAAGCTGACAGTCGCATCTCACCAGGAACCATTTGTACAACAAGGACAAACACAGGCACACCGCACACTGCGCATGGGAGGAGATGCTCAGACAGCTTCCGGCCATGCTGGAACTTCAGGGATGGACTGTGGATTTAATTTATTTTAAAGAGACTTGTGGACATTATAACAGAGGTTTGATGGGCCCTGTCTACCCTGGAGTGGGGATGGGAGGTGCTAAAGGTGACCAAAGCAGAGGTTGAGCTGTCATGGCAAGGAGTGATGCAGCAAACTGGACAAAAGCACTGCAAGCACCAGGAGGTCCAACCACTTTACCTGTATTGGCATAGATCTGGTTATTCCAGTTAAAATGTGCCTTTTAAGATCATTGCAGCCTCTGTGTGGAAGGGCAAATAAGTAATTCCTGTATCAGACACTTTCAAATCAGTCTGGCATGTTCCTGTAAAGGGATTGCGGAGAAAAAGCGTTCTGGTTAAAACACACACAGACTTCAACCAAATGCTTAGAACACTGCCAAGCCCATATTTAGAAGAGAGATGAGATTGGGGCTGGCATGGAAAGGAGGGAAAAGCTGGCTCTTTGTGCACAAACTGGGACCCGAGGGCTCAGGGAAGGATGCCGGGGAGCAGGAGGCTGTGAAATGCTGGAATGGAGGGTCAGAACTCTGTTCTGCCTTTCACAACATATGCTCCATAGCTGCTCAGCCTCCAATTGCAGAGATTACATCTCAGATCCTGCCATCAAAAGCCAAAGTCTTGCAAAAATAACTTTTCTTGTGGGAATTCAACCCTTGCATACGTGAAGAATACATCCATTGTGGGTTTGGACTTAGAGCTGGGTGTGTGTTCTGATGCAAGATATGAATAATTTGGCCCTATGTTCCAGTTTCAGGAATAATTATCTGGGTTGGGTTTTTTTTTTGTTTTTTTTTTTGGTTTTTTTTTTCTTTTATTCAGAAACTTTAAATTTATATTTTTTACTCAGGCTGTGGCTATTACAGGGACTGAAATTTGTCCCTAAACCTTTTGGGAGAGGACCTTGGAGAAAAGCCTATGCATAGGCTCAGTGGCAAGAACAAGCTATTTTGCTTTTAAAGCTTTGTACTGCATTCTGGGGCATGTGTTGTGCCAAGTGCCAAATAAAGAGCAGTTTTTAGACACAGACAGGAAATTTCAGACCAGTGGTAATACAACTGAAAAAATCTCAACTTCTCCTTCAGTCCATGTTTGGCAACACCAGCTTGATGTTGGCACGTGGGACTGTGGCTCTGCTCTGCTGTTGGTCTTGGTCAAGTTGCCATCAGACAGATGTCTCTCCTGCAAAGCCACCACAGTACCTGGCAGCCTGGCTGGAGACTGTTCGCTGCAATTCATGAAGCTGGTTTTGTTTTGCTAGTTGGAGATGCTGTTAAATACAAAGGGGGGAATTAATCTTAGTGAAGGAGCCAAAAAATGAATCGGTGTGGGAAGAGAATTACTTGCACTTCCCAGTAGGTGGTCTGTCCTCATCAGGGCAGGGGCGCGTTCACAGAATGAGCAAGCAGAGCCTGCTGCAGCAGCTCATACTCTCAATGTGCAGGAAGAATTGTTTTCTGGGGCTTGCAGCCTGCTCTCTGGAGCCACTAAGTACATTTTCAACCAAACAGAAAAAAAAGCTCTCCCAGCACAATCATTTCCTCCCAGCCCCCAAGTGCAGCACACCATATGTTAGCAGGTCCCTTCTGTCAGATCATTCTTTTGGGGGTGTTTGGTGAATGGGATGGGATGGGATGGGATGGGATGGGATGGGATGGGATGGGATGGGATGGGATGGGATGGGATGGGATGGGATGGGATGGGGAAGAATAGAAAGAATATTTTCAGTTGGAAGGGACCTCCAGCAATAAACTAATTGAGCTTCCTATCATTTATCCTGGCTTCATGACACTCTGCAGGAGCCTCTCCACATGGCTAAAATCATCAGAGAACAAGAAAATTAAGTTCCCTTTCCCTCCATATGCTCCAGGAAACTTCCTTCTGTGGGCAGAGCAGGGGTGCCCTGGATCCTTTAGTTTGCTTTATCCAGCAGGTCAGTGGGAAGAGGAGCAGGTAGGAGAATCAAGTAGTTCCTTAGAGGATGTTTGGAGCTGCTTTGACCCCTCTCCTCATCTGTGCCTGCCATATATCAGCTCAGGGAGGCTGCAGCAGACACCCAGCTCTCACTCGCACATCTCACACTCCACCACTCTGATCACAACTTCCTTGCACCTTGCCCAGAGCTGTTAAATCCACACCCTCAGGATCTCCTCTTCGTCCCACGTACATCACCAGCAGCAGTGCCCTGATGTCAGCAGGAGCAGATGTCTGTGCTCTGCAGTTGCAGAGCAGCAGGTCTGGCTTTATAAACGTCCTTTTCAATGAATCCTTCCAGGTAAACACGTGGAGCTGCAGCGACAGCAGCTCGGCCTAACAGCTCATCATAGCAAAGGTCAGCAAGATTCAAAGATGAGGAGAAATTACAGTTGAAAATAAAAGAAAAATACCCCAGTAAAATATCTGCAGTTATGCTGAGTGAATGGAAATATACGAGCGTCATAAATCTCTGCACATCAGGAGAGAACTTATCTGGTTGGCCAGGTCAGGGTGAGCAGTTGTAGACCCAGCCAAGTGTTTGACAGTATCAGACATCAATACTGGCCACTGTTGTCAGACAGATCTTGTGCTGGACTAATCTGATCTGCAAAGGTGAATCCCATATTCATAAAACACCTGAAATAATATTGGCTGTTCATGTAAAAACCCTCAAAAAGCTAAACTAAAACTAAACTTGGGCTTCAGCATGAAATCTCTTCATTTCCATTGCTTAAACCCAGAATCACCATTAAGACAAAGTACCAAAACTAGAAAAAACTGGAAAAAACCCTGGAAAAATGGCTCTGGCCATATGCAGACAAGGAAACCCCCTTTCTTCCATCAGGAAATCCAATCACTCTGCTCCACCAGCAACCCATCCCTCACCAGCACAGGCTCCATTTTCTGTGGTGGTTTTTGCCTGTGTGCCTTTCAGGAGGATCACCTTCTAGTTTTTGGTTGAATTTCTCAGCGTTTCTTTTTTCTCTTGCATGCTGGTTCAGGCAAGCAGATGTCTGGAGCACCTTGGAGTGCCCATTCTCACGCCCCATCCTCCCTCTTTCCAGGCAGTAATTGTTGCAGCATCCAAAGAGATAAAAAGGCATTAAAGGTAATGACCCTTGTTCTGATTTCACATACGGCTGGGCCTTACCCAACAAAATCCTAATCCCTGTTTTACAGATAATTATGTATCAAAAGTGATAAATGTTCTGTGACAATATATTACCCAAAAAGCAGTAAAAGACTGCTGTAGCTGGGAGTAGCCAGATGTGTGTTCTGAGTGTGGTGTTGTGACAAACACACACCTAAGGCAATGTTTGCAGAACTACTTCTCCTTTTGGGAAGTGGAAAATAATTTTGGGTACATCTCAGCTGAAATTTTGAGGCAATTCTGTGTGTGTTCATCACTATTGCATTTCCATAGCTAAATCTTTGTGATGACACATTACCCTTGGACATCTATTAAAAAGAATTTGTAATTGGTTTGTTGAGAGATGCCCACAAAGATGGCACAATGCTGCTTCAAAATTATTGATTAAATCAGTAAAAAGACATTAAAAGTAAGCATGAATAGAGAGCTTATTAAAGATATTGCCATGCCTCTTTCAGAACCAGCTCCTCAAGTAACTTTTAAGCAATGTAAAATGCATTAACACAATACTGATTAAAAAAAAAAAAAAAAGAGAGCCCACTTTCAAATCAGAATGAAAGCTGATCCAAATTAACAGGCTGTGGGGGTCAGGAACCAAGAGATTCTAAATGTGAAAGCAGAGAAAAACAAGAAAAAAAAAGGAAGTTATTTCATTATTTCAGCTTTTAAAGCCCTTTAACAAAGCAGAGTTCAATCTGAGAAATTATTATTGTTCCAGAAAAATAATTGACAACTATAACTTCAGCATATTTAAAACAGTTTGAAACCAATTAGCTTCTCACCTAGACTTGAAGGAAGGCCAGTGGTACTTCTGTAACATAATGTAATCAAAATCACATTGAAGTATAACAGGAACTATCCTGATACAAGCTGGTTTTTGTTCACATTTAGGAACAAAATTAATTGGACAACTGTAGAGAAAGAGTCACCATCCACCAAGTTCAGAAGTGGAAAAATCCTTTGTACAGCAGTTCAAACTCAGCCACATAAAGCAACTTTGTAAAAGATTTAACTTATTATACAACAATGCACTGATATGGAAAGAGAATGGCAAGTATCCAAAGAAACCACAAAGGCTGGATTAAAACACATTAAAATTTACTAAGATTTTATATGTAATTCTGTATGAGGGCAAATGGCTGTTTGGCTCTGGGAAAAGTTTTGGTCTCAAATTCTTTGATTTGTGTGTGCAATAGTTTCAGCTCCACAACACACACACACACACACTTATATCTTTATGCTTTGTTCTTCAGAAGATCTGTGCTTCTTAAAATTATTTCAGCTGTTATCTTGGGGTTTGGCCAACTGGTCTCCCAGTTGCAAGATCCAAGGTGATTATTGCCCCAGTGCATTGCATTCTGACAAGAGCAGGAGTGGTGTTTTGCAATCTAGGAGGAGGGTGAGACCATGGGTATGGCAGACCACGGCCTACAAAGATCCTCACTCAGAAATTATCTGGCAGGGCTTCTGCTATGTGGTTACAGCCCCTGTGACCCCCTCATACAGAGCCTGGTCTGAACCCATGCAGCTGATTCAGGAGATTCTGATGGGTTAAATTTATATGAGGAGATGCCCTGCTCATCATTGTCATTGGATGTTGAGACTTCCAGTCTTTGTCTTCCTTCAATGACACAAAATCCATGCTGTGTGCCCACATGATTGAGAGAAGTGAAAACACCGGGTCCAATCCTGGTGAAGATCTGGCATTGACAGTCCTGATGTGTGCCTGGCAGGACCCAGTGTCCATCACCACTTGAGGGATCCCTCTGGCAGGTCCCAGAGTCCATCACCACTGCAGGAATTCCTCTGGCAGGTCCCAGAGTCCATCACCACTTCAGGAATTCCTCTGGCAGGTCCCAGAGTCCATCACTACTGCAGGAATCCCTCTGGCAGGACCCAGAGTCCATCACCACTGCAGGAATTCCTCTGGCAGGACCCAGAGTCCATCACCACTTGAGGAATTCCTCTGGCAGGTCCCAGAGTCCATCACCACTTGAGGGATCCCTCTGGCAGGTCCCAGAGTCCATCACCACTGCAGGAATTCCTCTGGCAGGTCCCAGAGTCCATCACCACTGCAGGAATTCCTCTGGCAGGTCCCAGAGTCCATCACCACTTGAGGGATCCCTCTGGCAGGTCCCAGAGTCCATCACCACTCCAGGGGTGCATCATGCCCTCTCCATCCAGTGTCAAGCCCTTGGGACCATCTCAGACAAGAAGATTCTCCCAGGCCCTGCACAGGCTGCAGGACTGAATGCTGATTTCTCTTCTGAAACATTTGTAGCTCTTTTCCAGGTGGTACAAGCTTGGCTCATTCCGTCTGTGCCTCTGCTGAGCTCAGACCACCTTTCCCTGCACAATGACAGATGTCTTGAGACTGTCAGTGGCAATGGGGCTGCGAGGGAACACCTGCTTCCCACAGGCCAGGGCCCACTCCTACAAGCATTTCGTGTCTTGCCCACAGCCACAAAAATCAGAAAGTTACTTTTATGAAAAATTAACTTCTTTTGCCGAGTGAGTCCATAAAAAAGCAGATTTTTGCATAGAGCTCATGTTGCATCTCCCAGCACACTTATGAACCTTATAACACTGTGTTTTACCCAGAAATAGTGGGGACATGGTGGTTTGGGAGCGCTGGTGCATCCAGGCAGGTGTCTGCTGAACACACCACAGCAGCTTTTATCAGTTTCCCCTGATTTTGTGCCAGTGGATATGAGGACATGAGGGGCTCCACCATGCTGGGAAGCATTGCTGCTTGCTGGAGCTGGAGACTTGTACCTTTACGGGCATTTGGGCAGGCAGGGAGGTGAGGCAGAGCTAAATCTGCTCCAAAAACAATCCAGAAGAAAATAATATGTAGAGAAAAAGAGCAGCTGCAATGTTTCCTGGGTGATGGGGATGCACACAAGGGTTCCCTGGGGCACTTCTGGGGCTGGCATGTCCCCTGCCCTGGGAGATATAGGGCTACAAGGATTTTACCAACAGGAATAAGGATAGTGGGGACAGACCTCCCTATCCCAGAGCTGCCTGTGCTACAGTCCATATTTAATTTAAATGCTGTTAGTAATGTGTATATTACATTTGTATACTATGTCATAGCTTGGTGCTATGAATAAATATGAAGACATAAACAAGGTCATTTATGGGAAGCCAACAGCAATATTACTGCTGGAGAAAGGCACACACAAAAATAGAAACCAGGACTTTTAAGTGGCTAGAGGATGTTGCTAATGAAGAAATAAAACATCTTTCCCAGTATTGTCAGTGATGCTTTAGCTTCTGATATCTTAAACATATCCTCCCTTGAATAACATTTTCACTTCCTGAAAACAATTTGTTATCCAGAAAACATTAAACACCAGCAAAACCAGGCAGTACTGACTTTGATGCATTATCTACAGGCTTACAAGAAGCATGGATACTCAAGATGTCAGTAAACAAAAAGATGAACCTTCAAAAGAGTAAAGATATTAAAACAAACAAACCAAAAAAAAAAAAGTGACATTGGATAGATAAAAATAAAAACGCAAAGAAAACCAACCCAAATGAGACACGGAGCTTCCTGCTAGGAGTTGTGTGCCAGTTTGACAATTAATTGATTCAGACTGATTGGTGACTTGGCAGGTACCATCAACACAGTTTCCTGCAATCTGCCAGTCCAACCATCCAAAGGATGTTACTGGATTCTGCCCCACTCTCTTCTCTCTCCCATCTGCTGTGTTATGCAAGACGAGATACAGCAGTCCTAGAGAATTCAGAAAGCATTGCAGAGGAGAGAAAAAGCATCTTCCTTACACCTCACACTCAGCATCATTCTGCAGGATCAGAATACATTGAAAATGAAGACACAGTCAGGAAAATTCCTCTGGATATCTTGAAAGCTTAAGGAGCCTTTACTGCACAGAAATTGGAGAGCAACAGCTGCACTTTTCCAATTCAATAATCAGACAGTAATGCAATAATCAGTTGTATCAGCACCCCTACAAATTAGTTGTGGCTTCTTAGGGGAAACCGTGCTTTACATTTTTTAAAGTGCATTAATATACTGTTTTTCTTAAGGTAAATAAATATCGTCTGCACAGATTTTTAACTACAAGGTGCATGTGCAGGTCTAAAGATCTTCATGGTTCTGAGAGGTCCCAAGGAGCAGGTACCAGTCTGTTCCAGGACACTTGGAGCATCCCACCCTGTGTCAGGGGAGTGCAGAGGGAGACAGGACACTCCAGAAGTGACCTCAGCTCCTGACCTGTGGGTGCTGATGCTGCAGCCTCTCCTGGGGGATGGAGAGCACTTGAGGATGCTACTAGGGACCACTAGGAAGATTTTCCATCAGCTTTTACAGATTGGTATGCCCAAAGATTATTAATATTTACTTTGGAGGATTTCCTAAGAGTCAAGAAAAATAGGGCAACTATCAGCTGCAGACTGATATTCCAGTTGTACAGATAATGGAGAGTTGAGGAAAGAAGAAATGAATTTGGCATTTGGTTTTGGCTAAAGTTTTATTCAGCATAGATCAAAGATCAGTTCAGAGAATAATTCAACCTACCGATCTTTATTATTTCTTGCCTATCCTTGTTGGCACTCGTCTGGAAGGTATTTTCCATGGACAATGTATCTAAATCTTGTTTTTCAAAAGTGAAACACTGATATCTAAAATTATCTGTGAAACAGCTGAAAATGCAAAATGGGAGAAATTTTATTGGTAAAAGGGATGGGTGGGTGGGCAACACTTGTGTGGCTGATGGAAGAGAGCACGGAGATCTTGGATCACTTCCACTGAAGGGAAGACATAGCTCCTTCTAAAATTCCTTCTCTCATCTTCTCATTCCTTGTTTTCAGTAGGTTTTTTAGTGCCTTCAAGAAGTTCACAGAAGCAGAAAGGAAGCACTGAGGTGCCACTCTCAGCCCTGGGCTAAATGAGCCTCTCAGCCCCACAAGAGGTGCAACTATAGAGGCACAAATTCATTCAGCAGAACAGGCTCAAGATCTGGGCAACCCTTGTCATAATTACTCAAGCAATTACCCTGCTAATGAGCAGCTGAGATGGCTGCTGTGTCTGCATGAGCAGGGATCAGGATGCCCCATCCCTGGAAGTGCTCAAGGCCAGGCTGGACAGGGCTTGGAGCAGCCTGCTCTAGTGGAAGGTGTCCCTGCCCATGGCAGGGGTTGGAGCAAGTTGTCTATAAGGTCTCTTCCAACCCAAACATTTCATGATTTTATGATCACAGGCAAACTTTAGAGAGCCACTTCTTCCCACAAAGATTTTTAGCTTGCAGTTCTGTCCTTCTGCCTCCTCCTGCACCGTTTCACACATGTGTGATCCTCATTAGTATTCAGTTCTGGACTGTTTGCTGATTTTGCTAAATACATAATGAAGTGTAATAAGCTGCAGCAATCTTCCTGCTTAAAAAAATGGGATATGGAATTAAAACTTGCTGTTCTACATTGCACATCCTAATCGACAAAGTCAGCATTTAAATGACTCCCTGTTTTGTGTTATTTGTAATTTTTGTACAGAATTTTCATTGTCCCTACAAGTGATGAACATTTCATCCCATTCAGCCATGTAGACCCACAGCTTGATTTAATACTTTAGATAATAAATGGGCAACTTTTGAGCTCGTCTGTTCATTCAAAGAGTTTCTGTGCCAATAGCAAAGATGAAAGGCAAGTATTCCTTCTGTTACAAAACTTTTATACATGTGGGGTAAGCTTAAAGCTTCAGCTTAATTTAAAGTTTCTAACTATTTCTGCCCAGGTCTGGGCATGAAGCTGTCTGGTGAAGTTAATATGTTCTCAGTCAAATGTTTTATTTCCCAATGAAATTTAACACAAGACTTAAATGCCTTTGAATAATTATTTTAATTTTATTTTTTTACTTCTTATCTGTGTGGTGTTCATTCATTCTGTCTGGAATTAGATGGAATCACCAGTTTGCTTCATTGAGGAAGATTTTCTCAGAGAGACCAAATCCATCATCCTTCTACTTCTTGAGCAGCTGAAAATCTACCAAGGGAGAGAAATCATCATGCCAGAAATTAAATCAAGCAACACATTGCATAAAAAAAGACCAATGCCAATTCCAAAAAGCCAGGAGAATTGGTCCTGGAGAAGTAATTCACCCTTATCAAAGACAGGTGCTTTATATTTTCCCTAACAAGATCAGAGATTGATTCAATAGGACATATGGAAAATTTAACCACATTTCCATTATTTTTCACATTTTGCAGCATTAGATAATTAATTTTTAAATGTTCTTTTCTAATGAAGGTTTGCTGCTTTACCACCCATGCTCAGTGCACTGAAATCAGTGCCTTTGGCTTGTGCAGCTCCAAGTCACCAGAATTGCAGCACACAGTAGAAGTACATTTCTGCTGGAAGAATCTGTCATTGATAACAAAAAATTACCTGAAGAATAGTTGTTCTCTAACAATTTTATGTAGTTGTTCCTTTACAATTTTATCTTGCTATCATCAGAAATTTGCCTTAAAATTGTCTGAATTTTGGGTGCTGCCTAAGGAACTCGAGGAAAAAAAAAATGACATGCACTCATATCCAATAAAAATCCCAGTTCTTCAAAGATGTTTTTATCCCTAGCCTGTCACTCAACAGGAAACAAACAAAATTGTTATGAGTACATGAAATTGAACTTTACTAAAAATTTCAGAGGATACTGAAAACAAGATCCAAGCCAAACCTTCAGTTTTGTGACAAATCTTCAATGCTGCACAGCTGAGTTTTGAAACCCTTTCAGAGACAAAGCCACTGCAGTATTGTTAAATAAGACATCCTAAAGTGAAGGGAAAAAAAGAAGGCAAAAAAACCCTAAAGCCCATGCTTTTATATAATTAACAGATCAAAATCCCACACACACCCCCTCTTTTTCTCCCTTGTAGAATGAAGCAAGCATGGACTTGAGCACAGGTTTCGTGCACCTTGATGGGCAGACTCAGCCACAGCCTGTTCCAGATCCCACCTTGTTAATTCTGCCTGACTCCTGGCCTGCTGCACCCTGTGACCCCACAGCTGTGCAAGTGCTGCCTGTCCGTGGTGCTTTCTGGGGTGAAAAATGCACATTCTGCCTGCTCGCCCAGAGCAGGGCCTTGACTCATGGTGCTGGTGCTTGGCTTTGCCAGTGAAGCTGGGACTTCTGCAGAGTTAAACTTTTTGAACTTCTGATTTAAACCCTTGGGAATATACCGCAGACTAGGGAGCCTGGAGGGGATGGAAATGCCTTTTTTTCCAACCTGATTCAGCCTGGCATTTAATCTCCAGAGAGAATGAGGCTTCCAACACAGTTATGTGTTTAGCATTTCCTAATAGCCAGTTGCTAGTAATGGCCACACAATGTGAAATTCTTCTAGATTATTCTTAAGCCTTTAGCTGTCTAAACTCTTGGTTTCTTAGTTTTGATTCTGAGTTTTAAATTCTGTTCTCTGCATAATTCTTGTTGGGTTTTGTTTGTTTGTTTGTTTGTTTGTTTGTTTGTTTTGTTTTCATGTAGGTGATACGGCATCTAATTTAGACCCAAATTCTTGTTTGGAAACAGAGCCTGGTCTGCTCTAATAAGAAGTGAACTCTAAAACTGAAATAATGCTTTTTCAGAAAGGTTAACTTATTGCCTAGTCCAGGCCAATCTTATTGACTGATTGATTGCTCTTCTTAATTCTAAATATACACAAAACCAGATTTTTTGATTATTTCTGGGTAAAATCAGCAGTCCAGTTCAGCTAACTTCCACTGATGAGGTATTTTTTTTTTTTTTAAAGTATCTTGTTAAAAGCTTTTTGGATTTAGGCTATCAGGCTTCTTGTAAACATAATATTCCCAGTTTGCACTTCTGGAATTCTGAGTCTAATATCTGCATTAAAAAAAAAAAAATCAGTTCCTTCCCCACAATCTCCACAGAGATAGTTAGAGAAATGTTATGTGCTCTTCCCATCTCAAAGGATCAGATATTACTGACAGTAATATACTCTTAATTCCTTAACAATCACTTCATTTTTAGGAGCTTAAACAGTGATTTATGGCTTCAAATTACTGAGCAGAAAACATATCAAGCAATCAAAGCTGGAGTTGTTAATGAAGCATCTGAATGCAGTAGTTTTAATGCAAGAGCCTTCCAGATATTTTTGTAGACACTGCAGCAAGATATTTGCCTCTGAACATGTGGCAGTGAGATTTTACACCCTTTTCCCTTTCTCCCTTTGCACCAGGACTGGCTGCAGAAGTCAGATAGTTTTTTTATAACCTGAATAACTCTATGGTTCTTTACTCTCACTTGAGCTGTAAGGCCCTTTGTGCTCATCACGGCCTCATTTTACCAGCCCTGGAAAAGTGAGTTTTATCCAGGATGAAAACACAGCCACATTCCCTGTTTGCTTTCGGAGAAGGCGGTATCACATCCCTCCTCTTCATACCTGATGGAGAGCACCTGTCTGAGCTGAAAGCAACATTCTGAATTCCCAGCTTTGCTTGGAAAAACCTGGAGCTGCCATTTGTGCAGCACAAAGCAGCCACCAGCACAAAGACTGTGCAGGCTGAAGGCACCCCTCACTTTCTCAAGCTGCCTCACTCAGCACCAAGCATTCAAAATATATTGTGAGAAAGGATAAAAAACGCGAAAGAACCTTTTGTAGGCTTGTGGTTGGGATGCTAAGGAGGAAAGGACCTTGGAGTGCAGTCCTTGCCTCAAAGAGCAGCTATGTCTGCTGGGGAGTGTAATGGAAACTGTGCAATCATCCCCCTGGAGCAGAGATTCATGTTCAAGCCTAACACGGGATGCAGAGCTGCAGCAGCCAAGTGGAGGCCAGGCTGTCTCTGGTGCAGGTGATTAAAGGAATGGAGCAGAACCAGGACTGGGAGGCGCTCTCTGCATTTTGGGGAGGAGCTGGGACGTGCCTCTCAGCAGGAAGATGGGTCATTCTAGCCTCAGTCTGTGATTTCAACAAAAATAATAATAATCATGAGAGCTTTTGCTGCACTCCTCAAGGAATGCAGCTGAGGTCCCTGCAGAGGAGTGTGTGACACTAATGACACCAAACGGGGAGCCCTGGCTGAAGGCAGCCCTGAGCAGCTCTGCTGGGGATGTGCCATGTCTCCCTCTTGGCAGCTTTAGACTAAGCACATCAATTTTGGGCTGCTCTGCTGTGCAGGTTGTTTCCAACCCTACCAAAACAGCTTTAGAAAGGAGCAGACTGGAAGATATTCCAGCACCCGTTTAGATGTCTGTGGGCATGAGGTGGTGTGTGGTGGTGTTCACAGGGGTCCGAGGATGGGGGAAGAGACAAGGATCTGTTTCAGAAGGCTGATTTATTATTTTATGATATATATTATATGAAAACTATACTAAAAGAATAGAAGAAAGGATTTCATCAGAAGGCTGGCTAAGAATAGAAAAAGAAGGAATGAATAACAAAGGCTTGTGTGTCGGACAGAGTCTGAGCCAGCTGGGCTGTGATTGGCCATTAATTAGAAACAACCAACATGAGACCAATCCCAGATGCACCTGTTGCATTCCACAGCAGCAGATAATCATTGTTCACATTTTGTTCCTGAGGCCTCTCAGATTCTCAGGAGAAAAAATCCTGGCAAAGGGATTTTTCAGAAAAAATCATGGCTGCATTGGTGAGCTGAGAGAATAGCTTATTGCTGCTGGAAAGGGGAGACCCTGATCCTCCCATCCTCTGCTCTTGGTTACATGGATCCTCCATCCATGTATTTTATACCAGCTTTGCTGCCCTGCAGACACCTCCACGAGGTAATTCTACAATTCTAATCCAATTACATGTGGTGGTAGAAAAAGCACCCAGCAAAAGAGTTGTTCCTGCAAGGCGATCCAGAGCAAGCTCGCAGAGAAGCCTAGAGGGAGCAGAGCCGGCAGGAGGGATGAGGGATCACAGGGATGGGAAAGGCAGAGACCTGAGCACCCACCTGGGAGCAGCCAAGCACCACAGCCATCAACCTGTGCGCAGCCACAGCCCTTAGTTACTTTTTAAAATAACTCAGGGTCCCATAAGCAGTGATTCAAAGCACTGAGCTAAGACTCTGCTGGGCAGAAGAGCAAAAAACCCGAGATCCCAGCACCAGACTGGCAGTGATGAGCTCACAGCTGCATAAAGGCAGCCACAAAAGGGAAGGGAGTGATAAAGTCACTGCCAGGAGTCAAACAGCCACTGCAGCTCCTTTTGTTAGAGATCTGATTGGGTTTTACTGAAATGGTTTGGAAGGGATCAGCTCAGGACAGGGCACACAACTTGCCTGTCTGTATGAAAGCAGCACTTCAGAGCTTACAGGAATGTGAGTATTAGCAAGGATTTTGTTAAGAAACTGAATTACAAAATCATAATCTTCTTTGGATGTCCAGGACACTACTTTTAAAAGGCCTTTTTTTTCTTTTCCTTGCCTTTCAAAGTTTATTTAGTTTCATCAGTTGTTGTCCTGAAGCTGCCTGGTTTATCCCATATTGCAATGTTATACCCTACCATGTAAACTAAAAGCTCTTTTTGTGGGAAGAGCAAAGCTTGAGCAACTATCACAAAATTAGAAGGCCTATTATTAGCAGTTTTTTATTTAAGGATGATCCTTAAATCAGAATCTCTCAAGACAAGCCATTAGCTCAGTTTTATTTGGTTTCTTCTTTTACCAGTTAGCCACCCAGTGTACGATTTCTCTCATCTCACTTTCTGACTCCTATTAAACATTTGCTAAAGTCTGTGGTAGTGAATAGGAAGATGAACACAATCACTTTCTGGATCAGGCCTTACAATGAGACAATTGTGACTTTCCAAAATATTCCAAGGAGCTAAACCCTGGTTCTGCAGTTCGTGAACTATCCTACGGCTAAAGAAGAGTCAGGACGAGTCCAAGTCCTTTCAGGACATTTGGTTAACTGGAATTAGACTGAAAAAATTGACCTCGAAAGTTATAATTCCTTCCTTCAAATATAATTCTGTATATAACCCTGAGGCAGGTGACTGCAAGCAACTTCAGTTTAGTGCAAATAGGAAAGGTAAATTCAGGTGGATTACAAACATTTTTTATTTCATTAATTTAAACAATACTCATTTTCATCCTTAATAATTGGTAAAATCCTATTTCTTCTGCATTTGAGCTCAGGTCCAGGTTTTTCATGTGGTATTCATGGAGAGGCAAAGTAGGAAATACTGACTTCTGTAAAATCAGCCATAGAAGCTGAATCTCCTAAATGTGAGACACACCAATGTAATGGGGTGCAGGTACCATTACACTTTTTTTTTTTTTTTTCTACTTCAAAGAGGATTCAAGATGCCAGAGAGACCTCAGAAACTCTTCTCACTATATTAATTCCTTCTTTTCTGGAAGTAGTGCTAAAAGGTAGATTAGAAGGAAACTGTTTGGAACTGAAGTTAGGGATAATTCTGGGTCCTGGGTGTTGTGTTTCATTTGCTGATTGCAGGAATGTTGATAATGCTTCAGCGTGCCCTGACAATTGCCAGGAGCAGAGATAACAAAACCTTGTTTGTGAACTCCCTTTAATATAAAGCTCATCTGAGTTGGTACCTCCACAGAAACCCTGCTCTTAGAGATACCTTTGGCATATCAGCACACGCTGTAATCACAGAACCTGGTAATATTTCTGCAGCATTTTCAGAGGGGAGGAGGGGATAAAAAGACTCTTAATGAACATATATGAAACCACAGTCATACATCACCTACATAATATTTTAAATAGCTCCTTTGGAGTTTGATCCTCTACCACTAAAGTCAATGGAATTTTTTCCTGTTCATTTAGGTAGGATCAAATTCAAAGACTTAATGTCCCACTGTGTCACTTTGGGGAAAATCTCTCCTTATTATAAGAGAGTCTTGTAATTTGGTTTCCAGCTGTAGGAGATTACTTCTTTCCTTTTCCCTTTGTATGCACTTTATGACAGAAATAAAACACTGCACAATCACAGTGCAAAACAGAAGCCCCAAGGGCATCTTACAGACACTTGTGGCTCCTTAGGAAACCTTTAAAATCTCTAAAGCCACTGTGATTGCTTTGTGCTGCTTACTAAAGAACACTTTCCCACAACTGGTAAATAATGTGATATTTTGAAGGGTATTGGAAACGCTTATGGAAGGTCAGCTGTGCTCGCTCACCTGGAGTCACTTGTTGTACTGCAGCTGAGATATAGTGGAAATATTACATCTTTAATAGCCTATGCTTCATGGACGGATGACAAGTGCATGTGTTGTCCCACTGTCTGGTTTAAAAAAGCCTTTTTTTCATATGTGTTTTCCTTGGTTTACTTGGAATCTTTAGTAGAAGCCCATCTGGAGGAAAAATATAAAATAAAAAAAAAAAAATTAAATCTGCGAGCATCCAGAGCTATACAGAAAAGCTCAGGGGAAAAAAAAAAAAAGAAAAATAAAAAGACAAACCCAAACTCCAGCTAAAACAAAGCAGACCAAAATGCTGGAGTCCTCCTCCTCCCTTTCCAGGGGCGGCAGAGGGCTGGGTGGATGCTCTGAGCAGCCCTGGCAGCGCTGGTGCGGGAGCTGCATCCGGCCAGGTAAATCATGCATAAAACTGGCAGCTGCAGGAGCAGATTGGCTAAATCCTATGGATACCACAGAGCCTGCCCGGAGCCTCTGCACCCCGACGGGGGCTCCTCCCTCCTCTCAGCCCTGGCACCAGGGCTGGCACTGCCGCCGTGTATTTTCCCTCCCCACCGCACGGGTCATTATAAAAAAAGGACAAACTCAAAATTCTACAGAGAAACTTGGCAGTCCCCACTCCCTCAGAAGGTTCTTGCTGCCCGTGTTTGTTCCTGATAACAGAATGCACTGTGTAGCACTCCAGTTTTTCTTCTTACACATGAAGATTTTGCATGCAAAACTCATTTTCGGCACATTCTAGCCTTTAAAAATGGAATGTTTGTTGAACATTGTTCTAACAAGCAGTGTACATAAAGCATATGTATTTGACAGGAAAAATAATCTCGTCTTTCCAATGAGAGACAGTTTGCATATCTTGTGTTACATGGCATCTCAGAAAAAAAGCATTCTGCTCTTTTACTGCATTCGCTTGGGTGAGATGGAAGCCATGGATTGCATGTGATATTAGCAAGTCAAGATGGGCCCAGAATGAGGTATATGCATATGCTGAGGTTTGAAAGGTATATAAAAAGCAAGGCTGGGGACATAGAGAAAGAAAAATAAGAGAGGAAAAAAAAAGGAAAAGAAATGATGCAAGGGATTAGTTTCTCATTCAGAGAGTTCTGGGGATATTCCTCATTTTGCAGCATGAAAGTGAAAACTGAGGGGTTCAAGCTGCTTCCAGTAAGGGCACAATTCAAGTTCAGTCTCTAAACTTTGTGCAGATTTTAATGGGAGCAGTAAAACATAAGCAAATGGAACTGTGAATATTGTGTCCCTGGATAACACCTGCAATAACTTGGGAGTTTCACTGAAGGGAGGAGAATAAAAAGGAGGATTAACTGATCATTCAGTGGGCAAGAAATACATCCTTGGAAGGAGATAGGTTATATTGATATTTAGGTCCAACCTCTCTGCTGTTCACTCTCAGCTTAACCCCATAAACTCTTTTCCCTTCTGCTCTTGCCTCTCTTTTTGTCAAACCTACACTATGCAGTCCTGCTCTGCAGGGTCAGGTGTCCAGAAACCGAATGAGGGGGTTCCAACCCCTGTGCAGAGCTTTGGGCTCCTGCCACTGGTGGCAGTGACCAGGAGTGGGGACTCCCTGTGACTGTGACCTGCAGGCTGCTCTCACAGGCAACTGAGTGCAAAATTGTCCTGGATGGGCAGGGAGCTGATGGCCCTGAGGAACTCTGCTGTTAGGAGCTCCAGTTCCTTGCAGCACTGAGGTTTCCCTCACTGTGTGGATGCTGGTTTGGAATCTGCACCAGCTCAGATGCTGCATTGTCAAGCAGCAGGGACTGACACGGTCTGGATGAATTCCCTCAGTGCGTTGGATGGACACCACAATGTGGCTGCTGGGATAAACCCAGCTCATCCACATAATCCAGTTATTGCTCTCTGGAAACTAAGAACCTCTGCTGTGAGGTGCTGGAGCCTGCACACCCATAGTCTACCATGGCACCAAAAACATCCAAGGTACAAAATTCATGTCTTTCACTTTAGATGGATTTATGTAGCTGACATCACATAGTTCTATTCTTTTCCCAGGACTTTAATTCTTAGTGGAGATCTAAGATTTTATCCAATAATTAATATTCATGATAGAAAATATTTAGGGCGTTTACCTGGTCTGTCTCATCCCTCCAGCCCTTGCTCGGTGTGCAGCCAAGACAGCCTGAGACAGGCTCCATCCTGCTGTGGCACCACATTTATTAATGCGATGGGCCTTTGGAGATGAGGGTGGGACAGAAATTACACCTCTGATGGCAGCAAAGCATTTAAAACTGCAGGAGAGGAGGGGAGGGCTGATTGCAGCAAGGCTGGTGTGGACTGGGGGTGGTTGGGCTCCCTTGAAAGGACACTGCACGTTTTTAGCCATGTTTTTCCTTAACAGAGGAAAATTGGCAGCGCGAATTCCCCGGTGGGTCTTGCCCCCTCCAAATTGTGACTGCCCAAGGACAATACAGCCAAGGTTTTGTTCACCTTCCTCCTGCCCTTGCCCCCTGGGGGTATCACAGGGGCACGCAGGCTGCGAGTGCGTCCTGGGCTCCTTGGCTCTGCTGCGCCTTTATCCTCTGCTTTTTGCCAGAGGCGCTTTTAAGAAAGAGACACTTAGGAAAAAGCTGCATCAACCGAGTATGTTTAAATCAAAAAACTCCAAAGGACAAAATATTTCCTGAGGAAAGCGCTCAGTTTGCCAAGCAATAATGAATTCACCCAAGCAAACCTCTGCAGATACTGTCTCACTGGTGCTCTGGGTTGCCTCCCACTGATCTTGATGTTGCCAGTAAAGATGATTTAAAAAAAAAAAAAAAGCTTTCAAAATGTATACACTTACATATTCTGTTTTGTTTTCATTTAGGAGAGAAAATGGTTGTGGGTGCTTGTTTGTTAAGAAACTTGCTTTAGGTGGATTAACATAATAAGGGCAGTTTAAATGAATGAATTGTTCCCCGAAGAATAAGGCTAAGAATTACTTCGTTGATCTGTATATTTCACAGTTAATTCCCCCCAAAGGAGTGCCTATACCTCTCTTAACATTAGCAAAGTCTACAGACACCTGCAGCCTGGCTGCCTGAGCTTGGCTCACAGGGATGAGGATAAACGTTGTGGAGGTAGGGATATGGAAAATACTTCATTATTCTCCACTGCTCAAAAGTACAGGTTGGCTGAGAAAAGCTAATTATTGCTTTCCCTGTGGTGCTGGAAGAATGCTTAAACCCTTTAAGAGCCCTTTGATATTCCCAATTAATCCTTAAAAAAGGCATTTTCATCCTTTAAGGAGCTCCGAAATTATTTCTTAGTGTATGATGAGAACTTGCCAAGTGAAATGTGAATATATCCACTTTTCTTTTTCTGCTGGTCCACCTGGTTATAGGTCCCTCCCTTAGAAAGACCTGCTGCATCTTAGAGCGTTTGGCACAGATTTTTTTCCCAAGCTCTCTGCCTGCTTCTTGTCAGCTGTGACCCTGCAGCTGGAGCAGGGGGAAGAAAAAATGAAGATTCTCCAGGACCAGCACGACCTTCCTGGTCACCCTGGCAGGTCCTTCTGCAGGTGCTGGTAGCTTGTCTGCATAAATTATTTGCATTGGTTTCTTTGTAAATGCAACGATGGTTAAATCGGGAGACAGGGGAGAGTGTTTCTTCAGGGATGATAATGCACTCATCAAGTGGAGCTGTGAGGTATTAACTGCTTTTGAGGATCTGCTCCCTTCGTGCACACACCTGGCTCAGACAAAGGAGCCTGAGCAACACAGAAAATATGCAACAGCACAAGCATAATTACTGAGTGATGTTTTCCAAGGACACACCATGAAAAAAGGAAAAAGATATTACAAGCTTTTCCTATTTTTCAGAAAGCTGCATTTTCCTGTGGCTGTTTCTGTCAGGACCAATGCCTCATTGCTTTTTTTTTTTTTTTTAATCAGTTTAAAGTACAGAACTTTATGCTTTGGAGTTAAAAATGGTCTTCAGAGAGGTTTGGTGTCTTTTTAGGTTAGTTGCCGTTATTTTTTGTGCTCTCCCTGGGATCTTATTCTTGCATTAATTTTTCTTGTTGTTTTAAATACAATGAGGGGCAGCTCTGATTGCCAAACACGCTATTGGCAGGTTTGTTGTGTACTTTATTTATAGCTGCTGGTTCTGGGATACGAGTGAGGGGAGTCAGCTCCCTAGAAGCACAAGGGGGAACGGGGGCTGCTCCAGATCATACAGATTTTTGGGACACAGCCAGAGTTAGAAGCCGCTTTTTCCCAGTCCAACATGTTCATATTTTCCTTATCACTTGTCAGAGGAGTCAGAACTGAGGCTTTCTTTCCCTTTTTATAAAGGAGAAAACCTTGGATAAGACAAAGGTGAAATAATCTAATTCAGGAGTGATGGGAACTTCCTTTATGCAATTCTGCCTCTATTATCACAATTCAGTCTTGGCCATTGACAGCTGAATTGAAACCCTGACACCTGGTACACTGTTTATGAACAGGCAGAAACTCTTTCCTCCAGCATTTATGGCTCAGTACAGTGGAAATCTCACCGAAATACACACATAAATACAGAATAATCTAAAGAAATGGGAAAATAGGCTGGTTAGACTGGGGAAGAGTGCATGCCATCCCCTCCAGTGTGGGGATTAATTTCTCCAGCTTTGATTAAGAGAGGTCATGTATCTCTCTTGTAGCATCATTGCGCTGACTACTTAGGACTTGAATTAAATTAATTAATTTCAGGTCTTCTGACTCTTCCATACCTTGCCAGATATGAGGCAACTTGGAGAGGGTAACAGCAGGCACTGAAATTGTATTTTCTTCATCCAACCTAAGTTTCCCTAGGAGCAACACCTTGAGTTTTTTTTAAATTCACATTGGATTTTTTAAAATCTAATTTTTTCTTTGCCTCGACGTGCTTAGAGCCGCTCCTCCTCCATCTGCTTGCATTTCCTTCCCCATGTCTGAGGCTCTGGTGCTTTTGACCCCACTTGCTGTGTTTCTGAGGTCGTAGCACAGCACAACAGTGCATTACATCTTTTTATTACATTTATTGGAGGCACTGTGTACACAAAACAGTATTAGAGATGCACAACAGCAACTTGATACTAAAGCTAAGTATTTTTCCCAGGTGTGAATGCTTTTGTTGTGAGAAGGAATCAACTCCAGGCTTACACAGAACATCTGGGGTCTCCTCCCATGGCAGTGGTGAGCCTTGGTGAGTTTTGTGAAGTAATTTTTTCTATTTATTTAAGGTTCTTCTTTTAAAGTATCTATTAAAAGGCTGTGCAGACTCTTTCTTAGATAAAAGAATTCTAAACCCAAGGAATTTTGAGCAATATGTTAATCTGGGAATTTTTTCCAGGAATGCACAAAAGGGGAGGTGTTTTAATGAGTGAGGTTCCTGCTAATGTGATGACAGGAGCAGTTGCTGATACAAGGTCAATTGTGCTGAGTATTGAAACAGGAATTCAGTGTTGATTTCAAAATTTTATCATGTCAGCTTGCAGGATGCAGGAGCTGATTCTTTGATTCCTCCTCTCTTGGTTTCCAGTGGACTGACAATGAATCATGTCTTTTTATTCATGCCCACCTTGCACAATGGTTTTGCCCATTTTTACCAGGATGTGGTTTCTTGGGGACCTGGGGTTAACCTCGGTCAGTGCATCCCCCGAAAGGGTCAGGAATTCACTGCCCTCCTGCTCCATCCCTTTTCCATTTTCTTTTCTTGTACCTGCTCCAGGCCAGCTTGGGTCACTGATACACAGAGATATTACCTGGCTTTTGTGGGGTTGGGTTTTGACTTATTTATCTTGTCTGTCTTGCTGGCTGTGTAACAAGCCAGGATCAGGAAAGCACAGAATGCCTCTGCTGGGCAGGATTGCACAAGCACGTGCAGCCATGAAATGGAATGGTCAGAAATGAATTCTTTTCCATGTGCCTCAGCTTCTTCCTAGACTTAATTACTCTAATTATCCACATTGGTCTAATCTGCAGAGATTCATAAGCTACTCTTGCTGAAATCAAATGCAACATTGAAACAGAATTTAACTTGTTGATCTGTTTTGTTTCTTTCATTAGTGCATTTGGGGTAGCTCTTAGGCTTCCTGCCTTCCCGTAGATTGGCCTCTTAAAAGAAATCCAGAAATTTTGACTCTTTCTTGGGAATGTTGAATATGGATAACTCCTAATGTCATCAGAAAAGAGAATTGATTTCAGCTGTCACTTTTAAAAGTGTAAGAAAACTAAAAATACATTATATGTAGTGTAGAGTTAGTCCTTATGTTTTAAAAGCTGCAATATAAAAGTGTGGTGAGACACTTTGGAAGCAGTGTTTACCAGGGATACTCTTTTTGTCCCACAACATTTCACAGTAAATGTGAGTGAATAGCTTAGTTCTGAACCCTTAGTGTCAGCTCTAGTTTCTTCATGGAGTTATTTTGAACCTAAAATGATTCAATATTTGTTGAAGTATTGCACATTTCTTGTGTGTAAATGAGAAAATGAGTGATAAAATGTATGAGAGTTCCTACTGAGTATCACTGAAATCCCCCCACAAAGTTTAGTCTCCTAAAATAGCCCCAAGAAGATGGGTGATAACTCTGAAGGGTCAAACAGTACAGCAGGAATGGCATTGCCTAGTTTGACTAAGAAAATAAAATAAGGGTGAATTGGCAGAACAGATAGAGGGACAACATGTGAAACCACCCAGGGAAATCCATTATCTGACTTTATAATCAGCCTCTGACTAATCCAAGCATCAGCAAAGCTCATGCTGGTGGCCTGAGCTGCTGGGTGAGGGTTTATTTGCCTCTCTTTAGCATAACTTGAGGGGCAATAAGTCCTTGTACAAATGTGTGCAGCACTGCACTGGGAAAAACCAGTGTGGGCCTGACCTGGCGACACAGATGTTTATTTCCAATACCCTGCTTGTTCTTTGTGGAGAATGGGTTATTGATTATGTCAAGACAGGTTTGAAATGCCCCTGCAAGGCTACAATTGCCTGCCACTGGTGTGCTCAGTGAGCCAAGGCTGTGTGTTTGACCATGACTTGGATGGGAGCATTGAGTGTTTGACTTGGGAGAGTTTTGATAGTCAGACCAACTTTTCATGGTCTAGAAAATGCGGATTTGGAATGAGTCGCTTTGCACGCATCTCATTTCTGTACTGTGACAACTACAGGGCTGAAAGAGTAAATTAATTAGAGCAGCCAGCTGATAAACTAACTTTTCCAGCAGAAACTCGTGTGTCTAGAAAAGCAGCGTGGATCAGCTCACATAACAGGCTGTATGCTGTTAGAAACCTAAATACTGAGAATTTTAGACTTTCTATACTGACAAACACTAACCTCCAAAAGAACACTACATTTAACCTGAGACCATAGAAAAAGCTTCCAAAACTAAATAGTAAAACTAAAATTGAGTATGTAATTTAAATAAAAGTATATTATTTATTTAAATTTAAAAATAAGACTTACAATTATTCTATTATTTAGATAAAAGTATATTGTATTATCATATAATAAAAACTTAACATTTAAAATTTTAAAGCATAATAATATTTATAAAACAAAATAGAAGTTTTAAAACAAAAACTAATCCTTCTTCATCTTCTTAAGTTTAAGCAATATTATATAATTAAATAAAACAATCTGCATTACAAACCACAAATTAATTAGTCATTGAGTTAAAAATCAAAATAATTTAAGTATAATTTCTTAATTAAACATTTTATCCTTAAAATAAAACTTTATTAAAAAATATAACTCCATTTTGAATTTATTAATGTAAAATACTGGAAATGCACCCACTCCCCTTGACTAGACAATGCAAATACTTCATGTTAGAGCTCTTTGGTGAAATGGCTTGTTTGAAATCTCAGCCACCAGTTCTTCTGGCATTGATCACTTGAGTCTTTGGGAAGGGGCTCAATTTCCTACCGAAATCCATTCTGTATCACAGGGATAACTTGTGTACCTGCTTGAAGGCTGCACTGCTGCATGGTGCCTCTGTTGCACGAATATACAAATGCACAAAGGGTTTTTTTGTTTGTTTAAAATACCCAAATAACACTCCAGGGTTTGCTCAAGGGTTTCTTGTTGTTCTCCTCTGTAATTTTATTCAGGACGTGTTTACTACAGTTACTGGATTATGACCCATACATATATATGTTTATTTGGAATTCCATTTTAGTCTACTCCAGATCCCATTAGCATAAAAAGATCCCCAGAGCTTGTTAGTGTAGTTCATGGCATATAAATTAGCTAACACTGCAATTCTCTCAAAACTCCCAATATTTTACCACCATGAACTTTATTACACATGCCAGCTCTCTTTCGGCATTTAAATTCTTTGATTTTGTTATGTCCAAGGCTAGGATTATACACCATCCATTTTCCCCAAAGTCATTAATCAAGGTTCATTAACTATATAAATGGGTTTAAACTTTATAGATTTCTAAACTATGATTTTCTGTTTGCATGTCAAAGTTTCCTGTGTCCGTGGCTGATTGGAACCATTCAGCTCTTAGGTTTGTGAATGAGAGGGAGACTTTTTGGCTCAATGGATTTCTGGTTTTCCACCCCTTTAAATATAAAAAATGAATTCCCAAAGTAAAATCTGTATTTTCAAATAGGTGAAGCTTTGAAGGAAAATAACTTTTTGAACAAGTCCAAGAGTAGGAGTGATGAGATGTGACTGAATCCCCAAGCAAATGGCAAACCTGGCTGAGGGTGGTGCTCCCTCAACCCAAAATTTGTGCCTTTGAAAGCAATCCTGAGGTTATGGGTTAAACCTCAGCTCCTGCCTACTTTAGATTAAACAGGAGTCTAAAGTTTGGCTGCTCAATTCAGAAAAGAAAAGGAGTTTTATGCTTACATTGGACTGAGCATATTAAATAAGCCTGGTTGAATTTCCTATTTGAATCCTTCTAAACTTTTGATTTTATCTGGACTTCGAATGGTGTGCCGGTGTTCACAGGGGTTTTCAGGTGAGGGAAGAGATGAGAATGTTGACTCCATGTTCAGAAGGCTTGATTTATTATTTTATGATATACATTACATTAAAACTATACTAAAAAGAATAGAAGGAAAAGTTTCATCTCAGAAGACTGGCTAGGCTAAGAATAGAATAGAAAAGAATGATAACAAAGGCAGCTGCCTCAGACTCTCTGTCCGAGTCAGGTCTGCTGGGATTGGCCATTAATTGGAAACAGCCACATGAGACCAATCCCAGATGCACCTGTTGCATTCCACAGCAGCAGATAACCATTGTTTACATTTTGTTCCTGAGGCCTTTCAGCTTCTCAGGAGGAAAAATCCTAAGGAAAGATTTTTAATGAAAAGATGTTTGCGACAAATGGCGCCTTCATTTAACCCAGCCTCATTAATATAGGAATAAATGGATTTTGGAGTGGTTAAGAAAGAAAACATTTGAGGTATGGGATTTGTAAGGGATCCTCCTCGGTGTGAAGACGCTCCAGGAGCTGGTACCCCAGCTGGGAGTGCAGGAAGGGCTTTGCAGTCCTGGTGTGTAACAACACCCCAGCAGCATCAGGGGAGTGGGGAAGGTGTTTGAGCTCCAAGGGGCTTCGGAAAACCTTCAATTCCTGAGCTAATCCCAGGCAAATTTACCACACAGCCAGTCCTCCACAGCTATAAATAATTTACGTAATCTGCTTAGAAAAAGCATTTTGAGGAATTTGTCGGGGTTGGCTGTAGAGTTTTGTTTTCAGGTACAACTTTCTCAGCTGCTGCAGGCAGTTCTGCTCGCTGCAAAGCTTTTGGATGAAATAATTTTTATGTCTGCTCTGGCTCAGGTAGCACAGCCCAGGTACAACTCTAGGGCTGAGCTCATCATCTCCTGGGCTGCCTGAGACATGCTTATTGTGAAATCTATCAGCATATTTAATTGCTGTAAAATACGGTGTGAGCTTGGCTTTCAGCATCTCATGGACAATAGTAAGAATGAAGAATGTTTATGAGGAAGAATTCTTGTTATATTAGTAAAATATATTAGGAGATTGTCAGCAAAAGCATAGATAACTTGGGATTGAACCCTGAAGTGGCAGCTTTCACTGTATAACTATAACTTGTGGATGAAGCATGTGACTCTCTCCCTATTCTGTCTGAAATTTGTTTTATTTCTCAGCATTTTGTTGTTCAACACTCAAAACTGAGTTGATGCAATGGCAAACAATATCTGTGTATTTTATATATTGCATTTCAGACAAGAGGAAAAGAAAACAATGCTGGGCAGACTATGAAGCAGGCAAATAGAACTGAAGAAATATGAAATAGCTTTGATAGCTGCTCATCCAACAGATGTAAACTGAGGGCTGCTATCTGAACAATTGTATGATTTATGCATTGTGGAATGGTTTGTGATTTAAAGTTTTCACAAGCCTGTCTTAAAATCTTTTCAATCTTTCTGTACCTTGGTGTAACTTAAAAAAAAACCCTTCCTGACAGCATATGGTATCTTTTCACATATGGCCAGCTAAACAATGCAGCCCTCAAAGAAAGAGATGTTAAGTGAACAATGTGAAAAATGGTTCTGGAGACTTGCAATGTGCTGGTGTAAATTGGGTCAGCCCATTATGACTTGTAAATTCAAAGCAACCCACAAGTTTTGACTTCTTAGGAAACAAGAACTTGAACTGAAATAAATTATTCAGGATGCATCCCATGCTTATAGTTATGTACATAATTTTCCCTGTCCAAATAATTTAACAATTTAAAGGCCACGCTTGTATTGCTGTTTTAAGGACATGATCAGATTTTTTTTCCCCTTGGTGTACTAGTTAACCTGCTGTGCTTTTGATGAGTTTATCCCAGTAATTTATATACATGTCTATAAAAATGGATTTATCCATGTTTACTGCTGTGTGCTTCCCACTCAGGTAGCTGTCATAAAATTGGAGGCAGTTCAGTATTTTTGTGAACCTACCAAATATTACCATTATTATCAACTTGTCTACATCTTCTATGACCTTATAGCAAGAGTTATTTAAGCACAGGGCAACCCCCCTCCAAAATCTAGTTACTATTCCAAGGTGCTTCATGGCAGGTGAATTATGATGAGTTTGGAAAGGGAACAGTGAAATACTTTTAAAGATATTTCTGAAGTGTTACTCCCAAGAGCAAAATGTGATATAGAGGTGCTTGTTTGGAAAACCCAAGTGGTGGAAGCCAATGCTGTGGAGTGAGCAGGGTGGGTTTGGGAATTGTTTTTGCAGCATCCCTGTGGCTGTAGATCAGTGGAGCAGGAAAGCTTTGGGGGGCTCTGCTGTACCTGGGGCCCCAGAGCTGGGAGCATGGCCTTAGGGCAAGAGGAAAAGTCACATCCCCAAAATATCCCCTGAGTTAGTGCTGCAGAACTTAAAATTAAAGTTATTTATAACTGCTTGTCTATAGCTGGTGCCTAAGCACATTATGATATAGAATTGCAGTGTATATTTGTACCAAATTATTTTCAGAAAATACTAGGCTGACCTGCTTTATCATCCCAAACATCTTTTGAGAATAAAACTTTGTTTCAGAGTCCTCCTAGCATGTAGAGTAGCCTCTGCCTTGGTGTAAGTCACCTACCATGCTGTTACTGAGAAGCTCCCACTTCTTTCCCATTAGGAAAATAATGGGTCATATTTTGTAAATCACTTCTTTTGTTCTTTAAATCTTCTTTTAACCATTTGGCTGGTATTTTTAGAGAGCAAACACTCCTGTCAGCAAAGTAAATCAAAGTTATACCTTGATACACTCCCTACTTTCTATTGAGAATGCTACAAAGTCACTTTTTTGTGCATGATAGATGAGAAATCTGAATATCTGAATCCCCATCTATCTTCAGTGTTTACAATAATTGTACCATTATTAATAGGTAATGACTTACATTGTGTGCACTCAGGATTTCTTAAAAATTGGAAAACCAATGCAAGTAAAAGACTTGCTAAAAATGAGGAGTTTGGAATTGCTCTGGAAGCAGGGATAGGAGAAGGAACTGTGGCTATAGGCCAATTTTGAATGGAAACCAGCGGTTTATAAAACAACTTTTAAAATCAAAATGTGAGCATATCACAGCAAGGAATAGAGTTGTTGGGGAAATTCAATACTGGAGTCATTTAATAGTTGAGAGAAACATCAGAAAATATTCAGTGCTGACTCTGAAAAGGAAGAAAGGATATTGGTCCTATCACTAAAATAACAATTTTTTCCCCACTTGTATTTTCTAAATATGATATCACTACAGGAATAACACGGGTGTAGCAAAGGATGGCTCTTTCCTTGTGGATGACTCGATGTAGTGGCTAATTCGAGTTGTTTTCAGCCAGTATTTAACATCTTGTTATCTAAGCCTACTGCAGAAGATCAAAGGAAACACTTAACAGCTAAATGAAATGCTTCCCAAACAACAGCAAAAATAAATCCAGCAGAAAATTAATGTAAGACGTGATCTTTCTGCTTCAGAAAGGAATCAGGGAAATATCAGCTCAATGAAATATCACAACAAGAGTGCTGAAAAGCACCCTCACTCAGAATCAATGTTGTCTGTCTGCAGCCCCCACTGACACTTCAGCTGCAAACATTTTCCAGAGTGGCTCAGGAGCTGATTAACAGTGCAGGTTTATAGAGACAAGCTCGTGTCAATTAAGCCCCAGGAGGGACCATCAATTAGTGTCAGTCAGGCGAACCTTTAACCACTTAAATTAACATAATGAAAAATGGTGCTCAGTCATTCAAGGTTCAAGAAACTTTTGCCATCCAAAAAGACATTCTTTTTCAATAAAAGCCTTGCAGCCATGAAGAATACTTTTTCTTGCAAAATAGTTATATGAAGAGTTGTCTTTCTATTTTTTTTGAACTATTGTTTTTATAGTTTTTCATTTTTATGCCTTAAGAGAGTGCTCAAGAAACCTCGGCCAAGTTCTTTTTGTTGGTTAACTTGGTTCTCCAAGGTATAATGAGGTGCTGGAAGCCAGTGAGGTGACAGGATTAAAGTAAATAACCTGGCAAGATGAAAAAAAAAAAGCAGCAATTAGACCAAGCCCTCAGCACTTGCATTTAACTAAAGTTCAGTGTTTCAAAAGCAAATATTAAACAACCAGAAACTCCAGTGCTTCTTAATTCATCATCCTCCCAGTTTTTGGCTTTTGCCAGTTGGCTGGAATAAGTAGGAAGTTTTAAGTAGGAAGATACTTGAAAAGGAGCTAGCTGGTGTGACCGTGTTCACAGGGGTCTGAGGATGAGGGAAGAGACGAGGATCTGACTCCACGTTTCAGAAGGCTGATTTATTATTTTATTATATAAATTATATGAAAACTATACTAAAAGAAAGGATTTCATCAGAAGGATAGCAAGCAAGAAGAAAAAGAATGGAATGAAAAACAAAAGCTCATGACTCTCAGAGTGTCTGAGCCAGCTGGACAGTGATTGACCATTAATTAGAAACAACCACATGAGACCAATCCCAGATGCACCTGTTGCATCCCACAGCAGCAGATAACCATTGTTTACATTTTGTTCCTGAGGCTTCTCAGCTTCTCAGGAGAAAAATTCCTATGGAAAAGATTTTTGAGAAAATATCATGGCTACAAGCTGGACTTGTTGCAAAAGAACAGACTAAGAGTTTCAAGATTAAGTTTGAGATGTCCGTGATGTATTTTTAATTTTTGTGCAATATTGAGGGATGTGGCTGTCAAACTCACATCCTCCCCTGCAAATCACATGCACCGGGGGATTGCTTTAGAAATCAGATGATCGTCAAGCAGACAGTGAGGATGGATGCAGCAATCGCGTGAACCCTTGGCAGCGTTGAGTGAAATTAGTCCCGAGGTGACAGTGAAGAGAGGTGAGAAGTGCAGGAGGAACAAGGCCCTTTGAAAGTTGTTGGAAATGGAAATTGTACTTTCTAAAGTGTTGATTTCAGCTTTGTGCAGCCGTTGTTTGCTCTCAGAAGACCCTGTGCTGTCAGAGGGATTTGCTGCCCTTGGGAAGCTCCACACGGGTCTCCCATCCTCAGGGCAGGCCGTGATGCAGTGTTGGAGAATATTTTTTTTTCTTAGAGATAAAGACATAACTAAAAAACATTTTAAAAACCTTTTATTCCATTTTCAGTCTCATAAAAAAATAGTGACACAATACAAATATCATAATTCACGCCACCACGATCAAAACCCAGCTATTTCCTAATTACAATAAACTATAAGCATTTCATAACCTATCAACTTTTTACCACACCATACTATAAATACCTCAAATCATCTAAAGCTACCCCTCACAAATCCTACTGCAATACATCTTTCATAATTCTGTTTCTCCGCAAATTTACAAAACCATCCTTTAAAACTTTTTTCTAACTCTATTTCTCTCTCGACAATATCTATCCTATTCCATAACATTTCTAAATCAACATTTCTTATCTCCAAATTAACATACAAATACATACTGTATCAACCCTCTATCAAACCCTAAAAACTCTCTGCAGATCCATATCCCACAATACAGGAGTGAATCCCCTGTCAGCCCCGCTGAGCACTTCAGCGAGCATCCCTGGGCTGCCTGGCCTTTCTGCAATAGAGGAAACTTCACTTTTTTTTTCCCAAAGAGCTTTTTTATTCCAAAGCTAGCCTTGAAGGTATATATTATTGTATACTCACTGCTGAGGTTACATGGATTTTCGCCTTTTTTTGGGCAGATATTATGTTTTCTGTTTCTTTGGGGACACTTTATTTTTGGAATATCTATCATTTTATTGAACTGTGTTGCATTGAAGATTTTTACCTTATGTATATTGCATCCCATGCTGCAGCCTGTGGCTAAGGCACATATTAGTAAGCATATTGCTATTGATTTTTCTTTGTCCCCGTTTTTCTGTGTGCATAAGAAGTTGAAATATTTGTTTGGAATCTGTCCCTTACAGTGATCTGTTTGTGAAAACTGATTGTGCTGTTGAGACACAGAGAAAGTGATTTTTTTTCATGAGTTCAGTGAGATGCAGAGTCTCAGGAACTGGTAGGGGCTGAGGATTTGGTACAAAAGGGAATGTCTGAATCTGGGGAGTGGGAGCTGGCTCAGAAATGGTTCCTATCTGTAGCCCTGTGACCTCTGCCTCGTCATACATGGAATCACCGAGTGGCCTGGGTTGAAAGGGACTTGAAAGAAAATCTTTTTCCAGCCCCTCTGCCCTAGGTAGGGACACCTTTCAATAGATCAGGTTCCTCAGAGCTGACACCAGAGCAGAATCCAAATATTCTTAACTTTTAATTGAGGTCCCATAGAGAGCAAAGGGGAGAGCGTATGTATGTCTGTGTATATAAATATATATATATATATGTGTATATATATATATGCAGCCAAAACCTCTTCTGCAATGAAAGGAAAGCTCCTCACCAGGGAATAATCAGATTTTTACCAGGATACGTTCACATGCAACTTTTGCACCCAAAATGCCCAAACCCAAGTTTACCATAGGGGCATAAGCACATTTAAAATAGCCTCTGTGCTTACAGAAGGCAGTGATGCAGAGCAGGGTTCCCCTGGGGGCAGATAAGGTGACTTCTTGTCCTTTTGAACAGCCCAAAAGCCACCCAAACTAATGCCTCTCTCCTGCTCCTTAGTGCCTGCAGTCACGTCAGCACAGCATTGATGTAACGCTCCTAAAAACACGCACAAATTTAGATTTTTTTCTGCACAGCTGTTCCACTACGAAGGTTGTTAAGTATTACACAGCTATCATCAAAACATTTTTTTTTCTAATTAGCTTCTTCAGCACAGTGTTTAATTACAAGCACTCAGCCACAGGGAATGTTTGTGCCTCCTAACCTCTGACTGAGGGAACACAGGACACAGCAACCTACACGTGTCAAATGCCACCAAGGGCTACCAGCTTTTCCCCACTGAGAGCTGTGTTGATGCTGAACATCACAGGGCAGGAACACCCCTGAAGATCTGCCCAAGCTCCTCATACAGCAGGTATTTGTCTCAGGAAATCCTAGGAGGTAGCAAGCAGGCTACATTTGATATTCCTCTTTATTGCTTGGTGAAAATATTTGTGTTAAAGCTCAGAACTGAGGGGTCTTGCTTCTTTAGGCACTCATTTGTCCCAGGGTTGTGGGGTGGATGGTGAGTCTTGAACTTGAGTAGTACGGAGAATAAATAGTTTTTTGATAGCCTCTTGAGACTTCAGTGGAAATCAGTATCAAAATCTGAGATTCCTGAGTAAGAGAGGGAACTAAGTGCAGAGATCCACTGCATAAAGCCTGTAACATTCTCCCCACCCCACGTGAGGAAAAATGTAAAAATGCCTTCTTACCTTTTCTCCTTTTGCCAAGTGTTTCTCCCCTTGACTTTTGCCAGATTCCTGAAAACTTAAGAGCAGTGTTGGCCGTAATTTCAGTCTATTTTTAACATGATATTATCTGTTTAATGATAGGAGGTAAATATGCCTTAAAAAAACCTCATAAAAACCTACATGGACTATTTCTCAGTTTGAAGCTTCCCTTTTTACCTGGTGGTTGTGGAGGAGATCTGGGAAATGTATGGCTTTTCTGAGAGGGCTCCTGGGCAAGAGCCAGCTTACAGCACTCATTATGCATGAGCCTGAAATTTATTGGCTGGGTGAGTAAAGTGAGGATTTTTTCATTTTGTTCGGGGTTTAAGATCTGCAGCATTGTGCTGGAGTCGTTAGTCACGATTCAGTGAGCTCGGGTGAAATGTGGGAAGTGCTCACTCCAGGTTCTGCTCCCAGAGCTGGTACCCCAGGGCAAGCACGGCTTGCATGCGTGTGGCAGGAAAAGCGCTTGGACAGAGGAGATTTCTCATCTCCAGAGGGCATTCCCCTGCTCTGGCAGCTGGGAGGAAGGCGCTCTGAAGGTGAAGAATCATCTCAGCACTCCTTGGTGAAAAGGTGTGGTGCTTTTTCATCTCAGAAGCACCAAATCTGGAAGTTGTGTTGTGGCGGACAATTATCCTTGTTCCTCTAGACCCTGTTTCAGGTTTTTGTTTTGGTTGTTTTCTGGTTTTTGGTGTTTTTCTGTTTTTTTTTTTTTTTTTTTTTAATATGGAGAGTAGAGTTCATGACACCTTAAATTAAAGACACCCATTTCAAGGGAAAAAAACAAAACAAACCAAAACACCAAAAAAACCCCTCAACTGATTTTTGGTCATGGGAGGTGTTTGGAAAAGATGTTTTACCAGCACTCCTTAAGTGCCTGGCTTGCACCTTGCTCCTAAATTCTTCCAGATAAAGGAGTTTGATTTGTTCTCCTCTGCCCAAGTTTAACAACAATGAACACCATCTCAAGCACTCAGCAAGCCATGAACCAAGTCCCTCACACTCATTTCAGCTGCATTTCAGTGCCACACAAACTTGCTGGTCCTCAGACATGTTTATACTTCTTTAAGAGTGCATTTATTCAGATGGAAATTGGACTTAAATGCAAAAATGTTCCATTGTTGGCCATACCAGATCTTCTCAAAGCAAAATGGGTCTCTGTTCTGTTTCAAGGGCGATGTTGTTCATTCTTCAGCACTTGTACACAAATCAATTTATTTTGCTCACTTTCCTGCCATGATCAGTGTGTGTGTCCAAGTCTTGTCTCCTTTTTTTTTTCCTTTCTGTCTGGTTGAAGAGAATTCTAGAGACTTTTTTCTTTTTAGCAGCGGGTGGTTTGCAGAATTCCTTTGGTTTCCCTTTCCTTGTGTTCCCTAGTGGAAAATACACATATTTCTGCAGCATACTAGTGGTGACAGTTGCTTCTCCGTCTTCCACTGAGATAATGAATTTAATGACAATATTAAATACATGTAGTGTGCCAAACCACTGTCAGACTGAGATTGTATTTTGGATGACATTGTTGGTTGCCGCTACCTGTATTAAAAAACAAAACAAAAACAAACCATTATTTGTTTCCTTCTGTCTTTCAGACTGTAAAAGTTCTTGTATATACTTCTTTCATTATTTCATGGCCTCTTTGAACAAAAGTCTTGAAATCTGCCCATCATGATCTTGATTGTCCTCTCTACCTTGGACAAGTCTCTATTAAATAACATAAAGATGTGAAAATTTCTCAGTGCCCTATGTGGAATAGTTGTTGTATTTAGGTTTATTTAAAAAAATGCCTGTCAGATATTCAGTCTTGTACATTTTACAGATTATACCCAGCCACATTCGTTCTTATTTTTATTTCTCCAGATTTTGCTTTCTCTGGGCCTTCTCAATTAGTTTATTTTGTCTTTAAGCTCCCCTAGAGTACCTTATGAAGTGCATGGTGTTGAGTGGGCAACACAGGCTCTGTTGGAGCATTACAGGTGGGCAAAGCAAATTCTATGTAGGTGCAGGCTTTTTCTCTTCTTACATTACAAATTTTTTTGCATTTCACTGGTGGAAGTGGCCAGGTGAGGCGTAAGGTGGATGAAAACTGAACTCTCTTTTTCAGACATGAGGTGCAGTGGGCTTTGCACCTGACACCAGGCAGTCTCCTGTGCATCCCTCATCCTCCCCAAGCCCTCTAACACATCTGTCAAAGCAGCATTTCAATGAAGCTGGAACTAATTTATTTTTTTAACATTGACCTTTTATGTGAAATCAGAACTTAGCATTTGCAATGGCTAATCATTTTTCCTTGCTAAATAGCCATTTAATACCCATACTCTTTCAGTTCTGCACCAAACTTTGCTGTGTAATCAATTTTCTATTAGAGGAAGCACCTGCTTAGCCCATTACCATGGACTGAGGGTTTAGAACAAAGTGCGGCCTGAAACCATCAGGAGTATCTAAAAGTTGAACTGAGAGCTGACAGGAAAGCTGTGTGCTGTTCTCTTCTGATGCTATGCACACACTCTGGAGGTTCATCAACCCAAGCAGAACAACAAACAGGCTGATTTTCAGTCTGCTGCTGTTACTAGGAACTGTTTCAGTAAGCTTTGTTCCTCCTTTGATTCCCCGAGGCTCCAGCAAACTTCACCCTTTGCCACTGGCCCCTAAAAAAGCCATTTGTGATGCTGTGCGGCAGCAAATACAGTGTGAGCCTCGTGGGCTCTGACACACACAGCTGTGGGCAGATGTGGCTTAACCTGCTCCAGAGGAGCCGCAGGGCAGGGACCTCTCAGGGTGAGTGGGGGCTGAGGGGGAAGCAGGGATGGCTGAGGAGAAAGGGAAGGTGAATCAAGTACAGTGCTTAAAACACCTTGCTTTGCTTCTTTCTTCGCCAAGCTCTCTTTCCTGTATGGTGTTTGTTCACCCTGGAGGTGTTGGAGTGGTGTTGAATTCTGATGAGAAAACTTGAAACCCCAGCACAGCTTTTCTGTGTTTGAAGTTTGTTTTTTTTTCTGAGTGGAAAGGAACACCTGTCTATATTCAGCTTGCTGTGTCCTGTCACCTGTGATAGCACTTCTTCCTTTAGCGAGTGAGTACATGGGGCTAATTTAGGATGAAATATAAAAGCATCAGCAAACCAGCCCAGCTGCATCCATTGGTGGCAAAAGCAAGGCAGAAGCATGTGCTGAGAAGTGTGGTGCATCGTGGGCAGCTTGTCCAATGCATCTGTGGTGCAGCTGGGCTGTAAATTCTGTACTGCTGGGGCTTTTAAATTTTCCAAGAGGTAAAAATCAATTTTGAAGCAGGAGGTTGGACAGTCCTCAGTGGCAGCAAGCATGCCCTGAGGGGTTGATTTGTGCACGGTGGAGAATAAATGAAGGATTTCTGGGCACCGCTGTCCGGGCATCTCAGATGAATCTGAAGAATCTATTTTTCAAAAGGACAGACACAGCCACGAGCCATCCTCATGGCAGCTGGGCAGCAAAGAGCTCTCTGGGGTCACCCGATTGACACAAAGCTCCCTGATTTCTGCAGCAGCTCCATCACCACTGGTGTGTATTACAGCATCATCTACCTGCAGGAAAACGTGCTTTGTGCAATGGCACCAGTTGTCTGTAAGTGACAGTGAAGTTGCTGTGTGAGGGAATTTGAGAGGTTAGTTGTTACTCCAGATTGTAGTGGTACAATGGGAAGCCTCAACGATGGGGAATAGGAGATTGTCTTTAGCATTTTGAAAATTCTTATGAAGTTATGTGTGTCCACACGTCTTTAAGGCAAATTGATCTGGCAATACTCAAATCAGAAATTTTCCCCCTCTTCCTACCAGTACAGAAATCAGGTACAGAGGCAAAACAACTTGGACAATCAGTTAGTGGGTAACACAGGTGGAAAAGAGCTGGGGTTTCTCTACATCTAGTCCAGGAAATAATGTTTTCCTTAAGTAAAGAAAATTACAATTTAGTATTATTTTGCTCCAATTTATGCTTGTTCTAGTCTGTGCAAGGAAATGATGCACGGGACCTTTGATAGAATTTCATTCATTGCATCCTTAAGACAAATGAGGAGCTGTTTTTTTCTTATAAGTTAATTTCCACACATGTAAACTCGATGTAACTCTGGACATCCTTATCAAATAATGGGTGTGTGTTCTCATCTCACCTGTGAGGGACAAATTGCCATTCCCACTGAGTGCCCACACTTGTGCTTCAGCAGGAGTTTGGCATCACTGGACTGTAAAGGCTTGTTTGAAGAAACAAACCTGGCCTTGGTGAGATCTCTGTAGTCTCAGAGGTGAGAAAGGCCACCAAAAAGTGTTTTCAAGAACAGCTTTTCATCTATGGAAAATGAGAGCTCCTGTCTGCCTCTGGGGCAGGGAGATGAGGGGCATAATCAGCTGACTTTTATGCTCCTGTTTTCCAAAGTATGATTGTTGTTATAAAAGAAAGCAGGAAAACATTCTGGAAATGAATACCAAAACAGCCTGGAAGCCTGCTGAAGAACTGTGGTCCTTGAATATATGTCAGCATGACTTTTCTATAGAAAAATAAGTGAGGATTGCAGACATATGTTTGGGGTTTTTTTTCAGTCGAGTAAATAGATGCAGATAGGGCTGATCTGGAAATGGATTTTAAATATCATTAGCACTTCTTAACTTTGACCACAGAAAGAATATCTGCACCATCAGGCAGCAGAGGTGAGCAGAGCACACTGCACTGTAGCACTGCTGGAGTGAGAGGAGAAGATGCATCTCTGCAAGAAATATAGATTTTCAGGGTTTACTTTTAGGTGTCAGACCTCTGTAGCTGCTCTTGGTTTGTAATTCAAGGCTGTGCTCAGGAGGGAAGTATATTCATCTCTTTCTTAATGGGTTTGCACAGCTCTCCTAAGCGTTGGTGGGAATTATAAATGGACTTTGAGGGAAAAATACACCTTTTAATGCTGTATTGCAGTCTGAAGTCTCAGTGCCCGGTGGGATCTGTGCATGTGCGTCTGTGTATACAATGCCAGGGGGACGTGGCTTTGGAACACTTCATTTCTTGGACAAAAAGGGATGGTGACCTGGCTTGATGCTGTGTGTCAGGGCTGCAATATTTGTGCAGAACTCTGCTCCTGTTTACATCAGAAGTTTGGTCTCAGTTAAAGCTGAGCTACTCTGTGGTGACAGAATAGTTAGTGCATGGAGTAACACTGATGACAAAAACAAAGCATTTTAGGTAACAACTTAATGATTTTTAAGCAGGGTCAGAGGTTTAATGAGTTTCTAGAAAATACATCTTGCTAAAGTGTAACCTCTCAACCCGCCAATCTCCTCAAGACAAGAGCATTCCTGCTAAACATCCTTGTCATTCAGGTGGACTTAGGAAGGCTAATCTTAACTCCACACAAAAAGAATTTTCAGAAAATACTTTCAGAGAAGGAAAGAAGCACAAGCCCCTTTCCCCCCTTGCTGCTTTCTTTCCAAATATCATGTGCATGTACCCATACTGGCTTGCTGAGATATCTGCAGGGAGAAAAGTAATAGCCTTAATCTTATCCATTCTTCTTTTTTTTTTGGCTGGTTGTGCTGCTGCTTCACTCCTGGTCCTCAGGCTTAGAGAGAAAGAGCTTTGGTGAGGAAGAAGTCCTTTCTCACTCTTCATGTCCCTCTGTGTGAATCCAATTTAGCTCAATATGGAAACCTCAGCAACTCTTTGGTGTGATGAATATGCAACTGTCATAGCAACAATTTAAATTTGCTGTATTGTCCTTAGTTTTATCTTCAGTTCTGCTGTCAGGGTATTCCTTGAATTAACATTCTTCTGGGTCAAGCCATATTATGCATAGAAGTATCTGTGATCCCTTTGGAAGGGGGAAGAGGTGTACAGTTTGTTTTTAGCATGACATGCAAGGGAAAATACACCAGGAACTGCAGCGACAGGACAAGGAGTAGTGGATACAAATTGTAAGAGGGGAAATTTAGGTTCAACATCAGGAAGAAATTCCTCCCTGTGAAGGTGATCAGGCCCTGGCACAGGTGCCCAGAGAAGCTGTGGCTGCCCCTGGATCCCTGGAAGTGCCCAAGGCCAGGCTGGAGCAACCTGGGATAGGGAAAGGTGTTCCTGCCATGGCAGGGGGTGGGACTGGATGAGCTTTAAGGTCCCTTCCAACCCTTTATCCTTCTATTATTCTACAATACCTAACATTGGCCTCTTTAAGGTGCATCAGTGGGTCTTATTTCCTTTTTTACAAAAGGGCCAATCTCAGAGGTATTTTTCCTCTAGGAAAAGACAGTTGTAGAGTTTGTTTCCTGTGCTGTATTCTCTTACTGTGACTCATTGGTCTTTTGTTACTTGTTGTGACTTTCAAACTTTTTTGAGGTTTTGAAGTGGCACCTTCAAGAGGTATTTTGATTTCATGAGGGAAAGTGTGTCCTTTACCTGTTTCTGCAGGGGTCTGTGAAGGAAATCTAACAACAGGGATAAAATATTTTCTGATTCCACAGTCTTGAGCAAGATGTGCTTTGAGTACCAAGAGCAATATTGCTATATTAGCACCCCCTACCAGGTCTGCCTGGTCCTTATGCTTGGCTGATTCTCAAGAAAAATATTCCTGTATGTGTTGTGTTGTTCTGAGATGGTGGAGACTCTAAGCTCCTTCATTCCCAATGTCAGAGATAGGGTTTGATCAAACTGCATCAAAATGGCTGTTTCTTTATTATGGCTATTAATATTTTTATTCCCCCGAATGAGTTATAAATACAACTGCATTGCTAGTGCTTAGCTTGGGAGTGAATTGGAGCTGATGATAAATGCAGCATTCCCAGCAATTTGTAGCTTGCTTTGTCCCCCCTGGTGGGGAGGAGGAGGAGGCAATGCAGTTGCTCAACCACAGTGACTGTAACTAATGAGGAAGCCAAAGTCCCTTATCTCAGCTGATAAATCCTCATCTCCTTATATCTGTCCTCAGCACTGTCACTCCGTGCCTGGCTCTGCTGCAGGATTCCTTTCAGAAGCAGGAGGTAGCTTAGGCTTGCTGAGCACAGTAACTACATACAGCATTTTCTCATGGAAGACAACCTTTCCAGAAATGTCTCCAACTTAAAATAACTGTTCCCAGTCCTCCAGCAAAATGCTACTCTATTATCTGTTTGCTGCTTTGGGACCACACAAACAGCTGTATTTGTCAAAACATGCATTTCTTGCTAAAGAACTGATGTTGCTTAGCCCCAGCTGCCAGCTAAGCCCTGCACAGCCACTCACTTTCCCCACAGTGGCATGGGCAAAGAACTGGGGAGGTGGGAACATTGTGGGTTGAGATAAAAGTTTAATAGGTAAAGCAAAAGCTGTTCATGCAACCAAAGTCAGTCAAGGCATTCCTCCACTGCTGCTCATGGGCAGGCAGGTGCTCAGCCATACCCAGGAAAACAGGGCTCAGAATGGCCCCATTCCCTCTTTTCCCCCATGTCCCTGGGTGATGCACAGCTTCCAGCAGCTCCTCATGAGACTCAATCCTGCCCCAGGCAGAGCCAGCATGAGAATGCAGAACAAAATCCATGACAGACCTTGCCTGGAAGGTCCCTGGCAGCACCTTTCCATTCCAGAGGCTGGTCAAAGGTAAAAGCTTTGAGAGCTGTTTTTAAACCGACGTGCTTCACAAGAACTTCTCTTGGACCTTTCTTCTGAGTTTACTTATGAAAGTTGATCTTGCCATCAGTAGCCTCTCCAGACAGCATCTGCAGCCTCCCATGCACTCCTCAGTGTCAGCGATGCCTCTTGTTGGTGACAGGGTTAATCTGCTCTCCTGACATTCACACGCTAAGTGTTCACATTTTGTCTCCTCATTTTAAGCACAGTTCTAATACATTCCCAAATACAAAAGCAGTGGTGTATTATCTTTAAATCCTTGGACCTTCCTTCTGTCTTCTCTTTGCAGAGCTGATGCTCTCCCTGACCTTCCCCAGTCCCCCAGGACTTCCCTGCCCTCTGAATTCTCAAACATAATTGCTAATGGTTCTTAGATGGCTCAAGTTAATTCCTTGAGTACTTTACAGTGCATTTCATTTGTCTTTGAACTCAACTATGTCTATCTTAAATATTCTTCAACCTTTCCTTTTCGTATTCCTGTCCTATGCTTTTAGCTCCCAGTTAAAATTAATTGTTTTAGTATTTGGCTATAATTACTCTAAGTGAAAACTGAAGAAAAGAAGGTTTTGGCTACTTGAGTTTTCCTGCATGTGCCATTATTATAACTAAAATAAGGGAACTTGTTGGCTCTTTATCTTCTGTTATGAATGTTGCATTTCTGGAATTGTTTTCCTGCTTTCACTTACATTAATAGCTGGTCATAACTTGCTTTGTGCCTCTGTCTTTTCAATTCCATGCCTATATACTTGTACTATTCATTTACACTTGTCCTTAATTATATATCCACTTTCAGCACAACTCCACTTTAAATACAATTCCTTTCTGATTATTTGGGTTGTTAAAGAGGTCCTGGGTCTCTATTTCTTCCATTTTCCCTGCATCGGGATTATTTGATACTGAATAAGCTGTCCTTTAACAACAGCTGTCCTGAATTTTAAAGGGTTTTTTTGTTTTGTTTTAATTCCATGGAATGTCTTGACAATTTCTCCACATTTGCTGACATTTCCTTTTAATGTAGACTTTCCTTTCTCCGTTCCTTTGGAATCATGAGCATAATTGTTCTGTGAATCTTTACATCTTCTGCCTTCAGGTTTTTTAGCTAACAATTCATATTCTCATTCTTTTGTTTACCTGATTGTGAGCAAAAATAAAGCCAGAAGTCCTAGGTGTGTCACTTCAAACTGTGGCAGCTGAGACTTCTAATAATGACCTTCAAAATCTGTTTTGAAGGGCAAGCCCATCTACAGGTTGGTCATACTTGCCCATTGATATATGCAAAGAATCATCATTTTAGATAATGAAATTGTATGAGAAGCATGAGTGAGAGGTGGGTCAGCGCACACAGAGTGTGAAAGGCTGTCCCGTGAGTTCAGCAAGGGTGGCACCTCCTCAGTGTGATGCTCACCTTTATGATTGCTCTGCACAGTGAGGAGATGTCTTTGTATTGCTTGCTTTGTGAGATATTCAGGCTGTTTGCTGTGTGTAATTATACACAATATCTATTGTAATAATACACAATATATCTGTGTACAGTAAATGTGCAGAGGACCGTGAACAGGTCAAAGAGCAGGATGGAGCAGGGGGGTGAAGTCTCAGCCTTGGTTCTGATTCAGACAAGATTTCTTAATTCATGAAATAGGAACACAATGAAATAAAGCCTGTACTGATGTGCATCACCTCAGTTTCTCTTGGGTGCTCCTCCTGATGTGAAGCCTCCTTGTCCTTCCCTGCCTTTTTTGTGTCTGTCCCCAACCAGCTCCTCTGCACTGCAGCTGTTCCTGTCCCCTTCCTTCTCCCCCTCACCAGCACAGACAGAGCTATTTCAATAAGTGCAGCTGTGCTGCTAAATTGCAACTTTCCTATTTTTACTGGAAAACTAAATTGAGATATTTGTAATGATCCCAGGAGAAGGCTGGCCCAGCACAGCATAGCCCAGCACAGAAACTCAGAGTGGCAATCTAATGGGGGCAGCAAATGAAGCAGCGCTGGGAATCCACAGTCACAACAACAGCTCAAGTTTAAAACATGTCTGGCTCCCTGCATCTGCATTTCACACAGCTATCAGTATTGGCTTGTTCTGTAAGCTTAGCTGGCTCTTCTTTATCTTTAAAATCCCTCCTGGAAGCTCCTTGCTGCAGCCCTGTTTCCCAATTAGCCTCCTGTTCCTGTGTGTGATAACATCACTTTAGGAAAACTCGATGCTTGCCCAGGCAGGGTCTGGACCTGCCAGGGCCTCAGTTCTGCACTGTGGGCAGCTTGACAGAGCCATTTCATCATGGGCCAGTCAGGCCTTCCTGATATCCCACCAAAACAGGGCTGCTCTGCCCCTGAGGGGCTGGGACAGACACACGGACACAGCTGCACCCAGATGTGGATGATCAGACCCTTGTGGATCCAGGGCCTCGTGGTCTGACCAGATGGAAAGGGAAGGAACATTGCAAAAAAAAAAAAAAAACCCAAATAATTTCTATAGGCTTTTTTTTTTTTTAATCCCCTTGAAGGTGAAAAATCTTGTCCATTCCCAAGTTATATTAAACCACAGAGCTAACCGTATATCCTCCTGTATTCTGAATTTTTCTTACTTTTCATTCCAAATCTTCCATCCAGTGTTATTAATCAGATTTCCAGCTGGGTTACTGATAGGTAAATTTGTAGATGTAATCTCTTGGTGTTAAAATTCTTTCCCCCCTGCACCTGTGTCATCCAGCCACATCCTACAGCAGGCTGCTACCAGCAGGCCTGCACCTACAATCTCCATATTGAAAGATGAAATGGGAACGTGTTTAGTGCTCCCTGTTAGTTTTTTAATTAAGAAATGAACACGACAAGCTAAGGTCTGAAATATGGTGTCTGTGCTAAATACAGACAGAAACTGGTTTTGAAACTTTTTTGTTAACTCTGAGCCCTGCATCTTTCCCATTGCTGTCAAACAGTCCTGGAAACAGTAATGTACCTGCAGGATTTTACTTAGGTGAAATTTTACTTAGGTGAGTGGGTTGGATTGATTGGAATTGACACTGCATTAATTTAGTGAGACTGGAGCACCAAGTCAGAAATTCTTAGAAACAGAACAAATTTTACCTTACATTTGGGTTGCACTTAAGTAAACTGATAGGAGAGATAACTTTTCTTACCACCTTTCTGAAAAATAGTTTTTAAGGTTTGGTTTGTTGTGTTCTCAATCGGTTTGTTGGTTGGTGGGTATTGATTTGGGTTTTTTTTTTTCCCAAGCATAGTCAATATTTTTAGATTGTAGGGCAATATAGCTTAGTATTATTTGCATCTTTTGTAGGTTTTATTGTGCATGTGCAAAACTACAGAACTCCTTCCTTAAATTTTAAGCTTATTATTCTTTTTTTCTGTGGTCCCTGTGTAGATATAAACATGTGGGAAAAGGGAAACTTGTGAAATTGTACTTGGATTCAGCTGGAGGTGCCTGGGCCATACCAAATCAAGCTAATTTTATTCAACCTTCCAATTATCTTCCAATTATTAGCTGTGGTTTGGTTTATGACACAGATCAAGCTGGGTGTATTCACTACATCTGAGAAACAACTCTTGGTTTTGGTGTCTGCAGATGGAACAATGACACAGATTTTGGAGCATGATCACACAGAAAGATTCTGCACATGCTGAGACTAAGCTTTCCAGGGAGACTTTCTAGCATAGGTGGCAATTGTCATTATAGGTGACAAATAGAACCACTTAAGCCCAGAAGTTGGTATTTTTAGCATGTTTAAATTATTCAAATCTAGTTACTTCTAACTTTAACCTGCTACCATGGCAATAGTGCTATGTATTAATAGACTTAAGTGTGTGGCTGACTAATCAGCTCCAAAGTCTGTCTCCAGAGTGGAAGGGTTTTGTTCAGCTACCTCCTTGCACCTGAGAGAAAGGAGACACCAAGGTCAGGTTAGCAAACCACATGGTCATTCCAGCCCTCACACAAGTCTGTGTGGAATTTGTAGGGAACAATTTCCAAATGGAGACATCTTAACTTCTCTGCATATTAAAAAAAAAAAAGAGTGATAAAAGTTCTTCCACTATGAACTTAAAGCAGTTATTCATGCTTTTCAACTAAATGGGAGCTGCTTTTACATGTTCTTGAGTAAAGGACATCTGATAGAAAATCAGACCTGTTTCTAAAAGTCTATTTTCAGGAGGCTTTGTCTTTAAAAGTGTAATATTTTGATTACTATACAGAGATATTGTCTTTATATTTCGATATTCCAAGTTTAGCACCTGCTGTAAGGTTCTGCAGCTCGTGTTTGTACCGTTGGTAAAGAACTGTGCACATACTGAAATGAACTTACTGATTAAATCCCTGCCCATGGCAGGGGGAATGGAACCAGATGGTCTTTTAAGGTCCCTTCCAACCCAACTTATCCTATGATTCTATGGAGAAAATTCCAATGGGTCTTGATTTTTTTTTCCTTTTTTTTCCCCAGTCAGATGACAAAACTACTCTTCCTTTTTCTTCTCACGCCTCTTCCCTTCCTATTTGTTTTATGGCCACTATGGTCATATAAAATGTAAACAGTCACTGAGACCATAACCTGTACTGAAGAAATTAATCCTATCCTTGACCTTGCTTGCTTTTAGAGCAGAAACCTGGAAATCCAAGTTGCAATTCTGCCTCTTTACTGCCAATTTACTTTCACGGATTTCTGAAATATTAATTATTGCAAGCGCTGTTCTATTTAGTGCATGTCTTCACTAAATGTTTGTCTTCTTGGCTGTCTCTATTTCCATTGTAATAATACCTGTAAGAATAATCCCCAGTGTAGACCCAATTAGTGTTAAATCCTGTCACCAACTTAAATAGCTCTCGAGCCCTTCTCTTCATCAGAAACATGCCATGCATTCAGGAAAACCATAATCAAGACCTTAATCTGTGAAAACCTGAGAATATAGCTAAAACTAACAATGTTTTTCTAAAAAGAAAAAGACCTCCTTATTTTCTTTTTTTTAAAAAAAATCCCACAAACAAAACCACAAGTCAGTTGAAGTCAAGAGATTAATAATAAACTCCTGAAAGACCTGACCCTGAAGTCTTAGGTCATCAGTTGAAAATTATTTATGCTATACACTACTCTAACCTTTCTTTCCTCTTGTCAAAAATAACAGATCTAAGGGAGTGAAGTGCAGTCCTTAAAAATCTTCCAGTGATTTACCTAGTCCTATAAAAGCTTCTTATTCACAATACTCAAAATCATTTGTCAAGTGGGTGGAATCGGGAACTTCTCATTTCAAAATATGGGAATAAAAATTAATTGGTGCCAAACAAAAGGCATCAGTTTAAAAGGTTTTTTGAACTTCTCCAGTAGTGCTCAATATTTATATGACCCTTACCAAAACTAAGGCACTAAGCAATCTCTTTAGTTCAGGCTGTCCAGGGTATGCAAACAGGGGCAATGGATATGAAGGAAAAAATAGCAGGACTGTTTTCCAAGTGATATCCCTGTTCTTTTCCCCAGGGAGCTTTCAAAGAGCCTGCTTGACTTCTTACCTGCTCTGGGCCCTCAACCTGAGCCTCAGGCTCTCGCCCTATTTACTTTAATAGGTCTTTCATACCAGCATGGATAAAAGTTTATGAACCAAGGCATTAGCTGATATTTGTGGCTTCTCTGTGAATTGATTTCTTGCAGACCACAGCCAGACCTGGTTATGCTGGGAAATGTCAAGCCAGCTCTGATATTAAGACATTTCTCCTCTCTTGTTTGTTCCAGTGAATAGCTGCATGATTTTTTTGACAGCTCCTGACTGCATATTCATATGTTCAAACAGCGAACTCTGCATCTCCAATGGAAATCTGGAGGTGGTGATGTGAATGTTCCTCTGCCCAGCTAAGGGATGAGGTGATCTAGGCCCTCACAAGCAAATCTGGAGGTGTTCAGGAATGAAAACACAGGTTCTGCTGCTGGGCTGAAGGAGCCCTTGGAGTGTGAGGTGGCAGCAGGCTGTGTGTCAGGAGGCTCTCATGATGCTGAGTCACAGCCATAAGTGGCTGTGCTGATTTTCACCAGGCTGTGTTCACAGCCAGAGTTTCCCAAAGCTGCTCCAGGGCCACACTGGGGGCACACATTCCAAGGCTTATGCAAAACAAATCTGGGCTTTCTAACATTTAACTTAGTTTTCAGATGAATATATTGAGGTTTCTCTCCCACCTGCCTCTGAACTTTCTATAACATGTGGGTTTATTTACTCTCAGAATAAAAAACCTCTGTAATAATTTAGCAGTATATGCATGAGCTTCTCTGTGGGATTTCTATTCTGTTTTCAGCATGGGAACCTTAAATCTGAACATCACCCCAACAAAGCAAGGGAACAACTTCTTTTATGTTTTTTTGCCTAAAGGAAAGAGAAGAACTCTGCCAAGTGAGTCAAGAATTCTGAAATTTATTGTGTGAAAAATAATTTCAGGAATACTTTAAGGCCCTTTACTATATTATATCAGTAATGTATTGTCTAAGTGGGTGAGAGCAGTAGCCTTTGGTTAAAAACTGCAGAGCCTTTGGACACGCACAGCCCAAAGAAATTGGCTGTTCTCTTTGCTGGCAAACACAGACCCATGGCTTGTGTTCCTCACTGAGCATTTGCTCTGCTGTTCTGCAAGGCTTTAGACCAATACACTGGCCTTTATTTTTGTCTCTTCTGCTTTCCTGTTTCTGTACAATTTTTTTTTTTTTATTTAACCTTAATCTTATGGCAATGATGCTGAGTGCAGATGAGCCATTACTTTGTTCCTCTCAATGATTTTTTTTTTCAGATAATTAGCTGAAATCCCAAATAAGCATTCTGGAATTTTGTGGGGTTTTTTTGGCAAGGAGTCTATCCCTGATTCATCTTCTGACCACAAGAAAGCATTAAGAGGCTGCCATGCAGTTCATTCAGGATCTGTATCTTAGCTGGTTTTGACTAAAAAAAAAAAAATAAAAAAAAAAAATCCATGACTGAGGTTTTAGATTCATATTATTCAGGCATCTGAAGCTTGGTGCAGTACAAGGGTTTGGTGTAATTATTACTTGTGAAGTGTTGGTAGCAAGTATAGGAGCAGCAGCAAATTCTGCTGGGGGATGTTTGACTCCCTATACAAACCACAGGTGAAAAAATGCTGCTAATTAATGCCTGTGAAGTATTTACTTATAATTATATCTGTCTCCAAAGACTGCATTTTCATTGTGCTTTGCAGTGCTGGCTCTGACTCTAGAAAGGAAGGGAAAATGTGCTCTTTATGGTTAAAAGTGCTTTTCTAAAGTGGATATTTAGTGCTGCTCTTGACAGGAACTTATTCATCCAGAGAAAGTCAATAGGACAACTGCAACAGACCCAGCAGGTTCCTCACACTCAATACTAGTGGCAGGGAGGCTTAGTTGGGCAAAGCAAAAACACAGAGGAAGCTCTATAATATTAGAGGTTGTTTGCTCTTTAGCTCTGAATTTTGCCCTTTGCCTCTTCTACACCCCTCTATACAAAGCTGAGTGTGGTAAAAAGCAAAAGCAAGGTGGGGAAAAGAGTAATGAGAGTAGAAAAAGGGCAAATGTGTCACAATTCCCATTACTGCCAGCCACAATATATAGTTAAAGGGGCCTTTCCATTAGGGAATGGTGTATGTTGAATGAATTTTCTTTTCCCTGAAAAAAACTACCAAAAAACCCCTTGAAATATTATTCAAATGATGTTTTATCCATTTCTGTAGAAGAAAGCACTCTAATGGTTGTTGACTTTGTTTCCTTGCTGTGCTTCCCCTGTGCCTCTTTCATTTAACAGCCTGGCTTAGTTCTGCTTCTGGGCATGCAGGGTGGCCATGGCAAAAGCCAAATTTCCCATTTTCTTATTTTTCCTTTGTGCTTGTGGCGATGGAGCCATGCTCTGCACGTGCTGCCCACAGCTTTGAGAAGATGAAACACTAAACACGAGCACCCTTCCTGACGATTTAAACAAACATCAGAAGCCTGGAAGGAAGCAAAGGGTCAGAAATCAATTCTGCAGTCAAATGGCTCAGGGGACTTGATTTCTGTGAAAGAGGTAAACAACTCTTCCTGTTGTGGGCTTCTTATGGCGGGAGGGCTCTGCAGAGGAGAATGCAGGGCTCTGAAACTTCATTCCTTAGGAAAAGTACCCAAACACTTGCTTATCCAGCCCATATATTCCACTCCATGTTTTTTTTTTTTTTTCTTTCATCTCCTGCAAGAAGAGCCCAGAGCTAAAATTTTGCCTTTTTTCACAGCAGGTTAGAGCTTCTCCTCACTGTTGCAGCCATTGGGATTGGCTTGTTCCCTGCTGTGCAGGGACTAATTAAATAATGGGCCCGTGCAGGGATGGTCACACTTTAAATACCACCAATTGTGGTTGCAGGGATTGCTTACATGCTTCAAGTGAGATTGCAGCCCAAGGTATGGGGTCAGTGGTGCCCTTGGAGCCAAGGAAAACGTGGGGAGAGGGGAAGGGAGGGAAGGAGGCAGCAGAGATGAGTGTGAGGATAAGGGGAAGTGGTTTCCTTAGCAACAACAGCACTTTGGATGGTTTCAGACAAGAGTACAACAGGGTACAAAGTATCTGATTAAAATTTATTGCAAGGGATAGAAGCAGCGCCAGCCGTAGCAGATCCAGCGTGTGTGCTGGAGATGTGATTTGAATGATTGCTGCATTGTCTGGGCCATCTTCTGTGCTCAAGGAGGAGAAAAGAGGTTTGGGAAGTGGCAGGTGTGTGAAGGTGGCGTGACCAAGCTTTGAAGACACAAAAAAAAAAAAAAAACAAAATTAAATGCATGCCTTGGGTTGACGCTTAGGGAAAACATAAAGCTGTCTCATATCTAAAAAAAAAAAATTATTTAAGAATTTCCTGCTATAGAAAATTACAATTTTTTTTTTAGTAGCTATGAGACCTATATTTTTCATGATGAGATGGACCAACTGTTGGCAATAGCAGTTGCTAACTGTGCTTCTCTTTGTGAATTGAAGTTGCTGGATTTTTTTTTTTTTTTTTTTCATTTACCAAGGTGATAAATAAACATCTCAACCACACACTTTTAAGCCAAAAATAATCACTTCTTTTTATAATAATAGTAGGTCCAGCGGCAGAAATCCTGTTATTAATATTTAGATCTCTGCTTTCCCCCAGGGTTGCTGTTTGGAAAGTTACCAGGTAGAAGCCCTAACTCTTTAAATCAGCCTAAGATGTTAACTAGGTTATTTTTAGGGGTTTATGTATTTTTATACCTGACAGCTCTTTTTTTTTAATTGGAGCAAAATGCTCATTTCTGAATGTGAATACTTAAGCCATCATTTAGATGCCTGAGAGTCCATTTTAGACATTGAAAGTAAATGTCAATTTCTTAGTCATGCACTTTTCTCTGTGCTTAAGTTTCCTCATCTGTAAAATAACTGTATTTAAGTTTCTATCTCACACAGATGTTTCAAGATTTATTTCTAGAAGAAATGTAAAATGATATGAGTTGCTTGTCTGGCTGTGTAAATATAAATTACTAACTACAAGGAAGACTTCAAAATTTTGAGTTTTTATCTGAAGTCTTGAGTCTTCAATAGTGGTCTCAAAACCTGATGACAACACCTTTTCATGCAGTATTCCCATCAGATTTTCCTTTTGTGTGCATGCAGTGGTGCATAGAAAATGTCTGAAGTAAAATGCAACTCAAAGTCAAACATTTCTTAGGTTCATTTTTGGGTTTAGAGCTCTCAAATGTTGCAGCTCAGAGCATACAAGACAGGTAGATAAAGAGCTCAGCTGACCTGTGAAGCAAAGGCTATGAAATAAAGGTCTTTGAGTATTCACTGGACCAAACTCTCCTGGAACTGTAGAAAAACTCATCTGGTCTTTTTAAGCTCTTAACATTCAGTGTGGAAAGGGAGGTGGGTTTGTAATGCTGTCATTGTCCTGATGCCAGACCATGTGTGCTTGGAGAAATATAAATTATTGGGAGGCTGCCACAACAGTGAAAGTCAACAGGTGTGAGGAGAGACCATCCCAGCCAACACAGGCTGGAATTTCCAAACAAAGGCAGCAAGGGGAAGGTTGCACAGCCTGGAATACTTGGAGATGGTGATAGGCGTAGCTCTTTATGCTGTCCCACTTCAGGCACTTCCTTGGAGTCATTATCCCTCTTTCCTTTGTCTCAGTGGAGAAACAGCCTCAGATAATGAGGATCCAGTACAATGGATCAAAACCAACACCTCGTTTCACCAGCTGATGGTGAAGTAAGTGCCTAAATCCAAGAGAAATACATCAGGCAGAAATGTAAAATAGTAATGGAATGGCCAGGCTTGGATCTGAATGTTTTCATTGTATATTGCTTGTATTAGAATAGTTTGGTTAAAAAATAAAGGTTCCTTAGAGTTGCCACTTCCTCTTTTTATGAATTCCAAGAGCTTTGAAAGAAACTATTTCAATTTTCATTCTTTAGGAGATAGCTGTGAGCATGCTCCAGAGAGAGCTCATTCTTGCCACTCCCTGAATTGGTATGATAAACAGAAGTGTGCAGAGTTCAGAGTTAGCAGCGTGCCAGCAGCAGACTGAAGGATCTCTGTGCTCCTCAATCTTGTTACTAACAATAGGATAACTAACAGCTGTCAATATTCCCCAAACTGAGGGAATATCCTGTTCCTCCTGCTCCTCGATGTAACTGGAATGGATTGGTCCTGTCTATGGCACTGTCAGCCTCTGTGCCACGATGGGAACCTTTATCTGTGTCGTTTTTCCCAGCAAGAAGCCAACATCAGGTCCTTCCTCCCCCTTGCACAGGAGTTGTGACCTACCCCTCCCCTGTCCCCTGCTGCAGCTCCTCTCCCACCCTCTGAGGGAAGAGGAGATGACTTTCACAAAGCTTTTAGCGCTGCTGCTCGTTGCGCTGTGCCACCACCTATGATAGATTGATACATCAGGATTAAGAAATAATTTATTATAATCTTCATCAATTTAAAGTCGCCATTTGATTTAATGGATTGAGGGTTTATCGGAAAAGCTTTTATCCACGGTCATTGACTCGAGTTCCCTTGGCCTGGCTGCTGAAGGAGATGCACTCTGATAACTGGTTTGAGATCAGAAGTGGCGCAGGTCAATTCTTGTTTGCATTTCTAACTAGGGAAAACAGCAGGCAGGGCTGCTGTCTGACGTTCCTGCCATTTATCTTCTGGTTTTGTTTTTTTTTAACTGATACAATATAGGAGAACATCCCTTGGGAATGTATTGGTGTTTGAAGAGCTGGAAGATGCATATTCAATCTGGTTCTTTAACCTCCGAGTTCCTAGGTAATCTAAGACAATTGAATTTTCTGTTAACCTGTTTCCCTTGTATACAGTGATAAAGAAAAATAAAAGAGCATTTTGAAATAATTTCCTTGTCAAGGGCAAGCTAATTTTTGAGGGCATGTCAGTAAAATTGACCTGGTGTAGGACACACATCAGAAGATGCTTTGTCTATATGTTTTACAGGTCATCTTAAATTACATCTCCTGTACTGAAGGTCTATCCTAAATAAGACAAGTGCTAAAATTCAATATAAGTGAAGCCTTAAAATTTAATAGCTTTAAATTTTATGAAGTGGTGTAAAGTATCTGAGATAAAATTAATGTTAAAATGCAAAATTAATGTTTTATGTTTTAGTGCTCTTTATATGTAAATGCCTTAATTTTGGATTGTCACACGAACTGAATATTAAAAAAAATATTAACAAGAGAAGTTGAGAAATATTAGGATATACAAAAAAGCTGATCTGTTATATGTGTCTATATATGTGTTAAAAAAGGTAGAATAAAATAAATTCCTCAGTGTGAGTGTTGTTTACATGCTACATTACTCACATGTCTTTTTGACTATAGTTCTAAATATACTGGATAAAAAACTACGGATGTTATTTAAAATACACTTAAGACTTTCCAGGAGTTATTTAGTAAATTTGATTGCTGAGTGAGATTTGAGGTGTGTTATACCGTTAAAACATAATCTTCACTCCATAAACTGAACACCTGAAAATTGTGGAAGCACTTTTGCTCCATAAGGAATATCACACAATTTTAATCAACTGCTAGAACTATTTCTAATGGCTTTTTTTATTTCTGGACTCAGTTATTTGGACAAACAGCACTCTCCTTTCCAAAGGCGTACCATGGCCTTCCCTTTTCCTGCCTTGCAGTCCAAGGAGAATAGATGAGAGAAACAGATTTTCCCTCCATCAAAGCAGGAGTAACCACGCATCCTCCAGTTTGCACCAGGGCTCTGTGTTGCATATTTTATACCTCTCTCTACCCAAACTCAGCAGAGAAAAGCAGAAGTGTGGAACAGGCAGTGCTGCTCTCAACCGCGCCTGAATGCGGATGAGAAGGAAGATTTATCCCCGTCTGAGGCCGTGTTAGTGATGCCAAATTTAACAATGACTTCAGGGTGGGTGAGACTGATGCCTCCCTCAAGTGCAGTGGTGTTGGGTATTAAATGCATTCTTTGCAACTTCTGGTTATTGCTGTTTAACACAGGAAGAAAATTTGGGTCGTTTTTGTGGGTTTTTGGTGTGTATCAGGGAGAGTCCTGTTTAAATTTGAGCAAGGTCTTTAACAGGTTGAGTGAAAACATTCAACACAAATTGTTTTCTGTCATGGCAAAACTCAGTTTAAAGGTAAAACATAAGAACCCTGAGCACGTTTAAATATATGAAGAAAATTTGGGTTGTTTTGTGGGTTTTTGGTGTGCAGCAGGGAGAGCCCTGTTTAAATTTGAGCGAGGTCCCCCATTCTTTAACAGGTTCAGTAAAAACATTCACCACAAATTGTTTTGTGTCGTGGCAAAACTCAATTTAAAGGTAAAACATAAGAACCCTGAGCATGTACCAGACGTTCTGCCTGATGTTTAGGGACCAGGTGTATTTGGATGATTCACACGGGAATCACTTTCTATGAGAGGTATGGAAATGAAATGGAGAAGCAGTGGCTCAGGAAAGGTGTGTTTTGGCAGGAGAGGAGGGTGATGAGGGTGAGAAGGCGTAGGTAGGAGGGAGTGAAGCCTGCCAAAACAGCGAAAGAAAGTTTTTCAGCGGAGCAGAAGAAATGCCTCGTTAGCAGAGGATGAGCAGAGCAGCCGGCTGTGCAAACAGCGACTGGGGCTGGCAGCTGAAGGAGAAATCCCTGAGCCAGGGAGCAGCAGCTGCCCCAGTGCAGGAGGATGGCCTGCAGGGAAAGCCAAGGGGCAGCTTGGGTGGCTGAACTCCTGCACAGCCAATGTGACCTGGAGGGACTGGTTATGCTGAAGCCTCCTGATAGAATTTTTATCTTTGCTTTTATTAATGCAATACAATCTCTTCCCTCAAATCACCATTTTTATATGTCTGTGTGCCTATGTATTAGATATATGCATATAAATTGCCTCCCGATTAATTTCCAAAGGGGAAAAATGTATTTTCTCAATTTACTGGGAGGATTTATGATATTTAAATGAAAACTTGCAAAATAAGTTTGAAATCAATGGATCTTCGAGCCCTCTCCCTTCTGAATAAAATAGAGGAGATCGTCCCTGTACAGCTCCTGGTTTGTGCAATACTGTAAAGTTACTGTTCAGCTTGGAAATTCAACTTTCAGGGTGTCACTTACCACCATCAATAGCCCTAAATACTGAGTGGTTTATTTATAATTCCAGCATTAATTCTGATATTAAGGCAGCACTGTACTGTACATCAAAATCCTAAGGGATGGAAAGGAAAGAAATTTTTCAAGGGACTAGGAAGCATTTGATATGACAAATACTTCATAAAATTAGAGAAGTCTTATCATTTAAAAGATGAATCACACTGAGTTGTAACTGCCCTGCTGTGCTTTGCATTCTGTCTGCTGATATCTGGTATTTCAAGTGTATATATCATCAACCTCCTTATCTGTACTTTACAATCTTTTTTTATTTTTTTTTTTCTTTTGGTGTTGTTACAGAAGTTTTGCTGATTCCTCATCTTTAAATTCAGTTTTGGAAGTGTAGGGTGGTTAATTTAAAGTAGGCTTAAGGTAACATTTAAGCTCAAATTACTGTTTAGGGATTTCTGGGGAGGGAGGAGGAAAACTTTATTTTATGTACTGTCTCTCCCTCTGAGAACACCAGGGAAAACAGATCTGTGGTATGAGCCACACACATGACAAGAAAAGATACTGTGTTTTTCTCAGTAATTTATCACCTTCTGTATGATGGAAAGCCTAGTTTTCCAAAAGAAATATCAGGGAGGGAAAAAAATACCCTGAAACAAACTCATATTTAGTACAGGTGAGGAACTCAGCAGCTCAAACCCAAGCTTATTTCCTGTATTTCTGATGGACTTTGGTCTGCTAGTTACAGATTCTAATGGGGATGCTCAGGAATGACCCTGCTGTGCAACTATTGCCTAGTTTGGGGGGGGGGAAAGTTGTTATTCCATGACAAATATGTTTAGATGTTTCATAACACATCTCAAATGAACACCATTTTATAGCTGTTTTCAACCAAGCAAAATGTGATATGTCATTGTGACTGTAACAGAACCAAATTTTTAAACAGATGTCATTTTTTCTTGTGATTTCTGCATTCCATTATGAATCACTGCTGTTGGAGGGAGGAAAATAATCTTCATCTCTAAATGCACAAAACCTTATACCTGGAATACACAAAGTTCTGGAAATAGCAATAATGGAAATAGCAAAGATAGGACACAGTAGTCCTCCTCCTGTATCAGCCTCAAATGCCAAGAGCTCTTCAGAGAAGCAAAAGCTGAGGCCCTAGAAGATATTGCTGGGTATTAAAGATATGAATTTTTATATCAGAACCAGCATATTATAATACCAACAAAGCCTTTCAGTATAAACAAACAGAATTGATAGCATTGGGTATCAAATGATCTATAAAGTACTTTATTTTGTGTAAGATGGTTGTGGAGGTTTAATATCCAGGAGAAAGTTGCTATAAAATGCCATAATGTTGCACATAAGAGAGCTGCTAATTAGAATTGTCAATCAGAGATTGATCACTGCCTCATAAACTGCAGAAGATGCTGTGCATCCAGGCAATTGTGTTATCTTAAGGGGACAAGGAGCTGCAGCATTCGGCTCGGAGCTGTCAGCAGGATTTCACAGAGCGAAGGTCTGTTCTATCCCTGCAGTCTGTTGAGCAGCCTTGCAGAGAACACCTAGAGCAGCCTCAGCTTCACAGCCTGCTGACAAAGGAACACTGCTGTAATAGAACAGATATTTGTAATGCCATTCTTTTTTAATACAGAAAAATATATTCATAGTGTTATGTTCGCTCGCCCATTTTCTTCTTTTGTATTTCAACACGCACAGGGAAGATGTTAATGGATAGATTCTTCTCAAAAGTCAGACCCCACTCAGGGCACTGCATCCAGCTGGGGGTCCCCAGCACAAGAAGGACTGGAGCTGCTGGGGGGGGTCCAGAGGAGACCACAAAGATACCCAGAGGGCTGAGACCCTTCTGGTCTCCAGCTAGGCTGGGTGGGTTGGGGGTGGTCATCCTGGACAAGGCTCTGGGGAGACCTTAGAACCCTTTCAAATACCTAAGGGGGCTCCAAGAGAGCTGGAGAGGAACTCTGGAGATGGGCATGGAGTGACAGGGCAAGGGGCAGTGGATTCACACTGGCAGAGGACCAGAATAGATGGGATATTGGGACAAGATTATTCCCTGTGAGGGGGTGAGGAGGCCCTGGCACAGCTTTCCCAGAGAAGCTGTGGCTGCCCCTGACAGTGTCCAGGGCAGGTTGGACATGGCTTGGAGGAACCTGGGTTAGTGGAAAGTGTCCCTGCCCATGGCAGGGCATGGAACAAGATGATCTTTATGGTCCTTTCCAACCCAACCCATTCTGTGCTTTCATGAAAGCAGCCTCAGGGGCTTCACCAAGGAAAAAAAAATTCATGCCATTTCTATGAATATAATGAAGAGAGGGAGAATAATTCCTTTTCTGGTATGGGAAATACATTGTAAAGAAAGTTGGTAGCTACTACTTTCCCAATAAAGACAAATCTCATTGTACATTTAGTCAGAAATGAAATTGTTCCTTCAGCTTGAGTTCTTGGTATTATCTGGTTTATCTATGTAAATTGTGTCCTCAGAATAGAAAAGTGTCTCCTCAACCTTCAGATGTCCAAAAGAAGCTGGTTACAGTTTGCTGTGAGAGGTTTGGTATGGCAATGCCATGTAGCTACTGAGGGGCATGAAATGTCAAAGTAACTGCGATCAAAATACTGGTATTTCTCTGCATGACAATCTACTATCAATCCAAACTATCTTTAGAGAGTCTGAAAGGAAGAAATTCTAGGAAATTGAAAATTTTTTTAGAAAACCCTGGTGTGGTAAAGTGTCATTGTAAAAGAAAGCTTTGGTAACTGCTTAAACTTTGGGAGAGTTTGGGAGCATTGCTGTAGGCCTTAATAAAGACAAATCTCATTGTACATTTAGTCAGAAATGAAATTGTTCCTTCAGCTTGAGTTCTTGGTATTATCTGGTTTATCTATGTAAATTGTGTCCTCAGAATAGAAAAACCTTCAGATGTTGGACAGTTTGCTGTGAGAGGTTTGGTATGGCAATGCCATGTAGCTACTGAGGGGCATGAAATGTCAAAGTAACTGCGATCAAAATACTGGTATTTCTCTGCAGGACAATCTACTATCAATCCAAACTATCTTTAGAGAGTCTGAAAGGAAGAAATTCTAGGAAATTGAAAATTTTTCCCACACTAGAAAACCCTGGTGTGGTAATTCAGTGTCAGCTCTGCTAAAGGGGGCAAAGCAGAGATCAGAGTTGAAGCTTGGTGGGAAATAATAAAATAACTGCCTTAAACTTTGGGAGAGTTTGGGAGCATTGCTGTATTCAAGAAAGGCAGGAACAGACTGATGTCTATGAATTGTCAATCAGAGATATTGGCGCAAGTTGCCTGTGTTGGGATCTGAGGTAATTTAGGAAGGAAAGAGGCCCCAGCAGGTTTTGGGTCAGACTTCCTGTTCCAGAAGTGCCAGCCCTGGGGTCTGACTCACTTGTCTGGGGCTTGATTCACTTGGATCCTGCAAATCTATGAGGCTGGAGGTGGGCAATCTTCTTCTCTCATTGACTGCTATCATGGGGGAAAAGGCTTTCTCTGAGTCACTCTTCCTTAGTTTTGAAAGATTAGAGTGATAAATGAAAAGATGGAGGTGATAGTGAGTCATTCATGGCCAAAAATAAAATTGCTCCAGGATATTGTCTTGAAGAAAGGCAGCAAAGCTTATCCAGACCCCAGATTTGTCTTACAACTGTTGTGACTAGCCATGGGAAACAATGCCTTGCACTTAAGGCTCATTTGTAGTGTTTTGCAAAGCAATTCTGAAACTATAAGTGGTAGGAAGGTTAATTTAATACAGAGCTAACAAAGAGACTCTACAACTCATCCTCCCTAATGTTAATCATTCCAAACATCTTTACTTCTTAACTGACTACTGTCAATTACCATCTCTTAGAGATGCTGAATAGGTAATTTCTTGTATACTGATTCTTGTCAGTATTTTATAAAACAGTCAGCATCTCATTCAGAAAGCCTGAATTTGGGAAGAACAAAAAGCCCTGTTAGAACAGATGGTTTCTGTGACTGACGCCCTAATGCACAGTTTCAACTCTGTCTCCTCTTCAACGGGAAAGTGTTTCAGGATTCACCAGTTGGCTTGTCAAATTAGCATCAGAGACTGGTTTGGATGTAAAATCATAAATCGTTTGGTGACCTGAGGGTGGATGAAGTATAGGCTAAAAGGAAACTTTTAACTTGAAGAGAAGCCTTTCCTGTGTTCTGGTGCCACCTTTAAGTGGGAGGTTGGCCACTATGAGCTGACCTCTCCTCTGCAGGGTCTGAAGAGGAGAGCATGAAGTCATGGAGGTGCCTACTGAGCTTCCATGAAACAGCAGCAAAGAAAGGATATTTATGAGTCCTTAGTGCCAAGGTCTGATGCCCCCACTATCCAGCAACTGCCATGGTTTTGACTCCAGACCATCCTTAATGGAGGCCTGTTCAGAAAACCAAGTTTAATTGAACCAACAGTGGTGGGGTAACACCTCACAGACAAGTGTGTTCTTTAAATCAATCATCAGGTCCTTTGTGCTGCCTCCACCACTTTGTTCTCAGGAAATTTGACTTCTGTGTAAGTGCTTGGCTTAGGTCAAATTCCATTTAGATCTTTCTGTTGTGTGAAAAATCCTTAGCAGCCAAAGAGCAAGGAAAGATGCAGCAAAGGAAGGATGTGGCAAACCATCTACTTCACTGAAAAAAGTGTTTAGGAGTTTACTCAATACAATTCTGAATTTTGAATAGTGCCAGAAGATTTGTCTGAGTAGGATAAGACCTGTAAGAAATCCTGCCTCATAGGGGATTTGACTTTCCAATTCCTCCTTAATTTTGCAGACAACATTTTTATGTCAATAATACGTGCCTGAAACGAGAGAGAGAACTGTAGAAACTGGAGAGAAAAAATAAATGTAGAGGGGAAGAACAGGAAAATGGTTAGGGGTAGAGTGAAAAAGAGAAAATGTAAGCAAATAAAAAGGGAAGGGGAAAAGGGCAAAATAAAAAAAAAATATTTCAAGTGATGAGAGATAGGGGGGATGAGTAGGAGGTGGCAGATTCAAAACAAACAAGCTATGAAATGTGGGATAAGCTTTAAAACTCCTCTACAGGATGTGGGGAAAATTTGTGTTCTCTCTATTGCTTTTTCACAGTCACTGTTGCTCCCATATGCTGTGCATGCTCGACTTAGGCGTCTTTAGCAGAGAGGAGAATATAAAAAGGCACAGAAAAGAGACTTTAAGTTCAAATAGAAGCTGGACACATTGATTGAAGATGAATCCCCTGTGGGTGTCATTACTTGGAAAGCGGATGGGATGGGATGGGATGGGATGGGATGGGATGGGATGGGATGGGATGGGATGGGATGGGATGGGATGGGATGGGATGGGGTGGGATGGGATGGGATGGGGTGGGATGGGATGGGATGGGATGGGATGGGATGGGATGGGCAGAGGCTTTGGCTTTTCCTTGCTGTTGGACTTGGGATCTGGCACTGCTGCTCTGGGCCTCTGTGGCTGCTCCAATGTCAGGAAAGAACCAGGCTGGCAGAAAGCATGGTCAGTGCATGTTGCAAAAGGAACTTAGTCTTCAAAAAGCAGGATGCCAGCAGAGCCAGAAGATTTCCAAAGGGTTAATATTCATTTGCCTTTGCCCTTCTCATGGCACTGCTCTTCCCTGGCTTTCATCTCTCTCCCATCCTCCCGATGCAGAGGTTTCCTCTTGCTGCCTTCTTTCTGACACTGCTGAGAGCCATCATTCTCTGTAAGCACACTCTGTCCTGATGGCTCCCCAGGCAGGTATTATCCCTCACCACTCACTATTTAGACTTATGCTCTGCTCAAGTACAGTTTTTACTAATCTCTTTCACTCTGAGGAATTCCTAATGTTTATCTAGAGCATATGCAAGGGTTTCTTCGGGAAGATGAGTGTGAGGTACATCTCTGTTCGGATGGGTTTTGAACCGCACGGTTGAGCTGTGTGAAACGGTCATTGGGAGTGAGAGGAACTTGTAAAATTACGGTTTGCTGGGTGCCCTAAGGCAGTGCTGGTGGGATTTACAGCACAACCTGGGCCTGTGCTGCACATCCTCAGCAGAATGATCGCTGGGAGCTGCATCATTCCTTTGCAAGTGGTGCTTGGCTGACCCCTGCAAAGGTCTGAGGTGGGACAGGAGAGTGGGTGCACATCCCAGGATTAGGGTGGAAAGTGTCATATTTCTCTGTCATATTTTCTGAAAAATCCCCTTACCCAGGATTCTTCTCCTGGGAAGCTCAGAAGCCTCGGAGAAAAAGGAAAACAACAATTATATGATTTGCTTCTCCTGTGTTTTGCTGCTTTGGAATGTGGTTTGGACATTGTTTATCCAATGTGTGAATTATTTTGAGTTAATGACCAATCACGGTCCTGCTGTGTGGGACACTGAGGAGAGAGTCACAAGTTTTTAATTATCTTTTAGCTTTCTGTCTGCATCCTTTCTCTATTCTTTAGTATAGTTTTAGTACAGTATTCATTAATATAATATAGTGTCATAAAATAATGAATTAACCTTCTAAGAATGTGGAGTCAGATTCATCATTTCCTTCCTGCCACGGGGAACCCAGAAAATACCACAGGAACGGACTCAGTCCCTGACTTTCTGAATCATAGTTTTGCTTTTTTCATTGTAGTAGACCTTTTTAGACCCTTTTTCTTTTACTAAGGAAAACACTGTCCAAGTCCTTTTCTCCCTCTTGTAGGCTTTCCCAGGTGTTTGCAAGTAATGGCCAAGCTTTCTTTTAGCCTGATTAATTTTTTGGTTGATGAGCTATTGAAAATTAATGAACACATTACATAAGAATTTTAAAAGTACTCCTACAGTGCTTTGCAAAATGTCACCCCTGCTTAGACTGAGAAGAATTTTACAATGCTCCAAATACGCTGAAATGTATTCCAAAGTTCCATATCTAAAATGCAATCAAAATTGGGAGATTATATGTGCCTATAAAACAGAAATACTTTTATCTGCTTCTCAAAGATAATTTTATATAATTTAATATATAAGGGATATAATGATAAACTGGGTGCTTAATTTCAAATCTGAAATGATAAAACCCCACACAGTTTTAAAGTGAATAATCTGTGTAAGTTGGCAAGTTTGTAATCCTTTCTAGCCACTTTGAGCCAGCATTGCATCACAGACACAGCTGATCACCCATTGCATAAGGGAATTAAGTCAGTTTTACTGAGAGTATAGGGGACTATTTACCTCTGACAAAGTTACAGGGTAATAAATACAAGTAATGTCAAAGTTTAACTACCCAAACCATTGTTAATTACCCATTTCCAGATGATTATTAGAAGAAAAAAGAAATTAAAAAAAGAATTACTTTTTCCCTGCATGAAGAGCTTCTAAGAAACGTCAAGCAAGAATAGTATAAGAGTGCCTCCAAGTGGCATCTATCTAAATTTAAAAAACAGTTAAAGCAAGCTCTAGGAATTAGTTCAGAAAAGCAAGCTGAACAAATCCTGCCTTTTTGGGGTTTGTTTTGTTTTGTTCTTCTTAGTCCATTTAATTCTTTAGGTGTTTATGTTGACTAGTCAGTGGGGCTTGCTGTGTCTTATTAGGAAACCACAAGAGAAGGGTACTTAACCTAAATCACTGCTCTTAGAGGCTTATCTTTATGTCCTACTTTTGCAGAGGTAGGTTGATTAATTTCAATGGTTAAATTAAATTTATTGACACACCATGTCACAGTATTGGTGTTTCCTGGGAACTGCTGCTTTGAAGAATGTTTTTTTTCCTTTGGTTTTGTGGTGTTTCCTGCTAAAGGGTCTCCAGCAGAGCCAACTTCTGATCCCACACCCGCCATGGGTTCTTTGCTGCATGTAGAGGTTGCATCACTGTCATGGTTGTCCTTGCAGGGAGAAAAGGGAGGCTGTGCAAAGGGGAGACTTTTTACTGTAGGACAGGAGGTAAATGGAGGGACTCACAGAAAGGGAAGATGTGAAAAATCTGTGATCTGGTAGAGCTGGAAGGACTGGAAGAGTCTGTACCCTCACACAGGACAGGGGCTTTCATGGGCACAGTCATGTGCTGGAAAACCCCAGGAAAAGAGAGAAGCACATTGCCCTGTGCTCTTGAAGTTCTGGGCTTTGGAGAGACCAAAAGAGCGTTTTAATACCAGCCACACTCGGTTCTGAAACTCATTAGAACGAGAAGAAAATCTTCAACAGCTACAAAAGAAAAGTACTTTTATCCCTGTGCAAGTGAGGTCTGGAAGTGGCTGTCTCTGGAGGTCGTGGAGACAGCATCAGCCTGCTCAAAAAGGGATGGAAAAATCCATGGATAGGAAATCCATAAAAATATACTGATGGAAGGGAACAGGCAGAGATGTCTGCAGTAATGTCCCTAACCCAGGAAATGTGGATGTTGGAGAAGGCTGTGAACCACAGGAAGTCATGCAGGCTCTCCCAGCTGGATTCGATGGATCAAAGGTCTCCCTAGTAGGGAATTTTTTTGCCATTAAAAGAGATTGCACCCCACATGTTGAAGAGAATTGATTACAGAATTGTTTCTTTTCTTTTTTCCCCCTCTGTACTAGAAAATTTGTAACTGTAGTCCTGAAGTTTTAATCACCATAAATGAAAATAACTCATATAAAAGAGACTTTATGTGGAAACTTAAGAATAACACCAAATTATTCATGGGAACAAACCCACAAGCTTCATGATCTTCATGTGTTTTTTTCCTACAGGTGTCTCAAGTTATTGTATCCTTTTTAAGAGGGAGATAACTTGATATCTGGGAGAAAATCACTGTCTGAGGAACCTACGAATTTAAATTATCTTGCATGATTGACAGGTTTTAACACCCACAACTAATATGGAGCTACTTGATGGCAGACTTCACAGTTTACAGATAGATTAAAAGGAAGCAGAAAATTTGTTCTTACTTTAAAGCAAGCCTGTGTAGCATATAGCCAGCCTTCCTTTGAATAAGCAATCTGCTTTTGAGAGAGAAAACCCACTGATACACATTTAAGAAAAACAGAAAATAAAAATCAGTGCTGCAGGCATTGGTTTGTGTTTTTGTAGAGGTCTTTATAAAGACAGTAGCATTTAGCAGCATCTATTTTTACAAGTCTGTCTACAGATTAAAGAGTGGGAACTTAGGTTTAGACATGCAATTAATAACAACAATAATCCAGCCTAGGAAAACACAAGCACAAATATCCAGTGTTTGTAACCTGCACTGATATTTCCCTTTGCTCCAAATGAATGCCTGTTCTTTGTTTTTTCCTGACTGTATTCTATGTCAATCCAAAGACTGTTGGGTTTTGATTTTTGTTTGTTTGTTTGGTTTGGTTTGGTTTTGCTTTTTCTTTTTAAAGCTAAATCATGTTTAGCTCACCTCGAGGTTGAGGCGTGAAATACTTTCAATAGTGATTTGCAGTTTAGTAATCCTTGGAATGGCTTTGTTGGAGAAAAGAGCTTTGTCAGAGATCAGTCTGCAGGAAACAGAGATTTAAGAGACTAGCTGAAATGGTGGGGAAGTTTGGGAAAGCATATCTGAGCAACCTATCTGAGGGGAAACGGGTAAAAGAGAAAAAGCACTGGCAGAGTTTTCTCAGATCATAATATGCAGTTTATGCAGCTGGCATAGAACTATAGAGTGGTTTTGGGGTTGGAAGGGACCTTAAAGATCTTCTAATTCCAATCCCCTTGCCATGGGCAGACACATTCCAGTTATTCTAGAATAGCTCCAGACCTTGATCCATAGGAAGAGCAAAGGGAGTTAAACGTGGGAAGGCAGAACTGAGCTGACAGGAGCTGAAGTGTGTTGGAAAGAATGTGAGCAATTTACCACTGTCATGGAGAGAACTGCCCCAAATTCCAAACACTTTAAAATTATTGTCGCAGAAAAATTGCTAGTAGACTCCTATTTTTGCCCATTGAGTCTCTTAGTTCTTTTAAAACCTTAAAAGTAGTTTTCCTGTCTTTAGACTTCACTGTTAGTCGGGTTTTTCCCCTGCTTTTCCTAATGAAGGGCCTTTTAACTATTTTAATTCCTCCTGACCAGTGGTCTGTCAACAAATATGAACAAATTATATCATCTTAGCAGTATGTTGTGTGTTCTGCAGGAATGCCTAAGTGCATGTGAGACTGCATTCACTTTAAGGACATGCTCAGTTTAGTGAGAAAAGGAAAAAGTTCCATAGCTGGTGAGCTAAACCACATTTTCAGAATTCATCCGTGGGAGCACAGCAGTGCTTGGAGGAGCACTCAGGTTATGTGCAGGCACAAGCAAAGATGCAGTGAAATTGTGATGGAAGAGCTGCATCTGAGGCTCAATGCAGTAGATATTTTGCAAGGACAATACCATTTCTCTTGCAAATTTTGAAGTAATTTTTCCCTTCTCCCTTTTCAAGTCCTCTTCAGTAAGTGTCTGCTGGTATCACCCCATGTTCACGATGCAGTGACAAGCCAGGGAACACACTGGGGCCAGGATGGTGACACAGCTGATGGCAGTGGCCATGGCAATGGTTTGACGTTTTATTTTAAACCTTTAAGCACAATGAATCATAAGAGCTTTGGGCCAGACCCAGCACAGCTGATTTAAGGCAATGGGATTTATGCCCCTGTCAGCACTTGTCTTGGTATGCCTGGGAGGACAAGAGTTTTCTCTCTCTGGATTTGGAATCTCTTTGGATTATTGTCTAATTGAAATTACTGCAGAAAGAGACAGAATCTGTTTCTCAGTGGTTGGAAAACTGGAAAGACGGGCCACCCATTTGAAACTATCAGATTTTGCCCTCTAACCTTTTCTGGAAGAGGGAAGCATTTTTACCATCTCTCAAAGAACTAAAAAAAAAAAAAAAATTGTGTTGGTTGCACATCTCCAGCCACTGCGATCACTCCTTTGTCTTTTAAATATCTTTATTTCAAAAGCTTGTATGCTAACTACCTATACCTCTATAATCTTACCAAAAAGCAATTGCTCAGAAATGCTTTAGGAGGTAATAATTCAGAATTAGGTAACTCTAGAGAACATCTAAACTCAGAAGTATAGAATGAGTTTAATTTTTGTTTTGTAGACAAAATTATATTAAGTCATAGTTTGGAGAAAGTGTTGCCTGTAGCTTTTCTGCTAGAAAATTATGAAATAGCGTTGCCAGCATGATTCAGCATTAGTCAGGAGTGACATCATTGCCAAAAAAGTGACTCAGGCTCTACCATGTGTTACAGTCACAGAGGAAATGGACCTATAATTCTGAAATTCTACTTAGAAGTGCAAAAATTGACAGGACATTGGATTCAGAGATATTTTTTTTAACCATGGAAAATAGAAAAGTAAAGATTTGTTAAAAGCATGAAGAAATAGTTAATAGTAATTTATAAAAAATTGTGCTCCCTTAATATTTGGTGTTTTAAGACGGTTTCATGGCCAGGATAAAGGCAAATTTCTAAGTGTAGGAAATAGCAACAGGAGATTGTCATTCTTCCAGATTTTCTTCAGTGATCTGTTCTCTCAGACAAAGGGAGAATCCTCATTTCTTCTCCCACAGAAAGCAGTGACTCAGGTCAGTCTCTCCCTGTTCCTCCATGAAGGTGAGTGGAAGTTTCAGGCCTGAGGTTTCTCTCCAGCAGTGCCCTTGACTTCGAGTGACGCTTGACTTCACCTTCCCTTGTGTGTCCAGCCCTCCTGTTTGTTTCACTCCCAGAACCCTTCAGGGATGAGGGGTGGATATTTCCCCTGCCATGGCAGAAGGGCTCTGGCAAGGTCGGATGTGGCTTGTGCAGAGTTTTGGAGGCAGCACTGAGAGCCAGACTGGTCTGTCACCTCCTCTCTCTTTAATAGGAATTACTGATATTTTAAGCGGTGCTTAAACCTTCCCAGGTTTTGCCTTGTTTTTATCAGGTCTGTAGAAGATGAAAGATTTGTAGGTTAGAATCAGAATCATTGACGTCAGAAAAGATCTCTAAAATCATTGAGTCCAGTCATTAACCCAGCACCAAGTTCACACTAGACCTTGTCCCCAAGTGCCACTCCTGTCTTTTGAACACGTCCAGGAAGGGTGGAATGCTCCTCTGGGCAGCCTGTTCCTATTCCCTCTATTCAGAAGACACTTTTCCCAAAGAGAAATCCACTCAAGCAGTTTGCTTAGGCAGTCCCACACATTCCATGCCTTCCCATACCATCTCTGCTCTACCAGTTTGTGGCCATCTGCGCGTGCCGTTTGCATCTATATTTATTTGTGTGTGTTTTGTTGGTGGAAACATCTCACACAGGCACCTTTTCCTGGAGCAACGCCCCCCAAAAGGCAGCAGCAGGAGCCTCAGTTGTTGAGATAATTCTCACCCACCAGTGTGGAGGAAGAACTGGTCCTAGTCCGTTGCTATAGCAATTTTCCGAGGTGTGAATGTGGCTTAATAGTGTCATCCTGGAGCACTATAAATCTAAAGTAATGCCTGCCAAACTATTACATTCTGAAAATTCCATACTAAGGGAGTTAATAAAATTGATATGTGTGCAAATGGCATTTATAAGTTGCACATTACCAATACAGTGCTCAGTCCCATTCCAATAAAAATCAGTTGCAAAACTCTCGTTGACTTTATGGTGTTCAAGATGAGGCCCAACATCCAGCTGTGATTAAGTATGCAGTCTTGACAATTCAATGAAGAAAAGATAAAAAGCAATGTTCCTATGGAAAACAAAGCTCTTTTTCTGTTTATCAACATATGTGTTCAAAATCTTCCACAGTTTAATAATACATCAATAATATTATAAAATGGAAAGGAAAAAAGCAAGTGTCAAACTGAAATCTTTGATGCATAAACCTGTGTGAGATGATGAAAACCAGAGCCCAATATAGCTGTCTAATAAAATCTGCTAGGTTTATAAAATATGTGTTCTTCTCTACTATATGACTTTATAATTAGTGCTAAATCATTTATTGTTATAATTAGCATGGTTAAATAATAGTCTTTAGCAAATTTGTAAAATATCCACTGACAAAGCTTCTGCAGTTTTTATATGTAAGTGTAGTGAGAACAAAAGGGATTTAAAAACATGTTCAGCCCATGTCAGTTTTAAGGCAAATGCAAATCACCTCAATTGTTTAGAAAAAAATAATATTATGGGCTATTTTTGTGGAAGAAGGACAAAACTGAGGGCACAGAACATTAGTCTGCCACATCTCTGCAGTCTGTTTATAAACAGAGAGCCCAACCAAGCAGGAACAGAAGAATGAATTGTTTTTCTTCTTTTCCTGTGCATAGCTTTTAGGTAGAAGAGAACTCTATTGTATTATTTTTCATAGCTAAGAGGGGTTACTCCTTGTTAATTCCTTTAGAGTGACTGCTTTCCCTGTATGGGACTCAGAAGTTTGCGCTCTGTAACTGAGGTGATCCAGGGATGGTTTTCCCTCTTTATGGAGTTGCTCCCATCAAGGTGCTGTGAAGCATCAAAGGCACTGTAGGTGGGTGGGGATGGGGATTAGCTGGAATTAATGACTATTTTCTATAGCTTTAAGGGTAAAAAAAGGTTATTAGTGTTCTTGCACAATGTGTTCAGTCATGTTTCCGTACAGTGAATATTGCTGTGTCACCAATCAAATTTTTCAGATCACAGAAACATGGAATGGTTTGGGTTGGATGACATCTTAAAAATCATCTAGTTCCAATTCCCTGCCATGGGCAGGAACAACTACTAGCAGTAGATGCAAGACTTGTGATTCTAATTTAAGAATCTAAGAAAAACCAATTTTTCTACCCCACATTGCAACTTCATGTTAAACTACTAGACAACCAATATATTTATTATGTATCAAGGTCATTCTTATTGCAGCAAAAATACTTGAAATTTAAAACAAAAGAGAAACTGAAAGCCTGAAATATTCTGAACAGAACTTTTTAATTATATAAACTTGATCCTGTCTTTTAAAATTATCAGTCAATGCATCATTGCTGCTTTGCAGTGTTTGCTTTTCAGGGGACGGAAATTGAGGACGTGGCTCTTGTTGCAGTGGAAAATGAATTCAGGAAAGAGCAGCATGAGGCAAGGGGGAGAAATGCTGCGAGCACCAGTCCTTCAGCAGGGAGGTCCAGGGTCACCAGAGTGGAGGTGTCTGCAGCAGAAATTGAGGAACTTCATCTCAGGAAACCTTGGAAGATTCTGCAGCAATTTCAGCAGGAATTGCCTGCCAGGTTCTGTGGTTTAGTTCGTGCTCTGCAGTTCATATAAATAACACAGATTTGCTTTCACGTAGTTTTCCCTTCCCATCCTCTTTCTTCCTGTGCAAGTACAAACCTCAGTCTCCTTTTATTTCTCCAGAAAGTGTTGGAATGCCTTTCCACCAATTATTCAGATGTGAAGCAGTTCAGCACAGCAAAAATCAGCTATAAAAATAACAGCACAGACAGGAAAAATATTGCATGATGGATTCTGATCTCCTGTGTTTTAACATTAATCACAGTATTGATTTTAACAGGGATGACTTCTCAGCATAGTGACTGTAGCTGCTTTTTTTCATCCTTATTTTACTGTGGCTGATTAGTTTCTGTCTGATGTCCAGTGTAGAACCATCCTCTGGAGAGAGCACTTTCAGAAATACTTCTACTTTTTTCTTAGTAAAATAATTACTTGAAAGGATTAGACCTAATAACTGCAGTTGAGTCAGCTTGTGTTCTTATTGGATTATTATGTAAAATTAAAAGATAGCAAATTCAGGATATATTTATCTAAGAGGCCTGTTCCATTGCATGCCCATGAACTGTAGATTATTTCAGTTCAAATAATCTGGGAAAAATGTTGCAGGAAAATATCAATCTGTGATGCAGGTCACTTTTCTGTTCATTCATGATCCTTGTTAAGCCTTCCTTTTTTTTTTTTTTTTATAGAGAACTTTCTAGGAAATGTCACAGTCTTATTTTCTATGGACTTCAGTGGTGCTGCTCAGAAATTAGATTGCTGAAAATCTTTATGTTTGAGCTGGAGCTGTATAATCAGATACTGCTTTCTGCAGGTTTTGTTGCAGCTTTACCTCTGTTCCTGATGATGATGATGATGTTTCCTCATTCCCTGCACCCCGCTGCTTTGGGACAATGCAGGAATTCTTCTGTTCAGCAGATCTTTGGGGATGAGTGTCACAAATAAGATGCCCAAGAGTTGGGGAGGGATGCAGGACATGCTCCTGTCAATGGCACTGCCAGCTTAAGATGAGTGCAAGCAATGATTTCTGTGCATGTGAGATTTGCTGATGTGTATTAGGGTGAGTTTGTGCCAAAAACCTGTAAATCCCCACAAAAAAGAACAGGGAACTGACTGGGAACTGGGAGAGCTGAGAGAGTACTCAGACCCATGCTGGATCTAGTGTCACCATGATATTTTCTGAAAAATCCTCTTTGCCCAGGATTTTCTCTTGGGAAGCTGGGAGGCTTCAGCTTCTCCCTGTTTTTCTGCTTTGGAATGTGATTTGGAGATTGTTTATCCAGCATGTGGATTGTTTTAATTTAATGACCAATCATGGTCCAGCTGTGTTGAGGCTCTGAGGAGTCACGGTTTTTCTTTATTGTTCTTGTTAAGCTTTCTGATGTATCCTTTCTCTTTAGTATAGTTTTAGTATAGCATTATTTTAATATAATATAAGTACTTAAAAAATAATAAATCAGCCTTCTGAGAACTCGGAGGCAGATTCTCATCTCTTACCTCGTCCTGGGGACCCTCACAAACAGCACAATCTAGCAGTGGGTTCTGGGACAGCTCCCTCATCTTTAAGTGTTTGCATCTCTGATTATTGTAGAGGATGACTGTGAAGGTGATAGTTCTTCATACATAAACACTAAAGTTTCGTGTCCTTTACCATAAGAATGACCACAACCCACTTCAGCAAGGTGTATTTTGCCATTATTAAGGCTGCCCCTCTTTGTTAGCTCTTCTGCTGCCTAATCACCATTCTCAGTATTCCTGCAAATGTATTTTAGTTTGCCTGAACTGGTACTTTAACCTCTGGAAAACTATTTTTCTTGATCTAATGTGCAATTCTCATTCCATCAGGGGTGACTGGGTTTGACTTTGTGACCTCTTGACTGCAGTAAAATCGCAATAGTAATGCTTAATTACACACAGGGTTGAAAATGAATTTTTTAAGATTTGCAGGGCCGTTACTTTCTCAATATCAAATTTATCACACAATTAAAATAATTAAATATTCAGTCTCTGTTTAACTTAACTGAGAGTTTGGGCCTACTAAACAGACTTTATTAAGCTCACAGGTCAAAATTAATTTGTTAAAACTACTCAAGGCAAGAGATAGTGTCCTGTAATACATCTATTTAATGCTGGTCTACAATGAAACCACATACCAGATTTCTAATTCAATGCTTACCAGCCTTTAAAACATTGTTTCAATCCATTTTACTGAGTAAATTTGACTGGGGAAAAATCAAATAACAAAGACAAATTAGTTGCATCTTCTGTTAATCATCGATTATAAATTAGACATGCTAGCTCAACTGAAATGTCTCCAAGGGTGTGAATATTAGAGTTAATTGTTTAATTTGGAAAGGAGCTGGAAAGTTTGTTTCCATTTGCAGTGGTTGTAATCCTCTGAGATTAAGGTGTTTGGACTGTCTCTTTGCTCAGCAAGTGGCGCTGTCTTTCAAACTCTCCCTGATTTCATGGGCCGCTCTTTAGAGAGGAATTGGTACCTGGACAGCCAAAGTGGTTTTTCACTCTCATGTTCACTCTCATTTCTTGGTGTACTCTCCATGATCACACTTCTTGCATAGAATTATTACACAGAAAAATATTTAATTCCTATTTAAAGATACTCCATTTTTTTTTTTTTTCATCCACCTTCAAAGTTCTGCGCAGGAAAATTATGATCTTTAATTTTGTGTTAATATATGCCTAACACTGTGGAAATCAGGTTCTTGGCTGATAGCCCTGGGTGGTACTGTGCTATAAATTTAAACAAACACTTTGTATATAGATAATTCCTATACATAATATACTAATAATTTAGAATTTATGTAATTTTTATAATTTATAAGTATTATACTAATGATAATGGTTATAATAGTTTGTATTATTTAACTTTACGTAAGATCATAGAATATTTTGGGTTGGAAAAGACCCTAAAAATCGTCCCATTCCACCCCCTGCCATGGTCAGGGACACCTTCCACTATCCCAGACTGCTCCCAGCCCTGTCCAGCCTGGCCTTGGACACTTCCAGGGATCCAGGGACTGCCACAGCTGCTCTGGGCACCCTCTGCCTCGTCACCCTAAGAGCAAAGAATTTCTTCAATTCTCTTATGTTTATATGGTTTTTATTCTATGTATAAAACATATCTATATTTTATAATTGCTACAACAATTTTAAACCCTTTTAGACATGGTTTCTTATAGTTCCTACTTCAAAGATTTAGTCAGTCTTCCTCCAATCTTTTAATTAATAATGGGAGGCAATAGGGCTCTTAGAAAGGCTACTGGATGCATGTGGAGCATTCATCCATAAAATTTTAATGACAGCAGTGATACTCAACTGTGGAAAAAACACTTGGAGGAGTCTGTATTGCAAAGAGATGGTGGTGACTTTGTTGACTCCAAAGCTCAGTCAGGGGAAGCAGAGAAAGGGGTGCATCAAAATTAGGCCCATCACCAATTCAGTGGCAAACTCATGGGACAGATCTCTTCCTTAGCACTTGAGATGAGGAAATTCTCTGAGGAATCTTATGAAGAACATTTAGCTCTGGGAATCCCAGAGGAATGGTGCAAAAATAATAAAAAAATAATTGTGGAGCTCAGAAAGGAGAATGGGTAGCAACAAGAATCAGGAATATTATTTAAATGAACTTTTGGTGAACAGCAAAGTTTACCTCTTTCCTCTGCTGTTTACCCTTTTCCTCTTCTGTTTCTGGCAGTGTTTAGATGAGTGTAGGTTGACATGACATCTGAATGCACCACTTCTAACTTTTGAGAAGGCACATCTCTATAAATGCTATATACTTTCTAAACAGCTGCATTATTAGGAGAAAACAACATTTGGAACAGCATTTTTGCTCTTTTTGTGAAACACAGCAAACCAGTGGTTTCCATGAAAGCAACAAATTTTGTCTGATTGACATCGCATTTAGGACTTTTTCCCAAATATTTTTCTGTTCTGCAACATATAACTTTGGTTTTACAAGTGCATCTCAAACTCAGCCTGTAATTGGAAGATGCTGAAGGTAATGAAATGCTTTTTTGATGAGCTGAACACATTTTTACAGTGCAAGGGGGAACACGACCCAGTGAGGGTGGATGTGGCTGGAACAGGTGGTTTGGGTCAGAAACTGCAGGTGAGAGCAGAGCCAGCTACAATCAATTCTCTAAAAGTTGCTGATGTTGAGGCAGAAGGCATTTAAGTGCATTATTTAAATGCTTAAACCCAGGGTAAAGTGAGTACACGTTTAACGCCACGCACAGACGGCTTCCTTGGCTGGTGCCTAAACCTGAGGGGAAAGAAATGAAACATTAAACAAGTGCTTCAAATGGCAAGAAATACTGTCCTGGTGAAATCAATATAAATATTGGAATCGTCTCCACAGGGAAGTGCTGGATTCACCAAGGCTGGACACTTTTAAGAGTTGTCTGGACAGGATGCTGGGCCACATCTAGGACGTGTCTTTGCCAAGAAAGGTCAGACCAGATGATCCCTGAGGCCTCTTCCAACCTGGTATTCTGTGATTTATTTTGGCGTTTCAAATTATAATAATGATCAGAATGAGCGAGCAAGTTTAGAAAGTGTAACCTATTGGTGGTCTGATAAATTGGATGGGCTTCAGAATATCTGGTCTGCCTTTCTGGTGATTTATGAATGCCAGAGGCCTAATAACTGAGAGCAATTGGTTGAGTCTTTCTATCTGATCATGTTTGCTGTGCTTTGTGGTTTAAAATAAACTGTGTATTTGTATCAGGATTACAAAACATTGAACTAAGCACAGAGATAAATCTATGTTGATGTAATTTGCCTCCATTTTTGGCCACTTTCCACACAAGCTTTTCCAACTCAAAATCCCATAAAGGCTTTCTACCACAGTACATAATGCTTGCTTTTGTATCACATTAATTTTTTCTTAATTATATACTTGAAATGTATGTTTCACTCTGACACTCTAATCACCTCTAGCAGCAATAGAAATATACCAATAAAACAAGCATATATGATATAAAAAATAATAACAAAAAGGATAAATTACACTGCAGGTGCCTGAATCTCCTCCAGTGTATGTGCTCAAACACAAAGTTAGTCAGCTGGGTTTTACCCAAGCTGTGAATGATACAAAATAAACTTAGTGGAAGATTTCGCTGCATTTCTGATAGTGAATATCATGATTACTGATAATTAGCCAAGATTTAGTCAAAGGACTCAAAGGTTTGATACTGCTGTTTTCTTGCAAAAGATCTTTTTCATAATTTCTGCAGGAATATTTCACTGGCAGCTATACAATCCTAATATTTTTTGCATATAAATATTTATATGATATTAAACAATATGTGAATTATATTCAACCTACCATGGTGTACATTCTAGTGGAGTGCAAAGATGTGATCCAGCATTTAAATGAAATGATCTCTTTATAAACCTTGAGAAGGTGGGTTAAAAAAAAATACCACCAGAGAAGAGTTAGTTTGGGTCACTTTCACCTGTTGTAAAACTGGAGTAGTTAATAGTCCTCTATCTAGACTGGAAAACGTCACTAAAATAGTGCTGAACTCTGGAATGAAAATTACATAATTGCAGCTCGGAGATATTTCAGTCTTTGCAATGTAGATGTTGCAAAGTCAACATCAAAATTGGAGTAAAATCTGATGGCATTGTGTCTTCTTCCCTACTTCTTAAATTTTGAGGATTTTGCATATGGTTTGCATTCATTTTTATATATTCCTCACAATCTGATATACTCTGCCACTTTTCAGGAGCTGAGATTATTTCTACAGCCTCGTGAAAATTGGCCCCATATAATCATGTCACACCATAACAGGTCTCCATAAGATGTGTTATTTCCACTTTTCTGCACAAAGTTGAAGCTGATCCCCTCCCTCCTCTGTAAATTAGACACAAAGCTCCAGGAAATCAAACTGAATAATCAAGCACTTAATAAAAAATGCATCATGGTACGTCAGCCTATGTTATCAACTTGGAAGAAAAAGCAGTATAAAATGCTCAGACAATAACGATTTTCATGCATATAAACATTAATGCTAACTTCAACCTCATTGTACTTCTGAGATGTTTAAAGCCTTTTACCAGATTAAGCTTTCTTCAAACCTTTCTGACAAACTACCTTGTTGAAAAACCGCACGGGTTGGTAAATGATTATGAACAAACAAATTGTGAATATGGAGTGAAATTAGGTCATGTCAAAGATATCTGTTGCATGCACATTTGTAAATGTTTATCACAACCTCACTGGTAGGTCCTGGTCGCTGGTAGGGCCCACTGAACAAGGGGATTCCAGATATTCCTGCTCCCCACTTGCAATTATTTATTTTAAAACAGAGAAAAAAGAGCAAGACAAAATCTCTCAAAAGGTTTTTTTACCTTACTTTTCAGTAGAATAGTCTTTTCTGTGTTTCTTTCAGAAAGGAAGACAAGGACAAAGCATTTAGAATTCAATGTGGTGATTTATGATAAAAACCCCCAAGCAAATAAACAAACAAACAAAAACCAAGCATGCACTCTCCCAACAAAAAAACAAACTCCCAAAATTATTCAGCTTACTTTGGCAGTGAAAAAGGAAATTTTAGTCATTGAAAAGTCATTGTTGCTTTTAATCATATAAATTTCATAAATATGAAATGTGAATATCAGATTGGTACTTCTCTCTCTCTCATCTCCTTAAAATATTTCTCTTTAGTAACAGTTTATTTTCAGATTTTGACTTTAATTCCCATTATTTTGGATTGTTTATGAAAGGATGGCAACCTTATCCAATATATAGCATATATTTATATGTATAATTTAGATATACATTTATAGCAATAAATTTACAGAACTGAGTCATATGAGCAACAACAAATTTATCTTTATATTTGCAAAGTAAATACTGTGGGTTTATAATATTTGCCTGCTCTGTAATAGTTTATTGAAGCACAAACAATTTGCTGATCTTGTTAGGAAATGGCTGAAAATGTTTTTAACAAAAGACACCATGATGATGCTTTAGGACAGTGTGAGAAATCACTATGAAATTAATGAATTTTTCTATTCTGTACATGAGTTTTACACCCAGACCTTCCCATGGTGGCCCTTACCCTTTGCTGGTCTGTGGATAACAACTGTAACAAGGAAGCAAGGAATTTTAATTTGTCTTTTCATTTCCAATATTCAATGATAATGACCAGCCTTAAAAAAAAATTCAAAAAACTTACGTATGACCTATGTGCTGGAAGGTCATTTTCCTCCTTAATACAAGGTTTAATTTCCCTGTGTTTAGTCAAGCCAATTTCTCAAGGGTATCCATGGAAGCTTAGTCCTAGTGAGGATCTAAATTGCAGTGGATATGCCCATGTATAATATTCAGTCTTGCATTAACTTTAATGCAGTGTTTTATAGTGCAGTTTTTTTACAGGATGTAGTTTAGTTAATGTGATAAAACATTAAGTTGATGCTCTGCTCCTCAGAATTTATTTTACAACTGTTTTTTGTTAAAAAAAAAAAAAAGTGACTTTACAAGGATGTGAAACTTGAAGCGCCTGGCTTGGCAACTACATTTAAGATGGCCAAATATCAATGGCCATCAAATGACTGGTGGTAAATGTTGCTTGGAAAATACTTGTTTTACAAAGAAAAAGAACTGTACAAGCATAAAAGTTGCTTTCTAATGCATTGTTTGTTGTACCTGGCAGCACTTTGATGCCTGTCAAGCAGCCCCTTACAACAATAACACCCAAGACAACGTGAAGTGAACAGGTACACCATTAAAGCACTAATAAAGTTCCCCTATCTTCATTAATGTACCTTGTAATAGACCAGTTAGAAGACAATTTGTTCTTTCTTTCATGCAGATAGTTCTATTAATGGAGCAGAGAGAATGATGACAATTTAAAAGGTACACTAAAACACTCTGATGAATATATGGGTTGAGCCGCGTTCCTGTGGCTGGGATGTGAAGGAAAATAGAACATTCATGTTCTTGGTGTTGCATCTGCTATGGGTCACTTCAGCCCTTGGTCCAGGTTGGTTTAGATATTTAGCAAAATAAACTCACATTGCCAAAAAAGAGTTTCCATTGTCACTGTACAGATACAAAAATTATTTGAGTATTAATGCAGATTCAAATACACAGAGCACATTGGATTTAACTCCATCCAGTTCAATAAATTTGCAGTGATGTGGAAGAGTGTGGGGTTTGACAAATCATTTCTTCACCACACGGTTCACCATGTATTTCATCACATTTGTTCACCATGAATACGTGGTTCACCATGTATTTCACAGTCTCTGGGCATTTATCTGCGATAATTTAGCTACCCAAAGCTAGACCCCCAGCAGGCTGTACAGGAAAGACAGGGATTACAGATTCAAAACCCCTCCAAGAGATACCTCAAGTTAAACCATGTGAGGAAGAGCCTGTGGTCACAGGTTTCAGAAGTACAATAATTGACAGAGAATATTCCAGTGTCCAGCCCAGCAGATCATTGAAGCTTTCACTTACCTTTGAATATAATTTTGAAGTAGTCATTCTGTGTGTCCCCATTGTGAATTTCTTCGTTGTGAAAAGGAAGCTGATTGGGGGAGTTCTATCGGTGTTCTACTGATTAACATTTAGCCTAATCTGGAAAGGGATTTGTATGCATAATATGGAACTATTTGCACACTTAAAATTCAGCACTGGCTTTATTATCTAGCTCAATCAGGATTAAATAAGTCAAAGTCTAAGTTCTTACGACTGTAGGTAAGTTTGGATCAGGACCTATGCTATCATCACCTCTCAAACTTCTTGAAAGGTTTTAAGAATATCATTGAATAGAAATTAAATGAGAATAACTTTGTGGTTCTCTTGGTGTTAAATCTTTTGTGAGTCATCAGCTCATCAGCATGGGCCATATCAGGAAGGAACCCTGCAGAGATAAAGCTCTCAAACTGTGATAGAGTGTGCAGGCTGATACCAAAGACCTGCAAAAGGAGTTGTGCAAAAACTTAAAGCTCTTTCCTCTGGGATTTCCTTCCAGGAGATAAATAGAGGAGGCTGGTGGCTGGATGAAGGAGCTGTTTCACCTGCTTATTCTCTGAACAGCCCTGGTGCAACTCAAGAATTGCTCGGAAATTTAACACTTAGTGATCTCGTGCTACCTGGAGAAATAAACTCCTCAACATTCCAGTATTTCCCAATTTATATAATTTTCCCTTTTGAAGCATTTGGACACTGTGGAAGAGTCTTTCATGAATCTTTGGAGATGCAAGTCCTCCTCTGAGGGCTGAGCTTTTCCTGTGCTTCTCTGTTCAGAATACACAGTGTTACCTTCCCTCCCTCAGCCCCTGTTAGAATTTAACACAGCCTACTAAGTAACGGCAAACAAGCTTTTTACCTTTTTCATAATTATTAGCTTTGTTCCTCCCTAGAAAGAAAAGCCCTATGGAGGTTTAATCACTTTGTATTATATCTGATGGTTCTTAGAGTGATTTTTGTAGACTCCTATTACAGTTTCATAGTGTCCTATTGATTTTGTTTCTCTTAAGGGCTTTCCCACCAAAAGATTGTATATAATACAAAGGACAATAAAAGAAATTGCTAAGCAGTAAGGATTATTATTCTTTGTGTTTACTGCTGTACCAACTAAATGAAAAAAAACCCAGAAAAATAGGCTGAGGTAACAAACTTATGACCACTGGGATTTGTAGTATTTCCTGTGTAAATGCATGATGACCTCCAACTGCCTGGGATGGTAAAATCAATAACAAGAAATCCACCCACCGTTTATTACACTGAAATTGTTATGCAGGTTATATATTAAGAGAAGGTTTCATCTGCAGTGTAGTGTATCATGTTACATAGCTGGACTTTTCTGAAAGCACCTATCATATCTGTGGGGATATTATATTACTCTGGCATAACAGCATTGCACTGGCAATCCAAATTCAGTATTTTTTCTTCTCAGAGGCTGTATTTATGGCTAAAGTAGCCACAATTTTCTTCACATAAAATATGAAGTGTAATCTAATCTTTCTCTTCCTGACAGAAGAGTATTGTAATTCTAATCTTTCTCTTCCTAACAGAAGGGGATCATAATTCTATTCAGTCCTTAGCCATTCTTTACAAAGATTAATGATGGAATTTTGGAAAAAAGACAATAATTTCTTTTGAAAATAAAGCTGAACAATGTTTTCTCAGTTATGAAATTAATTGTACCATGGTAACAAATATTACTGCCACCCTTCCAATTTTTTTTTTAGTGGCACAAGTAATTCTTACTCAAGTAAAGAATCTCACTCGGCATGGACTAGCATCAGTCTTGGCTGTAACAAAGATGATTTTGTGCTTCTTTTGCAACAGATTCTTGTTGGATAAGAAATCCTTGAAAACTCTTTGTTATTCATCAGTTCATGATTGATGACATTGATGAAATTTAGACTTTCCAATGTCACATGAATTTATAGACTTGAGCGTGGTGCCACTGACACAACAACAGAACTCAGACTGCCAACGGTGATGCCAAGAAAAGAGGAGCTTGGAATCTGAAAACTGATGAACACCTCCAGTTTTAAATAAGAGCAACGAATGTCCCCCACAGATCTATCCTGCATGTTTAGCAAACATACAGTGATCAAATAAACCAAAAAATAAGTAGGTATTTTTGAAAATATTGTTCTTAGTGTGAAAATATTCCTTTGGGTATCATATGAAAAAAGAATATTTTAAAAAATTGTTGATAGGGCTTTGCAATTTTGACCTAGCTAAGAAATGGAACGTACAATGCAATTATAACACATTGTAATGCTAGAGAAAGAAGTTCTTTTAACTAGAAGAAAATATTGCATTTACCTATGGGCTACAAAATTTAAACCCTTGTGGTTGTTGCAAATTATGATGTACACAAAATTTGCCTTTTCAGTTCTTCAGAAAAGGAAGTAGGGATAATTTAGTTTCAGAGTTCAGTATCCAGGGAAAGAAAGAATAAAGCAGAGTGGAGAAATAGCAAAATGACCTCATTTACCGAGATAGAAATGTGCTGTTTACTCTTTGATGTAAGGTATCTCCTCCTCCTTTCAAACCAGGACATATTTCTTATTTCCAGGTTTATGAAGACAAGAAAGTAAGAAGTGGGCAGGAAAACCAAGGTATTATATAAGAGGAAAAAAATGGTAATTTCATAAAAAGAGTTGTTGATGAAAAAAGTTTAATTACATTCAGAATATCTTCTCAGAAATATTGTGGCACTTGGAATTTTTGCTCGTTGAGGGCCTCATTGTACCCCTGAATGAGGTATAACTCAGTTAAAGAATCCGAGGCATCAAGATGATATTGCTATGGATTTATACCCATTTTCTTCTCTCTCATTTTTTTCTTTTAATTGGGTAATTGAATACCTACTATAACCAAACTGGTATAAAAGGTCAGAGCATGAGTTAGTCTCCTCTTGGGACACTTGATTATGTGTCCTTGCAGCTTTTAAGGATATTTCCACTACGTTTAAAGAAATACATCACTAACTTGGGCATCAACCATTTATTTTTGTGGAATCTGCCTCCTTGGTTTGTCCTCCACGGCGCATCAGGAAACTCAGGTTCTTGTTTGCCTACAAAGGAACTCTGATAAATAATGTTTGCTAAATTTGCTTGTTGCAAGCAGGAAATGCAAAATGAATAAAGTGTACAGAAAGAGAAACCTTTAGAAATGAAGATTAAAATATGGCCTAAGGTTAATGATCTATTATCCAATGTTTCTTTTCTTTCACTAACTCATATCTTGGCTTGCATATGCTGTAATTATTGAAATTATAATAGAAGAAAATATTTCGGTGGAGAAATTATTACCAATATTTAGATTTAGAGGGAATGCAAAGTATGGCATCAATTGAAAACTCATTAAAATTATCTTACTAGTTTATTTCTTTTACAAAAGGATTTGGGCTGGATTAATTATAGCACGACCAAATGTAGAGACACCAATGCAATGTTTTGCTGATATTGTTCTTTTATAATTATTTACCAAGTCTTGACTTCTGATACTCTCTATCCATCCTCCTCTGAAGTTTTTGCTTTGAATCATGGCTTTAGTTTGTGAATTCTGTAAGTAAGAATATAGTCATTATTAGTATGCTTCTTTCTAGGGAAGAATTCTCAGAAAGACAACATGTTTTTATTTATTGATGTGATGTTCATTACAGAGTCCTCCTTCCCTGCAAGGCTTGATGAAATCTGATCTATGACCTGCATCCAAGACCTTCCTTACGGATTGGAGAATTCTGGGAGTGTCAGAAGGACTTTGTGGACTCGTTAATGGGTTTTATTTAAAAAGGCGGATAAAAGAAAAGGAAAAACGTGCTGTCTGTGGTTTTGCTGCAAATGCTGGTGCTTTGGTGTCAGGAATGTGAGCAGGAGTTGAGCTGGTGGCCAGCAGAGATTTCTGGAGAAGCTGGGATGGAGGAGAACTCAGGATGTTGGTCAGGTTTGTCTGTCTGCTCTTCCCACAGCAGCTCAGAGCCCAAGAGCCTAAAACTTGTAACATCAAAACTCTTCACTTTGTTACCCAAATTGTTACCCAAAAAGCATCAAATCTTCAACCTAGGAATAAATCAGGTTAAAAATGTGGGAAAAACTTGTGCTATACGGCTGCTTTCATGTAAAACCCAAGCAGCACAGATGAGTCACTGTGGAAGTCTTGTAATTTTCTGCCAAGCGATAAATTATTACCTTAGCCTGCGCTGGAAATGGGGGAAAAGTTAGCTAAAAGTGTTTGAAAAAGCAAAACCTCCTACCTTTTTGCAGCATAATAATAGATATAGTTATCTCTGATGACTCATGTTATGGGAGGTCATGGGGGGAGCTGCGGAAGCGTTTTGGCATTGAATTTAAAATGAAACAGCTCAAATTGTTCTAAATAAATATGCTTTTTTCCCTCCTCCCATTTGGGAGTATTCTCAGACATTCTTTTAAAAGCAAGTATTTCACAAGAGATTCAAACTGTGTGAATAATAAAATGTCATTAGCTTTATATTTGAAATCTGAATGGACAAGAAAATAAGGCTGTTATTATTCAGACTTAAGTTTAGAAAAACAGACTTTAGGAAAGTGAAATAATCTACCACTGGAAGTGGTAATGTGTGGCTGGTTCAGAAAACCGTGAAAAAATTTGTAATAACTTTAAATGTGCATGAAATTTTTATTTGCTATAAAAATAAATGTTGTTAGATTATGACACTATGATTTGTCAGGGTAGGTTCTCTGTACTGTCATTCAGAGTTTAAAAAAATATATATTTTTTGGCAAAATTTTACCATGATGGGGTTGATTAGTTCTGAAAGGATCCTCATCCAGTTTCAAAAAAAAAATTTTAAAAAATGAATATTTTCTTAATAGCTGAAGTCATCAACATTAAAGGTGATATTGGAAAAAAAAAAAAGGAGGGAAAGAAAAAAGACATTAATTCCAATGATGGAAAAATTAAGCCCTTGTTCCTCACTTTCACATTCCGGATTGACTGAAGAAAACCCGGAGTCAGATGCAGCAGTGCCCCATCCCAAGACTGAAACCCTGTTGAGGCTTTGCCCTTCCAAGCATAAATAAAGGAAAGAGCATCGGACTGTGACTGAAAAAGCTTAAATGTTTTTACAGAAGGTATCAAAGTGTGTAGTGCAGGCTTTAAATAATTTGAATGTTGTCAGGAACATTCAGTTCAACAACAAAAATCATAGAAGCTCAAAAATATCTTGGTTTGTGCATTTGTGCAAGTTTATTGGAAAAGCAATATATGTGCTGTCCTCTATCGTTAGGAAAATTGGTGATTACAAGGTAACTTCTGTGGGATACAAAAATTTGTATAGAGAGTGAGCTCAATTATTATTCAGCACATTGACCAAGCATCAAAAAAAAAAAAAATAAAAAGAAAATGCCAAGCAAACCATATTGGACATCTGTCTCAAAAATGTTTAAATCAATAGGAAAAGCAAACTTTATTTGATTTGTAGTCACAGTCTAATTCCATTCCCAAATTTTCCACAGGCTAAGTAATTACAATTAACCAATGATTAATGCTTTCACTAATAAGAATTTTGTTGAGGAGCTGAATATACCATACTTTCAAAAAACATACGAAAAAGCAGATTAAAAGGGTATTTCACAGGCAGACATACAGAGAAATCTATACAGGAAATGAGTTATTGTTTGATAATTTCTGAAATTTGCTTTGTATTTGATTTATGACTTCATAGTTTACACTTAAAGTTTATCAGTTTTTCAGTGTTCATAGACAAAATTATTTCCTCATTTTCTGGGAGTAAAATCAGGCAATTCCATTTTGAGCTGATGGGTGAAGAATATTGATTTTTCTTCAGCAGTAATTCTTGTATTTACTAATATTTCTTAAATATTGTTATGCAATTTAATTTCAGTTTGTTCTTTACAGCTAGAGTTTCTTGAGGGTTTTTTTTCCCTTAAAAGTGATCTGATGAAAAATGTGTTGCAACTTAATAATACAATATTTCATTTAAAATGAGGGCAGAAGTCTCCCATTTAATTCAGATAAAAGCAAAGCATAGAAATTTGAGAATTTTTTCTTCCTGGTCATCCAATTTGTAATGGTCTCACAAAATCAGAAAAAGTAGTTCAAAACAATGAACAGATATATGACAGTGCATTTGACCTCATGAGTATCACTGGGATTTAATTATTTTCCCTCTTTTTTATGTGTACAGTTTAATCAGAATCAAGACATTGTGACAAAATGCATCAATTTCCAGAACTGAATATTTTTTCAATAGAAAAACATTTCCATTACAAATCTTAATTTCTTTCATTGCCTTTTTATTTCTAGGGTATTTCCTGTAGTAACTGGCTTTACTGTCTTTCAGACACAGAAAACATTCTGGGATATCAAATAAATGCCCATCTTAGGAGTTTACTGTGTTTGTGAGCCACTTTTCATTCCTCAGGAACTTGCCAGAAATTTTTAAACATCCTAGAAATATTCACACTGGCAGGAAAACACATTGTCTAGGAAAATCAACAGCTCTGCCACCCAAAATGGACAAACAAGGGGCAGTCTCTTAGCCATTATCTCTGCCTTAGGCTTTGGAACTTTATGTTTAATTATTTGAGGACTCAGCACGACAAAAAATCTAGAGAATGAGGGACTTGCTCACCTGGTGAATTAGGACTTGAGGTCTGTGGCCATGCTTTGCTTGGATGTGATGAACTCCAGAAGATTTCCTGTTGGGATCTCTAGCTGCTCACAGTGACCCCGAGAAAAGTTCCAAAGTCTTTTTTCCGAGCCTGGCGCTTGAAGAAAGAGTCAGGGCTCTTCATTTCTCGGTCTCAAGGTTGTTATTTTATCTTATCTATAAAATTCTTTCTCCTGCCCTGCCAAGGTACATCCAGCAGGACAGTTCCAGGCACTCTGCCTGCCCCCGGGGCGGTGTTATGTCTTTATCCTAAAAACTACGTGTACAATGTTTACAATTACTTTCCAATGCCTATCACCTGTGTTAGACAGTGAGCTTCTACTCTGAACCAATCCAAAAGTGCCAACATCACAGCAGAAGATGGAGGCCAAGAAGAAGAAGGAGAAAGGCTGTAAATGCCCAGATCCCTCCATCTTGCCTCCTGAAGCCCCATACCAAAAACCCTAAAATCTACTTTTCTACTTCACTATCATTCTACCTAAACTGTCGTGGCTTGCTGATCTTCATACAAGGTTGGTAACTTGCTCCATGGGTCATAATCAAACCCACAGGTGTTTTGGGCTCTGTGCCAGGGTCTCTGAGCCCCCTGGCAGGGGTCTGGGATGCTCAGGACAGCCAGGGGGATGTCCTGGGTCCTGACAATTTCCCAGTTATCTCCCAGCTCCACATTGAAGGACTCTGGTCCTCCTGCCCTCTTCCCTGCCTGCTTTCCCTCCCAGCCTGGATTTTCCCTGCCAGTCTTGCAAGTGAGATCCAAGAGGATCCATCCCATTAAGCACAGACCCAAGGACACATGGGGACAAAGCAGTGGAGGTGAGATATTCCAACACTGCTGGCTGAAGTCCACCTGCTGCAAATCCTCAGGGAATTTCCCTCTTGAACTCAGGGATTTAATACAACACAGTCGAGTCCGTCATCTCTGGGACTCCTCAAGATAATGTGGCATTCTAGAGCTGGGAGTTCATTAGGCACAGATAATGGGGCTAAAAGGAAAAACACATGGAATGGGTTCTGTTGTCTTTGTTTCATGGGAGATGAGGCAAAATTAGCCCTTGCACATGGTACATAGTACATTTATTCTGAAATTTCATGTGTGATAAAATAACACGGTTTCCAGTGGTGTGGAAAGTTTTCCCTATAGACAAACCAAACCTGCTGGGATTCTTATTACTTTGGAGCCCACTGCTACTTCTGAAACAGTTAAAATATTCTACCTTCTGCGCTCAGTAATTGCTTAATATTTACAGTAATTTTTATTATTATTATTATTTAATTCTGTGCATACTTTGAAAGTGCAATCAGTATTCTAACGAGTTTCCAGGTTGCTGATTCCTCTGCTGCAGAATAACTTGCACTGGAGGACTTAAAAGGCATCTCTAATTTCCCTCACTGTCAAAGACCGGGTAGGTCCAACATTTTACTTTGAAATTACGTTCTTCTTATGAACTGCTTATTAGGCAATTAAATGTGCTGTTTAAGCTAGAACTAGCTAAAATTGAAATGAAATTATTTTAAAAGACTCGGTGGTAGCTCTTGTTGAAAGACAGTTACGACTGTGTGGCTGTCAGATAGGGTTTAGAGTAATGAGACACACAGGTAATCAGCATGAGCTGGCAGGAACAGTTTTTCCATGATTTCATTCCAAGGGGACCTGATTAGAAAAAATATTGCACTTATTACTTCTGAGCGAGCATTTTAAGTAGGCTTGGCTAGAAAGAGAATTACATATGGCATTACTATTTCAGGCATATAAAAAACTGTTAAGTATGTGTAAAAAGAGGAAAATTGCTGTTTCTGGGATTAGCACTTTAGCAGGCCCTGCTAGCCAAATGTTACAATTTACAGCTTAAAGGTGCTTCTCTCCAGCTGTGGAAGAGTTTCCAGATGTGACAGGCTCCAAAAATGGTGAAACAAATGATATAAATTAAATTCCTTCATTGGGGATAAGGTTGTGATTTCCATCTTGTTTGTACAGGTTGGTTTTTTGTGTATTCTAAAATGTTCAGGCTAGTTTTTGATTATTATTTCTCATTATCTAAAGGTCCCTTCATTAAAGTGGACCTCAAAACACTCCACAAACTTCTTTGTACATTGAACACCACTTCTCTGATGTATTAGGGAGTTCTTGTTACCTTTGAGAAGACATAAACCAGATTAACATAAAATTAAATAATAAGAACATCAAAACAGACATCTGACTTCAAATAATGTGAATAGTCTACACACAGTACAGAAGAACAGGGAAGATGGACTTACCTGCAAACTCTTCCTCTCACCACTTGGACTGCAGCAGAGCTCAGAAGTCCTAAAAGAAATGACTAAATTATTTTAGAAGATGAAATTTTTGCATTTCAATAAACCCCAGTTTAGACTCTTCACCCATTTTTCATTTCTGAAACCTGATGAAGTTTTTACAAGCAGCTACCTGATACTGCCTTATCACCACAGTAGGTCCAGTTCATAGGCAAAGATAATTCTCAGTGATGTAGGCAACAATAAAGTCTGATCATTCCCTTTTGACTTTTCAAAGAAAAAAAGTCATGATGTAAGGAATCACAAGAGCTCCCACAGATTCTCTTGAAGGAGTCCATGACATGCTTGGAAAACATAAAGCTGAGCTACAAAGCCCTATGCTTTTTAAAACCTGTCAGTGGAACACAACAATGCTTTTAAAACTGAAATTGTAATTATAAACTAAATAATCAGCTCACAAAGGGGAAAAAATTGGCTGTTCAGCATTAGCTAGCTACCTGGAGTTATGGTAAGTAGTGCCATCATTCATTTTAGGACATAATGAGATGCCAGGTTTGAAGGCATAATGAGATGCTGAAGTTGAAGGATATTTATTTGATAGTCATCTCCTATATGCTCCCTGATTAGTTTAAGCTGAATAAACCCAACAGCCCAGCATTAGTGACAAGCCAGCAGAGCTCCAACTGCCTGAAGCATCATATGGGTAATGGATTATAAAATTCATCTCAATAGGTAAAGCTGTTGCCATTCCACATTTTGTCTGAAAAACTTGGTAGTGTCATTGGTAACACAGAGCTAATCCTAATACAAAAAGAACCCCAAAAAGGCAGAAACCCCTTCCAAATTCAAACATAGATCAGGCTTTGGAGCAGGCTGCCCAGGGCTCTGCTTGTGGGATCACCATCCCTGGAGGGATTTAAAAGAGGTGCATTATGAGGCACTTGGGGATGTGGGTTAGAGCAGTGCTGGGTTAATGGGTGTGGGAATTCAGCACATCCCTCCAGGATGTCCAGAGCTACTGAGAACCCTTGGGGGGCTCAGAGGTCCTGGAATGTTGCCAAAAGCACCTGGGGGCTTGACTTTGACCCTTTTAGGGATCTGCCACCTGTTTGTGGGGACATGGGAATCACTTGGGTTTGAATGGTTTGTTCACAGGGTGAAAAATGTAGATTTTAGGATTTTGGTACAGGGGGGTTTGGGAGACAAGATGGAGGATTCAGGCCCCGACCTCGTGGTCTTTCTTCTTCTTCTTCTTGTCATCCATTTTCTGTGTGATGTTGGCACTTGGGGATTGGTTTAGAGTAGAGGCTCACTGTCTGGCATGGGTGACTGGCATTGGAAGGTAATTGTAAATATGATATACGTAGTTTGTACTATAAGAAGACACAGCCGCCCTGTGGGCGGTCAGAATGCCTCAGACGATCCTGCTAAGCTGACCTCGTCAGGGCAGGAGAAAGAATTTTATAGATAAGAAATAATAAACGACCTTGAGACCGTGAAATGAAGAGCCCTGTCTCCTTCTTTAAGCACTGGGTTGGGAAAAGAGACTTTCAAACCATTCTCGGGGTCACTCAGACCAACTAATGATCCCGCAAATGGGAACCTGATGATCTTAGAGGAATTTTTCTTAATGATTCTATAATTCTTAAATTTCTGGAGCAGGTTGCTGGGGAAAGAGGGTCTGACATCCCTGGCAGAGTCACTGATGTGCTTTGCACTGAGGGTTGCCCAAAAACAATTTTTCAGACCCCAACTTCCTGACACACCAACAGAACACATTGCCCTCTGCTTGTGTGAATGAGCAAGGCTGAAATCACACACAAGAAAACACTTTGTGGCAGCTGGATGCAGTCAGGACACTATGAGATAAAAATCCCATCATTTGGGAACTGTGCATCCAGAGAGAAGCAGATGGATAAACTACAAACTCTTCTTGAACAGGCAGCACCCTTTGGAGAGCAAGGAGGGCTGCTGACATCTAGTGTTCCCCACTCTAACACAGCCTCTGCCTGTGCTTTTCAGGAGCAGAAGTGCCTGTGTGTGGTGACAGCCCCTGGGCTGCTCGGGGAGAACAAGGTGCAGGGCTCCAAGACATCTATTGGGTGAGGGGCTTGTGGAAGATGCTGGTGTGAAATTCCCTGTCCCTGCTACCTGTGTCTTCAATATCCTGATCCATGTGGGCACCGGGGCAGAGGGGACTGCAGGGGGAGTTTTTGAACATTTTGAACATTTGCTTTTGAACATTTACTTTATTTCTCCCCCAGTCTTATTTTCTTGAACCAAGAGGCAATTTCCAAAAATCAAGATCGAAAATTATTTCAAGGAAACGTCAAGAAAGGACAGTAGGAAAATCAGGGACCTCACTTCCTAAATCCAACAACAATCAAACTTTACAGTGTTTGCTTTTCATACAAAGGAAAACAAACTAAAAACCTGGGAAAGAAGGCTTTCACTGGTACCGTAGATGCAGTCAGAGCACATAAATATTGCATGTCCTCACTGTGATTGTCACTATGCTTCCTTTTAACCAAACATAATTCTTCTATAATAGTTTCATTGGAGAATATGTTTTGTCTCCCTACACAAGTTCATTCTCTTTACTCTGTCTATTTACAGTTTGTGCACACTGTCTGATTACGTTAGGACTGTCATTCTGTGCTGTCATTATTATCTGGATTGTTTTGTTAGCTCTGTTGCTGTTAGACTCATTATTTTCAGCCTGCTAAATGTCCTGACCTAGATTTGATTGCCTACCAGGTGACTCATTATTTAAATTAACTGGTAGATCTACATCAGACATTACAATCTAATTCCTTGAATTAGATTGCCTGCTGATTCTTCCTCTCCAGATGATTGATAGTTTGAATGATTGCCATTTATGGAAATAAAAAAGAACTAAGCTTTTGTGTATGAATCAGTATTTAACTATTCCTTTTCTTTTATATTTTAGCCTTAAATTTGTCCTTGAGTCCTCAAACAAAATCATAGAACAGTTTAGGTTGGAAAAGACCTCTAAGATCATTGAGATGTAGGGATGTGGATGACAATGGTTTTACAGCAGGAAAATATTTTAATATTTTGCCTGCAATAGCCTTTACTTAAATATTCTAGAAAGGTATTTTCTGGCTACTGTTGAGGCTGTCTTTACTTATATTGCAGATCCTTTGACATGCCAGCTGCAGGGAGACCTTTGTGCTAAATGCAGGAGGAGATAGTGACTTCCCTGAACATCTCTTTAAACCTAAAGGTTACATTGAGAATGTCTTTTTTGGAGTGATGGATGAGTGCCTGCATGAGCTGTATCATTATTTTGTATGGGGCAACTAGTGCAAGTGCTGCTCGTCAATGGGAATAACTGGTTCACAATCTGTCTCTCAAAGATAAGACACGAAAAGGACACAGACCTTGGGAATGACTCCCAATCTGTTACCTTAACCACAAGACCATTATGATAAGAATATCAGTTTTTTCTTCATGCGTTTGTCTAGAGAAGGCAACTTGGATGAAGAAATTAACTATTTGAAAAACTTAGTAAGCATTGCCCTGCACAAAATAAAGTGTGAATTTTTTGCCTCTGTAATTAATATTTTTTCCAGCAGATGGTGGGTTTTGACTCTGCAAGAAAGAGTTAAATTGCTGCAGTCACACTGAGCTCTAAGCCTGTTAGTGTTTAGCAGGATGGGAATTTCTCCTCTTGAGTTTTTGCTTTTCACAGCGGAAGGTGTGAGAGATTTTGTGGCTCTGCTAAAGGTTGCTCTACCTCTTCCTTTTCACCAGAGCGTTTGCTCTCTGGTTTTCAGTTTGACAGTTTTGACTGAGGTTAGAAGAGTTCATCTTGTTTACAGCTTCTCTGGATGGGAGTAATGCATGTGTATATTCATGTACCAAAGATGTAAAAGGTTTGTGTTTGGTTTGCTCACCCTCTCATTGAGACAGCTCTATCTGTTCACTATCACAAGGCACTGAGAAAAAGAGTAGTGGTATTTTTATTTTTTAATCCATCGTGACCGTGAGGCTAAGAGAAACCTCTCAGCACTGCCAGTGGAGTGACTTCTGTAACTCCAAAGGAGGGCAGGGGGGAGTAGACAAGCACTCAGGCTCACTGCTGAACGGTCTCAGCTCAGTGAACATGCAATCACAGGCCTAATTGTAATCAAATAAGTAATCCAGGTCCCAATCCATAAAACCACGTAAGGGCATAATTAACATTAAACAAGTACTGAGTCCTATTGGGTTTAATAGAAGATAAGCATGGACTAATGTTAAGCACACACTCACCTACCCAATCTCCAAGTACTTCAGACTAGCAGCCTTGTGTGAAAAGTGGGCTGCTTGAGTGTGGATTCTGGCAGTTAGCAAAGCCTGGGATGTATAAGAAGTGTGGGTGTTTGACATGTGCAGCTGTAGGCAGAAGTATGAGAAATGAAGAAAAGCAGTGTGCTTAAGCCAGCCTGAATTCCCCTGGGCACTACGTATCAGTGCATAAGGCACCCCAAGGTTTATTCTGTCCTACATGAAGTGTGAGAGAGGCTTAATGCATTATTTTTGTTTATTGAAACAAGGACAATCCTTGTGTGAAGGTCTGCTCTGTGGGACAGGAGCAATTCTGTGATTCTGTGATTCTGTGATTCTGTGATTCTGTGATTCTGTGATTCTGTGATTCTATTCACAACACTAAAGGCTGGGGGGGAGCTAAAGCCCTTGGTGCCCAAGGTACACCTTCAAGGCCAGATTGGATGGGGTCTGGAGCAACCTGGTCTAGTGCAAGGTGTCCCAGCCCATGGCAAAGGTTGGAACTGGTTTTAAGGTCCCTCCTAACCCAAACCATTCCATGACCCACAGAAGCAAATAAGGAAGTTGTGTCCACAGGTGCCCGGACCGTCTGATTCAAAAACATCTTGAGAACTCCAGCATTCAGTGAGGGGCCAGAGATCCTGTGTCCTTCAGCATTTCAATTGCTATCTGTCAAAATTACTTATTAATGAAAAATCAAGTATCTTAAACAGGTAGAAATAAAGGGGAAAAACCCAGGAAAAACAGAGTGTGAGAGAACAGCAACTTACTATCAGTACACTGGAGAATACAGCAATATATGTTAAATACTGATTGCAAAAGACATAAACTATCAAACTGTTCTGCACAGCCAGGGTAAGGACTGCAGAATTAAACATTAATGCTAAGCTGCTTAAGATGAATGCTGTGACTCCAGATTGTGTACATTAGAGAGGTTGACAGAAGACTAATTTCTAAAGGAGAAAATGTTTTAAAAATTAAGCACAGCCATCAATAAATCAGCCAAGCTTAAAATAAAAATAGGGGTTTGGATATATTCTGACATTTGAATATAATATAGCTGTAAGAATAAAGGTTTTAGAGAACCATGTTCTAAAGTAGTCAACTATTTCTTTCACTTAATATCTTTATGCTGGAGATAGTGTATAAAGAATTGTAACCAATGGTATAGTTCATGGATTTATATCAAACTTCATATGGTACTAATGCTACAGTAATAATTTCTCATGGAATATATATACCAGTGCAGATATTCAGGGTGCTTTACCAGCACTATTCAATGACAGGCACAATGGCCCTTTGAGGTATGTATTGTGGGGATGGAAAAGCTGAGGCCCGCCAAGATATTCCTTAAAGCTATTTTGTGCATAAGCAGAAGGGTAAGAATTAAAATTTAAGAGGACTTAGTTCCTCAAAATGACTGGGGATCGTCTCTGCACAATGCTTTTCAAAAGTGATTAAATTCTTAAAATGCTTTCATTGCAAATGCAAATAACACATGTGGGCTCTAGCCCACTCTGATGTCTCTGGCCTAAACTGTTTCTTTTCACTGTTCAGGGCTAGATCCTCAAAGAAGCTTTGTAATCTGGCCCTTTTTAACCAAGTGCTTACATCAATAAAACCACACCAATACAAACTTTAAGTACCTGCGCTAATGCCTGTGGGGATTAAAGCCGTGCAGTTCAGCACCTTAAAAGAGTGAGCTGCAAATGTAAGTTTTAGTGTCATATGCTGCTTGAGACAATTAATTTTTAATAGAAAAGGCATCGGTTATGACACATTTCCACCATCACAAAAAATTAATTTCTCACTAGTCCAATACTTTTGCACATGGGCTCACTCAGTACCACCAAGCTGGTTTGGGTAATGCACAGGTGTTTTGGGACATCACCCAAACAAAAGGTGTCTGGGGATCTTTCTGAAACTGGGCTGAGCCACGTCCTTGGGGACTGGGGAAATTTCTGAGGGCTCCTGTTGTTGGGCAGACCCATGCTGATGCAGGTGTTCATTCAAAGCCTTAAGGTGAATGTTTGAACAGAACAAGGTGGAAAAAAGAGGAAGGGTGAGATGAGGAGTTTTCAGGAACAGCACAGCTTCCCTTTTATCTTATTTATGGGCCTGACTTCAGGCCACTCTTCACTGTATTAATGAAATGTGTGCATATATATATATATATATATATATATATATATATACCCAAAAAATGTCATTAACTTATCTGTTTTCACAAGTAAAATGTTTTTGTTGCTGTTTTACACTTAGTCCACTAATGTATCAACTGAATATGTGTGTCAGCATTTCTTAAGCAGCCCTCAGCCTGGTACCTAGGCAAACATATGGGTTCTGGCAGGCAGTGAGAGCTGCCTCCAAGGCACTCACTCCTGTGCCTTGAGTTTTAATTACAGCAAGCAGACATTATTTCTGATGTTTTGATTTAATTGTGGTTTTAATGATGAAATGTTGCATTTGGTTGTGATTTTTCTTCTGTTTTCCCTTCTCTCTGAAAATTAAACAGCAGAGAAGTGTGCCTTTTCCTCTGACTTGCAACTTGAGCAATTAATTTCTTATTTCGTCTTTTGGTAAGATTTTTTTTTTCACAGCTTGTATCTTGCATTTGAGAAGACTTTGCTTAAAAATTGAATACTCTTAGGCTCCCACTGCAAGATGTCCCAAGAGTGACAGACCTGGCATACAAGATGACAGTAGCTGTCTTTAGCTCTCCATGGAGATAAAAACTAAGAAAACACAGAGTCATTCTGCTCTTCAATCAGAGATGAAAAATTCGATTCAACAGTACATGAATTTGAGCACTTCAGGGATGATTTTATTCACTGGCTCATCTAGAGGATGATCAGCTGTGTTGGAATTTGCAAGTTTCCTATTTAATATTCAGCAATCTTAATATTCAGTAAACTCTAGTCTAATTTAGAGTTATTAGCATGTCTGCTTAGATCCTGAGTTCAGTAGGCTCCTCCAGAGCTCATGGAGCTGATGTTTGCAGTGATCCTTACAGTAATCACTAATATTTGATTAAAAAAAAAGAAATTTATCTTTTGATCAGGGATTTACACTGTTGTGAGCAGCTGTGTTTCCATGTTAAATGCAAAGTGTTTGCCTTTGACCGATGAGCAACTTTTTTTCCCCCTGTTTTGTGGTAAATTCTTTGTACTTGAAATGAGTTCCAAATCAAAGTAAGAAAACAAAATTCAGACGTTGAAGTGAAACAAAACAAGAATATTCAATTGGACACTATCAAACTGTATTGCTGCTGCGTTTCAAGACACATTGATAATATTATTCCAATGTATTCTATTTTATTCATATTTCAATATTGCACTGAATTTCCTATGTACATAGCAAGTTAGTTCTTTTATAAACCTCCCTGTGAGTCTGATGGGGTGCTGTGTGTCTTGCCTGTTGCAATCTGGAGGACAGTGATTAGCAGTCGTATTCTGAAGGTGGAAACTCCTCTCCTGGGAGCTTCTCCTGGCACACATGACCTGCCATATGTCCAGATGATCACCATGCTGCTCCTGGAATTCAGGATATCAGTTCCTCAGTACAAAGAGCTCTCTCCCACATCTTTTCCGGTGCAGGAATGTCAGCAGACAAAGTGACCAGCAGGACTCCCACTTTTCCTGTCCATTACACACGTTTGCTGTGAGCTGTGGCCCACATCTGCTTGTGGAGCACCAGCTCTGCTGAGGATTCTCTGGGACGTTCCCAGATGCAGCCCTCATTAGGTTAGGCATATCCATAGCTGAACAAACCTCCAGTTAACCTATAAATTCATGGAAATATTTATTTCCAGGCTGCCGTGCCCTACTTGTGCCCTGTAAACGACAGGACAAGATTTAGACACTCAGCTGCTCTCTGACCTTACATGAAGGGAAACGTGCACATGCCATTTGGGATGGAGTAAAAGAGAATCCCTATTCTGCAGTTTGAATGATGAGGAAAGCCAGTGCACAGCAGCCCTACCAGCTTCTTAGTGACCTTTTGCTAGTTCTGCATTTCCACAAGGCAATCCCAAAGCTCTCTGTGCTCTGTACAGGGGTGATGTGCTGGGGCCATCCCGTGAAAGCAGCTCGGTGAGCTTTGTGCTGAGGCAGGCCCAAATGCAGGCTTTGCTACACTCCAGTGCTAAGGGCACCAGGAAACCTAGGGGCTGTCCCTTATTTTCTTGGCTGTATCTGGTCAATCCCTGCTATCTCAATCTGCTCAGGAGCGATGGTGCAGTGCCAGACATGAATCCAGCGAGATGTTGTCCCAGTGTGTTGCATTCTCTGTACAAGCCTTAGCCATCACCAAGCAGAAGCAGTTTCACAACATATGCAGAAACAGAAGGACTTAGGAGGAGGGCAAATAGGAATATATCAAAGAAATTTTCATCATTTTCCTGTGTTTTTCTTCTCAGGCCTAAATCTTTCTGTAGGATCCACACCTGGCAGTGTAATTAGCCAAAGTCTGCAGCAGTAGCCACTTAAGCTATGGGGTTTCTGAGGGCTGAATGTTTCTCAGCTTCCTCAATCCATTTTTGCAAATGTGCAAAAATGGGATTACTGGGAGGCTTTGTCTGGGTTGCTTTAGCTGTAATTCCTGAAGAGTTTTTAGAGCTGCTAATCTAAGAGCTTGTCTCCTGAAGGCTGATGACTCTTAAATCTATCTTGCAGATTTAAACACCTCACCCTTAATATCCAGCGCTGGGGTTAGAAATGCCACTTACCCTTTCCATCCCCTCTCTGAGAAGGATGATAAAATTACCAGGAGAGACAGATAAAGACGAGCAGAAGGGTTAGGAGGAAGGAGACAGACATTTTTCCTTGCTCAGCTCAGCTTGCACTCTAACAGGTATTTACAGTCTCTGGCTCGTGGTGCTTGTACTCAACTGTGTCAATCTGCTTCTATCCACAGGCTGACTGTAGCTAGGAGCAAGATAATTTATCTTTCTTGCTCTTACCCTTGTCTGTGTCCCCACACATTAAGGATGTTTCTCAGGCAGCACAAATATGTGTGAAATCTCTTGATTGCCTTTGCCCCTTGTGAAAAGACATTGTGTGCTCTGTCCTTGACCAGCTATTGTTATGCCTTCAGAGCTGCCTGATGGATTCACAGAGCACGAGCACAAATTCTGATGGACTATAAAAAAAGTATATAAATATATAAAAAAAATATCTGTGCTCTGTAGTGGAAGGGCGCAGCTCCTGGTGACATTGCCTGTGCTCCGTGAGCTGGGTTTTCATATTTATGGGCTACGTTTTAAACAGCTGGTTCCAGGTGTTTATGGACTCTGTGCGTTCCTCCTCTGTCTTTCTAAATTAGTGTTTGTGGGTGCTGCTGCTCTCTGCAAAGGTCGCTGCTCCCAGAAGGACCAGCAGCATCACTGGCACCATTACCCTTGCACAAGGTGTTCCCAAATCTGCAAAACATCCTGGCTCGCAGTCGTTTCTTCCTTGTCAGCTGCAAGGATAAAAATCGGATTTTTTTCCCCTCTTCCTTTCAGTGCGCAGAACTTCTGAGCATTTTTCACAATAGCTAATTATATTTTAGGACAAGACTAAGACTAAGTAGAGGCTGGGGGAGAGACACAAATTATTTTCGAGTGGTCATGTTCCTCATTCTCTATTTCATTTCTGATACAAATGGAGGCCTTCCACAGATATTTTTCAGGCTAAAGAGAATTTTTGGTGCTGCTAGACCTCACACAAAGCTGAATAATGCAGGTTGCAGTTTTATATTCAACATCTCTCCAGTGATAAATATAACATCTTCCATTTTCAGTACCAGAAAAATATTTAGCTATTTCAAAGAAATAATCTGTAAACAAAACCATGACTGTAAACCACCTTTGGGAGACCAATATAATGTTCTGGAATTGCCTCAAAATATTTGTGTTTAAGATTACTGGGGTAGTTTGTGCCATGTAGTTTGTGCTTCTGGCCCACATGCATAACCTGTGGGATTGGCAAAAAAAGTGTGGTTTCTGATACATCAGAAAAACTAACTGAAAATCAGAGTGAATCTGTGATTATTTTAGCTCTCAAAAGTAGTCATTTAAAACAAAATGGGTCAAGTACAACCAAAGCTAGGAGATAGAAAGCTTTTTTGTTTTTCCTGTATCGATGTCAGTTGAATAATGTTGTTTTATATCAGGGGAACATCCATCTATCAGTGACTGGAGATTCAAAATACAAGGTTTGATTAAATTAACCATTTTTATTTTGGGAAAAATGTCTGTGAAGTATCACATAACACAGACATTAGTATGCTTTATGTCTCTGAAATCCTCAGTTCTGTCTTTTTCAAAGATATTGGGAAGAGTGTTATAGATTAAGTCCTAACACTGTCTTCAAGAAAATTGAGAACTAATCTGTATTTTACAACTGCAATCAACAGATTTATAGGAATACAGGAGAAGTATTGGGAAGCAGCAAAGAAATACTTTGCAGATTGACAAAATATACAGGAAAATAATATTGAGGCTGAATAAATTCACCTCCTATTTCAAAGGCTTAATACAAATATTAAACTTTAAATTAGGAGAAAGTCTTGTAAGTTCTGTGCAGCCCTTTTGAACTTTGCAGACTTTTTTGTCTGGCAGAGGAGCTTCTTCAGGAGGCAGTTTTGGAGAGCAGCTGCTGACAAATGACGCTGCATGCATTCCCAGCAAATCCACTTTGCAAATGTACAGCCAGAATCCAAATTAAAGATGAAAACAGGGCATAATTAATGCCAAAGCAAAAGCAACACGAATATTTGGAATGCCTCTTTCAGTTGAGCAGGGAGATAATCAAATGTAAGGCAGCTGAAGCCAAAGGAAAAGAGCTAGATGAGAAGATGTGTGCTTAGCAATGTAAAAGAGGTAACAGATATGGTGTAAGGTCAGAGAGAAACAGTCAAATGGCTCAGGCCAGCTCTGGGACCTCCTTGTCAGGGAAGTCAAGGCTCACAGCGTGGAGGAAGTCTGTGAAATCTTCTTTTTGACTTTCTCCATTGCCACGACCCTACAGGCACAAACAGGTCCCCAGCAGGCCGAGTGCTTTGCTGTAAGTCAGTGAGAAGCTCATTTCAGTCCTGTGCTGCTCCATCACAGCTGGGTGGATCATTGCTGCCTCCATTTGCCTTGGAGGCTGGGTCTGGAGGTTGCTCACAGGCCAGAAGATGATGCCAAGGCAGAGAAGAGGGCCTGCAGCACTTGCTGGATTTGCAAAGAGCTGAAATGGGAGCCACCTGTGTCTGCCAGAGGTGTGTATTCCAAAAACCCCTTTATTCAGGCTGTCATGACAATTCCATCATGTCCCTATGGAAGAATAATAAATTGTATAAAACCCTTGACAAACATCATTTTTTGGTCAGGAGGGTGTCAAAGCTCTCTTTTTCCTTCAAGCAGGAACATCTTGATGTAGGGGAAGTTTTCTTGTACTTTGAATAGGAACAAAATTCAGTGACCCAAGGAACTCTGAATTTTAATCCAAACTCTCTATGAGTTATATATAAATATACGTACAACTTTCCTCATCATAAATGGTAGAAGATGAAGGGCTACAGCTGGTGAGACATTCCAGTACTTTGTTTTTCCCCAGACCAGACCTGAAGGAAGGGGGACTCTATTTACAAACCATCACCAAGGAGAGTGAATCACAAATTTCCACCCAAGTTTTCATTTTGGAAAAAGTTTGACCCTGCTGAAAATATTTTAGCTTTAGTTTGTGGTTTGTTTGTTTGTTTGTTTGCTTTCCCCCCCCAGTTTTTATTGTAACCTAAAGCTTTTTTTCCCCTGTTGTTCAGAAATGTCCTGCTTCCCCATCACCTTATCCGGGCTCTGTCAAAAGCCTGTGTTGGCTTCAGATGTATGTGCAGCTCCTATTGAACTCAATGGCACTTCTTAACCACAGCTATTCAATTATCTGCTACTAATGGCCCATCCATTTTGAAAACACCTATTGCTTTCTCTAAGTATTCTCTTAACTCATCCTAATATTGACCAGATTCCTCTGGAAAAGCCATCTGCTGAGCGTGTGTCAGGACATCATTTACCAGTGTAGCCTTTTCTTCACTGGATGCTCTCTAAGTCTTATTTCAAAAAATTTTTCTCTATTCTGCAGTGGTGATTCTGTCAGTGCATGAAAAGCACAAAAATGTGCAAAACTTGAACTTCAATGAGAGCCTTTAGAAAACAGTGTTAAAATTTAAAGTTTATCTCTGGGAGAAGCCAGGAAGGTTGTGGTGAACTCCAGCTTGTAACCAAAGTGCTTTAAAATGGAACAGACAGGATTTTAACATTTCACCCCAAAGGGTGCCAACACCTGTAGGACAGAGCCTTAAAGGATTTTGTGCTACAGAAAAATTAAAAGCAAAGCAAATGCTCCTGGGTTTGCAGGAGAGTTCTTTTCTGTTCAGAGACTTCAATGCTTTCATCACAGTGGTGCTGTGGGTCCCAGCTAAAGAAAACCTGCTGGGTATGGGACAATCCTGGCTCTACAAAGCAAGCCACGATTTTTGTCCCGAGTCTTGCCTCACCATGCGGGTACCGGCGGGCAGCATCCTCACAGGGCACAAAAAGTTGAGCAAGTTGTGTATTCAGAAAGCTTCCTGACTCCCTGGAGGCAGCAGCTTAGCACGGACAGCACAGGCTTCTCCTCCTCCACCCAGCTATGGAGAGCTGAAGTCTCTCACATGTTCACCTTGACAGATCTGGGTTAGCAGCATCCCTGACAGCCCAGCTGTCTCGTGTCCCGATGTCTCCATTTGGATGCAGACAGCATATTTTAGGAGGGGCAGGAGGAAGAACAAGAGCAGCTAATTTGCCCTTCTGAAGGAGCTGTGGTTTGATGAAATGCTGCCAGCCGGGCGGTGCCACGCTTTCCGCTGTGCCTTGTCGCTGTCAGGCAGGTTCTCACTCCTGACAGCCTGAGATGCAGAGCAGGAGATGTCCCTTCTTCTCTGTTTACGAGCTTCGTGTACTTGCTAATTACTTCAGAGGATAGTTAAATTTTATCTTGCAAACCATATTATGCCAGGTATTGTTTTTGCCTTTGTTCCTGGTGAATGTGGTGTGTTGTTTTCTTTGGCACATCACGATGACAGTATTCTTGGGTCTGGTTGTTATTTATTTATCAGTTCAGTGACTCCACTGTGCTAAGGCAAATACAAGGTATTGTCTCTGGCCATAGGGGACAACATTGCATTTGGATGCTTTTATTTACAGATTGATCCTTATTAATATAAATTTCTAGGTTTTAGTCAGGTCATTTTCACATTCATTAAAAATGCATGGTTAAAAAACCAAATTGCACGTGGTACTTCAAATCAGAGTTTTTCTGATTTATGTTTATTTTCTGAGATACAAGGCAGGCAAAAGTTTTCATGGAATATTTGTTTATCTTGTGGATACCAAGCAGGTGCCTTGGGTCACAGTACCCCTGTGTGACACATGAAGGTCTCTTTTTGAGCAAGTACAACTTCCACTGTGAGCAATGAGCAGTGTTAACATAAATTAAATCTAATTTTGGCCTGCACAAGGTTTCCGTAGTCAGATTAACCAGAGCTGTGAAAATCTCCATCTTTGACACTGCTGGCACAATCCCAGGGCATTACAATCACCCAGATATAAAAGTCCTTTATCACACAGTAGCACTTCCCACACAGGAATAAGCTCTTCCAGAACATATATGTGGCAGCTTCTGTTTGTTTGCACTTTCCCCACACTTGTTTTACTTCCCTTTGAGAAGGTGTGACAGAGCCACATGAAACGTGGGGAGAGGGGAGACAGGCTTGTGTCTGCAGGGATGGGCACTGGGAAGATTTAGGAAGTGCTGAGGGTGAATTTTGGGTTGAAACCATGGGCACTAAGGACTGATATAGATGTATCTTTAGTTTAACCTCCATGGAAATATTGCATGTCCTTTTTCATTTTTTTTCCTCTCTAATTGCTGTAATAGATGGAAGTGAGTAAGTCTCCTTTGTTATTCTAGCATGAAGTGTATTTCACATAAATCATTGTGTCCCCATGGCCCACTAAAGTCCCTATGCTAATTTGAATTAATCGCTCTGTTCTGGGCAGGTATCTCATGGCACAGTCTTTCATTATTCCTCTAATTTGTTTTGTTTTGTTGTTGTTTGGGGTTTTTTTTTCCTTTAAATAGATGGGAGATGCCAAACAGGAGCTGGGGGTAAACAGGCAGCCATAGAGCACACAGGCATTAGTCTCAGAGCTCTGTTTATAAATTGCCAAATAACCATCTCATGCAAGTGAGATGGTGCACAGGTGTTTGGGCTCAAACAAGGGGATGAATTTCTGTCTGCTATTCCAGCAGGATGTTCCAGCTCTGTACCTGTTGGAGGAAGGGCAATGGGTTGAAATAAAGATGTTATTTATATTTTTGACGGTGCTGATCTGAAGTAACTTATTGGGGAGACAAAATGGCTGAGCTCACAGGCGTTGACTGGTTAGAAAGAATGATGGCACAAACTCTCCACTGGTGGTTGAAATTAGGTCTAGGAAGGTCTGTTTGCTTAAAAGACCTTTGCTGAGATCATCTGTTTTGTAGCAACAAAAGGCTGACCTAAGGCTTCACCTCCCATAAAGCAGGGAGCTACTCTTTTCATCTGAAAATGGGTTCCTGGCTGTGTTTGTAGGAAACTCTGTGTTTAGAGATCCCAAATGGGTATAATTAGGTGAGAAACTCAGCAGCCATCACTGATCTATGGGTTGCAAGGTGGCAAAGCCTGGTGGCAACATCAGCTCAGCTCTGCAAGGAGTTGCTGTAGGTCTTGTGATTGCACCCGTTCCCTGGAGTGAACCCAGGTGGAAATACAGCCTGGCTCTGTTTGCAAGGCAAACCACTGTGCCCAGGTGGAGCAGGAGGATGGGCAGGTTCTGGCTGCCATCCAGAACTCTGCCAAGCATCATCAAAGCCCCAGTGCAGTGGCCACCACACTGAACACCCCGACTCTACGGAAGGATTATCGGTGTGTCAGGAAGCCAACAGACCTTTCCAGTCATATTGCAAAGCACTCTCCTTGAGATGGACCTTGATGTCTGCTCTGAAAAGCCTTCCCAGCACAGTCAGGGCTATTTTGGTTTGTAAATTTACTGGCAAAATGCTGAGTACATTTGAAGCAGATCCCAGTGTATCTTTTCTACCTCTTTATTCTCTTCTCCTAAGGAAAGGGGTCTCTCCTGTGAGGTGTTTTATTTGTAGAATGATGTAGCTGACAACTTGCAGGAAGGTTTAGGCCACTGTGCTGAGTGTAAGACCTGGAGAGGGGGAAATGAGCAGGAGCAGCTGGGAAAACAGGAGGTAGCCCCATATCTGTGAGGGAACAAGGCAACCACATGGCAAATGAGGGGATTTCATGGGTATATTTAAATTCATGCTCTTGAAAAGGAGGAAATCAGATGTCACGTATCTGGAAATGAGTGTCCACATGGATATTTTTGTACAGCATTTAAATTTGGTGAATCACACAGTTAATGAGTGCGTGGGAAATTTCTGGTGTGGGCTTTGAAGGCCTTTGCTTCTCCAAAATTTTACAGGAACAAATAGATATGGTGAATTAATGCCTGCTAATTGTTGCATGGGAGGAAGCAGTCTGTCAGGGAGGCATCCAGACAGGGGATTCTCATACATTTCCTCATGTCCCCTTGCAGAGGTGGAACTTCACTGGGACTAAGGACACTTCACGTGCCTCCCTGAGGCAGGATGTGAGCTGCAGAAATCATGGCTGAATAAAGCTGGGTTTGAGGGTTTAGCCCTGGACTTGTAGTTCTCTTCACCCTTTGCATCACCCCTCTTAAATCACATTATATAAAACTGGTAAGATGGTCTTTGGAGAACTGGATGAACTTTTATATCTGTGTTATCTAATCCTTGCTCAGAAAGGTCTGGCAGTTGTGATTAGGCAGACAACTTTTTAAAGACATTCAGGTGACAAACTCCACACTTTCTCCACCATGCTCTCTTCACAAAGGTTTGTTAAATAGGGCACTGAACTTTCATAGCCTTTGTTGTTCTGACACTTCTGAGTAATTCAGATTGAATTTCAGTCTACTGGACTTAGCGATTTGCATTTCAAAGCCCCAGAAAGTGAGCTGCAGAGCCAGACTCTTCTTGAGTTTGGGACTTAAAAAAAAATACCCCAAAACTTTAACAATTGTTAGTTGAAATGCTGACTCATCAGTTGTGTCAATTTTTTTTTTTCCCAACCTGCCTCGGTGGCTAATTAAGGATTTCCAAAATGAAACACGGTGCGAAATGGAGAAGAGCAAGGAGAATTTGGCTGACAGGAGATTAGCAAAGAACAGACTTGGATCTGAGGGGAACATTATCCTCTGTGCATCCCTGAACTGAGCTGCAGGGGTGCACCTGCTGGCTGGGACTGCTGAGGAGTGCACAGGATTTGTAATAAACTGCCAGGTCTACTATATCTTTCATGAGCCGACTGAATGCTTTTTTGGTCTCAAGAGTGAAGACGACACAGAGCTAATACCCTGCTAACCTGGATCCTGCCTTGGAGCTGCAGATAAGCTGCCAAGACTTGATAAAGGGCTACAAAAAAACCCCAGTTAAGCCTATGTTCCAGTAGCAACAAAGAAAAATGAGGGCAGAAGACTTTAGTCTGTTAATTTGTTTCTTTTTGCCTTTTTATTATTTTCTTCTTTTTTCTTCTTTTTTTCTTTTCTTTTTTTTTTTTTGGTTTGAAAACTGAGCACAAGCCCTCACTGAACAAGGAATCTTTTAGGTCTCAGGTCCCACATCAGTCTCTTGTAATGTACTGGCTTTACAGGAATTCTCACAACTGTAGGGAAACAAGTTGCCTCTGGATTTCTTAATGATTAAATAGTAAAGACACTCTAATTTACGCATTTTATTATTTCAAATGCCTTCACCGACAAAGGAAATCAACCATATTTGAATTTGTAGATATCTGAATGTGTCTGGCTATTGGATCTCAGTGCAGTGTTGAGCCCTCATCAATTTATTCACATTATCATTGCTACAGAGGGATGGGGATTGTATTAGCCCAAACCTTGATTTTGGTGGCATTAGAGAATAAGATTGAGCCTAGAATAAAAGACTAAGAAGTAGAATTACACAGATGATCTTGTGCATTCTGTTAAAACATTGACAAGGGTTTTTTTCAGGTATTTTCTGATCATTTGGAACATATCCAGATTATTCCAATATTAATTTAACAATGAATATTTACAAATAAAAGCTATATTAATGATTATAACAGCTGTTTTTACAGATATTTAGAAGTTCCAGTGTGGAACTAATAAACTCCCATTTTTTCTAAGTTTCTTGTGTACTACAGGCATTAAACAATTTGCAAATAATTTTCAGAAAATCAAAGGACATCTAATCTTAGCAAAAGTAGACAAAATTATAGCACTCAGAACAAAAGCTCTTTTCATGATTTTCAGAAAATGAGATGATTTCTTTTGGAAAAACAATGTTTACTAAAATTCACATTGTACAACTTGACTTTCAGTGAAAGTAGTTCTTTCTAGATGAAGTAAAATTTTTTCTAATCTCTTTTTGGCATGCAAATTAAAAATAACAAATGTCCCAAGAACATTTACTTAATATTAAACTAAACATTTTACTTTCATGTTTTTAGTACATTTGTTTGGAGGATTTTTTGTTTGTTTTTTGTGTTTTTGTTTGCTTTTCACTTCTTCAAATCCTTTGTTACAGTATAAAGCTTAAAAAGGTATTATGAACTAGAAAGATGAAAATGAAAAAGTTAAAATACCTGCTTTTCCTTACTTCAAGCTTAAAACAAGTGTTAAGTTATTAATAATAAAATTGCTCATATAAAAAGTTTGCATTTTTGATATCAGAAGACAATCTAAAATATTTTAAAATACCAATGATATGTGAAGAAAAGCTTGACACATTTATATATAAATTTTCATAAACTATTTCAGTATCTTTTTTTTTTTGTTTGATATATTAGTTTATTATATTTTGTATATTTATATATCTATTACATATATTATATTTGTTTGATATATTTGTTGATATATTTGTTTGTTTGGTTGAATATTTTTTGATATTTCTTTTGCCATCTCTCTGGTATCTGATAATGAGTGTGCAGACCCAGCACTCTGACCATCGCAGCTGGGAATGGATTGAGATATTCCAAAGGAGGAGACAGGCACAAAACTGCTGGGGACTGTTTAAGAATTTAATAAAGAAGGAAGCTTGAACCGGTGCTATAATTTTAAAGTGGTTTTTAGAGTTCACTAACTCAGGAAGTTTAAGTAAATCCTTGCAGAAGGCAAGATAATCCAGCAATCGGTAACAAGACCTCTCTTCTTGAACATGAAAACAACAGTGACTTAGGTTAAAAAAAAAAAGTGACTATTTGAGTATAAAAAGTCTGTATATGAGAAAAAAAAATTCCTTTAAGTCTCTGAACATCATACATCATTTATTTACAAAATGTCATTATTATTTCAGTCCTGTGTCCTTTATGATCTGACACTCTCATGCACTAAGCAGGAGCAGGAGCAAACTGAAGAGGAATCAAAGGCATGTGGTGGTAAAATAATTCATCTTTAAGATTTGAGAGGTCTGGCTGGAAAGTTTATCCTGACTAAAAGAGCATTGGTGCTGCTAAACTCTCTGATTGTTTCTGGCTGCCAGTTCTGAGCTCTGCCACTCCTGGGGCTCCTCTCTGTGTCACCACATTTCTGTCTGGTTCCTTCTCAGATAACAAAATATTTAAGGACTCTGGTTTTATTAGCGTTGATATTATTGTTTTTCTTCTCCTCTTTCTTGCTTGTTTCCTGAAATAATATAATGTATTTCCAGTTCCATTGACTTCCGCTTCCTATGAATTACCTGGAGAAAGCCACTTTAATTACTTCTGTTTGCCCATTTCTTGTCTAAATGATGCAAATTTTTACCCAGAATCTCACCAGTTCAGGAAGTCCTTTCCAGGGCACACCAAGCACAACTCACAAAATACAACTGATTTTCCACAGCGACTTTTATTGGGTTGTTTAACTTTTGGAATTCTTAAAAAAAAACCCACCTTTTTTCAAGTACAAATGTGTTATTAATATTAAAGGAAAAAAACACCCCTGTTATGTTGACATAGGAAAGATGAGTATTATGAAGAAAGTATTCATGAATTTGCTTAATGGTCTTGCTGCTCCAGCTTTTGGATTAGGTTGTTCTCATGGTGGGATTAAGAGGCAGCCACAGAAATAAAGGGCAGGGGCACCTGATGAATATTAACAGAACCCAGACAGCTCCAGGTATAAGCAATGATTAACCTGCCTGCTTTACCTATGCCAAAGCCCCAGAAAGCTCAGCTTACTGCTCCTGCCACCCAGGTGTCAAGGTTTATGCAGTATAAATTACCAAGGAAAGCATAGTCAGACTGCATAAAATACAGCATCAAATGAAAAACAGGCAGAGCGCCTGCAGTGCTGTGTGAGGGAGGGCAGGAATTTTTTATTTATGAGTTTCAATCATTAACCATGTTAGTTTTTTAACTATAGGTTAAATAAAAAATTGGAGAACAGAAATTTTGGTTTATCTGTAGCTCGAGTTCTTTTAAAGGAACTTATCCCTTTGTCCAATTTATCTTTTCTTTTTCCTTCATCAATTTAATTTTGCAATATATTTGAGACAAAGTAACTAATCTTTTGCTAACAAAATTAATTTCTTAGTGGTCCATAGGCACAATTCTTTCTGTGTGGGACAAGTGACTTTTTTGTTTTATGTACTACATTACAACTTTAGCATAAATTTTTATTTACGCATACAATGGTTCTCTGAGCTAAATTAGAATTTTACACATTTTCTCAAAGAAGCAAGGAGCTGGAAAAGGACCATTTTCTGAAGTTATCTGAAAATATCCCCAGTGCCATTTAGAATTTGGCTTTGAGATTTTCAGGTATGTAGAGTGAAACCTTGACTTGCCAAGGGATTTTGGTATGGAATTCAAGCCTTCTCCTCATACCGCACTGCAAAGGGATAGGAGAGCTGGGGTTGTTCAGCCTTGAGAAGGCTCCAGGAAGATCTTAGAGCCCCTTCTGGAGCCTAAAGAGGTTCCAAGAGAGCTGGAGAGGGACTTTGGACAAGGGCTTGGAGGGACAGGACGGGGAGATGGTTTCCCACTGCCAGAGGCCAGGGTTAGATGTGATTTTGGGAAGAAATCATTCCCTGTGAGGGTGGGGAGATGCTGGCATGGGGTGCCCAGAGAAGCCATGGCTGCTCTATCCCTGGAAATGTCCAAGGCCAGGTTGGATGGGGTTCTGAGCACCCTGGGATAGTGGAAGGTGTCCCTGCCCATGGCAGAGGCTGGGATGAGATGGGCTTTAGGATCCCTTCCAGCCCAGCCCATTCTGCCAAGACACAATTAGAACAAAACCCATCAGGCTGATCTGCACGGGGATGCTCCAAGGGAAAGAGTAAAGAGGGGAATGTCAAGAGCCTTTTCCCTCATGGGGTGCTGAACTGCCCCACCCCAGCTGCAGAGCAGCTTCTCCAGCCTCCTTCCCACCCCACCCTGCAGAAGGCCCAGCTTGAGCTGTGTTTGTGCTCGGGGTGCCTGCTGCAGTTTTGGGTAACGCATTCCTGCCCCGGCCCCTCTCTGTTCCTCATCCACGGGAACCACAGAAGAACAGCTGCCCCTCCTGCACAGGGAGCCAGGAAAAGTTGCAACTGCACTTAAAATTCATAACAGAGCTTGTTCTGTGCTGACCTCCCCGTGTAGACAAGCCCTTTATGAGATCATCTGCAGTTTTGATGATAATGGCGGCTTTATTTTCTTCTATTAGGCCTTGGGGTGCAAGAGCTATTGTAAATCCTCTTGCACTTGTGCATGCTACTGCTCCTTATTTCCCTCCTAATTCACAATTCCTATCCCCTAGACCAAAATACTGATGTAAATAAGGTTTTTATTTTCATTTTTCAAAGTTATAGCTCTGCAGAGTAAGAGACAAAAAAATCTACACATTTTCTTTTTTTTGGGAAAAGCGTTTTTTTCGAGGAGGGGAGCTTTACATAAGAAAGGTCAAATGCTCCCTCTCACATTTGATTCATTTAATAGCAGGATGCTCTTTCTGGCCATCTGCTTATTGTTGAATTAATTGTCAATTAATTGTCTCTTAATTGAAGCATTTGTTTCCAATTTTCAATGATTAGCAGGGTATTAAACAAGAGAGGTCAACACAATTTAGGAGAATGTTTTAAATTTTGCATATAGAAGCTGGGAATTGTAGCTTTCATTAAACATCACTCTGGTATAATTTGTGTCATTAAAAGTGGCAATTTCAGCCAATTACCACAGCTGTTTTGAGTTTACTTGCTTGAACGATTCCTGACTCCAGGAGTTAAGAAATGCTGAACTCTCACTGTTCTTGCTGCTGCCTACATCTGTTTAAAAATTGAAGTAGTCTTATAACGAATCATTCAAAAGTTGTTTTTTTTTTAGTGGAAAATATAACTCTTTTATAGGAAAAACCACACAGATATCTGTTTATAAAGGCAGGCACTAAGCCCTAATTAAGTTTTAAACCAAGCCAGGCTAAAAGTGAAAGGCTAATGATGGTGGAAGCAAGAGCCAAGCCCTGACTGTGCCAAGGATGGTGAAAAGGTCCCAAATGCCTTAAGGGGATCTGTGGGGTCCAAAAGTCAGCACAGAGAGACAGCCTGGGTACCATGGAGTGTAATTACAGTGGACAGGTGATGAAAACCCACAGAATCACTGGGTTGGAAGAGATCTTCCAGATCATCAAGTCCAACCCAGCCCCGACACCTCAACTCAACCCTGGCACCCAGTGCCACATCCAGGCTTGGTTAAACACACCCAGGGATGGGTAGACCACCTCCCTGGGTAGACCATTCCAGTACTCTATTCCTCTTTCCATAAAAAGCTTTTTCCTAATATCCAACCTGCATTTCCCTTGGTGCAGCTTGAGACTGTGTCCTCTGGTTCTGTCAGTTCCTGGAGAAAGAGCCCAGCCCCAGCTGAGCACAGCCACCTTTCAGGGAGCTGTAGAGAATGATAAGGTCACCCCTGAGGTCTCCTTTTCTCCAGGCTAAACACCCCCAGCTCCCTCAGGGGTTCCTCACAGGGTTTGTGTTCCCAGCCCCTCTCCAGCCTCGTTGCCTCCTCTGGATGGGCTCGAGCATCCCGAGGTCCTTCCTAAACTGAGAGGCCAGAACTGGACACAGCACTCCAGGTGTGCCCTCACCAGGGCCAAGTACAGGGGAAGGATGATCTCCCTGCTCCTGCTGGCCACACCATTCCTGTTCCAGGCCAGGATCCATTGGCCTTCTTGGCTCAGAGCAGCTGAGCCCTGAAATGTGCGTGGGACCCTCAGGGCTGGCACAGAGCCCACCCTCAGCCCTCAGGTGTGGAGCCCGGCTGTGACTGATGGATATTGCCCACAAGGAGGTCGATTAGGCCCATGGAAGCTCAGGACTGCCAATAGCCATCAGCTGAAAGTTTTGCTTCTGTTTTACATTCCATTAAGTAATTTAAATGCTTAGATTGAATAAGGCCTTGGTCCCTTAATGCATCTGCTTTATTGAATAGAAATACAAGCTTAGGAAGATATGTTTTTTGAAAGACCCAAACTGTTGTGTTTTATTCCCTAGAAAGTCAGATACTAAAGAAAAAAAAAAAGCTTTAGTTTAATTAAATCTATAACTTTATTAATCAGAGATTCAGCATGTTCTGGGGAGAATCTTTTCTTTCACAAGTGGGATTTGATATTGCATGTCTCTTTTGTACTGAGAAATTTTAGATAAATTTTGGTAAATTTGGAGCTGGGAAAGCAGCTCTAATTCAATGTTGTTTTATCAACACTGCCTTCACCCCAGACTTCAGGATGCCTACTGGGAGAAATCTGTTTTCCCAGTATCAACGCTTAGACAGAAGCAGTTGTGTACGTGCACTGATACAACCATTATTTTCTTTTGACCACATTATCCCCACTCTCTAATCACAGAGGAAGATCTTCCAAGGGCCAGGCTAACAGAGTTTAGGAGATCAGAAATATCAGTGCCTGAGCAGATAACGCTGATTACTCATAGACTACAGCATGCTCTGTGTTATTTGATAGAGGAGAAATGAAATTTCACTTTGATGTTTGCACGCACTCGAGCTGTACGAGGTTGGATGTACATCCATCTGTCACTGTGTGGGGACCATTTACAAACTCTGCCCATGCCTAGCCCAGTCTTGCTTGTCTCTTCTCACAGTATAAAATGGTATATTCAGAATAACCAATATAAATGTATAGGATAAATAAGGTAGCAAGAAATGTATAGTGCTGCTTGATGCTTCCACCGTGCCTCTTCTCCAAACCCTGCCAATTCCTGGGACAAGCTGGAAAAGGCAGCTCCGAGGCAGATGGTAGGACAACTGCAGTGGAAGAAAGGAACCAGGTACTTGGAGGTGGTCAGGGTCTGGAATTTCGGCTTAAATCCCAAGGAAATGAGTCCAAAAGAATGGTAAAATGAGCATGCATTGCTTCTGCCCCTGGCCCCGCAGTTTGTCAGTGAATTGCCGCTGTTGTGTGTGGTTGGGACAAAGAGAAGGATGCTCAGGCAGCGGGAGGATGCTCAGGGAGAACCCAGGGCTGAGTCAGAGCCTGAATGGGATCACAACTCCTCCTCACGGTAATTAGCTCTCTGTATGCATTCAGGGAAGGACAAAGCGATAAAACCTGTTACAAAGCCCCAAATTCCGGGCATGTCCTGTAAGCCAGGAGCAGAGATAAAGCTGCTCTTTACTCATTTTAGCGTGAACCACCGAATCCAACAAATCTTTCCTGACTAAGCCCATGCTGAACAGCTGGGAACCTGTTCTCACTGGGTCACGCCTGCTGGCTGCAAATGATTTATTTGTGATTTACATAAGCATGAGTGGAAAATATGGCCTGATTGCTCTCGCTGAGTACTGCTGAGGTGAGTACAGTAAAGACAATTTAGTGGTTCTACACCAAGGTCTTAAAAAAAAAAAAAAAAAAAAAAAGATGTATTTTAATGACATCTTCACAAATTCAGCAGGACTAAAGCACTGAAGTAGAGGATATTTGTTCATTTTTAAGCAAAGTGCTTTGTGGAGGTCCTCACCAAATGCTGTGCACAATAATTTGCAGAGAAAAAGAACATTTAAAGCAAAATTTAAAAGGAATAGGATCATGGAGCTGAAAAATAAGCATTATTTAAACTGAAAAATACATTTTCTATTTGGTTGAATAGTCATAAAAGTTTGTGTTCATTCAGATATTTATTTATGTAATACAAAAATATTTTTATATAATATGCACCAAAGTTCAGGATAAGCCATCCACTAGAGAAAGTATGGTTAATTTAATTATCTAACAAAGTAATTATCAACACTGTATATTTGTCTCTGGAATAATTTCTTCCTGAATCATTTTATAGCTTAGAATGACCTTTTTTGCTAATGGCTTCCAAGTAACATTTTGTTACATTTAAGAATTAGAGTGGAATAAATCTTTAACCCCAAAATCTGACATTCTTCTCAAAACACTGGGTTCACTCTCTGGGTTAGTTCAGATGAGAGAGACAGGCTTGACTGCGAGCATTTCATTAACCAATTACAAACATTTGTAGGTTCACCATGACAAAAATCTAAATCACTGTTTTGCGCCCCATGTACTAAAATCCAAGCTGTTGTTTACATGAAGTCATTGAAGAAAGCAAATAAGATGAACTTCAGCTTTTTTTCTATTTGTTGTTTTCTTTTCATTTTTACACCATCATCTGGTCTCCTACCCTGTTGTGTCACTAGAAAAGGAAAGCTGTGTCACCAGGGAAGCTCCTAAGGACTGCTCTCCAATGCTTTCATTAACTCTGCATTCTTGCAAACTCATCCCTGCCCAAATTACTCTTATATTTTTCTCAAACTCTATCAGCAATTTTCATCTTATTAGTGGAGCTTTAGCCTGAAGACAGTTTCTAACAAAGGCAATTCCTGCAGGTACCCTAAATATTCTAAATGCTTTAAAATATCATTATTTTCTTTTCAAACTTATCAGACAAGGTTATTAATAAAGTCCTTATAGACTTTGATTAATGAATCTCCACTGCTCATTCCTTTATGTCAAGCAAGTTTCTGAAGCCTAGTTTTTTCTCCTTGCAATTTTGCAATACCTAATCTTTCAGAAAATCAATGTACACGGCTTTTAGTTTAATGTTGCTTCTTCCTGACATCCCTTTGAATTGGCAAACTGTTCAGCAAGACACAGAGACACGTGGGGTAATTCACTTTAAATGTTTAGGACCTCATTGCATTTCTTGGTAAATTGAAACAAAAAAAATGTGTGAGTTTTACCCTGGATGATATTAAATAGGTGTTTTGCTCCTGCTGTGAGTAAAACCCTTGCAGAAAAGAAAAATGTGGGATGCCCTGCAACAGTGTAAAAATTGTCTGGCTTGTGTAACAAAGGGCTTTATCTGTTTCAAAGCCATTGAGGGGAGAAATAGTTTTAAATTATTTGTAAAGTTCTAACATATAAAATCAGGCAAGTGTCAACTACAAACCACTGGATGTAGCAGGTGACTTGCTCTTCAGACATCTGTCAGTGATATTGGGGCTGTGTTGTCCTAAAGTGTGAGTGACATAATAGTGGTGGCTTCCTGCTGACAAGTGTGAAATGTCCTTGAAATTTAAAAATCTTATCAATGGCAAATTCCTATTAAAAATGTTAAACTGGGAGGCATTCTATAAGGAATCTCATTTTGAGAAAGAAATTGATATTCATCACAAATAAAACTTAGTTCTGGGATCGCTGAAAAATAATCCTAGCTTCACTGCCTTGGGTAGGTGCAAAAAAGTCAAATCCTGAATAATGTTAATATTTTTAAACACGGAGTCAGTGCAGACACTTTTCAAGGAGGGTCTTCCTGATTTGGAATCAGTCATGAGCCTGATCAAAGCAGGACAAAGAAATAAAAAATAACCAAGGGGGATCATAAAAGTGAGATGAATAGCTATACACATAGAGATTAAAAGATCCTCTGGCTTCATTTAATAACAGAAAAAAATTAAAGTATTCTTGAGATGTTTATATTGATTTTAGTACCACAGCTCCATATATATTCATAAAGCATGTATCAGATATAAAATAACCTTATTGGCTAAGCAGTATTTTAATTGGGAAGGTAAACACTTCAGAATTAAGAAATGCTAAGTGTGTAATTGTCTGTAATTTTATTTTTGTCCTTTGCATATCTGTTCTATAACAACTCACCTAGGCGATGCTGTGGGGCAGCAGCAGTGGACAGAGTGTTTAAATTTCAAATTGGAGGCTTTTTCTTAATTCTGACATCTCAGGTGGTGGTGATAAGGCTGCTCTAGTAGCACTCTTATGTTGATTTTTCTGCTTTCTGCTTTTGTGCTCCTCCTGTTCAGGATATGCTCAGTCTTGGGAAGGAGGCAGCAACAGGATGCTGAGAGCTCCAGCTCCTCTGTGGATGCTCAGGTTCTGCTCTGGGAAGAAAACCAAATCAGGTGAAGTTGCCATGGTTTTAATCTTTTTTAACATGTTTTGTTGAAGAGTTCTATGCCCAGTAAAGCTGCTGCGAGCCAGCTGCTCTTCTCACTGTTTGAGTGAGATCCAGAGTATCACAGATTCTTTTAGGCTGAAAAAGACCCTTGAGATCATGGAGCCCCAACCATCCCCCAGCACTGCCAAGGCCAGCACTGACCCATGTCCCCCCAACATCCACATGGTTTTTAAATCCCTCCAGGGATGGGGACTCCACCGCTGCCCTGGGCAGCTGTGCCAGGGATTGGCAACTCTCTTGGTGAAGAAATTGTTCCTAAAATCCAGCCCAAGCGTTCCTTGGCACAACCTGAGGTTTAGCTGGATAAGCTTAGATGGATATGGGGATAATATTGGAGTTGTTGCACAATTCCTCACAACAGCTCATCTTGGAAAGGGAACAGTGTTACTGCTGGTTTGAGAACGGGAGCAGAGGCATGTGGGACTTTACCCCACGGCTCTCTAAATTCTCCTGACTCTCTGATGCTGTCACTGTGACTTGTAGCTGTGATTCTGCTGCAGGCAGTGTTGTATGTGCTGGCTAGGTACGATGGTAACATGCTCTACCTAACATATACTGTACAGAAATTCAATTTTTTTCAGAGAAAAAGGTGCTGTTGCAAGCCTCTAACTAATTCCCAATGGACTCAGTGACATTGTGATTGGGGTTTAAGAAAAATTTCAAAAAGATGTATTTCTGATATTTTATTTAGTTAATAAGAAATTTTATTGTAATTACCAGTGCCACAGCAATAAAAACACTGCATTTTAAAATAATTCACCATAAGGAAAAAACATCTATGAAATAAAGGTCCCATAACAGCACAGCTCCTTCTCTCTGTCCTGGGTTGGATCGCTCTCAGATTACACAGAAGGCTCTGATTTAAATGCATGTTCATTATGATTCTTAAGTTCATTATAAAGTTAAAGAAAATATTCTGGGAAATGCATTTGGGTAGAGCCAAAGAAGACCAAACCTGAGAAATGGATTCCTTTGTAGCCTTTGTGATTGATTTTAAATTATGCTAAAGGAAGCACCTCCATTCTCTTCATTCAGAATTGAAGACCCATGTTTCTATCACAGACCTACCTCAGCAGTGACTGAATTTTTAAATTCACGGCCAGAGAAGGTAACAGGGAGGAGCAGGCTGATATATTTAGTGAAATCCTTTTTATCTCTACTGAGTGCCAGGCAAAGACATTGCTGGAAGGATTGGGAGACTCTGGGAGGAGTGTGGTTATCAGAGCTGTTCAATAGCTGCTTTCGAAACTCCACAGAAAGTTCCCTCTGAGAAGAGTGTGAGTCTCTCACAATCACCACCCAAACTGGGGAGAAGTGGAGAATCCAATTGACAAAGAGGTTCTTTTAAGGTCGTGTTAAAACCTCATTCTGTGGCATGGTCATAATAGACATCTGTGGATATACTACATTTGGAAACTTACAGCAAAATATAGTCCTGCCAGCAGAGGATTTTTAAATATGGAACAGGAAATATTTAAAACCTTGCATGTTTATTTAACAAATTTTAAAGAATGAATCCAAAAATGCTTGAAAATATTTAAGGGTAAAATAAAGAATTTCTCTCTGCAGTAAATAATGAGGTGTTTCCTCTGAGGCTGCCTGGCAGCTGGTGCAGTTGTTTTCTATTTTTCTGGTTAATGCTAAGCCAGTGAGTTCCCTTGTGTCAGTGAGATGGAGGGCAGGGAAATGTGGCTGGGGGCTCCATTCAGCAATCTGTGTTATCCCCTGCCCAGCTGGCTGGAGCTTGGGAATGTTTTCTGCCTGTGTTGAGTGTGATTAAACCCAAATTTCTCAGTGCCAGTCTACGTGCACTTAATTTCACACACAGAGAGCGAAATAAAACACAGAAAACATTTCATGTACCAACAGAGGATCCACACGCAGAAGTAGCATTAAATATTTTGGATTTTTTAACTTGTCTCCTGCGGGTTTGGCAGATCACAGTTTTCAGAATGTGGTTGCTGAGACTCAACCCATTGCATTGGCCCTGGGAATATAGAAATCTGAGTTATTTGCTCTGAGTGTGGCTGTGTGAACCCCAGAGATGAGCTGGAGCTGTGGGTTGTCCTCTGCATCACAGTTTTGCCTGATTTTTATGGGTCAGTGGTGTAGTGGTGATATTATATAAAGAAGGACTAATGTGGTCCTGCAATTTTGTAAAGAAATGTAAATAAAAGTGGCTATGGACAAAAAATGATATAAAAAGTGATTTATCTCACCAGTTTGTAAGGAAAAGACATAGTTAGTGTGGTCTTTGATTTCACTGCTATTTGCAAGACTCACTTTTGGAAACACTTGTTGGAGGAATGAGAGAATAAGTGTGCTTAAAAGGCACATCAGATGGTAGCAAATGCCACACAGCATTTTGTCAAATCATTTGTGGTTTATTTTTCCTGTATTGCTTTCTCTCACTGCCCACTAAAAATTGTCTGATTTTTTTGGTGTCAGGGAAAGCACAACAGCATTCTGGGAATTTCAAAAGTTTTGTGCACTCTGGGATTGGTTATAAAGCAAAGTGTGATATAAGAGGCCCATAAACACCCCGTTAAAATCAGTGAGAGCACTGTATCTCATTTTCCTCCCACCTGTTGGATATTTTCTTTTGTGTCCTGAGAACACCAGGGTAGCCCATATAGCCCCTGTTTTATCCCTTTGTAATTAATGCCTTTTGATCACTAAAATCACCTGAGCAGAATATGTTACTTCTGAGGAAAATTAAATGACATTTTTGCTGCACCTTAAAAAAACTTTCAGCATGTGCCTCTGTCTATTTCTTCTTCCTGTTCAATAATAACCCCCAAAGTACCACGTGAATAAGCTGCAGATCTATTTCTGGTGTTTCTTCAGGGTGGGTGATTGCAATCTTTTAGAGTAAATTCAAAAAAAAAATGAATGGCTCAAAAAAAATTTGGTGCTTTACAATGAACACACTCAACATGTTCATCTTTTATATGGTCATTGTCTAGAAAAAATATCCGTGGTGGGTAGTTAAGGCACTCCTGTAAGGCACTAGAGCAATACGCTTTTTATTCCAAATTAGGACAGCCAAGCAGTTTCATTCTTTAAGGCTGCTGTAAAACTTAAAAAATAACTGCAAATTAAAAGTATTAAATGGTGAAGTTACATAAAGGTGTGTTTCATTAGGATCTTACTGGAAGGTGATTCTGTTTTTTAACTCTTAGTGTATTTCTGAAGGTGTGATATAAATCTGGGGAATTTCTACTGGCACTGAACAAGCCTTGCACATTTATTGCTTAATGGAAGATAATTGGCCTGGCTGTAGAAGTGTACACCTGGCCATTCCAGGATCACGACTTCTAAAGGTTAAGTATCACTTCCAGTAAAATCCTCTCAGGGAATTCAGAAGTTGCAAAGCAAAGTTTGGTAAGATATCCAATTTTCTTGCTGACTGCAATTTTTCTGGTGTTTTTTTTTAAATTTAAGGTTAATACAGCTTTTGAATTTATTTATAACACATCTGCCCTGACCAAAAATTATTATTAAAGCACTTAATGTCACTTTAATAACTGCATTAATTTTGGACTTTTTTTCTGAATGGTTTGTGAATTGTTAAAGCTATCTCAGTATAATGTAATTATTTGAAATAGAATAGGACTATAAAGATATTCTTCCATTAAAACAGAATAGGAAAAATGTATAATGTTTCCATCAGCAAATTAATCAAAGCAAATTGTGAAATAACTATTTTTCAAAATCATTATTCTAAGAAATTCATAAATATTTATTTAGCATTGCCACCTCAAAACTATATACCATAACTTTATGGCAATTCAGATATTATATAATTTATTCTGTGTGCTGCTGTAATAAACATTGGGACTGAGTTAATTCTCATCTGGCACTAGATTGAGCTTGATTCCTGTGCAGGTAAACTGTATAAAAAAAATAACAATTGCAACTTCCAGCTGTAGGTTTGCCATGGGGACACATAGGATTTCCTAGTTCTCCATGTGCCACCTAGAAACAAAATATATTAACTTGCATCGCAGTTCTATTAGAAAGCAAGATTTTTGGGTATTTATGGCTAAGCTGTAAAGTTTGTTTCTGAGTGAAATGCTGCAAAGATTTTTCCATCTTCTCGAACAAGTTTGTCTCTCCCATTTGCAGACAGAAACAATTTGTTTTATGATATTGTGTGGTTTTACACTGCAGTTAACGGGTGCAAACACACCATGAGAGATTGCAGGGGTCCTTGTGTAATATGGGCACCTCTGTTACCTCAGGTGAGGGTAAATCAGGCAATTTCTGGTTTGCAATTAGATTGAAAGGTCCAAGTTAGGGCTGAATATGTCATCCCTTCACCCCTCTTCTATCTGTGCAAACATCCATGTTTCTCCCACATAAGCCAGCAGTCCAACTTTTGAGTGACCTTCTGGACTGCTGGATAATAAGCTGAAAGCTAAGGTAGATCAAATTTTTTTTAAAAGGAAGAAAATTAATTTTTATACCATTTTTAAACAACTTGATAATCGGTGTTGGCATGAGAGAGGTGCTGGAAGTATGTGGCCAACACAAGAGGAGACCTTAAACCTTCATAAAACTGTGTGTTCAATTTTATTTCTTTGCCATAACAAGGCCAAAAGTTTCATTTCAAGGGAAACAGGGAAGGATTTTCACTCTTTTCCCAGTGGCATGTACTGTTTATCTTCAGTTTTCATCATGTTCTGAGATGCCAGGGATCATTTACAGCCACGTGAATAATTAGAAAAAGTTCCTATGCAGGTGTATGTGTTCCCTGCTAATCACATTTGCCCTTCTTTAGTCAGGAGAAAGAGAGGATTAGGGAATGTCATTTTCACAAAACACTTTAATTGTTCCAGCATCTGATAGCAGACATTTAAAACCAAACCCCACCCTCATTACTGAGTTGGTGTTAAAACATTCATATTTGAATATAAAATTCCATTTGTATGCACATATACATGGGTTGTTTCCACCATGCATATTTCCCCAGAATATAATTTCCTTACTTATTAGTAGGATTTTAATTTAGGATTTATTATCCTATGAACCCCATGACTCGATTTCTTTGTGCATGGGGTCACTGCTGCTTCCTGAAGGGAACCTGCCCCTCTGCAGGGCAATATCTCCTGGGTTTGTGGCTGTGCTGAGTGCTGAGCAGCCTCTCCACCCTCAGCACAACCATGAGTGGTATCACTGCAGCTCTCAGTGATTTCTGACTGATTTCATGAGTAGTGCTTGCTGTGGCATTGAGGTTTTTTAGCTCAACATATATATATTTTATTTTTTTTCCCATAAAAATAACCTTCTGGAGGAGGCAGGGTATTACTCCAGCAGTGAAATCCCTAAGACTTACACTGGGAAGACAGGAAAGAGGTTTTATTGGTGGTATTTATAGATCTTTTACACTAGAGGAACTGTAGAAAAAGCCTGTGGTGAGGCTGAGAGCTTGGCTGGCAGGACTGGCTCTTACCTGGCAGATGCTGCATCTTAGCTCTGCTTTGAGAGGCTTGAAAATAGTAATAATTCTGTGTGATACAGAACAAGATTGGGTATTGATTAATACGAGTTAGGGATAACCTGCAGGGACGTGTTTTCCCAATCACCCCTGAGACATCAAAATTATGGTGCTGTCTTTAGTAAAGCTGTAATAAACTCAGTTTTCAGGCTTTTGTAATGGAGTGTAGAGGAATATCTGAGGACATTTTTGGGTTAAGCCTGATATACTGTAGACATACCTCAACATGCATGCAGTCACTTTTCAAATAGCTGAACAGCAGGTTTTTGGGTTTTTTGTTGGTGGTTTTTTTTTTTTTCCTTAAATGGGAAATGCATTGAGAATTGCACCAGCCAGGTATTTTATTTTCAAAGGTAGGTTAATATATATACCAGAATGGGCCAAGTTGAAATCCTGACCAGAGCTTCAGTGCCTTTTATTAATGCAATAATAATTTTTTTTTTTTGTCAAAGCTCATAGAGGCTGTGGGGAGATATTGGGATCCTTTAGGATCTGAAATTCCAAAATAAAAAGATGCACCCTGTTGCAAAAATTTTATCTTAGTTCTGCAACTGAATGTGACTTCATGACCTCATTTTTCAGCACTTATGTGGGGGAAGGATGGTGGAGACCTCACAGTCAGGTAAAGCTGGTGGAAACACATGCATGGATGAGTCCTTGCTGTTAAATCGTTGGAAACTCTTTCCTCCAAGGTCAAGTGAGACTTGCTTTCTGCCAGAAATGTGCAGCCTGTGCACATATGTCACTAAACCATTTTTATGGGCTCTGTCTCTCAAAATCTCTGTCTGGTATAAACTTCTTCAGCTTATGCCAGTAGGAAGCACATTTTGCCTTTACTTCATTAAAGTAAGATTGTAGAATAACAATGATTTCTGGGGCAAAAACTAGGGGAGCAATGAAAGAGGCTTTTGTTTCTTCATGTTTTAGCAAAGAGTATCTTCCCTACCTCTTGTGGCAAAAAATGTTGTGACTGCATGGAGAGCAGCATCTTCTGGAGCTGGATTGGAGTGAGCTGGGAAAGGGGCACAGCCTGGAGAAAAGAAGACTAAGGGGGATCTTGTGGCTCTGCACAGCTCCTGACAGGAGGGGACAGGCTCTGCTCCCAGGGAACAGGGACAGGAGGAGGGGGAACAGCCTCGAGTAGCACCAGGAAGATTTATATTGGATTTTAGGGAGCATTTCTTCCATGAAAAGGCTATGAAACACTGGAACAGGCTGCTCAGGGCAGTGCTGGAGTCTCCATCCCTGGAGGTGTTTAAGGTGTGTGGTTGTGGCACCTGGGGACATGGGTTAATGGTAGACTTGGCACTGCTGGGGGAACTGCTGGCCTCTATGATCTTAAGGTCTTTTCAACCTAAATGATTCAACAATTCTAAAAACCTAGTTTGAATGACTCTGAACATGCCTGGGGTCATCCCAACCCGGCCAGCAAAGGATGGGGCCTTACAAGGAGAGGTCATCCAGGAGAAGAAAGTATCTGTATCCAAGGTCAGGATATACCTTACAAAGGAATAAAGACATAAAATATACAAATGAATAAAGACATAAAATAGCTTTATGGTGGCCTTATGGGGCTGGCCATGAGGAAAAAATGTCTGTGTAAGAAAATGATCTCATAAAGGGAACAGCTTGGGCCCCCAGCCTGGATCTACATCTGTGTCTGGCTGTCACTAAAGAATAACTGCTGAAGGCACCGTGCTGGGACACGGATCCTGAGAAGATCCATGGGCAGGAGCCAGGTGGTGGACAGCTGGTGCTGTGGTCACCAAGCATGCCTCTCCCTCCCAGGAGATGGATGGTGAGGGTGGCAGGCTCAGGCTGACCGCTCTGTCCCTCAGGAGCAGCCGGCAGATGGCATTCCCTCAGAGCCCTGGGATGGTGGAGAGTGCTCCATGGGGATAGGAGGTTTTGGGGATGTTTCAGCAGGGACCTGCCCTGCTCCAGCTCCTTGATGATGAGTAGAGTTGTTGTTCCTGCTGAGCCCCACTGAACATCTGCCTGGGCTGCAGAGGGGTCTCAGCAAAGCTCTCTTTGCACTGTGTTAGTCCAAAATCCCTGTTTGAAAAAGGCCTTTCCCGCTCTCCAGGTGTATTTTCTCCCAGATCTCATCTTAGCTGTCAGGACTTGTCGCTGTAAGACACAAAGGAACACACACACACTACCACTCTCAAGGTGAAGAAGAAAAAGGGCAGTTTATTTTCCGACTCCAACATTTATAGTTTTACAAAGGTGACAGTGGACTGGAGGGTGACAGTGCCACCTCTCCAATGACACTGGTTTAACCAACAGTCCATCAACTCTCTCCTCCTCCATAAAGGAATGTAAAACAATGAGTTATTTACAGAAAGTGCGTGAGAAAGTTCACTGCAAGAATGTCAACATCAGAAGGCTTAGAAAATATTAAAAAAAACAGGGCGACAAGGACTTACAAATGCCCATGCTGATTTGGTCAGTGGGCCACCAGGCCAGGGAAGGTGTCCTGGTTTAGGGCAAATTTGGGAGAGAACCCCCAAAGGGGTTCCTCAAGAAAGCGGATTCAGGCGGCCTCTCCCCCAACCGGTTCGGGAAAATATTTCCTTGGAGAAAAGTGGAAAAAACCTGTTTATTTAACAGGCAAAGCATTCACCAGCACAAAAAATTGAACATTAAAGAATAAAACCTCTTGCTGTTTTAAAAGAGTGACAGGCCCACTCGAGGTTTTGGATATGCTCAGTTGTTTGAGAATCTAAAACTCTACAAATTCAATCTAAATCTAACATCAAACCCTTGCATCCTGCCCCAGGTCACTACAGTGCATAGGATGCTCCCATCTTTCCCTTTATTGCTGTTTGTATTAAAATAATTTTTCCAGGTAGCTGGACATCCAAACAGGTTAATAGATGGACCCAACAGATTTAGCATATAAAAATCATCAGTTGTGCATCTTCAGCGTAATCTCCTGAGTCATGCAATTTCACTGTTACCTATTTTTTAAAAATATTTGGTATTTTAGGTTTAAAATCATGTTAAAAATGAATGCTCAAAACCTAGCAGCTTTCAAAAAGTCCTTGACTTTTTTTTTTTTTTTTGCACAGAAGAAAATACAAGGAACTGTGGCAAATAATTAAACATTCTAAATTGAGATAATCTTTGATTAATGAAGAAGCTGCTTTCAAATGCTCTTCTCTGGCTCTAATAATTGATCTCTAATTGTCTCATCTAAAGGTTATATATTGCCTTTCCTCCTGCTTGTGTCCTCCTAATGCCTTATAACTTGGATCAAGCTATTAGCAATGTTCATTAATTCCTCTGGAAAATGCTGTGAACTTTCCAAACTGGAAAAAAAAAAAGTTTATTCTAAAACCAAGTTTAGTTTTTTGCCAGTTTTGAGACTCTTGAGAAAATCACACCAAATGATGTTACAAACATGATGTGTAATTTTTCAGTTCTAAATTATTTAAGAATTTACATATAAACTATTTGAAGAATGTTGGACAGAGGAGGTGTAGGAGGATAAACTAATTAAAAAGAACAGAACAGATGCTTTTTGTTCTCTTATTGCATGCAAACAGGTGGTGGATTTGCTATAAGTGCCTTTCTGCAAAAATTGAAAACTGTGGAATTTAGGATCTGGTGAAATGTTTTGATGGTAGAAAAACTCTGGGTTGTTACAAAGGAATTTTACTTGGATCTCTAACAAGTTGGGACATCTAAACATTTATTTCATTGTTTACCTGAGAGATGAGGCTTTTCATAAACTGTTAATTCATTTCTGGAATCAACTGCATTTTAATCTTATTCTACTTTTGTTAGACAAACCCTTTTAACCTGTTGCTTGGCAGAGTTCCTTTTGTAAAGCCAAAGGAATATAGCTAAACTTCATTATTGTTCCTACTAGATATTGAATGATGTTCCCTAAATATATGTGTGTGTCTGGTGCTTGACCACAGCAGGACAGCGCCAAAGGCTTGTGATAATCCAGCACATTTTCTTCATAGTTTTATATTAAAATATGCATAAGGTACTTGCATGAGCACAGGTTTTTACAAATCTGTCTAATTAATACAATTTGAAAACGTTGCTGCTTTCTTTGCTCCTGAAATTTTCAGTCTAATTTCATTGAAAAGTGAAATACTTATTCATGTGCTGCTTTCCCCAATTTTGGCTTAATTGTTTCCAGTCTGTACAGCCTGGCTGTCTGGAGATGTTTATTACCTAGTAAATGTATTCTGCAAGGAGAGAGCCTGGCTAAATTGCTGGAAAGAAAAATTCTACAGCCTGACCTTATCAAGGCAGGATGCAGAAGGTTCTTATTTTTCATTTTGACTGCGGACTGTTAGCGAGGCAAAAAACAATCCAAAGAAGTTAACTAAAGTCTATCACAACAGTCTGTGGTTCTGGGGGAAGGGAAAAAAAGAAGAGGAACAAAAAAATAAAGTACTGTCAAACACTTATAATCCATTCTGCAGGATAGCAGAAAAAAGCATTACGTATCCTGGAATGATACAAAGATATTTTCTTCTGGCTTTGGAAAACACAAAACTCTTCCAGGCAAATGCACTTGGCGTTTAGGGAATCTTTTAATACACTTTAAGTATATGATAACACAAAATGAGAGTGCAGCATCAAAGTGTTCAATAATCTATTTTGAGTGATCTTTAGCAACTCTAGTAAGCATTTATAGCTTGCTAGAGGGAAATGCATTTTTCAAAGATCATGAGCAGTCCCTATGGAGACCTGTAACCTTCCTCAGAACAATTCACCACATCCTGATAGGTCTGATCACAGCACAAGGGAGACAGCCAGTGGAAAGGAAATGCTCTGGGAATATTAATGGAGCCCTGTGCCTGCTGAGTCACCGCCTGGAACCAGGGAGGGGGCAAACAAAGGGTTATTTGGGGATTATAAATATCAATATGGAGTTAAATGTTGGCAAAAGCTTTGTTTAAACCTTGACTGGTCTGTGGTCTGATCTGCTGCCTAATCAGTTTATTAGTGAATCAAGCAAAGATAAAGCCTGTGCTCAGGGAGGGCTGGGAGCTTGGGCTCTGGGGCTGGGGGAAGGAGGAGTGAGTGTGTGGATAGCAAAAACCTCCTTGGAGCAACACAAGAACCTGCTCGTTCTCCTGGACGGAGTTTGGTACTGCTGTGTTCCCATGCAGCCTGCTGGCTTTGTGAATAAAGCTCGAGGTTTTCTCCTCACCTCTGGCCCCTTGCAAGAGCCGTGCTGTGCCCTGGTGGCCTTAAAGCTTGCTGCTTTTCACATGTTATTTGGCATTAGAGAGTATTCCAGGATGTTCAGCTTTGCCAAGGAGAATGCTGCTGTGTCTGTGTGAGCTGTTAAACCCTCTCGGAGAGAAAGCTGCAGAATGAGTTTCTTATCACAGGAAATGTGTGATTGTATCCCCTTCCTAAGCCACTGCTGGCCTCCCTCAGGTGTCACACCCCAATTTGTCACCATCCTTTATGTGGTCTTGGTTCCTCTGGTCATTCCAGGCCATCCAGAACAGTCGCGTGCTACTTAAATCAGGCAGAGCCCAGCCTTGCAATTCCAGCTTTTGGGGGGACCAGATCCATGTGATGCTTCGTTAACCTGTACTGTGCTGTGTGTGACCTTTGGATTATTTTTTTTTTTTTTCCCTTCCCTTCCCTTCCCTTCCCTTCCCTTCCCTTCCCTTCCCTTCCCTTCCCTTCCCTTCCCTTCCCTTCCCTTCCCTTCCCTTCCCTTCCCTTCCCTTCCCTTCCCTTCCCTTCCCTTCCCTTCCCTTTTTTTTCACTTCATTTCATTTTTCACACAGCCCTCATGCAATACAAGCTCAGCTTGTTATTTTCTGTCCAGCCTTTTCTTCCTTCCCCCCTCCCTGAGCCTTGTTCCAGGTGGTGACTGCTGCAAGAGCTTAAAAACAAGAGTGAAAAGTGTGAAGTGCATTCACTTTTATGGAGCTGCAAACAAGGGAAGGGGGGAAGGAGGGGAAAGGCACCAGGATCGTTTGTCTGCCTCAGCTCAGTTCATGTCCTCAGCTATTTGTCAGCATGCACTGGTGTGAAGAGCATGAGGAAAGACGTGCTACACAAGCGTTTAGGACAAAAGGAAAGTTCTGGTGCTGTGGGAAGCCTCTCAGTGAGGTGTTGTTGTTATCCCATTGCATCTGGCTTGTAGCTGGTGTCTGATTTCCCCTTTCTCAGAAGCTCTGTGACCACAGGCAGGAAATGTGCCACAAGCAGATGGAGAAGTTGGTGGTGGTGTTGTTCTGTGAGCTCTGGACACACAGCTGGTCATTTGGGGGATGAGGAAAACGTGGCTAGGTAGAAGGAGGCTATATCTGATACAGAAACAGCTTTGGAAGGACCTTGAAGAAAGAGCAGTTAGGAGGTTGGCTGGAAATCCATCCCCAAGGTGCTCAGTTTGATTTTTAGGATTTTATAACACATAGCAAGCAGCTGCCATGAGAAAAGGGGGTCCCACGTCCCCATTTTTCTCTCAGTCTCTCAAATGCCCCCTTGGCCATCACACTGCTGCTCCATCAGGAGGGGACAGGCATTTCCCCCCTCCTGTCCCTGCCTTTGGTAAAACCACTCAAAACGTCCTTGCTTGTCCTTATCCGGAGCAAACATTGAGACCAAATATTTAACCAGAGGTGGGGGAAATCTTTTATTCTTTGCAAAACATTAAGATCAACAGTGGTAACCCATTCCTTATAGCAAGAGGCTTTAAAAAAACCAATGTGTGTGTGCATCCAGCCTGGAAATTCAGGTGAGGGCACCCGAGCTACAGTCATCTTTTATTAGTAGCAGCTAACCTGGAGAGATAGCTGGAAATTTCATCTATTCAAAATGTGTTCTCCTGCTGCTGCAGCTACCATGGAGTTATCAGAGTCATGGGGAGTTATTGTTCTTGTTTCCTTTACGTGGAAATCACTTGACTCTCATTCCCTTATTGTCCCTCTCTGGGTATTACTATTATCAGTGCAGAAGTGCAATAGTTCTCCTTAAATGGTACTGCAGAAAAGTAAATAATTTCTTATTCCCGTGATTTTTCTTTCTTTTTTTTTTCATAGAGGCACTACTTTGAGAATAGATTTTAAAGGACAAATATTATGTTTAATGACTCAGAAAGAAATGAAAATGATTATAATACAGAGCCTGAAGAAAAACAATACTAGGAGCAGGTCACATAATAGGAAAAAAACCCGTATCTATTTAAATAAGATGTGCCTAAGAGTCTGACTGAAAAGAAAATAGGGAAAATCCATTCAGACAAGGAGGAAGGTTTCAGAAGCTCATTTTGGCTACTCAAAGGGCAATTAATTATTTAGCAGCAGCTACTAATGACTGCTTCATAAATAAATAAAAAAATAAACACTGGATTATCATTATAGGGAGCGAAGTCTCTATAAAGTAAAGTTTAATGGACTGAGCGAGGGTTTTTTAGTCTTAATCTGAAAACCAAAAGTTAAAATCAGACAGCCAGAGCAATCTACTCCTGCAAAAAGGTCAACTATCCATGTTCCCTTCAAATAACTTCAGAGGGAAAAAGGAACTCAGCTAGGGCTGAGGAGGAGGGAGGAGAACCAGTTAAGTGAGGTGCAGGTGTAGGGCATCCTTTATCACACAGGGTTTAAATGTGACCCGAGGTAACAGAGGAGCTTTGGGGCAGAGCAGGGCTGTTGATGGAGTGGAGAGAAAACAAAAGTGATAAGAAAGTTGTTATAGCAAGCTCAGCAGGGAGGAGACCAAAGGTTTTATGCTGTTGTTTACTGAGCGATTGCTGTGAAGCCCGAGGTGAAATGCATCGTGCCATCACAAGGTGCAGATGGCATGCTTTAAAAAATAGCTGTGGGGCTTGCCTTGTAAATACAGGCAATCCTGGTTTTTCTGAGCATCTGTGCCTGAGCAGAGCCTGTGCTGCAGGTGCAGTGTGTGCTGCTTGGACAGTCACTGCAATGCTGCTCCTTTCCTGACTGTAAGAACCACAGTTTTCCTGCCTGAGGGTCTTCCAGGCCGTCTCATTGTGGGTAAGACCTGCCTATTCCTGTTAGAGAGAATCCTCCTTTGTGCGCTGGATCATTTTATCCTCTTGACAGCAAGAAGGCTCAGGGCTAGCAGTGCCAAGGCAAGCTTTCATGACCTGATGGACCCAGTGTCCTGGCATCCCATCTGGCACGGCCTGAGTTTGCTTTAGGGTGCCCTTGGTTATTTTTTGTCATCACATGCCTTCAGAAGAAGGCGCACGTTTTGTTAAATTAATTTGTTACAACTTTTTCTGGCGCTCCTGTGGAAAAGCTCACACAGCTCCTTTTGGTGAGGGACAAGGCTTGAGTGGTCTCTGGTCAGTCTGGGAGGGGCACAGCAAATAACTGGGGGAGGCTGAGATGAAGCAATCTCAGTGCACCCAAGGATGTGGCTGGCAGTGGGTGGCTCAATGTTACGAGGCAAGGAAGGTGCTGGTTTGGGAAATGTGTTTTCCTGCCCACCCCTCAATCCCTTCTCTGCCCCAAATACCCCACACAGCCCTTAGTTACAGATACACAGATCTCCTTTTATTCTTCTTTTTCCTTCTCTAAACTGTCAGATGTCCCTGCCTTCCCGCCATGCTCCTAACAGCTCCTTTGAGAGGGCGAGGGCTGAGCTGCCCTCAGTTGCATTCTCTGCCTCACAGACCCGTGCCTGCTGGGACTTTGGCCATCTCGTGTGGCCTCACTCCCTTGCACATTGGTCTTGCTGCAACCTACAGCAGCTGCAACACAAAAAAAAAAAAAAAAAAAAAAACACACAAAAAAGGAAACACCAAGAAAAAAACCCAAAAAAACCCCCAAAAAATCCCCCAGACCATTTTGCTTTTTCTGCAGCTAAAAAAAAAAAAAAAAAGTATCCAGGCTATATGTCTGCTGATGTTTGATCCTTGAATTTAAGGGCAAAGGATTTTGAGTCTGTTTTCCTTTCATTCCAGCAGAAGGGTTGAAAAGAATAGATGGGAAGAAGGGGTCAATATTCCAATTCTCATAAAAGTCTGCAAGCATATGGCCTTTGCCAGCACAGCTGCTTTCCTGCCACCGTCCACAATCAAGGTTAAAATGCACGATGCTCATTCAAAGGGAAATGCAGTGGGAAAATTTTCACTCCACTGTTTGTGCAGTTTTATTTCCAAAGGCAAATTGAAAAGTTGCAGTGTACTTCAGCTTGGTTTGACCTAAATGGCCAACCAAACAAGAAATAAATACCCTTTTGGGCTGTGTTTGACTTTGGATCCCTTTTACTTCAGTAGCTGAAGTGCCCCAGATCTCCTGCTTCTTTCCCAGACCAGACTCCTGGTAGAATAAAGTTTTTGAGCAGCAGTCCCATTGTCTTGCTGGTGGAGTAAACAAGCTGTGTTAGTGAGAAGCCCCAGAAAAAGTAATTTGACAGTGCAAAAGAGGGCAATGATACTCCAGGAACCGATGGATAGAGGTCAGCTCTATTTTGGGTCAATATTAAGTGCTCTGTGTGGTTGTTTTGTTGGGCTTTTTTCTAGCAAAGAAGATGAAATGTTACAGTTCAAGAGTGTCACGTCTGTTGGTGCTTACTGAAAATGAAATCCAGATAATAAACAAGCATTACTGCAGGGGTCTGGGCACACAGAACTCCAGGATGGAGATGTATCTCTGAATTACACTGTTAGTCCACAACTCTGACCCTCCTGCCCCTATATCTCTCCTCACAGTTCCGTTATATATTTTGGTGGTTTTTTTTTTTTTTTTTTTTTTTTTAACCCTCCTCTGAAGCTTCACAGAGGCTGGATGGAGACATTTTTTCTTGTCCCGTATTCCTGTGTTCTAGCTGCGTGTAGGAATGGGTGTCACTCAAACTTGAATGGAGGGGACTGAGCAAACACGTGGCTGGTTTGAGATAATGTTTATAGAGAGCAAAGAGAGATATCAACTCTATTCATTCCTGATTTCACCTTCAATTCCTCTTCTGTTTTCCTCCCTGGCAAATCTGAATTCCGTGTAAATTCCCACCACTCCCTCTACCTTGTGATTGCAAACACTACTGGCTTCTTGCTGTTCTGCTATCGATTGTCTCCTTCATTAAAGTAAAAGAGTTTGGTCTAAACCCACTTTCATTGCCGCTGTGTTTATTTTCCCATGCCCGTGTGGAAGAGGGGTGCCTTCTTAATTTAATCAGAGATTTAAATTTCACCACTGTGACAAAGGAAAAGATAATAATAGGAGAAATAATTATATATACGCCTGGTTTTTGGTTAACTCGGAGATCATGTGGCGGTGGGGTCAGAGTCTGGGGAGCCAGGCATGTGACTGTGGCTGTTTCTCCATGCAGCAATGAGTGTTTGCTCAGGAGTTTCATCACCCCTCCCAGGAAGGACTGCCGACCACAGGGTAACGTGGTTTCGCTCCAGAGGAGAAAAGATGGGTTTTCTATGTAAAATTACTTTTAGCACCATAGCGCTTCTTGACATGAAGGTCAATAAGTGCCTAAATTACTCCAAGTAACTGAGTTTATTATAATTCCTCTCTGTCACATTCCCTTGCTGCAGCTGTGACACTGTGCTGTATAACTTATTTAATTATACAGTGGTGGTTGCTGCAGCGTGTCTGTTGTTGGGGATGTTATGAATATTTAGATTTTTCTTTCTCTTTGGTTCCGTAATTTAAACAAATGCACTGAAGTGTATTTAACCTGAAGTAATCTGGGCTGCGTGCTGCTTTGGGCTGTGCTGTTTTAGAAAGTTCCTCCTGCACAATCATTCTCAAGCGAAGCAATTTCTTTGGCGTAAGGACGGGAAGAGAATCAGCCCCTACACGCTGCGCAGTTCTGGAGCTCCTCTTTGGTTTGCTTTCTGAACCAGCCTCGATGACGGCGCTATTGGCGCTTTCAGTGGGCGTATTTTGACAGCAAACTCCCCCACTCACACGTGTGCACACCCCCAGTTTTCCTCCCCGAAGGGTGCATTGGGACACCAGCCCCACCATATCAAAGGTCTGTGGGCTGAGCTGTGTTTAGCAATCTGGAGAACAGCTATTGGAGGGCAGAGAGGGCAGGACATTTCCATGATAAACCCTTTTCCTCCAGCATGCAGCCGTAAAGTAGGGATTCACTGTGTGCCTGTCAGCACTGTGCTGGGTAGGAGGACTGTGAGTAACATCTTGGAATATTTAAAGAAAATGTTTAAGGGGAGGGTTAAGGGAACTTTACATTTTTCTTTTTTTTTTACAAAGACACCAAGAGGGGAGATCCATAAAGACACAAGCAGATCTAAACCAGGACAAATTATCATTTTATAATTAAGCCTAATGGACCTTCCTGAGGAGGTTTGATAAGATGACTTGCTAATATTCACATTTTTTTATTATTTAGTCAGTAAATTATGCATAAAGGACAAAACTGAAATAATCACCCAGATATTCGTGTCACTTGTGCCTGGCTAATTCTCATCCATTGTCTTTCATAGCTTTAAAATGGGAAATAAGTACTAGAGGTCAATGTTTGATAGGGGCTCATAAAATATGGAAAAATTACTTTCTTTTCTTAATATAAGTTGCATGTGATCTTTTCAAATATGAAAGAATGCCTACAGTCATAGTTGAATTTTTACATTGAATCAGGGTGTAGTAGTCCTGTGGAAGAGCAGAAGAACAAAGAAAGAAGAAAAAAAGTAAAAATATACTGGCTTGTCATCTGTTAAGTCAGAAATTGTAATAAATTTTCAAGGAAAGAAAGAAGAAAACCTGGTGTAGTGGAAGGTGTCTCTGCCCATGGCAGGAGTTGGAACAAAGTGGCCTTTAAAATCCCTTCCAACCCAAACAATTCTGGGATTGAATGACTTTTTTTGGAGTAGGTAGTGGGGACAAATTGTTTCTCTTAAAATGTTCTTTTTTTCTCTAAGCTGTATGAAAAAAAAATTTCTGGTAAGGAGCTGTGCTTATTAAAGAGGGAAATGCATTTTCCTCTTATAGGCCTGAATTTTAGTTGGAAGAGGTTACTGAATATTGTTTTCAGTTATAAGGAGATAAAGTGTGCTGTTCTTATACAAATGTGTTTGCTCTACATGTAGAAAACAACAAATGACTCATGAGTTATTGTAAAAGAGTTGCACAGGACTCTATTCTGAAAATAAATAAAAAAATACAACAATGCCAGTCAGAGTTAAGGGGGGTGGGAAAAGCCAACCCCAAACAATTCTGGGATTCCTCTCTTTGAAGACTAATTCCCACTCAAAGGGCAAAAGTACTTTCTTATGCTGGTCTCAGAATTGGATCTCTGGGATTTCATTCCCCAACAGGATTTTGATTGATTTTATTTTAGCAGTTTTATCTTATTTCATAATGTTTGTATTAAATCAGATACCCCTGAGCACTTAATCTTTTTCAACTTCTAGATCTCTGTATTTAATATTATATTTGTTGTCAAAATCTAATATCAATAAGAATCACAATAAATGTAAATCATTGATCAGGTGCAGCAATGACAGGGAACCAAGAGCCTGATCCAGGAATTGCTGTCTGTAATAGAGCCACTTATTGATTTCAGTGAGGTTTGGGTCAGGCCTCAAATGGAACCAAAACCCATCTGTGCTTGCCAGGTGGGTCAGTGGATGACCTGGGAGATGATGGCCACAAATCCACCTCAATAACTGGGTGTCCTTGCTAAAAAAAATGGAGACTGCTGAGATAAATCATAGGAATTCTTAAATAATATGGAGCTGTGCTGTGTTCATGTGGTGTAGAGCAGGGAATCCTCAGGCTGGATGAGAAGAATGGGGTTATAATATCAAATAGTCCTTCAAGCACCTTTATCATCCACCTCCTGATTACAAATTTCAGGGCAATTACCTCAGTGGTCCCAGGAGATGAACACTGGAGGCTCTCAAACCCCCTTTAGGCTGTTTCCAGAAGAAGACAGAGGTGATGGCAATACTTCCTAGGGACCGTGGGGGCTGAGCATCACTGAGCAAATATTCTTAACTCAAGATTGATCTGTTTTGAGAGCTGAAAAGGATCCTTACCTCCAGGAGGTATGTCACCAGGGAGTAAAATTAAAAAAAAAAAAAGAAAAATGAAAATCCAGGCATTAACTTGAGTGGGAAGGAGATTTTACAGAAAATAATACACTGGCAATTCTTTTACCTAGAAGGAGACAGTCAGGGAGACATTGGTTTCAATCCCTCATTTAAGGATTTTTTTTACATAATTTGCATTAAGTGCTCATTATTAAAAACAGAGGGCTCTATCTTTATTACATATGTGCTGGGCATGCTTTGATAATGGGATCAGGACATCCATGCTGGGGTTGTAAATCAAATAAACAAGCCTTGGAAACAAAACCTAGTTCTGCTTTCCAAGTGCTGATCCAAGTATTGCTTGGAAGTAAGCTCTCATTAATCCTGTAACTTGGAGAAGTGAAACTTGAGTTACTCCATGAGTATAATGAGGTGACTGCATTAGTGATGGCCGTGGTGTCTGTCACCATAACTTGCTTTTCTTGTTGGTTCACAACATCTGGAGGAAACCAAGCTCCCTAAGCCGTCCTCCCCGGTGTGTGCCAAATCAGGCGCACAAGGTCCTGACCTGCAGAAAGGCACATCTGTGACTGGCATCCCGGCAGGGAGCAGAGCCCTGGATCAGCTCTGGAGGAACTGAGGAGCAGTTCCCTGGGCACAGGGAGCCGGGGCACACCTTCCTCAGGGCTTTCAGTGGGCGGCAGCTCAGCGGCTCTTTGGGAGCTGGGGCCACTTGAGCATCACACCCCACTCCCAGTCTGGGTGTAGCCCTCTGCCTCCTAGGAACCTTGAAAAGAGCTCTGAAAACCAAGATGCCTTTTTTTTTTCCCCCCAAACATTTTTGCCATTTTATTTTTCTTTTCCCCAGCTAAATGATGATTAGGGTGAATGAGTGGGAATGATAAATTTGGCAACAATGAGGAGGTGTGAACAACCTGTGTGGAGAGAGCATAAAAATAGGATGTCTCCAATAAATCCCAGGGGAGGGTGAACATTAGCTAAATGAAAACTGTTGTTTTAAAGAACTCTGCTGCTATTTTGAATTTTTTTTAGTTTAACTCTGCACGCTGGTGGGAGGAGAAAAATTGTTACTGTGTAAGGTATCAGTCTTATAATAATAAAATAATAATAAAACCAAATGATAGCAGATGAAAGCAGGTAAGTAGCATCACGCTGGTCATTTGGCCAGAGTATAAACAGGTTTGGGTTAATTAGCACTAAGGAGGCTGTGCTGTTTGGGGAGTTTATATTTAAATACCAACCGTTGTCCTTCCCATATGTGTTGACAAAGCTCTTCTCAATAGTCATCTGTTGTTCTATCCACAGCTTGTTTCTGATAGCTATATGTAGGATATTTTGGCTTTAAGAAATGAGAGTTTATGGAAGATATGTGCCTAAAGAGTTTTCTTTCTCAAACAGAGAGAAAAAGTGATATTCTCTAGTGGCTCTGTGTTCCTTGTTATGGGCTAATCTATCCTATTTCAGCCTTTCCCCTGGAGGGTTCCTTTGCACCAAGACTCTTGGGGATGTGAAAAAGGCAGAGAATGTTGTGTGGTGTAACTACACATTTCCCTAAACGGGGGCAGCCACCAAGCACCTCACTGAGCCTCCTGATTTTGAAAGCTGTGTTTGCCTGACACCTGCATCCTGCCTGCTCTGTTGTGTGGTGTAACTACACATTTCCCTCAACGGGGGCAGCCACCAAGCACCTCACTGAGCCTCTTGGCTGCCTGCTGCCACAAAGCACAGCAGGGAAGTCTTGCCCTAAAGTGCAGAGTATGTGCTGCAGACCTTCTCTGCCACTCCTAAAGCCAAGTGCACCAGTGCTGTCTGGAGCACAGTGGTGTCTCTGAGCATTACAGTTACAGGACTGTTTTCATATCAAGATCAACGAGCTTGTAAATTTTGCAGTTAGTTTTGGGCGTTCTCTTAGAATTCGTGGTCTGTCATATTTCTGATTTCACTTGGGCTTCTCTCCTCTCCCGGGAGAAACAGATCCAAACCAGCAGGATATTTGGTGTAGCTGAAAGGAAATATTAATTCAAGGCCCTGCTTTTGAAAGCTGTGTTTGCCTGACACCTGCATCCTGCCTGCTCTGGTCCCAGGAGATGAACACTGAGGCCGTCAAAACCCCTTTAATTTTCCAGAAGAAGACAGAGGTGATGGCAATATCGAAGGACTGGAAAATCCAGGCATTAACTTGAGTGGGAAGGAGATTTTACAGAAAATAATACACTGGCAATTCTTTTACCTAGAAGGAGACAGTCAGGAGACATTGGTTTCAATCCCTCATTTAAGGATTTTTTTTACATAATTTGCATTAAGTGCTCATTATTAAAAACAAAGGGCTCTATCTTTATTACTTATGTGCTGGGCATGCTTTGATAATGGGATCAGGACATCCATGCTGGGGTTGTAAATCAAATAAACAAGCCTTGGAAACAAAACCTGGTTCTGCTTTCCAAGTGCTGATCCAAGTATTGCTTGGAAGTAAGCTCTCATTAATCCTGTAACTTGGAGAAGTGAAACTTGAGTTACTCCATGAGTATAATGAGGTGACTGCATTAGTGATGGCCGTGGTGTCTGTGACCATAACTTGCTTTTCTCGTTGGTTCACAACATCTGGAGGAAACCAAGCTCCCTAAGCCGTCCTCCCCGGTGTGTGCCAAATCAGGCGCAGAAGGTCCTGACCTGCAGAAAGGCACATCTGTGACTGGCATCCCTGCAGGGAGCAGAGCCCTGGATCAGCTCTGGAGGAACTGAGGAGCAGTTCCCTGGGCACAGGGAGCCGGGGCACACCTCCCTCAGGGCTTTCAGTGGGCGGCAGCTCAGCGGCTCTTTGGGAGCTGGGGCCACTTGAGCATCACACCCCGCTCCCAGTCTGGGTGTAGCCCTCTGCCTCCTAGGAACCTTGAAAAGCGCTCTGAAAACCAAGATACCTTTTTTTTTTTTCCCCCCAAACATTTTTGCCATTTTATTTTTCTTTTCCCCAGCTAAATGATGATTAGGGTGAATGAGTGGGAATGATAAATTTGGCAACAATGAGGAGGTGTGAACAACCTGTGTGGAGACAGCATAAAAATAGGATGTCTCCAATAAATCCCAGGGGAGGGTGAACATTAACTAAATGAAAACTGTTGTTTTAAAGAACTCTGCTGCTATTTTGAAATTTTTTTTAGTTTAACTCTGCATGCTGGTGGGAGGGGAAAAATTGTTACTGTGTAAGATATCAGTCTTATAATAATAAAATAATAATAAAACCAAATGATAGCAGATTAAAGCAGGTAAGTAGCATCACGCTGGTCATTTGGCCAGAGTATAAACAGGTTTGGGTTAATTAACGCTAAGGAGGCTGTGCTGTTTGGGGAGTTTATATTTAAATACCAACCGTTGTCCTTCCCATATGTGTTGACAAAGCTCTTCTCAATAGTCATCTGTTGTTCTATCCACAGCTTGTTTCTGATAGCTATACGTAGGATATTTTGGCTTTAAGAAATGAGAGTTTATGGAAGATACGTGCTTAAAGAGTTTTCTTTCTCAAACAGAGAGGAAAGGTGATATTCTCTAGTGGCTCTGTGTTCCTTGTTATGTGCTAATCTATCCTATTTCAGCCTTTCCCCTGGAGGGTTCCTTTGCACCAAGACTCTTGGGGATGTGAAAGAGGCAGAGAATGCTGTGTGGTGTAACTACACATTTCCCTAAACGGGGGCAGCCACCAAGCACCTCACTGAGCCTCTTGGCTGCCTGCTGCCACAAAGCACAGCAGGGAAGTCTTGCCCTAAAGTGCAGAGTATGTGCTGCAGACCTTCTCTGCCACTCCTAAAGCCAAGTGTACCAGAGCTGTCTGGAGCACAGCGGTGTCTCTGAGCATTACTGTTACAGGACTGTTTTCATATCAAGATCAACGAGCTTGTAAATTTTGCAGTTAGTTTTGGGCGTTCTCTTAGAATTCGTGGTCTGTCATATTTCTGATTTCACTTGGGCTTCTCTCCTCTCCCGGGAGAAACAGATCCAAACCAGCAGGATATTTGGTGTAGCTGAAAGGAAATATTAATTCAAGGCCCTGCTTTTGAAAGCTGTGTTTGCCTGACACCTGCATCCTGCCTGCTCTGCCCTTGCACATGAGCACGGCCGTATACAAACACCCCCTCCAATTTCTGAGGCAAAAAATGCTGAAAGGGGCTGAACATTGGAAAATGTGGAAACAACTTCTATGTATTTGTGCACCTGCTATTCTTAGGAGCCCAGACTGCAGAAACAATAATGCTGCCTCTGGCTTTGACGTCTCCAGACTGTGAGTGACACTCCAGCATTTGGAGCTGCTGTCAGTCTGGTGGGAACACTTAGAAGAGGCTGATAAAGTTTAAAAAGGGAAGAGCTTTGTATCTGTAGAAGGGAAAGTAAAAAGCCTTTGGGGGTTACAGCAATATGTTACCTTGGAAATATTTGAGCAGGTTTACTATTCTATTCAGACACTTCACTTTTTAAAAGCTTTAAATCAAGTAAGTTTGGGTCTTGAATGGTGCAGATTTAGTGGCTGCTTATCAGCCACTCGTGACTATGCAAACTGCAGAAGCTAAACTGCCATTTCTGATTTTCAGGTGAAATTGAATGACCTAAAAATGGATCCATCTTCTCCTGTGCTCCCAGCAAGCATTTTGGAACAAACTGCCTTGCAGCTCGGATGCAGCCCCACAGACAAAAAACTTGCTTTCCACTTAGATGAAAAAGATGAGTTAAAGCATCTTCGGGAATGTTTCTGCATCCCCAAAGTCAAGGATCTGCCTCCAAGTGAGAGTTATAATTGCTGTTGAGGGAGAGGGAGGGGGAAAGGGCTGGGCTTCACATCTTCTGCATGTGTTTATCACAAGTCTTTGGAAATCATCGTCACTTATGAGATAATTGAGCAATTGTAGTCATATCTGAGCACAGAATGTCCCCGCTGTTGCTAAATCAATCCATCAGCTTATTCTAGCACCAAAAGCTCTATGTTCTCCGTTGCCATCCTGAATCAAATGTGAGGATACAGTACTTACGTGGTGCTTATGCTGTCAGTCAGCAGCTTTGAACAATGTAGTGACTGATTGAAAATTACAGGCAGGAGCTTTTCTGTCTAATGGCTCGAAACAGCAGCCTTGCTTGGGTAGTTAAGAGCAGTTGCTTCCTTGGTGTGATTCAGCTTGGAATTATCTGTCTGGTTACAATTATTTTAGTTAATGAAAGAGGCAGTATATATATTATGTGAACATTTATGCTTTATTACCGGTGGTGGAGCTATTTTCTCACTGAGGCCAAATGGAAGATTGTGCCTCAGAACAAATAATTGATCTGAGCAAATAATTCATAATGAAGCCTTTTATTTGAAGATATTTTCCACTTTCCTCATGAATTGCCTAAAAATAGACAGCACCTGACTTCAGTGAAGCTATGTGAAATTGTTCTGGATATTTTTCTCCTTCTTTCCTGTTCCACAGGTTGCTTTGAGGAGCCTGTGGCATGTCTGGGCATGGGGAGGGCTTGGTGTGGAAGCAGGAGGGGTGGAAAAGGGGGTGGCAGGCTGAGAGGGAAACATTTGCTTGGGGTTAGTACTCCCAGACCATCAAAACTAAAACCCAGCTCCAACTTTTTTTGGTACCTGCAATAGACACCATGTTTAGCCAAATTCATGCAGTGAAACCCGGTGGGAGCAGCCACCTATGGAGGCAGCAAGGTCCTGGTCCCTTCTCCTGCTTCCCAAGCCCTGTCTGGGTTTATTTTTGTCTCAGTTACCTGGAGAGCAAACGCTGTGCTGGCTCTGCAAGTCCTGGTGACTGCACACTGGAGAAATGGCAGATTATTTCCTTAGATGGTGAACACAGGCACAGTCACTCTCCTTTTTTTTCTGCCCTGGTAAAATGTACCTATTGAAAATGAAAGGAAAAAAATATGATAGAACTTCCCTGCATTTTTTTTTATTTTTCATTTTCCAATGAATGCAGACAGAATTTTCTTCAGATTTTCTTTTTCTGAAAGGACATTACTGATGGTAAATGAGAAATTACAGGTGCATTCACCAAAGTGTGTCCAGTAAGGGACTATGACAGCAAATGGTGTCAATAGTCTGAATTCCTGGATATCTTTTGAAACAGCCTGTCTTCAGTACCTTCCTGCTGAGCAATGATGAGTGTTGGGAATGCAGTCTGCTCCTGCCCTTGGGACACAGGGATGATAAATCTCAGTTCTCTGTGTTCTGGTGGTATTGGCTTATCTTTCCCCACATTTGAATCCTGGAGTTGAGCTGTTTCTATTATTCAGAGCAGGACTGGACACTTTGCAAATATTTAAACTATGTGCTTCCTCCATGGCCCTGTAATTTTTCTTTTTCATTTTTTTTTACCCTGGTCACTTGATAGAGTTTCCTAAACCTCCTCTGTTTGGATATTTGACTATTCTATACTCAAAGCTCCTTCAGCTGCCACCATGGTGTGCTGCAAGATGTGCCACTAAAGCTGGAAAGATGCTGGAGCACGGTTCCCATGGCAGTGGTGCTGCTGGAATCCAGCCCAAGCAGCAGCAGCTGGATCTTTGCAGAATGTCAAATATCTCTCCAGAACATCAAAGGTCACTTTTCAGTGTAGTGTCGTAGCAGCTTCACATTAAAGAATCTTCTGAGAAGTAGAAGTAGAGGTTTTGATACCCATGTGACAGTTTTGGTTCTTCCCTTGCAATGTCCACTATTATTTGATTTTCAATTTCTACAATATTTAGACCCAAAGACTGCTGCTGTGGGGTTTTCCCTCTGCAGTTACAATAATATTTAGTCCCCAGTCTGTGGATAGATAGGTTTTAGTGAAGATAAACAATGTACAAAGTAGTATCAGTTAAAAAGCGCAGAGAACCCATCATTCTGGTGTTCCTAAATTGAGGGTTTTTTTCCCTCCCCTTTTTTTCCTGTCCTTTTTTTCTGTGCTTCAGCTGTCATCAGGAACAGCTTCCCTGCTGAAGAGCAGCAGGGGTGTAAATATATATATATTTACATTGTGTGACTATAGCATAGAGACAGATCTGCCATGACATTTATCTGCGCCCAGGAGCGGATGCCAGATAACACGTTCCTGAAGATAAATGTCATTCCAGATATTAGCCATCAAATACTCTTTATATATTTACATAAAACATTACAATGAGGCTTTAAAATGAAACCTTACAAGAAGCAGATGAGAACATCCATAGGAGACAACAGTAAGATGACGTACAGGAAAATATTTAGGAAGTCATTAGAATAGTTTAATTTAGTTATCAAGTTATAAACTGTCAGGGCTGTTTGTTTGCTGGATCCATCAAGAGGAAACCAGTAGCAGCCTAACTCCCTGCAAATCTGGGAGGTTTTATGTGCAAGCATGAGGGGCAAAGCTCAGGTGAGCAAATGAGGAAAAGTTGGCAACAGAAGATTTAGGGAAATGTTTGGATCCTGTTGCTCTTCTCCAAGCTGACAACAAAGTCTCCTTAACCTCTCTTTGTGCCAGGGAGGAGGCAGAAATGGGCTGGGCACCAAATTGCCCATCTGATTGAGGCTATGGCTCATGCTTTGCCACCTGCTAAAGGAGTAGGGCATCATTTGGGTTTCTTGGGAATAAAAAGATGTAAAAAGATGGCCTGGAGGGAAAGAGCTGAGCTGCATTTCCAGAAGAAATGGTTAAAAGGATTCGTTAACCATAAAATTCTGGCTTTTTGGAGGGCTGGTGAGAAGGGAACAGGCAGGTGTGAAAGTGGAGAGCTTTTATCCTTCAGCTAAGGACAGAGCTCAGATAGGTATAAGCAGATTTAGTCCTTCCTTTCTGGTTAATGAACCCATTACATTTTTCCCTTTTTTTTTTCACTGAATATTTCTGACAATAAACTGTCTTTTCCTTTTAGGTTAAAAAGGTATAGAAGTGTGTTTTAATATAGATGAATGGGTACAATTAGTATGCAAAGTAATGTATATGATTAGATTTGACCAGTCTGCAGGAATCTGAGTAGGTGTGTGAATATATAATATATTTAATTATTCTTAACGCAAATGTATTTTTTGATCCAGACTACTTTAAGAACGCATTTCAATATTTCTTTTTTTCTCTGCTCTTATTTCCTCAGTTGTGTTTATTTCCTGTTAGAATATTTCAATATGTATTTCAAATCAACCACAGCTCCTCCAGAAATTAAAAGGGCCTATACCATGAAAAATAAATGTAATTTGGGGAAAGACAAGTACTAGGAAAAAAGAATATCACAGTGAATGTAGAGTTGTTGGAGCATGAGGAGGTGCTGATCAGGAGAAATTACAAAGATGGTGAAAAAATGAGCAGCAATGGTCTAAAATGAATATTTTAGTGATGTCAGAGAGGGGGAATAAAAGAGCTTTTTGTCAAAAAAGTTCCTCCAAATTTAGAGCTGATAACAAAAAAAAAAAAATATCTGAAGGAACAGGTATAAAGATGTTAAAATAACTTTATCAAAAAGGCAATGCCTTGTCTCTCCAATGCTGAACAGAGGTGTTTTTATTTAGAAAGGACTGTGCTGTAAGAAAATCTGCCTTGCTGATAATTCCTCACCTTTTTTAGTACTTTAGTGAGATCAAGCTCCAGATCCTTGAGCAAGGATCCTTCTCTCTAACCCCAGGGGGACAGTGTTATTGTGTTTCTTGGTAGGAAAAGAACTTTTAACAGAATCAATCTGGGGCCATGGATGATATTTATGCCTCTCTGTTTTCATTCATATTACATTGGAGATGAAAAACAGACAGAGTATCTGCAAAACAGATTAGGCAGAGATTGCTCTCTGACTTATGCTTTTTAAAAGCCTCTAAAACTTTAATTAAGAAATTACCCAAGTTGTCTGAACTCCTGAAAAATGTGTTTCTGGGGAAGTTCAATGAAATTGGTAATTGTTAGTGCAAAAGTTAGTAAGAAACCTTTTCCAGGCTGTTTTTTTGCGGGCCTTACAAAATTTTCACAGACTGCATTGCAATCTTATGGTTCATTTTTAGCATGTATCTTAACATGCTCATTCCTTTGATCCTTATTCTGAGGGATATCAATTATATTTATCTAAATTATATGTGATATTAGCTTTCAGGGGTATTGTAAGTATAGGTATAGACAAATGCAAATTACCACTTCTAGAAGGTCACCATCACTTGTCCCTCCAAGAATCTCTAGCATGAGAAATAACAGAAGAAGGCTGTGTTTGGATTGATAGATGATGACACAGGGTAATTAGATTGTTCAGAACCTCACTGGAGCTATTATTTATAAATTTCTACTGCCTTGCTTTTCTCCTAATCATTGAAAGGATTTGTCAACATAGATTTCCTCCTTCTCCTCAGATGATGACATGAAGTGCAGCCCACAGTATTTGCTGACAAGACAAAAACTTTTAGGACTGCTTTAAAATATTCTCCTCAGCAATTATATGTTTTCTAAATAGAGATTTAATTTGCAGGGACAACTTACATGAAAGACACAGATTTACATGAAAGACACAGATTTACCTAGTCCTAACTTTTGTTAAATGCATGGTTCCAGTAGCTCCATCATGCAGAGTAGGCATGTATTGTTGGTGGAAGAAAAGTGGAAAGCCTGATTGGGAAAATACTCCCTGTTTACACACTGTTGTGAGTAAACACAAATTTTATCAGATCTATTGGTTACAGATCTGATAAAATTGGTGCCAGTGTCTGCTTCTCACAGAGCCCCTGAGAGCTGGGGATTTGGTGGTGCCTGAACTCTCATCAGCTCCAAACATTGTAAGAAGAAAAGGCGAATAGTTGCAAAACTAAGCAAAACTCCTCCTTAGATGCTCTTCAGGGTTACCTGAGTGATGTTCTGGGAGACAGGTCAGGATGTGACACCTCTGTTTGCATATGGGGACAGTGATGTCCAGGGGACGGGGGATGGACAGAGCTCTGGGGGTGGCATCTGTATTTGGGGGGGTGTGTATCCAGTGCTGTGTCCCACACATGTCGCAGACATCTTTTATGGAAAATCCTTTCCCTGGGATTTTTCTTCCTGAGAAGCTGAGAGGCCTCAGGAACAAAATGCAAACATTGATTATCTGCTGCTGTGGAATGCAACAGGTGCATCTGTGATTGGCCCATGTTGGTTGTTTCTCATTAATGGCCAATCACAGTCTGCTGGCTCAGACAGACAGTCCGAGCCACAAACCTTTATTATCATTCCTTCCTATTCTATTCTTAGCCAGCCTTCTGATGAAATCCTTTTCTTCTATTCTTTTAGTATAGTTTTTTTAATATATCATAAAATAATAAATCAAGCCTTCTGAAACATGGAGTCAGATCCTTGTCTCTTCCCTCAGCCTGAGACCCCTGTGAACACCGCCACACCACACATACTGTGCTGGCCCTCCAGTGCTCAGTCCCACACCTATTTTTGTTTTTTGGTTTCCCTCCACAGCTGACCTGACCCTGGTGAACGGAGAGGAGAGCTGTGTGTACTTTGTTGGGAATTCTCTTGGGCTCCAGCCAAGAAAAGTTAAAACTTACTTGGATGAAGAGCTGGACAAGTGGGCTCGGACGTGAGTACCCTGCGGGGTGTGCCGGATGCTGACCTGTGCTTCAGAGGAGCTCTTTATTTTGGGATCTTCCTTGGAACTGCTTGAGCAGCAGCAGAGTGCATTAAAAGTGCTCCAGCCCAGGAGTAAAACATGTTCAGTGTTTCCCTAGTGCAGTTTATATCTCTTGTAAAGGCAAGAGCAGTAAAACAGGCAAATAGACCCTTTCAGCTGTGAATGCCTGTGCTGTGTGTGGCTCTGTTCAGCTCACCTGGAGGACCTGTGCAATTTAACCCTCCCCACCTTGCAGGGTTTATAAAGTCTCCCTACAAAACACACAAACCTATTTGGTTGCTGCTGCTTGCTGGTGAATGTGGTGGGGTTCCAGGCCCTGTGATTTTCTAATTAATGTTTTTAACTGCATGATTCACCCTGCAGGCCTTGCAATGAGCAGTTCCCCTTGAAACAGCACTGAATGCAGGTGATGCTGCTGCCATGCTGGCAGGTTTTTGGCTCCTCTTAAACCAGGTCTCTGCCTGACAAGTTAATTTTATTTAGAAAGGAACATTCCTGTCTTCTCAGTAAGGAGCTGAGTGTGAATTACAACAAGCTTTGCTAAATCAACCTGATGTAAAAGAGACAGGATAAAAGAAGGACACATTGCAGGAAAGGGACGCTGTCATCATAACAAATGGGGAACCTTTTAATATACATGAGGGAAAGAAAAAGCTTTTTTTACCTTTATTTAGGTTTTTTTAAATATTATGTTCTGTTCCATTAAGAGTGTGTGCTTTGAGATCTCCTGCACCTGCCTGAGCAGCTGGAGCAGGGATGAGTAAGGAAAATGATGAGTAAAAAACAGAGAACTGAAGGTGGGAAAGGAAAATAACATCCAGATGAGTGAGTGAGCTGGGTGAGAGATGAACTCTTTTATAGGGTGCGGGATATGAGTGGAACAGATGTGATTTCATGGTGAGAGAGCAGAGGAAATATGGAGAGGCAGAAGAGGAAAAATGAATTCTGCTAAGTGGGCAGCCTTGTTTCAGCAGGAACGGTCGAGATGGAGGCTTCTCAATGCAAATGTGAGAAATCTGTAGCTGCTCTTCCACTTGTAAATGCATGAGTGCTGGGAGCTCATCAATATGGTTTATTGATTCCTATTTTTCACCTGTATTCTTATAGGTGAGAAGGCTGAGAATGAGTGGGAATGAGTGGGACTTTGGGAAGAGCTCGTTGCTTCTGGTTATTCAGGCAGCACAGCAATGCAGTTTCTCCAGTCATTTGAAAAAATTGCAACCCTGTCCATTTCTGTGCTGTTATCCCACTTTGTCAGGGAAACAGCCGAGCTCCTTCAAAAGGCAGAAGTCAGATAACATTCTTAGAGTGATGCACTGGGACTGCAAACGTATTTCAGCTCCTCCACTGTATCTTTTCACTGCCTCACTTCTATTCTTGTGTTTGTCTTTGCTGCAGTGAAAGATGAGTTTTTCCTCAGTGACTGTAAAAACCTGGAAGAAAAAAGGTAGGCAGTGTGTTCCTTCAGATCAAAAATGCCTTCAGGATCTGTGTCTAGGGGGGAAAAATGGCTGAACATTGATTTCAAGCCACTTCAAGAGAGGGAGCACAACCAGAAAGGTTGGCCTCAAAACCATGGCTTGGCCTCAAAAACCTCACCCTGAATAAATCAGAAAGTTTAAAAACAAATTAAAACCAAAAAGAGTACCAACTAAGCAAAACCCCTCAAATTAAGATCAACAAAGAAACAGAATAAAATCCTGAACCTAAAGCAACTGAGACAGCCAGGGTAGGATCAAACTGATTTTGAGGGGAGCAGAGTGTGCTTAGAGAAGGTTGTGAATGCAAAGGAATAGGTGGCTGAAGGTACAGAAATGAGTACTTTTATTCCAGTCACCAAGGGCAGCCTAGCAAAACCCAGCCTAAGGTGGTAGCTGCTCCCAGCTGAAGGCTGTTCAATGGCTGTTGTGTCAGCAGTGTGGGATCTAGTGGCTCTGGCTTAGATAAATAAGTAGCAAGAATCTAGGAAATGGCATGCAAATTAGGAACATCCATCAAGTCAGCAATGGTATAGATTCTGGCTTTCTTATAAATTGGTTTATTGCATTTTCTGTTTGTTGTGTCTTGGGACCCCTCTCAAAGAGCTGTGAGTCTATTTAAATGGCTTTCAGTGCTCACAGTTAAGGGCAAGAGTGAAAAGGAAGATTACCCAGTGCTGGTCAAGGACAGGGGAGCCGTAGCTTCATCTCCAGGTAGTGGTGGTAACTCATCAGGCAAACAGCTGGGAGAGAAAAGCATGGAAAAGCCTCTCTCTTGTTGTGTTTCCTCTCAGTGCTTAGTTCCTTTCCCTCACCTCCACTTTAACTGGTGGGTTCCAGCTCTCATCCTACACCTGCCTCCCACTTACCTTCTCTGGATTTGTACTCTTCCTCTCCATATCCCTTTCCACTGTTCCAAATGCTAATGTAGCAAGATTACAAAGCCACGGGCATTCTTAGTATGGATTTAAAAGCAGCCTCTGAGGCTTCATCTTTCAGTTATGATTTCAGCTAAATCAAGGATTTATTGAATAAGGGGTGAAAAGGGATGAAGAGGTGTTCCCTCATGTTCAGCCCAGAGTAGCCAATAGCCCAATGTTTTAAAGCCCAAACTTCAAGGGACTTTTTTGGTTGGAGGAAGGCCAAGAGATGCTTTGCAGTGCCTTGTTTTCCCCTCTGCCCTGCCAGAACCGGTTAAGTAATTAAAATATTTTATAGAATCATTACTGTGCGAGAGCATACTCACTGCAGCAGGCAATGTCTCTCGTCTGAATAACTCATTAAAGTGGAACAATTAAAACAGAAGGGAGCCTGCTGTAGCCAGTTGTGCTCCTGTGAAGGGCTGGCAGGGTGACTGGGGAGTGGGGAACCTGCCGCACGCAAGTCTTGAGGACTGGAGCTGTTGAGCAAAATCAGGACTGAAAGGGAAAATGATTGTTCTCTGTGGATGTATCAATGTAGGGGAGGGAAGGAACCACTTATACGAAAAGCATGTTGGCATAGTAAATATAAGCAAGGAATTAATAAATTGAGGCTAGAAATAAAACATATATATGCTTCTAAGCATTGAAATGGTGTGGCAAGAGGCTGACATGGACACAGGATATTAACAACATCCCACTTTGAGGAAGGCTTTATGATATAACACTTGCAGCAGCAAAGGCAAATTTCAGCAAGTCAGAAGGTATCTTTGGGTCTGTGTGCTGAACTAATCCTGCAAGACAGGAGAAGGCTGCAAGCAGGAGAGCAGCTTGGCCAAGCCCCGTTGGACATCCCCATCCCCTGCCCTTCTCAGGACTCTGCCTTTCACCAGGTTCTGTGGTAGAGCTGCAAATTCCTCTTTTAATGCCCTGGGATTTTGAGTTTTGTCTTTAATCTGCTGCTCCACGCAGTTCTTTTGATATGTCTTCCCTTTTTTGGCTGTTTCTTTGCTTGAAACCTTGGTCCAACTTAAGAGTCTGTACTGGCTCATTAAATACCTTGCATCATTTTTGGCAAAGGAACAAGAAGGAAATTTGCACTTGACTAAGATTTGGATGAGCACAGAAGATTCCTGAAGATGGCAATTAATTTAAATTCCTTTTCTCACCGCCTTTGAAACCCTGGGATCATCTCAAAAAATGTGTTTCTAGCTCCCCTAGCAAGCTTTAAATCAACCAGACCTCAGCGAATAAAACGTGGAATTGTGATTTCCTGCCAAACTGAAAATAAAATGGTAACCGACTAAAAATTAATTTGCACAATGAGAAACTCTCATAGAAGTTGAAGAAATATCTGTTTGTCTGATGCTCTGTGATTTGACGGGTGAAGTTTTGTATTCGTTAATTTGGATGCCTCAATTTAAATCTCTTTTGCTACCTAGGGTGCAGTGGGGGGAAAGGTCTCTCCATGTATGAGGAGAATGCCAGGAGCACTGCACTTGTGTCCTTAAAGATTATTACCCCCAGTGCCTCCCAGAGCTGAGAGAGGGGTGGCATAATATACAGAGATATAAATTCTCTGAGGCACGGCATAGAATTTTACAACCTAAATGTAATAGGATGTATTGTGCCATCAGCAAAGTCTACAGAGTTTCATGTGATTAAAAAAAAAAAAAAAAAGGGTTCAAGAATATGCTTTTAACTACCATTTTAGAGGCAATAATTTTTGTCTCTTGGCATTTATATTGGCCATCAAGAGGGAGGCAAGCTGTAAGCTGTGCCATAATAATAATAATAAGAATAATAATAAATGCTGCCTCTCCCTTCTTTCAATATGGTTAAATGTCCATGTTTTCTTCTCAAAATAAAACATTCTCATGACCAAAATCTCACAACTGTTTTCATGGTAACTTCGAAATTTATTCTGAAATTTTGATAGTCCTGCGTGCTGATAGAGAGAACTTTCATTAGTAAATTCCCATTAGGATGACACTAATGGCTATAAAATCAGGGAAAGCTAATGAAAGAGAATCCCATAGGTAGTTAGGACTTATTTTTCCCATCTTATTATATTTGCTATCCTCTTTCAGAAATACAGATTCCCTCAGGCTGGGAGCTACTGAAAATCTTTGGGGGTTTTATTTTAACAGTCTTTATAATCCTAAAGTCCCTTGATCACTCTATTACAGTTAAGAATAAGGCAGGAAATTACCAATAAATGTCTTGCTGTTTGTGAAACATATACCCCCTGTCTTCAGGGAATCAGCTGCATTGTGGGCTGATAGAAGGGAGGAAATTTCAGCACTCCTGCCCCTCACAGCATTTTCTCCCCTCCCCACCCACTGCCTTTATTCCTCATCTACGAAATGCTCTTGTGGATGAGGGTTATTTCACACTGCCTAACTGAGGAGCAGGGTCCTCCTTGTCGACGTGGGATCGGACTTGTTGAGCACGGGGATGGTGTTTTATGTGTAAGAGATGTTCACTCCTTCAGCTGTTGACCTAATCTAGCCCAAAATTAAATGGGGTTTTGTAAGGATGAGAGGCTCAACATGGTTAATACAACTGTCCCTTTTAAAAGCATCAGCTCCCCTGAATTTTTTTAGGATTATAGTAGTTTTTTTGGAAGTATCTTTATGAGGCGTGAATTAGACTCAAGTCAATCAAAAAGGGTCTGACTGCAAAACACACAGGTAATTTTTGCAAGAGACTGAAATTCTACCTGAGAAGGAAAAGTAGGAGGTGGATATGGAAAACCAACCTTTTAAATAGCCTTGAGGATGGGGTAGTGTCTCATGCATCCTCCTTTCTCCTGTCTTAATCTGCCAGCTGTCCTCCTGTGATTTTGAGTGAACGTTGTGGGACAGTTCTTCTTTAAAAGGTTCCCTACTTTTTTTTTTTTTTTTTTCTTACATCAAAGCTTTTAGGGCTTCTTCTGCTTTCTACCCAGCTTCCTACTGGCTTTGTCCTTATTTTGAAACAGCTTTATACTCAGCCTCATGCAGCCTGGTGTTTCCAACTCCACAAGTACCCCGTGGTGCTCAGCAAATATGAAAATCATCCAGTGTGAGATGGGAGCCCAGAGCAATGCTTCCCTGGATTAGCACCATTATTACTTTTCTCAATCTGCCTCCATTTGCATTTAAATCTGTACTCTACACCCTGCATGTTTAAAGAAAATGGGCAACTTTTTATTTATATATGCATGGCAGATATATAAGAAAACTTAGAAGTTTTCTTCTCTTCATAATTGAAGGGAAATTTAGTTCAGAGCACTTAATCCAGAACTGAATTTATACACCTGTCTCTTCAGAGTAGCAGTACACTTGAACTTAAGGTGACCAGATGATCCCTGCAGACAGGAGCAGTTTGCAAGACAAAGTTTTAAAATAGCCTTTTTCAACCCAAAAAGCTTTATGCACGTTAAGATCTAGAACAATTTTTCAGGGAGAAGAGAAGCGGTGAGAATTAGCCAGCAGCTCTGTTGATGCAGGGAAGCACCTGCCCCTGCATGAAGAACCCTCTGGTTTGGGCACAAGAGTGAGCTCAGACAGGAGATGCAGGAGGATGGAAATTATTTCTGACAACAAAGATTCCTGTCTGGGACCAAGGCAGTATTTAGGTCTATCATCCTCTGCACCATCCAATGCCCAGCCAGAAATGCAGGTTGGGGAGGTCTGTGGGGTGATCTCTGCTGTCTGTGCAGTGATTTCAGCCTGGCTTAGCAGGTGCCATCTCACACTACCATGCCCTGTCCCCAGAGTCTTCCAGAGCCCATGCAGCCACTTCCAGGAGGCTTGTGAAAAAGATATCATCTTTACTGATGAATTTCTAGAGGAATTTTGTGAGCCAAAATAAAGAATTTTCAAGCAACTGAAGTCCTATCATAAACAAATAAATTGCCTTTTCTTTGAGGTTTAAGGGTATGAGAAAAGAGTTGTGCTCAGCTTAGGCAAGTCTCATCCTCCAATTGTGGAGTGTCCAAATCAGATATGGTTCTCAGGACTGGTCCAAACTGATACCACACATTTTCATCGTTTTTCCATTCCTTTTCAGAGGTGTCCATGGCCATTTCAATGGCCAGCGCCCGTGGGCTTTGGCAGACGAGTGCCTCCTGGACATGATGGCTGAGCTGGTTGGTAGGTGTGACACGCAGGGCAAAATCTTTCTCCACAAATAAAAACAAATCTGGTTGCTTTACGACTCAAAAACCTGAAACTTTGTATGCAGAATTTAGTTCCTTTTATTCTTATATTTGAAAGCAGATTTTCTTGTGCATGGGCTAACATTTTATTTTAAGGCTGTGAGTGTTTTAGGGGATGAATGTGTGTGATGTGCATATAATGAAACTAATTGCAGCAGAGGGTTTCTTGGAGCATCATAAACCACTTGGACTAACACATGAAGCCCTTTTAAAGGGCACTTGGTATTGCAGAGTCTCAGTCATCTTTCAGAAGTAAAATGATGAACTTTCCCCTTTGATAAATTATTTCTATCTAGACATTTTCTGGTTTTCCTCTTTCCTCTGCCACTAAATCCCGATTCATCTTTGAGAGCTGCTTATGCCAATGGAGCAGATAAATTGTGGCAGACCTGCTATTGATGAGTTCCCATGGCCCTGCTGTCCCCCTTGAGGAGCCTGCAGTGCTGCAGGACTTGGGCAGGAAGTGTTCTGGTTATTCCAGGGACTGAGGAGCCCTGGAGACTCCTCCTGGTGGATTTGCCATGAAAGCGGTCAGCTGAGTGGGAATGCAAATCTCCTCTATCACTTCTTACTCCGTGTAGTTGGTGAAATAATCTTTCACTGGGATTTCCTTCAGAGTTGTCTCTGAAGGGGGAAGAGAAATTATCTTGGCCTTGGTCTTTTTCTCCCCAACCCTCCCAGCTGTTGTCAAGGTTAGGTTAGTAGATTTTGAGGAGATCTGGCCTATTTTTCAATGTAGGTGTTGAAGGCAACTCTCAATAGTGACTATCAGAATTGAATTATCAGGCATTCATTTGTGCCATCACTAAGGAAAAATATTGCCCTCATGTTGACCTGCTGTATTCTAGATATTGTATCGTAATTTCTCCTCCAACTGCAGACAAGTGTTCAATGAGAAAATTATGGGTTTTCTCCTTCAAGAAAAGCAAATAGGACTGGAACAATTGGGAGTAGAAACATTAAAGAATGTTTCATGACAAGTTTATTTATAAACTTATAAATAAAATCCCTCTCTGAATTCTTTATGAAGTTTCCAAATAGCTAAAATAGTGGGTGTTATTATTGGAGCGGAACAAATGCAATAAATTATTGTTGTAGTTCGTCAATCCATGATGTAAACTCTGAGATAATATAAATGCAAGTGTGGCTACACTGGGCATCACTGAGCTATGTAGAAAAATCCCATCTGCAGAATGAAATAAAAATCTCAAAATGCAGATTGGGGGTTCTGATTTTTTAAATTGCTATTGTGGTACCTGGTGCTGCTCAGGAGGTTAAGAAGTTGCTTCTCTTGCTTTCATTACATTCAAGGGCAAGCTCAGCACCCTCATCTGTTCAGCATCATAGGACATCAAAATGTAGAAATATAAAGGGAGTGGACGGTGTTGAAATGCTGAACACAGCTGATTTGGGGGTTTCTCCAGTATGACCCATTTCCCTTGGCCAGTGGATATTCTTGCTCTGTCAGGGTACAACTAGGAAGATGTGGAAAGGTGTCTTGGAATTTTCAACTGGAAACCTTGAATTTAACTAAGCAGGCAGACAAGAATTTCTCTTATATCACATTCCCAGGCACCCCAATTAGTTGTCAAGGTATGACCACTGATGTTCTTCGCATAACCAGGAGAGAGAGGGCCAAGATTCCCCAAAGCACAGCTGGAAGCTCCTGAGTTATCACTTTTCTCTGCATCACCTCTGTGGCTGTTTGCCTGTGCTTTGTTTGCAGAATGTGGAGCCCTGAGGCAGGCTGAGCCCTGACCTGCTGCCACTGCCCCTGCCAGGGTCCCTCTGGCCTCAGCCGTGGGTTAAGAGTCACTGCAGAAAGCAGAGGACGAGGCTGGGACCCTTTTACCCTCATCCATCTGTCTTGTAGAGGCTGCCAACTAAGTCTCTATTTTAATATTAATTTAACGGCAAGATGCGCTGTAGGTGTAAGGAGATGGAAATGAGAGCTTCACTTAAATTTCATCTAATTGCTCATCCATCTCCTTACTTTCCTTTTATTTACCAAGCTGCATGTGGCACCAGTGCTTTTACATCACCATGTCTTAACCACAATGAACTTATTATCATTTTCTTCATGGTAAACAAATATTCTAAAATTTTCAATTAAAATTATGACTGAAGTCACCCTAACACTAACCTAACACTTTGTTTTTAAAATTATTTCTTTATTGGGAAGTGCTTCCTGTTGTTTTTCTGAAAGATAAAAGGCATGGTTTGGATTCTGTTCTCCAGAATTTTTGGGGCATTGTTTGATTAAATTTTAAAATGTGGTCTAGGTTCACATCTGGCCATTAAATTTGTGTGCAGGGTTTTGTTTAGAAAATATCCTCATGGCTCTTTTTCAGGACACAGGTGAGTGATTCTTAGAATGCAGATGAATTAATATTTCCCAAATAATGGCTGTATCACAGTAAATTCCAATTTTTAAAATTGTAGGCAATGGTGAAGAGGCTAAAAGGATAAATGGAGGGGAAAAAAACTATGTTAAATGTTATTTTCAATGTAGTATTCCACAGATTCCTGAAGTGATTTAGGTTGGAAGGAATTTTAAAGTTCCAACCCTCACAATTTATGCTTAAGTACTGTTTTCCAATAAAGAATAATATTGATTATGTATGCTGAATGAATTCTGAATTCATTTTCTTATTGACTTTAATGTAAGAACAATAACAGAATTTTACTGAGTTTTTTATTCAGTATTGAACATGCTTTGGAGGAAGAGGAGGAAGAATTGTCATTTCTCACCCTAAGCAGTGTAGCAACTACAACTTATTCAGGAATTGACCAAGGACTGTAAAACACCTTGTCTGCTTAATGGTTTATAGTGCACGAGCACCTTGCTTATTAAAGGCAGTCACATTTTCTTGTTCAATGAAAGTTACAGTAGTAAATACGTTGTGAAATGAAGAGTCAAGGTCAGTGGAGGCCAAAGCTTTTTTCCCGTGCTCACACCAAGTGGCAGAAGGCAGTGAAGGCAATCTCTGCCTCTCCTACCAGACTTTATTAAAACATTACAACCTTGGCAGGATCACCTTCTGATGGAACAAGATTAACGGTGTGGCTGCTGCTCTACGATGGGCTCGGGCTGGTCTCTGTTGAGGGAAGACTGAACGCTGAGCAGATTTGGAGTGACTTTGAGTGATAAGGATTATTTGAAATAACCAAAATGTTTTTGAAATTGGGGCTCTTAGCCTCTTTCCAATCATTTTACAAAATGCTTTTTACTTATTCCAGCGAGGATCAGACTTCCCTGGCAGTCAGAGAGGAGAAGGATGGCAGTGTCTGCCTAACGCAATCATAATTGTCTCTGAAGTTGTACTTTGCAAACGCTGCTTCCTTTTATTAAAGAGGAGATTTATCATGCAGAACATACAGGTTTTAGCCTGTCCTGGAGATATGGTATAAAGTTAGGAAATAAGGAAGGCAAACATAATTTTGTCTCCCGTGTGCCGGGTCTTTGAATATTGTAATAGGTTAATTGGATCATGGAAAGGTTGTTTTCTGAAATGCAGTGCAGGTTATAAAGGATAACAGTTTTCCAATGACATGGATGAGGTTTGTTTTGTGGGCATGAAATTCAATAATGGAAGGCTTTTAATAAATATATAATTTACGGAAGACCAAGACTTACATGACAAATGTAGTGTCATATTTAATTTGGGATGCTAACATGCAGCTAAAAGTGATCTACAGATTAACCATTTGTTTTATAGAGAATCAGTACAGCAGGCAGAGGTTTGCTTGTGCAGAATTTGCTGTGAAAGCCACAGATTTGATGGAAGGAGCAGAGGGACAAATAAGACCAATACCATTTCTTGATCCTGTCCCCTTTTTCAGCCTCAAGAGTTCCATAGAAATATTAAGACTGCAAATAATACTGTTTTGAGCTGCAATCACTCTCTCTAGCTGTCTCCTGGATCTGCAATAGAACAACCCCAAGGTGACCTCTCCCAGCAGCAAGGAGCTTTAAGATGCAATGCTATCAGAGGGAAGAAAAGAAAGCAAAGGAGAGGAATTTAAGTGAAGAAAAAAGCTTATTTTTCCCTATGAAGAAAGTCCTTTATATATTTTTTTCCACAAACTTGATGATGTTCCTGGTGTCTGAAGGAGGAGGGAGCTTATTCATTTTTGTGTAGCTCATCCCCTGGACTGATCATTCCCAGTCACTGACACCTGTTTTCCAAATCCTTCTGTCCAAAACCTGGCGATTTCAGCAACAAGTGGAAATATCCTTGAACACTTCATTGAGAATGGTGTTTGGCTTTTCCTGGGCTGGCAGAAGCTGAGGCCTGCTTGGGAGGAACGTATGAATTAATTATAATTGTACATTTCCATGTTCTTTGGCTATATTTGCCTGTGTTGGGTTGAACCCATGGTTATATCTTTTTTCCTACACTGACATAACAATCACTCTGTGAATTTAAACTGTTTAGGATATGGTAGCAGTGTAAGACAGGGACAGGAGATATTCAGGGTTCAGCTTTCCTTTTCTTGTGGCTCCTCTTACCCTTTCATATCCCAAAATCATCTTTTCCTTCCTCTTTATTGATTCCAAAAGTGGCTGTTGCCCTCCCTGCCTGCTCACACTTCTCTTCATCCCTCCCTCTCTGCAACCTCTCTTCACATTTGGTGAATCTGTGGCTGAGTGAGGATCAGGACAAGGTGCATGAACACATCTCCCATCTGAAGAAGACTCTCAAAATATTGATTTGTCTCAAGAATGAGTTTCTCTTTTTCAACAACAGACACCAAGCATACCAGAAGGAAACAGGAATTGATTTTCTCCGTATCTTAGTGCTGCCCAACACACAATTCCCTGTCCTACTTAAAACCTTTCGCCAGGGCTTGACAAATGCTGGAGAATTTGTTACTAAATACTTGCTAGCAACCATTAGTTGTTACTAATTAGCTCTGCCTGTGATTAGCTGTAGTCCAAAGGCATCTGTTATTATCCTCCTTGGAGCAATGTGGGTATGGCTTCTTGTTAAGCTTATACATTAATAATGGTCTGTTATATCCAATAGGTCAATTTTGCTTATTCCATTTTTTAATTAGGGATGAGATTTATCTTGACATTACAGTAACCACCTACAACGGATGATCATCTCAATATGTTTTCTCACTTGTGTTACATATGAACTTCTGACAAAAATAAGTCTTCAAGTCTTGCTTTACATACAGTCTTTGTGACCTCACTTGTCTGAGGTATTCAGGATAATAAATCCACTGGTGGTTTGCTGGGAAATGGAAAGATTTAGTTGTGGTTTTTTTTGGTTTTTGTTTTCTGTGTCTGACCTGAAAAAATAAATATTTTCCTGCCAGTGCAGCGTAGAGAGTCAGACAAGAAATAATTTTATTTTACTCTGATGACACCTCAAACATTTGTTTCCTTTCCAGGCTTTGGAGAGACATTGACTGAATTCATGCTTTTGCTTTCTCACTACTGTTCTCTGCTCTCTGTTCTATTTCTCTGAAATTTTAAAGAAAAATTCCAACCATTTTTCAAACTTTTTATCTTTTTTAATTTTTCAGGAGCCAAAAGACAAGAAATAGCCTTAATGAATGGGCTGACTGTTAACTTGCACCTTCTGATGGTATGTCTTTATGATGAATATTTGATCTTGTGTTGACAAGTATTTTTCTCCTTTCTTTGTGTGTGTATAAGCAAAGTGTTTTCTGAGGACCTCACTGAGACAGCACTGGGTGACAGATTAAGTTTTTAAGCCTTGGGAGTTGTATCTTGAATAATGTATGTGCAAGACCCGGCCTGACTCAATACTAAGCAGGAAAGCTGGACAAAGAAATATTTTCAAGGACTCTGGAGGGGAAGTTTCAGCTGTTCTCATGTGTGTTGTGTGTCAGTTGCCAGAGGAAATCTTATTATTTAAGAATCATTTCCAAGTAGCTTCTCAAATTTCAATTCCATGCCAAATTTCAAATTAAGGAAACAGGAGCTCAAAAAGTGAGCAAGACAAAGATGTAACATCAGTCAAGGTTAAAATGCAGCTGCATACAAGAGATGACACTTAGAATTATGCTATTTTATACATACCTAAAATGTGCATTTTTGACTTGCATGGCATAGCGACCATAAATGTGCTCTTATTTATGCTCAGGTGTCCCTGTGGCTGCATAGAGCCTGTCTCTGGTTCTCCAATATTTCCAAAGATTTGTTTCCAAAGATTTGGTTTGAGTGTAGATGTGAAGCTTGCTTTGTGTGGTTCTCACGACAAGGTTTATCACTTGGATCTGCTCCTCTGGACCTTTTAAAATGAATGAACATGGAGCAGGGCGGGCTCAGTACAGTCAATTCAGGTGGCTGCCCTGCCCTGAATGAAATGTGAATTTCTGGAGTACACAGACCGTGCAGAGGATTGTGTAACCCAAGCCAAATTGAGCAGGAGGGCTTGTAAGTCTTCATTGTCCTCCTGGCACAGTGGCCAGCCCAGCTTGCCAGGACCTGAGAAGAAAAGATCACCCACCTGCAGGTGCTGAGATCAAGCCTTGTTTTGGAGTAAGGGATGATTCCATAACTAAAGTTTAAGTGCAGGGATGTAAATGTAATTCTTTTTCACTGCCTGCTACTCTTCAGCTGCTGCCTTTGATTGCTGGGTGGAGCTGGGTGAGATCCCAGCTTGCCTGGCTGCAGTCAAAGCTTTGCCATTGATTCCTGTAAGCGCAAGTTTTCACTGCTGGGTTTTGGTGGCTTTGTTATGGATATGTGAAATACAGTATTGCAACACTTTCCTACTTTGATAAATGTTATATGGACAAAGAAATATTTGTAATTTCTTGGGGATTCTCTGTAGGTCTGCATGACAGTAAAGCAGTCTTTATTAAGTTATATGCTGGGAGCATCTTTCTCATCTCTGCTTAGATAAATTTCAATATTTCTTTTTTTTTTTTTTCCCTTAACAGCTATCTTTCTTTAAGCCTACTCCAAGACGCTATAAAATTCTTCTAGAAGCAAGAGCCTTTCCATCTGACCATGTAAGAAATTAATATTTCACCATATTTGTATTATTAATCATATTTTTCCAAAGAATATCAGTAGTACGATTTGAATATTTATTAGCTCATCTTGTCCAAGTAAGATTACAATAAAAAAATCTGTCAGAAACTTTTGAGCTCAGCATACTTTACAGATCGTAGCTTTATTCCTTTTGTTCAAATAAGAAGTGTTGCATGAGGAAAAGAATGAATGGGTGCATTGATTTATTAGTCTTTTTAAAGACATCGAGCAAACTACTGGCCTAAATCAACTAAAGTTGTAAATGTTTTATTAATTCTTGTTGCTGTTTTACTTTATGAAACCAAATCAATACAAACTCACAGCATTAACACTTATATATCCCCAGACAGAGATGGAAATGTTTGTTCTTAGCACTTTAGATTACTAGTTCAAACATAATTTGTCTGCTATAAAATAAGAGACAATAGCCTGTGCATCAGAGCTTCGAGCAAATTAATCTTTGGGTTTGTGGGGCACTGCTACTTTATCATCAGCACCGTAAACTCCTGGAAATTGATAACAAATTTGATCTCTGAGGTGCAATAAAAGTGATTCGAGCTACTAACAGGTTTATTTGTAATGAAGATGCTGGCACAGATGTATACACCTCAAATTGCTTTTATTCTAAGTAATGTTCAGATTAATCCCACATTTGTTCCACATGCACTTGTAGGTTTACACTCCATCATCTTAAATTTCTATGGCATTTCAGTCATAATATCTGCAACTGTCATTGCTTCAGTTCCTGTCGTGAAATTTTAAACTCTTTTATACTGTTATTTGATGATTGTTATTTGATCTTCAGGACCATTATTTATCAATAAAATCGGCAGATAGGATTTTTTTAAATAGCTTGAGAGTTTAAAGCTCTTATTTCCCTCCAGCTGTGCAGCAAATAGAAGAGGTGAGAATGTCACAGGGCAGGATGTCTGTGCTGGCCAAACCTCGTTTGTGTTGGCAGCAGGACATGTGGGTACCCAGGGCTCCTGGAGAAGGGATGCTCAATCCTCCTTGGCCTTCATCCCTGCAGGTTTGGCTTTCTGGCCTCTGGTGGAGTGCATCCATCACACCACAGAACCATGGAATGGTTTGAGTTGGAAAGGTCTTCCAGATCACCATGTTCCCACCCCCCTGCCATGGGCAGGGTTGCCACCCACTGGATCAGATTGCTAAAGGCCCAATCTGCACCCTCATTCTGCTCCATGGATTTATCCTGTAGGATTCAGGCTTTGACTTTGTCCTTGTAAATTAATTCTAACGTGAATTAAATTCAGATCTTTTTTAATCCAAAGGAAATCTGTGAATTTCTCAGTGGAGCTGGATTATGCCTTCAACATTACTTTTCGTGAAAGGCAAGGCATCTGAAGAGCTTTCTCAAGTTCTGATGTGTTTGTCCTTTTTTTCCCTTGTGGTTGTTTATCATGTATTTGAGTTAATGCTTTCTGCATGGAATTCTCTTCCAGTATGCTGTGGAGTCCCAGCTCCGGCTGCATGGGCTGGACGTGGAGAGAAGCATGGTCCTGCTGCAGCCACGGCAGGTTGGTGAGGAACCTGTCCCTTCTGCTTGCTGCCACCAAGGGCAGAAACGCCTTTCATGTGAATATTCTCAAATATTCTAGTGTAGAAGTTGTAATCTGTGCATTAAAATACAGATGAACTTTATGAATCATAAACAGATGGCTTTCCGTGCATATTTTTGACATTGGACCCCATTTTACAATTGCTGATTCAATAGTTAACTTTCCCAGAAGAACAACACAAACAGCAAAGAAGCTTTTCTCTCTATTTTTCCTGTTCTCAAAAAATACCCCAAAAACTGGCAGCATCCTGAGTCACCTGCAAAGTATGCTTTTGACTCATTGAGGATTCCCAGTGTCCTTTGAATGTCCTGAGGTAAGAGATTGCCATAGCACGAGCAGCACTGTGTCTGCATCAGCACGGGCTGAGGGAAAGGTCTGCTCTCAGTAATATGCAATTCAGATTAATTTGAAATGCTGCCTCGCTTCACTTCTGCAGCATTAAGAACTTTGTCACCTAACTATAAACCCAGGGTGACCTTTTGCTTCTGAAATCTGAGTCATCTTGTGAGTAAAGAGCCCACTCCTGAACGCTTGATAGATTTGCAGAGATTGTTGAGATAATAACAGTCCCTTGCAATTCAACCATCTTGCCCAAGCTTTTTTCAGTAACAAGTCTAATTTAATTCTAGGTTTTCACTGCCTAATTGATCCCTAGGTGGTGGTATGTTTTACAAGATCCCTTGCTAGGAAGACAGGAGGAGGATGGGGCAGTAATTTTCCTGTAAAGAATCAAAAATGAGGTTGATTTTTTTCTTCTTGTGGTTGAAATTCTTCTATATTTAATGACCACAGGTTTGGGGATTTTTGTAATTTTGATGATGTGAGACATTGTTTTTGAAATATGAATATGTCAGGTTTGTAATAGCTTCCTGTGGGATACCAAGTTTATCAGAAAAGTAAAGAGTGAAGCTGATAGACAACTTTCAAATCTTGTGGGTGTCACAAATTTCAGATGCCACTTAAAAATCATTCGATATTCTGTCTGCACCAGGAATTTTTGACTGTAAATTAAACCCGTCAGAAATACTAAAGGGTATGAAGCATGTTAGAGCATGAAGTGAATAGACATTTTATAACAGGCACCTCCAAGCTTCACTTGCTAATGATTATTTTTTTGAGGTTACTTGCTCGTAGGCTACTTCACAGCACTACCTTTGTATATCATTACCAAGACAAAGGTTTGCTTTTGATCTCCTTTTCATGGTAAAATCTAAATTATGAAATAAGGAATGGCAATGTCATTACTGCCAGAGTTGATGTAAAATGTGTCCTTTAATTTTGTTTTAGGGGGAGGAGACCTTGAGGACTGAAGATATCCTGGCTGTAATTGAGAAGGAAGGGGACTCTATTGCTGTCATTCTCTTCAGTGGGGTGCAGTACTACACGGGACAGTTGTTTGACATCCCTAGAATAACAAGGGCTGGCCAAAAAAAGGTAGGACTGCTCCAGATGTGTCCTTTTAATACCAATTTTAGATAAGTTTGTGAAATCAGTTGTTCTGGTTTGTTTTTTTTTTTTTTTTTTTTTTTGTTTTTTTTTTTTTTGTGGAACAAAACACAGAAATCTGTAGGTCTCTGGTAAAATGTGAAAGCACTCTGTGCCCAGACCTTTGGGTACCGTGTGCTGCATGAAGAAATAGCCCTGTGGGAGCAATCTTTCAGGCAGATGAATGTTAAACTATTTGGAAAAGGTAATTCATGACTATTAACTTTGACATGGCTTTTCTTGAAGGGTAGAATACCATGAGCCCCAGTGAAGGAGGAGGAGGAGGCAATCACAGCTCTAACCTGCCTTTGAAAGTTAGTTTGTGTAAGATTTCTGAGCTTTTCCTGAACTTTTTCCGCATGAGACTTTCTTGATTTTCCTCCTTTCCTGTAGCTGTGTTACGGCAGATTTTGCCCCACCTGAGCAGGGAGGTGAGATCCCCGTGGAGCCAGCAGTGCTCAGACTCCACTGATGAGTTTTCTGCAGACAGGCACAGTGTGGAGCACACCAACATCACAAGACGAGTGTATTTTAGTGATGACTCAGCCTTCAGAGCTTGCAGGCAGTGTGTTCTGTGGGCATAGCTGCAAAACTCTTTACCCATCTCAATTGCCTTAGGAATCCACGAGAAAATAGTTCTTAATTAAGTTGTCTTACCAACAGGAGGTCACCAGACTTTCCATGCTGGCAGCCTTTTACTGGATGCAGCTTATCTCACAAAAGATTAAACCACTGAAGGGTAAACTTATTTGGTATCACTGGGTTTTTGGCAGACCAGCTAACTCTTTATATTTAATGGTTTAACTCACTGGAGAGGTTCCTGCGTCACAGCACACTATACATCTTCTGTAGCTGTAGGTTTGGCAGTGGAATTTTTTCTGGACGTCAGGGCGTAAGTTATGCTGATGGCAAGAGATGGAAAAGTCGCCCCTGGGAGAGCAGAGCAGGTGTGAGAGCTGGTGCAGGGCCCGTGGGATGCAAAAAGGGAATGTTCTCACAGAGCAGCACCTGGCGTTAAAACCCAGTGTTAGAAACAGCGCAAAACAAAACCAACTTGTGACAGGGATGTAGGAAAGCAGGGTGAAAAGAAATGCGGGGAGTCAGCTGCAGGGGAAGTGAGTTTGCACAGGAGCTCCAAAAGCAACACGGTCATGGTGCTTTCCTGGAGTGCCTGCCAGCACTTTGCTGACCACAAAAAAATCACAATTCCACCGTGCTGGAATGCTAGAAAGGGAAGGCAGGTTATTAACAGGATGGTGCCACCCACTGCTCGGCTCTCTCTCTCTCCTGGTGGCAGCAGAGCTGCCAACACCTACACGTCTTCAGCGCTGCTTCCCAGAAAGCCGCTCCGTGATGTGTCTGAAAGGTGTCTGAGAAAGAGAGAGAGAAATCTTCCTTCCTTTCCATAAAGATGAACAACCTGGGAAAAATCCCATTGCTTTATCACCTCTCCAAAGATGCTCTCTGGACTGGGGGCTGCAGACTTGGATAGGTGGAAGAGATGCAGTTTCCCTGATAGCTCTAAACTGCCCCAAAGTGGTGTTCTGGGAGAGGGTAGTCACTCACAGCTTATTGCATAGAGGGAAAATGGATTTGATGTTTATAAAATCTAAGGAGATAACCAGGAATTGGTGGAGAAGGATTAAAATTTCTGCAAGGCAGTGCAAATAATAACAACATAAACCCAGGTGTATGGGCTTCCACAGGGATGCACACAAAACCACCGCACACTTTATCCAGAGACTGTACCATGTTCCTGAAGAGGAGAGAATTTGTGACAGCAATTCAGCATTCCAGCAGGAACAGGTTGATGTCAAAGGCCTGTTTCCATCTGAATGCCTGTTAGAAATGACATAATGTAGACATGAATCTCTTCTTCCACAGATTTTTCAAAAGAGAGAAAAAAAAAACCATCAAATTGAATTTCTAGTGGTTTGAGTGTGCAGGATTGAGATCCAGGTAGATTAATGAAGTAAAATATCATTAGTATACTGAAAAAGCAAAATTAATTCAACCTGAAGAACTGTTTGAGTACCCTTAAGGCTTGAAAAGCATGAGCCAGCCGTGTTTTTATTTCCCTCCTGTCAGATACACTCAGTTCAGTGTCCTTACAGATTCTGCCCACAGGTTAAGTGATGTTTATATGTTTATACAAACCCTCCATGTAAGAAACTGTTACGCCACACTTCAACGTCTGCGTATGACAAATATTTACATGAACAGCCACAAAACTGTTGATTCATGAAGTGTTTTCCTTGGTAAGAAACATTTCTGCTCCCTGCTGCTTATCTTGGACACAAGGCTTCTGGTTATCAAAATGCCTGAAATGTGGGGGTTTCAAAAGAATTGGCTCCTCTCATCTTTTCCCAGGCCAGAGCTGGGGTTAGGAGCTGCTCTTGGATTAGAGGAAAATAAAAAACAACTGCTGAAGCAGAGTCATTAGTGTCTATGTATCTATACATGGCTTGAATTGCACTTACCATATCTCCTCCAAGAGCTTCTGGACCTGATGAATCCAAAATTGTCTTCGAGTCAACATATTGTCACAGATAAGCTGAAAGTTCTTCTAAAAGCAGATAAGGCTGAAAAGTCATGTTTGCAGCAAAAATGCAAGGCTCTCCTTCCTAGGGATGGAGGGTGGTGAATGACCCTGCACTCCTGAACAGAAAATAGGTTGGGGAGAACTGACAAGCAAACGAGTCAGAAAGGGGGAAAATACAAGGTGAAAATGCTATTTGAGAAGAAGAGAGGGAAAAAAAATCACTTGTCAGCCAGTATGTCAGAGAGAAAAGTCCTACACAGATGGTATTAATAATTCTTTTAACGTACTGTTGAAATAAAGTCCCACAGTGTTGTGCCCTATCAGGGCTTGGTTAGAGATTTGAGCTGTGAGCTCTGGAGGCCTGGAAAATGTCCTAGGATTCTTGAGGTCAATCATTTATGAATTAAGTTACTGATTTCCTTTTACATTTTTTAAGCCAATTTCCTAAGTTCTCTGCGTACATTAAGATTCCTCCCAGAGTGAAAGCTCTGCACATAGACAGCTTCATTAAGTCATTAAATATTAAATGAACTAAATTAAGCTTGAAAAATTACCTCAGGCTATTTTTCCATCTAAGGTCTCTCAGATAAATCGAAATTACTACGTATTGTGCAAGAGACTCATCAGCAGGCTGAGGAGGATGTAACAGTTTTCCTTGTTTCATGCTTTCAAGCTTGCTCTAGAGGATGGAGGAGGCTGAGTTGTTTTATTCTTCTACAAGTGAAGAAATGGCTGACTTTTAGGAGACTCTACCTTTCAAATACAATTTTCATTTCATAAGTTGTATCGTACTTTCCACTGACTCTGTACTGTTATGTAAAATATTTTAATCTCTTGAGTCCCAGTAGGAAGAGCTTTAAGATCCTTCATCTTCATTTCTTTTCCTGTCTCTCTTTCTAAATGTCCCAGCTTTGCTGGCATGAAGCTGTCATTTCTCTCCCTCTCTCCAAATGTCATTGTCCATGCTGAGTTGTTACCTGCTGGTTATCAGCAGCTACCCAGACACTTGGCAGAAATGACTTTTTAGATGTTGGAATAAAACAGAAGAGGCAGGGGAGAGCACATGTCCTCTCCTTTGCCCGGAGCAGATGGAGAGCTCTGTTTTCCCCCCAGTCTGGGGAAGCGCCGTTCCCACGCAGTCCTGGTTCTGCGTGGCTTGTGCAGGGAGAGCTGCTTCAGTTTGTTTTACTTGTTCCATGCAATCTGTGTGGCTAAACATTTGCTGTTTGTGTGACTCAAGTGCCAGACACCTCCCTGGGAAAGCAAACCAGCACACCCCATCTTGCAGATGACGACTCGAACAAACTGGTGCGAGTGGGCGTTTCTGAGACGGTGCAGGAACCCTGCCAGCACTGAACCCAAATTTCTCATGCCTCAGTATTGTTAAACAGTGCCCAGGAGGATCTGCCAACCAGTTTGAAAGTGGTGAGGAGCAGCTAGAGGAGTTCAGGAGGATGGCCCATGGGTGTTATGTCAATGACCTGCCTTTTTGTTCAAGCTGATCTGTTGCAGCCACTGTCAGTGCCCAAGGACATTTCTCCATGTCAAGGTCACACATGTGGATGTGGTTATGGAGCCTCATTACTGTGAGGGCATCCAATTGTCCCAAGCTATCTCCTCCTACCTCCCATCTACTGTATTCTCATAATTTGATATTATGTGTTTGAACATACTTTTTTATAGAGTATACAGCATACTGACAGGGAAAGGACAACTGCTTTTGGCATATGATTTATAGAATTAAATTTCTTAAATGCTTTTTCTTTATGAGCAAATTCCTTTTTTCTTTCTTTTTTTTTTTTTTGTTTGTTTCAATTTTGTTAATGTACAGACAGATACATGCATTCTGCAAGACTCTCATCTGTTATTCCTGGTTTCCACTGAAACCAGTGCATCTGTCATAGAATTGCTTCCAAAAGTTTGTGTGGGATGCATGTACCTGTTAGGTTTAAATCCAGTCAACTGAAGTTTTGAAGTTAATGCCTTAAAACCCTCCGAGAACCTCCCTATTCATTGGCAATTGGCTTTAGTTTGCTATAGCTTATTTCTCTGATCCAAAGCCATTTATCCCTGGATGAGAGCACTCCCATTGGAATTCAGTGTGTCCCAGCCTCTCTGCACTATCTTCACCAATTCAGTTATTTTCTCTTACCTCAGTTCTGTGTGTCCCTCTGAAATCAAGCCACTATTTATCAGGACTCCAGTTCCAACATTTAGATCATGCAAATACTATGGCAGTGAGTTTTCTTCCCATCGTTTTGGAGTATTTTTTCAAGCTGATAATTTCTCAAATGTCTCTATTAGAATTAACGTGTCACATCTTCTTAAAATGCTGCTCTGTACAAATTGTTATCTAGTTTATACAAAAGATTAAATATACCAAAGTACTGCTTAAATAATTTAGCTAAGACTCCCTCCATGCAAGAAACAGCAGGAGATTCTTAAAAAAACCCTTTGTTTTATTATTGGACGTTGATTTTTCTGAAGCCTGTGCTCTCACTCTTATTCCTACCCTGCTGCTTGCAAGCAAGCTGTTTGTGTTTTAAAAGCAAAATGTAAAATAGCATTTAATTTGTAGTCCAGGCACAAAAAGCAGTTTTAGTTCTTTGCTCTTAAATAAATTGTAAAGCTTAGAATAACTTTTTAGCTTAAAAATGCTGCCATCCAGTGGTTATTTCACGTGTAAAACTCATACTTTTAGATCTAGAAATCTCTCAGTCCTTAGGTATTGGGTTTCTCCTGCCTTTTTCCCAGTGTCCTGTGCAAATGGTGGTTGTGGTAAATACAAGATTTTTAACAGAGAAATGGCAGATCATTTCTTTTTAAGGACAAATATAAAAGTTCCTAAAGATCAAGGCATCACATAAGCTGCTATCTCATCCATTTGAATTCTCTAAGAACAAGGTCCTCCTTGTTTAAATACCAGGGACACCTTGAGCATGAATATACATTGGAATGCAATTGTTCATGGGTAACTGGCATCATTATGACCATTACTGCTTTGTTTCTGCCTGGGGGTTGTTGTGCCATACAGCAAGTGTTTGTATTTATTCATTTGTTCTCAATACTCGTTTCGAGTGATTCCAGTTCCTGCACAAACAAAACCTCAGAAATATAAACCCTATCCAAGCATCCTTGAGGACAAATCACAGAAGAGTCAGTGATTTCTACGTGTATCTGTGGCACAGAAAACTTGTTTTCTAGTAATCGCTGAGAACAGATGAGACTTGATAGATTAATCATAGAAGGGTTTGGGTTGGAAGGCACCTTAAGCATCGGCCTGTACCAACCCCCTGCCATGAGCAGGGGCACTTTCCACTATCCCAGGTTGCTCCAAGCCCCATCCAACCTGGCCTTGAACACTCCCAGGAATGGGGCAGCCACACTTTCTCTAGTAACTTGTTCCAGTGTCTCACCACCCTCACAGAAAAATATTTCTTCCTAACATCTAACCTAAATCTCTCCTCTTTGAGTTTAAACCATTACCACTTATCCTATCACTCTCTGCTTCAGTAAAAAGTCTCTAGGTAGCCTGCACATACTGAGAGCAAGTTAAGCTCTGAAGGAGTTATTTTCAAAATAATCACAGTGATGATTATCTTAATAAGTATAAAAATAATAATAATAAGCACCTCTTTCCTGCAGGGATGCCTTGTCGGATTCGACCTGGCTCACGCTGTTGGGAATGTAGAGCTTCACTTGCATGACTGGGGAGTGGATTTTGCCTGCTGGTGCTCCTACAAGGTAAAACAGATTCATTGCTGGAGACTGTTTTCCATAACGTCGCTCATCTCATGGGTCAGCACACAGGCCAGGTGAATAAAGGGCTGCACCTGAGCAGCTGAGCAAGACTTGCCTGAATCTCTGAATTCGGCACAACAAAGAGATGGACACTGACTTTAATGGTGTCTCTGTTATGAGTGGGTCCAAAAAGTAACAGTGGAAATGACCTACAAGGTCTTGTGGGTGTGAGATGGATACTGGTGGTGGTTAAACATCTGCTCTGTAGACATGGAATCAGGGGCTCTTCTCTAATTTCTCACACCAAGAAGGTCTCCCAGCTATAATATTTTATGAAGTGGTCCCCAGATAATAGAATATTCTTGTCTAAACTTTAATAATTTCAGATCACAGAGCAAGGTATCTTTAGTTCCTTTGACTCCTAGTGAGATTAAGACTCTTCAGACATAGTCAGATGAATTGTTTGATGATTTATATACATATATATATATAATATATATATAGCAAATGTATATGGAACTGTTTCAGATGTACTTCAATTTTCTGGCCTCTTAGACTTCAAATACCATATGTAAGCCAAGAGAGATACTTTTAAAACTAATCTGAAAAAAAAAATCTGCTTTTACCTCCATCAGCACTTTGTGACAAATGCTAAGATCTCCACCTAGAAACAACTAGAAATGTTAAAATTGGTTTGTTTTATAGATCAGGGTGAGGGGAGGAAAGTGATACTTTGCAGATAATGAGCACGACATGTACATGTTTATTTATTTCTTGCAGTATTTAAATTCTGGAGCAGGAGGCCTTGCTGGTGCCTACATTCATGAAAAGCATTCCAAGAGTATTAAACCAGCGTAAGTATTTTTCTATTAATAAATTCCCAAATAAAAGGTGCTGTGAGGTTTAAATGGGAAAGAACCCTTTCAAAATTGAGATCTGAAAGTGAAATTGTGTTGATTTGTAGCCATAGAATATGGGCATGTGCATCTATGCATATATTTATAGAAACAGAAGAAAATTCCAGTTTCAATATGAACTCATTGGGGTGATATTTGTTACTGGTTTATTGCTTCAATGGAAAGGGTAGTAAACATTTAGACAATTTGATTATCTGACTTTGATACTTCAGATGGGTTGTTTTACACTAACTTTAGTAAATTTTGAAAGTGCTAATGCACATGCTCACATCTAAAATGCATTTCCTCCTTTGAGTCTGGTAACAGTTCTTAACTAAATAGAACCATAAAAGAGAGTGTTGGTAATATTAAAAACAAGCATCCTAAATCATGTCTATGAGGCTGCTTAATATAAAGAGAATATTTAACATCTGCCTTTAAAAATGGATTTTAAATAACCATTGAAGTCTTTGGTTGGTGAACAAAATCAAAGACAGTTTCAACACTGTGCCTAATAGCTCTTTAGTAGTGGCATGTTTTCATTAAAATTATATCCACTGGTAAAGCTAGGAAGTATTACATGGAGATCTGTTTTGAAAGACTGTATAATCCATGGAAAGCTGAGCTATCAGCTGAAGTTAGCTGCATTAACAAAAATACCTGTTATTTAAGCCATTTTATGGCTGTACTCTGTATATTAAGAACAGTGACATAAATACTTTTAATGCACTGACAAATGTAAACATTTCTGGCTGTAATGCTTGGAGAAATTGCTGGCACTTCCTTTTATTTTAGCTTGAAGAACGCAAACTAAATCAGGTTCCAGAGACAAATAATATTATAATAAGCAGCTTTGCTGCGCTGTGTGCTGGTTGCAGACTGTCTAGACTGGCAGGAGATAACAAAATAAGGCTGATAAGTTCTTTTCAGTCACCCATAACAGAAAACTCATTAGGATGACATATGACCTGTTGCGAGCTGATTCCAACCTTATATGTGAGCACGGGCAAAACTTACTGGAGATCTGGATATTTCTTCTGGAAAGGCTTTTTCCTGCTCCCCTGTTGCCAGGAGCAGGCATTGCTCCCATGGTCACACCTGGTTGTGTGGCTCCCATGGATCCTGGTTGTGAGGAACTGGGAAGATGCTGAACAGTGGAAAAAATGTGAAAAATTACAAAATAGCTATAGGTGGAATGAATTAAATATCAAGGACCTTCAGTCTTTTTTTCCTCGTTGATGACATTTTGGAACTTTTCTGAGGATACTAGCTTGGTATTTTAGGTAAGAGTTTAGATTAGTTTTCCCTGAACCAGCTCCTTCATACATAGTCATTAATTTGTGCGCTGAATCTGGATACTGAATATCTTAAATGAAATTACCTATATGGAATAGGCTTTTCCAGCCTGGGGACAAATTACAGATATAATTCCAAACTTCCTGCATCGACCCTCTGCATTATTTAATCATAGTTATTTCATATTTCCCCAGATTTGATAATCACTCATCAAATTGTTTGTAGTTCCTATGCCCCCATTGCATTACTTTTCTTTCTTTCCTGCAGCAACCAGCCATTTCAGGTCTCCAAATAAAGCACTGAGACAAAGGAGAATTTGTCTATGTCAGAGTATTCAATTGTATAGCTGATTTAAATGCAGAGCAATTTGCTGTATGTTGTACAATCAAATAGAGTGGAATTTAACTGCTCGGGAAGTTGCAGGCGCTGCGCTGTAGCTGCAGAGTCTCTGGCTGTCATCTGAATCAAGGATGACACCCAGTGGCCACACAACTTCAGTCAAGAACAGAGGCACCAACCACTTGTTTCTTTGCACCTCAGCCCGCACATGAGCAGGGCATTAAATTCCAATCCAGCTGACACCCTTTTGTGGTGTGAGCTGTCTGAAATACTGTTCTAACTCATGGCTGGGTTTAGGGGAGTCACTTTTTACTCACCTATATAAATTTTTCTAATTCGTCTCATCCTTCATGTTTCCTGCAAGTTATCGACCAGGTAGTTATTTTAATATGGAAATAATCTATTGTGTCTTAATGGGAAAATGTGTGTTCTGACTGTCATTCAGGGAGGCAGAACATTTGTCTTTTACTGTCTGAGGCTGGGACTTATTGAAATAAAACAGCTTGGTCCAAAACTTAATTTTTAAAGCCCCCAAACCCAGCTACTGCACATCACAAAAGGAATTTAGGTATTTTGGTTTAACTTCTCCTAAATCTGTGAGTATGCTTTGTCTTATGCCCAGTTTAAGAAACTGGGCTCCTTTCCAGCTGCTCCCTCCAACAACAAAACATTTATTTGCGGCTTTCTTTTAAAATGTAACTTGGGATAAAATTGTTAAAGTATTTGAAGTATTGATGGTAAGGCAGCCTTACCATCACTACATGAGGCCATGCCAGAGCTGTTTTCTGCTTTGGGGCTGCCTCGCTGCAAACCTCCACAACCCAGACCTGATGTAAATCAGCAATGCCTTGGCATGTCCCAGCAGGCAAAAGGCAAACCAGGCCCACTCTTCCTCACGGAAGTGCAAGCTTCCCACCAGAGTTATAAAGCTGGGAATTCAGTATCCAGGGAAAGGGTTTATGCCTGAGGGCAGGGATTGATCTTTAGATCGGACGGAAGCTGAGGATGATGGAGTCTCCCATGTCCTGCTGTCATTTTGTGTCACTGCAAACAGCACCCTGCAGCCCTGCACACACCTTGGCTTAGCATGGGGATGGTTCTGTAATTCACTGCAGGGGCCGTGGGTCTAAAAGTGACATGCTGTAACCAGCCCAATTAACATCTCCACCCAAGCACGTGGGGTAGTGCTTTGCTAGTCCCCATCTTCATCCTTAGAGCAGCAAAACTGAATCAATCTGACATATATGGCTCTGCTCTATCCCCATTCTCCCGTGATCTCACCTCCTTTGAAGTCTCTCTTAATACCCAAATAGCTTTTTTAATACCTGCTCTATATATCACAATGCAATATATTCCTGGCTAATTGTGTGAGAGTGATTTCTTTATGGGAAGGTTTCAAAAAAAAAAAAAAATATAAAAAGGACCTGGAGAGAGCAGAGCTATGAAATACTACTGAAACCATCAGGTCAATGCGGGCTGAGCCTGTGCCACCAGGTTTCCATGTAAGTGTTGCAGAGGGGAGGTTTCCAACACACAGAGAGCACTGAAATGACCTACTAATACTGAAATTTTGCTTGTCTAGCTGTCTGAGCTCCAGAAAAATTCCCTTTTTAGTTTTTTTGAAATTTTTTGCTCTCTCCCTAATTCTCTATTTATAAAAAGGATAACTTGAATTCCCAAGCAATTTAGATGCAATGAAATGTGAATGCATTTCATTGGGGGAGAAGATGCTTGAGTGAGGGTGTGTGAAGCTGTAGATGGGCAACAGGCTCAGCTCTGCTGCCAGGGGTTGAAAGGGACAGCAAGAGACAAATTTGCAGAGCCCTGAGACCATAAACTAAGTAAAAGTAAGGCACAATTTAAACTGATGAAAGGGAAATAAATGTATGTAAAGCAGTCAGGAAAATAATAGATAAACCCTCGCAGAGGATTAAATAAATGAAAACTGTACAGTGTTTAAAATGAAGGGATTTATCAAGACTTTAGCCCACACTAGCAGCAGTTAGTGTTTAAAAGTGAAAAGTTTCTGTGATGTGAAGAAATGCTGTATGTCCAGGAAGAAGCTGATGTCCAAAGATTTGTTGGCTTTTACTATAGGAAAAAAAAAAAGTTTGAAAGAGCAAGAAGCAAAAAGGTAATGATTTCATATTAGCTTTGAGGAGCAAAAGGCATCTTCAGCCAATTTCTTCACAGACAGAGGTGAGATATCAGCTCTTTTTCTTATACTACTTCCCCTTTTGGTATTTTGATGCCAATGAAAATGCCAGAGCACAAATAGCTTCCTGCTACTCCTTTATGGAGACCTGCACAGCTTTTTTGGTATGTGAACTCTAACCCTGGTGTCAGATAAACAGAAGTATGCTACTCCAGCTCCTTATATTTTCCCCTTCCCAATTTTCCCAGGTGCTCTGGATCCCTTTCCTGCTCCAGTGCAGACCTTCTGTCTCCAGTAACTGTTTTGCAAGAGGTTACTCTACACCTTCTAGGACTGGTAGCTCCCCCTGAGTTTTTCTTTGCTCATTTTCTTGATTTATGAGGACATATCACATTAGTCTTTTTTTTTGAATTAGAGTCACATAATCTTTAAAAATAAAGAGCTGAATCTTCTGTAAGACTGCTGAAAATAATGTAACTCTGGAGGAACGTGAGTTGGAAGCCAAGGACAGTCATAAATGGATTTGGAAGGTTGTTTTACTCTACAGGAAAGAACTAATGCTGATCTTTAGAATGCTTCTGGGAATCATGGGCTTATAGAATGATTTTGGTTGGGAGGGACCTTAAAGCTCATCTCATTCCATTCTACCCCCTGTCATGGCAGGGACACCTTCCACTGTCCCAGAGTGCTCCAAGCCCTCTCCAACCTGGCCTTGGACACTGCCAGGGATTCAGGGGCAGCCACAGCTTCTCTGGGCACCCTGTGCCAGGGTCTTCCCATCCTGGAGGGATGGGAATTCTTCCGAGGGCAGAATTTCTTTGCTCAGACTGAGTCTTCTACTCAGACTTTACACAGGTAATAGTTCAAGATGGTCCATTTCTCACTGGCCTATTTAATTTATCTCCTCTGAGCATCTCAGCACTACTGGAAGCTTTATCAGAGCAGAGCACCTTGTCCTGGTCAAGGAGAGGGTCTGGAGAGGCAGCACAGAGACTGGCAGGGAAGCCGTGCTGCGTGCAGCCAGGTGGGGAAGTCAGTGGTGACAGATGGCAGGGAACACGCTGCCGTTTCCAGAAGGGTTCTCCCTGCTCCTGCTGGACTCAGACCGTGGGCTAACGTCAATAAACCACTCGTGCAGCGAGCACGCGTCCCCCGAGTGCACAAGGTATCCTGTGCTGAGGTAGAAATGAACTGTTGCTTTGCCAAGGAGATGAGAGCAATTTAGCTCCTTGAGCTAATTTGGAAACCAAAAGTTAAAACCTCCCTTGGGAAGAGACTGTTTAGGAATAAAGCTATCGGCTAATTAGGCTTAATTGCATTGTCTTGGGACAAGTGATTTATTAGGCCAATCTAGACCCATGATGGGCCTGCAGGGGTGTGTTCTCGGATTCACCAACTGCATGGCAAATATCCAAGAGCATTTTTTAACTTTGGAGTGAGTGTCTGGGAGAAAAAACGAGAGGTTAATGTGCACTCACTTCATCTATTCCCATTCTTTTTCTTCGGCTCCTTTTATGTGGCTCCCATGATTGTCTCCTTGTTCTCTGTCAAGCGTTTTCTCTCTCTCTTCCTTCAAGTCCTTCCTTGTAATTAAGCTCTATCTTCAAGCAATCTCACCGCTTTTCTCATTATAAATATCCCTCTTGCTCTTTCCCTCTTGAAGGTCTCCCTCCTTGTTTTGTCACCTTTGCCCTGGCTGGGTTTTAGGTGATTTGTAAAGGTGCAGCGTGTGAACTTCACATCACCTGTGGGGTGAGTGAGGAAGAAATGTGCTGCTCTCATTCCCCGAGTGCACTCCCATGCATTTTTCCTCCTGGATCACACTGAAGGGACATCACTTGCCGTGCTCTGCCGTGGTCCTGTCCCGCTCCCAGCCTCGGGAATGAGAGGGAGGTGGCTCTGTTCCTCCCACATTTGCTTTCCCATCTGCAGTGCCTGGAGCTTTCTCATGGATGGTGTAAGACACAACTGCTCCAACACATGAAAGGAACCAACCGGCTTAGCCTGATGGAAAGGTGAATGTAGCCTGGGGGCGACTCTTGCATCCTGTTAACTAGCAGGGAAGGGATCCTGGGGCTCTCCTTGGAGTCTGCATGGTTGCTGTGATTTTCCCTTGCTTTTCAAAGGCCGTGTGTTGTTATCTGCCTGCTCTGTGTGCCTCAGTTCCCCACTTCCAGGCAGGTAGTTTTGAAAGCACTTTGCTGTGTCTTGATTTTTCCCAATAAGACAAAGCAGCAAGCTTCCTTCCTGCTGAATTAATTTATAGAAATGCAGCATTGGTACTGGTGTTACACACCTCTAAGAAAATGGAAAGAAAACCTTCTTTGCCTGCTTTTTTAGTAAGTCACAAAAAGAGGAGTTATTTCTTTTCTTATCCATTCATCTGTGTGCTTCTGTAGCCACCTCACTGAACCTTTCTATATTAGGGAGGAAAGAGTTTATTTTTAATGACAAAAACATCTAGTAAATCTTCTGCTGTTTCCACTAAGAGCTCGCTTACCTCTGTGCAGAAATGTGCTGGAACTAATGCAATTTTGCATCTGGGATTTCCTACTAGAAGTTGACTCACTTTAGGTGTTTGATCATTTTTCACTTTTTCTACTTCAGAAATTTTGGAACTTTCTATGAAGCTTTCCTCCTAAAGATTCTCAGTTAAACCTGTGGTCTGCACATGCCCTTTAAAAATGAGATTTGCTCATGCTTTTGTATTGGCTCATTAGACCACAATGGGAAAATGTGTCTAATTTCTCCCTATAGAATGTGCTTTGAGGTCATGGCATGGCTTGAAGTTGCTCTAAGCTGAAAGCAGCAGCAAGAGCCTTTATGCTTTTGTGCCATTAACAGTCACCAGTTTTCTCTCCATTTCTGTCCCCTGGAATATGTTCCTGTGATTCTCAGCTACGTGTTCAGATGGGGTTTAGTGCCTGGGATGTCTCCCAGAGCTGTCAGTGCCCCTGACCTGGCTGAGCACCTCTCTGCCTTTAGCTGCAGCTCTGGGGTCACTCGTACAGCTCGTGTTGTGATTCATGTCCCAGCCAGCACCTGACTCAAACCATAAGCATTTTCAAGGGTCATTGCTCAGGTTAAGGAAATAATTCAGTCTTGTTACCTTTTGCTAAGCTGGCATTCTGGATTTGTGCATGGGGGGCATTATGAAATGGTTTTTCTTTTTTTTTTTTTTTTGCTTGGTTTACCACTTGTGCCTATTTGTTTCCACTTGTTCACTGGGTTTCTAGTCCTCATATTCCCTCTTTCTCCTGGTTAAAACTTCTTTCCAACACTCAACTAAGATAAGGTCTCGCCAGGTCAGAAACCTTCATATTTTTCTTTTCCTTTGTTTCCCTTAATCAAATCTATTTTATCTTAAAGTCCAGCAAAAGACATCCACAGCCTGCTGTCTTTTATTTCTTAACCATCTTCACATGTCTTTGAATCAGGAGCTTCCTAGAGGCCTTCATGACATATATTGTCTATTCTTGCCCACTCGCTGTAAGCCATCCTTCCTCTCACTTTCCATTTGTGAAATACTTATTTTCACACCTCTTTGTCGCTGCTGGTAAATTTTTACTGTCACAGTGACTACTCCTCATTTTTCACTGCAGTAATTTTCAGTGCTTGCTGGCAGCTGCCTCTTGCAGGGCAGTTCCAGCTGTAGAGAGCTCACTCGAGTGTCTGGAGAGGAGTTTCTAGCGAGATGCTGGGAGAAACACAGAATCTTCCCTTTCCTTTCCCTTTCCCCAATTTCTCAGTCAGCATGACATCAATTCGCTGATCTAATCACACCAGTGCAACAGTTTTGGGAAAATGCTAGGTTCTTTCTGTCCCATGCCATGAAAAACAGCTGCTCAATGTGCAGAATTATTTAGTATTTGCTTTAGCTGTGTACTGAGCAAAAATTGAATAGTTTCCTACTGAAATCTAGTTTTCACTGACAGTTTTCTGAGATGACTTTCGAGCGACCCCTTGTGAGCTAGTGCAGGGAGATTTTGTCAGTGTGTGGTGAAGGTCAGAGTTGCAGGTGCAGTTATTTTCTGACAGGACAGTTAGTCCATAGAAATGTCCTTATTTGATGCTTCTCACCTGTTTCTGCAGTGAGAAGAGGCTGGAGCTCCTGGACCTCATGTCAAACATGACATACTTACATGGGACCTCATGTCAAAACTGTTTTTGACCCCATATAAATAAATAACATAAATTTAAAACTCTTACATTTATGTGCTACTGAAAATTTGGGCAACCACAGCCCGATAAAGAAAGGCCCCTAAGTCACATTGTTCTTGTTTTCTAGTGATGGATGAAATTTAATCTTTCTGAAGATAAACTCTTTAAAATAACTCTGAAAGATGCACATTTCTGTTTTCCCTTTATTATTTCATGTCTTAGATTTCAGCTGAAAATACTTCATCCGAGTTTTCCTCCTTCAGTATCACTTAGTAAAGGTTTTGTAACACAACTACTGGATTCTGTGGCAAATTTGCTGGTGCTTGAAACTATGAATTCAATTAGTTCTAGCCACTGTCATTAAAAAAAAATCTCATCTGATGTGGATTGTTTCTTGTTTCAGGCAAAGAGCAGAGGTGATAACTTGCATTTTAGCTAATAAGGATTCTGGTATGATAAATGTCTTGCATTAATATTGTGATTAGTCTATTCAAAAACAAGAAAGACTTCCCAAATCTTAAAAATTTCATATTGTATTTCAGTCAGATATATTTATTATTTAAAAATCTGTCTAGATATCCTCCCCTGAAAGATTTATTCAAGGGATTGCAGAGACTGTATAGTTCAGTAAACACATCATAGTAATCCAAACTATCTAAGTCTCCTTTAAGTCAGAATACACATTTAAAAGTAGCTCTAGGAGGGACTGTTTCTTTCACTTGTTTAATTTAATCTATTTGAAACAGCCTAGAAAAAAAATGTATGGAATTCCTAAAGAATATATCATGCTTTTTTTTGTTTTATCACCATAAAATAATTGAAAGCTATTCATTACTTTATAAAAATCACTGAGAACTTTATTAATATCTCCATGAGTAAATTGGCTCCCTGCTTGATTTTTAATTTCTGGTGTTAGGCAGAATATTCAATTTCCCCTTACTAAATGTGTGAACATACTGTTGGCTGTATTCCCCCTTTTCATATATCTGATATTTGGCCAGTGAAAGTGTTATATGAGCACTTTGTGATAATAGTTGTTCGTAAGCTGATTTAACAGTTTTTAATTCAACTTCATTAGCCTTAGGGGGTTTGTTTTTCGTGAAATTTTCTCCTGGGATTTAATTTAGGCTCCCATTTTGTCTGCTGTTGGATCATACCTTTCTTTTGCCTAATCATGGCGAATGAAATTATTGTCGCTTATGGCAAGCGCCTCCGAGGTTTGGTGGAGAGCTCTGCGAGGCTCCAAAGGGCCCTGATTGGATTGGCAGCATTGCAGCCATTCCTCTTCCTCATGCCCTGGCCACAGCAACTTGTTTCCTGCTACAAGACTGAACTCAATCTCCTTTTGTTTTGACCTGGAGGGGTAATATGGATGGACGTGTTGAAATTGGTGTATTCCCACTTGTGTCGAGCCTAAAACACTAACAAGGTAAAAATCAATCCAGGAGGAGTGCGTGCACCCTGTGTCTCCAAGCAGCCACGAGCTGCAAATCACCTTGTACTCCACTGACCAAACAGCCCAGGTTTTTCACCCAAGAGCCTCCCTAATTGTGGCAACAGTTTTGTTAAATCACCCCACCTCGAAGAACAACAAAGCTCAGGGAGCTGAGAGCTGCCCAGCTACTTTTGGAAAGAGGGTGATCACTCAAAGCTAGAAGTTTCTTAATTCCACCCATTGCAGTTGCATAGTTAAGTGTCATTGTTTAAATTATGAGACTGCTCTTCTGGATTTGGGTCTTTGCTGTTAAAACTTGCTGCTAGGCAGAAAGTGAGTTTAGCTATTTTTTAAGCAAGACAAGCCTCAAAATAGAGGAGAAAAATTGTCTCCCTTTAGATGGTACTGAAAGTGCAAGCCTCTTAACAGAAGAAAAATGTCATGCTATTAGCCTCTAATACAATCACATTACTTTGGTCCTTTGACAAAGTAAAGCCTCATTGATATTAAATATGAAAAGTTACTACTTTCACAGTAGCAACTTTTCATAAGGAGTTTTGATTTTTTTTCCACTGAGTTCTAAGAGACTGGGCCATTAATAATATATGGCGCTCACAAGTCACATATGCTTAATAATTAGGAAACATTTGTAATGAGTTGAAAAGGGTAAGGAAAGCAGCAGAGTGTGAGCAAGTCCTAAACTACAGAAGTTCTGAGGCTAATAATTACCTGGGCTTCAAAAGCTTTTCAAATCCTAACAACAGATCCTACTTAAAATTAACAGGCACTGCACAGAAGAGAATAATGAAACAAGTCCAAGCTTACCATTTGGGATAAAGGATAGCTAAAAAGATATAAAGGAAGAAAAAAAAAAAGGCTTTAAATATAGCTTCTGGCAATCTTGGCAAGGTTTTCTGAAGGAGACTGTGAGAGTTAGGTTGGAAATATTGCTGAAGTCTAACAGGGGTAGCTGCTATAAGTCCCTTAATCCCCCGTGCAAATCCTAGCCCTTATAGATATATACTGTAGGGATACTCCATAACTGACAGCTTCTCAGTATGGGAAGAGTTTCACCCACACAAGGGGGTTAAAATCGTTGAATTCTTGATTTCAGTGATGAAAGCAGGAGTTATTTTTCCATTATTCTTTGTTTTGATTAAACAGACCCTCATCATCTCAGACATCATTTGAAATGTCTTTTTCTCCCTTTCAGTGAGCCGTCAGCAGGGAAGCTCTGGGTGAGAGCAGGACCCTGCTGAGGTGCTCAGTATGGAGAGGGTGGGGTGGAGTGGAATAACATTGTCCATCCACTTGGGTTTTTTTTTGTTTCAGCATAACTGTAAAATACCATGTGTAATTAAGCTATAGAAATATTGATTTTTAATTTTTTTAAGCCTTATCAGAAATGCCAGTTAAGTGACCTAGATCAAGAAAAATATCAGATTCTGAAATTAATAGAAACCTAAACTGGCAACAACTTTGGAGGGTGAGGTGATAATATGGGGAAAGGCTGACAAGAGGGGAAAAAACCAAGTAACATCAGCTTTACCTCCAAATGCCCTTTTCTTATCTGCATATTAAAAAGTCCTGCATAAGATGCTCCACATAAATATTTTTCTTCATCCTTACATGGTCCTCATTGTTAAAGATGTGAGTACATTTTAACAAATATATTCTCATCCCTCACTGCTGAGCTAGAGCAGTCCTGAGCAGAATTCCTAGAGATGAGGGCTTGAGGCATGGAGAGACCAAATGACTCATCAGTGATCAGACAAGTCTGTGATAGCAAAGAAAATTGAAACTTCTTCTCAAACTCCAGCCAGTGAGCCAAAAAAATGCCACGTACAGCAACGAGCAGGTTTTTCTGTTTTCTTAGTTGGTGTGTGTATGTGTCATTCTATTTATTCTGAGTTTTGGCATCGAATCCAAAGAAACACAATCATGCTCATGTGCTTGCAATAAAATTAATGCCACAGAAATTAAATTAAAACATATAAAAAATGCAATTGGAAAGCTGCAGTAAAATTAATGTGGAGTAGAATACAAAGAGTTGAGCCCAGCTGTTGAGCCTGGGGACCAGGTCTGTGCTCAGAGGTTCTGCTGAGCTCTTTGCAGATCTGGGTGAGAGCAAGGTAGATTTGAGGGGGTGAGAGAACTGTTTCTGTGAGTCTGGTTTCTGGGATTGACCTTTGGCTGAGTGCAGCAGCATTAGGAGATGCTCCTGCTGAGGACCTGAGCCCTGGGTACTTTTTCTATCTGTATTGCATTACATGGAGCCCAGGAAACTGGAAGAATGTTCCTCAGAATATGGAAATAACCTTTCAGTTGAGTTGGAGATTCATATATGGATGTAAGGCATGTTTAGAATTTTTTTGGGGGTTGAGGAGCTAATCGTACCATTTGTTGGTTTGGGGTTTTATTTATTTGGTTTGATTTGGTTTTTAATCTTGGAATTTGAAATATGAAAGCTTTTGGCTTTGGATGTGGTACCACCACGTTCTCCTAAGCAGAAGGATGGTGGTCCTTTTGTTTTGACCTGGATTGCTCCTGGCTCCAGGCTGGCTCCAGCCTCCAGGCTTTCTGTGTCGTTTTGTAGTTTAATTTCTAAGGCCTCAATGGTTGTTTTGTCACCCTGTGTCTGCCAAGAGATATTTAACTGCAATTAACCTCTTTCCTCCACTGACCAAACAGCCCAGGTTTTTCACCCAAGAGCCTCCCTAATTGTGGCAACAGTTTTGTTAAATCACCCCACCTCGAGAACAACAAAGCTCAGGGAGCTGAGAGCTGCCCAGCTACTTTTGGAAAGAGGGTGATCACTCAAAGCTAGAAGTTTCTTAATTCCACCCATTGCAGTTGCATAGTTAAGTGTCATTGTTTAAATTATGAGACTGCTCTTCTGGATTTGGGTCTTTGCTGTTAAAACTTGCTGCTAGGCAGAAAGTGAGTTTAGCTATTTTTTAAGCAAGACAAGCCTCAAAATAGAGGAGAAAAATTGTCTCCCTTTAGATGGTACTGAAAGTGCAAGCCTCTTAACAGAAGAAAAATGTCATGCTATTAGCCTCTAATACAATCACATTACTTTGGTCCTTTGACAAAGTAAAGCCTCATTGATATTAAATATGAAAAGTTACTACTTTCACAGTAGCAACTTTTCATAAGGAGTTTTGATTTTTTTCCACTGAGTTCTAAGAGACTGGGCCATTAATAATATATGGCGCCGCTCACAAGTCACATATGCTTAATAATTAGGAAACATTTGTAATGAGTTGAAAAGGGTAAGGAAAGCAGCAGAGTGTGAGCAAGTCCTAAACTACAGAAGTTCTGAGGCTAATAATTACCTGGGCTTCAAAAGCTTTTCAAATCCTAACAACAGATCCTACTTAAAATTAACAGGCACTGCACAGAAGAGAATAATGAAACAAGTCCAAGCTTACCATTTGGGATAAAGGATAGCTAAAAAGATATAAAGGAAGAAAAAAAAAAAGGCTTTAAATATAGCTTCTGGCAATCTTGGCAAGGTTTTCTGAAGGAGACTGTGAGAGTTAGGTTGGAAATATTGCTGAAGTCTAACAGGGGTAGCTGCTATAAGTCCCTTAATCCCCCGTGCAAATCCTAGCCCTTATAGATATATACTGTAGGGATACTCCATAACTGACAGCTTCTCAGTATGGGAAGAGTTTCACCCACACAAGGGGGTTAAAATCGTTGAATTCTTGATTTCAGTGATGAAAGCAGGAGTTATTTTTCCATTATTCTTTGTTTTGATTAAACAGACCCCTCATCATCTCAGACATCATTTGAAATGTCTTTTCTCCCTTTCAGTGAGCCGTCAGCAGGGAAGCTCTGGGTGAGAGCAGGACCCTGCTGAGGTGCTCAGTATGGAGAGGGTGGGGTGGAGTGGAATAACATTGTCCATCCACTTGGGTTTCTTTTGTTTCAGCATAACTGTAAAATACCATGTGTAATTAAGCTATAGAAATATTGATTTTTAATTTTTTTAAGCCTTATCAGAAATGCCAGTTAAGTGACCTAGATCAAGAAAAATATCAGATTCTGAAATTAATAGAAACCTAAACTGGCAACAACTTTGGAGGGTGAGGTGATAATATGGGGAAAGGCTGACAAGAGGGGAAAAAACCAAGTAACATCAGCTTTACCTCCAAATGCCCTTTTCTTATCTGCATATTAAAAAGTCCTGCATAAGATGCTCCACATAAATATTTTTCTTCATCCTTACATGGTCCTCATTGTTAAAGATGTGAGTACATTTTAACAAATATATTCTCATCCCTCACTGCTGAGCTAGAGCAGTCCTGAGCAGAATTCCTAGAGATGAGGGCTTGAGGCATGGGAGACCAAATGACTCATCAGTGATCAGACAAGTCTGTGATAGCAAAGAAAATTGAAACTTCTTCTCAAACTCCAGCCAGTGAGCCAAAAAAATGCCACGTACAGCAACGAGCAGGTTTTTCTGTTTTCTTAGTTGGTGTGTGTATGTGTCATTCTATTTATTCTGAGTTTTGGCATCGAATCCAAAGAAACACAATCATGCTCATGTGCTTGCAATAAAATTAATGCCACAGAAATTAAATTAAAACATATAAAAAATGCAATTGGAAAGCTGCAGTAAAATTAATGTGGAGTAGAATACAAAGAGTTGAGCCCAGCTGTTGAGCCTGGGGACCAGGTCTGTGCTCAGAGGTTCTGCTGAGCTCTTTGCAGATCTGGGTGAGAGCAAGGTAGATTTGAGGGGGTGAGAGAACTGTTTCTGTGAGTCTGGTTTCTGGGATTGACCTTTGGCTGAGTGCAGCAGCATTAGGAGATGCTCCTGCTGAGGACCTGAGCCCTGGGTACTTTTTCTATCTGTATTGCATTACATGGAGCCCAGGAAACTGGAAGAATGTTCCTCAGAATATGGAAATAACCTTTCAGTTGAGTTGGAGATTCATATATGGATGTAAGGCATGTTTAGAATTTTTTTGGGGGTTGAGGAGCTAATCGTACCATTTGTTGGTTTGGGGTTTTATTTATTTGGTTTGATTTGGTTTTTTTAATCTTGGAATTTGAAATATGAAAGCTTTGGCTTTGGATGTGGTACCACCACGTTCTCCTAGGCAGAAGGATGGTGGTCCAGCATGGTCAGATGTGGATTGCTCCTAGCTCCAGGCTGGCTCCAGCCTCCAGGCTTTCTGTGTCGTTTTGTAGTTTAATTTCTAAGGCCTCATGGTTGTTTTTGTCACACATTTCCTGCTAAGAGAGTGATATTTAACTCACAATTAACCTCTTTCCTCTAAACTTGTGTGACAGTGCCTGTTGCTTGCCCATCTTAGGTTTTCAGGGTGTTTTGAGACATGGATGTGCTTCCCAACCAGCCAGCTGTGCCATGGACATGTAGGACTGCAAGAAACTGAACTTAATGATGATTTTTGGCCCTTTCATTATTTTCCCTGCACAAGGCTGCCTTTGCAGACGAGGCATAAGATCTGCCTGGCTCTGTGTAATGAACTTTGGGAGCGGTGACAAGTCTCATTAACTCCTCAGAGCTGATTCTTTCTCATGGCTGGAACAGTAGCATGAAAAAACCAAACAAATCTTTGCCAACACCTGGATGCTTTTGCAAAATTAAAGCAATGTGTGAATGAAGAGCTCAGCTGCCACCCAGCAGTTGCATCAGCTCCTCTGTGGACACAGCCTGGCCCCAAACTGCCTGTTTATGATTTGGCTTAACCCATCCTTTCATAAACATAACATGCTTTGCTGGTATATGCTCCTAATATAATCTAAATAATGACTATGAAATTTCCAGCTCGCTTTGTGACCTGATAAGGAAGAGGAAACAAACTGCTCCATGCCCAGGGAAGCTGGGTGATGTAAAGTCAAGTATTACAAATTTCACACCGTATTCCTGTCGCTTTTCAGCTTGCCTTCCGCTGGATGTGAAATGATTATCTCACACAATGTAATGACAGGATACTTCAACACATTGCCCTGGACTGTAAAAGCTGAGCCACATTAATGGCATTTCCCTGTTTTCTGTATCACTACTCAAGAGTTTCTGTCTCTTTTTCTTGCTGAGAAGGGAAATGAGACCCGTGTTGCTCCAGGCTGTAAATTATAAATGAGTAGCATGATCATCTGTAATGCCAAAGCAAAGGTCAGAGGAATTTTTTTTTGTATTTTTTCTGTGTTCTTTAACTGGATCTTCTTTGATGTTTACACTGCACATACATCATGATCATTATATGCTGCACTCCTGCATCATTAATACAACTACAAATGAGATGACTCAAGTTATGAACAACCAGTGCTTCAGTCTAATGCAGACAGATATGAAGGAGGAAAATGAGCTAAATAAAAATACTTATTGGAGGGATTTTTCCCTGGTGTAAATGTCCTTAAAAAGAATATGACTAAATAAGAGGATACTGTTCCTTTCTGTAGTCATTTTCCAGCCCGGCAAACCTTTGTTCATTGATTTGTAAAACGAGAGAAAATTTTAAAAAAAAAAAGTAATTTGAAAATCTTTCATCAATATTTAATTGTATTCTCACTTGTTTCATGAAGCCGAGCTAATAACAGTTAGCTTTAAATTTTATGTGGCACGTGTAAAAATTCTGTGCAAAGACTAGAAGTGGCAGAATTCCCTGGGAAGGTCTCAGTGTTATCAAACTGTGAGGACCTAGACAAGATTGGATGGGTCCTTCAGCAACCTGGTCCAGTGGAAGGTGTCCCTGCCCATGGCAGGGGTTGGAAAAAGATGCTTTTCAATGCATCTTCCACCCCAAGGAATTCTCTGATGGCAATGGTTTTATTTGAGGCACAGAATGGAACAATCCATTTAAAAGGTTATTTTCTAACAGAAGTGGGCTTGTAGGAACATGTTCACCTTGCAGAAAAAGACACAGCCAGTTTGGCACTACTTTACTCTCATTTTAGGCATGATTTCTCAATGGATTGCAAATATGCTTTTGCTTCAGGATGGAGAGATGTTCCTGTGGAGGGGTTCCAGGAGCATCTCTGCTGACCAGCCCTGGGAGGCTGCTGGGGGACTGGCAGCAGGGTGCTGCAACCAAAACCTATCACTGAGATAACAATTTTGATTAGTGATGTGTTAAAACGAGGGCTCAGCTTGGATAAATTTGCATTTTTTAATTTGTAGTGGAACATTTGCTAAATTAGACCTTTATCTCCTTAGATGCTGATTTTAACACTCTTCCCACAATGGGTTTTATCTGCCATGGGAATCATGTAACTTGACAGTCCCATTGCTAACATGTTTAAGGTGGTTTTAATCGCAAGCACATCATATATTGCTTTTCAGAGCCTTCCACTTTATTTATTTTGCCAAAAGTTATGGGTTGGAATTCAGAATTTATTTAGATCTTGGTGCCTTTGTTTTTGAGGCAGGAACAGTTGAAATGGCGACTGCAGTTCAAAATGCTCACTTTGCATGCAGAGTAACAACTCTTTAATAAGAAATTTTACTGCAGTAAGTTAATGTGCAGTTTTATTGCCTATTATTTTTAGTGAGCATTTATAAAGCGTTATGTTTGGGGTTTAACACCTTAGCTCTCTCCCATCACAACAGGTTGAAATTTGGCATAGCGGTGGCAACCTTCATTTCAAAATTTTCACAGAAAATTGTAAACAGCAAATCGCTATAATTTGTGAAGATTTTGTTAATTTCCACGCTTTGAAGCCTGTCAACTTAAATGTCAAATAACATGACATCCATATGGACCATTAGATCAATGAGAGTGTAGGACCAGAGCTGCCTCAAAGTGCACATCCTGCAGTGACACCTCTGAAGTTCTAGAACAGCCAAAAGAGAAAAAATAAAAAAGGGGAAAAGCAAATTGTCAGATTAGGGTAGGAAAGGGCAAGACAGCTAAAACTGTCTTTTAAAAAAAAAATCTTTCATTCTGTCATTTTGGAAAAGTTTTGAAATTTCACTTTCCAAGTTGCCTCTGTGGTGCTGCAGCTGAGATCTGGGTTGAAGCCAACTTCAGAATTAGTGAGTTTTGAGCATTTGAAGTGCAACCAGGGAGCTTTTCATCAGCCCTGATCTGGATAATGGTCTGACTGATCTGTATTTTGTCTTTGCTTTCTGGGTGTGGTCCAAGTGGAACATATTATTGTTTTCTCCTTCTCACAGACTATTTGTCCAGATGTTTTATTTCCTTTTGAATTTCTTTTCTGCTTCAAACCTTTGAAATTCATAGAATGTGTGTAGACATGGATATCAGCAGATTGTTGCAGGAACATGCAATATTCAGGGTTTTCAGTAAAATGTTATCTATGTGTTATAGAGTTCCTATAAAATAACTGAAATACCTTTTATGATTCGAAGCATCAGTAATGGAGTCACTTGGGCAGAGGCTCTGTTGTACTTTATTTGGGGTGTATTCATTTTGGCAATGTAATATCTCATTTAAAATGGATGTATATTGCACTATTAATTTTCATGGGCCTCAGAATAATAAAAACATCATGCAGCAATAAAGAAAAAGACATCCTTTTCTGTAGAGCCTCTGTTTAGATGCAGCTCACAGAAGTAAACATAAAACCTGTGTTGTTACACAGAAATACGAACTGCTTTATTTTACACTCTGCAGTATTCATATAACAAGTTTCTAACTCAAATGTATTCTTAATTCTGCAGAGCTCAGCTCTTTTAGGCAAACTGCAAAATGCTCCTTTAGGAAGGGGCCATGACTTTCTTTTCCCTGTTTGCTTCCAGGAAGGCTGATCTACTGTGACCTTTACATACATAGATTATTTTTATCATTACAAGTTTTGCCAGGCTTCACTCCTAAAATTTTCCTATCTGGCATAGGGAAAACTGAGCAAAGCCTTGGCAGAAATGGTGTCCAACATGTCCAGTTCTGGAGAGCTGAGAAGTTCAGGAAAGAGTCTGTGATGGGGACTTCTTGATATTATAAAAGCATTAATACAGGGGAATCTCAAGCGGGACTGGCATTATTAATCACTGATATCATTGTGTGCTGAGATAAGAAGTGAAGAACCCAAGGGAGGTGGGGAAAAAGTCCCTGATTTTGCAATATTGGTTTTATCTACAGTGCCCTGACAGTAAGTGATCCAGTGCATCCAGCTGCTTTAGAAAACTGCTTGTAACAATGTCCTCAAAGATATTTTCCATTAAATATGAGTTAATGATGTAATGTCATTTAAATATCCAAGCTCAGACATATTTTTTTTTTTAAATAATTGTATGGATTTTTTTTTCAGGAGATGATCTTAAAAAAGGGAATATAGCAATAAAGTGGTTTGAGTTTTATTTTAAAGGAAGTTTTTTAAAGAATAAGTTTCGTTCAGGAAAACAAAAGTGTATGCAGAATTCACACTGATCTCACTGTAAGGACGAGGCAATGCCCACAAAACCTCTCTGAGGTCTTGTTCTCTTGTTCCTCACCAAAAAGTCCTTTTCTTGGTGAAACTAAGTCAGATTTTATAACTCCTTTTAGCTTTCAATATTCATTAAACTAAGTTTAAGAGCAGGGGAGAATGTTTTGAATTTAATGCCTTGGAACCAAACAGTGGAAATATTTCTGTACTATTTTTTGTTTTGTGAAGTGAATTCAGAGAAAATGGATATTGTTCAAATCAATAGTTAATTGAAAGATGTGATGTGTTTTATTATTTGCAGTAAAAGAGAAATTCTCAAATGGTAATATTAAGTTTTTAGTGCTATCTCTTTATAGAATTTATTGCATTTTTATGTCATTGTTAGAAATAAAATGTATTATTAGAAATTTCTATATTGCTCAATCTTATATAATTCCTAATGCTCAAAGCTAAATTGAAAGATATTAAGATTTCTATTAATTAATTTTCTTTAAAAAATCTTAGGCTAATCGGCTGGTGGGGCCATGACTTCAAAACAAGGTTCCTCATGGAAAACAGTATGTATTTATACACTCTCAATTTTATCTTATTTGATTTAGTCGTATATAACCAGCTTCACTTCTGTAGCAGTTTGAGGAGAAAGGACAGAACGTTGCATTTCCTCATCCTAAATACGTGAAGCAGTGGAGTTAATAAAATAAATGTTGGAATAAAAATTGTGTGTGGGCATAAGAGTTTGACTGTCTGCTCCTAGACATTTTGCTGAAATACCTTCAAAAAGCAGATACAGAATATGGATGAAACTTTCAAAGTATCTCAGTGAATTAAATTCATAAGTCTCTGAGGAATGAGGATCTGCTATCAGTCACTGGGGTAATATCTTTCTTCAGGATTAGTTCTACTGGAATTAATGAGAAATGATACAAATTCAGGTAGGGCAACCTGACAAAAGTCATGAAATCCCACCAATGTTTCATCATCTCCAAATTTCCTGCACTAGGGAGGGATGGGTTGTAAGACAAACCTGCTCTGAAATAGTGTTTATTGTCCCAACACAAAATGAGAACTCCTTTCCAAATCTGACAGCGAGACTGTTCAGCTCCAGTTTAAGCTATGGCAGAGAGAATATCCCGAGGATCAGGATGAGAAAGGAGCTTTTTGGTTTGATTGGTTGTTTTGTTTTTAATACATTTTTAATTTTCTGTGGCAGTGCCTGTTGATGTGGCTTTGGCTGGAGAGCACCTCTCTAATAGCCTCAGTCTGCTCTTTGTTTTCAGACCAAATGCAAGAGAGTGGCACTATGGAAAGCCAGCAGGAGACACAAATTGCCTTGAAATACTGCTAGAAGGAGAAAAAAACGTTGTTTATTCATTTCCATGAGCAGTTTACAGGGGAAAAGTTGGGCATTATAAAATTAGCCAGTCTGCTGTGCGTGAAAAGCGTTTCCTCCGCCGCGCCCTCCCGCTCCGGTGCTGGAGCGTGAAATATCAGCGGTGACACAGAACTTACAGAGAGGCCTTTGTAGATTTATTAAATAGATTTCGTGAAATTTCACAGCCCAAAGTCTAGGCAGCTCCTCTCCTTGGCCTGAAGCTACACTTAGCTGCATATGCAGCCTCCCATGTGTCTCATCAGCTCAATAAAGTGAAGGAACGTGATTCCTTGCTCCGCGTGAGCCTGCCTCTGCTGACTTGGAATTCCTCTGCCTCGTGCCAGCCTTAAAAGAGATTCAAGTGTAAAGGTGGTTTTAGCACACACCATTTAAACAAATTAATTGCAGTCCTCTGGTTCCCATGAAGCTGCTAATGAGGTCTTCTGCTGGATAAAATTGGGCTTTTCTCGAAGTTGAAAGTATTAGCTGGGAATAGATTACTATTTCCTTTTAATGACCGATTCCTACGGGCCACATTAGGGAAATATTTTACTGCGTGAGGACAGACTTCAAGATAAGGTCCAATCCATTAAAATGAAGAAATCAAAAACACTAATATAAGTTATTCATTTTCCAGAATTACAACTAAGTGAAGGAATTAATGGATTCCGGTTATCAAATCCTCCAATTTTACTGGTCTGTGCTCTGCATGCCAGTTTAGAGGTAAGTAATTGCTTTACTTTGAGCCTGAATTTAAGAGTATAAAAATGTTTAATGAATGCTACGTGTGTTATTGCTGTCTCCCTTAAAGAAAACTGTGAAATATTTGAACATGGAAGGGGAAAAATAATGAAAAGCAAACAAAATAACCCCACAGCCCTGAGAGACCAAAGCCTTTAATGAATATGCTCATGTCCCCATGTATCTCACAAACTCTGCTGGAGAACCCTGAGTTGGACCAGCAGTATTTGAGGTTTGCACCTCCAAACCTGAACTCTGGCAGTGTGTTTGTCCCTGCTTTTAGGAGCTCAGTACAAACAGCACCTTTATCCCATAGAAATATTCAGGGCTCAAAATCAGAGAATAATTAAAGTTGGAAGAGATCTCTGAGGTCACCAAGTCCAACAGTGCCTTGTCTCAGTGCTACTCACAGGAAGGATTATGCTCAGCATCTTCCTGCAATGGAATCATGTAAGCCTGAAAAGTTTCATTCAGAACTGCTGCTTCATATATTCCACCAGTAAACCAGACTTATATACTTTATGAAAGAAAATTAGGTGTCCTGCCTGTCCTGGATCAGCTGATCCCGTGGTTCAAGGAACCTGTTCTGCCTTTGGTTACAAGCAGAAGAGACAGAAACTATCAGCAAATGTTTCCTAAAAGGGGAATCCATGAGTGTGGCATAGGTCCAAGCTGTCTTTTCTTTCACTATATCATAGTTTTCTGGGGGTGAAAGGCGCATAGCCCCATTTCTGACCTATCTCTGTAAGAATCACTGACACTGTGGCTGTGGGAAGGGTAATCCTACCATACAGAGCTCATTCCTCCTCTGAAGGTGTGATCCATGTGCTGAAAGCCTCTGATCCTTTTTGGAGAGCACAGCCCATCCCTATTTGAAGGCATGGAGCTGTTCCCCAAACACTTGTGATTCATTTCATGATGTTTCAGCATTCCTCTTAAAGATGTTTCACCCCTGAAGTCAGGACTCTCAGTCTCTGTGGCTCAAAAAGGTGGTGTTATTGAGATTGACCTGCTGTTTGCACTGTATTCTACTATAAAATCATCCTTAAGCTGGTTTTCAAGGCAGCCTTGAGTAGCAAGGTTTTGCCACCAGCACAAATGGCAGAAATTTATTTCAGGTTAGCATTCCAGTAATTCTAGTGGAATGGCTGAGCTGATGCTGGAACAAAGAGCAGGGTCCAAATCCCTCTTCTGTATTTACTGAAAAAACAGCATCTTAAGCAAACAAAGTCAGAAAATTCCCAGTTATGATCTCTCCATCTTACATGCAACACCGAAGGACTGCAATGGGCACAGCCATGCTTCTTGTTCCGCCTGACGATTTATTTTTGCTTTAGTCCTTAAACATCCACTATATTGTTTTAAACTTTATGTGACCTTGGAGATAAGCTGAAAGCTGTTCTGCCATGACCCAGATTGTGAGTGCTCGGGTTTGTGTGGGCTGGTGTCATTTAGCCCACTGCAGGGAGCCTGGAACAATGAGGGCTGAGCAGTTTCCACTGCCTCCCCTTTCCCTGCCCACATTACCTTTTGGCACAGCCAGGATTTCCCAGTGCTAATTGCTCTAATACAGTGGGAAACAAAGTGGTTTTCATGTCTGGCAAGAGATGGCTAGTGAAATTGCATGCCACCTTCACTGGGACACATTAAGCAGAAGGCAGTGTTTCCAATGGAAACAATGAAAACTGCAAGTGTTAATGGATGTTATTCCTCAATAATGCTTAAAGTGACTGTTATGGCACTAGCTGCTGCCTTTTATGGAAAAAAGGGGAGCGCTCTACAGACACATTTTAAAGACCTTTTTCAAAAAATTTCACCCAGGAGACCAAGTATTCCTTGCACAAAGCCTGTGGAAGCAGATTTTTGCATGCAGCCTAAGGAGATCCATCCCTCATACTCCTGCAGATCCTGGAGGAATAGGAGGCAGGTCTGTTTTCCCTCTAGTAATGCACTGAACAGTCCTGTGTCTGCTCTGCCTGCCTGGGTGCACAGGGAAGCACCTCTAAATTTTGTTGACCTGTGCAACTGCTGATTGCTGGTGGTTCTGGTCCCTGTCACATTTATTCCCTTGCAAAGTCTGTCTTCCAGCATCCACATTCCAAGTCACAAGCACAAAATGCAGGGGTTCTTGGTTTTGTGCAGCATCTAGTGGCTGTGATAGCATCAGGGAGTGAGATTTGGGATGTTCTGCAAAACAAGGATTTCCAGATGCTGCTGGAAACCAGAATTTGGTGTATTTTGAGCAGGATTCCTCAGATACCTCTCTTTATGCTTTTCCAGGTTATGATATAAGTAATCTTAAAATTGTTTCTTCTCTAGTGTGGAACAGTGATTTCTTTGAGAGTGAGGATCATGGATTTTCATCCAGGGCACTGCCTTGTCTCTGATTTGCAGCTGCAGTCAGTGTAAGAGAGAGAGCCGTCCCCGAGCATTGATGTGCCAGGATGTGATTTGAAGTGGCTGTTGGGCACTTGCATCTCTGTATCCTTGTCATTTCCCCCTGCAGCTAATTCCATGGGGAGAAAGAAAGGGAGATTTGAGCAAGGCAGGGGTAAATTGTTTCTGGGGTTGCATTTCCATCATTCCCTGTAATGGAGCCTTTCCAGACCAAAAGTAGAGGCTGTCTCATCTTCTGCTCCCAAACTCCTCTACCACACTGGTCTTGTTTGTGTGGCCAAACAGTACTGCCATTTTCAAGCAGTCATTTTTTAATATCTCATGATATTTTGAGGGCCTTAAACTCACTGGGTCTTGTAGCTATGCAGGAGCAGAGAGCTATTGAAAAATAATTCAGTGAATGTGTTTTCTTCTTCATGTGGACTAGAGAGAGTGAGCCTGCACAGGACTTAAAGTCAAAAGCCAATCTTAGTGTACATGTATATAAAGTCAATTTTAGTATACATTTTGTGCTTTCACAGACAAGAATTTCTACACCAGTCATGATGTTTCAGTCTTGGCCCTTGGATTTGGTTAGTAGAATCATTTAGTTTGGAAAAGATCTCTGAGATCAGTTTGTCCAACCATTAAACCAGCACTGCCAGGCCCACCACCAAACCATGTCCCCAAGTGCCACACCTGCGTGGTTGGGAATGCTTCCAGGGACAGAGATTCCTGCCATGGACAGCCTGTTCCAGTGCTTGGCCACACTTTTTGTTAAGAAATTCTTCCTAATATCCAAGCTAAGCCTCTCCTGGTGCCATTTGAGGTTGTTCCCTCTTTCCTATCCATTGTTTCCTGGGAGAGGAGGCCAAACCCTCCTTTCAAGGAGTTGTAGAGAGTGAGGAGGTGTGTACTAAAGGTACACACAAGGGAAAACTTTCATGTGATTTTGAGTTTCATTCTGCACTCTTGCACCCACAGAGGATTTATGGATTCTCTTTAGACATGCAGAGGAATGCTCTCTTAGAAACTGGCTTTGTGTGCAAGTTATTTCTGCTGACACAGATGTGTATGAAAGTTTTAAACAGTAGGCACAAATATCTGTCATTATCTAAAACACATTACCCTGTGTTTTCCAAAGCCCAGTCCTGCCATGTTTGTGTGAAATGTCTCTCTGGTGTTACCACTTGATTCCAGTGATAATGCTTATGGAAATCTATCTTTATTTCCTTTTCATTTTCTACAGCAACACATTCTCATTCTAATGATTTCAAATCATCACAGGTTTTTAGCCAAACTACAATGAAAGCATTGAGGAGGAAATCTGTTCTACTTACTGGTTACCTGGAATACCTGATAAAGCATTACTACAGTGAGGACAAAACAAATCCAGAGAAGCCCTTTGTAAGAATAATCACACCATCTCAGATTGAGGAGAGAGGATGCCAACTCACTCTGTCGTTTTCCCTTCCAATCAAATCTGTGTTTAAAGAGCTGGAGAAGAGAGGAGTGGCTGTAAGTAAATCAAACTTCATCTTCTTTTAAAGTAACAAACTATTAATTTGTTTGTTTTCAAATGCAGTCTCATATAAGGGAAAAACCCACTAGGACTGATGATAATTTCTTACAATTTCAATTTTTACTTGTGCAAGCAGTCAAATACATAGAGTTATTTTATAAATTATTTGTTGTATTATTTGTTGCTGTATTGCCCTTTCCTTATTGACCTATTTCCAGTAGTTCTGGAGTCATTGCTGAGGCTAGAGCTGTATCATGGGTGCCTTAGGATGGGAGGCACAGTTCCAGATTTACATGACAAGGAGCTCTGAACCTACATCAGTCCCCTTCTTGATCCACAAGTGGCCAAAAGCTTTGTGACACATCGAGATGGAGCAATGGAAAAGCTGCCATTTCCCTAGAGATGTGTTTTAGCCCTCAGAAAAAGCAGCCACTTCCTTGTAATGGCACAGTTACCATCGAGCACTGCTCCAAAAGAATAAAAGTGAAATGTAGGGCCATACATTGGGTGATTTAGATGTGCTGGGAGGTGAGGCTGATAGCATAATGCCATATAAATGAGATATCAGTTTTATTTCTGCTGTTCACTTGTCTCCCCAAAGGGCATCTCTTTTAGGTTACGTATGCTGTGCTGCTTTGGTGCTGCCAGGGAATTCCAGGAACTCCTGCTTTTAACAGGGCATGGGGCCTCACACTGTTGGCTTGTCTTTGCAATGCAGTGATATTCTTTAAATATAAGAGATCATTATATTCAGGAACATGTTCAAAATCACAGTGAGAGGAAGAAAAATACTGCAATGCCTGTGCCATTTAGTCTTGTACCTTTAGTACAAGACACTCACATACTGGAATGAGGGGGTTTTGCAATTTTGTTTTTTGGTTTTTTTATCACCTCTGTGCCTCTTCAACTCTGGGTTGCTATAGGCATTAAAGTGAATTTTGGGGCTCCATGGCTGGTTTGAAGCCCTCAGTGGCGCTGCTAAAGTCCTGCCCATCCTGAGCTTTGCATCATTTTTTTAGGTAAAACTACTCTTCTTACAAAATTTTTCACAATCATGCTCCTCACTGTAGCTCCTTGAGCATCCCAAAGGTTTTACATGTGCTTCCTTGTCAGTCCAGTCATTCCTCCTTGAAGACAAGTTGTGGCATTTAAAAATACATCCTGACAGATAGACAAGAAGTGACCTGAATTTACTGAATGTTCCCTCTCTGTTTTGCAGTGTGACATGCGGGAACCAAACGCTCTTCGCGTTGCCCCAGTTCCTCTCTACAATTCCTTCCTTGATGTGCACAGATTTATTGAAATCCTGGGATCTGCAATTACATCTTCAAAACAAACAGCAAATAATACTGTGCTATCTGGCTCTTATTGATGGCTCAGCTGTACCTTTTAATCTATTTCTGACTAAGATGCATTTATCCTGCTGAGTGATTCTTTGCTTCGAGTAGACCGAGCTATATCCCATGCAATTTGCAAAAAAATGACTGTGCTTGAATAGTTATTTACAACAGACATAGTTTTATTAAAGCTCATATTTCCACTCTGCTTTGACTTTGACTTCATGAATTAGTATGCTTTGTATATTTTAATGGGGCTCTTCTTAAACATTTTATGTAGTTTTATTACATCAGCCTTGAGAAGCATGGAAAAATTGCTATCAACTAGAACAGGGATGAAAAAAAAAATCCCTTCTTTATTATAAAAATTATGCATAATAAAATGTGGAAAATAGACAAATCACCAACTGTTAAAAGATACAGTCCAATTTACATTTTTAATTTAGTAATTCTATTTAAAGTACAGGGTATACTTGAAAAGTAAAAGTTGAACAATTGCTTCAAAACTCCTGACTGCAGCACACCGAGTTTTTCAAAGGGCCCAATATTTTGAAATTTTGCTTTAATGAATGATTTAATTGAAGAACGAATTTACATTGCAGATACCTTCTTTGGTGTGATACAGTTGGCCAGAACAAAACACTTTCTCTTTCTAGGTAGTCCTGTTGGAGAGGAGGAGCTGGAGGAAGCTGGGTGCTGTTGTAGACCCGTGTAAGGCAGCGTGAAGGGCTGTAGGAGCACTCCTTGCAGCTTTAGTGAGGCTTAGTTGGGATTAGGGAAAATGAACCCTGAGCTCTTTAAGCAGCAGCAAAACATCTCATTGTTAGCTCACCGTGTGGCCCGAATTTCTACAGAGATTTGCACCAGGCAGGCAAGAGCAGCGTAGGAAAACTGCTTACATTTCAGCAACTCTTTATCCAAAGTTGTTTTAAGGCATAAATAACACCTTGGCATAAATGGCAATTAAGCCCTAAAGTCTGCAGCTATTCATGCAGCGTTTTCCAAGAATCAGCTGAAACTTCCTCTCTGATGATGTTCAATGTGTCTCATTTTTGGTATGAAACACTCGGAAAATTACATCCAGTAGTGCTTTGAATACGTGAAGGGAGCCTATAATAAAGACAGGGACAAACTGGTGTGGTAGGACAAGGGGGATGGTTTTAAACTGGAGGAGGGTGGATTTAGGGTGGGTATGAAAAAGCAGTTTTTACAGTGAAGGGGCTGAAACACAGGAACAGAGAGGTGGTGGATGCATCCCTGGAAACCTCAAGGCCAGGCTGGATGGAGCTCTGAGCAGCCTGCTCTAGGTGTCCCTGCCATGGCAGGGGGACCCTTTAAAAGGTCCCTTCCCACCCAAACTGCTCTGATCCTATGTTACTTTTTATTCTATTTATCGAGTGAGGAAGGGTTCTGGGAAGAGCGAGGTGTTCTCTAGTTTTGCTCACAGTTGCTTTTGCTGGCTGAAACTTTCCCATCCTTAGGGCACCTCCTGCAGCACAAGGAAACCCAAGGGCCTTCACAGCACCTACGTGTTCTCTGAAATCCCCCAAAGATGTGACGTGCTAAAACCCTTGCTATACTGATGCCCATTTTATTAGTTGCAATATGCAGGGGAAAGCTGAAAGAACTGCAAATACAGCATTTGTTGGTATTTTTAGCGCTTGTGAAGAGAAAGAAGAGCTCCTTTAACCAGAATATTGTTATAAGGAATAGCACAGGAGTCTTAATCAGTTGGAAAGCTTTGTCTCACTCAAGAGGTTTTGATTGCACCGACGTCATCTCTCCTCGGTTCAGCGGGCTGGATCATGTTGCAGGCCAGGTATCTGTGTTTTGTGAGTTTATTTTTGTCCTCGCACCTGCAGCTCAGCTGCTTTACCTGATCTCAGAGAAGGGCTGTTTTCCATAAAGTGACAGTTGCTGCAAAAAGCACTGAGTATAAAAATGTGCAGGTCCACAGTGTTGAAAAGGGGGAGAACTCAGTGTCAGTGCCTTTGCAGCACCTCTGTGCAAACGCCACCTCACTCTAACATCATCCCATTAAAGTCAGACAAGCTTAAATTCAGATATGGATGTAGACCACATTGTAAAATGCCTCATTCTAATATCAGCTCAAACCCCAGAGGAGTAAGAATCCCCAAATCTCTTTCTAAACAGCATCTAGTCCTCAGGTTTGGACAAGCTGTCCTGGCAGTACTGGGGAGACAAACAGTGATTTTTGAGAAGTTTGAGATCTGCCTTTGATTCACACATGGTGAAAAAAATTTCTTGTGTCTCAGAGGAAAATGAATCACATAGTAGGTAAGTACTGAATATATGCAGTTCAGTTTTCAAAGACTAACAGATTAATAATAAATTTTTGATAATATTTTATCTTTTAGTATCATTTCAGGCTACAGTTACAAATATTGACTTTACAAATATGTATTTATGTTCCATTTGATGGATTTGATTAAATTCAGTGCATCAAAACTCACTTATTTCAACTATTTTGAGTTATTATCTTTTTAACTTGTGACTTGTGATAATAAAACTGAAAGCCCTTTGCATATATTTATATATATATATATATATATATATATAAATGTTCAGAAAATTATTTCCAAAAAGTGAGGGAAGGCTATATTGCAGTTTACTCATTTTACTGAAACAAAATTGCAGCATAAGCACCAGTTTCACATGGTCTTTCCCCACCTGAAATAAAAGTTTTGCAAAATGAATAATACTGGAAGTTAACATTAGGTGTCAGTATTTTACATATTATTTAGCAAAAGAATATCAAGGGAAAGAGCTTCTGTAAAAAAAAAAAAAAGAAGAATATTGCAGTCTGCTTTTTCAAATGCTTTAAGTTATCACAGTTAGAGTAATATCAGGAATAATTATGTGTGAAATAATTAATTGTATATACCCGGAATGCTTCTTGCTAGTTACATCTCTGATTTAAAATTCAATACTAAGTACCACAGCTTTCTAATTGTGATAACATTTCATTCTTGGATTGTCTGAAGAAATTACATTTTTCAAATTGAACTGCAGGACATGGGGATCTGTAGATGACACAAAATTGATACCCAGGTAGAGTGAGAAAATGCCTAAAAAATGAGGGCAAATGTGAGGATGCAGATCCCTGGTTGCGTGTGATCTTTTTCAGCACAACAGCATTTAAAAATGCACAGAACTCTTAAGCTCACTGCAATTGTTGAAAGTACGAGGAAGAAATACTGTGGGATGCATCTGTGCATTTTTAACCCTGTTCTGCCACGGGAACACCAAAGCCAAGGCGAAGTCTCCCTTCACAAGCAGCAAAGGATGCCTTTGTCCTCCAAAAGAACAATGTACTCTGAGGGAAGGAAAAGGCATGAAATAGCAATTTTTTCATCTGAGCTTGTGGCATTACTGAGAGTGGGAAGGAAGTGGCTCCTTTGAAGAGCTTAAACCCCAAAAAGTCCTTGTCTGACAGCGACAGAACCCACTCTGATTTCTTTTCTCTAGCAATTTATTATAAATTGGTAGATGAAGCAAAGATGCAAGAACGGATGGAAGATACTAAACCAAAATAATTAACTTTTTAACCTCTGTTAGATGTTCCCAAACAGAACTGGGTACACTGGGAATTCCCTGTGAAATTCCAGCCCCTGACGTAGGGATGGGCTTTGGTTGGGATCAAAAAGGTGAAAAAAAACATTTTTGGGCTAAATCCACAGAGGGGCCTGGCAGGATGTGTCGACATCAAAGCAGCCACATCAATATTTTATTTTAATACCTTTCCCTGAGTCACAGAATCGCTGAGGTTTTAAAAGAACTCCAAGATCATCGAGTCCAACATTGCCATGTTCACTGTTATACTAAAGCCATGGCTGAGGTAGGTGTGTTATTTCCTATATAAAGTGTGTATAAAACACTTCAGAGGGAGCTGGCCTACCCAAAGACCCCCCAAAAGCTCTGCAGGTTCCCATCTGAACCTCTGGGCACCCAAGCTGGTGCAAATTTATTTCTGAAAAGCTGCTGCTCACTCTCTGAGACCAGCTGAGAGACAGTTTTGCATCGTAAGCTTAAACTTTTGTCAATATTTGTGAAATATATTTAGACAGCTTATTCAGAAATGAGTAAGTTATAGATCAGTAATTCATACTTTTTATATCCCGGGTTTTTATTTCCTAAACTTACTCTTCTAAGCATCGTTTTATGTTTCTAGTTAAATATAAGTGAGAATTGATTGGGGTATTTCTCAATGGAATTCTATCTTTATTTCATCATAATTGCTTCATATTTGAATAATGACAGATGAACTACTTCATTCAATTGCAGTTTTAAGGCTTTGAAGTCACAATAGCAGCAAAGGATTTAAATCCTGAAACCATTATTATGGCAGAGAAGACATCAGGGAAAAGGAAAACTTATGGTAGTGTAATTTTCTAGACAGAAAAATTCTTCTGCGGTTGCACTTTTTTTCTTTTATTATTTTTTCTCTGGACATTTTATTAATGTTAAAAGAACCCTGGAAGAAGAGATTGGAAATGCTGAATGAGAGTCCTGCTGTAAGTAAACTTCTGTAGTGATTTGGCTTTGGAGCTGGCTACAAACCTTTTAAAATTCTGGGCAGCTGCAATACTGTATTTCACCAATAAAGAGTTCATTAGATCTTTTTTCTCTCTGACATTTTACATCTAGTCCTGAGTACATGTTAATACTCCAAGGTATGAATTTCAAAGTTCCCTTTATCTTTGTGTACAGTTTTAAGCAATTAATCAAATGATAAAATACAGCTTTAAGATTAGAAACGAATTGTGAATTTAAAATATATGTTCAAAAAGTTTCTACATTATAATTTGGGGGGGTGGGCCCTCATCAACTGAACTTAATTCTGGTGTTGTTTTTTTTTTTTTACCTCACATTTTACTGAGGAATTTTGAAGCGATCCTCAAATTGTTAAAACATGATCAAGTGGTCTATCCAGGATAGTTCTTCCTCCTCAGAGGCCACATCAAAGTGGCAGAGACATAGAAAAATCATTATTCAATATGTTCAAAATGATTCCCACGTGGGGGAAGATTTATACAGGCTTCTGAAATGACCGTGGGGGCAAACAGCACCGAGACCCCTTCGTCTGAAATAAAAGTGAGTGGCAGTTGCACCGTCCCTGTACAAGGCAGGAATTTGAAGATATGCATGAAGGGTGGTGGCGTCAGGGTTGCCGCATAATTTTGGCAGCAGGGGCCAAATCCAACTTCTTGAGTCCAACCCGCAACTTTTCTGCTCCAAGGATGTTCCTGGTGCCTCAGTTTTGAAAGCCCGGGGTGGGGTGGCTGCTCCAAAGGTAATTGGGAGAGAACATCTGCAAAGTTCCCTTTGGTACCTGAGCACAAGGCATTAAGAACTGGGAGTTCCTAAACGTCATCAATGAATCTCAGCAGAAACACACTTGTCTGTATTATTTTGCCTGTATTTTCTGTTTTATTCGCTGAGGTGCGTCAAGCACACAACACCCTGTTTCTTATCAATGAGTGTGTTATTTTAATTTTCACCCGGGAGGTTAAAGGCAATATGCAGAAATATTCATTCTTCAGAAAAGACATCGAAGCAGTTTTAATATCTTAGCTGAAGGTTTGTGCAAAATGCTCAGATGTTGCTTTGTGTGGTATCTAATTTAAACCATTGTGGCCATGAGGCATCAGATGCTGCCAATTCTTGCCTTCTTCTGTGGAAAACACCTCACAACTGGGAAATCTGTGAACCTTCCTTTTTAAGGATGCTTCTGGACTTTTCAGCACTGCTTCTACTTAAAGAGAAAAAACATGAAGTTCTCATTTAGAAGAACTGTGAGTGAAAGAACATATTCACCTGCTTCTGAGTTCTCTTCATTGACCCTGAAACTGTGGGGCTTTTTTCTTATTTTTAAACTGATGTGAAAATCCCACTTATTATAGAATCATGGAATAATTTATGTTGGAAATACTTTAAGGTCACTGATTTCAACCTTAGGCCTGATGCTTCCAAGACCACCACTAAACTATTTCCCTGATTTTTGTTTGACTTCTAGTTTCAATACAGTACAGTGCCAGATTAATTTAATGACTCATTATAACATTTAAGTTTTATTTGATTTTGAAAGAACTTGGATTAGAAAAGATAAATTTCTTCTACATTAATACAGCAGTGACAAGTACACTGAATTTTGAGAAGTTAACCTCAACTTTTCAAATGTATCTACTAAATAAAAGATCCTGCATTGCTCTGTATCAGACATGGATGAAGGATAAAGCTACGTGTCAATTTTTGGAATGTCCTAAGTTCTGTGGAAGATGATGTAGCTTATGACTGCTTGATTTTCATTAGTATTCTTATTTTATTCAAACTTTCTCTCTTTAACTGGGTATTAAAGCTGAAGTGATAAAATACCAGAAGAAGTATGAATCACCAAAGTTCTATGTTGAAGTCTGATCTTCTGACATTTTTCTGAATGAATATTGAAATGCTTCTCAACAAAAGATCTTGAAATTGTTCCATCAGTAATCAGACCCAGACTTGACTTGAAAAAAATTCTTTTTATGCTTAGTTATGAAAAGCATGCTCTTAATTATAATGATGATCATTGAAACAAATGCCTTGGAAGGCTACTATTTTCAATTCAAAGTCTCTTCAAAAGCATATGAAAAACCTGATGATATATATACCAGGTCCATCCCCAAAAAAAAAAAATTGGAAAAACATCCCAAATTAATGTATTTGATATACATGTACATGTATGTGTATGTACGTGTATGTTCTTCTCCAGAGAATCAGTTGCTTCTGTCTTTAATTTTTTTTTTCACATTTATGGGAAGTGTAAGAAGTGGTTTAATTTGATTAAATCAAACATTCGGTGAAAACAAAGGCGTTAGCTCTGAAATAAGACATCAGCTTTGCTGGGCTATAGATCCTTTGAACTTGGATGACATTGTCTCTGAGGACAAGATGTTTGATGAATTTTAGACTTTAAAGCCTTTGGTAGGAAAAATTAGTCCAGAATCTGTTCCTGTAGGATGGAGGGGAAAAAAAAAATCATTCTTCAAAAGATCAGGAAAAAAATGATGTCATTTTCTCTTTCCCTTAAGTACCTTTTCTTCAGATGCTTATATTGGAAAAGGCTCAACAGCCATGAATTTAGGGGCTTATGCTGCAAGTGATCAGGGCATTTATGTCCTCTCTGTACAGAATATTGAGGAGAAACAAAAAAAAAAGAACCCTCTTAGAATTTAAGGATAAAGGGCTCTGCGGGTAAGATGGCCTTACAAAACATCACTGACTAATTTTAATCTATTAATTTGAAATAATGAACATAATGATTTGTGTAAAATTACTTTACCCCTGTTATATGCCAAATCTGTCAGGAACAGCTGCTTTGCATTCAATATATCATAATGACATATACCGTGGAGTTATAATATTTAAATTTCTTTTCATTAAGGCCCTATTTTAGATTTGCGAGCTTACGCACAGGGGGAGAGGGGCTGGTGCCTCCTTCGACTGTCGCTGTTAAAGGTTATCAAAAAGAACTCTTGGCTCTGTGAAGAAATAAGTAATAAGTGCAAGTTGGTTTTGCAGACCTTGTTACAAGGGAGGAATAAACCAGGATTAAAAAGCCTCATGGAGAGTATTTTTCCCAACAGACCTAATGTTTAATGGGTTTTTTGCTCAGGAGAATTAGGAGGGTCACAGTAACTGGAGCTTGAAATAAAGGTGAGTTGATAACACAGGTGGGGAGGTGGACTGAAGGGTTTGGAATTAATTAAGCCTTTATAAAAACCTAGAGGCTGCAGCAGAGACTCTTTCTCTCACTCTTTCCTACATCCTAAATACTCCTAAAATTATTACCTGGCTCTAAATACCACTTTTCTTTGGAACTGCTGATGATTCCACTTTGTCCTGTCTCAGGGCTTGCCTGGACTTATGGAAATAATGGGTCTGGATGAACATTTCTCACAGCTCAGAAGGTCCAATTCTGGCTGAGAAGAAATTTGCATTGCAATAATTTTGCTAAACACCCCCACACACACCTCATGCCAAAGTGGAGATGTTGTAAAACATAGCTCCAGGCTCCTTCTGCTGTAGCCTGGAGGTGATTCTTCCATGAAAACATAAGGAGGTGACTGCAGCATCAGGGTAACACAGTGCTGGGTACCTGCTTTAGGAGAGTACAGTTCTTGGCAGATTAACCAAATAAAAAGGGTCCCACAAAAACCCCAATATTACAGAGCAAAGAGGACAACATGGCCTTGAGAAACAAGGGAAAAGGAAGTCTCTGAGTTGAGAGACCACAGACTATAGAATTAAAAGGAACTGAAAAACTGGAACAAGCTCAAGAGCTATAGAATGAGGGCTATCAGTTTTCTATTTTTGTGCGCCTGGAGCAAGCTGAAATTCACTGTATTTCCACGGACATGCTGAAGTGCTCTGAGTAAGAACATCCTCATTGTCTGTAGGTGGCTGCTGTGACTAACTCTTCAAAGTGCAAACAGCCAAACATATCTAATGCTCAGCTTGGTGGCTGTGAGTTGCTCTGTATATGCCCTTCTTATTTATTTTTTCTTCCTTTTTTCCTCCTCAGATCTGGATACCCCCATTGACCAATAACCTGATTTCCTGACATCTCCCAGATCCTGTGAGAATACAGCAATTGCCTGCCAGAAGGAGGGAGCTGAGGAAAAGGGCGAAGGGGTAGAGCCATGCACACAAACTGGAAGGATCTGTGTATTACATGAGCAAATAAAATGACAGGAAGGGATTGGAACTGACATACAGAATTAATTAATTCAACTAACTGCTTCAAGTCTTTGATAAACTGATTTATTTGATGTTTCCCAGTCCATTCCAAGGAGCACAGTCTCCCCTGAAAGCTTCTGGACACAAGAGAGGACATTCATCTGTCTGCAGAGGAGTTTGACATCCTGCACCTGACTCTCCCTTGCATTTGTTGATTTCTTTTTCCTGGCACCCGTGCCTGGACAGTTCTGATGAACTCTGGGATGGCAGCATGGGTGAGAGCAGAGCTGCCACTTGCATAAAGCCTCTGTCAGCAAGAGACAGGAAAATACTTCAGCAATTCTTATTTCCACTAGATTCGATGGGGACACGTTGTTTTTGTGAATAGCTTGTTTGGCTTCTTGCTTATGTTCATTTATTTATTTATTGTGAAGGGAGACTTTGATCCTGTAGAAATTAGACTTTTGAAAAAATCATTTTCCTCAAAGGCTGAAACAGAAGGAGGAAATATCTCAGAACATCTTATCTTTCTTCTCTGTTCACCCTCAGCATGGGATTTTACAGGATTTGGGACTTTCTCCACTAGAACCTATTCACCAAGCAGCTGAAACTCTTTAGCAGAGGTAGAAGCAACACTGGCTGAGCATCATTTATGTGCTAAGGACTGACACATTCCTTCCAGACTCCTCCTTCACCGTGAAAACATTGACTGTTTTTGTAGCTCTGACTTGATCACGGGCTCATAGATCAAGATATTGTCTCCCAGAGAGCACAACTCTTTTCTTTTAAGGTTCCTTGTTGTGTGATAAAGTGTGTAAAACCACCTTTTTTGGCAGTTTGGTATTGTAGTACTTTTAGCACTCCAGAAAATACATTTACACTGCATTTCAAGCTTGCATGTAACTAAATCCTGTCAAGGAAAGTCTTTACATAATGCATCAACATATGCTGGGGTTTTGTCTCTTTTTTTAGTACAGTATGGCTATACAATGGATTGGAGTGGCTTTTCTAAGTTATTAAATATAGCCCTAGGCAAGGCTGGCTTTTAAAATAAATGGCAAGATCTGTAAAAACACCTGGGAAAGAGAGAGAAAAAGACTATTTTGGATTTTTATAGAACTTTCTCACCCAGTAGTTTTTGTTAACGTTAGTGTCCTATTTTTTTTTTACAATAAAATATAGCAATAACTAAGCTTGGAAAACAATGAGGTTAAAAAAAAAAAAAAAAAAGTTATTTTCTCAGCTATGAATATTCCTAAATCCAAACCTTATTTTAAGGCAAAATGAAGTTTATTAGGAGTAAATGTTCTGAGAGCTCTATCCTAAACTTCTCTGCTGCTTTCTACAGTCTATCTGTTGTCAAAACTTCAGTGGCTCAGCGATTAAATAATTTAATGCAAGATCATTTTTCTGCTAAAATGTGAACGTTCTGGGTTTTAGACCTCAAGTCACAGCACATATGTTCCTTCCATAGAGCCAACACTAGAGTGCTGGAGAACCTCTAAAGATTTATTCCCTACCACCTGTGACCACTTTGGTAAAACATCTCTTGCACTTTGAAGACTGTGGTGAGTGAAATGGATTGTTTGGGGGGAAAAAGGCAGCTCGGAGTAAAAGGGTTTGGAAGATGGCACGAGGATGTTCATAATTCACATTGTGGTTGAGAGAGCTCTGTGAATTCAGCCATTTCTATATATTTACATTGACATTTCCATTCGGGCTCCTGCACAATGAGCATTTACAGCCCAAGCAGGTGATTTTAGAGGCTGCTGCTCACTTGGGCTATTGAAGTTGTTACATGGCCACAAGCACAATCTTCTCGACACATCAGAATGTGCTTCCAGAACCATTTTTGCTGAGATTAAATATTCAAGGCCCTTGTAGCAAAAAAAAAAAAAAAAAAAAAACTGAATGGACATCAGCATTCTGAGCAAATGATTGCTATGAGCAAGAATATGAATTACTGGCCATGCAGAAAAAAAACCCAACTATATTTGCTCATTTTGAAATGTTCTAAAATTGTGAAAAAATGGCCTTTCCCTGGTGAAAGATGTGGGGAAAAACATCATTATTTTTAAACTGTCCAAGGCCAGGCTCAATGGGGCTTGGAGCAATCTGGTTTAGTGGAAGGTGTCCCTGCCCATGGCAAGAGGTTGGAACTGGATGATCTTTAAGGGCCCTTCCAAACCAAACCATTCCATGATTCCATGATCATCACCAAGTCTTCTGGTTTCCTAGGGTTTTTCCCAGTGAATTGAAAAGTTTTGGTGCTTTAGGCATCTTTATTAATAAAACATTATTTTCTTCTGCAGCAAGGCAAGGGATTGTCCTTCCAGGCCTGTGCCTGTGTGCTGTCAGGTTTGTATTGTCTGTTATGGCTTGATTTAAGCACTGAATTAGTTTTGCTACTGGGTGTCTGCTCTACAAGCCAGACACCAGGCTGCCTGCCAGTCATCACAACAGGGAGTAAAGGCTGAACTAGGCAAAAACAACAGAAAAAGTCAAGTTTTCTTTCCCCCCCAGGAGACTGCTGGTCCAGAATAAGTCTCGGAATAGCTGTTTCTGCACCTGAGGAAGCTCATGATACCTCTTGAATTTATTACAACAGAGTTGACAACATTTGCTGGGCGTTCAGCACCTTGAGCCAACAGTGATTTTTTTAAGACAGCTTTTTTAGCTTTAATTCTCTGAGGTACGAGATGAGGCAGCCTGGATGCTCACCAGCCTGGTGACACGTCTCCGAGGCAGTGACGCCATCAGCCACTGAAACAGGGACAGAAATCAGCGCCTCAGAAATGATGCTCCATCTTCAACTCGCACAGCAAACACAAGGGCCAACCTATTGCACAGCAATCTGCTCCAGGTAGTGTCTGTGCAGCTCCTGTTTCCTGCTTGGTTTTACTTAGATTAAACGAGCGCTTAGATTTTGTTAAACCGGCTTTTTTTTTTTTTTTTTTTTTTTTTTTTTTTTTGCACATCTAAAGTATTTTCAGCCTTTCAGAGATCACACAGGAAGCTTGTGCTGCATAAGTTCGAGCTGTATGCAAAGCTGCCATCCTTTTATAGAATTTTGTCACTGCTGACATACTGTCAAATGGATGTGAAGGAGCTCAGATGCAGTCTGCAACTCGAGTGAAATGTTAGGTGTGCGGTGAAAGATGTTTTCATGGAAAATGTCATGTCCCCAGTCATCTAGGGTTTGCACCAGGTAACATGGGCAACTTCTGCTGCAGCATTTTACAGGCTTGATGATGGCTTTTCATATTTTGGTGGTTGAGTTCGGTTGTCCACACTGCTCACAAATATTTTGTGACTGTAAAAATGCTTCCAGTGATTTTATTTGAGGAAAATCTTGAGATCCACACAGCTACAATAGATTTTTAATTAAAATTTATTTAATATGACAAAATCAGTTGGTATACACACACACATATATATAGTATATAAATATACTGCTTTTAAGAGTCAGCAGTTAATAAGTCCTACTGAAATGGTTACTAGAAATGGTTAATTTACAGAAAATTACTGTATTGCTCTCTCACCTCCTCAAACCTGGCAGAAACCCCTCATCATTATCCATAGACATCATTCACTTTTTTATTTCAAAAGTCCAACTTTAAAACACATCCCTGAAATGCAGGGCCTCCAAGGAAATGATAGTTTAGAACAGTGAAGAGCAGCTGCTGTGCTGTTCAGCTCCCTCCCCTGCTTGTCCCTGTGTGCTGCCTCTTGGCACACATGGGCTGCATTTGAAAACAAGGACAGTTCTGGCTTTGTGTGGCCTTTGGCATAATTGGATCTTTGGCCATTAAATGGGTCTTGCAGAAGTTACTAAAAAATGGATAATAATAAAAGGGCCACTGTGTAGCCTAAGAGCTCTGCCATGTGTTCAGCAGGGCTGTGTCCCCCTGTTTTATTGCTGGACATGAGTGCCTGAAGCTCTTGCTTCCCCACTGCTTCGTTAACTGCACAATGGACTAAAATGCCTCTCTGCAGGAACCTTCTTGCATCTTTTTTCTTGCTGCAGCAGGAAGTGACCCACCTGCAAATCAGACTTTTCTTTGCAGCAGGAAGTGACCCACCTGCAAATCAGACTTTTCTTTGCAGCAGGAAATGACCCACCTGCAAATCAGACTTTTCTTTGCAGCCTTGTAAAATACGTCACAATCCCCTTGTAGGGCTCCCAAAGCCGCAGTCCAGGCACAGACCCCACCCCTCGTTTCCCATCTCCATTAGGATGGCTTTGCTCTCCCCATTATCTCTATTTCCCTCTATTACAACCATGGGTTGTTTTGTGGGATCCTCTTTTGGGGGCACTTTGTTGCTGGACCTCTGTACAGATGGGACAGAGCTTCTTGAGGAGCTCCACTTCTCCACGGAGCCCATTTTCCCTCACTTTTGGGACAAAACCCTAAATATCAGGACAGCCATGATTTTCTCGGGTCATACGGCAGGTGTTTGGTGTTTTGTAGCACTGTGATTGCCCCACAGCACCACATCCCTGCCCTGCATGGGAATCCCCACTGCTCCAGTGTGCAACATGACCTAGAAATACCAGAGATGTATTAGTGCTCCTTGCTGAAGGAAAAGAAGAAAGCCACGTGGCAGATGCTGATGAAGGCATTTACAAGGAAGGGGCGTTTCCAGAGGCCCAGAGCTGTGCCTGAATCTGGTGGTTTGTGGGTTCCCCCTGCCTGGGAGGGACCATTGGGGCGTGGGATGCTGCGGGAAGTGACGCAGGGCAGCAGCTGTGTGTGCCCCTGCTTCTCCACGGGCTGCTTCGTGGAGAAGTCTTAAAGCAGAAAATAAACAGAAGTGTTTGCCTGCCTGACCTCTGCCAGGGCTTTTTTTTTAGAAGCAAAGTCTCTGATTGTCCAGAACTTGCTACTTTATTATTCTAAATAACAGTACAGTAAGTGTCCTGCTTACTAAAGCTATTTTTCAAAAATAGCAAAGCAGATTTGTTGCAAGCTATTTATTTCAGTACTCAAAGGGTTTCATTGAAGGCAAGAAAAGGGAAGTTGTCTTAAGGCTTAGAATGGTAATTCCTTTCAGCATTTCCTTTTAAACCTCATCTTTACCTTTTTGCAAAAGCCAACCTTCCCTGTTTGCTGCAATTTTCACAAAGAAGCTGCTTCACTTTATTTTCATACGTTAAAATATGGGTTTTTTTCTCCAATCCAGAAGAATTTTACACTAACCTCTAGATGTAAGTCACTCACTGGTGAGATGGTGCACTTCTGCTCTTGCAGGAAGTGGTTTTACTTTACTTTTTCCCTGCTATTTTTCACTGTGTACGAGCTGTGGGACTAACTCAAGTGCTGTCTCTAGACATGTGACCTTGATCTTTTCCGTTCTGTAGAAATAGTTAAAACTGTTGCTCGTTGATGGCGGCTTGAGATGAGATGACAACGTCCCTGAGGCTGCAGGTAAGGAGCCTCTGATTCCATCTCAGTGCAGTTTGGGAAACCTGTTGCTGAATTTTTTTTAAAAATAATCATAGCTACGAGCATTTTATAGGCATTCAAATCAGGCTGGTTTAATTGCACAGTTACTTCATTTCTATATGCCTTTGTGGATTTGAAAGCAAGGAGAAAAGCGCAGAGGATACAGACGTGAAATGATGTTTTAAATCAGTGCTCTAATTTTAGCAAATCTGTGCAAGGGACAACTTCACCTGACCCTGTTTAGTACCCCAAACCACTAACCCCATCTCACATCCTGGCTGGATCTAACTAGCTCTCCCCAAAAATGTAGAAAAGTTTGTGGCACTGGCTGGGAAATGAGATTAGATCACTTTTCCCAGCATTTGCCCTTCCTGAGTGCAGTTTATTATTGTTAGATTACCTGTTTATTACTGTTAGATTACCTGGCTCCTGTGCTGGTGACCACGAGGGATGTGCTTAGTAGCCAAGGATACTGTAAAAGTCAGTGCTAAGGGGAGGTGTGCAGTTGTTTTGGTATTTCTAGAGCCTGAAGATGCTGATAGCGGTATTTCTTGCCCTACTCAATATCAAGATGTTTAATACCACTCTATTATTTGTCAGGTAGGAAAAGAACATGGGGCATAAAGGACATTTTACACAAAATATCCTGGGTTTCTCTGTGGGCGGTTGATGGTGGAGCTGTTCAGTGGAGGTGTCGTGGCTGTGTGTTTCCTGCATGGGCTGTTTAAACCCAGACTAATTCATCCTTCAGAGCTGGCCAGAAAAGGCTTGTACATCCTGACCTCAAAGTTTTCCCTCAGCAAAGACACCTTCGCATTGCTGTTGGTAGGAAAATGTTTTGGCCTGCAAAGCTTTGCAAAGAAATAGTAATTCAGGAAGATGCTCAAATAACACAATAAAGCACTTTGACTGTAGGCCACATAAAGGAGGGCCAGAATTAGCAAGGCTTGTTTTGTGCTGAAGGGTTTTTATCCCAGTAACATGTAGCTAGCTGCAAGCTTAGTGACTTGTGCTCCTGTTTGTGACTGATTGCCTTCTCCACACAGGCAACTTGGGGTTTTTTTGGAAATATGGGTCAGAGTTGAAAGATATCACACGTGGCTCGGAGCTCATTTTGGAATTGTGCATACTAATTGCAGACAGATTTTAGTGTAATGTTGGAAGATCACATTTCATATTTTCTGTACTTTTTTGGAAAAAAAAAAAAGCTGTCCTGCCTGCATACACAAATCAGCGCAGACAGAGAAATTGTATAAAAAGAATATGTTCTCTTCCTGGGCTGTGTTTGTCGTGATTTTTATGTTTCTTCTGCAGAGTCTTAGAGTAATTTAAAATGCATTTTCCAAAGAGCTGTGAGATTTGGTGAAGTAGTTTGAATTCTCAGAGTTTTATGTCTTTATTTTCTCCCTTTCTCTGCAACTTACCTCTTTGTGTCCAAAGCAAATTCATTTTAAAGCAGCGTGTCTTGTTCAGTTTACCTCTCCATCCAATTACATCTGTGATGTACATTTGTTCATTTCCTTTTCCAAAGAGACCGAACAGCAGAAGCACTCTGTATTTTTAAGCTCCTGCTATACACTATTATTGAATTGCAAAAAAAAACAAAACAAAAAATGTTGGCTTTTTTGACAGCATTTATTGTAGAAACTTCTTTTTGCTTTGACACAAAGATATCCTGGTTTGGAAGAGGTTCTCCATCTTCTTCCAACCAAGCTGGAGTGCATGGCACTCTTGGTAGTCCCTGGCACCAGGGGGCTGTGTCCTGGCCTTGGGTATCTTCCTCCCTACCTGGAATGAAACGGGAAACAGAAAATAAAATGGTGACAGAGGCATGCTGGAATTTTCCTCCTGGTGTTTGGGTAGCAAAACTCCACAGCCTCCAAGGTGGTTCTGGAGAATTCCAGCAGCTCTGGTTTGGATTTCTCTGTCTGTTTCTGAGAAACAGTTTATCAACTATTGCTTCTTTTCAGCTATGAGCTTCAGGACGGGGTTTAAGAGGCAGCATCCCATGCAGTGGGATGGATTTCCCTTTGTGATCTCCAGTGCTGCAGTGAAAATGGCTTTGGCTGTGCTGCCCAAAGCTTGGGTATCTGCTACCAGGCTTTGAGACATGGTAATTCCTGTATTGAGATGTGTTTTACTCAATCACATCCACAACAGTGGGCTATGGGCAGAGTCTTATGGATTTTTGGATGCTCACTATGTGTAATTCTGATACTTGCTTATTTTTCTTGATTTTTTTTGTTTTGTTTTGTTAGATAGCTCTGTGCTGTATCAGATCAATCAGTGTGAGTTGTTAACCATTTAATGAGCTGTTAACCATTTAACGAGCTGTTAAAGCCTGCGTGGGGCTAAAAACCATCTCTTGTTGTTGAAGAAGTCTGTCAGTCCTTAAGTGTGTTCCTAACTTTTCACCTGAAACAAAGCAGTTGTACAGAACGTGTCCTAATCCTCTATTGGTGCTGTTTGGGCTGATCTCTTTTAAAAACAAAACAAAGCATCACCTGAGCTCCAGCCAAAGTCTCTACATTCCACTTATCTCCTAAGAGCTCTATATGGATGCATGAAACCTGTTTCTCAATGGCAGAAATTGGTGCTGATGGATCCTGTTCTATGCAGATGGTTTTCCTGATTTCATATTTTTTGGTAGTATAAATCTTGAAGAAAGCAGATTGGATACAACTTTGGCCCAGATTTCCCATGGTAATTCCAGTGCCATTCAGAGCACTGCAGCAGATTTCCCCACCTGGCTACACAACCTGCCCAAAACTGTCCCTTTTCCATTCTGTGGTGGCTTCCAACAGCTGTTGTCACCATCAGACTGGTGTCATGACCTCTGGGGTCAGGGTGGGCTGAATGCCTTGCTGCCTTCAGCATTTGAGGTCCTGGGCTGGGTGAGGAGGTTTTGGTGTTACCTGCTCTGAAACCTTCTCTTAAGGTGAATTCTGAATTCCACTCTCAGCAGCACCTGAAAGACAGAGACGGTTTCCTTGCTGTGCTGGGTGTCAGGATTGTGCCTTCACGCCCTCAGCATGCCTCTGTCAGTCCTCCCTGCTTTGAGAAATACTATAAAAAGGTTGTTTTGGAGACTCACTACAAAACAAGCACTGCTGTCTCCTCATTTACACTGGGACTTCCTCAATGCAGAGCTATTTTTTACCTAAAGAGTGAGTGTCACAGTCTTGCATCATCTTTGTCACAACTTGAAGCTCCCTGGGTTGCAAACTTCCAGGCTGGCTGAGGCAGGAGCGAAAGGAAAGGACTTGGATTTTCATCAAGAAGGTCAGGAAATAATTTTCTGGGCACAGATGTTCAGATGTTGCAAACTGACAATGGAGCAAATCTAGCCCATGCAAGAGCTGCCAGTGGAAGCAGCCAGGCCATGCTGGAGAAGTTTTTCAGGGCATTATTGGTTCATATTAAAGTAATCTGGAGATGTTGACATCTGGCACATGTAAAATAAATCCTGTTTGCAGAAACTAGGAACCAAAATTCATATGTGCTTAAAAATTTTGACCTTTTTCTCAATTTGTCTATATTTTCACTCAGCTGACTCATGAGAAAGAAATGTTTTCAGAATTAAGTAGGAAAGGTAACAGAGGTTTAAACAGATGTTTATATTCTCCAAATTATCTGCTAAGCTACTGTGTGTGTTGCATTAACTCAGGGAGTGCTCAGGTGTTTACTGAAGCATTTCTTCAATAAATTAACTGAGTTTGATGGTGCTATGGTTGGCGGTAGGTTGTTTAAGATCCATGTAACTCTTCCTGCCATTGGAGAGTAACAGATATTAAACCATTCACCTGCAGTTAAGCTGGGTATTGTGGGATTTCTACTGTGGTTTTCATGAATATTTTTTCCAGACCTTGTGCCTGATACAGTAAGCAGGCAGAGTCCTTGAGCAGATGAACTTAAAGGGATTTATGATTCCTTCTGCAAAGCATCCATCAGTTTCCAGCACACCTGCAACCTGAGATGAGGAGGAAGGGAAAACAGAGCGAACGTGGCTTAGAGCTGGAGAGACATGCTTTGAACATGTGCTTGCTCTTTGTTTTGGATTTCTTTTTTCTGCCACACCCTGAGCAAAGCCTCTTCTGTATTTGGTGCTGAATCAGATACCAGTTACTGAAAGTGCTCTTGGGCAGGACACAGCCCTGGCACCTGAGCTTGTTTATTTGCTACTCAGGATGTTACAAACTCTTCCTTTCGGGGTGAGGAAGGAAATGACAGAGATATTTTGTGAAAGCAGCTGAAGCTCTGGAGTTCTGTCTCTGAGAGGGCTCTGTCCCCTCCATGGCTGCTGGGTGTCAGAACTCTCAGATTTTTGGTGTCTCTGCTGCTGCTGGGGCTCAGAGCCAAACCCCGACACACATCACAGGAGGGCCCATGGCCACACCATGGGCACCCACAGCAAGCACCAACAGAAGCCTCCTCAAAAATGCATTTCTCTCCCAAAAAAATGCATTTCTATCAAATAGTTTTGCTATGAATTAATCAGTGTTTTTCACCTGGGAGGGTGTCACATCAGCCTTTCCATCTCTCAGAGTTCTGGCACATGCTGCCGTTTGTGTGTTGGGCTGAGTAGTGCTGAGGTTTGATCCAGAGAGATTAATGTTTCTATTATCAGCAGTACATTGCATTCTTGGTTAATTTATTGGAAAAAATAACACCCAACAAAGTATAGTAACGAGTAATCAAATTCTAGTGATGATTTAGATTTAGAATTAACCCATTTAGCATTAATCCATCTGCTCTTGGAGTGCCAAAAAAGCACAAACAGCCCAAGTGAAAGCAGGTCAGTTCCTCCTCCTTCATTAATCCTAAACCCTGGAAAAAGCAAGGAGTGCCCTGAGCTTTAGCAAAGGCTTAGAAGGAGTGATGTCTTCAACCCATTCTTGAATTTCCTTTGGACAGTCCAGCATTAGCTCCTGCTTGAGTAGGATGTAGTCACAGACACCTGAGACATTCAGAATTGCTGCACAAGTTAGAATTTGAAAACTTCCTTTCTAGTTTTCATTTTCTTCTGAAGTTTGGGTGTCTTGTAAAACTTTTCTTAGAGCGGGGGTAGCTGAAAAAGGGAATCTTTAAGATGTGGAGTGAAAATTGTATGGAATAAAAGAATGAAAGAAGTTAAATGAAGATATTTCTTATTGGAGTTGTACCCTGCAGCAAGATTCAGGTATTTAGGGAACAATGTTGTTGCAGTCTAAGGACACTTTAACTCAGGTGCACAGGACTGCAGAGGTTCATTTGAGTGCAGTTATTCCATCCAAAAAGGGGTTTGAGGATGCTGCCTCATAAACCCAGTGGAAAATGCAACAGCCATTAAGTATTTTTGCCCTGAACAGTGCTGGGGGCAGATGAATGGCTGTGACAGTCTCACTATGAGTGCTGGTGCTTGCAGGTGGCTCTGCTGTGCTCCTGGTGCCACTGGCATTGACTTTGGCTGTGTGTGGCACATCTGTGCTGGGACACAGGTGGCTGTGGCCTCCTGGCCTGCAGAAAATGTGTACAAGGTTTCCTGGAACCACCCTGAGCCACCTCAGTGAGATAAAGTTTTCTGGTCCCTCGCTAAAGAATTTCATTTGCAGCAAAAGAAAATTGAATATAAATAACAGAACCTACGCTCAAACTACTTGTGTCATCAAAACAATCATGGAAATAGATGATTTTTAAGGTCCTTTGCAACACGAACCATTACACGAGTCTATGAAATTAACTTTTTTGTCAGCACAGCACCCTTGGCATTTCCCTGTGCAGCCACCTCAGCTGCACAGTGTGATATCAGATCTTATCACACAGAACAAGGGCCTTTGTCTCCTCTTTGCCACACACTCCTGCTGCAGAAGAAGGCAAACCGTGGGCCCCATGAAATGCAGAAGAGGGGCTTGCTCAAAGCAAACCACAAAGAGTTTCCCCTCCTGGTTCCTGCCACAGCTCAGAGGTTTTCTCCTGGAGCTGCAGGTGCCGTCTCTGCTGCATTTCACAGCAGCCTCCCTTGGGAGAGCAGCACCAGGAGCTCCGCAGAGGAAAGTGGGGATGGAGTGTGGGAACAGATTAAAAGTGTCTGGAGGATTTTTTTTCCCTCCCTCAGATGGGAAGTGGGAGCGGTGAGAAGAAGTAAGGGAACAGCTGCAGGATCAGAGCGCAGAAACTGCTGCAGATATAGATGATGGGAGATGGGGAGAGGGTGGGAGGGACTGCTTCATGTGCACAGCACAGGAAGTCAAACATCGTCGGGGGAGTGGGAGGGAGGGCATCTCTCTGCCCCAGTAAAGGACAAGCCTCCTCTCTGCAGAGCTACTGAGGCAGGCAGGGTCAAAAAAAAAAAAAAAAAAAGTTTTATTGTAAGTTTTAAATAAAAAGAAATAAGTTTATCGGAAATTCATTTTATTCTTTAATTTATTTTTAAAGTCTGAGAAGATTTAAAGCCTTTGGTATTCAATAATCTCAGTATCTCAGTTTGACAGATGTCTTCTGTGGGATGATGGGTATATGGAACTGCAGAAAGGATTAAGACATAGGAAATGTGCATTGAAACTGCTAAGCTGAGGAACTCTCAGATACTCTAAGAGGTTAAAACTGCTGTTACTGCTTCACCAGAGGCTTTACAGAACTCAAGAAGGCATTTTTTCTGGTGAAGGGGATGGTGCTGCTTCAGGAGCTGAGGGCTGGAGGGCAAAGTGAGGTGTGACCGTGTTCACAGGGGTCTCAGGTTGAGGGAAGAGATGAGGATCTGACTCCATGTTTCAGAAGGCTGATTTATTATTTTATGATATATATTACATTAAAACTATACTAAAAGAATAGAAGAAAAGGTTTCATCAGAAGGCTGGCTGAGCTAAGAATAGAATCAGCAAGAATGATAACAAAGCTTCTGTCTCGGACAGAGAGTCCAAGCCAGCTGACTGAGATTGGCCATTAATTACAAACAAACCAACATGAGACCAATCACAGATCCCCCCTGTCACATCCCACAGCAGCAGATAACCATTGTTTGCATTTTGTTCCTGAGGCCTCTCAGCTTCTCAGGAGGAAAAGTCCCAGGGAAAGGATTTTTCATGAAAAGATGTCTGCGACAGTGAGGCATGGCTTACAGCTGCTCCGTGTGTTCAGTAGTGCCCAACTGATTCAGAGGCAGAGTGAGATAAAACTTGTGTGTAGCTTCCTCAGTGATGAACGTGAAATGCTTCCTCCCAATGGATCCTCCAGTGGAGCAGTGGGGAGGGCACAAAGGGGCTGTCCCACCCTACCCAAGCAGGCCTTGGGACAGTCCTGCCCCCTGTCAAATTAAGCCCAAAATTTCTGGTGGCAAAGCTCTGAAACTTAGGACTCACAGGAAGTTTGTTTCTTTGGCTACTTGCAGCAAGTTTTCAGGTGTTTAAAAAATATTTTTCTAATACATCAGTTTGTCTTGTGGTACAAACTCTTCTACTTCTCCAGAGACTTTGGGTTGTTCCAAAATTACCATCGCCACATGTCTAGTTCAGGTAAGCATGGAAAGCTTGGATGAATATCCAAATCTCTGTGAGGAGAAGTTCTGCAAAATTGAGCTGGAAGTATTTCAAGCAGCCTTACTTTGAAATTTCTGTCACTTCTGCTTCTGCTTGTATCTGTAAATACTGCAAGAATAACCTTTCCCATAGTATCTCATCACTCCAGATCTGGCAACATTAAAAGTAACAACACTTTTCTGAACATTTAGGCTATAGGAACAGATTTCTTTCAAGCACCGGGGAAAATTTGTGATTCTTATGTGATCTTCCTAGAGAAAACATTGATTCTTTTTTTTTTTTTAATCTAAATCAGACAGCTTTAAACTAAAAAGTTACCATGAACAAGCATCAGGTGCAGGTGTGAAATGAGTTTGGACTGGTCAGTCTTGAGGTGTTTGCAAAGCCATGGCTCTACTATGCACTTATCTGGAGTAAATAAAACTTTAGAATAAAGGCAGGAGGTAGAAGGAAATTTTCTTCTCCTTATGAGTAGGACAGGTGAGGCATAACCAAGCATTCTCCTCTAGCATTTGTTAGGTCATATTTAGAGTTAAGCCAATTAAATGCATGAATTATAAATTGTCACTAAATTTTATGCTGCTGTAAATTACTTAATGCCATTGGTCTAATGTCCAAACCATTCTAGTCCTGCTGTTCAGGGCCACTGGAAGCATTGGAAATGCTGTGCATGGGATGATACTCACAGATTGGTTTTTAATAGTTATTCTGTAGAACCAATATCCTCCATCAGAAGGATTGTAGTCTAGCTTGCACAGCACAGAAAACAGAGGCAGGTGTCCTGGATCAGAAGCAATCCAGAAAGAAATGAAAGGTGCTGCCAGCAGGAAGACCTAGAAGTAGTTTTTTTTGTTTTTTTTTTTCCCTCAGGCATGTTCTTTTACATATTCAACGGAATTTCTACTATGGACAACTGTTCCCAGAACGTATGCAGGCCAAACTGCACACAAAGGATACTTTTAGCTTCAAGTTCCACTGGGAGCTGAGATAGTGAATTGACATGGGAATGGTGAAAATAGACTCCATTATGCTATCCCATATGATACACTGGGACAGAAGAACCTTTGAAACAACTGCTACCTTTGCTGAGACTTTCCCATGTAACATAATTAGGAAACTAATTGGTGCAAGAGGAGGCATGACCACATAAAGTCACTTGATGACTTTATTTTACCCAATTAAATGTGGTTTTTTTTTGGTTTTCAATAACATCCCAGTGACATTTCCAAGCAAGTTTTATTTGTGCAGGGAACACCTGCAGACAGCAGGTCATGGAACATTACAGGATTAGAGTTGTTGGATCTGGAGTCATAAAATGTGGATGTGAAGGGTTTGTCATTGTATCCACAAAACTTTGGAATAGTAACTGTCCCATTCTCCTCTCTTTCTAATTCTCAGAACATTTCCAGCCAGGTGGGAAAGCATTTCCAGAGGGAGCAGGCCTCTGCTCTATAGAGACCAAGCAGATTTTCCCTCTTTTCCTTTGTCATCTGTCCTGCTCTTTTTAAGGGTTTAAAAACCCTTGTATGGAAGGGTTAGAATGCACATGTATAGAAGGGAACAGACCATGGGGTTGTCGTCCTCTATGAAATTCCTGAATAACACAAAGGAAGACTTCAGGCCCCTCTTAAATCCTCATTGATAACCATTGCCAGTCCAGAAGAGGCAGATAAATTTTCTCTCTTCATGTTTCTCTCCAACCAGTCCTGGAGAAAAAACAAGCAAAAATTTGTAAAGATTAACAATATTTCCATTGAATATATTTGGATAAGATATTTTTCTGCCACTTGCTAGAAAGTGAAACTTGATAGAACTTTTAACTTTTTTATTTTATTTTATCTTTCTTTAATTTTTTTAAAAATTTTGTAGTGTGCTATTACTTGTTGAAAAAATAGAAAAAGGCTGCAGTCAATCTTCACATCAATAAGCCACTCATAGTTTTAGCCCATCTGTCAGTGGACAGGGAATCACTGAAGCACCAATTGTACAAGTCTGTAAGGTATTGTGGGGTGCAGACTGTATTTATGTGGGTCTGTGACCGGCTGTAAGTAGAGAATAGCATATCCCTAATATGTGTGGAAAACCCTGAGGAATGAGAAATGGAGTACCATACTCCAATACTTTAATTCTTAGGAACTGAGTCATCAAAAAAACAAACTTCAAGTATGTTCTTAGACCCAAAATTAAACAAAACCGTTGTTTCTGTACCATGGGGCAAGTCTGTGCGCTTCCCTCTTGTTGCAAAGTGCATTTCCTAGCCTGATCCAGAATGCAGCGAATGCTTTGTCTCCCCTCCTCAGGGGTGCTCAGTGTTGCTGTTGCTCAGCTGTAATTCCATCAGCCTCAGCTCAAAAATCACAATCAGGCCTGTAAGACCTGCCTGGAACCACCTTTCCTCTATTGCACAAGCCAGGAAGAAATTATGCTATATGAAAACACATTTTGTTCCTACTGGATATTAGGTTGGTGCATAAGGTTTCTGTTGTGAGAATTATGTAGTTGCTGACCAAGAGCTGTAAAATGTAGCCCTCTCTTAATATAAGAGAATAAATCAGAGAGTTTGAAATTTGTCATCATGCCAAGGATCAGGTTAAAATCTCACAGAGAATCTCACAAAGGTGTTTCAGCCTAAAGACTTGTTTAATGCTTTACTGTTGTATTGAGTTACTCCTTAGATGGCCTGCTAAGTGATAGGACAAGAAGAAATGACATCAAGTTGTGTCAGGAGAGGTTTATATTGGATTTTACAGAAAATTCTTTCATGGAAAGGGTGATCAAGCATTGGAACAGGCTGCCTAGGAAAGTGGTGGAATCACAGTGCCCAGAAGTGTTCAAAAACATGGAGATGTGATGCTTCAGGACATGGTTTTGTGATGGAACTGTCAACAGATGATGTTTGAGGCATTTTCCAAGCTCAATTATTCTCTGATTCTATGATTTGGGTCAAGCTGTGTTGAGAAATTTGCCTCTAGGTGCATCCTTCATAGAGACTGAATGATATATCTCAGATTGTGAATAATGGTTTGGGCAGCTTATGCCACACATGGTGACAGGGAAATGCTGGACAGTGAGATATGGCTCCAAACAAAGCATAAAAGATGATTTGCTCTTCTCTTTGACCACAGCAGAGAGTTGGGTGACTGTACATATAAATTGGAGTGGCCATTTCTGCTTTTATTTGCAGAAAGTCCACAAGTACTGGACTAGCAAAGAGAAATTACAAAGCCAGCTTTTAGAGGAGCTCCATGATCCCTGCTCTGTGTGTTGTCTGCTCTGAGACACCAGCAAAACACTAATAAGTCTACAACAAGGTAAAAAGTTAAAAGAGGATGTGATAATTAATGCTGATGAACATTGATGAACATGGTTTTTGTAGGGTGCATCAACTTAGAGATGAGATTGCAGTTTTGGGTGATATGGGAAACTGAGCTGCTGAGTTTAGGGCATTTAACATTTTACAGCAGGCTGAACCTGGTGCTAAATTCTGTTTTATTGTCTATCTGGTATAAAGAGACAAAAGTGGGGTAAAGAACCAGGCAGTGGTGATGTTGCATCATTCTTGATCTCCTGCTTTGATTAAAGGTAGGAGTGATGGTCGATATTAATCCTGCTTCCTAAGTTCCTGATAATATTTTTGCAAATGAAAAGGCATAGGAAGGTTGGAAGGTTGTATGTGTTTTGTATTTTCAGTCCAATGGATTTCTCTGCTTTCCAGTACTCAGATAAACTGGCTTCAGGACACTCCTGGGCACCAGCCCAGGACACTGCATCCATCCCTCAGCAGCCTTTCCTGCCTGTGTCCCTGCCCTGGGCACAGGGGTGTGATGTGTCAGCTCTGAGAGCAACACGGTGGGGATGGCTGAAAAAAAATAGACACAGAAAAGTGCAGATAGGAATAATTTTAAAACCCCAACAAATTATGGAGCAATTTACTGGCTATTCTCTCTCTTTACGTGTAGTTTTTTCATTTGTGCATCTTTATTTTCCATCACTGTGTGTGTTTAAGCACTTGCTGCCCTGAGCTGTGCCTCTGCAGGGATATCAGTGTAGCACAGACCAAGGGCAAAACCTAACGGCAGCACTATGTACATAGGTGTGTTGATTTTGGTGATAAGCACTTTCACAGACACACTGACACATTCTCCTAAACAGGAGTGCTCCAACTCACCACATGTCTGGCATTCTCTTGCTTTTTTTCAGTTGTTAACTGCAACTTCTGCTTCCATTTCTGTGGTTTTGCAGGCTCACAGGTCTGCTGTGATGGTGAACCTGGTGCTGATTTTTATCCTTCTGTGATAATGCTGCATGAGGTTTTGTCCGTGCTCTTCAAGTACTGTGTGTTCTTGAGCAAAGTACTCAAATTAGTCAATGCAACAAGATGCGCTTCAATTCTGCAGGGTTTGCACTCTGCTGTGTCGTGCTCATTGTGCTTCTGACTTGACAGTGGTGCAAGTCATAAGGAGAAAACGTGGGAGAAATTAAAAGCTCATTTAGAAAAACTGAAAAATATAATAGATAACAAATCTGAGTTCTATTAATTAGCCATTTTTTTCCCCTTTTTTGGAGAAAAGTGCATGTTACCACTGTTTAATCATAGAAACCTAGAATGATTTGTGTGTTGGAAGGGACTTTAAAGACCATTTTGTTCCAACCCTCTGCCATGGGCAGGGACACCTTCCACTATCCCAGGTTACTTCAAGCCCCATCCAACCTGGCCTTGGACACTTCCAGGGATCCAGGGGCAGCCACAGCTGCTCTGGTACAAGATGCTGCTGAATTATCATTTGCATTGTCTTCTACTGTGTGTAGCTGTAGGAAATGTAGGTATAGCTCAGGCAAAAATTTGGAAATACTGCTATCTTCTTGTTTCTTGAAGAATTAATTCTCTGCTTTGTAGAAAATCTGCATACTGATTTTACCAGTACTGTAGCAAAACTCAGGAGATAAAGTTCTTGGCTAATACCAATCAGTTCACTCATTATAGGGTCACTTTTTGGACAAAGCAGCATGTACAAAATGGATTATAATACTGATAAATTCAATATGAAGCTCATTCTAGGTCCATGAGGTGCTGTAGGAAGGCAGTACTTGCAGACTGTCATTCTGAGAGAGAAACCATAGTTCAACTACAGCAGATGTAAGAATGGTAGGGATAAGAGCAATTCACTATTTCATTTATTCAAAAAGCTAAAAAGTGTTTTTTTTTTTTGATAGAAACTACAAATAGCAACAGAAGGGTTTGCTTTGATTTTGTTTGCTTTGTCATCTTTCTCTTTAAGGACAGAAAATAATTTTCCCCCATCAAACAGAAATAATTGACATATTTTCACTGTTATCAAACACCATGATTCTGTGAAAGCTCTACTTTTAAATGAAACGTTGAAGAAAATCTTCTGGTGAATAGTTTTGGCAATTCCCAACACTTTGTGGGGAAGGAGGAGATCTGATCTTCACCATTTGCTGTGCAATTCTCTAAACCTGGGCTGGATTCTCAGAACTGGGATGGCTTTTCTGTCTGCGCATTTGCATCAGCAATAACCTTTCTGGCTTTCACCTCTACAACCCTCATTATTTCCACACCATGTGTTTGAAAGTCAGCTGTGCATTTAGGAATTGGAGTTTTAAACTCTTTAGGAACTGTCAAATGCCACTTGAATGTTTATCAGCCAGCTCTCCCCTGTAGCTGGTGCCTGGGCTCTGGCTTAACTCAATCTGCTGCACTGCAAGGTTGCTATGCTACTTGCTGGAGCAGACTTACATCCTCCTGGAGCATTCCAAACACATGGGCCCATCTGTGGGAAAAATCCTTGCAAGAGTTGGCCCACGGAGGCTGCAAATTTTATTAAAGGATGAGCCACTTTTTCCTTCTCTTGAAAAGAAGGCTTTTGACCTCCTGAAGTACCTCTGGAACTGACTGGTTGTGTAGGGCTGAATTGGTTTTGCTGCCAAAAAAGGCGGTTTTGTTCCTTCAGCTTGGTGGTTTTTCTTACCCCATAAGTAAGTGATTCACCCACCCTCCAGAAATTAAATTTCTCCTTCCTCATACTTACTGTAACCTCTCTTCCCCACCCTAAGAACCAGCTTTTTTTTCCCTGCATCCTCCATCCTTCCTCATGTCAAGGATTTTTCTTGCCCCTGACTATTCCTCACCTTTTTCCAGCCTGCCCCTTCTGTTCCACAGTGCCCCAAACCAGGTATTTCCAAGAGGAATTTTGAGTGTGTATCCTTGTTTCCCTTCTCTTAGGTTAATGCCTCAAAGTTGTCCTGTCCCTTTACTCCAGGAACACTCTAAACAACAAGAGGAGGGGAAATTCTGTCTTGGTTTAATGTCTTTCTCTAGAAAATCAACCACAGGAGGTTTCAAAACTGAAATTTATATCCAGATGCTAACTGTTTGCCAAAAGGCAAAGTAGATAATTATATAATGGACATGGAGTGCCACACAAGCAGTTGCATGGGGCTTGGCAGCTCTGCCTTCCGAAGGAAGTGAAACAAATTCCCCTGCAAAACGGGCCCAAACTTGGCCCTGATGCTTCTAATAACAATTTGGAAGCACCAACTCATAAATGCAGAAGATAGGATCCTTTTTTTATGTTTTCTGACAATATTTTATCTGTTTCCTGATGGTCTTCCCCTCTGCTATTAAAAAAAAAAAAAAAAAAGAACAAAAATAAGCAAACGGGCAACAGAGGCAGGGCAGAGTATGAGGATTACCAAATCCTCCTTGCAAATGCAAATGTGGTGCTGTTGCATTTGTGGAGCTCATATTCAGGGTGCCATCTACTGGCATCTAGGGCTGGTAACGCTGTCAGGAGCCTGCCTGGAGCTTGGACAGCAAAGGATTCCTACCTGAAAATCCTAAGGGCACAACTTCTGTACCTTTCTTCCATATTTTGCCAGACCTCCTCCATATTCTGCAGGATCTCATTGTGTTTTACACTAAGACAAATCTGATGGTGGAAAGGCTCCATTTTGGGTTTTGTTGCTGTTTTCTTTTATAATAGTTCCTGTAATTTTAGTATCTTGGAAAGCCTCCTCGTAATAGTCTGATGTATGCAAATTAGCTTAAATTTCAGGAAAATTAAGCAAGGTTCAATGAGATTAGAACCAAGAGTTTCAGAAGTCTTCACAGCCCTGCCATTTACTGACTGTGCTCCTACTTGTGATCCAGGGCATGACTTTGTCACGCTATTAAACTTTTCTGTGGCATGTCATGTACTGACAACACCAGGCAGAGACTACCTAATTAAAACTCATAATGCTCCCGAGAAGGGATATGTCAGAGCTTTATAGGTGGGAGATTTCAGAAGAAAATCTGAGCAATGTGCTCCAGCCAAACATTGGATCCGTGACAGAGCCAGCGCTGCTCTCGTCTCTCGAGTCTGATCTGCTCTCCAGCCTGGAGCCTACTGAAAATCTGTTGAGAAGCAATTTTGATTTGATACCAACATGAAATACAAAATGGTTTGACTCTCCAAGTTTAGGAGGAGAGAAAAAAATAATTTCCTGCTTGGAGCTGCTGCAGTCCTTACTGCCAAAATGGCAAAGTATCCCTGTGACACGGATTTGGGTGCTGACTGCTCTGAAGGGTGGTGAGAAGTGTCTTGGGGAGGGAGAACACACAGTGCTGCCCACCAAAGATTCATGGAAAGAGTTCTCTCAAGTGCAATACGCCAGGTCTGCAGCAGTCATAGGCAGGCATGCTCCTAAATAACATGAAACAGCTTTAATGTAATTTCGATAATCTGAGGTTCAACTTCTGTGGGGATCCTTGAAGAACTGAGTCAATGCAGGAAACAGCCAATGGGCACAAGCTTTGTTTTTGGTATGAATTTTTTTTTTATTAAATTCAGTGTTTCTATCATATTGAATCAGTAATGGGCTAATATTAAAGCACTTTCTTCTTTCTTTTGTCGAGAGTGCTATCATGAATGCATATAAATCCCCCTGAAGGTCCCAGCCCATGCCAGAGGAATTGGAAATATGTGATCTTTGATGTGATCTGATCCCCCAAAAAATCTGTTGTTTTATGAAAAGCCTTCTGGACATGGGCCAGCCACTTCTAGGCGTTCCTGCTTGAACACATTGGACCTACCAAGGTCTCTTCCACCCTCAGCCATTCTGGCTGCATGACCTGTTGTTATCATCCTCTACATTTAGGGCAATTTCCTGTGAGGGATGGTTTTATCAGTGCTGAGAGGCTGAAGGTGTGGGAGCTGTGCCCTCCCACCTGCCCAGGCTGTGGTCCTGCCCAGAGATGTGCAGCAGAGCTCCCCATCTCCCTCTCCCACCTTCACACCAGGATGTTGTGTTCTCTGCTCTGACATCTTCACAATAATGGGCTTTCTTGAAATCAAGGAATTTAATCTTTCAGAGCCTTCAGAAGTTGTCAGGATGCTGCTAGAAATAGCCATGCTCTCCAACCCGTTTGGAAAACGCTGATTCTTCAACAGTTTATACTATAACTGCACTTAAATGGATTTCCATTTCCCTGGCTCCATAGTTGGGAAACCAGCCTTTTCCAGCTTGTGTAATGTCTCTTCCTTACACATTTTCTCCTGTGGTTACACAGCAATATAAAGAGCCAGTTTTCTTGTGACTCTCAGTAGATTGCTGCACCCACGAGCTACATGTAGTAGTACGAGGGTGAGCAAGGGGGGAGGAAAACAGAGCAAGTGTTGTACATCGCTGTCTTGGTGTTCTCTACAGAAAATATAAAGCAAATTTTGCCTCCCAAAAATGTTTTGAATAGCTACGAGGGAGTTTGTTGAGTTGTTCTAACACTAAAATGGGAGGTTGAACTGTGATCACTCTAGATTCACTCCCCATCCAAGGGCTTGAGAGCTCAGCCATTTCTCAATTTCAGATTTTAAAAATGGACAGAGAAACAAAAAATCTCATCCATGCTGCTGGTAGGGTTGTGAAAATTAAGGGCTATTTTATCAGCTCCAGGACACTGCAGGGTTTCAGTGTGGCCCTGAGATGCACTTGTAGCTGGCCCGTGTGGGACTGTGGAGGTAAGATATGTTAATTGGCTTCACAGCCTGTCCTTTCCCTTTGCAAGATTTAAAATGTGTCGTGTGAGCAGGGCCAAAGACAAAGTGGAGTGGCTGCCAGCTGGACGTGGCAGAGGCTTGCAGGGAGATTACACCATGGAGGAGAATGGCTTTTGAGATAAGGATAATCTTTTACATAAACTAACTCTTCCAAGGCAGTTTGGATGGGAGGGTGATAAGGACAATAATAAAACTGCAGGCTGACACAGCTGATAGTTATCCTGGTGTTCAAAGATGATCAAGATCTTGCCAGCAAGACAACTCAGCTTCTTCTCCTGACTGCAGTGACACAGACCTGGCATTGACACGTTTTTGTATGAGGAGTCCCTAGATTAATGCTCTCATTTCACATTCTTCAGGTCGACCCAGCAACCATGGAAAGGTCTTCAACTTCTGATACAGCCTCTGAAAAGCCTAATCCTTCCCACCATAGCACAGGGGCTGTTCAAATGAGGATCAAAAATTCCAACAGTCACCACGACAGGCTGAGCCAAAGCAAATCTATGATTCTCTCTGAGAATGTGAAAGTCGCCGAGCCCGTAAGTAAAACACTGCTAATATTTTCTGAGTCTTCCAATTTTTAAAAAATCTACAGATTTATTTTATGCGTGTTAAGACACAGGTTCCAATATCATCCTTTGCAAGGAGGGATTTAAAGTCACTGACACATTTTCAGGAGTATCTCCAGGCATTGGGATAACAATTTTCCTTCATTAAATACAGAATTTGGCTTTGGTGGCCATGATCACAACATCTACTCAGCATTTCAACTCTCAGTTGTAACAGCACTTAAGTAGGGCTTAAGTAACTAGAGAATAGCACTTCCATATATCACAGTTTCTCAAAAGGCAAACTTCAAAGGCAGACAGAATAAAACAAATGGAAATTTCAAACTCTGCAAATAACTTTGTAACAAAAAAAGTCTTGCTCTAAGACTGAATGAATTGTGCAAAAATCAGACACTGAACGTATGCTGTTATTTCAGTAGTAAACAGAGTCAAAGGAGTTGAGTTGTTTTTTTATCCATTTGCATTTTTTTTTAAATTAAATAGTTAGTGATGAACTCTATTGCCAGTTGCATCCCTGCCCCTGTGTACTCCTTGTGAGCTACTAAACAAACTGATTGGTATGAGTCTCCCCTGGTTAATTTTGTTCCATAATGGTGGCAACTTGCAGCTGAGGCCATATGATGTTACAAAATTATTTATGCAATGTTAGCCACTTTTTGGACTCCAGATCCATTTTGTTCTCGGAGAATGCAAATGAGGGGGAAAACTCTGTTAGCTGGGGACAGAGTCCCAGATCTCAGCCACTTCTCACAACCATGCCAACCATAATTTTTTTGCTGTTGATGTAATGGATTCCTATAAAATATTCAGCTTTTTGACAAAGTTATTAAATGTAGGAAAGCCACAAGACCTTCAGTATTTCCTTTTTACTCGAAATTAAACCTCAACATTTAGACTTATTTAGAAATATGTTGTTCTAGTAATTAATTTCTCTGGTGTAACTTAACTCATTTCTCCTTATATTTCTAGAGCAAAAAAATCTGTTTAGATCTTAGTAGCTGAAAAGATACTCATTTACCATTTATTTAAATTATATTCCTTGCCTCAGACACACTGCATATGTTTCCTCCTTTTATCTGACTTGCAGTGTTCCTCCACCAAAAACTTGGAGCACTGCTTATAATAATTCACTGGGAATACTGTAATGAAATACCAGGAAGAACTGTACCTTTGAAAAAGTTTAAAAGTTAAGTATATTTAATGGTGCCTAACATTTTATTGGCTGTGTTTAACAAAAGGCACTAGGCTGCAGTTGTTTTTGACAAGCATGAAAACATCACAGCATGAGACTGCAAAAGGAATTATGTAGAGAAATTACAAGTGATCCATCTCTCAATGAATTATCCACCTCAATAGCCTGCAGAACTCAGCTACCAATTAACACCTACTTTATTACATGTTGGGATGTACTTAATAACTTTCATGTGTTTATGCACTATTACCTTGACTGATGCCTCTTGTACAATTAGGCATAATTGGCATATCAATATGCAAAAGTTAAAAGGATTAACCCTCTTAAAACTAATGAGCATTTCTGTATCCAGCTGCTAAATGAGACAAAATTAGCATTTTTTACTTTTGGGCAGGATTTTATCATGCAGTTTCTCATTGTTGATATTACCTTGTTACATAACTTTAGTTTGGGGGATAGTATGCTGGACTGTTACAGAGCAAGGGCTCTAAAAAGTTAAATTAGACATAAATATTCACTGCTGTATCCCAACAACCACACCAGGTGCAATATATGTTCATTGGCTGGGAGCTGGAAAGTTGCTTTGTGTTGCATTTGTTTAGTAGCTAATTACATAAAAGCGGAATTTTACCGAGTATATGTCATTTTACCAAGCAAACTTGGCTCCGACATAATAGATTGAAAGCTTGCCATGCTACTAATTTCCTTTCTGTTTCAATTCTTTTCATCTCTTTTTGCCATGCAGAATTTTCTGACTAGATATTGACAGGCTGAAAGTGTTTGGGCGTATTTACTTAAATAAGCCTCTTAAAGCTGTTTGCTAACGCCCAAAGTAAAAGCAAAAAAATTCCCAAGGATCCAAATGCTTTCAACTGTGGGCTTGAAATGCAGGGAGTTAAAGGAGCAGTGAAACAGCAATTGTGTGTATCAGCCGTGTGCTGACATATCTGGGCATGTGACTTGGGAAGGATTTGGGGGAAAGTAATGCAGGGGAGTATCTCCTATCCTTCCAAGTGTCTTGAAAAAGAAGGGTCCAACTGACACAGGAATATATGTGTATATATATATAAATTTAATAATATTTTTTAAAGAATCAAGGAGCTCTTCCCGTTGCACTTTTCTGCAGAGTCTTCACTTCTGTGTTTAGAGGCACGCAGATCCCTGCTAAAAGACACATACAACCAGAATATTAATCAAAGCTAATTATTTTGTGCTTGAAGAAAAAAAGGATTTATCCTCATCTTTCTACTTGGAAATTTTCTGTTTTCACGGTCTGCCTCTGTTTAGATGATGGATATAATCCATGAGGCATCCATTGATTATGTTTATTTTCTACTTTACATTGACTGAGTATTTTTTGTCCTATGATTGGAGATATTTTTCTTTTGTAAAACTAGAAGCAGCAGAATAAAAGATTCCACACCACCCTTTTGCTGTCCATGCTTGGTGTGTGCAATACACTCTGTTTCTATTAATAAATGGGTCAAATCCTTTTTACTCAACTTATGCAAAACCTACTGACTTTAGTGGATTAAGGCAATCAGCCTTTGGCACATTTTGAACAATCAATAGAAATATAGATTTCTAAAACATATTTGGAAAGAGGAAATGCCCACTCTGGACAATAAGGGCATAAACCAGGCACAAAGGTAGAAGGATGAGTGGTGATTTATAGAGGAGAAAAATGCCTAATTTTCTCTGAGGGATTTGCTGTAGTCTGAAGCATGTGCTGTGGTGCTTCTGAACACACCTGGGGCTATACTTGTGAAGGTGAACAGATTATTTTCTGTGGGGTGACAGGGAAGGATGTGCACCATACATCAGCAGGGCCATATGCACGTGTGGTTTTATTTTATAGTGGTGCAGATGCAAATGTGGGAGGCAGGAACTAAGCAAGCAAGAGATTATGGGGGTTTATGTTATTTATTTCAATGGAAATGCCTGAGCTTTGTGCAAAGGTTGAAATTGATATTAATGTAGAGTCTAAAGAGCACAAATCACAAAGCTGGACACAGGCTGTGGCAAGTGAGGGCTCTTTCTGGGCTTAATGGTATTGTCTGAACTAGCGATGTAAATGAATATTTGCTATTTTCATCTGTTAAACCCCAGGGAAGTGCATTTTGCTTCATTCAGAACAACTTCAAACAATGAAATGTCTTTTTTATTGGTGTCTATATTAAGAATTAGAACCTATTTAGACATTCCAAAATGTTAATGTATTAGAGCTTTCTCTGATTAGGTTAAACAAACTGGTAGGTTTATTTATCTCCCTGATACATTATCAGAGAAATGGGAAGCAATCTTCTTTTGTTTCTTACTCCTGTGATCATAGAACACTTGCCAAAGTTATGGCTAGCCAAAAAGACAGAAATAAATTTGCTAAAAATATAAACCTTCTGTTTAGCAGAGTTTTTGAGCCATATTTTGAAATTGCAGGGCTTGTACATGTTTACTTCAAATCAAGCTTATAGTCAAGTTTGAGGCTTTGTTTGTATAGATTGTCCTGAAGTAGATCCTGATATTTAATTAAAATGACACTAAATCACATTGAATTGATAAGACTTGGCATCTCAAACAAAGGTAATTGCCCGTATTGGTTTTGTACAAAAATAGAGCTGCTTGGAAAATGTGCAGCCAACACAGACTGTCAACTCCATTTATAGATCAATATGTGAAAACCATTGATCAGGCAGGCATGTGTAACAGTAACACTTTGCATTTATTTGTTGTTTTTATACCACGTTAAGGCTTACAGGATTATCGGCTTCCAAAATATTTTGACTTCCTCGTAAATATGTTATCTGTTTAATGTTAATTGCAAGACAGTCTCCAGCCCTCTTTTTAGAGTATTTTCAGTTTCATTGCTATGGGTAGTTTTAGCTCAAAAAGGGATTATTTCAATCTCTGCGAGATCATCAGAGCTTCTTTTATAGTGTAGTTTATTTAGGGAAAGTTTTTGAGGATAGCTCTTTTTTTTTCTTCCCCCAGTTTACTTTATTTCTTGGAGGAAATAGCAAATCTTGACAAAATATTTCTAAAAGCAGAAAACCTTCTCCTGATGTAGTTTTGAAAAATTTTCTCTTTACTGTGATCTAATACTGACTTCCCAGGCTTTTTTCTCTGCAAATTTTGTCATCATACACTGGTCTGTTACAGATGCAGCCACATTTGTCTCTATAAAAAAAAATGCTGTGTTCCCTTCAAGGTGTACACAAATCATGGAATAGCACTGGGACAGATACAGAAAAATACATGAGCTTCCCATGACAAGGGTGGGAATTGTTAATAAATGCAAGCTTACACCTTATTTGCTCCAAGTATTTCAGGGTAGGTGTGAAAGCCGTGGGTCCACAAACACAGTCCAGTTTCACCTCTTGAGCATGAATGCTGCTAAAAGAAAACAAGTCTGTTTAGTAACGTTAGTCATTCTCCTTTCCAGGGCAGGAAAATGAGAAATGAAGTGTGTCATATGTCCCCTTACTCTATTCAGGCTGGTTTTGCGCTTTGGAAACGTCGATCTGCTCTCTTCTGAGCGTGGTGCTCACAGACTGCCTCCTTCGGCCCTTGGCCCCGATTTTTCACCCGTTTCAGTGCCTGTGCCCCTTGTTCCCTACCTGAGGAGCTGCTCTGGCTCCGGGGCAGAGGCTGCCACAGATGTGCCCCTCTGTGCTCATGTGTGTTCCCCATACCATAAAGTCCTCTGACTTAAAAGCTGAATGCGGAACATTAACACATGAACCTATTTTAGGGCTTAGTTTGCCTTCAATAAGTGATTTTTCTCAGGTTTGCCTCCCAGCCCTTTTTACAGGACCAGTATTTTGTGTGCAGGTGTGTTTTCAGGTTCAAAACAAGCCTCTTGCTTTTGTGAATAGTATTTTTTTCATTACTATTTTCTCAAATATGCCCTGTGAGAAGTTATTCTTTATTGTATATTTACATCACAGCACTTCAGCTGAAATAATCCTGGCTAAAAAGGAAGAAGTTAATTTTATTGTTCCACTCCCCATTTATTTCTCCTCCCCACAGTTTCACTGTACAATTTCAGCTGCGTAGCTTGACAGGCAGCATCATAATGAGATCATAGAAAAAGGAAATAACCAGCACCTATTTCTTCTTGAAAGCAAGGATAAATTCATTTCAGCTCTATTAAGGGAGTGGTGAATGTAACTGGTTTGGCTTCCTTGTTAAGCCAAACCGAAGTTCAGACAAGATATTATAGGGGTCAGAATTGCTGATTTTGACTTTTACTCAGTGTGACAGAAGGGTAGGAAAAAGGTTCAAAAACCTCCTTTTTTTTTTTTTTTTTTTTTTTTTTTTTTGCAATCTTACATTATCTCACGCTGTGAAAATCTTTACTCTATTTACCAAGCACAAATTAGTCTTGCCAAAGGTTCTGAAAGTTTGCTACTTCAGCTTAGATCCTAAAACTTCAAAGAGAGCTGCAACTCCACAAATTAGTGTATGTGCTCTGCCATGGCTATTTTCACTTGAACTTAGCTAAATTCGTTTATAATTTAGTGCTGATTGAACGCTGCCATAAACGTACACAAGACACATTTTTTAAAGTTAGTCCTCTGATTACTAATTTGAATAAAAAACTCTAACCTTGTTAGCATCTGGACTTATTTTCATAATAACAACCCCTTCAGAACCTACAAAGTAATGAATAATTGACAACAAATGAAATGTTTTGATAGTTGTCGGCACAAAGCATGTTTAATGTTTTGTGTTGCTTCCTAGCTAATTATGTAGATGACACATTTGTCAGACCTTGACTGCCATTAGAAACGTGTTTCCAGAGGGGAGAAAAACAGGCTATTCATAGAGTAATTAACTAGAATGCTCAATGACCTGTGAGAGATTCAAATGGCTGCCAGTTCAGACATTGTTTTGTTACAGAAGCAGAGGGGTAATTAAAATTCCAAATTACAGTGCTATGATGAAGCATTTGTTTGTTGACAGTATACTCTTACTCTAGTTTGTTAATTCTTTTTTAAATTGCTTCTAATCCATTTTATAGCTTTAGGAGCTCCGTCTTTGAATTTACTGACAACTAATATTATGGCAAATTGTTCCTCGGCGGGCTTGGCAGCTCCATGGGATCACAAGGTGGGTGGGATGGAGTGGCTGCTCTCCCCCCAAACCACCGCACCATGTGCCGCCACCGAGACGCGGCTAACGCGGCGCATCTTGTGAAATGATATGTTCATAATTCTGCGTTAGGGGAAGATGTCTGCTCAGGGCAGGAAATGGTTCAGATCGAGCAATAATAATCAGACAAATTGAGGGGAGGTGTCCTAGAACGTTAGGGGGAAGAGCCGTGATGGGGCTGCGGACGGGGTGACCGTGGGTTAGGTGAAGCACTTTGGGAAGGCGAGGTCCGCTCGGTGACGGAGATTCGGAGGACGATCGTCTGCTTAATGGAATCAAGCACCAAACACGAGGAATGGGGTGTTTCATAAGAGTCCACTGTATCTTTGCCAGCGCCCTTTGCAGGCAGTAATGGACCTGACAGGGTAAGCTGTCTTTTCTCCTCCAAATGGGGACTCTTTGCAAGTCCAAAGTGTTAAAGTTCTCTAAACAATGAATTAAATGCAAGCCCGAGTGAAATATTTATTTACTTTGCCAAAAGTGAGACTCTGGTTTTGTTAAGGAGATGTGACAGAAGTAACATGGTGTTTGATGCAGGAGAGCTGACAGCGGCATGGAGTGAGCGCTGATTATCCCGAAGACACTGTCAGCCGGGATTGATTTCCACTTTCTCCGTTTATGTAACGGTTCCTGTAATACAGCTGACCCCAAATCACGTTACCTTGTCATTTCCCCGCATGGATCAAGAAGAGATGAGCTGAAAATAGCTAGGCACTGACCTTGAACTTGGCGGAGAAGTGAGAAGTGACAGCGGGGGATGCTCGGCGGGGGATGCTCTGCGGCCGCGGCAGCACCAGGGGGCAGAGCAGCACCAGGGATTGCAGCTGGAGCAGCTGATCCCGCGGACCCGCAGCCCCAAACGTGCCAAGCGCCCTGCCACCCCCCCTTTCCTTCCCCTTCGCCTTTTTATTATTGTTTTTTTTTTCCTTTAAAAACTGGGGAGATGGTAGCTAGAGGAGCAGCTGTCTCTAAAACGTTGGTGCTCCCATCATCCGCCTCTCGAAAATGGAATTGTTTGAAAGGATGTTCAATATTAAAATACCCTCCTAACTGAATGCTCTGTTAAGAAGTTTTGCATCCTCTTTATTAATACCCCCCCCCATTGTTTTCCTAACATCTAGTGAACAAATCCAACATTTTCTTTATCATTAATAGAGTTTTCTACAATTTGGGTGGTTTATGAGAAGATCAATGCATTCTTCAAAGTCTATAAATCCCTTTGAGTTTCATAGAAAGCTTGGTGTAGATACATATAAAAATATTTTTAAGCTGATAGGACATCTAAAAAAGGGTAAAAAAAAATTAAAGACCTTTTTTTCTTTTCAGATAAGACGATTCTCTCTGTTGCAATGTGTGTCTTGAGGGGTAAAAAAATGAAAACTTGGTTATGAAAATATGATTTAATTTACCATCTAAAACCCATGCTTGACTTCTTTTGTCTCACATTTTCTTTTAATCTCTTAACAGCCCTTTTAGTGTCTGATGCCGGCAGGAGCTGTGGAGACATGAGGTGGCAGTGCTGGTTCTTCTCAAGCATCTGGGGCTTTGGGGTGTCACTGCTCAGGGCAGGACCTTGTGAGAGCCTGGGGCAGCACCAGGAGCCCTGAACTCACCCCTTGAGATATTTGGCCACTCTCTCACTGCCACTCTCATTTGTTAACACTGAGACACTGATAGGAAAGTGGACAGAGAAACACTCAAAAAATATCTTCCAAGGTAGTGTTAGCAGTTCTTCAGAGAACACAGGAAAGACAAGGTGTAAATGGGAGCTTCTTGATCGGTAATTATTGATTTCGTTGTTATCTATAAAAGAGCAGTGGAAATATATGCTAATACCAGGTTTGGTGCACATCATATAAAATGTGATGTCCTGTTGAAGAGCAAAGTGCAGGCACAGACTGAGGCTGTCATTTCTCACTGGTAACTGAGACCGGGGCTATGGAACCAAAAGAAACTTAGAAGGAGAAAGGAGAAAGAGACGCCCCCCTTCATTCTTTCCATCAGAAATGTGTGAAAATGGTGAAATGAGGTGAACTCTAAGGACTCTGAATGTTCCTCTCCTTCACCTTTTTTTTGAATCAGGAGTTTGTAGCTCAAAATTTGCTTATCCAAAGCTCTGCAGAGTGTGGCCCTTGAGTGTTCTGGTAAGGCAATGCAGCAGACTAAGAAAACTTGGACATGAGGTTTGAACCAACCCTCCAAATAATATCATCTTCTCTATCTTAACATCTGATTCAAATAACAATTATCTCAGTGCTTTTGTATTGCCATCATTTCAGAGTCCATACCAATATATCCTTGTGCTTTTTACCATCAGGAAAATTTCATTTAATAACATCTCTGCTGATTCTGCTCCTCAGGCTTCTAACTTTTTGACTGTTTTATCCTGTAAGAAGAGGCATCCAAATACATAGACATGATAATGACACTGAAGTTGCCATCATGACACTAAACAGACCAACACACTAAAAAGTTGAATCTTTTTTGATTCAGGAGTGAGACAGCAACATGCCATGATATTAGCAAGATAATTTTATTCACATAATATTTCATTTGGCTTCCAAGATAGCCTTCAGTTGTATTTATTCATTGCAACCAAGTGGAGAAAGAGCTGGACAGGAATTTGTCATGTTTCCCTGGTCCCAGCCTGGATGTTTGCCTGCCAAAGGGATTTTTTAGTACTTTTTTCTGTTTCTCTACCTCTAAAGTGGGACTGTGGAGAGCGCCTATTTCTTTTCCACCCATTAAAGAGGCTGCCTCAAAGCTGGTTCAACCGTAATGTTTCAATCATGCTCTTTATGTAGATAATTCCATTCTCATCATATTAACTCTATTAATTAAAACAGAATTATTCCACAATTATGCTAGTGTAACTGAGAGGAGAACTTGGCCCCAGGTCCTGTACATTTTCCTTATCTGTATTCTCTGTGCTTAACTGTTTCACTATTTTTCATCCAAAAAAGCCTTATTTTGGCTTCATCATTAATCAGTTCTCTTCCCTTGATTCTATACCCCTGTGCTTTCAGCGGCGTTAGGTTTCTCTGAGGGCCTTTGTGTTCTGTGCTGTATATTTCAAAAAGTATGCTTAAAAAGTGTTGTTTAAAGGAGTCTCTCTGGAAATCTGTGTCAGTGCACACCGTGACAGGGAACATAAGCTGTGGAATTATATTCCTTTTACGCTATCTTTATTAAATACTGTGTTACAGCTGAATTGTGGCATCTAACACATTTCCTTTCAAAAATGCCGTCAGATTTGAAATATGTAGGTACTGAAACTGAGATTATATCAAACTTCCCATAGCTAGTCTTGGGCACCTGACCTGCATAGCTTCCCACAGGGGAAAAGTAAGCTCCATTTCTTTAAATTTCCAATGAGAAGGGACATGTGTCTCCTTGCATTGAGCTACATGATATCACATCGTGTGGCACCGAGTGACCCAATGCAACATGACAGGAGAGGTAAAGAACCAGGGTTTTTTTTTTGGTTTTTATTTTGTCTGTTTTATTACTGCAGTGAAACATTTGCAGTACCAATGAGATGAAATGGGGATCAAATTACTTTGTGCATGCCCTAAATACATGTGCTATTGCACTGTGTATGCACATGCTTAATAAATGTTGTTTAATGTGATGAGAAGGGTTTTTAAAACAGACAAGAGTGTCCTTGTTAGGCAATGTGCCTATTCTTAGACAAATAGTTGACAGCAGAATTCTCCTGCCCTAAATCAGATGAAATTTCCTTTGAAGTCAACCTTTATTTTTTTATTTTTTTTCAGCATCTGATCCTGTCATGTTAACATGGCAATATTTTATTTTCTGTTTGATTTCCTGTTTGGTGTGATTCATAGCCTGAATGGAAATAGGTCTTTATCATCCATGATTTTCTAGCTAAGGGTGTGCCTGCATAGACACAGCTGGATGGGAATCTCCCCTTCAAAGGGCCCAGAACCCAACACCTTGAGAGGAAGAAGGAGCTTCATTTCTCAGCATACAGCCTATTAAAAAAAGAAATCAATTGTTTTACTTGTGTGTGCTAGAGCAATGCAACTATGTTATGTTTGTTATTTTAGGACTGAGTATGCCTAAACTTTAGAAGCATGTGCACCTTTCTTTTTGTGATTATTGACTCTCTGAGCTGCCACACACTCTGCCAGTTGCAGTAAAAAGTGGCATTGAAGACTACAGCCAAAACCCAAGTAGAGTAAAAAAATGTGTTTTCCTTTCTAATCTCTGACTCTTACCTCAGTTTTGGAATCAGATTTGAAAGACTGTGAAATCCCCATCCTATTTTCCCTTACTCCCCTGCCCCAGAGCTCTGTAAGAAAGATTGTTCTCCTGGATATTTCATCCATGGCCAGGACTGGAAGTGCTGCAGCTGTGATGAGAGAATCTGTTCTCACAACATCTCTAGCCCCAAGGCAGGTAGAAAACCCAGACAAGCATCCAAACTTTTGTTTATTTATTTGGACCAAACCTGGATTTTGGACCAACTGAGCTTCCCATCAGTGATTCTGTCATCCTTAAGAGCTCATTCTTCTTGATTGTGGTCCTGAAGTCAGACTCTTACTTTATAACCTCATAACACAAAACCCCCCAATGTTTAAAAATTAAAATGCCAGGTGCCAACTCTTTCCAGTAGTTGGCTACTTTAACTTTGAGCTTTCCATTTTTTATCAGCAAATGATAAACTGAAAATTCAGTGTTCCCAGTTTAGATCTTTCTCAAAATTAAAGTGTAAATCTAAAGTAGCCACCTGTAAGCACTAAAACCTGAAGACATTTGGACTTAAGTTAAACAAATTGTTTAAAGAACTGCCAATTGGTTGCATCAGGTTTTAAGAATAACTTTGCAGGGAAGATCCAAAATTTGTGGTTTAACATTTTCAGGCCTGATTTTCTTTTCTCCTTTTTTTTTCCCCTTTGGAGGTGGGGAGAGTTTTGTATTTTGTTTTTTAAATTTTATTTTAATTAAGAAATTGGAGAGCTGGGAAAAGAAATAACATGGTTGTAGATAAACTGTTGTAGAAGACTAAGGTTGACACCACCATGCAAATCTCAAAATCCTGGAAAAGGTTGGGGCAACTGGGCCCATTGTTAAAAGCATGGAGCATGTAGGGAGAAGAGGGATTTGGAAACAGGTGGGTGGGAAGGAATGGGGTGGGAAATGTAAATTTTTGGGTGGAGCTGAGAATTGTGGTAGGAGGAAGGGTTGTGCTTTTGGTTTTTAGTGCTGGTGCTTTGTTGGCAGCCAGGGTAAAAGCTCTTCATTGGTTTTGGGGTTGAGCTAAATGCACATCCAGGTAGGTTTGTTTTCCTGTGTATGATGGTTTGCATAAAATCTTTAGTTGCGCTGAATTTGGCTGAAATTCCAGTTTTGTGGTATAAACAAGAGAGACATTCTAGTGCACTCTGAGCACATGAACCGCTAGCTCCTTAAAAATGTCCATCCTTTTCCCAGACTCTGTTTTGGTTTATTTATTTCCCTTTCTTCGTGTAAATTCTTTCATGTTTTTATGGCAGATGAGCCTGATTACATGAAGGTTTACCTTTCAAATACTTCCCGTTTATCACACAGTTTTCTTACCTAGAAAATCCCAACGCAGCCACTGCTAATGTTTGATAAGATTTGTACCTGGTAGATTCTAAATTACATTAATGCATAAAGCCTGCAATGCCAGGCTCCCTATTGTTACAGTTATTAAAGCTGTAACTGAAATGATATCTTTCATATTGATCTTCAGCTAGCAGCTCTTATCCAGAAGCTTTGTTTCACATTAAAGACACTAATGATTGTCTCCACAAAATGAGCAGCTTAATAGTTAGAGGAAGTTAAATGGAAAAAACCCAACTTTGATAGCCACCTTTGATAGCTCTTTGCTCCAACATCTCTCATGGCCACAAAGTGCAAGCCAAGCATTAATAGACCTTTTAATAAAATGACTTGAAAGGAATCAATGGTATTTTTCACAAAGTCTAATTTCCAGCAAGTTATTTAAATGTTTGTATTCCTTCTGGACAGATCATGTCCTTCTGTAGCTGCCAGTTTTTCCTGGAATTTCTCAGGCTGTCTTCCTAGGGTTTTTAATTTTTATTTTGAGCGGTCTGGTTTTGATTTGCTGCTTTATTGAAATTTTGTAAAAAATGAAGTAAATAGAAATCTTGTACTCTTCCAAGGCTGGCAAAATTTCCTGTAGACTTAAAGCCAGCAGCCAAGTGTTTGTGGGGTGGAGGGTGAAGTCTGGTTAGAAATGTGCCAAGAGCCTTTTTGAGTAGCTTGGTTCCTTTATGGTCTGTAAGAATTCCACCTCTTTCCTCTCCTTCAGGTGAAAGTGGTATCTCCTAGCAGCTGAAATTGTGTTAAATGTAACTGCAGGACAGGAGACTCTGGCTTGGGCTGGAGTTTGTGGGTGAAAAGAATGGAATCATAAAACCAGGGAATGGTTTGGGTTGGAAGGGGCCATAAAGCTCATCCAGTTCCACGCCATGGGCAGGGACACCTTCCACCAGACCAGGCTGCTCAGAGCTCCCTCCAACCTGGTCTTGGACACATCCAGGAATGGGGCAGCCCCATATTATTGCACTTGCTCCTTTCCCTTTTTCTTTCTTTTCTTCCTTTTTTTTTTTTTTTTTCCCCAGGATTTTTGTGTAGCTTTTCTGTTAGTTTTTAGTTCACTTGTTTGTTTTGGCTCTGGGTGAGGAGCAGCTGCTGGATCTTTTCTTGTTTTCAGCTAGAAAATTATTTCCCCCCGTTTTTGGATGTGACAGACAGACTGCAACCTAGGTGTTTTCCATGAGAACATGCAGTGTGAGCAGAGAAACACATGTGAAATTTTTATGTTGTCTAAGCTCATTTATTGTACTTCAGATATGACAGGTATCTATTTAAAACTGATATTCAAGTGAAGGGCTTTTTTTTTTTAATGACCAGCAGCAAACGCACAGATTGTTCTATTTGTGTTGAAAAACAAGTTGATATTTATTATTTTACATAAAGAGAGGCATGGTATGCTGACAAGGTAGAATGTAAGGGATCAAATTAATTTGTATTACGATAAATGTAGTTCAGCTGAGATCACACCCTCTGTGTTCACTGGGGGATGGCTTTTCCCTGATGAGCTCTAGTCAATCCACAGCAATGATTAAGTCAAATATCTCATATGTTAAAAGTTCATGTATGAAATCATGGGGGTGAAAAAAGTGAGGAAAAGGAAATAATATCAATTAAAAAAAACCAAAACAAAACAAAAAAAAGCAACAGAAGAGTCCACTATGAAGAGTCCACAGCTACAAAATGTTTCCCCCTTCTCTCATGAGGAGTCAGCCCTTATTTCTGCTGCTTTTTTTCCCAGTCTCCACTGGAAGAGCGTGGATTAAAGTAATGCAGGGACATGTTTTGGCCGCTTTTTATTTATTACAATTTTAGTTCCAGGTTTCAAAAACAATTAGGGAAACTGCTTAATAGGAAAATGACTCTAATTACTTGTTAATTGAGGTTATCTGCTTCACATTATTCAAAGCGTAAATTGTGTTGACACTTGTACCCAGATATGATTACTTAATAAACAGACTGAAAATGCATCGTGAATGAATTCACCCCCACCAAAAAAAAAGACATTTTATTTTTTTTTTAGTCTGGTTTGCTCATCTGAAATATATTAAAAAGTATGTATACAGTTTTCAGTAAGCTCAGTTACAGCATGTTAATACAAAAAATAAATTATATGTTTGAAATAGTGAAAAAAAGAATGACTGAAATTGAAAAGTGAAAAGGTTTATTAAGATTACACATAATATATTCAGGTAAGGTTTGCTCATAATATGGAATGGGGTTACATGAAGTATAGTGTTACCTCTTGAATAAATAATTTAGCTGATAAATCAAGTACCTGGATCCAAATAAATACCAATGTTAATATTTGACATACTAGCATTTATGCTTGTGTTTGATTTTGTCTACTGACAAAAATAGGAGTGCTATTTTTTAAAAAATAGCTCATTTAGGGACAAGAGATACAGGTTTCTAAACAATACTATATTTTCTAGAGCAAGATAATGTTACAATTTAGGAATGAAACTGAAGCGTCCTGTGTTTCCTTTGTATTATTGTACCCTGGGATTTCTATTTTTAAAAAAATAGAGATTGTATTTTTCTGAAAAAAAGTCTTAGGCCATGAATTGGATTTCACAGTCACCAAATGTCTAATGATATCCAAGACCTTGATTCCATACAATGGAATTTGCCAGCCATGTCCGTGTGGGTAGGATCAACCATTTTTAAAGTACTGGGATTTGGGGGTTGTGTGGTTAATTTTTATTTTTTATGATGTGGGTTGCAAACATCCTAATTTCCCTGAAACCCCAAATTTTTATTACAGAAAAAAAAAATCAGTGAGTAAAGTTGAAAGGCACCAATTGTGTTTTAAAGACATAACTAGCAAACCTGTTGACAAGAGAGATTTTGTGTGTTTCACCTTGAAATTTCCCTGTTTGAAATGAGAGCAAGACCTCAGCTCATGCAGAGGAGCCATGATTCCAGCCTCGGGGTCTGTTCCTGTGTGTCAGACTTGGGACTTTTTATTGCTGAGGCATTTTTGGAAACATGAACCTCGGTAAACCATGGTGGTCAGGCAAGGAAAGACGGACAGCAGGAAAATGGTGGAGAGTGGAAATAAATTATTTTTTTCAAACTAAAGGGCCTGATTGCACATTTGCAACATTATTTACTTTTTAATATGCAAGCATAACTCTTCTAAGGTATTTTCCTTAGCTAAATACCTTTTTGAGGCATTTTCAGTAGAAATACCATTACTCCCTTCTCCCTCATATTTTGCCAAGAAATGATGGGACGTTGCAAAGCCCACAAGGATGGAAGTTTCAGAGCTGTGTTTGTGCCCATTAATTTTCTCTTCTATGATATTTTCCCATTTTCACTCTGTTTGACATTGAGCCTGAGCTTTGTTCCTGACTCATAGCCTATGGCAGTGGAACGGGGAGATGAGACATCACGGAGATGTAGAGCGCACATAAAAAGAGAAGATGTGTAAAAACTGAAATGACATGGCAGCTGAAGCAGCTTGTTGCTCAGCTTGGTTGCATGTTTGAGTGGAGGAAGCGAGGTAAATTGTGATATGTAAGAGAATAACACTCGACAGGGTGTATGGTTGTAAGGTATATGGATGCTCAATCATGTGGTGAGGCAGAAGGCTGAAGGACAAGCGCCTTCAGTAGCCGCAGTCTGTGGATATCCGTGTGACCTACAAAGCAGAGGGTGTTAGGCTTTGCAGAAATATCACTTACAAAGCCGATCCAAACCATTTCAAGAAAATTCCATCCAAACCATTTGGCCACCTCCTAATCTTTCGATAATTATTAAAATAATGGCGTTTTGCGGGGGGGGGGGAAGAAAAATCACTGTCGCACGTTTGTGTGTGTGTTCCCCCCATAAACGATGAACTCTCACAGTAGTCTATAGGCAAACAACCATTTTCACTTCCCACTGGTTGTACTTATTAACCTATTAGAGATACATGTGCCTTTATGCTAATTCATCTGAACATTTGCAACCACCACTCTGTCTGTGCCTGAATGGCTTTGTGTAATGGATCTGATGATCTTCAGATCTGGAGTAGCATTTATTTAGGTCAGACTCCATTTACAGTATTTTGGGTATTTAGGCTGGGAAGCAAATGGCTCTTTGTATACTGATAGTAGTACATTTTAAGATGAATTTTGATACTTTTAGAGCCATGTGGAAAATAGTTTGCAAATTTGTTTCTATGGAAATGTGTAATAAATGACTGAAGGAATTATAATTTAGGTGGATTTATCTTCCCTTATGCTCCACTGTAACCACACACACATGCTTAAACCAGCAAGGTGTTTAAAAAATCAGCATGTCACAGTACACCAGCCTGCCTCTGCCTTCCTGGTTGTCTGTGCACCTGTATAAGTGAGAGAAAATATCCCATTTTTGATTTAGCAACTTTCCTCACAGATAAAGAGGTGATTGTATAAAATGCAGCTTCCACATGCTAAATAATGAAGTTGATTTTGCAGTAGAGTCCAGATAGTTTTGTTCTGTCTATCAGGTGTACTGTGCATTCAGCAGTTTATAAATCTGTTTTTTTTTGTGATGGCACTTGTTACAGGTAAAGACAGGTCCTACACACAGTAGAAAGCAGATAAATGTTAAAATGTGTATAAATTCCCTACCACCAACTTCACCCCAGGTATTGTACCCTGAGGGGAATCCTGCAAGCCCTGCAGTGCTGGATAAAAGGAGGCATTCCCTGTGTCCTGAAGGTTTCCAAATTCTTTAAGTTCTGAACTCTGTGCACAGGAATAATTTCAATGAACTTGTTTTATCTCTATTTTTAAGGGCTTAAGTCTGTGCTGTTACAGGATCACTGCTAAGATAATGAGGCTTAAAACAGTGATGCAGAAAAAAACCCAGAAAAATGAAGTATTTGTGGGGTTTTGTGTTTGTGGTTTGTTTGGTGTTTTCCTAAAATCACATGCCTTGATTATGAGGAAGTGATGATGAACTTTCTATCCTAATAATGAATGAAAGCCTGATGAATGCTAATTTCAGAAGAAATTAGCAATATCTGGCAAAATTTTAAGAAACCTAAATAAATGTCTTACTACAACCTTGCAGATTTTTCTGAGGTGGTCCATGCCTGTTCATTTAAATTGTAAATATTTAGTTGTCATGGAAATTACAAAATTTAAAAAAGGGCCAACCATTATGCCGGTGTTCAGAAAGGGAAAATGGCACGACTTGGAAAATTTCACAGTCAAATTATCCTATAAGAGTATTGGGTCAATTAATGGAAAAGTGTTCCAGGGCTCAATTAAAAAATAGGAATATCATTGGTGTCAATCAGAAAAAGTGAACAAATAACACATTTTAAAAAATACAACCAAATGGATTATTTTTTGATGTAAGTCTGGTTGGAAAAGAAGCCATACTTGTGCAGTGAAAGTTTTTAAGTCACTTGACTTAATAGTACGTGACATTCTGATTAAATATTAGTTATGTGCTGTATCAGTGAAGCGCACATTAAATGGATTAAGAACTGATTAATTTACACGTTTTGGAAAGTAGTCCCTGGGGAATCATCATCAACTGGGTGAATTTTTAGAGTTGTTCTCCAGGGACTAGTATTAAGCTTGACACTAATCACTCTTTTTATCCATGATATGGAAGTAAATAGAACAGTTCTAATAACATTTGAAAATAAAGCAAAGATTGATGGACTGGCAAATAGGTCTGGGTAAAGGCACTCGTGGAGAGTGATCTGGATGGCTTAATGGCTGAAAGTGCATTTTAATTTATCCAAATGTATGTATATATGGGAAACAGGCCCTGCTGCACCCAGAATTAGAAACTCTGTTCTGGGATTTTGCTGTAAAACGTGGCTTTTGTGTGTGTTTTGGGGTCAAGAAGTTTGAGCTGACCTTTATGAGTTAAAATGAAGCAGGGAGGTGGCAAATGCTCATATCTCTCATTGGCATTGATGAGGAGAAAATCAGAATAGTGATTCTAAAATAATTAAGATTATGTGAGGAAGAGGCAAAAAAAAAAAAAAAAGTGAGGTTAAGAAAATTTTCTTGACAATGAAGGACCTACAGACCTCTGCATGTTTAAATTATTGAAAGAAATTGAAAGGCAAATTATTTCTCTCTTTCCTACATTATGGGACAACATTGGGCACCGGAGTTCTTTAATGTAGTGGGAAATGGGTATACAAGATGAAATGTCAGGAAGTTGGAACCCCCCCAAAATAAAATGAGAATTACAGCACATTTTGCAAAAGACTAGTGGGAAAGTACCAAGAGAATTGGTAAATTCATTGTGTTTTCATGCCTTCAACCAAGAAATGTGTCCCTTCCAGGGAGATATCAGAGAGAAATATCCAGCATATGCTAAGTCCAGCACAGTTTGGATAAAATATTTATATAAACATTTTCATAAGTGGTGCCATCTTGATTCCTCATCCATGTCGTGGGGTGGAGAAGCAAAGCGATCTGGTGGCAGGTGCTGTTTGAAAGCCTTTGTTGAGCTGGGGCTGAAAGAGAAAGAAACCAAGCACAGAAGTGATAAATCAAAACCTTTTTCCCTACACTACATAATGTATATTTGTGACTTTGCTGAGAGTGTGGTATGTACAACATATGCACTGAAATACTCAGTTAAAGTCCTGTTTTCGTGTGCCACCAAAGCTTCTAACAATGTTTGGTTCATTTGTTGTCTTGAGTTGCTGGATGGCTGTTTGGGGTTTTTAAATGAATTATATAGATGTGTAATTTTGGAGTTTTTAATAGGGTAAATTACTTCTCTGGTGTAAGTGCTGCCTTTATACACTGTCCACATCTTGGATGGCAGTGGATGATCTCTGTATTGCTGAGAGTATTTTTTTTTAACATTTTGAAAAATAGGTGACTTTTTCCTATAAGAACAGAATTAGGAAAATCAAATCAGGGGCAATTTTCAGTCTGTCTAGACGCTTCAGAAGTTTCAAACAGGATAATTCCATTTCTTTCTTTCTTTTTCTGCTGTGTTAGCATTATGTGGTTTGCTGTCAGTGTGATGGCACAGGAGTAATACCAGGAGGTTCAGTGTGCTTGGATCAGGAATATTCCCTGTCCCCAGTGTTCTCTTCAGGACATGGCCCAACTTGGGGAGCAGATTTTTTGAAGTGTTTCTGTGTCTCTGAAGGTCAAGTAATGAAAGAGCACTTAAGCAATACGAAGAATAGAGTTTTGCAATTGTAGTTCTAATTTTGCCAAGACACAAATAGATTGCACTTTTTTTTAATTTTGTCTTTTTTTTTTGGAATGTGTATGACAAAGAATCTCATAACGAATCCTGAAGTCTGATACAAATTTGAAGAATTAACTTTGGTATTTGAAAAAACCCCAACCAAGCCCTAACCTTTACATTATCATAGTTTTACTGTGTCAGCAGGTTGTGTTAAAAATGCTAGGGTATTAATTTTGTGTGAAATGAAGGCAAATTGTAAGTGGAGAATCCCTGAGCTGGGCAGCAGCACTAGCAATCACTGCTGTCCTACCTGGTTTGCTGCAAGATTGTGATTAAATATAAAACTGAGAAATCTCCAAGGAAGAGGGGAGAAAAGTTAGGCTTTAAAATATTTTCATTCTTTTCCTAGCTGAATATTGTGGCGTCAAATCTAATAGGAAGGAGTCATCCTGCTAATTGACCTTTGCAAAATTAGTCATTTGCTTAAAAAGCTACTTGAAGTAGATCAGTTATTATCTTGATTATTCTTTCTTTCGTGTTAATGTTCATAATGGCACCTGGGAAAATCTATTTGAAAACTTTGCTTCGTTCTTTCTTGCGCTGCAATCTGTGATTTGCTCCTCTGAACAATGCTAATAAGCAAAACTGACTCTTTTAAGAGATTGCAGGTCTTGATGTTATGAAAGACTAATATGAGCCAACAGGACTGGGGAAAAAGTATTCACAAGCTTATTCAGGTTATTAGTGCAAAGGGAAGGGAGAGCAGGTGGCAAGTTAGATGGTCATCTAGATATTATCAATCTGACAGGTATCCAAGTGGTTCTGTATTACAGTCTCTAATTTTGGTCTCTGAACAGTTTTTAATAAGATTTAGCTATGGGGTTGTCAGCCGTGACCTGTGTTAGAAGATACTCCTTTCAATCACACAAAAAGGTTCTTTGTGAGGATTTCTTCACTGAGGAAAACAAAGGACTTTCCATTGTAAAAGCCAGCGTTTCACCTCTGCTTTGCCTGGAATCAAGAGCCTGAAAACTAGAAAGGAGGTGGTCATAGTGGTTTCTTTTCCCTTCTGATTAAAGAAGTTGAACTGAGCTCGAGAGTCAGAGCAAACCACTTTTTATTCCGATTCTTTGATTTTTGTCACCGGATGTTCATAGCCACTATTTTGGCTTGCGTTCTGTATAAATCTAATTTTCATCCCGGAGCCAGGACTTTCTCGGCACGGCTCCCGTGGAACTTGGACACAAGGATTTGACAATATGTCCAGACCCAAACAGATCAAGCAGCCACACATGAGTGGCTCGGCGGAGCATGCTCAAAGACAAGACTGATGTCTCCGCGCAGCAAACAATTCTCTGGGGTAGGGACAGCGCGCTCAAATCCAGTCACCCCAGTCATCCAGCACTAAGTTAGACGCAGCTTAAATGTGCCTCCAAGCACAGCACACTGCTGACTCCATGAGAGCCCTGAGCCAGGCTGCAGATCCAGCCCTGTAGATTTATCTCTCTTCCAGCCTGTTCGCACTCGCCCAAAATTGTTGGAGCATTTTTGGGGTGCCCTCAGCGAGGGGAATGGGAAGAAAAAAGAGAAAAAAAAGACTTGTTGGAATAATTTTATCAATGTGTTTCTTGGGTATTTGGAATTCAGTTTCTTAATTTTTCCATGCGTGTTTGTAAGACTGATAGTTTGGTCACCACAGTGTTGGTAGGAAGGAGGATTCCTGAAAGACTACACTGGAAATACTCTCTGCTTGAGCTCTCTCTGATTCCCCCCTCCCTCCTTCTTCTAAAGGTTTAGTTCATCTAATCAAAGAGCAGAGTCTCTCTGAGTCTTTTCTAAAGACTTCCACACAATGTATGAAGAGCAACTAAAGAATGGATGGTCTGTGCATACCTTGGGATTTCAAATAGTTTCAATTAAAATGTAAATAAAATACATCTTTTTGGAATAGTTAACGAAGTATTAATTTTTTAAGTAGCTTACTTCAAGCAATAAAATTATTGCTGTGTGTTGATTTACTGTTAATTGAACTAGGGACGAAAATGATAATTTAAATTGCTGCTTTGTCTTAATATAGCTGCAATAAGGTTGATTTTTTGACTTGGGAGGAAAAAAAGAAACTTTTCTTATCTACTAAATTATCTGAAATAATCTCTTGTTATCAATTACAGTTTTCTCAGTTACTGTTTTGAAGGGCAATGACACAAGTTAAAATGGACTTTTGTTAAAATTACTGATTTCCTATCTACCTTCATTGGTGCCATGGCTTCCCATGGAATATTTTGTGCTGTGTGGTGTACACGGAACGTGCGCTGAAGTTTAGACAGGTCTGGGTTTAGATCACACTGGTTTTGGTGTGATTTGGTTTTGGTTTTTCTACACTTGGAGTGTGTAGTGAGTGGCGTGCAGCACCCAAGGTAGTTGCAGGCTATCAGAAGTGGGAATCAGGGTAAACCAGGCTGTGCTCTGGCCAGCGTGCCCATGGCTGTGCTGCCCTGATGCTTGAGCCACTTTGTTCCCAGTTACCCTGGGTGTCCCTCCACTGCCATGGGCAATGGAGAGTATATTCTTACACAGAAATCCTTGCAAATTTTTTGTATCATTCCGCTTTATATTTCCCCCCCACCCCAAGCACGTTCTCCCCCCTCCCTTTCCATTCCTGGCACATATATGTCCACAGGTGTTATTAAGTGTAGGGTAGCATGTGGTGCCCATGCTTCAGTGCTATTGCAGAGGAAGGACTTCCTACAGGAAAAAAATGATCACTTTCAGTATTTTGCAGGCTGCCCATCTAAGCCCATCATTGCCTGGCATCTACACACTAAGGGCAAGGATCCAGCGAACTTGTGAGTGGGCACCATGCCATGTGAACAGATGGGCATAGAAGTAGGCAGCCAGTAGACCATGTATGTGCATCAACTGTGGGTGTTGAGGGCAAGATTCCCAGTGGAGAATGTCCAAACAGCTGTCTGGCCTGAGCCAACATGCCTACGACCAAGCAAAAGTGCCATCCCTAAATCCTGCTGAGTTGGATTAACCTTCAAAAATAAAAATTGCTTCTGCAGTAGCATAAGGTGAGTTTTTGGCTTGTTTAAATCCGAAGGAAGGAATTAGGTAGGCAGGATAAAGCGATGTGCTAATGTGGGGTCCACTAGAGAGGACTGAGCATTTGTCTAGGAATATTAATATTATTTTCTACAAGGGTATTTATATGGCAAACAGCAATGGATGACTTGCAGGAGTGTGACATCAATGTTAATTACGCTTTTCTGTAAGACAGTCAATTCAGGAGAGCATTTTGATCGTGGTGTATGTGCTGGATGTGATTTTGTAAAGGCAATTCTTGTAGATGTTTTTGCACATTTACTTAGTAAGTTTTAATGATTTTTTTTTTTGCTTTCCTTTTACCTTGAGACTACAGTTCTGGGGTGTAATTTCAGGTCATAGTTGCTGACACAGTTTGCTGTCACAGCTGAGTTCTCACATTTATTGTCTTTATTTTTCTAAGATCCAGAGGGGACATGAAAAGATAATCTATCATTACTCTATGTCTGTATTAACTTTGATTTTTACCTTTTAGAGCCATAACATCAAAGAGCAATTTTGCAGACATAGATGTCAGAGGCAAAAAACAGTGAAGCTCTGATAGTTATTGCATTTTTATTCCTGCTGGTTTTACTCCATATTTTCTCTACCATTGCTGCACTACTCATCTGTAATTTTACCAAATCACCTGAAATATTTTAGATAAATATATTAAAATACCAGAGTGAACCAAAAGTAATGACTGTGTGATGAATAGAAAAATCAGAATAGGAAACTTATCAATACATTAGATTTCATAATATACCTTTTTATGTATGGCTGGACGAATGCTGTCACAGTGTGTGCCTTCCTGCATTTTGTTGCATATTACAGGCTGAAACAGAAAAGGCAAATAGAAATATATCAGAAGTCCCACTTTTAATGTTCTTTGCTGGAATCGATGAGGATTTTATTTAATGCAATTAAAGCATATTGAAGCTTAGAGACCGGGTTCCAGTTTGATTTCCAGCTGGAAATCCTGCGGATTAGAGGCAGCACAGCTGTTGGTTTCCTTTGTGATGGTTGGATCCCCAGGTACATGAATCCGAGTGACCCACAGTTAAATTTAGAGCAGCCCTAGGATTTCTTGAATACATATGGGTGGTAAGAACCTTTTGTAGCTGTCTCTTCTTCTACATAGGCTTTTGGCACTTCTCCTACTCCTGAAAATGCTAAAAATGAAGCCAACTACATCAGCTGGGACTCCCTCAAAGCAAGGATCAATTGGACAAATTTCAAAGGCCATTTGAGTGACTAGAGAGGAACAAAAGGGCTCCCACTCTAGGGAAAAATCTGCTCCTGGGAAACAGCATGCCATTAATGGAGAAAAGTACCAGGGAAGGCTAATTCTTGGATTGAAAATATTAGCCCAAACTGGATACCTCAAATTTAGAACACCTCCCAGTAATTTGGGGAAAGAAGGCAACATAGCTTCAAACAGGCTCTGCTTTGTAATCAAACTTGTGATTAATGATTCTCTGATCACAGAGAATGAGCTCATCTTAACACTGGGCTGAAATTTAAACTAGGATCTGAGTAATTATTTTGCTCTTCTTTCATGAATGAAGATAAATGGAGATACTCCCCCAGCAGAGGCACCGTGGTGCTCGTCTACAGCAAGGCCTGAAGCCAGGGAGCAGCACGCCCACGTGGTTATATTGCCTTGATAAAAAATACCCACCTTCACAGGCTCGGATACAAAGGAGGACCCCTGCACTGTGGGAAAGGTCTATAGGATTCTGATTTATAAGGGAGCAAGAGGTCAAGGGAAGCAAAACCATTATCATTATTTTCAGAGGCTCTGGAGAAGTGAGCTGAGTGTAGAGGGCAGTGTGCTCAAAGGGAGGCACGCAGGGCGAAGGCAGCACAGTCCTGCTTGCTGCTTTTCCTCTTCCCCCCGCTGATTCCAGGCTCCAGATTCTGCTGAGGGTATGTCATATGTAACGTAGGCCTGTGAGGCCTGTGAAGTGGTTTTCTTATTAAATGATGCATGGAGAGATTATCTGGTCTGTAGCCAGCACACAAAAGCTCCATCCGTGCAAGTTCCTATTCCTGAGCAAAGCGTTCGGTCACCTGCGCCGTAATGAGTTTTCAGGAGCCTGGGGATGGAGGGCGAGGAGCAAATCTGGGCTGGTGGGGGCAGGACTGAAACTGCATTTTGTGTCTCTCACTCCTGCAAGCCTTGGAAAAAAGGCATGGCAACCTAATATCATGTTATACTCCCTTTAGTCTCATTGCCTTTTTTCCTGAAAAAACCTCTTTGAGACAAGGAAGGGGGAAAAGAAAACATAAACCGTGTGGTTCCGATGTGATCCTCAGGAGGGTGGATTTAGGAGGGCTCCAGAGCAAGGCAGGAGTGCCAGTGGCTGTGGGCAGGGAGCCCACTGGGACATGGAGCTTTCCCCAGGGCTGGAAGGGGTCTTCTGCTGAGAGATGGCACAGCTCAAACACACCGGGAGCATCTGCAGCAGTGTGCGGGAGGAATGGCAGAGTTCGTGCTGTTTGTCAACATCCTCTACTTCTTGATAATGGACAGAAATTCCTTATTTGCTGAACTGAATTGAGTAGAGTCATAGAATAATGTGTGGCTTATATGCCATCTAGTGCCACCCCCTGCCATGGGCAGGGACACCTTCCACTATGCCAGGTTGCTCCAAGCCCCATCCAGTCTAGCCTTGGATGCTTCCAGAGACAGGGCAGCCCAGCTTCCCTGGGCACCCTGTGCCAGGGCCTCACCATCCTTGGGTGAGGGAAGGATTTCTTCCTGACCTGTAATTTAACCCTGCCCTCTGTCTCTTCGAAGGCTCTCCCAATTTTTTGTGTCATGAAATGCCCTTGAAAATGACAAAGGGGCATCTCTGAATGGGGAGGCCTGTGGGATTTCCTCAGTGCCTTTCACAGCTGACATGAAATCATATCATAGCTCAGCTGTTTCCAAATAATTTCTGCAGATAACGATGGACTTGCCATACTGCCCAAGACTGGATCTTGAAAACAAGTCACTGAGCATGGCAGTGAGTGAAATGTTACAGGATTCTCCTTGCCATTGCCATTGCATAGGTGTCTCTCAAGGGATGTGACCATTAAGAAATGCTACAATACATTTTTGTTGAGTTTCTTTATCTAAGCAATTATGAGCTGTCACTGCGGTTTGGGAGTGACTGGGAATGAAATGACCACAGACATCACTAAATCAGGTGTCACCCCTCCTTCTCTGTTGAGGGAAGGGTTTCCACAAAAGTTTATGTGGCCAGTTTGTACTTTTATTGCAAAACTTTCAAGCTGCCACCACTAAGTTCGATCCTGTAAAGAATGGAGTGTTCTGGCCCTGATCCAGAAAAACACTTAAAGCCACTGCAGAGTGCTTTGCTGGATGGGGTCCAGAGCAGAGCATCGGGCAGCAGTAGGGCTCAACAGTAGGGGATTTCTCTCTTTTTTTGGTTATTTATAAAGGAATCTCCACATACGTGGTTGCAGTGTCAGCAGGATGAAACAAAACCACAGCTAGAGCCCTGAAAAGAAAGGTCAAACCATGAAACAGCATTGAAAGGGTTTTGGTAGAAATCTATCAAACCCTCCACGAGAACCATCTCCTTGGCAGAGCAGTACTGTGAATGATGGAGAAAACAGCAGGTAGATGCCAGCTCAGGGTTTCCCATCCAAAGCACAGCTCTGTTGGACCAGGTGCTCCTTGTTTGAGAAAACCATGGTTTTCCCAGGCTACTTGTAGGTGGTGTTTGTGGATAAATAATCTGTGGAGAATAACTTACTTGACAATCTTGAAAGCCCCCTAGAAAGGTCATACAATTATCTTAATTACTTAGGGATACAAGTGAATTCAGAGTGACATTTCAGGAAATAATTAATTGTCTGGGCTTTGCACTGGAGCAGCATTTTGAGTAATGCTGGTTGGTTTTGTTAGGTTTGGTTGAAATCAAAAAGAAGTCTGCTGCTTCTCGTAGACGAGATGAATTAGGTTAGAAATATGCCTGTAATGGGAAATAAAAAACAAATGGATCCTCCAAGATTCTTTTTAAATCAATGCCACGCTGTGTGAAGAGAGTAGTGCTGACTTAGCCATGATGAATCCCCAGAAAAAGAGGGAGAATTCAAAGAACAAACGGGAACACAGAGAGAAATTAAATGAAACATCAGGTTCCTGTGTTTTACCTCCCTGTTCAAACAGCAGCTGTCAGATGGTTGTCCCTTCACACCGGGGTACCAGGCACACGGAGAGGAGGCTTTGCCTTTGTGGGAAGGATGATGACGGATTAGTGCTTAGATGCTGAAATAACTCTGGTAGGAGATGGATCCCCTTTAGCTAAGGGAAGGGGGGGCAGCTCAGGCTGAATTTAACAGAACCAGACTTGCCCACAGACTTGGAAGTGCTCGCAGAGTGGATTTTTAGTGCTGCAGGTGACATTGTTGCTGACTGAAGAATGTTCATCAAATCAGAAAACTGCTGATAAGCTGCCTTTCCCAAAAAGGGATCTCACGAACTTCTCCTGTAAAGCTCTGCCTTTCATCGTACCCTGGGAGGTGAGGTAGAGGACTTGTGACAGATATTATTTAGGTTTTTCTTGACTTTATTAGGGTAATCAAATGGAGCTATGGAGGAAAAAAAACCTATACCCCTCTCCTTTACGGTCTATCTATTAAAAACTGAATGAAAGAATGAAAATAACAGAGCCTGTACCTCCCTTTGAATATTTTTGGTAATTCATAGAAAATTGTGAGTATGTTGAAACATGGCCATCTTGACTGCTGTCACCCAGGTTCTGCTGAGAACATTTTAACTTTCAACTGGATTTATCTTAAGGGAACTGATTTAACTAACTCATTCACTGGTATTTGTAAAATATATTTAGGACCAAATTTCTATCAGCCCTGCTGGAATTTTATCAAATCAGTCTAAAAGAATATATTTCCTCTGATGATACTGTTTCTTTTTTTCAAGTTGTTTTGATTAATTTTCTTTGAAGTTCTTTTTCTAGACCAAAAGGCTGGTAGAAAACAGTAAGAACTTTATTGAAGTTTCCATTAATTCCACTTGTGAGCCAAATATTTGGGGTCTTTTTCCAGAACAGCTGGATCTTGGCTTGCATAATTGTGGATTTTGGTTGTATAATTGTAACTAGGTTCAGACTTTGGAGCTTCAGGACTTCCTTTGCATGAGATTGCCCATTAGTGGGCTACCAAAAAGAAACACCTTTTTAGCAAAAGTATCAATTAAATAATTGTGTAAGAGGTTCACTTTTTCCTTGCCTTCATGCAGTTTTCCCTAACATTTCTTCTTTGCATACACAAAGAGGTTTTTTTAAAGGACATAGTACCATCCACACCTGGAATTTTATTTTCCTTATTTGCTTCGTATTTCGTGGAAATCTTAAACGGTGTCCTTTAATTACACCACCCCAATAATTTGCTAGGCCTGCAAAAAGAGGACTTTTTACTCATTTCTTCCTTCCGTTGAGGACGGATTTAGGGCTCTGGATAAGTCCTTTTTTAGCAAGTATCAAACGTGAGCATTTCCTTTGCAAATGCTCTGATCGCTGAGGCAGAGAGCGGCCGAGAGCTCAGCTCGGTGCTCCACACTTCACAAAACTGCACACAGGGCCCCCAACAGCCACGTGGGGCTCCTGGAGAGAGCAGCTGCATGCTAAAGCAGGCGCTGTGGAGTGGTGGTGTGCCTTGTTATTTAATTTGGATGAGTGAAGAATATATTTGAGACACCATCGCTGGGCAATGCTCCCTCTTGTATGCTAAGGAATAATTAGGATGTGGGGGATCTGGGTAAGAAAGAGTTCCTGTGATCTAGACCTGAATAGTTTAGCTATATGTCTCAGGCACTATAGAACCTTCAGAGTTGTCTAACAGTAAAGATAAAGAAAAAGATAAATGGAATTAATTTATTTTGAATTTATATACATGCCTCTGCCTGCATTAATATTAAGCTCCATCCAAAATCTAAATAGAAGGACTGTAATCTTAGAAGTTCTCTCAATAGCATCAGCAAATCATTCTTGTTTACCCTACATGCTAATAAAACAGGAACATGACACTCCTGAAAACAAGATTGCAAAATACAGAAAATGTGGTCTGACATTTTTTTTCTCCCCAAAGGAGGGACTGCCACTAACTAAAGTATTTCTTATGAAAGCTCGATTGCTTAAGATGCAGAATATTAAGAGAGAAAAACACTTTAGGACACAGCCATGTCACCAGCTGTTACTCACCCTTAATGAAATTGTTAAGTGATATTCTTCATAAATAGGTCAGAGAAACTTTTGAATTGTGAAGGATGTTTTATCTCTTTCTTTGAAATGTTTGTATTAAATTTAGAACTGGTAATTCATTAAGCTCATTAGCTCTGACTAGGAGAGTAGAGCAATATCTAGGATATAGATTTCAAGGCTTAAAAACCTTAGTGCTTACAAATAAACATGAAAGCAATGTGTGGAGAAAAAATATGGGATCATAATATGTTTAACTGTTTTTTGAGCGTGGCCCTCTGGATTAATTAAGAACATTTTCTATATTCAGACACTTGAATATAAACAGAATACATTATGACTTTTGGTTAACTCTCTTTAATAGGGGAAAAGAGAATGCATTATGATGAATACAGTGGAAACTAGTTGAGACTGTATTTTGTTGTTTGCTTTGTGACTTGAGCTAAAGGAGGAAATAATCACTAAATTTTACAGGACCTCAGCTTGTAATTATATATTTTTTCATGGATACTGAATTTAAACAGTAAAAGTTTTATATGTGTGTGTGTATATATATATATATATATATATATATACTTGCACACACTTTTGAGGGATCTGTTCTTTGTTGCACATTTTCAAGGAAGTAAAATGCTATTGAGTTCTGCCACATGCTTGATTTGTGAAATAACTTTTATTTTGTTGTAATAGTTTCTGGTATAAAGCAATAATTTTTCAGAATTAAGTCACAATTGATTACATTGTGTTCCTCAAAGAAAAGGGAGAATTAGAGGAAATCAAGGACTCAGTATTTGGGAGTAATTGCAGAGTCAGAGTCCAGTATTGCTGTAACCTTTCAGTCACGGAGACTTTAGAAACAGCCCTTAACACAGATTAAACTTGCTGGATTTCTGTGTGCTTCTGCCCAATTGTTTTCTGGTTTCATCATTAGTTTGCTTTTTGTGGCCTTGAAGTTACAGTCAGCAGCTTTCCTATTTCTCTAAAATGGGTTTGAGAGCACCTAAGCAGTTAAACAATTTTTGAGGTTCCTAATGAGAAAAAAAACCCCATAATTTAGGTTATTATTATGAGCTGCTTAATTTTGAGGTAAATTTGCCCATGTGACATCACCAAGAAACACATTTATACCAGAGTTTTATACCAGAGTATATCAGCTGCACATTTTAAATACCCAGGGCTCAGAGGGACACCTGAAAGAAGCCCCAAACCTCAACCCAATGCACGCTGTGTGTGCCCTGTAATTAAATGTGTTGGTCCACCTTTACCTACACGTGTCTGAATCCTGTCTGAATGCAAATATTTCTTCTTCTTTTTCAGATAAACCGTCACAGAAGAAATCTATCCCAGCACAACTTGACAATTGCAGACATCATCAGTGCCCAGGAACCCACGGTAAGGAATTGCTCTGTGGAGCTGATAAATCACTCTGGTTATTTATTGATAATGTAAATGTTGCACTTTCTTTATTAAAGAGCAAATATGTGAGGATTTGGATGACTCAAGATGTTAAGGAAAGTGGGGGACTTTGATTAATCAATAAAAAGAATAATTTTAGAAGGTGCAAAGTCATTTATATGGGTTGACTTTGCTCTTAATTCTGTTGTACTTGACTGAGGTTTCATCTGTGCTAATATTTGGCATAAAGGAATGTGATGAAGTCTTTGTCCTCTCTTTGCCCTTATTAAGGTGTTTTTAATATTATTATTCATTTGTATAAGAAATATTATAATGAAATTAAAAACAATAAATTCTTGACATTAGAAGAATCTAGGGGGAATGAGAAACAGATGTTTTTCTTCTAAAATAAAATGAATATGCAAATACAGATTAATTAGAGAAAGTTCGGTATCAGCAGTACTGTTACTTACAAAAACTTTTCAGGATTAGGTATGTTCAGAAGGTTTGAATTCTACTCAAGAAAATTATAAAACCTGTATGTGATACAGTGATAATTATGTTTCCTTAGAGTTTCTAGCAATATTAGCCCATGACAATGAGAGTCTTTTTATTTCTTATTCAGAAACTCAAATATTTACACTATGTACTCTCATCTGTACAATTCTTCTAAAGACAATTTAAAAACAAATCAACACAAACTCCACAAAATTGTTCCGTTTTCCTATTTCTGTGCTAATTCTTCAGGGCATTTTGGGTCATTTTATCAACCTTCACATGTTGAAAAGGTGCAGGAAGGGCAGCAGCTTAAGAAAAGATGATGATATTTATTGAGACAGAAACAGAATGTATCATTAGGATATATTTGGAATTTTTTTCAATCTGGTATCATCCATTTGCAGAGGTATTGCAAGTTGATCCTGAGCTGTCCTAGAAGTGTTTTCTTGAAAAAAAAGTAACATAGAAAAGGGGCTATTAACAGATGCTAAACAAGGAGAATGCAGCACCCCCAAACAAAAATTATAAAAATAGTGGGGTCATCCTAGATATATTTTTCTTTGACTTTGGAGTAGTTTTTTCATAATTCCATGCATGCCCTTTGTATTAATTTCAGAGAAAACTGTGCACGTTATCAATTAGAGGAGGCCGTGCTAATTTTAAGGACAGCACCTGTACTAATTCAATTAAAGCAATGTGTGTGGAAGGAGTTTCCTTAGCACTGAGAGGGCTCATATTAACTGCAGCTCTTATAGTTTTTTACTGTTCAGTTTTGAGCCATTTAATTTATAGCAAATGGTGGATTTGAGCTATGTAATTTAAGTCAGGATATTTTATACACCCAATATTTGTTAGTGGATTTGAAATCCTGGCTGAAGACAAATATTAGGAAAATATGACTGAACAGCAACATTTTCATCTGGAAGCACATCCAGTTCTTAACTTCCCAAGATTGACAACAAAGGTGATTCAGATCTGATGTTGAAAAATAATGTTTTACTTTAGTCCTGGATTGGTTAAGGTCGCAGTTTGGGAAAGTGGTTGGTAACCTTTGAATACATGAGATTTGGGGTCTGATTCAGAGAAACATTCAACAGCTTGAATGGTTAGCCCATGCTTCTCCCAGTTTCTGCTTCCAGATGGACAGAAATATTAAAAAGAATAACTTTTCTCATATGATGTTTGGCATCTCTGGCCCTGGCCAATGACCACAAGTTTTATACCACAAAAAAGAAGCATTAGAATGGGAAGAAAAATATCAAAAATGTAAAGTAAGGGGGGAAAAATATGAAGAAGTAGGTGGAGATGGGGATTAAACCTTATTTTAGCTCTGCTAGTTCACCCATCCATCACTAGATAAATAGTGACATAACTCTGCACAATAATCCCTGCACACTTTCTCTCTGGGTTTTCTGTGGTAATGACATGCATGACAGGAATTTACATGAGATAAGTACAAATTACAGATGAAGCACACACTGATCCTCCTGTACCCGCTTGAGAATGTCGCTGAAATCACTGTCCAAGGGCCTACAGGCATTTCCATAGGTACAAACAGATACCTGCACAGTATATATGTCATTACATGTTGTATATCAACCACAGCCAAAACCTGGGGAAATTGTGAAACCAACTACACTGTTAAAATAATGCTGTTTTGTACAGTCAAAATAACAGACACGTTTGATTTAAAAATCCTTATATTGCCTCTTAAAGCATGTTTTATTGCTACTTAATGGCTTTGCAGACAGCAAAATTCCATTGAAATTGTTATGAAATTGCCTTGTGATGCAATTTACTACAAAGACCATGTGAAGTTTCTAATATCCAAGTTGGGCACTGGCTCAGTAGTGTTTGAAAACAAAACCAGACTCACTCTTAATCACAATTTTGTTTCTTTTTGCCATTACTGACACAGTTGAGACATCCTTAGTTGATGAGACCTGATGAGATGGAAGGTCATTGGGTTTGGCTGAAAAACACTCATCTTGCTTTGTTTGGGTTTTAGCTTTTAAATATAAATTTATACAGACAAAAATAACCCCTATCCCAGCTGTAAAATGGGGTGTTTCAGTTTATCAGAGAGCCAAGGGTCTGCAAGGGGGTCTGGCTTAAGGAAGGTGTTCAGAGAGGTGTAGGAGCACAAACTGAAATGAAAAAAACAACAAAAGAGCAGGACTAAGTCTTGCTTCTAATACACCAAAACTCAAGCATGGTGTTGGAGCCCAAAAATCAAGTGTCACGTTCCCATATGGAATCCTCAGTGTACTGTGTCCCTCACAGCTAGTAATGAAACACAACACATAAAATGATGTTTTAGCATAATTTATCTGAAATGCCTTTAAAATTCTCTTTTACTCAAAGCTAGAAACTGCCCACACTTACATAAATTTATTCTAAATAAATACAATAAAATAAAGTAAAATAAAACTTTATTGGGTTTTTATTGTGGTTAATTTTGTGTAATAGTTAATTTTACGTGTTGTTTGAATGTTTTTTGCACATATTCAAAAGAATGGAACATACCAGAAAAAAAGAGGGATTAAAATGAGAATTAGTGGTAAGATCCCCCACACTAGAGAATCTGGATTCAGACTCCTATGCATGTATTAAGTGGTTTTATTCAGCTCAATAAATAGTATGGTTATGACCTTCTTTTTTTCCTTTCTTGCAGGTGGTGGCAAAGGAAGGATATCTTCTAAAAGCAAAAATAGCAGATGGTGGCAAGAAATTAAGGTATAACATGGGAGCGTGGCAGAGCCTAAGGGTGATCCAGGAGAGCTGGAGAGGGACTTTTTGGACAAGGGCCTGGAATGACAGGAAAAGGGGGAATGGCTTCAAACTGCCAGAAAGCAGGGTCAGATGGGATATTAGGAAGAAATTCCTGCCTGTGAGAGAGGCCCTGGCACAGGTTGCCCAGAGAAGCTGTGGATGCCCCATTCTATCCATAACTGGGGTCGTTTGGTATAAATTGGTACTGGCTTTGAGATGTATTCCAAGATATATTGCCATTGAGTTCCTTGGTAATCCATATTCATCCAGCCTATCCAGCTCATAGGAAAGTTTGTTTAAATCTGCACATAGCATGGTTGACCACTTACACCTTTGTGCACTTACAAGACCTCTTTAAAATGGAAAGACAAAATAGAAACAAATAATGAAGGTCTGAAGTGGTGCTTACCAATAGACAAGTCATATTCACCATGTGAGGCAGATCAATAGTGGGTTTATGAGCTTTCCTGTAAACATCAGATGTTACGACCTCTAAATTCAAAAGTTAAATTTGAGCTGTTGATCTAAAAATAGCTTTTTATCGGATCAGATTTATGATTATGTAATGGTTTGAAAGCTGTTATAGATAGCATATATAATAGCATTTTCCTCTGAGTTGAATATCATGTTTTTCTGTATCAGGGGTCATTCTTTCACATGTCCATGTGTATTTTCACTTCTCCCTATCCCCAGTAGTTTGTCAGTTCTCTAGGGCTGTACCATGAACTCCTGATATTTAATGGTTACTCAAACCTTGCTCAGATATTTTTCTTACCTTCCTTGCTCTTGTGTAAACTTTTAATTTAGGGAAAGGAGACAGCATTTGGGACCTTTCAAAATAGACCTGTTACTGAGCTCTGTGTAGTCAGATCAACATTTTTCCTTCTCAGTTTTATTTTAAGTATTAGGTAGCAGAAGGGCACCAGCTATTTCAGAGTCCTCTTCTTGTGAACTTTGAGCATGTGTGAATAATCCCACTGTTTTCATTTGACACCATGGCAAAAAAGAAACACAAATGGGCTTCAAAATGTGAATGAGGAGAAACAAGCCCTTCAAGCTTTGATAGGTTACATTTTGGGTGTAATTAGGGTGGTGCAACTCCATCAATGTTGATGGAAGTTTGTTGACAGTGTTGACTTTAGACCATTTTTGTTTCTGACATGCATATATATATATTAATATGTATTATGTTTTAATAATTAAAAGCCATGTCTACAAATAAAATATATTTTACCTCCTGCTTGAATCCTCACGGATTTCTCTTTTTTTCTTTTTCCTTGTCTTTTTTAAAATATTCATTGTAAGGAAAAATTGGTCCACCTCCTGGATTGTCCTCACTGCTCGGAAAATGGAATTCTACAAAGAGTCCAAACAGCCAGCGATGGCCAACCTGGTAGGCAATCCAATATTCTCAGTCTCCTGGCAACTATTATTTCAATGTTAAAAAGTTTGGTGTTTACAGAAGACAAATTTAGACTGAGCTGGAAAATTCAAAGGCTTGAAAGCAGCTGAAGGAAAAATGCCTTGATAAACTCTTAATCAGATGTAGTGTGTGTGAAGAAATAGGACACAGCATGTCCTTTATTAAGAGGTGCATTTCGAGAGTAATTGCAAAGTGAGACAAATGGTGAGTGACTACCCAGTAATGTGAAGGTAACACTTTAAATTAAGGTGCCACTTATAAATGCTTTATTCTTATTTATGAAAATGATCACTAAATGCAGCTACTTCCTCAAATAATGTATTATAAAGTATGTTATAAAATGCATTAGTAATAAATGCTGAACAGATGATGCGATGAGAATCTGTTGCAAAGGATATTGTGAGGCATAAATTGTATTAAACCATGCATGTGCATCTTTAATACATGAATTTAAGTTGTTATCTACCATCCTATAAAGTGGTTTATACATTAATAAATAATAATAAATTATTTATAAGCGGCACCTTAATATAGGGTGTTACCAAAGCAGAAAACATTATAAGTTAGCAAAGTGATTTTTTATCGCAGTATAAATGTGACATCCACCATATCCTGCTAACCTCCCTGAATATTTCTACGACTCCATCTAATGCAGCTAATGCAATTTCTGCAGCCTGTAGTTACTACAAAGTGAAATTTGCAGTACCTGTTTATTGTGCCCCAAGGAAAGGCCCCTGATCTCCATCTGGGGACACGCGGCAGCTCCGCTGCGCGAGCGGTGGCGGCGCGCGTCCCCTTCCGTGCTGGGCACAGCCAAACCTCAGCGTGGGCAGCAGAAGGGAAATTTGGTGGCTCTGTGACACGGTGGGCAGTGAAGGGACGGGTTTGACAAAGCCCTGTTGTGAAAGGCTCTCAAGGCCTGATCGAAGCTGCCAAATCTCATTGGCCCGATGGGCGGCCGCAAAGGTGCTCTCTTTGGCAGGAGTCACAAACAATAAGTTATTTTTCCAGTGGCAGGTGATGCAGGCCATTCTTCTAGAAATCCTAGATCTGTCAATGCCACCTGTCATAAAATCAGCCTTTGAAGAGCACCTCTTCATGACTCACATTTTTTGAGCTTTGTAGAAAAAGAATGCCAGAACTAAGATATGAAACAATACAAATAAATAAAGGGTGAAATCTGGCACTTTTTGCTTGTGTTTGGGCTAGTCCAGCTGGAAAATACAACTTCTCTGAGGCTGTTGAAACAGAAAAGCTTGAATTATTTTTTTTCAGAATCATCTGTTTTCCTTAAAATTGGCTTTTATGTTATTAGGAAAAAGAAAAATGGAAAAGGTGAACTTAGTAAATTATAAGAATAGTTCTAATAAGTGTCTTGCACCTCTATCTGCTACCTCTTCCCTCCCTTTGCAAGGCCTTACCCAAATGTGAGGAGATAAATGAACTGGTGGAAATCTAACACACAGGAGGCTTGATTTTGCTCTGAGACTCCTCAACATGGTTAAAATCCCCATTAGCTCTTTAGGGATTTGGATACTAAACTAGACCAGCCTGGAGAAATGGGGGTTTTGGCCCAAATCTCAAATGATTTAACTAAAAAAAGTGATGGTGGATTATGAAACAGGACCTTCTGAGAGGTCAGTCCCTTTCCCTGAAGCCTCACCAGTGCTCATTTTATCAGTGAGATAAAATCTCCTGTGTTAGGAGGAACACAGCCATATTGAACCTGTATTTTTCTCATTCTGGGGAGGGCAAAAAAATGTTGGTTTTTTTTTGTTTTATTCCATGCTAGATTTGAACACTGGGGCTGTGAACTCAATGTTCGCTACGTGAGAAAAATCTGTTAAAGTTAATTTTTCTGTCTGTTGCATCAAACTTAAATGCAGCGGTAAATAAACAAATCAGGTAAAGCTTGAAAACAACAAGAGCTGCCAGTGTTCATAATCTTATAACTCAGTTTTCTAAACTCAAATTTTGCATGTTAAAAAAAGCTAGACTTCTATGCTTATCTCATCTGATAAAGTAAATGCAGTGCTTATTTCCTTTGTAAACCACTTAACCAGATATAATTTTAATACTGGAAAGGGACTAATACAAAAAAAAAAAAAAAAAGGATTCATTAGAAGTCATTTGTTTACTGATTTTTATTTTATTTTTCCAGTTTTTGTTTACTTTGGTAAAGGGGGAACTCAACCATTAATTAAATAATGTAAGAGAAGCTATGTTCATCCACGATAGTATGAAATATAACAAAGCATTTTTATTGTTAGCAGGAAAATGATGTGACTTAACAAAAAGATTAAAGTTCCTTTGCATTCTAAAGATATTAATTCATTAATTATTAAATACTGTAGAGCAAAAATTTAGACTAAGACAGCATCATTAAAAGAGGAATGATATTTCACAAAACAAAGGCAGCAGGAGAGAGAGAAAACGAGAGCACCTCTAATACCTCTTTTCATGGCAATGGGACTAAATAGCATTTAGAGGTGATCTAAAATTCTATTTGTCTAAATCTTTAGTAATGATTTAATCAAAGAACTGGCAATATCTAAAAGGTTTTGCTGTTCCTGGGTACAACTGTAGGTGCAGGCCTCACTGTGGCAACTTTGCTGTTGCTTTGCATGGAGAGGACTGGGACGCGTTGCTTTGCTTTCTGGTGAAGTTGGTGACAAAATCTGGAGTTATTGGAAGTAATAGAGCACAGCAATTAAAGCACACAGAGGAGAGATTCAGAAAATGAGATTGTTTACAAATACTACTGAAAATGCAAGTTTGCATCCCATGTAGCTAAATCATTAGCTTTTGCTGCTGCCTTGATTTTTTTTGTGGTCCTGGCTTTAATACACTTTTCTTTTCTTTGTTTGTATTTTGTTTAACCTTTCTTATGAATTTGACTAGCTCTTTATTTTAAATTAAGGACACTGTGATCTAAATGAATCACAGCTCCATTCCTCCTTAACAGCATTTAATTCTATCATCAGTTGGTCTTTCTGACCAAGAAAATGTAGTCAGTTTATTCCCTCAGATAGTTTATTCAACAGAGGTTATTTTAACCTCAGGTTATTAGCCCATCTGCAAAGTAATTTAGTGAGTGAAAATGCTGCTGAAATCCATATTCATGTTTAGGAAGATTTCATCTTAGCAGACACTTGTATCAATTTACAGCATAACCCCCTGCAACAACATTGATATAACATAATTGCTCTGACTGCAGAGCACAAAGCAAGGACGTGCAGAGCTCAGGCTTCCCAGTCACCTTAACTTGCTCTCTCCCAGGGTCTCTGGGTGTTGCATAACCTGGGAAGCCAGCTCTGTAGCAGGGAAATGTTTAGGGCAAAATTAATTTCTTTGTACGTTTTCTGGAGTTGTGATGGGTTTCAGTGGGTGTTTCCCAGGTGTGCAGCAGAACAGTGATGGGCAGTTTCAGGCTCAATGGCTCTGAAAAGGGAGCTGGGGATGCTCATCCCGGAGAAAAGGAGATTAGAGGTGACCTTATCACTCTACAACTCCCTGAAAGGTGGCTGTGCTCAGCTGGGGCTGGGCTCTTTCTCCAGGAACTGACAGAACCAGAGGACACAGTCTCAAGCTACACCAAGGCAAATATAGGCTGGATATTAGGAAAAAGTTTTTATGGAAAGAGGTTCAAAGTTCTGGAATGGCTGCCCAAGGGAGGTGGTGGAGTCCCCATCCCTGGGTGTGTTTAACAAAGCCTGGATGTGGCACTGGGTGCCAGGGTTCAGCTGAGGTGTTGGGGATGGGTTGGACTTGATGATCTTGAAGGTCTCTTCCAACCTGGTCATTCTGTGAACCCTGTGAATGATTTAGCATGAAGTTTTCATCAGATGCTTCACATTTTATGCCATACTCATGAGTTCATAGACGCATTGTGGTCAGAACTGATAAATTCTCCAAAGGACAAATTTGACGGTTTGGGTTGGAAGGGACCTTAGAGATCATTTTGTTCCACTCCCCTGCTGCGGGGAGGGAAACCTTCCACTAGACCAGGTTGCTCAATTCATATTTATTTCCCCCAGAGAAAGAGACTGACTCAAATAATTATTGCACATAGCAGGAGGCTGTTCATCTTTCCCACACCACAAGCCTGCATCCCATCCTTTCTGGAGAGGGAGATGCACATGCTTGTACTTTTCTTCTGCTTATTACAAAATCAGAGCTGTAAACAAACTCCAGAGTACTGCAACAGCAGCAAAATTGCCCTATGTGTTCACTGGGTGCACAGGAAGGGTCCAGCTTCTGCTGTTGCATATATTTTTGTACAATAATAGAAATTAGAGCTACTACTGAGTTCACTATTCCATCTTCCTTCCTCTCTAGGCTTTTGTTTTTTTTCTCCCTTCAGTGTTCCATGGCAGTTTTCCTGAGGAAAATATTCTGTAGCCCAGTAATGTTCAGTAATGTCAAAAAACTATTTCTGTTTCTTTGTCTACATGTTAATCTCTTCTTTTAATCTCATAATGTGTTTCCAAAATTTCTCAACTCTTTCTGCTGGTAGAATGAAGCTGCCCCTCTTTGTGAAAGTATTTTCCAACTCAAACTGTCCATGTGGGTAATCTTTTTTCAAAGAGAGCAGGATTGCCCACTTTGAGAAGCCTATCTTGTGTGTTCCTGATGGGTTGCAGAGCTGCCTGTGTGGTGCAGATCTGGGCATTGCATGGAGTCCTGGAGATGATCTAAACCTCATAGCCCTATTTATAAAAGTATTGGAATATTGACAACTCATTCATTTCCTCCACAATTTGAATATTTATTTGCATTAATATATTGGTGCTTGGGGTTTTTTTCCCAACTTCATAATTTTTGTCACGCAAATATTAGGTGATTAAATTTCTCGATATTTTTTTTTACAAAATGAAGTCTCAATGCTGCAGTTTTGATCTGCTATTAAAAAATTGGAAAGACTAAGGTCTTGTCAGAGGCCAGGCAGGAAATTTGAGGCAGAGGTGGGGAAAAAGACATCCAAGTTCTTTTCTTCCAGTGGTTTAACCACAAGAACATCCTTCTGTTTTGAAGAGTATATTTCTTCTATTAAAAAAAATTAATAATAATAAAAAAAAAGGAACAAAGGCACACAGGACTGTCAGTTTCAGTGGAGCTTAACCATTGTGGTTTTATGGTTTGGCAAATGGAGAACATAATTGCAATCCCAGTACTGAACACTTCCAGATACTAGGCCTGCAAATCACTTGACCAGGATCTCTTTGCTTCTTGTAACCTAAATAGGTTCTCTTCCTCCCATCTCAAAGGCATCCTGGAGAACTCACATATTTTAGCCTTTAATAACAACATCAGAGAAATCCAGTGAGTAGTTTTTGGAACGCTGAATCTGTGGCTGGTGCTGGACTGGCCACTCTTAACTCTATAAAGTCTCTACGTTTTCTGTATCACTAATGACATTTTTAGGGTAACTATGGCTTAAGAGCAGCAGAGAAAACAGTTGCATCAAGCTGATTAATTAAATTATGTGGATATCACTCCATCCCCTACCCAAAAGAGAATTAGTGGTGCTTTCTAGTTTAACAGTAGTATTTTTACTGGTGAGTAGGATGTGCAGCTACCCAGTCTACAAAGCCTACTCTGAACTACACGGGCTTTGCCAGAACTGCTGCACAGGCAGAGTCCCTGGAGAAGGAGCTTCGATGGCAAATGAGGATTATTGTGCTTTACACCAACTCCCAGCTACGTAAATGATACAGGCAAACAAATCTGCTCTTTGAATTCCTTGCATCCATATGGAGGAGTAGGGGAGGCAGAGCTGTGTCACTCCAGGATGCGTGGACTGACACTGAGAAGTATCAGCCCTTGTGCTCAGCTCTTTCTGGGTGTCACACATGCCCTCGAAGCCTTTTCTTCTTTTTTTAGGAGCAAGAAATGATGATTTGTTTGGAGAAAGGAGGTAGCTTGTCTTAGAGATACGATGTGTGCTCTTGTCCAATTTCTGTCCTTTCCAGTTGCATCAGTTTAAATTTGCATTTGGAAAACCCACAAATTTTTTCCCTTAAACTCAATGACTCTTCAAGAGGTTTGGCAAAGTAAGCATTGAAAATAGCTGGTCCATGTGTCTGCATTTGTGTTTTGATCTACTATGTGTTACACTAGACTGTTTTTTAAACAATTTAAGTCTTTTTAAAATTATGTTCTAGTATGAGAACCTTATTTCTGAACTAAGACACCCCAAGAGTGGTTATTTAACAATACTGGGGTATATAATGAGCTCTTTTCAGTAATACCAGCAGCTGTGCTACAACAACCTGTCACTTTAACTTGATCTATTCTTGTTTTATCTGATAACTGTCCCCATTTGTGAAAAGTCAGGCCATATTCATGTTGATTTTTTTTTCCTTTTCCTCTCCAGAAGCCGGGATATAAACCTGAGTGTGTGGATTTGTGTGGTGCTCGCATTGAGTGGACCTCAGAGAAATCCAGCAAAAAGAATGTCTTTCAGGTAAGAGGCAAACCATTCCACTGCTCATTTGTGTCTGAACTCTGAAGAGGCAGGCTTTATTTCCTTGGTTTTAATAACTAGATCCTGATTTAATACAGCATTTTTCTTACCAGTAAAGGAGTGTAACACTTTACCCAGCATCGGTTTACTATTTTCCTAAGAGAAGGATTTCTGATGACTGAGTCTCCTAAACACTTGAGAACCTGTTGATTTATTGATTAATGCTCTATATTCAATTTGTTTTTAAAACTTAGTAGGTAATTGCTTTGGGTTCAGGCCTAGAATCTTGACCTAGAGGACTTCCATAAACACAACTTCTCCAAACTGCTTATACAAGCACGGCTCCAGCGCAGTGCGGTTTCTCTGTTTATTTTTATTGCTGCTCAGGGTCCTCAGACGGTGATGACCCAGGTTCACTTCTGCAAGGGGAGGGGAGGATTTTTAAAAGCTTGCCTCTGTCAGGGCCAGCAGAGAAGGACATGTATTTCTCACAGGACTATTCTTCATTGATGGAAAATAATATTATTTAATTCCTTCGTCCAAATCCCATTGAATTGAAAGGGAGGATCAAGGCCCAAGAAGATGAAAGGAGGGGAAAAGCATTACTGCAAGGTTAACATTCCAGGATCTAGGGGCTAAAATAGTTTATTGCAACATCTTCAGGTTTTGGACATAATCCAGCTCCCATGAATATCAGTAGAAAGGATTTGTTGTCTTTTTCTGTTTCACTAAATGTTGCATCAAGCCACATCAAAATATTATTCTCTATGAGCCAAGTTGCTTCCCAGAGTTCTAACATTTAAAATGTTTAACAATACAAGAAATAACGTGGGGAGAGATGCAGAAGGGAACATGTCAGGGTCAAGATCCTGTTAGTTACCAGAGAGTCCTTTGGCATCATGACCAATGAAACATGCTGCAGGAACCAACTGTGTCTGGGTCTGGGATGGAAGGAAAAAAAAAGCCACTACACATAAAAAACCCCCTAAGGGCCTGTACATGGCTTCTCAAAAAGAAATCTCTTTGGGTCAGCTGAGTGTTACAGAGGCTTTTTCAAGGTTTATTTTTCTAGACATCTTTCTAAAGCACATGCAATATTTAGAAGTATTCCTCTTTTCCAAGACAGCGAGACTTATGCTTCTATACCCCCCACATCTTTCAGGTTGTCTTGAGACAACACTTGGGGCTTTGTCATTTCCTAGGTATTTTTAGAATAAATATTTTGGTTTTTGCTGTCAATCTTCAGCTTTTTCACTTGGAATGAGATTAAGTATAACCTTAGCCTTCACTCCTGCAACCCCCTGAGCACACTGACAGGTCTTCTGAGCTTCTAGGGTTTATTTCTCATTTTGCAGTAAGCAAAATTCCCGTTTGGAAATGTGTTTCAGTGATTCATTTGAGCTAATACATTTCCAAAGTAAAGACAAACGAAACTCTGTTATTGATTTACCAAACTGGTGCTACGAAGGCTCTGCAATGCATTTTCTTCTCACTTCTGTTCGTGTGAGGTGTAACTGAATCAGAATAATGTGAGAAAGGAAACTCATGCACTACTGCTTGAACCCATTAAAATGTGTCTTCATCAAGCCAATAAGTGAGTGGGAGAGACATTAAGAAGTAAAAGCATGGGAGGAAGGACATATGTTAAGACACATTTTGAAAAGGGATGGAGCATTGTTTAGACAGAGAGCTACAAGAAGATTGTGCCAGATGGTAAGAGCGAAAGAGGAGAAGGCTTTGGCACCAGTAGTGGTGACATTTTGGGAGAGGAAGGGACTGAACAAGACTGGTGCTACATGAGCAGATAGAGTGGGAAGGGGACTGCAGAGGGAGCGAAGATTTGTGAGATAGTCTGGAGGGAATCCAAGGCCAGTTCGAAAGCAGAGAGGTCAGTTGGTACCTGGAAACTGAGTATTTCGGGAAACTCTTCTGATCTACTTATTCCTCGTGGGTGGGAATAAAATTGATACTGTGTGTCTCCTTATTCATAGGTTTGTTCAAATGAAAACAACATGGGTGGCTTTCTTTAATGCTTTTTTTTTTTTTTTTTTTGCAACCTAAATATAGATGCATTGCATATTGCTGTTTGATTAAATACATTAGCTGCTTAACTCTGAAGTGATTAGAAATAAGTAAAATTATATCTTCAAAGCCCATCAAAACATAGTTGGTGTTTTGTTTCATTACCTTCTAATAAAACCTTCTTTCCTCATTGCTTTGTGGTTGCTTTGTGCTAATGTGTTATATTAGGAGTAGGTGCAGAATTTTGAGTTTGATTTAGCCAGGGTGCTCAATTTGAGTTCATGAATTATAGATCAGAAATGGAAAAAGACTATTGAAATTTTGGGTTGAAGGAAAAGAAGGAAATCTTGGATTTAAAATCCAAGCAGATGACAGTTAATGGATAGCAGCAAGAAGATGGAGCATAGGAGTATCATAAAGAAAAACTAATTGGAAATGTGATCGATGCAGGGAGAAATAAAAGAGGGAACTGCAAGTGAATGATATTCAGGCAGGAAGATTTGGGTTTCTGGTCTTGATCATGATGCTTTCAGCAGTGTTACTCCTCTCATTTTAATTGAGCTACTCCCTTTTTAACAGGATAAGTCTGATCTGTCTCACACTATCCAATTTGTGCATGCAATCTATTTCTGTTCTTGATGAACACATTACGTGGGGGTATTTTTCCCCTCAACTTTTCTTTAACAGTAACTGAAAATACACACATCTCATAGACTATAACCTCCAGGTTTCCTTTCATTTATTTTATCGATGGTGCAGCTGTCACCAAGGAAAAGACCCGGTTAGAAACAGCATCCCATGGTGTGGGGTGAGGTAGCAGCTTGCAGTGAGACACGGTGCTGTTTGCTCTTGCTGGCTGAGTGATGTGATGCACTAGGTCTTCATCGGAGGAGTGCTGAATAAAAGAAGATTTATGTTCAAATCACATGCTTTAAATATTTCTGCTAAGTGCTAGTTTGCTCTTTGGTGTTTAGCCTGAAATTTAAAGCACTGAGGATTAAAAGGATTACAACATAATCTTAAATAATCCTAAGTGTCATTTACAGAGAGATGGTTGTAATAACTAAATAAAACCATGTTAAGGGATGGCAGTGTTGTCAGTCAGCAACAGGAACAGAAACAGCGCCTGTGTCACTTTGTTGTTCTCCTCTTGCCTTTTTTTGGCTTAGTTTGATATTGGGTAGGTGTGTTTTGATGTGAGTTATCAAAAAAGAAAATAACTTAATGGGCTGCTTTTCAGTCAGTGTTGATATGGTGTTTGAAACACCAGTAACTAGGCTAATTTGCAGATTTTTTTTCCAATATTCCACATTTCCTACTTTTAGTAAACTTTTCAACTGGGTCTTATTCTTCCCCCTGTTTTACTCAACCTCTGTTCTAAGCCAAACAGCTTTTTAATTTGAAATTCAGCCCAGACTCCATGGAAGATGTGCTCTTGACCTCTGGATTTTTAATTCTGGGGGTTCATTAGCACAAAGTCCTGTGGCTGTACACTATTTCCTTGAAGAGGTTTTGGGAGATTTCTCTCAGATAATTCAAAAAAGAAAAGGAAAAATAGGAGAGAGGTGAAAAGCACAAAAAAGGTCACGAGCAGCATATTTATGAATCGATGAAGCTGCTTTGTTCTCTTAATAGCACCATTCATTTAACTAACAGGCATTTTTTGGTTTCTTTAGTCATAATTTTACCCTGTTCACTGAGTTCACTTCTAGGAAGGTTTCATATGAGGAATTTCTGGAGTTCCATGGCTGGGCTCTTGCCACAGATGTGGTGTGATACCGTTTTTTGTTTCAATGCACCGCAGCTGTAAGGGGTCACTCAACCCTACACAACTAAGAAATGCATTTTACAAATAGAGAAAGCTGTGTAAGACCTACAGTATCCCACCAGCGAGACAGCTGAAAGTACAACTGCACCTATGTGTAATATGAAAGAATTTATCTTGCAGCTGTTTCATATATAATAACATTTATGGCGCTGATCCTGGGTAACTCCCTTGTCCTTGAAGCTCTCCAGCTTTGTCCAAGCGAGTAATCTGAATGATAAGCTATTTTGTTCTACATACTATAGGATCAGGATAGTGTCTGGATGCCTCCCAGGAATGGTTTAAGTCGCTGCTTTTTGCCATGGGAGGGATCATTTTTGTTTCCACAATCTCTCTAGAGGAAGCGCTGAGAGCGCGACGTGGAGGGGCTTGGGCTGGGATTGGTATTTGGGTTTCTTTGTGTGTTTTTGAGCGTAAATGCTGCACAGAGGAGGGAAATCTAAAAAAAGCCACCTTGCAGGCTTGTGGTGGTCCTTATCAGCAGCTGTTTGTTCCCACCCAAATCCTATCCCAGAGTTAGTCCCATTTCCTGAGCCTGAGAGGGCTCTTGCTTTCTGCTCTGAGTTGTGCAGGAACCTTTGCTGGCTTTGATTCTGCTATGCATTTGACGGGCCTCTTGTGATCTTAAAACACCATTTTCTCCACCTCTGGACCCACTGCTGTGTCTGGGGTTTAATTTCTATCCCAGAGACCTGAATGTGTTGTTGACTAATTAAAAGACTTGGCCACATCACACGGTCATTAGGTGGTATCAGAAAGAGTTTCTTTAAGTTACAAAATTAGGTTTTTAGGAAAGCACAAACCCAAGAAATGGTCTTCATCTTCAAAAGAAGCATGGCCAGCAGTTTGAGGGAGGTGGGACCCCCACTTTGAGCACCATGGAGTTCCAGGACAAAGGGAAATGGTTTCCCACTGCCAGAGGGTGGGTTTAGATGGGATACTGGGGAAGAATTCTTCCCTGTGAGGGTGGGGAGCCCGTGGCACAGGTTCCTCAGGGAAGCTGTGGCTGCCCCATCCCTGAAAGTGCCCAAGGCCAGGTTGGATGGGGCTTGGAGTGGGAGATGTCACTGCCCATGGAAGGAGACCAGCTAAGGTCCCTTCCAATCCAAACCATCCTCTAATTTTACATAAGTGCTCTTTTTATTGTTGCAAGTGGGAGATCTTGAACCCAGAGATGTTGAGCAGCCTCCCAATTGTGGTTCTAGTTCTCTCTTCTGACTGGTTTGTTAATGACCTTACTGGCAAAGCTCCTGCCAAAATATTCAGTAAAACCAGTAATCAGCAATCAGTAAATGCAGATAATCTTCTGACTTCTCAACATGTCTACTATTTTCTTGTAACCTAAATCCAACAAAACTCATGAATGCCTTTTTTTGTGTGTGTGTATTCAATTGTCCTTTTCTAAATTTCTTTTCATTTTGGACACCTTGAAAGTTTTAATGTATTTTTTTGGTGATCAAAACAGAAAAGTAAGAGAGATAATGCATAGTGAAAGAGGAAAACCAGCCTTGATTGTGAAGAAAGTTTTGCAGGAAATAGAAAATTGCACAAAATATGCATTTTTAAACTTTTTAAAATTAAGAAGTCACTTTGGCTTCTAAAGACTTTAATATGATATTTTAAGGTGATGATGAGGAGAGACATCCACAAATCTTTGGTAATTTAATTTTTTTTTGTTATTTAATTTATTTTTTATGTATGAAAAGGTAGATTTAACCGTAACTACTTCACCAGTGTTGACAGTAGCTGCTCTTGGGACCCAAGGAGGTGTTGAGGTGTCCCTGGTGAGTGAAGAGCACAGCAGGCAGAAAAATCAGCTGAGAAAGGAAAAGATCCTTATCTAATTGAGAAAAGCAAGAGCCTGGTAACTGGAGCAGTATGGAATATACAGTTCTACCCTTGTTTCAGAAGTGTTGGGTAAGAAATGATCGGGCTTCTCTTACCAGTGTGTCTCTTTTCAATCTGATTTGACTCTTCTTAGCCTAAAGAGAACATATGGAAAATGAACTGGAATTCAGATTGTTCAGTGATTGCTCAGTAATGGACACAAAAAGTCTTGATGTGATTCATGTTCCAAGGAATATCAGGTAATAAAGCCAGTTTTACCCCCAAAAAAGTGACAGAAAGAGTGATACAAGCAAAGATTTCCACAAGGACAGGAACATACAAACTGTAAGGACTTTGGCTTCATTTGCATAGGAAACCTCAACAAAAAAAATTATATACATATAGAAAAATATTTCAATATTTTGATATTTCAATATTCAAGCTATAATCAATTTGGAAATACAAAAGCAATCAACAGGAGGGCACTCAACTGACAGCACTGTGCATTTAAAAAGTTTGGGAAACTGAGTCTTCAACCTCTGTAATGGAATTTCAAGGAACTTTTCTATCAATTTAACCTCTGTAATGGAATTTCAAGGAACAGCAACTTTATTCATAAAAAGGACAAACCAAGCAGTTAAGTTAGAGGTGCTACAAAATTATAGTTAATCTGTTTCTCTCCCTTGCTGAGTGTACTTTGGGGTAAAACAAAGTTATGCTTTACCCCTCAGTTATGTCAAAAAGGCCTTGTGTATTTTGTGGCTACAGAAAGAGAACATTAGCATTTTGTTGTCATTATTATTATTATTAAAAGAAAAAATTGAAATCCTAATTACCACTTTTTTAATGATATGAAAAAGTTAATTTTCAGCAATAGCGAGGTCCACTCCTGTTAAGCAATATTTTGTTATAGTTGGCTTCATGAAATAAGATTCCAAATTCTCAAAAAAGCTTTGGTCAATTCATAGCTAAATATGATCTTACCAAGGCAGGTACTTTTTTTGTTTTTTCCTTATTATTGTCCTAAAAAATTTTCAGAAAAAAAAAATTTTTGAAAAGTGTAACTTCAACAACTCATGGAGGTCTTGGAAAGGCTTGAAAGCCTGGCTGGAGCAGAAGCTGCCCTGAGCAGGGTGCTGTGTTTCTGCAGCCTGTGGCACTGCACATCACCTCTGTGTGACATCCACGGCAGGCCACAGCCCCCCAAATGCTGCAGAACTCCAAAATCCAGCGGAAAAGCAAGCCTAAATTTTCCATGAAACCCATCTGATTTTAAAAACTCACAATCTGTATTCCCCCAGTCTGACATTGCGTGTTGTAGAAGTCTGTCTGCTGAAAGTGATGGTTAGAATAGCTCAGTATGCTTTTTAAGAGCCCATCTTTTGGCAGATCCAAGTGCTGACACGTGAGTGCCTGTGATAGGTACGAGTGCCTGTGTGTGCTCATACACATGTGCTTCTCAAGGAATTATCTGAATCACTTAGCCCGTGACAGCCGCGCTTGCAGCTTTCACCAGTGCAGATGTTATTTGTCCATCAGAAAAGAAAATATTTATTTCAAGCCACAGGCATTTTCTGTGCTGCAGGAATAAAACATAGCAGCAGTTAATGCTTAATGTGCGTGTGACATAATTTTGTCAGGGACAGAAGCACGGCTGAGCACAAGGAGCTGGACAAATCTGTGAGAGCAGAGGAAGCACCTTGTGCCTTGGAAAACGAGAAAGCAACCCGGGCAGCGTGACAGAGGAGCAAGCTTATTTTTACCATTGTTTTATTTCTTTTCTGGCCGAATTCACAGAGGCTTGTGCAGCTGGGGAGGGGAGGAGGGGGCTCGAGCGATGTTATTTTGTTGTGCGGCTGAAGGAGCGAGCGGCGCTTTGCAGCTCCCGCATGCGAAATGGGGCTGCAGTCTCTGCTGCATTATTCATAAACATATTGCTGCCATCTCGTGGGCAGCGCACGGGCGGGCAGGGATGCGGGCAGGGATGCGGGCAGGGATGCGGGCAGGGATGCAGGCAGGGAAGGTGGGCAGGGATGCAGGCAGTGGAAATGGGGAAGGATGCAAGCAGTGAAAGTGGGCAGGGATGCGGGCACTGGATGTGGGCAGTGGATATGGGAAGGAATGCAGACAGGGAAGGTGAACAGGGATGTGAACAGTGGAAGTGGGCACTGGATGAGACAGTGGATGAGGGCAGGGTTGCAGGCAGGGATGTGAACAGTGGTGCGGGCAGGGGATACAGGCAGTGGAAGTGGGGAGGGATACATGCAGTGGAAATGGGCACTGGAAATGAGCAGTGGATGTGGGCAGGAATGCAGACAGGGAAAGTGGGCACGGATGTGGACAGGGATGCAGGTGGGGATGTGAACAGTGGTGCAGGCAGGGAAGATGGGCAGGGATGTGGGCAGGAATGCAGACAGGGAAGGTGGGCATGGATGTTGGTAGGGATGCAGGCAGGGATGTGAACAGTGGTGTGGGCAGTGGATGCAGGCTGTGGAAGTGGGGAGGGATATGGGCACTGGAAGTGGGCAGTGGATGTGGGCAGGAATGTGGACAAGGAAGGTGGGCAGGGATGCAGGCAGTAGAAGAGGGGAGGGATGTGGGCGCTGGAAGAGGGCAGTGGATGTGGGCAGGGGTGCGGGCAGTGGATGTGGGCACTGAATAAGACAGTGGGTCAGGGCAGGGAGGCAAGCAGGGATGTGAACAGGGATGTGGGCACCAGATGCGGCAGTGGATGAAGGCAGGGATGTGAACAGCAATGTGGGTAGGGATGAGTGCAGGGATGTGAAGAGTGATATGGGCAGTGGATGTGGGCAGGGATGCAAGCAGGGATGTGAACAGCGATGGGGGCAACGGATGAGTGCAGGGATGCAGGCAGGGATGGGAACCATGGTGTGGGCAGGGATGTGGGCAGTGGAGGCAGCCAGGGCTGCCCAGTCTGTGCCCGCTGCCACCAAGGCTCTCCCTTTCCCCATGGGCTCATCCTGCAGGACACTTTGGTGACACTGAGCATTTTAAAACCAGCCAAAACCGGTGCCTGGTTGGGTAACTCAGACCAGTAGCTGCTCTAGAGGAAGGTGTCCCTGCCCAGGGCGCGGGGGTTGGAACAGGTGACCTTTCCCTTCCAACCCAAACTATTCTGCAATTAACATTCATTTAACTGGTTTCTGAACCAACCAATTTTTTTTTAATAATATCCCCATAGATTTGTGTTCTCTAAATTATACCTTAGGTAGTAAATTTATGTTTTAAAATAGTGATTCTCTTCTGATCAGCTGGTAGGGAAAAGGCAAATAGCTTCACAAGGACGAGGTGGTTCAAGATACAGCATGTAATGAGAATTATGGCTACAGATAGTGGGGTGAACTTGATAAAGCACCTCTGATGTGAGTGTGGCCCTTGTGCATTTATGACCCGGGGAAAATGGTATTTTCTGGCAATCAACAGCTGAAAGAAATATGTAAGAAATGCAAAAGAAGACTGGATTTCCTCAGTTCTTTAGTATTTTAAGGTTTAGTGCTTCTCCTAATGGAAAACAGTTAAATTAATTCTAGAACATTATGATTTTTCTTTTTTTTTTTTTTTAATTTAATGTAAGCTAATATGAACCAAAAAAAAAAAAATCTTGATAGGTGCCCAAACATTCCCTTAATTTATCAAAATCTTTGGGGGGGGGGGGAAGAGAAAAATGAAAAACGAATCCTAAATGAACTCACTCAGAGATAATCAAATCTGACTTGTTTACATGTTTGGTGCTGGTATTTCTGTGTTCAGCCACTACATTTTTTAAAATCTTGGCGAAGCCACTTGACTCCATTTTTTTGTGTTTCTCTTTAATGGCTGAGGCAGATATTTGGAATTGGCTGGGCATGGGGAGCCTTGGCTGTCCTCTCGCTGAATTTGTGTGCAGAGGGATGCCAGAGGAGAGGTTTGGGATGCACATTTTTTTGTGTAGGAGTGATTTCTTTGCAGACAGGATGTTTTTTTGGATGCTTGAAGGTGTTATGGGGACAATGGGAGGCAATTGAAATGCAAGGGGGGAACTGCAGGCAGTGACCTGCCCTCTCTTTTAGATACAACACCTCTGGATTTCAGCTGAGCAGGAATTCCTAAACTGTGATTCATGGACCACTGATGGGATGGGGAGGCTTTTTTGAAATGGTAATGCAAGACCAGGCGGCCTGAGAAGACATTTAAGGTGGTTCCCAGATGAAAGGAAAACCCACAAGAACGTTTTCCATCAGGGACCCTGACTTTTCAAACCTCCTCCTCGAGTTTATTGATTTTGAGGATGCGCCTGCAATTGATCCCAGTTAGAGACTATTTTTATATGGGGCATGGGAGTTGTGAAAAATTTGAGATTGAGTTCAAGAGCTGGATTTCTTGAATTCTGGAGTGTTAAGGTTTTTTTACTGTTAGGACGCTTTATTGGAGTTTTTTGTTGGTTTTGTATTTTGTAAAAAAAGTAATTTATTTTTAATTTTTATTTTTATTTTCATAACCTCTGCTCTGATTTGGGGTAAAAAAAATTCCCAGGAATTTCAGCCTCTACATCTGCAATTGCATCTGTAAAACACAGTGATCCAAGAAGTTTAGCAAACATTTTCTTTGGCAAACAAAGTTGCAAGGAGGGGATGTGGTTTGTTTACCATTTCATTTAGAAATAGTCTATCAAACTTAAATTATCAGACAACTTTAGCACTTAAAATCCACAGCACTTCAGTCACACCCCATTTTTTTTTTTTTTGTTCTCATAATAGTCTTGATTACTACAAATCCATTATTATTTTGGATTTTAATGTACTTAAAACCTGGAATGTGTTTAGCCTCCCTGAAGTCAGTTTGCAGGTAAATTGTCACAGATTGAGATTTAAACTAATTTTTCTGGAGGCAAAGTGTGCATTTGTATATGTGAGTATTTCCATGAGAGCACACTTTAATTTGGTAAAATGGGAGCCAATTACTGTGATTCTCTTAAGTAATAGAATAATTATTATTATTTTCTATTATTTGTACATAGTCATCACTAGGTGGAGGCATACTTTACATATTCTATTGAACATGTCATCTGTTGTGGACTGAGATGAATTGCACTGATACTGCAGAGTTAAGTGAATGATCCCATTTTTACCCTGACCTGTTGAAATAACCTGTTACCACCCATGCCCAGCTCTAAGCAGACTAAGCAGAATTGAGTTTCAACCACTGAAAAACAATTAAAAATGGATAATTTTTAATCACGTGCTGCCAGAAATGCCTTGAATGAATTCAGAAAAATCGCTAATGCGTGGTAAATTTAAAAGGAGAAAACAAAGCAGTGGCCACGGAGGGAGAGGCTGAAAGGACAAATATCTGTTTCTTTCAATACCTCATCCTGCAGTGCTGAAATCAATGTGCAGTGGATTGGCTGGGTTTTTTTACTTCTCATTTTAGTTGTGGTAGCAAAGTCCATTCCCAGCCCGTCCATCTCTTCCTTGTGGGGCTGCCTGTTACAGACTGGGCAGGCTGGATTTGGGCTGAGGGTCACAAGGCTTCCTCTGCTGATGTTAATACACCAATTTCACCCAAAACCCCCTGATTTACAGTGGGGGTAGAACATCTGTGCACATCTGTGCAGGTATTAATAGTACCATGAGGATGCTTTTTTTCCTTCTTTCACTTCATGAGCTGGTAGGGCTGGATCTGTGTGAGGTGGTCCTTGGCTGGCACAGCCCAAGCCCTCTTCGAGAGGACACAAAAAGAAACTTTTGGGTATGAATGTGGGAGTCTGAGATAAGAACTGTGCTTCTTCTCCATACTTGGAATACTGTGTTATGGCTCTGCATCTTTTAATATCCTCTGACTTTTACTGTTGGAGAAAGAAGAGTGATGGTGCATAGATTATAAAGAAAAAATACACGTTATTCAGAAAATAATCCCCATTTTTTGAGGTATAAAACACATTGTTTTCTATAAAGGTTGAGAAAAGTGGGATGAATCCATTTTTTCATCTTTGCCATTTCAGTACATTTCAGGGAATGGAGTCAGGATTGTTGAGAGAGCTGTTCCTGAGCTTTGCGGCTTCTCCTACACCCCCAAACTGTCACAGTGGCCATTGCTGTGACTCCCAACTTTGTCACCTCCCTTGGGATGCTCTGTCCATGATGGGCCTGAGCTCCTCCTTCCCTTGGGGCCGAGTCCCTGGAAAAAGATCCTTCCATGAAGTGTAACAGACAGAGGTTTAAAAACACTCCAATACACCTGGAATATGCCCCCTTGTGTTTGGTTTGTTTGTTTTTTTTTTTGGCCCCTGTATATTCTTTTTCCTTTTTTTTTCTTTTTTTTAATGATTTGGAATCACACTTTTAATAATTATATTCGCAATCTAAAATTAAATAAACATTGTGTTTAGTGCTCGAGGAATTGCCAACCAGCTCTCAGGAAAGTATGTCCAGCAATTTATCAGCGTGTAGAAAATAATTATAGCAATATTTTGAAATGCATTTGTTGTAGTTTTGTTTTGATTTATAGAATGTAAATAATCAGTTTTGGTTCTTCTGTTTCAAATGACTTTTTTTTGAAGTAAGGCTTTTGAATAAGAGTCCCTCAAACCAAGCTGTTACTCCTGGGAAATTCTGTAGTGGTATGTTACTGGCATTTGAAAAATGCACACCTTCTGAGAAAAAACAGGAAAATTCTGTCAGGCAGACTGATGGGAATTCCCAAGTTTGGAAATGCAAGTTCTGTTGGAAAACAATGGCAGCACAATTCAGCTAGGGCTGCAGTTGGAGTGAAAAGGAACATGTTTTCACCATTGCATACATTTTTCTTCTTTTTCTTCCCTTTTTTTTTTTTTGTGTGTGTTTTGTTTTGTTTGGATTTTTTTGTTGTCATTCTGGAAACAAATATTCTACACGATCAGTTAAAAAGTGCAAAGTAAGGAAAGAGAGAGAGAGTAATGTGTGTTGGAACATAACATAGGCTTTATCCATGTAGAAAAGTGTGAAGAAATATGGTAAAATTGAATGTAAACAAAGAAATGGGAAAATGAATGTGGGAGTGAAGAACTGTGTGCAGGCAGTGGGAAGAATGTAATCCAGTAGCAGAGATCAAAGGAAGGGAAGCCAATTTTGTTCAAATATTCCATGATAACTTCAATGCAGCAAGGTAAAGGATCCGAACAAAGGGTCAAAACACCACAAACGGGGGAGAGGCGAAAACATTGCGCGCAGCGAGGGGCGCGCGATTTATTGTCATTATTTTTGTTTAGGATCAATTGTTCTCTCCCATCTCCTGGCATTTCAGGACTCTTTTATAATTACCAGCGCTGTTTTCCTCTCGCTCTCGTGCGCGCACACGCCCCGTCTCGCTCCCCCTTGCAGGCAACACTTCTCCTCTCGCGCAGATTTGAGGGGGTAGGAGGATCTCAGGGGTTCTTTGCAAGATGCTCGTTTCCCACTGCAGACTGTGGCATTGCCAGGACTCTTCAGGGGACTCTCTGCCAGCTATCCTTAAAAGCTTGCAGAGGAGTGGGAGAAGAATTTGCATAGTGCCCAAGCAGGGCCAGATTTGAACCCCCCTCTCTGCTGAGTAGTTTGTGACTGAGTAAATAATGACACCCAAATCCCTGCAGCTTCTGCACTGGGCTGGGTGCTGTGCTGTGCCAAGCTATTGGGGTCTGTCCCTTGTTTTTTCCCTCCCCAGTCCTAACATGCCTCTTCTTAATAATTCAAACAGAAATTTCTTTTCACCTGAGTTCTCCCCCGCTTCTAATTTTACCTTTCTCTGCTCTTGTTTTCTTTTCCCTTTCCCTTTATTTGTATTTTAATAACATATTTTAACCTTTTTTTTTTTTTTTTTCTCCTGTTCTCAATGTGATGACAGTGTATCCTGATGGAAAGATAATAATGCCCAAGGAGGTTTTCTTTTATGAATTCTGCTGGTGTTACTTTCACATGCACAAATATATCATCTTGATTTCTAGCTCTGGGTCATTTCATTGCTCTTGTATGTCTTGCTACGAGATGTTTCCTGTAATTAAAAGATTAGGTTAAATAGATTATTTGTGCTGCCCTGTCTACATAAATGTTCTGTTTCTCTGCCTCTAGATACTGGCTTTTGTGTTTTAAGGCAATGTTGTGTACATGGAGTTGCATCATGTCTCCTTTGTCTTTAAGCTGCTGATTTATTGGTAAGAGAAGCAATCAAACAAGACATTTACTGCCATAGCCTCGCAGGGTCAGTGAATTAACAGGTGCCAATAAGTTCTAAGGAAGTGTTTTAATCGTTTCTAAAGTATTTAATTAATGGACTTTCTTAGAGGCGTGGTGACAGAGCAGACATAAGGCTGATAAATATTTAATGCTTGTATCTAGGGAACTTTTTCTCCCTTTCATGTAATTTGAGGTGTTTACTAATGGAAAACAAAACCTAAATTGTTGTGTAGCATGCAATCAATGCTAAGCTGCTATTAGATTGTCCAGGGTTTGGATACCTATCAGGAATGAATCTGCATGTGCTGTGATATTCTGCATTTAGAGCTGGTTTTGTTTAGAGGGGATTTGGGAACTGGGTTTCTCTGACAGAGCTGGATATCTGTGTGTTAGGTATCTATGTTAATACTTATGTTTCAGGTGGCCTCTATGAGCAAAATTTATTGAATATTTAGTGTGTGCATGGCTGTTTGCTTGGGCTGTCATGGTTTCAGCAACTTCCACTTGTAGGGTGGTAGTAGAAAAGGGACTCCAGCTCCCAACATCTTTGTTTCTCTATGTGGTGCTCAAAAAACTTTATTTATACCATGACACTGTAAATATGCTTAAAAGTTTGAGAATAGTTTTGACTTACTTACAATACTTTGAGTTTTTTTCACCTTAGCGGAATATTTTCCTACTTGTTACTTTCCTAAGTTTTCACTCCTTTCACTCTTTAAAAAAAAAAAAAAAGAAAAAAAAATCAGTTGTGTATAAGCTACATTTGATAGTATATAATTCCTCTTGCTCTTGAATTCTCTTTGTTCTATTCCTATGAAAAAAAAAATCCTTTTTTTCCTTAATATCCCTACCTTAAGGAAGAAAGTTCGTGGTACAACAAGTGTGGCTCCATCAGTTAAAGACCCTTTCCTTGCTTTCCCTTGCTGGTCTGAGCTTTGTTAAGCCACGCTCTGCAGTTTGCTGTGGCAAACAGGAATGCCGAGCCCCTGCAAGGAATTGATTCTGTCTCCTGTTGCAGTCCAGCAGAGCTCTGATCCGCAATGCTCCAGCACACCAGGCTGTTCCAGACACCTTTTGCCACTGTTAGTGCAGCAGCAGGCTGGTTATTGGGTTGTAAGAGTTAATTTTGTCCTGTCAGGAGGGAGTTTGTGGTGTTGCTGGACTGGGGACATGGCACTGACCAGCAGTGCTCTCACTGGTGACAGTGCCTGTGAGCAGCTCAGCTCTGCTGACCATTTCCAATTACAATGGCATGCTGCTGGAGTGACAAAAATTCATTTATGTAGTGCCCAGGCCTCTTGGCTACACAGAAAATGCAACTAAGGACATTGTGATTTAGTGACAACATTATTTTATGAATCCCCGAGCTATTAATGGGGAAAAGATGGAAAAGATGTGGTGCCTGTAGCACCTGAGGAGGGAACAGGAAGCTTCCTTAGAGGTGGCTGATCCTGAGACAGTCACAAAAACAACTTCTGGAAATGTGTCTTGTTGTCTAGAAGTTTGAGCACACAGATCTATGGAAATGATGTGATGCAAGGGGCAAGATATTCCTGATGAAAAAAAAAATTATTCTTATCAGAATTCAGCTAATATATACTATATACTGCTTGCATGGTATAGTCTAGTCCATAGTGCACTTTTATCCTTCTCTCATTTTTTAAACCCTTATTTTTACCCACTTTTCCTCTGTGTCTTTATTAATGTAATTGCTATTTGAAAGCCTTTTATTTGGCATATAAGATGTGTCCTATTTGTTAGGGCTGGGTTTGAAGTCATCCACATTTTCTTTCCAGCTCCGTAGCATGTAGAGAAGGATTTGCTTATAATCAGTCAAGGCAAAATAATTGGGAATAGGAATAATAATAATAATACAGCAATGGGGCAAAATAATTGGAAACAGGAATAATATAAAGTAGCAATGGCCAATGTATTTGTCAGCTTGCCTGCAGTGGTTTTGGTTTTCCACTTGACTCAGTGAACATGGCATGTGGGGGGAAGCAGGCATCTCTGTGAGTCTGATGTATGCAAACCTGGAAATGCAGTTATCACAAATGTTGATTAGATCTGCCTGTGTAATTAAAAATACACATCTGCCTCTTTGAAAATGCAGCTCCCTCCTTGGGTTCTTGGTTTTTAGGCTTTCAGAGACAACCGTGCCAATCTGAGCAAGTTGAACAGTAACTTCGTTTGGACAAACTCTCACTCTGCTACTTTTTGTTCATAAATGCAGTTAACAAGTTCTTTTGTACTTCTTTGAGTGTTAATTGATGTAAACAAAGTCTGCATTTTATCTAATCCCACTGAAGCTTGTTAAAATTAGAGATGTGCCAAATTATTCCAAAGCAGGTTGTAAAGTAAGTGAACCATTAGATCCACTGGCTCACAAATGGCATAGACAATGTGTGCTCTGTTTGCTTCTTTTTCAGGGACTGTTTATGTCAGAACTTTCATATCACAGGTTTTTTTTGCATCTCTTAACATTGTGTTTAGTTAATCTGTATGGCAGAAATATAGCACAAGCAGCAGGGCTGAGCGTGCCTAAAGCTATTCCTAGAAAAGTCCATATATACACTCCTAATTGAGCATACCTAGCAATCAGCTCTGCTAATTTCTATATCCAGCATTTTCTTTCTCACAGGCACGTCCATTTGCTAGCATTTTCCCTTTGCAGGACTGTGATTTGCAAAATTGGTTCTTGCCCAATGTGTTATTTCAGAGGTGGTGATCCAACACACAAGGCTCCGTGCTAACCTCAGCTGAGCCTTCAGGGTACAGGGTGAGCACTGAGCATCATTTCTGTGGAAAAATTAGTGGGATTGATATAACTGCATGCAACTGATGGCCCTTCTGTCCTTTACTGGTAACTAGGCTGTCCTCACCAGAGACCGTCCTCAAAACCTGGTTGCTCAGGGCTGCTGTTACTCTGCTCTTCTCCACACCTTTATCTGCTCCTTTGCCTTTTGGAAAATTGCTATTTTCCATCTCGTGCCTCCTCTCCAGAATTCAAGGTCTCTGATGTGCTGTGCTGGTACAGGGCAATGCCCAGGGCCGTTGTGCCTGCGCTATGAACACAAAAGCCTGCGCTCCTGCTCCAGCCCTCATCCCTTCCTGACTCAACCCATCTGGATTCTCCCAAGTCTTCTGGCACTTAACCATGAAGACAAGTTCAACATCTCCTCTAAGTATTTTAAAGCTGGCTGTGATGTCTCCCCATTTGTACTTTCCCTGCAGGGTCCTGCTGATAGAGGTGATGGGTTTGTTCCATGCATAATTTAAGATGTTTGACTGGGGCCTTGTGTTAATAAGGGTAATAAAACCTTATAAAATAGCAAAAAAGGACCTCTCTGCCTGGTTTTCAAGTTTTGTTTCAAGTTGTAAATGATCACCAGGGATCAGTATCCTACAACTGCGTGTTTTACAGCGCCTCATTGCAATTGTTCCTACCAGAAGTTTGATTCTTAACTGAGAAATTGAGATATTGTGTTTATGCAGCAGGAACACTCACTGCTGCCCTCAAGGTGAAGGAGAGCAAATCTATAGTGAAAGTGGCTAGTGCTGGGATTTTCCTGGGCTTTGGGAACTGGCTAGAAGAGCTGATGTACTCAATTAGGAACCAGATCCATAACCAGATCCATAACCAGATCCATAACCAGATTTACTGACCTGGTTAGCAGTGCTTTTATTTTTGCTTAGTCACCAGTGCTTTTTTTTCCAAACAAAAATGTCTTGTGGACAATTCTTCTCTCAGGTAAAGCTGAGATAATCTAGTGAGGCATGTCAGAAAAGACACATCTCAAAGATCAGTATATATAGATGTTAACTTTCATAATTCTCTGTTTTGTTCTAGCTGCCAGCACCATAGTATCTAATCTTTCTAGCAAACAGGTGGCTCTTGCAGCATGCTTTACAATCAGTCAGACTTTGCCTCAGCCTAATTTGCTTAATCATATTAATTAATTACTTTTGTAAATGTCAGAAAAGTTCAGCAGACATTTTACTTTTTAAAAAGATTTTTGAAGATCTTTCTAGTAAATATGTGACTTTGAAAGATCTGCAGTATTTTTACTGAAATTGCATAGTTACTCAGATTATTCATTTCAAGTAAACTATTCAACTTTTTTTTTCTCAGTCTTTTCACTTAGCAAATTGACTTAGATTTCTATGAATTTATTTCCTATTTTATCTCAGTTTAATTAGGTGATGCCAATCAATTCCATCCTGTGATCTGTTCTGCTAGTTACAGTGTGGCATTTTTCCATTTAATTTACCCTCTGATTGGAGAACAAAGTATTAATGGTAGGTAAGCACTGTGGACTAGAAATTATTTGGGTTTTTCCCAAATGCCTTTTATTTATGTACACCAAGATTTGTTTGCTGAGGAGTGAGGGATTTTTTTCAAGTATTGGAAACTCCAGAAGTCAACCTTAAAGTAGGAGATGAAAAGGATAACATGCCTCCTAAAGGTGGAACTCAGAGAGGTGTTGTAAGCCATCTGTCTTGACCAGGGCTATTTGTTAACCAAAATGGTGACACTGTAGTCTTCATTTAATTAATAAAATAAATGACAGGTTGAGAACATTTACAGAACAATGCTTGATAGTTTTGTGCAGGTTTTTGTTTGTTTGTTTGTTTTTAGGGTTTTTTGACTATATCTTGTTGGATGCTATGTGGTTATTTAATAAGGCTCAGAACAGAGGTCAAGGCATAGGTGATGCTCTTAGTGGCAGTTCTGAAAACCAAAATATTGAGACTTTGTAGAACTCTGCAGTCACTGAATCATAGCAGGCTTAGGTGAAATGAAGGAAAACAAATGCTCCTACCTCAAGAAGCCTTGGGGGAATCACATGAAATAAAGCCTAATTGACTAACAAATCTACAAATGGTGCTTTTCCTTACATCTGACCATGTAGTACACTTCCCATAATTTCTTTGTGCTAACACATTTTCTGGCTAATGGCATCTGATGCACACAGCCCCTGCTGCCAGTCGGGGTGTAGGAGATGTGCTCCAGATGTGCAGTGTGGGATCACTGTCCTGCAGCAAAAAGTCCTTCTGTTCCCATCTGTAACAGTATTTAACTTTGAACGGGGCAGTGATGGTTACAAAGAATTTGTAAATCCTCTTTTCTTTGGTGTCTATGAAAGCAGGAGACTTTTATGTTAAAAATAAATAAACCTGAGAAGCTTAAAAGAACCCCAGTTTTCTGCCATGTGGTATCTTCAGGTTAGTCATCATCTCTTAACTCAAGGTCAAGCCAACAAAAGCATTTGGTTTGTTCCTGCACCATGGGTACTTCAAGCTTAGAACCCATCTTAAATTATAAACCTTTTGGATTTCATTATTGTGCTGTTGTACTATTAATGCTGCTCAAGATACTTGTTTGTGTGGGAGCTTCTAATTTCCCAGCTATGCATGGGGGTAGCAGACACTGTATAGAGCAAAAAGGAAGCTGAACACGAGCATGAGGGGTTGTTTTAATTGTCTAGGAATTTGTCTCTCATTCTGAGATGGCTGTGTGTGGTATTTTCTTTTTTTAATGAAACAAAATGAAGGTTGCGCCACAACTTGGCCTTGTTGACTTTCAAGTGCACGAAATCTCACCAGCCCTTCAGTGAGCGTGGGGTACATTTAAGCAGGAGAAGGCAGATTTTGTGTGGATCTGGACCAATTGATGTTTTTTTGGCAGAAACAATAGAAAACATATTACACTGTGTTTTTATGTTTGTTTCCTCACACTGTGTGGTTTTGTCTGGTTTCTCTGCAAGCAAGGTTCAAGCTGGCGAGCCACACAGTTTCCTTTTGATTTCTTTGTTGTTCGTTTATTGGAATTTGAGATTGGAAGCAGATACAGTGGATGCAAACCCGAGCGAGCCAAAATGTTTTCAGTCTGCCTGTGCAGCCCTGCCTGAAAGCTCAAGTCATTGAATTTTATACAGCAACGATATTAAGCTAATTCTTCCAACTCTTCTGGAATGTATATTTCCATTAGGATGGATGTATTCACATAAACTAGTTATTTTAATATTCTTCTGAACTGGAATGCAATTACTCACTCAAATTAGCCTTTCAAAATATTGACTAAAGGGGTTATGACATTCTGATCCTTCATGAGGCTGTGGTCAAAAATTCAAAGTTTGTCAAGATTCAAGATGCAGGCACATGAAATGGAGTATAAATGCAGGTTATGTATACTCCATCTGCAGCAATAATATTTTAAAAACTTAATCAGTATAATACTGCTTGACAGAATAGCACAAGATAAACTAATATTTTCAGTTCAATTGCATAAAGGCAGTTTAAAAATAGGCCTTACCATTTGATCATGCATTATTTTCCCTATGAAAGAACATGTGGAAACAGTAAGAAATGATAATCCAACATAAAATATACAAATGTACAAATTTTATCCAAATGCTCAAGACAAGCCAATATGGCAACCAGTATAACATACTCTGCTTCTCACTAGCATGCTTTCAGCATCAGTTGTTAAGGGTTTTTTAATGTTTAAATATATTTGAAATATATTTAATCCACAAAAGGGTCCAGACAAAGCACTGGGGCACCAGTGCCTTCACATCTGAAGCTGTTCTTAAGCATCTGGCTCCCACCTGCCCACTTAACGTAATTACTCAACATCAAACACTGTTTTGCTCATCTCCAGACTTCAAAGCCTCAAAGGAAAGTCCTTGAGCTGCTCTAAGACCCTGCCATGGCCATCACTGGCACTGGTGGTGGCACTGGCACCATCACCCACACGGTGCAGGAGGGTGAGGGGGTGTGAGACTCAATCCTGTCCCCTCCATGTACGTATAAGTGGGAAGTTCAGGATATATTTCCTGGTTCATTTCCTTTAAGAGGACAAAATGATATTTTTCTTGGTTTATTTCCTCTAAGAGGGCAAAAAGGCCCTTGTTGTAGGTAAGAAGAGCAGAGTGCTTGTTCTGGTGTCCGTCCCACTTTGTGTACTTATCCCACCTCCTTGTCCAGGTCTCTTGCTGTGAACACAGGTACTGAGCCTTACCTTTTGTTGGACTAAGACTGAGATGTCCTTCCTTCTGGCTCGGGACAGTTTTGCTGGCCTCCTCCCCTGGGTTTGTGAGCTGTGTTAAGGAGCTGTCTGGTTCAGTCAGGCTCGTCCATCTCCATCTCCAGGTTGTTGTGACGTGGAGCTGCTCTCACTTGGATCCCCACTGCATATTCACCATGTGCAATGGAATGGCCCTTCCTCAGCTTCTCAGGAGCTGGGGAACACTCCTAGAAATGCACAGGTGGTCAGAGGATATAGAGAAGTTTCTGTGGCCATTCTCTCTGAAGTGTGCTTGCTCACATCCCAGCCCTCCTCGGCGCAGAATTCCTGAGCTTGGGCTCTCAATGCACAAAAGCTGTGAGATGGTGAGCACACCTGGCACACCTGCTGTGAGAATTGAGAATTAAAAACCTTCTGATTTAAAAATCTGGCTTTCAGAAAATAGACCCAGGCTGTGAATATATGCAGAGTAAACAGGTCTCAGAGAACAGAAGCCGCAGGTAAATCATCTGGTTTGTTTTTTCTAGATGTGCTATGCTATGGAGGTGTTACTCTTTCTTATTTTTGTAGCTTTCCTTTAACTTGTGGTGATTTAGAGATAGTTAGATGTTGTTTTGTAATGCAAAATGCGTAATCCTCAAAAAATGTGGAAAGCAAAACTTTCCTAAAAATGTTATAGTTTCCTTTCCTGCATAGATTAATGCGTCAGGCAAATGATAAATGTCAACAGTGTTTTAAGAGCAAAAATACTTTAGATAAAGGGCAGAAACAAAGAAACTGCGTGTCGAGTGAGTTAGAATGGGAGTGAATTAAGAGTCTTTGATAGCAGTTATTCTGCTAGTCCAAATAATGACTAATTACCACGGCAATCCTTATGCTCTGTGCCATACGGACCCCACCGTTCCCACTCAAAAACACTAATGGCAAATATACATTGCAAATAGATGCCATGTGCACATCTCATCTGAAAAGGCTTTCAGGAAAACAAGATTGCTGGTCTTTGGATGGAAGCGGGATGGCAGAGCACCAGTGATTCCCATGCCACAAGAGACTCCCCATCTGTGCCACCACTGCAGGAGCGTCGGGCGTGGAGTGAGGGGAGAAGCCTGGCTCAGGTTTGAACACAAATCAGCCTCTCCAGGTACAGCTTTTCTGTGCCACGAGCACACCTGGCTCATAGGATATTATATATGAGCAGGCTGAGATGCTTCTCATTAGGTCCAAGCCTGTGCTGGTCCTCAGCTGCTGGGGGACAGCTTTGGAAAGCAGGCTGCTGGAAAGTTTGGGGGTATCTCTCTGAGGTGTTGTCTGGAGAAATGGTGTTTAAGGTCTTTGCAGCCCCAGAAATTAATTTCCCTCTGCCTGCTTTCAAGGTAACTTCTGCTCAGCTTGGTGTGTTGCTGGCCGGACCATGGATGTCCCTGACATCTCAGATCACCTTTGGGGAGCTCTGAATTCACAAATGGAAATTGCAGATTTCTAGTCCAGGAGTTGGTGCAGGTGCCCTGGGAACAGGGAGGAGGAGAAGAGGGCTGTGAATTGCCACAACTGGTACCCTGGTACAGCCCTGGGATGGGCAGGTGCTCCGTGGATCAAAACTCCTGCTGGGCTGCAGCTGCTGCTGCAATCCCACCCTTCTGTCATTCCTGTGGAGGCTCAGTGCAGAACTTTGCCTTCTATAATGAACCACTTTCAGAGGGGAAATAGGCCTGTAGACAACATTTTTTGAAGGGCAAAGGGCCATTATTTTCAATAATTTGAAAATAGGGAGTTAAATTTTGGAAAGCAAGAGGCATCCATTATTTTTAAAAATCCTTTGCTGGAAAGGAAAGGAGGAAGAGGAGAGGAAGGAGAGGAGGAGAGGAGGAGGAAGAGGAGAGGAGGAGGAAGGAGAAGAGGAGAGGAGGAGGAAGGAGAAGAGGAAAGGAGGAGGAACGAGAAGAGGAGAGGAGGAGGAAGGAGAAGAGGAGAGAAAAGGAAACAAAAGGAAAGAGGGAAAAAGAATACTGTGGCCTACAAAGGATTGCTCTGGATTTTCTCACTGCATTTTTGGTTTAACCATCATGAAACCTCACACAAAACGAATGCAAATGTCTCTTTAGCCCTGATCCTAGAGATGAGGAGGCTTGGTCCACAGAGGCCTCATAAGAGCGGAGCCTACTGAGGACCTGCCAGCCTGCACATGCTGTCCCATGGCTCAGGTCAGCCTGGCAGCTCCGAGGGGTGCCAGCATCCCGAGATCCTGCGGGCACAGCTGTGCCAGGAGAAGCCGAGGGACGCGTTTGTGTTTGCTCGGCAGCCGTGCCCAGTGGCACAGCTCTGCCACTTGACACACCATGAGACAAACATGTCAGGAGAGAATTGATATGTTTGAAAATCAATCTGGGAGCAGCTTTCAGCATTAGCAAAGTTTCTTTCTGATATTTCTGCCATTTTGCCTGGTCGTGGTTTTAGAAGGCTTGAGTTATTCTCTTTTATAGGCGTCCAATTCTAAAAAGAAATCCTTAATAATATGAAAGAGTGTATCTCATAAATGCTGATGAAAATAACTTCTAATAATTTTCCAGTTAGTTCTTACTGCCTGCTAGCATGTGGATCCAACCACTGCAGTGTCATGTTAACCCTGAATCCATGGCAATTCCTGAAGCATCATGAGATCTTGATTAATGAAACATGGTTAATAACTCAGCAGCTTTGATAGAGTAAACATCTGAAGGAAAAGGTGTATTTTCCTTAAAATACAAAGTTTTCAAAGCACTGAAAGAGAAAGGTCTATTGTGACCTTGCAATTGCATGAACTGATATCTTTAGGATATGAAAATATTTTAAAATCCGATCTCAGAATTCCTCCAGCTACCTGCCCGTCTGTCCTGCATATTAGTCCTACATTTTTATTGCTTTATTGCTCTTCTGCTTGCCCCTTCAGAATCATGCTTATGTTACACATTCCTCTAGACAGTCTTTCACACTTCATAAGGCTCTGAACTATCATTAATTAGGAGGCATTTCCTCCTGAAAGTCCCCTACGTCTCTCTGATGGTGCATGAAGAGAGAGATATATCCTGGCCGAATGAATAGTTTCTCCCTGCTGGTCATTATTCCTGTGGGACAGTGAAATCTGTCCTGGTGTCACTGGCCATGGGCACGTAGAGTGAGCTTACAGAAAATGTTTGTCCAGAGGTACAGAGGTGTTCCTTTTATGTATGAGTTTACATATGGAGTATCTGTGCTCAGTCGAGCCCTGCCCGTAATACTTACAGCTGCAATAATCTCTCCAATTATTTTTTTTTGCAGCAAATCCCATTATTTATATTTCAAGTTTAGCCTTTTTTTTATATATAAAAGGCACAACAGTGCATATGACATGTTATTATTTTCAATGCATTCAGTGCTTAAGCTGCATTCTTTTTTTTTTTTTTTTTTTTTTCCCTGGCTTAACTTCTGTGTGAAAACAGTGCTGGATAATTTACATCATTAATACTTTTTTTAATGCTTCTCTGTATGGGGGAAAAGCACCTGGCCTCATCACTTTATGCACAGGCTAAAACCCAGTGTGGAAAGCTCAGAGTTCCTTTTGTAAAAGCTGAAAGACATTAATCTATGTTATGTGTATTCGGATACTTGGGAATCTTTTCTATCTCTCCCCCAGGGCCTTACAGGTCATTTTCCATGTATATCTTAGTGGGACTGTTCAGCACCGTGTCCATTCCATCTACCTCCAACTCCACCTGAAGGGCAAAATCCTTAAGATCTTGACACAATACTGATAAATACATGGAATTATTAAAGTTGCCATCTCAGCAGAATAGGATTGCTGCCGCCTTTGTTCTCAGGGGAATACATATTTCACCCAGTAGCAAGACACCCTACTGCTGCAACAATCAAAACTCTCTGAAATGCCTTTAAGCTAATCATCTTTGAACATAAGCCTTTGTTGTTAAATCAGGGACCTTCTAGATGCAAGGCAGAGAAACCTTTTTTGTTTTTTCTCCACCTTGCACAAAACAGCTTTAAGCCTGTCACCGCTGACAGTAAGGTTCAGTGATCTGTCAACATTCACCCCTGATAAAGACAGTGAGAGAAATCCGTGGCTCTGGAGAGTTCAGTAGAGACCAAACAGTATGTTTGCAAAAGAGCATTTTTATATGTTTTCTTGTGACAGCACTAGTTTAACAGAAAATAGTTGGAGTGTGCCAAAAAAAAAAAAAAAAGGGTAAAAGAGAAAGAAAAAAAAAAAATAGAAAAAAAGACAGAAGTAGTAAGTTAGGCTAGCATGACATGATGGATCTGGGCTATGACAAACAGAATTGGAAAAAAACTTCCCTGGGGACCAACTATAGCAGGTTTGCTGAATTGTATTTCTTGATTTCTTACTGTGCAACAGTGCTTTTTAGTGTTAGATTGACTAGGCTTCAGAATATTTTTAAAATTGTACAAATCAAAATCCATGTAGCTTAAAAATGAAAGATGTAAAAGGTTTAGGAGTTTGATGTATTGAAAGGCATTCTGTATTCCCTCATGTGAGTATTAAATGTACACTTTGTCTGTTTGATGAATTTTAAATCTTTGTGGATTGCAACAAGCACCGCAGCAGTTTAGGGGGTATAAACCTTGTCTGAAGGAAAATGTAAAGGATGTGCCGTGGTGAGGCTTCAAACTAAGCTATTCTGCAGTTTTCCTGGTTTTCCTAGGTGCTGCAATCCAATTTATAGTGAGCTAAGTGAGAGCGCTTGGGGAAAAAAATTGAAATATTCTTCTTGGAACCAACTACTCCTGACTACATTAAATGCAGGGAGTTTTCAACTTGTTTTAATTTCAGTGCAATATGAAAAAAAACAAGGAGATATTTATGATGAAAGGACAGGCTGAAGGGATCAGAATATTTTGGAATAATAAATGCCTTTATTCAAACCTACTGTCATGTCAAACAAGGGTCTTGCTTGGTGACAAGCAAAGTGAGGACAAAAGGCTTTAGGGGCTTGAAAAATGACATTAGATGACATTGATCTCAAAACCTCTGGTTTCTAGGTACATCAACAGAGAGCTGGCACAGCAGGCCAGCAACACAAGGCGTGTGTTACTGGGTCCTGTCATCTCTCTCAATTCAATTCTGCCTCCTGGTGATGGAAATGTCTCCGTCCACCACGGCAGCATTTTCATAACACACAAAGTACTCATGAAAAAACCAAAACATTAAAACATGAAATGATAGTTATGAAATCTAAACAAGATATCGTATCTATGCTTTAATTGGCATGGGTTTGGATGTGTGTTTTGTATGTATTTCAACTACAAGGAAAAAGATGGAATTGTTTGGGAGGGACAGCTGGATTGGTAGGAGTAGAGGGTGAGGGTAAAGTAAGGAAGTTCAGCCCAAACCTTTCTATGACTCTGTTTTTTCAAATCAAAATGAATTAGTTCCCATTTCTTTGCTCGTCTTCAAAAGTTACCTATCCTTTCTGCTCCAATATTTAAATGTTTATCCCAGCTTGAGGTTCTGTTATTAAATTTTGAATGCTTTGGGGGATTTTGAAAGAGAGCTCATGACTGAAAAAGAGCTCTTTTTGAACTCACGACTGAGTTTTCTTACAAAAATTTTGTGATCACATGGGAATCTAATGGTAGGTGCAGGGCTGAGCCTGGACAGATATAAGAGGTGATGAATGTGTACCTGTCACTATGAACATTAACTGATTATTCTTCAGAGCAATATCCAGAAAAGCTTCACTACATTTTTTTCCAGCTGGGGAAATCAAAGACGTAAATAGAAAGTCAAGAATCAGGTAAAAAGGTAAAGTTACTGTTCCTAACATCCAGCCACACAGCCCCTACAAGGCAATGGGGTTGGCGTCTGCAGCTGAAGGGGCTGCTTTGGTTCAACATCTAATAAGGCATGAAAAAAGTAGATAAATACACCAGCAACAATTTTTAAGGGACATAAAAAGTCATCTCCTTCCCATGACCTTCCAGCCTGTATCATCAAAGGTCACCTGTGAGACTGGAAGCAAATTCTGGACTCTGTGAGGGGGATAGTGGTGCTGTTGCCAATTGCTTTGACTCGCATTATCAGCCATGGTACTGCCAATCACTCTGCTGATGCCTGTCAGGTTTCCACTCCTGCCAAGCAGAATGTAAAATTGACAGGGAATATTACAGTGCTCGTCAAAAACTGTGAGATACCTCTGCCTTGGGGAGAGCAGGCACCTGTGGTTACAGATAAGGATCAAGGCTCGGGAACACTTCGTTGCTCCCTTTACATTTTTTGAAACTTAATAATTTTAGAACTGAAGTGCACAGTTCGCCCATATTGAGATTCTGATTATGAAATTGATATTTCCACAGATTGAGCTAACATCCAATATGCTTTTCAATGCAAGCCTTAAGCGGAGATGTGAAATAAAATCAAAATGGGATTAAATTTTTGACAGTGGGAACAATACTTGTTAATTCTGTAGTCTAAAGTTTTGAGTGGCTGATCAGTATCTTTTTATAATATGTACTGTGGTCAGTTCCAAAAATCTGTCTACATGTTTCTTTTCTATTTGACATGGTTTCTCCAATTTCAAGAAGTTCTCTTCTACCTATTGCTGTATTCTTGGGTCTTAATTCACAAACCCAGGGTTTGCGTTTGTACAGCCATCTAAAGTGTGGTTCATTAATCATCTGTAAAGTGTAGGGTTTCACAAATGTAATATACACAAAAACTACAGCCAGCTGGACTTCTGGGTTTCCAACAGGACAATGAAAGGCCAGGAATGCTTTACCAGTACAACCTGACACTAGGTTTTCTGCTGAACAGAAAGACTCATGAATACATTCAAGAGGAGTCAATAGCTTGTGCAGCTATTGAGAATTATTTAATTAAATCTGGAAGCTTTTGAGGAAGCCATAAAGATGAGGTTAATATGTCAGACTAATAAATTCTATATAATTAAGCTCCCCAAATATAGAAATTTCAGCATATGATGCTAAACATATCACAGTAGGGACATCAATTTATTTAATCTTAACATTGTTGCATTGTCTCCATGAACTTCCATTGGTGTCACAATAAGATTATTATGACAGCACCATTAAGCCCCATTCAAATGAATGGGGAATTAGTGTCACGATGGAAACAGCTGCAGCTAAGAGCTGCTGACTATGATCAGCAGTTATTTTCAAAAAATCAGATATTTTGCTATTACAACAATTATATTTTCTCTTTAAATATATATATAGCACAAGGTAGAAACCTGGGTGTTCAAGTCACGGTGAAACCCAACACAGCAAAATGCCAACTGTGTGGCTATTTAATTTAATCACAAAATCATCACTATTCCAGCTCCATTTGTGTATTTTTCCTGATGTGTGAAGTCTTGACTGAGCAGACATATTGCCAGATTTTAGGACTGTCAGTCGATAACTTGTATGTTGTCAAGAATCTCTGCTTAGTCCTTCGTCCACCTTCCTCTTCCCAGAGGATGGAGAGTAAAAGACTTCTTGTCAATCACAGCAGATGCACGAGGGCAGGATAGGAATCATACCAGAGACAAGAAGAAGTGAATTTAATGACTTAGAGTGCTCTGAGCTCTTTCTTTTATACCTGTTCACCTTATGCCACCTCAGATCCATTTGCCTTTCCTTTACCGTGTTGAGAGAACACTTTTGACTAAAAGCTCCCATCTCCTAACATCACATATCACAACTTTTCTTAAATTCTCGTGGATTCAACACCAACTTTAGGATTTAAAACTCTTTAAAAAGGTTTTCTCTCACATATTAAACACTGAGATCTCTGCAAATTTGCAAAGAAACCTATTCAGATTTGTGGTGATATGTTTCACATATATTCTGCTGTTTAATAGAGAATTGAATTATTTTATTGATAATGTCAAAAAAGAAAGTTGAGAGCTCTTCATGCAAAGATGCATGTCTGAAGCATATCTGTCCATATCTAAAAGATAATTCTCCATGCTTTCCAGGGCAGATTTAGTTAAGTCTGCATGTTTCAGGACCAAAGTAAAAGGCTTGAGATATTTAATATTTTTAAGCTCTAGGCTGGGGGTGTTGCAGAGTGGTTGTTTGGAAATCCATGTTGGTTTATGTTTAATATTGTAAGTGGCTATTTGAGTGACATCCCAGTCTTATGGATTTTTAGTGGCGTTTACGCAGAATAATTGGTTTTCTTCATCATGAAGAATTCAACTATTAAATTAAGCCGTTGGAAATACTTGCTACCTGTGTGCCAGTTCCCATTCTGTCCTGAAGAATTCAGAGATTACAGCGGTAATACACAGCTTCATGGTAAAACCTTTTTCTCCTCGTGCAAGGGGCTTGCCCTGTCAGTCATCACCTATGTAAATCCTTTCTCACACATCCAACTTGCTGCAATTTTGCATCCTGCACTTCAAATAGTTCAGATTGCTGAAACTTGGGAGGTCAGTTCAATCATTCCTGCTGTGCTCCTAGGAGAAAACCAGTAATGTGAGACTTCCAGTCCTATCCCGGGGCCTTGGGGAACAACGGCTCCTCTGTGCCAATGGAAAGTAAGCACCTGTTGTAAACAAATTAAATGCTGTTTTTGAAAAACACAAATATTAATACCTGCCAAAATTGTGCCAATCAAAGGGAACCAGTTGGTGGCAGAAAGTACAATAGAGGATATGTTCTGAGTAGGTATGCTGTGTCTCTCTGGTGCAAGCATTCTTCGATGAAAAGGCAGCTTGTTCGGGACACCTAGATTGAATTTCTTGTAAGGCAGCTGCTTTGGAGGATAGAAGATATTTCTCTCAGCCACCTGTTTCCTTTTATTGTGTTAACATTCGAGTTTGTGGGGACAGCCCATGTGAGGAGATAAGGCAGAGTTGCTGTATTTCGTTTAGAAGGGCATACTTGCTCATGCTTTTCAATATTAGTGGAAGGAGTTCCGCGGGGCAGGCCCGTGCGAGTTGAATGTAAAAGCTTCTTTTGTTCCAAGTCTCAGTTATTTGTGGGTTTGTTCCTTGCTTTGACATTGGAAAAGAGTTTAAATAATTGTATCTTTGCAAGCAGTGACACAACAGAAGGTGGGGGGGGTGGAAATCTAGACTTTACAGTAGAGGAGTATCCACCAATGGTCTTCTGCCCAGCACTGCATCTTGCTTATGTGTTGTGTGGCACTTTATGCCAAAACTGATTGTTTCTCTTCTTATATCTTATATTTGATATATTTTGAGAGATACTGTGAGGGTGGTGAGGCCCTGGCACAGGGTGCCAAGGGAAGCTGTGGCTGCCCCTGGATCCCTGGAAGAGTCCAAGGCCAGGTTGGATGGAGTTTGGAGCAACTTGGGATAGTGGAAGGTGTCGCTGCCCATAGCAGGGGGTGGAACTCTCAGTTTCTTTCTAATCTAAATGATTTTATGATATTCTATGATAATTTTTCCCTCGGCTGCCTTGGTGAATCCTCATTTCTGGTGTGTGGTAAGAGCAGAACCCGTGCTCAGTGTGAGGGCTGGGGTTGGGTCCGTGTGCCAGAGGTTGTGACAAAGTGGTTTGCTGCACAAACACAGCTGCAAATAGAAATTCTTCTGTTTCTGATAACTTAAGGAGTGTTTGACAATTGTCCCCAGAATATTAGGCAGAGAAGTAGTTAAACCATATTTCCTTCTTTATATGAGTATTAGGATACATTACTGAAGTGTTCTGAGGCGAGAGAATGGCTGAGAGTAAAGTAACATTCAGTCTCCAGTGAAAATAGTCCTGCTGTGTACATCACAAATTCACTATACAGGGAGAAGATTAAACTGTTTGTTTAAGTAGTGTTTACATTAATTTTCCAAAACAACAACAAAAAAACCCACCATGGCAGTTGGGCATTTAAAAATAGGAATGTTGCAACATGATTGCCGTTATTTTTGTAAGGGTACCTGATCCTGTCAATTGACACAGTGATGTTTTCTGACTGAACTAATGCTCATTACTACCTTAAAAAAAAATAGAATCCCCCCCAAATAAAAAACCAAAACAAAGAATAATTTATTTTCTCAAATTATTTTTAATGCTTTAAAAATCCCAAAGCCCTTCCCTCGACTGCTTTTGATTCTTGATAAAATCATGCAAACACAGCCAGTTTGATGCTATTTTTTTGTTTACAGTATTGCTGTGTTGTTTTGGTTAACAGAATGAAAAACAGCACAGTTAGACTACAAGTAAAAATGTTTTATTCTTAGTTTGTTTCATCAATAAAAGCTGACATTTTTGCAAGAAAGATGTTATACTATTGGAATTAACTCTTAGTCAATTGTAAATAATTGTATTATATTGGTATGTTATCATGAAGATTAGAAATCATTTCCTACAGAATCATGTTCCTGCTTTCTCAGCACTGTTTCAATTGAAAGGAATTTGAATGAAGTGCATCTCATTACTAACATAAAGTAGATGGAGCTTGAATAATTTTTATATTTATTTTCCATAGATAGCTATTACATTTCTTATCCTATCCATCCAAATTTTATAAAATAAATTGTTTTAATCTGTTTTTTGGAGAGAAGCAATGAATTTGTTTTTGCAGAAGTAATGCATCTGAATATATTGTAATATGCATAAAAATCTGTTAACACAGTTATTTATACAAAAAGTGTAGCTGCCTTACCTTTGATTTAATTTACATACTTTATTTGCCTTCTGACAAGTTCTTCCCTTGCCTTTTTTTATTTATGTGCCAAAAATATGTCTTTTCAGATAAGTCAACTAAAACTTTAATGTATTGTATATTTTAAAACTACATAAAATGTTTTATGCATTCGCTAGTTTTTTTCCCCACAAGCATTTGTTAAAGGTGATGCTATATCAAGATTAGACATGTTTTACCACTGATAACAGTATAATGACATTGTATTTCTTAAATATTATGAGCAAATAGATGTGTTCTATTTTAAAGCTGGAGCTGACATTTAGGTTGAATTATCAAGCATTAAAAAATATATATATAAAAGAAAGAAGGTGAAAAAAAATCTTTATTGCATGAAGGTCAAAACTTTGGCAGCCTTCCTTTTTTTTTTTTAAATATAAGAATTCAGGCCCACACCCTGAGAAAGAATTTGATGCATTTACTTTAAGTATGTGAAAGATGTGAGCGACATAATTATTTTTCCATTCAAATGTGGAAAACAATAAAAGTTTCCCATATGTAGTTCATAGGCTGTAACTCACATCACTCAGAACTAAAGCAATAAGCAATAGAGTGTTGATACAAAGAGCTCCAACTCTGGAAATATCAGCTTAACCCTTGCTGGTCTTTCCCTGCACTTTGCTACTGTAAACATGGTTTGAATTTACATAAGCCACCATTCATATTCTTGTGAGTTCATAATATAAATAATGCAGAAAATCTCATTCAGTTCCCTAAATTATGCTAGTCATTACAGATGATTCATGTAAGTATTAATCTCTTGGATGTGGCAGAAAACTAGGGAGGAGAAACTACCTATCATATCATTTGCAGTTAAGAACCTGCTGCGTATCTCCGAGCTTTGCTGGAAATGCTTTGCAGTAATTGGGTATGCATCTTTCCACTCTCCTGTAATCCAAGTGGCAATGTGGGAAATCTCTGTGATTTCCCCCTGCTAGAAAATACAGTTTGTGGAAAGATGCTGAGGTAACAACGAGCATGGGGGCAGGGTGGCGTCCTGCATGCAAGTTTGAGGAAAGCAGCCACAAATCTCTTTATTTGCTGCATTAGGATGTGTGAGGAGGGGATAGACTCGGAAACCAAATGCTTAAATCATAGTCACAGGACCCTAGAATGCCTTGGGTTGGAAGGGAAATCCTTAAAATCCATCCAGTTTCACCCTTGGCCATGGGGAAGGACACCTTCCACTAGATGAGGTTGCTCCAAGCCCCATCCAACCTGGCCATGGACACTTCCAGGGCTGGGGCTGCCACAAAGTCAGTATTGGTCTCCTAAGACAGCTTTAGTGCAAATTGATTTATGTCCCTGAGGGCTAGCCCTAAAAGTGCTGGCTGCCTCTTACCTTGGAAAATCTTGGCACAACAGAGACTTGTATGTGCTCAGAATTAGCTTTATAACTTATTTTTGGGGAGCAGTGGACCAAGAGGAAGGTCATGGGCAGTTTTCTTTACATTTCCACATCTTCGGCTTTCTCCTTCATCCCCTTCAAAGTGTGATCTTCCTCTGAGCTTCTGCATCTTGTCACCTTCTTGAAAAAATAAAGGGTTAAGGGCAAATTATTGAATTTAAAGAGTTGAATGTCATAAAAAATACGGGCTGGAGCCATAACCTTGATGTTTGTGAGTGAATTCTTCCAAGATGTTCTCCAAGACAGAGCAAGCAGTGACTGATAGAAGAAATCAGTTGTTTAACCAGGCTCCAAAGGGGCAGGGAAGGGGGTAGGAGAAGCACCAAAGCACAGCAGAGGGCAAACACATAACTGAGCATTTCTCTGCAAAGCTCAGAAAAGTAGAGAAAGACACTAGGAAATATATTGCAGTCATTAGTCATATATAGTAGGAGTTGGACATTTATACCTGGTGTTCATTAATAGTTGATGGATGTATATAATACATTGCTGGGCAATTATATTTAAAATGCTTTAAAAATATTCCCTTTTTTTTTTTTTTTTGAGAGACAGTAGTGCCATGAAAACTTTGGTTTTGCTGGTAGGAAATGCCAACTATGGAGTCATTAAAGCAGTCTTTAAAGCCACTTTTTGTGCAGTGGGTTTGCAATACTGACCATCCAGCCGTATTCCAGATTCTCCATCTGCTCAGGACTATGGCACCTTCCAGGGAGAAGGGAAAGATGAACAAAGGTGGGGATTAGAATAAAAAGATGGGAGCAGTACAGCATTAAATACTACTGTGAAGAATCAGAATTGTAAAATAGGAGTTTGGGGGGTTGTTGGCATTCATTCTCACAAAGGACTTTGATTCATGGGGTGTGTGTTGCTGCACAGATAGTGCAGAGCTTTACAGGTAGATACCAGTATTGTGCCTAGAAATATGCATTTCAAAGATCCCGAGTATTTGAATACTCTCAAGGCAGAATAAAGACATTGATTGTAGTTTTTATTTAAGCCAATTCATAATATTTTTCTTGCATTTTCTCGTGACACTGCATTCCGACTCAGTTTTGAAAGCCTTAAAATTATTTTTTTTGTGCATGTGTGAGAGCTTTTAGCTTAATTTTATGGATTATATGGTATTCTTCACTATGAAGTTTTAAAAGATACAAAAGAAAAACCTTGCTCAAATGTAGAAGTTATTTTTGCAGTAACGTATGTCATGATTTTTAAACATTCAGGCCTTTAAACTTTTTTTTTTATAGTGTATGTTCTTGCCAATCCCAGCACAGTTCTACAAAGTAAAATATTTGGCAGTGAATTCATATTAACAGATGGAACAAGAAATTAACACGTTTTTGCTTCGCTAATTCACAGTTCTTTTAATACGCTAATTCTAAATCACCTGTTCTGACTTTGACAGGCTACAGACACCTGTTTGGGGTAATATTCCACAGCTAATTATTACATGAGAAACTCAGTTTCCAACAAAAGGGTTTCTGTGTGAAATTGTCATAGTTAGCAAATTAGTAATACCAACTTCATACAAAAATAACTTGCAGTTTTTCATTTGCATGTGCTTAACCTTGCCTGCGGAACTGGGAGCAGTGGGGTGCAGGGGGCAGCCTCTCCCCAGCACACCAGAGGGTTGGTGCCTCCATCCCTCACCCTCCAGAGCCGGAAAGTTCCTCGTGTAATTCCTGGTCCTTGCACTTGAGCCAGGGGTACCGGACCATGAGGAGCATGGTGCTGCTCACCAAAAAACTAAAGAAGCGGGAAATAAGTTTCTCCCAAGGAGAAAACTTGCAGTAGTTTCCATTTCGCCAGGGTTTTTGTAGTTTTGAGTCAGAGTAAGGAAAGAAAAAAGTCTTTTTTTTTTATATATATTTTAACTGATAGCCCTGCTGCAACATAAAGACATTACAGTGCTGCTACACTTTGAGTTTGTGCTGTTTACCTCTATAAATCTGATCCAGCAGTTTAGAACTGAGCTTCATTGTAGGTTGTAATGTTTAAATATTGCCCCAAAAGCTGGCAGTGGATAATTTAATCCTATATCATTGAATGTGTGAGTTTTTTTGGGTTTTTTTTTTAATATATCTGTGCCTGTCAGAAAAAAAATACATGTTTTGTGGTTGCCTTTTTAGACGTTTATTACACTTCTGTCATAATGAGTCATCATGTTCATATGGGAAAGGGGGGAAGGGAGGGGAAAAGAAGTTATTCCCTCTCATTGCTCTTCTCCCCTGCTCCTTCACTCTTGACACCAAAGGGATGATGCAGCTCCCAGCCTCTGCCCCAGCTGTGTGCCAATGTGCAGGACAAGGAGAGCCTGTGGCGCCAACAACTTTGTGATAATGGTGGAAAACCCAAATCTGGCATGGGAATGAGGGGATAAAGAGTGATGCTCAGTGCAATAGGATGAGAAAAAAGTGTTCACTATGAGAGAAAAGTGTAGAGACACAGACACGTCTTACCACAAACCAGGACGTCTTAAAAGCACCACTGGTACTGCCATGATCTCCATGCTTTTTCTTTCTTTACACCCTAAATTCTTTAAACACAAAATTAATCTAAAGTCCTTTGCTCATCTTGCTTTGAACTTTGCTTAATTCATCTCCAACTGCTTTCTCAGGAGTTTATTGATGGTAACGATGCCTTATTGCTTGACTGTAAGGTATAAACCACTCAGTGAATCTCTTTCCTTTGTTCTCTCTGCTTTTGATTCTTCCTTTCTGCTGTCTTTTCCCCACCTTTAAATCTACTACTCCTTTTGTTTTTATAGTGTTCAACTGTCTTGTCAGATAATCTATTGCAAGCTGTGATACAAATCCCACAGCCTTAAAAATATCATTGTTATGATAAGCCTAATGAAAAGAATGCAGTTCAGAGGGAAAATTCAAAATTATCATTAGTCATCCTTGCCTAGTTGTGCTTCCTTCAGGGATCTGAGGCAGCAGGAGCTTCTAATGAAGCTGCACTCAAACATGTGGCTACTCCTTGCCATTCCTGAGCGTCTGGGTGCTTTGGAGGGACAGGGAATTTTGTTGCCAAGCCAAGCTGACCAGAGTTATTTTAACTTTTCATGTTCCCTGAGGAAAATGTGTAGAATCTATCAAATATTTCTTTTTTATATTTGTGCCCACCCCTGCATGTCTTTCCCCAGGAAAATAAATAAAGGTAGGTCAAGGAATGTTAAACAGCCCTGGAGAAAAAATTGTACAGGTTTACCAGTTGTCCCAATGAAATTATGCAAACGCTTGTAACAAAGGGAATGTAAGCATCTTATGATATCTCTGTCTGCTGAGTTAAATTAATTTACCCTCACTGTGATCATTCTTATTCTTTGGGAAACTGATTAAAATGAAGCTGCCTGGTACCTGGTGTGAGCACAGACTCTGTGACCATGTAACTCCTCTGATTAGTGACAGCAGTTTGATATTCAAACAGTTTTACAGGAATAAGTCAGAAAAAAACCACCATATAGTGAATAAAAGTCCCTTTAGAGATAGATATAGGAGTGTAACCACTCTGAAAAATGTGCAAACTGTTAAGTCTCAGACTCAGTGCTGACTACTGTTTGTATGGCTTAAAAATATATATCAAAAATAAAGTAAAATTATCCATTTGCAGTAATCTTCCACAGTTTGTCAGAGAGACAAGATAGAATATCTATCGTGCAATTTCCCTTCTGCTTTCTGCAGGACAAAAAATATTCTGAATACTGTATCCCTCTGTGAGCTAAGACACCCCACTAATTTTTAAGTGGACCACAGATCCTTGCTGTCACCAAAGCTGTACTGAGGGTCTGCAGAAGTTAAGGCTGACACTTGTACTGGGGGGGATCTTTTCATTTTTTGACGGTATTTGCATGAATAACATTTCATTGCTAATGTCTGTGTCCTTAAATGACTCTTACTTAGTGTATGACAGTAGTTTTCAGTTGTAGTTTCTGCATGCTGCTTTGTAAGACTTTGTTATTGCTTTAATCAGTTTCATTACACCTCGGTGTCTAGATCCTCTCCTTGTCAAAATATCATAGTCAGGCATTAACCATGGAATGATGATATGAATCTTAAGGCAGTGGGATCTGGCATTGATGCCGAGGGATTTCTGCTCTTCCACTTGTGCACTCGTGCGCTCCTGTCTTTTTCTCTTGGTTTTTTATGCCTGACCTAAGCAGAACTCCATCTAGTTAAAGCTCTGTAAGACAATTTGCCTCTTTGGTTCGCAATGGATTTCTTAAGAATCCCAGTTAGCACATTTTGGTTTTGCTTATCTGACCCTGGAAAGCGATAGGACGTGAACCAGGGGGAAGAAAGTCCCAATGAGCAGCACCAGATGAGCGATGCCTTTGCCCACTGTGGCTGGGAAATCACTACCAAGTTGGTTGTTATAGACAGTGATTGATCCCTGCTCCTTCCACGGATACGTGATAGATAAGGGAAATAGGCAAGTCTGGAAGAAGCTATTTTGTGCTCCTATTAACTGAAGGATTTTCAGCAGATGTCTTAATAGTTGGAAATCAGCAATAGTATGTGGATTTATTTGTGTGCCATCTGAACCATTTGACTTGCCAGATGCATGTTGTTTAACAGCCTTTTGTACATCATTTTCAGAAGATAGTTCAGTAAGATTTTCTTTTATTGTGTGAAATAACCCATTTGTGGATAGCATTTCCTATTGTTAGGCAGTGTGTTGAAGAGACTAATCGGGTGCAGTCATTGCAGAGAAAAGAGGATATGCAAAACTCGAGCCTGTGCACCAAGAGGCACAATAGGAACTTGTGATGAAGTCATCCTTTATATCCCTTTTAACCATCACACATTTTTCTGCTTTTTGGATGTCTTTTGCTTGGCAGTGATCTTATGTTTAGGTACTTAGAAGCCACTTTACTGCCTCAGTGTTTAGATTGTTTCAGTCATTCCTATCTTGTTACTGTCAACATTATCATACTTTAATATGGTTTAAATTATTTGCAGACATTTCAGCCCTCTACCTAACATGAAGATAGTTTAAGCTTTGTGTTGTTCTTGTACTAAAGTGTATCTGAAAAGATAAATGAGATCTCAGCTCTTACACTGACTTATATCATACAGCCCCTGCCAGTCACTCTGTGATTCTGTGAGAGAGAAATACAATTGATTAATCACTAAGAACAAGTTTGGTTTATTGTTTTTAACTTTGATTACCCCTCAGTGTGTCAATGATACACATAAATATCCCTGGTAATGTGGCTATGTGTGTGTTTAAAACATAATATTTTGGTATTTACTGTGGCCAGTAATGGTGATTCACTCAAAATTATTCAGATTTCAGTGTCAACTCCCGTTGTGATATGTTAGATTCTGGGAATGGGTCCTTGTATAGCAGAGACAATGAATAGCAAGGAAAAGAGATGGAAAGTTGTCAGATTAGGCTGATGTTACAACTTCATAAAATTTAATTTGTTGATCAATTAACATCAAATAGTCCAACAGGACTATTTTTATGCACAAAGGCATCAATCAGAATCCATGGAAAAGAGTGGCCAAATAGTGATGAAGAAGCTCATCCAGCTTTTTTTGGGAAATCTGCTGTGCACAGAGATGCAAATTGCACTAAAAAGAAATAATCTTTAAGGGATACAAGATTATCAGGCTGAAGGTGCCTCATGACTCCACTAATGGGAGAAAAGTGCTGTCTACCAGTGACAAAGGTCCCACTGGAATCTCGATGCAGGAATGTGTAGGATGTACACTCAGCAACTCCAGCCACCAGATGGTAGACTCTGCTTACTGGTTAAGTCAGCTCTAGTGTCTGGTCACCAGTTGGCAGAAACAACAGTAGACAAATTACATCACCTTAGAATCACAAAGCACAATATCACTCCTGTTTTTTGATGCAAGTATAAACCTCTTTTCAAATTTCGGCTAAAACACACACACGCAAAAAATGACCAGATCCCTGTCAGTATTACACAGCATCTATAAATATTCTCAGATGGAGACCAAGAAGGAAAGTATATTTTTATTAGGCTGTTTATTATGAGAGTGGAATTAGCAAGAGACAGTTGGTGTAGAAAATTAATGAACTAGAGTTTCATGGCTGGAATTTACTCCAACCTGCCTTATGTTACCAGTAAAATTTGTTTGGGGAACCTCAACGTAGTCTTTAGGAGACATTTGTCCATTTTGCCAAATGATCACACAACTGAGCACATTCTAATGGCATTCTCTGTTGTATTTTAAATTCTCCTTTCATTGTGCAGAAACAAAATATAGTGATAGAACACAAATGTTTGCATTTATAGGAGAACATTTTTTTGAAAAGCCTATGAATCATTTGCATGTGTGGGAGATACATATATATGGTCTAGAGTCATACCAAATATTTTAAAAGAGCAAAAAGGACTAATTGGACAAAATCTCATTGATTTTGTGCCTAGTAAGGTATGAACTGTAAAAGACAGCTGAAAACACTGGGCTTTGCAAAGAGAATGAAAACCATCTGTCAGAAATACTTTCCACAGATTATGTTCAGCCCAGCTATTAATTAAGTTATTTTGCATCACTACTTTCAAGAGCAGAGCCTTCATTACTGGGAGCAAACCCAAGGTGCACGTTTGACCTTCCATGTCAAAGATGGTTGCGTTCCATCTCCTAACAGTGAACAAAAGGGACAGAAGGGTCGTGCTCCGCACACGGATGTACTTCCTCTATCTCCAAGTCAAAGCTGCAGCTGTGATGGATTTTAGTTCACAGCCTGAGAGGAAGAAAATGTTCGTGTTGGTGCTCAGGTGTGTTGTGTCCCCCCCAGTGCCATTGGAAGGGGCCTGGTGTCCTCCAGAGCCACCTGAGGGAAGGGTGGCTGTGAACCGCAGCCGCCCGCCCGGCTTTGCCAGTGGGTTTTCAGCTGAGTGTCTGACACACCAGTTGCCAAGAGACAGATCCAAGTTTCATTTAAATGAATGGGATTTTTTTGGTTGCATTTGCTAGGCTTCAGTTCTGGCTTCATTTCTTTCAGTGCCACCAGCCTGAGTGCCATCCTCCCTTGTAATGCCCTGCAGAGAGCCTCTCCCCTGGGCTCCTGCTGGACCTTTGTAGGTGGGAAGGGGAGGTCGAACGGATGGTGGAACATGAGGGACAATTTTGTGCTCTTTATTCTTTTTCACAGCAATGGATGGACCAACTCTCTGTTTTCCAAATGGAGCTGTAGATGAAGGTTTGTCACATCCACTGACATGACTTTGTAGCAGTATGCTCCTCTCTGCCCTCAGTAGCCCTTGCTCTGGGGCAGATGATGTGGCGAGCAGCAAATTTCATGCTGAACTACATAATGAAAGCTGTACAATTTCCCGTGAGAGAGAACTTTAATACTACTTAATTATTACAAAGGACTGACGGTCTTGTCTTGGCAATTAACATGTTCAGTGGAAGGCAAGCATCCTTGCAATGTAATTTCTGATTCTACTCAGTTCAGATCTTTCAGCGTCCCATTGTACCTGACTCGGTCCTGTGCTATTTTGTCTTCCAGTTCCTTGAACAAATGAGTTCTGTCCTAGGGCCAAAATCTGAAAGTACAAAGTTCAGATCTCTAGAGTAGGCCCCAGCTTGGAGGAATAAAGTACTAAGAGTCACCTAATCTTCTTTGGCATGAAAAATTCAGCTGAATGCCTGATAAAAAATGCCTGTTAGCACCTCTGCTACTTTCTTCTGTATTCAGACTCCTGCATAAAAGTCCATCCTTTAATAAGTTGATTTTTCTACTTCTTATTCTGACTATTTCAGGAAGCATTACCCAGAGCTGTACAAAGTTAAATGACTGATTTGTTCAAAGCTTATTGAAAATTCTCAGACCTGTTAAAAAATCTGTTCAGGGTTTAGTTCAGCTTTTTTGTTGAATCCACATTTTTCAGCTTTAGACCCATGAATCAGAATGTCTAAAAAATTGCAACTGTAATCAGCAGCACTGGTGGTGGTGGGGAGTGTGCAGGGGGGATGTTTTAACACCATGGTGTTGTGAACCATGCAGCTGAACTGTTGTGTAGGGAAACAAAGCTCCAAGTGTTGTGTGGCCACTGCAAATTATTTCTCCCAAGACCAAGCAGGGAATGGCATGATACTGTGGAGAAATAAAGCCAGTTTTAAGTGCTCCAACAATTCATAGAATTGTTAAGGCTGGAAGGGACTTCTTAGAACACCCAGCCCAATTATTAACCTAACTCTGCCAGATCCACCCCTAAACTGTGTCCCTAATCACCACATCCACACATTTCTTTAGCACTTCCAGCAGTGGTGGTTCCACATCTTCCCAGGGCAGCCTGTTCCAATTCTTGACCACCCTTTCAGTTAAGGAACTCAGTAAATTCCTTAATGCCATGGCTTGATCACCTCAAGCACCCAAACTTGCTCAGATACTGCTGGATTTGTGTGTATGTACATGGGTGTCTGTGAATAGGGACAGAGCATGGGGGGGAAACTTGGGCACAATAACAGAATTCCCTCTTCTCGAGGACTCCTGATTTCAGAGATTATGGAGAACCCAAAAATTCAGCTTAAATCCACTTCCTCTTAATCTCTTTCCATGCATCTTTGCACTAATGAAGACCTACTGTTTCACATCAACTTTAATGTTGATAAAAGCAACCAGGGACTTTAAACATGACTTTACATATGTATGGGTGACTTCCTTTTCACAGAAGACTTCAGATATATGGGTTTTTTTGGTAGAATACCTGCATATATAACTGTGCCCTGGAAGATTGTTAAAATCTTTGCTATGTGATCCACCTCTAGCAAAGTATTTATCTCAGTAAATTTGATGCTAGTGGAAACATTTACAGTTTTAAAAATCACAGTGGTGCCAAGAAAATGGGGGTGACTTGGATGACATCTCAAACCGAGAAAAGACAACAAAGAAATGAAAGCAGTGATTGGTTCATCTGGGTTATTTTGTTCCATTTCCTCTTGTAATTCCAACTACATATACCTAAGATACATTTATAAATGAACATGCCTGCTTCAATTCTCCTTTTAGAGTGTGTACCAATATATTGTGTAAATAAGAGTTTTTGAAGCCACTTAGTGCCTCCACCAAAGTAGCAGGGCATTAGGTTACCCTTCATTTGTTTGAAAACAATCAGGAGAAAATGCCACTTATCTTAAATAGTATTTGTCATATTTTCTTCATCAAACCTGGTAAATACATATCTTTTGACATTTTGATGTATAATCATCAGTCTAGGGTAAACCTAAGTGACTGGGTTTTGGCCCATGAATAGCTTTCATTGCTGTGTGACACTAAAATATTGTGTTAGGTTTTTTTTAAAAAAAAAGATATAATGAATATTCAAAATTAGAGTTATTCTCTATTGTGCCCACAGTAGGTCAAGTGTCATAACACAAAGAGAATACTCACTATGAAATATAGAGGTTTTGTGAATGTTTCTGCATTGAATTTTTTTGTTTGGGATACGCTTTAGAACTCCTGTCAATGAGAAATAAAAATTGTCAATTTTCATTTGAATTGACAACTAGTTTAAAGGGAGATATTTTGCTTTACAGGTTCCTTGCATTCATAGGTATTCATAGGCATTCACCCTTTGAACTTACTCCCTACAATATCAGTATTTCCATGCCCAATTCTTATGTGCCGTGCAGTTTATTCCTCAATAAAACATTCAGCACTACCACCTGAAGGCATGCATCTTTTGAATACATGATTGTGCTACATGGGCCATCATTAGGATTGTTGTTTATAAATTTTTGACATTCAAAATTTAGGATGATTTGCTAACATTTTTGTAGCAGCTTCTTCTCTAACTGAGAGCCAGGAGCTGCTTTTGGAGCATTGCCTTGCAGTCATTTTAGAATCTGATAAGTATTTTAGTCACAGATTCCTGACTCAACCATTTGCCTGTGATCTGCTTAGACCTGTGGAAGTGCATCTGGGTTGGTTATGATTCACCTGCTCAGCAGCTTTTAGTTTTCAAACAAATACCTCAATATTCTAAGTCATAAGCAAAACTGTGTGCAGTGAAACTGCATGGAAAGATGGATATAAATTAGTTTATTTATTTTTTTTTTTTTGTTCTGTAAGGGAAAGAAATATGAATTTAGGGGTGTCCATTTCACCCCTGGAAGTGTCCAAGGCCAGGTTGGATAAGGGTTGGAGCAACCTGGGAAAGTGGAAGGTTCCAACACCTATGGCAAGGGTGTTGGAACAAGATGATCCTTTCCAACACAAGCTATTCTGGGGCATAACATCATTCTCAGGATGGAGGTAAGGGAAAGATTTTAGTTGTAGCTGAGGCAGGGAGCGGGGTGGGGTTGGCTGTTTTAATAACTGTTTTTCATGTACACATGGAGTTAGACTTACCTTGTATTTTTTTATTTTTCATTTTCCCTCTGTTGCATCCTGGAGGGACTGAGAGGAAAGGTTTTATTTGGAGCTAAGTTTGAGAAGTCTTTCTGGGCAGAAGGAGGAGCAGTGCAGTGGTGTCCTCTGAGGGTGTGAAATAGCTGGTGTCCTGCAGGTCACACTTACCCTGAGCAGGCAGGTCTGGCAGCTCTAAGGAACAGCAGATTTACCACGTGTGTGCAGAATTGTAACAGTGCTCGTATAGGGTAGAACTTGTGCTCCTGGAAATTGTTAAAAAAGGGTTTATTGTCTGCCCAGAATAACCTACGCAGCCATGTTAGACTCACAGGCTTCCTGGTGACTCCAGGAACCTCAAACTGCCTGCAGCACTTCCAGGAGTCAACAACCAAGTAGAGATTCTTGGTGATGGCAGGTAAACTGTGGGACAAATACCAAAACAGAGCACCCATTGACTTCCACTCACTCCCCAAGCTCTCCACAACCAGCTGAACCCTGTTCTTGAGGATCTTTTGTTCTTCAGGTGCAAAATGATGACACTCTCCCCAAGGCAGCCTTTCTTCCAATGGCTCTCACCCAGTGCTTGTTGGAAACATGGCTATAAAAGGCAGGTCATAAGCAAAAATTTTATTTTCATGAGGTTGATCACACAGAATGGCATAATATTAATGGTTTAGAGGGTTGTTAATCTGGTATTATGCTGCAGTTATTGCATGGCATATCTGCCTAAATTGATAACTGCAATAGAGGCAACCTGTGTTTTGTTTAGATAAGTTTTGTGAAAATGAAGCATTTCTTGTAATCCACACATAAGCATACAGAGTTCCTCTGACAAAAGGTAGGCATTGATGATGCAGTAAAGAGAAGTTTCAAAGACCTCATCTTACTTTCCTGACCCATCTGAAGCAAGCAGTGAACTCAGCAGTATCTTTGTTTTAATTTAGGCTCTAATCATAAGAAGATCTCCAGATTTTCTAAAAAAATAAGAAGGTCAATGTAGTATCTGGAGTCTGACCTCAGGTCTAAATTGTGATTCTAATGTTAATCATTATGAGACATAGCTTCACACCTCATAAATCCAGGCAGCCTGTTTCGACTATCCCGTGCAATATTCAAATAAAGAGCAGTTTCACAAAGACATGCATCACTATAGATTCCCTTTTTGCACTTTTTCAAATTATGTTGCTGCTTTATACAAGCCACCTTTCATAAGCTGTCTGCCAGAAAGCTCTAAAAATAATAGCACAGACGCTTGCAACAACAAATTGGCTACCTCACTTTTAGTGAATTGAATGTTCAAGTGAAAAGGTTTTTTGCTTCCAAGTGTTTGAGGCATACCTTGAATATGTTATCAGGATCAGATGTACTGGATATAAAAATAAAGTGAAAGATAAAGGAGTTGTTTACATTCATTGTGATTACCATTTTTTAAAATATAAGGTTTATTGAAATGGAGGATGAAAAGAGACAGTTTGACTGGGTTAGCAATTGCCTATAGATGAGGCTTAAATATAGTCTGTGGTTGTTTTTAACTTGAAATTGTACTTTCTACATCCTCTGTATGGATGCACGTGTGTGTGTACATGTAATCGTGCTGGCTGCCCCATATTTGAAGATTTTTTTTCATGCCATGTCCTGAAATGAGCATAAAGTTGTGTGGTAAGAACAGAGCTCAACTGTGCATATCTGCACAAGGAGAGAGTTCCTGCCTGGCTGCTTCCTATCATCTGGAATGGAATCAGCCTCCAATAGGAACAGAGTAGCCTCAGGTTTCCACTATTTGCAGATGTCACTAGCTGCTTTGTTGTCTTTGTGGCTGAGCAGGAATGGTTTCTTCTTTGTTTTCAAAGCTGGAATGAATTTGGCAAATTCAGGTGTTTGAGGAAATGGTGTGATTGATATCTGCTTGTCAGCCCTACATGTAGTACTTGTGTGGACCAGTAGTGCTGCCAGCATTGGTCGAAATATTTGTGAATGTCCTTAAGGATGTAAGAGCCATTAAGGTTGGAAAAGACCTCTAGGAACATTGAGTCCAACCATTAATATTCCACTGCCATGTCTTCCTGTAAAATATATCCCTGAGCACCATACTTACTCATTTTTATACTTCCAGGAGCAGTGATACCACAACTTCTCTTGGTAGTTTTTTCCAGTGCCCTACCACCATTCCAGTGATTTTTTTTTCCCTAATATTCAATTTAAACCTCCCCTGGTGCAACTTGAGGCTGTTTCCTCTCACCCTGTTGTTATTTGGGAAAACAGACTGATCCCCAAGTGGCTACACCATCCTGTTAGGGAGCTGCAGAGACTGAAAAGCTCCCCCTTCAGCCTCCTTTTCTCCAGGCTGAACAATCCCAGGTCCACCAGCCACTTCTCTCTCTTGCCTGTAAAGAGTAAGGAATAAAAACCAATCATGAACACTTCGTCATGATACTGGATTTGTTTTTTGTCCTAACCTGTGAAGACACCTAAGTAGATGGAGCTTTTTATACTCATGGCTACTATATCCAGTTATCACATGCCTCCAAGTGGGACGTGGCGGCACACTTGTGTATTCATGAGATCACTTCTCCTAAGCTGTTCACGTATGGTGTTTGCGAGCCACGCGGCCTGCTTTCCTCTGGGAGCTGGAGAAAAAGAACAGCTGAAAACTGAGCAAAAACTACGCAGGCTTTTTTTAAACATCCATTTCTAAAACTGAATTTTTTTATCGTTTCCCCCCCAAACTTCCTGGGACAAGTTCTTCCCGCTCTTCATGCCGTAAGTGATAAAATGCAAATGTCAAACATTATTAGTTCTGTAGCATAAGTACTAATTTTTGGTTTTTCTAAGCAGTTTATATAGGAAATTCTGGAACGTTTCCAGTCATCTTCACTATCATTTAGTCCTTAAAACCCAGAACAGACATTTAAACTGAAAAACATTATATCTTGTGTGCAGATGCACATGCAGCGCCATCAGAAGATGAATAGTTGTAGTCTTGAACTGGCGTCGCTATGAAATAGACTCTGTATAATTACATAAGAAAGCATTTCAACAAAAAACTGCATCTTGGGCACTCCTTTGTGTGGAGAGAAGTGAGCTGCAGAAGGAGAAAAGTCCACAAGTGATTAGCAGTTGATTTCCATGAGAAATTTCCAACACCTCTAATTTGATTTTTCTTTCTTGTCTTTAATGAATACTTTCCTCAGTGATGTTGTTTGTTGTTTAAGATACCTCCCAGCATCATTTTTAATGTCATTACAATATGCAGGCTCTGCAGTTTGGCGAACTTAAATACCAGACAGCTCATAAAAAACTGTGGCTCTTATGGCACTACAGATAGCAGCTTCTGTATTAGATTTGTACTACTTTAATGCTGAATTTTCTATATCTCAAGGCTGTTTCATGCAAATATTTAAGCTTAGGTGTCCTCACAAACAAGCAGCCATAACATTTCAGTAACTTTGTTTTCAAAAGAAAGACTTTTGAACATGCAGGAAATATTAGTACATCAAACAAAGTGAAAGACAAGGTAGTTTAACTTGTTGGTTTGTTTGCTGAAACTCTAAAGTAAATATACTGTAGCTAAAAGTGTTCCATTTTTATCTGCCTGCTGCAGTAATGGCTGTGTTACTTCAGGGCTTACACTTCAATAATTGATCAGGGTTTGTATAGCACCGGCTAAGAGCAAAAATAAGAGTGTTGCTTTGAACAAACTGCTGCAATGTTATAGCATTAGGCACAGAAACAAGATTCTGGAAATATAGATATATAAAAAACAGGAAAAAGATGGATAAGTTGGAGTGGTAAATACTGCTTCAGGCTAGAAAGTAATGAGAATTTTTCCATAGAGAGTTTTGACCTGCTATTCAAAAATTGTTTCTTGTCTTAATAAATCCTAAAAGTGTAATTTACTTGCAAAAGGGAAAGAACAAAGGCACCAAAATTCTTTTGATAACAACACTTGTTAAGGTTGATAAGTTGGGTTTCAAATGTGTGAAGAAAAATGTGTGACAGTTTGTTTTAAGGTGACAACCTAAGTGTTCAGATACTTCCATCTTGTGCTGTTTATAAAGCAGTACTCTAGTAAATGCTTTACACATGTATATTAGAAGTGGAAACAATAGATAATGTACCTTCCCATCAAATTTTACAAAACCTTTTAGTATCTCTTTACAATTTTACAAAAGCATTGGTATATTTTATCTATTAAATTAAGGTTATTTCAGAACATGATCACTATAAATCAAAGATACGTGTATTATTTCCTTCTTTTTGGCATTGAATTATTTTGAGCTTTGATTCTGGAAGTGTTTTTTATTAGTTTCAAGGTTTTATATTGTCTTCCACAGATACAGCTTTACTACTAAGTAAAGGACACATAGAATATTTACTCTGTTGCTAAAAATTAGTGTTGAATTGTATAAAGCATAAGAAGTTCTCAATAAAAGATGAAAATACCATCTTTAATCTGTTCTTCACAGAGAAGGTTCCTCCCAAGTGGATAATTTTGAATAGCCTAGGTACCACAATGCCTTTTAACTTTAGGGATTTGTCAAATATGTTAAATTATGGCTAAATGATAGGAAACTTAATTTATATACAATTCAGTATGGTTATCTCAAACTGAGTGTACACAAAGGAAAGCAGGGATGAAACTGTATTTGAGGGCACTTCATGTTTAACTACCTGATATAGCTGTTGAAAGTCTGTAGGTTATTTTCAAATGTACTCATGAATAAATATTACCGTGTTTGATTACTACAGCAACCTAAAATTTCTGCAAGAATGGGAAAAAGAGCTTGATAGTTACAGCCTTCTCCTCCTCCCTTCATGTACATAGCAGTAAAGGAAAAAGTATTAACTGGTTTTCAAATAGTGTAGGCAGGGTTGCATGACATATGGTAGTTTGTTGTTATTGAGTACTTCACAATATTACATGGATGTTGGTCTCAAATTCAAGACATTTTTATATGGATAAGAGAAAAAGAGCACGATTCATGAACCTCTGGTTGTCTGCCCATGGTAAATCCTAGGTACCTCACCTCCTTGTAATTACTGCCTGGCAGTGGTGCTCTCTGCTCAAGCCCCTTGGGTGCTAAAAACAAAGCACAAAACCAAACAAAACCTTGCCTAGTGTTGTTTTGAAGTGACGCCACTTCAGTGGCATTTAGCAAAAAACCTGCTCAGATGGCAGAGAAGTTGCTCCAGCGGAATTTGATAAAAAGCCAATTGCATGGTATTAAGCCACATTCCTATTGAGAATTTGTATTGACAATGTATTGCCTCCTTTAAGAAATATTACTTGAAAAAGTAATGAGAAAAATATGTAAATGTTCAAATTCCAATTAACATCACCTTCCACCATTTTAATCCAGCTTCATTCATTCTGTTTTCTCCATGTCCTTCTAATGGAGCATAAAGTCTAAAAATTTTCATGGTTTAAAAGACAAAATTCCTATAAAGCCCTGCAAAGGGATTGCTGTTCAGGAGAAACATGGTGTATTTTATCTTCAGATCTGTTACTGTGATACTCCTAAGTGTGATGACACCCCCGTATTTTGTATAAATAATTAGCAGCTCCTATGGAAATCCAAATTTTACTCAACTACAGTTTTGAAACCACTTGAAGTTCAAGACAGTCAAGGTTAAGATCTTGTTTTGTCCATTTTCTGTTCCTATTTCAAGTTGTAGCTAACAATATCGGAGCTAAAATTAAGATGGATAGAGGAATAAATAATACTCGCTTTCCAGAAGGCAAGGCTAGGTTGTTGGAGAAGGAAAATGAGATTATACTTGCAGCAGATTGGGAAATGCTGTTTTGGAGGGTGGGTGGTCCCTGTGAGGCAACCCCAGCCCTGTTGCTCTCCTTGGAGCTCAGCTGAGCCACCACAGGCTTGTCCAGGAGTTATGACAGCAACAGGTTTACATCATAATGCCAGAATCCTGTCCCTGGAAAAGGGAAATTTCAGTATTTGTGGGGAAGAGCAGAGACTGGAAACATAAACAGATCTAATGACCTGTGTCCGACATCATGCTGCCTCCATTATTAGGAAACCTTGGAAAAATAAAAGGAGCCACTGCTTGTGCCTGAGGGATCGGATTTGTGGCACAGCTGGAGCAGGAGGGATTTTAGGGGATGTGGAGAAAGGATGCACCTTTGGGTGGGGTGCAGGACTCCCTTAGGTTGTATCAAAATGCTGTAATTCCTTCCAGAAATCACCCCTGATCTGCTAAGAGTCGGGAGACTTGTAGGTCTGAGATTTTCCCCGTTTGCTTGAAATCACTCTGAAAGATGTGAAAAGGGGAAGGATAATGATGTCACAATTAAATCATTGTTTATAGGTGTCTAAATTGTTTATCACTGAGCACAGAACCAGTAAATCAGCAGCCACTTTTAGGATTCCATAGCTCTAAGCTTTGAGCCTTTGGGCGGAAACTGCTTCATGGGTTAATGTTGCCTTCATGTTTTCTAAACCCTTACCCCAAGCAGAAGTGTTTAACTTGAAAAATAAGGGTGGTTTACTCTCTTTAATGCAAAAGAAAATCCAAAAAATGTATTTGTAGGTTGCAGTTCTTCTGAATTTGAGCCGTGGGTGCTATCTTTACTCAAGATTCATTGTTTGCAGTCCTCCTCAGGTCGGTACTCTTGTCAAAGTTAATGGGTTTTTGAGTAACATTTTTTCACCTTTAAACAATATCATATTTGAGAACTACATACAAATTAGATATTGTGCTTGAGACTTTCCAACAAATTACACTGTGTTTTGCCTCTGAGGCCAGCCTTATCCTGGAAGACAAAAAAAATTAATAAAAAAGCTTGATTTTGTGTAGAAAGAGGTTAAACATAGGAATGTCTAGTAATCGGATGATATTTTTTTCCAACCCTCTCTTAAAATTGAATATAGGACTGAAATCCAGCAGTAACCATGAAAATGTCCCTAGCACACATTCTTTGCTCTGATCTGTCAATATTGTAAAGCACCAGGAGCAGGTGGCAAATGCTATAAATGGTTTTTAAGTGCACTGCCCTAGAATGATGGACAATGATCTATCAATTAAAAAAGAGAACCTGATCCATTCATGGTCCTCTCCCACCGCTGCTGTTGATATCAAAGCCAAATTTTGTTGCATAGGAAAAAGCCTTTTGTCATAACAACAAATTCACATGAGTAGTGGTTGCATGCACAACATGAGAAATAAACCTAAATAAAATTACTGTTATTTACATGTGGTTTTTTTCCTAATAGTAACACACAAAACATGCCAGACCCTTTTAAGATACACATTTAGAGCCCAAAGACTTTCTTTACCCTGAGTAATTGCCATCTGAACAGAGCTGTATATGTAATTAAGACAAGGGAGAAAGTTGAACAATTAAAGGCATCATTTTATAGATGTGTATTTTCTTTTTGTTTTAAATCCTTTATTTTGGGGATAAATGTAAAGTTTAAGAAAATGTCATGGGGAAGCTTATTAATAGAAAGGAGAAGGGGTGTGGAAGATAAAGAATACAAGAAAGGATTAAGGAAGGGATGGCTAAAAAGGAAAAAATGGTGGAGAGAATACAGCCTCTCAGCTCAGGCCATAGGGTAGAAAATAAGTCACAAATGCATTGTGGGTTGAACAAGGCAATTAGGAAATATCAGATCTCCATGAATGAATGAGCACTGCACTCATGTATGGGTATCATGACAGAGCCTTCAGTGATGGGATCACACCTTGTGTTTGTCAGAGCACTCCTACATCCTTTGTTAAGCAGAAAATAACCTTTGGGTAAATCAGGGATTTGATTGTGTCATCCGTATTCTGAAAGTGTCCAACAAACTAGTATGGGGACTGCAAGGAAAAAAAGCAAGTTATATTGAAAGAGACAGTTCAGGTCTCTCTCACAGAGCACAAATCAACTCTTCCATCCCCAATCCTTGTTTTTGTCTTTATGGTTCCTCACTACTGACATGCTCCTAATTTGCTGGAGGTCTGACTTGAGACCCAAAGAAGTCGCAGCACAATGACACCAAGTTAGTAGAACCTTCAGAGCTTATTCTATTTTCTCCTAAATTTCCCACTGTGGACAGTTGAAGGAATGGCACCCTCTTGTTTCCAGTGGGTCTGGCACAATCCCAAATAGAACCTAAGTGCTGCGGCACATTAATGAGAGAAAAGCAAAATGAAACATTGGATAGTTTTGCAGCAAGCCAAATCATTTGTGCCCCCAATGAGGCAGTAACCTATGTAAAAAGTCTGCATGTGTCCTTGTGATGAAAGATACATATCTCTCTCTGTGCATGTAGGGAATGGATAAGGAACAGAGTCATTATGCAAACTTCAAAATAATTTGTTTTCCAAACTTCACAATGTTTATAGTAGTTTATACATATATATATATATACACACATACATATATATATATAACACATAGGATGGTACAATTTATGTAATATAAATATTACTTGCATTTTTATGCGTGAATACTCTGTGCTGAGGACTCTTCCCAAATTTGTAAAAATCTGTTTAGCTTTTGTCTCTTCTAAAAGGGATGTTTTGAGGATGTTTTTGGAGGAAGAAAGTGTCAGCCGTCTCTACAGTTACATCAATTTACTTGTTTAACAGACACATTAAAAACTAATGCAAAACGTAGCAGGAACCATTTTCACCCAGCCTCAGACTTGCTGAAGCAATTCACTGTTTACATTACTGGTTCATACCTTCATTTTGCACAAGAAAAACTACATTGCTTCATCTGCTCTGGTGCAAATCCTGCAGCAGTCTGAAATTCACAAAAGGCCTGGTATTTAAAATATGAGGGATCCCTATTTGGCATCAGAGAGGCAATAACATGAAATCCTAATGTTGCCTCTGTATTTTGAAAATGTTGGGGCTTAGGACCAAAAATAACCTGCTCTGCATCAAGTACTGGTTTGCTTTCCTGCTTGTTTTTTCTTTTTATTTTTTTCCTCCCTTCAATTCTCCCCCTCATCCAGGCTGGCCTCCTCTCTTTATTTGTATAAATAATTGAGGATGCAATTATTTATGGCTGCACATAAGGATTCTAGATGTCTAACTATCTATCTGTGCCCACAGATCAGATAGTTTGTTATCTATATCACTATTTGCACCTGCAAGTCATTGTGCTTGGAAATTATCTCCTCATCTAATTGTGTGCACAAACAGAGGTTGAATTAAAGCTGCTTTAGAAAGAAAGCCCATTCTGTAGAGTGCACAGATACAGAACATCCATGTTTTTTTAGGTTTTTGTCTAGATTCATGAAAATACCTGCTGCTATCTAAAATATTTTGGTTTGAGCACCTTCTCTATTCTTTCAAGTCCACATGTAGGACTTGGTGAAAAGTGGTTGGGTGTAAGCTCTGAACAGCCCTTGGTGCTTGGTTGGATCATGCATGTGATGTTTAATTTGAGTTTTTTGCTACTGTTGTGCTGCCTTTAAGGAAAACAACACAAAGGCTGACCGAGACCCTCTTAAAAATGAGCACATTCATGATGTGCATTTCTTCTTTGAGCAGAAACCCGGCCCCAACTCTGGTCCTGGCACCTCCTCTTGCTCAAACCCCAGCCCTCTATCTTGGGCATTTTCCTTCTGAATCATAATTGTGCAATCTGTTTCTCATTTTAGCACAAAAATCTTCTCAAAATGGAGCAGGCTAACTTTAAACAAACTGCATTTTTCATGAATCGGGTTGTAAAGTTCACTCTGCCAGAAGAGGAGGCAGGTCCTTGCAAAATTCTACATTTCAAAAAAAAAAAAAAGGTTATCTAAAGATAAATGGTATGATATGTCAGGCTTACAAATGACATTTTTCTGCAAACAGAATAGGTTTAGAAAAATGGGTCTCAACTGTTCAAAATACTTGTGAACAGCCAAGAAGAAATGATGTTTACCATTTTACGAACGCTACGGATACTTTATTGTCTGAGTGGCTTCCATGCACTCCAATAAATTTAAATTGGATATTTGCTGTCCAAATTGACAGTGGGTGATTAAGCCAAAAATAAGAGCATTCGCCTTTAAATTTTAGCTGTGGCATCGTGTTATATTCCCAACATTATGTTACGTTGCGTCAAGGCAGTCACTACAGACCAAAATTTTGATGGATATAAAGCAGATCAAAAGGGTATAGTGATTTTGAAGTCAGTGACAATAGATGCCTCAATATTTGTACATTTCTGCTAAAGAGACTTGCATTATTTTGTCAGTTTGTTTCATTTTCGGGGTATTCAGAAATGATATTCATTCTTTGATATAAGCCTTAAATTGTACAATTTAAGAAAACTGACTGAAAAAGATAAATTAAATGGGTAGAAATATTTTCAAATCAAAGAACAACTGACATATATAAAAATGATGTATGTTTCTTACATAGTCCACAGGGAGAATTCTGCAGGCTTGCTATGATCTCTACAATTTGCCTCCGGGCAAACGAGGCTTTGGGATATTCTATTATTCCTTTGGTCTGTTTATCATGGAAACTGATGTACAAATCGAAGGTTCTTTTGGACCTCTCCCTTCGGTTTCCTGGATGTGCTGAGAATGAACTTATCACCTGTCCTCACCTTCAGCGAAGTGCTGTGGGGAAGGTTCAGTGACCAATAATCAATTATTATTGAGAAGCAATCAATTGCTAATCTCCATAATTATGCACATCTAAACACTACGAACAAGAAAGAGAAACAAAGCTGCACTCCAAGCATTGCCTTGTTAGCAGTATTTTGTTAACACAGGCTCTAAAAAAAGCTGCCGCAGCTGGTAGCACAAATGTGTTTCCAGTATTCAGGCCATCAACGTGATTCGTCGCTAAATGTATAGAATCAGCTTCTTGCTAAAAACTACAATTACAGGTGATATACAGATTGAAATCACAGGGCTGGTTTGTCGAAGAAAATTGTCCTAATGATGGGTTTTCGGATCGGGAATGCAGCTCTTTTCTTCCTCTGTGATGGGTACTGAAGGCAGCTGCACCTGCCTCTGTGCTGTATTCTGCCGCACTTAATGATATCTGATGATATCATTAGGCAAAGTGTTCATAAACAGATGTTGAGCCTGTGCCTAAATGCTGTCAGATGAGCGGTTGCTGGCCTGAAACAGTATTATTTATATAGAACATTTACGTTTGTTATGTTAATAACCCCACTATTAGCTCTCTGGATGTTGCGATAGGAATGTAAATGTAGTTAATATGAATAACAACCTCTTTACTCTTTGTGCTGCAGTTGAGTATAACTTTTAGGCTTTTAGAGAGAAACAAAGATTCCCCCCACCAAGTCCTTTTGACTTCATGATTTTTTTTGGCACCGTTCGAAATTTTGATCAGCAGATAAATGGTAAGAATCTGTAGGACAGATGTTAAAGACTGGAATTTGTTTCTCTTAACACTTCATGTTTTCAAGAAATTCGAGTATTTATGTGTTTTCTGGTAATTCCCGGACCCAGTTCATTACCCTAATATGTCAGAGTTTTGATTGTAGGCACTAAATTGACAAACACACGTTAAAAATAAAAATAAAAAGTACTACAGCAGCTAGAATTATCATCTGTATTTCTAAAGATTACCTTCCCCGGCTCTTTAATTTATTTCACAACAATAACTAAATATTGGGGAGACCTCTTCACTCAATATCCATCGTTTTTTGTTTAATCTTTCAGTCTGCTGTGATTCTAGCAGTGCTTGAAATACTGCTTTACAATTGCTGAGGGTTTATTTAGCCAAAGTTGCATTTTATACCTCATAGTTAATTCATGTCGAGTAAGTTATGTAAATTTTGACAGTCATCAAAATGTGCAATGTTTCTCTAAAATACAGCTTACTCGTGATAGCTCTGTTATAAAAATATCATTGGTGCCTTTATAATTTTATTTCATATTTTAACTCTTTCTGAATAGGGCTTGGGAGTAGAGGTGCGTGTTGCAAGGAGGGGTTTCATGTTGGTTTCTGTAGCAGATGATGCTGGTGTTTCTGCTTTTGCATGTCTACAGCATGATTAACTGATGTGCTGTTCTAACCAGGCTTTGGAACTACAGCAAACTGTTCTCCTCATTGTGTGTATTAATGCTTTTGTAGCCCTCCGTGTGCAGGGAAATGTTAAACATATCACTGGCAGAGCATGTCTGGAGCATAAGGGAAGGGATTATTCTTTTTTTTTTTCCCCACATGAAATCCAATGCGATTTTTCTCACTTACTCCTAAAATCTGTAGGGCTCTCCTTCATTTGTGTGGCTCCTCAGACGGGTAGCCTGCTCCATATTACACTGAAAAGTGCATTTAGGGGGCCAATAAATGTTTGATGTCTCTTACAAGAAGAAAGAAGAAGAAGCCCCAGTGTTTGACTATCCAAGAGGAAAATGAAAGGGCCGACTGGACCCTTGGAAGGGAATTGAAAGATGCATGATTAAGAGAATTGGCTGCTTGGGAAGGCAAAGAGGAAAGAATAAGGGGAAAAGTATGGATTTAGGTACTGTTCTTGAAGAAGAAACCCACAGCCTTTCTCAAGTTGTATGCTAGGTAGGAACCCGAATGCCTCTGTACCATCCAAATTTCCTTCTCAGGTGGAAAAAAACGCTGGTAGCTGGTTAAAAATATTAAAAATTTGTTTGCTGTGCATGTTGGGGCTCAGCTCTAAAGGAGTTGATGTACCACCCTAGGGAACATGGGGAAGGGTTAAAGATGGGAAAAGCAATCCTGTGCTTTGGGGGTTTTGTTTGGTTTGGTTTTGTTTTTGTTTTTTGTTTGGTTTTGGTTTTATACATTTATTTTTTTTAGGGTGAAAGCTCCTTTGCTCCAGTGCTTTTGCAGTCTGTGCATTCACTGGGTTTATTTTCATTAGCCTGGTAATGAGGACACCAGGGCATGTCTTAAGACACATTTATACTTTTAGGACCTGACGTGTGTGTGTGTGTACCTAAAAGGAGAATATTTCTGTAGCTCCATCTTGGCCCATCTATTGTTGTTCTTGTATATATTCTATTGTAATCAGTGGGAATCAAGTGAATATTAAGGCTAAAGAATCACATAATGAAAGAAAAATACATTTTGTAAAATAGACCCATTACAATTTGTGAGTAATCAGCCTTTCAAGAAGATACTCTAGAAAGCACAATGTAAATTCATTGCTATTTCCCCTTAAATATTTATTATATGTTGTATTATTAGGTTATCTGATATTAGAAAGGAAGAAAGAAAAATGACAAAACAGGATATTAAAATTCTTACTTTTTATCTCCTTTCTTTTGCTGAATGTTATTTTTAGATAGGTCTGAAAGAGACAGCAAATGTAGACACTACTGGACTTTAAACAATTTAAAAATCTGGAATTGGATCTGAACTTTGTGGTGTCTGCAAGATTTCAAATGAAAAGCAGGAATCAGTAAGCCATTTTAAGTAGAATTTTTAATTGTGCTCAAATTCTTGGGGATTTGCTTGCTTTGAAGAGGTACATTTTTGTGCAGACCTCCAGTGTCTGATGGCCTGAAGGAAAGCTGTCTAAGCGAAGAAAGAGAAGTGTAATGCTGGCGTGCATTAGTGGTGATGTTAACATATCACACTATCAGTTCATGTTGTGATGAGAACTGTTATAAGTGCTTGGCAGAAATCACAGGTTACATCACAAAACATGCAGGACCACAGAGGTCACCGTTTCAGTTATCAATAATAAATCCTCTGAATTTTACTTCTGCAGCGTTCAGACATTCCCCCACCCCCAGGTGAACGCAGATTTCTGGCTTTAGTTTTTGTTTGATTCTTTCTTCGTGGTATCCTGGTTATTGCACGCCTCTATTTATAATATCTGTGGACTGGATGAGATTCCTTTGTTTCAAATATCACTGCTGATTCCTACAAAAAGTGTCATGACTTGTTCTCTTCCTCAATAAATGCCGGTTCTATTTCTGTTTGCTGCTGTGCTGGCGTTCAGAAGCTTCAGGTGTCTAAAATAAAGCCTTTAGGTTAAAACATTTCAGTGTTTTGAGACAAATTCCGTGATTTTACACTGATCAAAAAGCCAGACAAGATTTACTTAAACCAATCTATCATGGAAATTCACTGGTATAGTGAGTGAAAGACAGCCTGGCTCATCAGATTATTAATGAGATAAGTCTTATTTAATTAAAAACAATGTAGGTTCTTTCAGTCAATGGTTTTGCTGTTTATTAGCAAGAATTCAGTTAAACTTCCACTGAGGTACTCATAGCAACAGTGCAGAAAACAACATTTTGAGAAGACAGAGCTAAGATGAAGACAGGAATGGTGATTCCTGCCTGAATGAGCCAAAATTTTATTTGCTTCTTTCATGAATTTCAGAAGTCTGATTTTATAGGTGCTACATATTTATAATTATATAAAAGATCCTTACTTCATCAGGTAAGGATTTGGGTCCACTAAATAGGAGTAAAGTCAATTCTGAGATGAAATCTGCTCAGAAACTATAAGTCTCTATCCAGTACAGATCTCCTTACAGTCAGTAAGGCAGAAAACCTGGTAACCATCCAGAGGAGTCTGTAGCCTCTCTAGTCCAGAGTTGGACCTACTGTGAGAGAGAATTCATATGAAAAAAAAAAATAAAAAAGGGAAGAAGCTAGAGGATAAGAAATCCTGTTTCATATTTTAGGGGTTCTTTTGTTTACTTTCTACTTGCACCCTTCGAGGAAAGGAGTAGGCAAGGCTATTTGTGTGCTGGATACCAGTGGTGCAAACATTTTTCTTGTAGGGGCTGATGCAGCGAAGTTGAGCTCAGTGAGCTTAGTGCAGGTAGAGAATAAAGGGAAGAGAGACAGAAAAACTTGTGAGCAAATAGGTGAAGAGTACATTTCTCTATAAGGCCATCAGGACTTGGTTTTGCAAAGCCTGTCCTCCTGCAGCAGAGATGGGATGACATTATTCCTGCAAGGTGTGGTGGGGTTTGGAGCCCTGAGGAAGGAAACTCCTGCCTGGCTGTGGAGGAATTGCAGCAAAAATATGGTTGTGAAGGGAATAAAATATGTATTTTCTTAGAATTGCATCTGCTGGCAATCATGGGCATGTCCAGAGCTCTGTGATGGGCTGTCTGCATCTAAAGATGTTAATAAAACATCCACGTGTTTTCAGGACCTGCAGGGCTCATTCCACAATGTTTAAGTGCATTTCTTCGCTGCAGCCTTTGAAGTTAGGAAATGGAACTTGATTTTTGGCTAAACCAGGTAATGCACAGTAAAATACCCTCTTCTCTGTGGGTTGATTGTTGTGCAGAGCAGCATTGCAGCCCATCACTTGAGTGGTTTTGGGTGGATCATGAAGTTAAAACCAGGATAAAAGTGACCAGACCAATGTGGTCTTCCACAAAAATTTGAACCTAATTAGAGCTGAATTTTTAGGAAAGCAATGACAAGTCACACTCACGGAGTTCAGTGTGGGACAGTCTTGATTCCTGAGTTGTCTTCCCATTTCTTCTCAACTCTAATTTTTTTTTCTGTTGTTTCCCAAGGTTGTGGAGACTGGCCATGGAATGATAGTTCTATTGATTTAATGACTATTCCCCAACTAAAATGTAAAATTTCCAAGGACTTAGTGTGCTTTTGTGAATATGTAGAGTGCTCTTAATCAGAAGTTAACAGAATATTATATGTCTATATTTTGATGTTGAGCTGTGGTGTTGAAAATATTCCCTGCACAGAAAAAATAATAACATTTTTCAAGAAGGTCATAAGATATTCCCACTTTCATCTCCTTTGTTTTCTCTTAATTTAATTTGAAATGCCATGTTTTATTCAAATAGAAGGAGATTCTACCATAAACTTGGATGCCATATGTACAGCTTCTGAAAGGTTCTCTGGTTCTCATTGATTTCTACAGCATTTTATTATAATAAATTTTGTTTTGTAAGTGATGAGACAGAGTAGAAGATTTCAGAGAGGTAAGCACTAATAAATTCACCACCACCTGCTTCTGAGTTGAAAAGTTACTTCTGTTTCTGTTTTATTCAGATTTTTTGAGTCCAGTATGAAAGCAGGCCTTTCAATAGGATGACTTCAGATAAAATATTTGAAAACACTAGATGAATCATTATTTTCTGTTGTGAACAGAGTGGATTTTTTTAAAGTTAAAATATTAAAATGTAGGCCTTTCAGTGGATGGTATGTAGTATTTTCTCAGATCTTTTGAGTGCACAGCTGGTTGTGTCTGATAAGGGGGTACTTTGGAAAGAAAGGGATCTTTAGCAAGGTAGACTAAGGTAGATTATGGTGTTTTCATATTTGAATGTCTCAATTTGAGATAAGGCATAATATGGAGTTTGTTTGTTTGTTTCTACTGTAATTAAGACAATATCTTGTCATTATTTCATACTTGAATTTTCTGTCAAACAAGGTATGGAGGATATACAATATACGCAATGCTTTTGTGTTATTTTCATGAAAGAGGGAGGGATCATTTGAGCACCAGGATCTATGGATGAAATCAGTGCACCAACATTTCTCTCTCTCCCTTCTGGAGAAGGCTGTTGGTTCAGATCCAGGCAGGAAGAGACCACAGAGTGGAAGCTTCCTGTGGAGTCACACAGCAATTTCACTCCTTTTGTCTCTGTTTAACTCACTGAAAAGGTGCAGCCTCGATTATTAAAGATATTGGCAAGTGATGGACTGAAGGAGTTCTTATCCTCTAACTGTCCTGTACAGTTTTAACTCTTTGATATGTTTTTTAATTCATCGATGGCTAAATTCCTGATCCCTTGAATACTTTGCAGACCATATTTTCAACAATTCTTCTCTTACCAACATTAGGTTCGTGCACCACTATAAATAAATGTTTGATGTCCTTCACTGTTTTTTGTCAGACTTTTTTTAAGAGATTAAGCATGACTTGAAGAGGAGGTATCTAGGCTCATGGGTTTCATCTAACAATAAGGGAAGTTTCATAGCTAAACACAGATGCTTTAGTTGTGCAGGCATAATTTTTAGCAAGTAGTTCTCGATCCTTGTGTGTGGTGACTAATCTCTATAATTATTGAAAGTGAAATTATAGACAGTGAATTTACAACTATTGATATGGGGAATAGATCATGGCCTTTTGCTTACTGCTGCGGGTCTTAAAAAGAAAGTTATGTGAGCAATAGCACAGAAATATATTCCTTCACTGCTTTAAAAATAAGAAAACTGAGCAATTACAGCAGATTAAAGATGGCAAATGAAGTTCTGTGTGGCTAAACCAAAGCGATGTACCCATCTGTCTCATCTGTATTTCCCTCAAACAAAAATAACTGGTTTTGCTGACCTGCTGGAGAATATGTCAACCCATTTAGAGTCCTCCAGGCCTGATTGCTCCGCCGTGTCCCACCAGAAGTTGCTCTCCTCTGTAGTTCAAAACGCAGAGAATTCAATACAAGCCTGAATTCCTGTGTGCTAAAAGGTAGAGCTGGAGGGCGAGAAAGCTCTGTGTGAGATAGGCAGAGCGTTAGACTCGCCACCTCCCCTGAGCCCTTGGTTTGTCTTTACCCTCCTACAACACATGAGAAACAGCACAGAATGCAGAGCAGCAAGAAATCGCCGTCCCCAAAATGTACTAGCAACGTGATAATGCTGGCAATATGAGCTATATCATCAGCTGATGTAAATCAATGTAGCTGCAAGAGAATTTATAATCCTTTAGAGCAGTTGAAGATCCAGCCAACGGTTTATGAAAGAAAATGCTTGGATTTTTTTTTTTTTTTTTTTTTTTTTTTTTGTGGACATCAGGGAAACTAGGGAGGTACTCCAGGTGGGGGATGACAATATTGATGCCTGGGAATGAAAGAGGGGGATACCAGGTAGACCAGCAAGGAAAATGCAGCTCAGTAATCCTTGAATCCTATGGCATTGGTTTAATGAGATCTCTTCATCTTGAAATTAAAGTACAAGGAGTTTTTTACAGAGAACAGTATTCAATAACAAAATATTAAATGATAAACACAGATTGCTTAAAATCAGATGGGCCATTTTAAGAAAAAGCATTTTAGCTCATCATGATATGTAGCACCTTATTTAAATTAGGAGGTGTTAATTCTTAGCTTGAATAATATATTAATATAATATGTAAAGTGAATGGCATTGTTAATCACAGTCGCGCCTGGAACGACTTTGCTTCTGTGCACTGAATGTTAATTTTGCAAAACATTAATTTCAAAGATTTTGCAGCAGTGCTTTTGTAATTAAATATTAATGTCACATGTTATTGCAGTAGCATGTTTATGAAAGCCGGCAACACTTCAAGTCAACTCATTTGTTTTTATATTTATTCTTGTACATCTGCAATCCCTTCCATTTCACAATTTCAAAGTGAAGGCCATTTTGAATAGTCAATATGTGAACATTTTTCATTGTAAGCGTTTTTTAACATCCAACAGGGTAAATATTTAATGTTGTGTTTTTAGCTGGTATAATTTTTCAGAAAATTGGCTATAACTTTTAACAACTCAAAGGTACCTAAACTGTCTACATTTTTGGCGAAAGTGATCTGAAAATAATATAGCAATAAACACGATGAAGCTGTGAAAAAATACCTAAAAAAATTAGGAGTTTTCTTCTGAAAGTTTGACTTCCAGAAGTTGTGATTTTCCAGCCAAGTGTATTCTGGTGCATTTTATTACCTGTGGTGTCGTGACTTTATATCCACGTGATTCATTTAAGCAAACATGGAATTGACTTTGAAGTAACTTTTCCAAGTCGTGTGTATTAGTGCTGGAGAATTCACATCTGCAGTAGATTGCTTAATGATTGTTGTTCAGTATTTTAAAATAAACATTTTCTGTTTGTGCCCTGAGCCATTTCCCGAGCACTGGGAGGATTCAGACTCAAACCATTTTCTATTAGGGCCAAACTGTAAGGGCAGCTAAGTTTGTCAGTGGCTTTATTGACATGTATACAATATATATGTGCCTGTATTGGTTTGCCCAGGTCTGTTTTGACCAATTTACTGTATCTCACGATCTTGCCTGTGGCTCTTCCAACCTGTGAATTACATTAGTCTAAAAACAAAGTCATTTCCATTTCAGTAGTTGGCAAGAAGTAATTTGTTCAAGGTATCATATTTTAAACCATTCTTAATCCCTTCATCCTCCTGTTAGCATAGATACAGCAAAACAATTTGGCAGAGCAAATTGTGTATTATAAAATATGTTATTTATTCTATCACAAAATATATGAACAATCAAGATGCATTGTTTAGTTACAGGCACATTTAATAGTTAAAAATTATATCTGCACCTGATGTTGCATATTAAGAGCTAATACCATTTGACAGTGATGAAATTAAAGGATGAAGAAGAGATACAAACTACATTTTACAAGCATGATGGGTCTCCAACAATGCCATTTAAATATTATTTGTCACTATTTAAAATGAACCTTTCCCCTTTAAGCTATGCCATTATGCTCATTTGTCCTGTCACCACTGACAGGCTCTATGAGTCACACACAAAAATGGTCATTAGGTACTGCATCTTCATCTTATTTAAAAAAAATAGAAAGCATTCTGATGCCTCTAAAAGCCTGTAATTATTTTCATCCGAGGAGATAGTGTTGCTTGGAAGGTAATTTAATAACCTTTTGCATGTACCTGGGGAATGCCTCTCTGGGGAACCAAGGTGCCGACATGCCATTCAGTCGTCAAAACATGACCTTTAATGGTTGCTTGGAGAGAAGTTAGCCTGGAACGTTGTACACAGCGCGATGCTAATTCTGCTCTCTAATGTATGCAAAATTTAGTTCTTGAGCAATGATCTTTGTAAGATGAATTAATATAGGTACTGCTCCAGGAAACAAAAGAAATTGCAGTTGTGAGAGCTTTTCCCCACCACGATCTTTTGCTATATTGTTTTGAAGGAGCGCCCGAGCTGTCTGGTTTTTTTGTTGGTTTGGTTTTTTTGTGGTTTTTTTTTTATTTTAGGAAACGCTAGCAACAACAAAACTGTACCTGGCAACGTTTCCCAGAATTTGTGGGTTTAATTCTTGCTTCGGTGAGGAATGCCCAGCATCTCTCGCAGGGAAACTGGGACAGTGTCTGTGTGATGGCTGTACAGGCTCTGATGGCTGAGCAATAAAAGGGAGTAAATATAAACTATAAGAAAGTAAAATGACAGCTTGTAGGAAAATGAACACACATCGAGAATGGCTTTGAAAAATTACTAATACAGTTACGGGGTTAAAGCAGAAAGCACTGGGTTTTCTGTGGCAATCACATATGCCAGGCACCTACAGGATACAGTAAATGAGGCACAGACTATGTCCTGTGACATCAAGGTCCAGAAACTCTTTATTTTGGTGCACTGCTATTAGATCCCACCCTGGTTAGAAATGCTGGGATTTCAACTCATACCCCTGACATGCCATCCGTCAATTTATTAGCACGCTGGTGCAGTAAGCCACTGAACAGGCTATATCAATTCTGTTAGGGGCTTTTTTTTTCCCCCCTCTTCCCTTTAAAATGTCTGTAATCCTCAGCTCTGCTCTCTCAACCGGTCAACATTAAAGATTTATGTTGCATTTTTTTTTTTTTTCATTGCCACACCTGAATATGGATTACTTAAATGGGCTGTAAATAATTCATATCTGGGAATAAGTTTCCATTACTGACCAATGTTGTAATTTAATATACTCTATTATGGGTTATACAATTTTAGATTGTTTTCTGTGTGCATTCAGCAGTCGGGCAGACAACAGTTTAAGTAAAAAGGGCAAGATGTTTGTTCAGCTTATTTTCATGTTCAGGGCTGTACTGGAGGGAGAAAAATGCTGGTTTTAACAGCATTCTTTGTAGCTGTTCATGAAAATAAAAAATCTTAACCTGAATCAGCATAAAGAAAACTGAATGAGTAAAAGGAGGAAGGGGGGGTGTATTAATCTAGATTTATATTCACCAAGCAGATGTCAGGTTTTAATGTAAAATACAAACATATTTTTCAGTAACACAAAATGTATCCCCCTCTCAATATGTGTGGGATTTTTTTTCCCTTTCCCTTAACCAGTACTATTGCCTGTCACATGTGGTACTTGATAATTCTGTCAAAAGTACCTATAATAGGAGAGAACATATTTAGCAAGAACTTTTTGAATAAGGTTACAAGCTACAAATAGAAATGCTCCAAAATGTTAAAGAGCATCATATTTTTAAAAACTGTCCATGTTCAAGTGTTTACACTTAAAAGAGATTTAAACAATTTAAGATTAAGTTGACTATGGTAAAAAAAATTAATAATAGATTAATACATGAAAATCTATGAAGTCACATAAGATAATGATTTAAAAAGGAATAATTTAAAAAGATGAATTAAAAAGTAGAATCGGAAAAGAAGGCCAACATAAACTAGGGAAAAACATGCTGTGAATAAAGTCTGTTAGATCTTGAAATAGGAGAACTGCTAAATAATGCATAGTTTTATTTTTCTATAATTTGCATAAACCTTAAGAGAGTATTTATTTGTGTAAAACTTGATGTATCGAGGAAGGAGAATTAAAAAAAAAATGGCATTCATTTTGTTTTCATTTTGGTATTTAGGAAAAATATTCTGTTACATATGGACTACTTAGACCTAATCATCTGACTGAATGTGATGTGTTTCTTGAGCCAGGTTGGAAAGGGCTGGCTTGAGAACAGTGCCCTGGTCTTGCTGCAGGCTATGCAGGTTGGCCCAAACTCTGCTGGGGAGCAGATGGTGAGCCAATGCTTGTAGTCACACTTACCTTCCTTGCTAAATCCATAATCCCTCACTGGACACGCAGCCAAGGCAGGCTTTGGAGGCAGAAAGGAGGTTACAATCTGGACTTGGGTATTGACTGCCAGAACTGAGAAAACAGCTCAGAAATTTCAAATGCTTAACAAGTTATCTGTCTTGTCCCTAAGCCAGTGCAGCATTTTTAAAAGTAATTAAGACATGATTGAAAATGTGTGTGCCATCTAAATACAAAAATCTTCAAAAATAATCAAAACCAATAATTAAAACCTACATTTAATATACTAGTTAGTAAAAAGAGACTTATTTAAGCTGAACTTGCTTTTCATTTTGTTGCACGATGCTGGTGAATGTTTTTAAAGGATGCTTATATTCAGGGCTGGGAGAGAAAAAATATTTTCTCTGAGCAAGGCATTGAACAAAACTGGAGTTTTTAAAATATGCCACTCTATGGAATTTTAGCTAACAGTGTGACGATGATTAATTTAATTAATTATTTAATTAACTTCATACTGAGGGAATATTAGCCATATTATTATATATTACAAGATACCTAATATGTAATGATAAGCACGGTGCTCCTGCACAGAAAAAAATAACAGTTGCTTATAATAATCACAGCATGGCTTGCCTTTCTAAATATTTAATCTATTCTAAATCAAGACAGTGATCCTCAAAAATCTATAATTTCAAAAAATATTTAGTAAACAGCCAAATTGTGGTCAACTGCAGTAAAGGGTGTGCCATCTGTCTAATGTAAATATCTGGGAAAAGGGAATGTCATATACAAAAGATTACAGCAATACAGTGAATATATACAAACCTTACTCTGTCTGTGTGTATGTGTGTTTGTTTGTGCATGTGGTGTAAAACATTCAATTTATTTTTACCCAAACCATAAATGCAGACTCAGTCCTACAAGGTGAACCTCAGCACCAAGATGCATCAGAGTATTTAGCCATGGACTTAATTTAAAGCACATGCATCATTGTATTAAATTTTGAGAGATTAAGCTCTCGCTAAGCATTTTATTAATAAAATAAAATATATCTCATAAATCATTAATGAGCTCCATGAAACTTATCTATCACACCATTTAAAGATGTAAAGTAATTTTAAAAAGGAATAGTTAATTACATAATCCATTTTGGTCGGAGCACAGCTAAAGTTATATTTTGATCAAGCAGAAAGACATGCTCAATTTATGTAAACACCAAACCCTTAACTCTGACCATCGCCCTCTTGGGATTCTCAATATATTTGTTTCTTTGTCCAAAACAAACCTGTATTATTCTAGAGGACGTTGCTGTTTGGAAGCACCAGTTAATGGATTAACCAAGTGACACTTAAAATCACTTACATTTGGAAACATTATTTATTTGTGAAGAATAAGGGAGAAATGTATAGCATTGCTCATTTGCAGTACATTAGAAGTGTATATGTCCATTCCCCTCTGTCAGAGACCAATCACTGTGTGCCAGTAATGGGTGCATACATAATGTTAACTTAATTGAAATTCCTTCTGAAAGATTTGTGCATATGAAATTGCACTGATACAGAATCAGGTTTATTTTTTACACTAGAATTGAGGCTACTCAGTTGAATAGGACAACGTGTATGTTTTATATTGAATGAGAGCAAAGGGCCGGATCCTCAGCTGCTATAAATTGGTATAATATATGTTTTGGGCGAGATTTATGAATGTCCTTAATATTAATTTGCTTGCCTTTAAGCACTTAGGTTTGTTAGTGATGCGATAAACAATGGCATTATTTTCACTTAGCTCCTTAACTGATTTATGAAACGAAGTACTTTGGGCTTTGGAATTTTGCAGGTTGTCCTTTTTCCAGGGCCAGAGCCCCTGGCTCCCTGCACTGCAGAGGGGCTGTGGGGCTGGGGGGGCACAGCCAAGCCTTGGGAAGCTGCGTCCCCCTGAAGATTTAATTCTTTTATTTTAACACGCGCAAAAATAATGAAATCAGGTGATTAAACGTGATGAACAAAAAAGGAAATTTTATTCCTTCCTCGCCTTATTGGTGTGAATAATTAAATTTAAATTAATAGGATTATTTGCAAGAGTAAGAGGGGTGTGATTTGGACTTCAGGTCCACTCAGGTTGTTGATGATAAATTTGCTTGTCGTTGGGACTTTTCTGATATTTCTCAAAGCTAATTTCACTAGCACCTGGTTTGATTTCAAAGACAGTAGATTACTTAATTTAAACGGTTCATACAATTAATTTATCCCTGCCCACATGCCTTCAGGTGGCTCTGCTTCATCCATGGGAGCTGCTCATAAACGTGGGCCCCAAGTCTGGCCCTGTGTTTTGATGTGGTTGTTGCTTTGCAAGCAGCCTTTTAGGTATATTGTAATAAAGATTTTCTCTTTACACACGGCAGAGCCCTGTCTGTCCAGAGCATTGTCAAACTATAGGCAATCACCTATTCTACAGTGATTTAATTTCCTTCAGTGTGTCTTTTTCATCCCCTGGGAAATGTGCAGTACGTCTATTTCTGCTGTGCTGCCCCCAGCTTGCTTTGTGAACAGTGAGGCAAAGAATTCATTTTTATATATATTTTTTTATCAGTTCCTACCTCTGCTGTCAATAAATTACCCGTGCCATCTCTTAGAGGACCTTCTGTCTTCCTCGCTGACCTCTTGGACTATATGTTCTTGAAAAATGTCTTTTTATTTATCTTTATCATCTTTTGCAATCTTCCTTTCATTCTCCACCTTTGCTTTTCTTATCATTTTTGTACACTCTCAACTTCATCCTGTAATCTTTCCATTCCCTTCTGTATCTGATATTGCACAGCTCTCACTCCTCCCTTGATCATTCTGAGCGCCCTTGTTCAGGCTAATTGGCCTTTTTAACTGCTGTTATATTTGCTGCTGGATGGATGGACAGCACACACGCTCCTGTTGAGATGTTGATTTATGTTTGGAAGGTTTTGAGTTTGCCATCCGCTTCCCTTCCTCTCCCTTGGCTCAGCCTTTTTCTTTTAAAATTTCCACTGGAAGGAGAGGATTTATATTGTGTCACTAATTTTGCTAATTCTAGATACATGAGGCTGCTTTACCCTAGTGCTTTTGGATTTTATATCTTTTTTAATATGTCCTATTTTATTACTCATGAATGAAATTCAAAGGATACTTCTTCCATCACTTGTAAGGTGGGAAAAGGAAAATCATGCCAGTTGTTCTCTTTGACACAGAAAGCTGTAGGGATTGCATTTCGATTTTGAAACCCCCTTTTTTTGCAGATATTTTCCTATCACTTGGCAATGGACAATGCTGGGGATGTTCAGCATCCCAAGATCTCTACCAAAGGTGTTGCTCCTTTCTGATCTGTCCTCCACAGCACAGCCCTGGCATGGGAGACTTTTTACAGGACAGGGTTCCTTAGGAGATTGCAGGTTAAAAAAAAAAAAAAAAAAAAAAAACAATAAAAAGAACATTTTAAAATTAAGAATAGTAAACTTTGAGATGAAAAATGACCTTACGTTAATATGGCAGTACTTATGTGAGGCAATTTTCTTTTCAAAAATCCAAATTATTGGAAATCAGCTGTGCTCCTTCTGTGCGTGGCCCGTTGGAGTCCCCAGACCAAATTCTTGTGGTGTTGCTGTGGTGCTTTTCAACCTCCATTGCTGCTGTGTCCTGTGTGATGCTCCCAGAAAGGATTGGTAGCAGGGTGCTCCTCTGGTGGATTCTGCCACTGTTCCTGTGACTCTGCTTTCTTTTGTCTTGGTGAGGAGGAAAACCACAGTGATTATTCCAAGAGTTTTCAGAGGGAAAAGAGAAACCAGGGAAGGTTAAGAGATCTTTTGTGTTCTCCGCCTTCTTGGGAGCATGGTCTTGGTGCAATTTACTTTCCTGTTACTCTTTGGTGTTCAGGAGAACAGGAATTGTTACGAACATTTTCAGTACCTCTGGCGATATTTTTACTTTAGCTTCTAAACAGAATTTGATTGTCCATTTCTTTATAATTCCAACCTTCCATGTGTTCAGCGGTAGTGATTAAAAGGTTTGTGATCTCACAGTGTTCCCACTAACCAGGGATTAGTAGAAAGTATCTACCTGACTCTCAAATTCCTTCATTTCTTCTCTCCATAGATAAAAATAATTTCTCTGTGATACTTTCAGAATCCCTTGCTGCATAAATTAAAAAAGTTGAAAGGTTAAAATTGACTTGGTGCCAAGTTATTGCATTAGACAGCAGATTCCATTTACTTATTTATCTGTTATTTTTATGTTTTTAAACATTTTGGCATAATTTCCATATTGTGATTCTTGCATGCTGCACATTCAGACTGTCAGCCTTTGATTCCCCCCAAGGAGATGTAAGAAGAGGTCTCATTTCAGACTTGGAAGTTTTTTATCTTACTGTTTTTTTGCAAAAGACTAAGGGAAAGTTTAGGAAGGATTTTTAAGTTTGATTGACAAAGTGAATTCCTAAAAGTGATATATCAGTGCAGGACTCAATAAGCCAGGACACATGCTACTAACAGAGAAGAAATGGTTTTATTTATTATTCACCAATCTCCAGGGTTTCTATGCCAGTCAGAGTTGGCTTACTTCCCATATATATTATTAAATGTTTTACAGTTCAGCATGCATACAAAAGGAGTAAATGAGGGGATACATACAGTTTAACCTACATATGGAATAACTTAAAATTAAACCGTTTAGAAGTTTATCACAGAGTATTGATTACCCAAACCATTAAGGCATACAGAGATCGGGAAATAGTATGAAAAATTACAAATCTCTCCTCAACATTTGACCAACTTTCCCTAGATTCCTCCATTTCTAACCTCTCAATTTAATTTTTTTTTTATTAATGCAGAATTGTTAGTATAACCAAGCTAGGCAGAAGGTACTGTAGGCGTTTGTTAGGAAAATCATTTAAGTGGGGTCAGGGAAGAGCTATAGGTGAACAAACCCCAAACATAGTCAGGATGTGCCTCAGTTCCTTCTGGAAAATCAGAAAAATAGAATGTAAAACTGAAGGCAGTCATATGCATGTACACGTGGCCCTGAAATTTCATTTATTTCTCTGCTGAAATTCAGTTTGGAGGTTGTCCTTGAGTAATCCCACCCTCCAATCAAATAAAATTGCTTTGTCACCTGTAGTTTGCACCACCCAGTGGGATTCAGGGTAATCTCTGGAGTAATTTTTGGGCAACCTGCTCAGTGTATGCCTTCTGTGGAGGCAGGTACAATTAAATTGATGGGAATTTTTGGTATATATTAGGTCAGAACTAAAATTTAGTATAGTCCTAATCTAAGAAATGCTAGCAACAATATGCTTGCAGTCTTGGGAAAGGAACCCACACCATTATTTCATCATTTAGACTGTTTCTGCTTCTTGGAGGCTGTGGAAAAAAAAAATAAATAGGAAATTTACTTCTGCAAGTCAACATTATAAATTTTATTTATTTATACATTATTTATTTATTTATGTATTGCATATTTCACATTTTGAATGTTCTTTATTGCAGACCCATTTTTAACATTGCAAAGCAAGGGAAGAAAAAATCTACTGAGGTTATAAATTAAATGGGAATTTTAAACTGGTTCTGTCACTAAAAGCTAATTTTTGCTCGGCCAACGAATGGTAGCGTTCTTTAAAAAGTTTCAGTCAAAACCAGGGTTATGAATAGAAGGGGGTATTGAGGAAAAAGTTGATTTTAATTGATTGGTGTGGGTGATAGTTATGATCACATCCTGTTTCTTTAGACTCTGATTATCACAAAATGACATACTTCAGCTAAATCAGTGAGGTGATCCAAAAGCTATAAGAAACACATGTATATTAGCACATTTACTCTATTTTTACACGTTTTTCTTCTTCACCGAAGCTGAGACTTTAAGATATTTTAAAATTTCTTGAATGACTCCTGAGTGTAACCAAATGATGCTACTAAATTCCGGAACACAGCTAAAATAATTTCTGGATGCATGAACTGGTGCCTGTTGGTGGTTGGGTAGCTGCACATCCCGAAGATGGAGGTTCGTATTTGTCGGGTTCTTAAGAGGAGCTGCCCTGGTGCTTTCAGGAGTGCAGAAATAAATTCCATCCTACATTTCACTTGCTTTGGTTCCCCAGTAACTGACCATGATCCCAGTCCAGCACCTACTCACAGATTCAATAGGGGTGTGGTGTGAGGAGATCTGCTAATTTAATTGGTGTTATCTTTCAACAAAATTTTCTGTTATTAACTATTTTTCAGTATCTTTAGGATCTGTAGCCTGTAATTGATTGAAAAATCTTGCTTTTGTGTCATTGTTTTTGGCAATCAAAATAAATATGGAGTTTATAGCTAGTTAAGGTTAGTAGATCTTGGCTTTAATCAGAGTCTCAAGGGGCTGAAAACACGTGAAGTACAAGGCTTTTTCATACCCAGATAAGATCCTTTCCATTTCTCCCTCAATTACATTGACCTTACAAGATAGGCCCTTAAAATGTCCTATTTTTAATTTCCTTCTCTGAGTCTTTTAATTAAATTAGACAATCCTGTGCATTAGGCTAGAAAGAAGTTGTGAATACCTGGAGCTTCGCAGCAACAAGGAGGTAAACATGAAAAATCTTGCTAACGGATTTGAAGAAACTCTTCATCTGTGTGAAATTTGTCCATGAATAGGATTTTTAAGGAACAATACTATTATAACCATGAGTGAAGGTACTCTTATTGTCATGCAAACAATTTATTTACAGGTTAATTAATTCTGGAATGGTTTTTTGCTAACACTGAATTGCAGCACCATGTCTATTCAGTTTGCTTAGATCCATCTTCTTGATATCTGCTCATTTAGCAACGTTGTGGAAACGTCTGTTCACTGAGACAAGATTTCGTGTAGGTTATTGATTTTGATTTGTAGATCTGTATATACATTTAAAATGCTTTTCTCTACATCTCAGAGATTTGGAATGGAATCCTGTAGCTTATCCAAACAAGAATTTTATATGCAGAAATGAAACGTGAGATTCCATCTAAATTCCTATAACTTTTTAGCTTCTTGGCTGCAAACAGACATCCTGTTAGATAAGGGTGCAACTGGAATGTGACAATGACGCAACACGAATTAGAAATCTGATGCAAGACAAATGTCTGAAACAATTAATGAAGGTTTGTCTTAAAAAGAGCTTTCCTATGTCTGGTGCTTCTCTGCAGTCACTTTTCCTTGCAAAACCAACAATAGATGAGTATCCAGTCATATCTTCATCTCACTCAAGAAATTAATCCTCTTGCAGTCAAGTGGATTAATATAATCACTGGCATCATCAGACTACTTCACTTAATTCATAAACATCAGCTTGCTGTTGCTGAAGCTGAGTGGTGGCTCTAATTTCTTCTCCTAGATATTCTGGGAAAAGCCTTAAAATAAGGAGAAAATAGTATATTTTTATTTTATGCTCTTTATTGCATATCCCAGTTGCTACAGGGACATGATGCTGGAACTTGGAGCAGTCATGTAGTACTTTGTGAATAGAAATAAGGCATTGTTTAGATATGGAAGGCTGGCTCAAAAATAATGTGCATTCAGGACAGAATCGCTATTTTTGGATAATGTGGGGAGACAGAAAGGTGTATTCAGTGCTTCTTCATGATTCCTGCTCCATGGGTGCAACGTCTGTGCTGTGGCTGTGCCACAGGACCTGCTCTGGTCTGTAGCACAGCAGCAGTCCAACATCACTTTGCCACGTCCATATCATGGCCCAGGTGATCCAGATCAGGTCAAGATCAGACCCAGACTCAGATCAAGAGAAGTTTACACATCTGCTTCATTGGCTGTGTGTGCTCTTGTTTGAGGGCTTCTCAAAAACATCTTGGTAAAACACAACTGACTTCACAACATGTGTAGGTGAGCAGCTCTAACCATTGTCCTCCAAACTAGGAGGGAAAAAGACAACTAGTATTTTTACTGTGACATTTCTGTAATTTTATAGCCTTCTTTAGTCTACTGGAGAAGAAGAAAATGAGTATAGCATACTTTAATGTCCATAATTATGTCCTGCAGAGGCTTTGTGTTATGCAAGCTGCAAAGGTGGGAAGAAACTTTGCGTAACTTGAGGCATTCCACACAGAACTAATCAATTCACTCAGATGTATAAAGAAGAAGCTACAAAGACACCATAAATAAGCATTCACAAAGGAAATGATGTATTGATTTTAATCAAAGGAGTTTTCTTCTATGATATAAAAATGCAGTTTGGTATCTATTCAGTGAATATTGTCTTTTACCAAAAAGTACTTTGTGATTATTATAGTCAGTTATCTCATTAATGATTCCTACCTAAGCCTGCTTACATCCTTCAGGCAACTTGAAAAGAAATTTAAAAAAAAATTAAAATTGGGTGTCTGTATCAGTATTCCCAGAAAAGCATTTCTCTTGTAACGTAAAACAAAGGGGTGTAAGCTCTTAAATATGTTTAAAAGTTTCAAGGCCCTTTCATTTCTAGTTATCAAGAACAAAAGAACAACAGTGCCATGCCAAGGGGAAAGGAGGAGTGAAGACCAGCAAGACAAAAAGACAGAGTTTGTTTGCAGACTTGAGCTGAAAAAACGATTCTGAAACCCTAACTCACGATGCATAAAGAAACCAGCATGACCTAGAAATCAGCATCACAGAGCTGTGGCACTTAGGTGTTGCTCAAGCTGTAAGACACAATACGGCTGGGAGATCCGCATGTAGTATGTGAGGAGGAGCACAGGATACACCCAGGAGCTTCCCTCTGCTTTGAGCAGAGCTTGATCACATGGCAGAGGGACTAATAGTGCTAAAATAAATGACATTTATCTTTGAAGATTTTTTTGGTTATTTTTTTTTTTTCAGTGTAGCTTTTAACTCAGCACTATGGACCATATTGCTGTAAAAATAAGGGGCTTAATTCCCTCTTGGACCTTGTTGTCCTTTCATGTAGAGGTGTTTGTAATCAAATTCTCATAACCAAGGAAATAAAGGTATTACTGCTCACTGCACACCCTTCTGAGGTTGTCACGGGCAAGAGGGTCTTAGGAGGAGATCAGGAGAGCACAGAGAAAATGTGGTGTAGTTACAGTGTTCTCTGTGTGGTGGGGCTGATGCCCTTATTCTTTATTTAGCTGGCACCATGTGAGTCTTGTTCATCAACCCCCCAGTGATGGCTCCCTAACTTTAATGTGGTTCTCCAGAGAATAAAGACAAATTCACTAGTAAAACAGGCAACCATCTTCTCCTCTTCTGAGTGGACCTGCAACTTAAGGCTATTGTATAAAAAATACCATGTCCTGTCATTACAGCAGTAGCTTAAGAGAAGTCTGAATGCATTTTCTGCAGCATTCCTCCTCCCTGAAATTCTTTGTCTTTATTTTATTGGTCACTTAATGGGTTTTTTGGTTTTTTTTTGGTCCTAATCCTGATTTTTCTACATGTAGTTTCTCATCTGGCTCCCATTCTTGCACCACTCAGTGGTTCCTTGTGTGGCAAATGAGCAAAAAACTTGGCAGTTGTTGCTTGGGTTAATATGGAAAAATAAATCTCATGTAATGCCAGCGTGGATTTGCTTCTCATTCTGAATGGCACCAGCAGATGTTTGAGGAATCCTAGACTTCCTGAGTGCCTCCATCGCACAGCTGGCACCTCTTGGTGAGGTCCTGGTGGTGGGGGACGTGGGTGTTGTGTCCTTACACTTTGATTTACGGACCCTTCTGTCTCTGCATGGGGATTGTTCTCATCCTGCTTGCTCAGCCCTCGCCACATCCCCCCGTATCAGGTTCACTGCTTTTGCCATTTCTTCTTCTGCCCTTTCATGCCAGCACCTTGAGAGGGTTTTGGTTTCAGTCAAGCTCTCAGCACCTCTGTCTGTTGGGAAGGTTTACTCAAATATCAGGTATCTCTGACGTATTCAGCATTTTCAGTGTGTGTGCCAACGCTCTTGAGATGCAATCCCATGATAAATATTGTGTGGATTACTAGCTCTCTCATCTGTAGTGGTGGGAGCCACCTCTCTTGATATTGGCAACCCAAACCACATCATCAGCCATGATGGATATTGCTAAATGTTAAATTAATATTAAGAAAACCTGCAGTATGCTACAATCAACTTGCACGGAAAATGCACATTACCAGGTGGATTGAGGGGCAGGAGGAACAAATATGTCATGAGCTGCCCAGCACCAATTCCCTGTGGTTTCTGCTGGGACATAGAGACAAGTTCATTAATCTTTGAGATACTTTGGTTTTCATAAGTCCTTTCTTTCATGATATTCAAGATAGAAATCCTCCTAGTACTCTACTCTTTCTTCAGGAGGAAAACCCTCTCTACTAGTATCTGCTTCAGATGCTGACTGCTTTAGACACTGTAGGTTGTTTGTGTTTAAGGCTTTTTTTAGGAGTAGCCCTTAGTGGCACTAAATTTAACAACTAAAACCAGCATGTGCCTCACACTTGATAGTTCAGGCTACGGTGACAGCTTTTAGCAATTTGGAAAATCCCACAGGACCCAGAGTGGCACTGGCTGCTGTCTTCTTTGTTTGCATTTACTTTTCTGCTTTGTCAATTCGTTCTGTGGTTGCAAAAGTAAATCAAGAGATACAGATTTAACCAAGGAAAGTAGTCATACCTCCCTCCCATTCTTTAAAGTAACCTCCCCAGCAATAAGCCTGTTAACTGATGATAATATATTATAAAAAAAAAAAAAAGTGTGTGAAAGTCTAAACTGAGAAGGAAAGGAAAGATGATACAGATATTCAGCACTGCTTGGAAGAAATGACTATTGTAACACAGTCACTCAGGGTTATTTTCCTCTTCTTTTAACTTACAGTGCTCAAGGCACCCTCCAAGGGCCTTGAGAGGGTGTTGTGATGCTCTTCTCACACATGCTCTTCAACAGCCCCGTTACTACAATCAATCATTGAAAAATATTTTTTTGTGATTCAGTCTAATGCTTGGAGGGAGCTGCAGAGATAGAAAAGGCTATTGGCACTTGAAAATATTAAATGGAGTACCCATGTGGGAAAGCTAAAAATGTAATAGGCATGGATAGGGTTTTTTTTTTTTTGTATTTCTCCACATACACAGGCAGGGAGAATGTGATGTGTGAAAGCTGCAAGAATTTTTCCCTTTCTCTACATTTTTATGTTATCTGCTGTCACCAGGATTTGTAAATAGCTTAAGGTGAAACCTGTAGTATGTTAAAGACCAAAACATGTGCATCTTGGCCCCTCCTGTGCATTGCCCATAATGGCCAGGGTGAGGTGTGCAGTCAAAGTCTAGAAAAGAAATGTGGCAGAATTTTTATGAAGATTTGATTGAGGTGAAGAGATTTTTTCCCTTACCAAAGACAGGTCAACTAGCACAAGCATGGCAAAGCCCTTCTGATTGCACATTTTCTTAATTATCTGCACATGATCTTAATTATCAGACAGAATTTTATTATCTGAGAAGTTGAATTTGAAGTTTTACATTAAAAATTAAATATGTGTTTATATGGAGATTTGATGTGTTGGCTTGACTCTTCAGTCTTTACAGTTTTTCCCTTGGTGTTTGGGTAGTTATCTGAAATACAGCATTGCCTGTTGCTTCTTCCTGCAAGACATCACACATCCATTAGGGGATGCTGAGAAAACCATCCCTTTCCTCTCTCACAGGCAGAGAAGAGAGGTGTTTTAGCCTGGGCATGGCCTGTGTGAGTCCTTGTGTGCTCTCCTTTCTCTTTCTCTCCTTGCTGCTGCTGTGACCCTTTAAATACAGCGATAATACAGCCCACAAGGAGGTTCCAGCTTGGAATTATCTGTCTCTGATGCTGCTAGCTAGGGACACAAGAGAAGCTGAAGCTGGTGGGGGGAGTCAAACACAAAGTGTTGGTTCATCTCCAGGAAGTGGGAGACTGTACAAGGAGGATATCTAGGACTAGAACACCCTGGGCTGGATGCCTGAGGTGACAGCTTCCAAGCAGAGGGAGCTGCCAAATGTAGGAGGTGAGGATGTTATGTGCATAATCTCTTCTCTTCCTTAGCAGTTATGCACTTTCCTGCCTTAAAGCTGGAAGAATTGGTTTTCCTTTCTGCTTCAAGCAGACCTTTTCGAGTAGATAAATCTACTAGAACTTAAAAAAAAAAGAAAAAAGAAAAAAGAGAAAGGAAACAGGGAAAAAAAAAAAGCAACCAACAAACACATGCAAATGGACTAAGTTAGAATTGCATATCCCATCTGCTTCGTTCATTTTTAGAATAAGGTTTTCATACCTTGTACTTCTCTTTTTTCATTAGTTGAAATAGCACTGCATTGTTGGCCACCTCAGTACCAGAGACAAACTAAATAACTATCCTGAGCATATGGAAAGTAAAATTTAAGGAAACAAACCTGGTCCTGCCAGAAATATCTTTTGTCTGTCTAAGGAACAGAAGAACTCCTAACCCGCTTTTGCAGCATAGGGAATGCTTTAAAATTTATTGTCATTGTCCTGTAACCTTGTATCACTACGTGTCTAGGAGCCCTGTGACCAGGAGTGGACATGGTAGCCCTGTTGGGATGTAATAGGCTCATTTCTCCACCAGGCAGTGGAAGGCCCTGAGGGAACAGCTGTAGGAAACAATTAGCAATTATTTAACCGGAGGATGAACACACTTATTGGAAATGACCTGGGAGTCCCAGCTGATGGGGGGTTAAATATGAGCTCATGGTGCGCTCGTGCTGAGAAATCACAAACTGAGCTGGACCGGGGGGGAGTGGGGGGTTGTTGTTGTTATCCCACCCGTGCACGGGATGGCGAGGCCACCCCAGGTGTGCTCCCCTGGGCAGGATGGGGCACAGAGGAATGGGAGATCCAGCGGTGTTAGGTTGAGCAGTTGTCACAAATCACAGCTTGAGAGACGCAGACTGGACATCAGAAAAAACCAATATCTCAGAGTATAGTGCAACACCAGAATAGAGTCCTTGTGGGGCTCCATTCTTGGGAATTTTGGTGAGTTGGCTACGCAAAACCTCAGGTGTCCTGACCTCGCACAGCAATAGCTCTGCTTTGGGGGAGGTTGGAAAGGAATATTTCAGGTGTTCCCTTCTGAATAACAACATTTCTGAGGTTTTCTGCTGATGTCTGGAAGGTTTGAGATGTGTGTGATATACAAGGAAAATATGTCTCTGGTTAATGCACTTTATAGTTATCAGGTATTCTACACATCCTGACACTAACAATGTTTGGGAGTTTCTTCTCTTTTTGTCCCAAAACATGGTTGAAGGAGGGGAAAAAAGCAACCAGTTATTAATTTACACAAATAAATGATTGTTTGAACCATTGGGCTTCAATTTTGTTAATCAATACTCTGGAAATAGAACAAATTTATCACTTTTCAGATTGTGCTGGCCACTGCTAGATAAACAGTTTAAATTTTTGCAGACTTTCAGTCATGCTTTACTATCTGTTAGCATTTTAATAAAATTTCTACATATTGTTTTGAAAAAAAAAATTCCTGACTTCCCTTAAGAAATATAGTTGTCACTGGGAAAGATTTTTTTACTAAGAATGTAAATTGCATTCCTATTGAGTAAAGTCTGGTGAAGGAATTAAGGAAAGGAACAAAAGACAATATTTGTGGGAATGGTTGTCCTCTGTACTCCAGATAAGTCTGGTGGATCAAGTCAAAGCATCTTTTACCTAAATAAAATATGCAACATGGAATACAAGCGGGATGAATTCTTTGTATGATCTAGGTATACCCTGGGAAGAATAAAACCAGATTACAGATAGGGATTTAGATTACAAATTTAAGCATCAAACATCAAACAGTTTAGTGATTTTTATTTTTTTTTTTTTTATGGAAAGGCAATCAAGTCTCTTAATGAACTTATCAGTAATCAAAATACGTCTTTGGTGTTTTGAACAAGTGTACATACACTTTCTAGAGCATATTTTTCAAGCAAGGGCTTGGAATGTCTGATTACTACAAATTATCCATATGTATGTAGGATTCGTGTCAGTACTTCTCATGCCACTGGAGAATGGATTTCCATTGAGTTTTCCCCTGTGGAAATCGTAAGTCTGAACACCAGTATTATTTTTATTTTGAGATAAAATTAGCTTTGTGCTTATAGGATAGCTTCAATGCTATGGTGTGCTCAAATATCAATAGCAGACCTGAGAAACACCCCATTGTTCTTGTAATAGGGACAGCCAGAGCCAATTAATACAGCAGGCTGACTCAACAAATCAAAGAAAACCATTTTGGCTTGGGGAGTATAAAGGTCCTTATGCAAATATTGATTTACATATCTATATCTATATCTTATATACATGCAGAGATTTTCACTGGGTATCTCTATTAATAATAACAACATTTCAGTGAGAAAAAAAAATTAATTGGTGGGATTTGGAGGCCCTGCATCTATCTTGACAGCTTAACATGGTTGTAGTGCTTTGAACTGCCTAAGTGTGCACTTTCCTTCTGCTCGTTCATCAGGACTCTTTGAAGCTGCTGTTAAACCAGAATCTTGCTCATAGGCCAGTTTATGCCTTTGCATAAAAATAAATGGTTTCCTTAAAACACACATGTTGAAATTCACGTTGCTGGTGAGGAGATGAACTTTTCAGAAATACTCAGTCCTTTAAAAAGTGTCCATGGAACCAATGAGATCCCAGTATGCAGGTGGTGCAACATCTGTGTGCTGTCTCACATTCAAAGCTACCTAAGGTAGAATTCATTGAAGTAATTTTATTTTTTTTTCATATGAAACATTGTAAATTAAGGCATTTGATATTTTCTCTCTGTAAAATGTCATATTAATTCAAGCCTCAGAAATTTATATGACATGACACTTTGAAAAATAATCTGTAATAAACATCTCTCTTTCCCGTGTGCAATTGATAGGACAAAGTAAAGTGAAAGGAAGCACAATCTCCTGAACTTTTTCATACATGAAGAGCAACCTTTGTACTTGATGCAGTTAAGCTTGAGGACACAAGAGCTGCAAGCGAATCTGTGGTTATCTCTTAGTTTTTTGGGTTTTAGGTCAGGTAAACTAAGGAGAATAATGTTGGAGAATATCTTTTTTTCTGTTAACTGTGGTAAACCCAGCTAAGCAACTGCCATGAATATCAGTGGGGAATGATGGCTTTAATTCCCTGTGTATCTCAAGGAGACCAGTTGTCTTTTGATAGCTTGTGTGTTGTCACATGTCCAGTGCCCAAAAGGTAAATGAAATTGTCCTTGTTCAGACATCCATAGTAACCAAGAGTCCAAGAAATTCACTAGATTTCTTGCTGGAAGGGGATTCACATTGGAAAAATACCAAGAGAAAGCAAAAGGAAAGCAAATATAATAAAGTGGTAATGTTTCAATATTTCTCCTACCTTTTTTTAGTTTGTTTTCAAGTTTATTTTACTGGCAGTTAAAAATTTTTTTCTTTTGGGTACAATGAAACAATGATATGTTTTCCATTGGAAAACTGTCAGTATTGTGAAATCATTATCAATGTCTTAATAGAGAGTGGAAGGTGACAAATCAACCTCTTGAGGTCAAGGTTGATTCTCTGGATCAGAATTTATATTAATTTCGTAGTGCATTGGAGGTGAAGCTTTTCTTGCCTTTGTATTTTCTATGCTTGCTTGGTAAATAAATGGAAGATACTGTGTTGAAAGATTCACACTTTAGGGCCTTTAAAAAAAAACATTTTGGGTTTGCTCAACTTCAGTAAGAAACTTGCCATTTCCTCTTACTTTTTCAAGGATGGGTCTGTGCTCCATGCCTTCCCAAAAAGCAAGATGCCGTGTCTGTCTTCCTCCATCCAATTTTTCTCCGCGAATCTGGCTAACGGCACCGCTCGAGCTTCTGCTTAATTGTTCTTTTTAGACAAGCACATTTACTGTATCCGAGTGCATTACTAACAAGCCACAGGTCTGCACCAGATGGGCAGGTGAAAAAGTGATTATGAGGTGTGTGATGATGGTTCTGTATCCATAATACATTCATCCCAAGGTTCACTGGCGCATCTGTTATGTATGTTGTTTTTCTTTTTTACCAGTACCCTTAGAGATATTTAAGCAGGTGATTCTTTACAACTAAAAGACGATAAAAGAGAAAAAAGTGAACAAGGGGTCTTTAAGGTGGCACTGCCAAGACAGCAAGACAGGCATATTGCTGCTATAATGCCCCTCAGCAGCTCATATAAGATTCGGATGAATATAACAGTGTAATCATTTTCATTAGCAGGTTTTGGATTGATACTTGCTTGCATATTAATGCTGATTACCGAGTCTTGAATTTATCAGGGTGTAGCTGAACGAGCTGGTGCCATATCGAGGAAGGAGTGAGGTGGAAAGCACGACCTTGCCTTGTCTCTATTCTGCAAAAAGACTCGGAGGGCTGGCAAGCCCCAACCTGATCCAGGTGTTTGAATTCCCCACATATTCATGTGTGCCTAAACTTTCAAATGTCATGTGTCTGGAGAGGGCATTTTAATGCAATTCTTCACTCCTCAAAGCAGGCATAGCTCAAGTTTTTAAAGAGGAAAAAAACAATATTGATTTTTAAGGTGTTTTTAATTAAGTCCTAGCTGATAAACAGCTTCATGTAAGACTGTTCTTTCTATTTTGCCCCATCAGTTATTCATTTGTTTTTATAAAACAACTTTGCAGAAGCTTTAGTGGTGCCTTTGTTTAGTACCAATTACAAAAAGGATTTCATGCAATTGAGTTGTTTTCATTTAAAAACATGGAGATTACACATGCAAATTCCTTGCTGAAAATGGGGAAAAGCAGTAAGGTATCCTTGGTTAACTTTTTAGTTATTTAAAAGTAGCTTGTTGGAGATTGAATATTTCTATGTTTCACTAGAGCTTTTAAATATAAAAGAGATATGAGACTATATCTGACACCATCAGGCATATTATATTAAAATTTATGAACAACTTCATCAAAAACCACTTTCCTTCTCCTGCATAGAGACAGATTTGTTCTGACATAAACGTTACATGGCTGGTTGCAGCCTCAGATTAATGCGAAGACCCTGGCGATTCCTTTTAGACGTTATTTTATGAAATAATACCTGTCAGCTGCTGCCTGATCCCAGAAAAGGGGGCAGGTTTTCCAGGTCATCCTGCCATCTGTCAGCTAAAGCTCATCTGTCCCTCCACATTACCACCTGATCTGTGCTAACAGGCCTCACAGGGAGCCCCGCTTCATTGGCCCGGTGGGAGCCCGGCAAAGAGACTGCGCGAGGACATCACCTGTGATTCCCAGATTTAATTACCACTGAAGTGATGAAGATGTGCACACAGACTGAAATGCTTTTGAATAAATGCATGGCTCTGATAGGAGGGTTTTGCCCATTTTTTCTCTATCTTCCCTTCTTTTCCTTTTTTTCTGCCTCTCCCTTTTCCCCCTTTCTTTCCTCCTTTTTTCTCCTTTTTTACTTCTCTCCTCTACCCCCATTTTCCCTTTTCCTCCTATTTCTTTCTTCCCTTTTTCCTTTTTCCTTTTTCTTCCTTTTTTTTTTCCCCTTTCCTTTCCTGTTTCTCCTTTCCTGTTTCTCCTTTCCTGTTTCTCCTTTCCTTTTTCTCCTTTCCTTTTTCTCCTTTCCTTTTTCTTTTCCTTTTCCTTTTCCTTTTCCTTTTCCTTTTCCTTTTCCTTTTCCTTTTCCTTTTCCTTTTCCTTTTCCTTTTCCTTTTCCTTTTCCTTTTCCTTTTCCTTTTCCTTTTCCTTTTCCCTGCCCACTTGACATTTCCAAATCTAACCAAACCCTTGCCCATGTTTCCTAGCAGGCATTGTGCAAAACAATCATACAAATATTTTTATCTAAAACTCGAATGGCAGCATTTAATAACCAAATTAGATATAAATATCGCTGGAATCTCCGCAAATGAACTCTCAGAAAAAGAAAAAAACTCCCTCTGTTTTGTGCATGGCCTTTCACCACAAGCACAATTATTTATGGTGCCTTACTGTCAAACTCTAAAGCTATATTGATTGGGGCTAGATGGGAAAATCAGGTTGCATTGTATTTCTAGCTTGTTACCTCTGTTCCAGTGCTGCAGGTACTTGGGGTCCCCTGCCCAGGGATGGTGGTGGGGTTTGCTGGGGGGAAGGAGGGAACCTGGAGCTCAGGAACCGGCGGTGACCGCGGGCTCTCGCTTCCCCCGCAATCAATAACGCGGCACAAAAGTTATTACAGGTCTGGGCCTTTTTGACTTCAAAGCTGCTTAGGCGGTATGTGGCATTAATTCCCTCCTGTACAAAAATGTAGCTGATAATCGCCAGGCTGAGGGGAGGATTTAGGACTAGAACAGCAGATTTCCTCACAGATTACAGCCTAAAACCTGGTTTCTTGGGATAAACCAGGATAATTAACTGTAGTGAAATATGTTACCTTTGTTGAGCCGTACCCGCGTGATTCTCGGGTAAGGTATGAGCGTTCGTGTCCTCGTGCCATCCCACTGAGGGGGTGCTATCCTTTAGGGATGCATCTTTTTAACCCTGGTGGTGAGGACTTGTCAGGAGATAATTTAGGCAGCGGTGGCTGTTGGGTCCTGGAGAGAGCTGGTGCAAAGATCTGCCATCAGAGCCGAGGCCTGCGAGGCACCACGAGCTTTATTTATGTCCTCGCTGTCTTTGGGTCAATTCCTTTAATTCAGAGCTCACCCCTCCATCACCACGTGCTGATGGAGACTGCTCTGAGCATCCCTGCCCTCTATGGAGTGGATGCTCACTCCTCTAGCGCCCAGCTCCCAGAGATGAGGGAATTGTAACATGCTGATAGCATTCCTGATAGAAATTTGTTTGAATATCATGAAAAAAGGGGGCTGAGGTGTGAGACATTCAGGCTTTCCTTGGTGACTTAGCCATGCTACCACATGGCAGGGTCCCCCACAGAGTAGGGCAGTATTTGTACTCAGGCTTAAATATATTTTCAAATCACTTATAAGGAAATAAAATATTTTCAGCCTGAAATTTGTAGTTACACTCCTTAAGTGTCAGTTTCTTTCCCTACTCTCAAAATGTGCCCTGTAACTGGAACTTTTTATAGCTGTAGTCTGGGAGGTTGCCTGCGATTCTCCAAAGGATGGTGTAGACATTTATGAAGCTGCCATTTTTGTTCTAATCCTAAAGTAAAGTTCACATATCACCCCAGTGAATGCACTGCCCAGATCTCCAGATGTCCTTGTGTCAAGCAGACGCAACATCCAACTCATGTATTTTTATTTTTTTACAGTAATTATTTTATATTTTAATGATCTCTGTTGAAAACCAGTGCTTTGCTTTTCCTTTTAAATCTATTTACTTTAAAAACACACTGGAAAATGGTTTATTGCAATGCAACTAAATGAATGGAGAAAAAAAATAGGAACAGAAAAATTGCAATATGATTTTAATCTGGAAATTTCAAATAAAAGGTTTTATCAGTGGCCAGTATAAGCATAGAGGAGCTGGTTTTAGGTGTGTAAAGCCCAGTATAAAAGCAGTGTGTGCAAAGGTCTCATTTGCTCACATCTCAAGACTGCTGTACTTCATTTTCTGTTAGTACAAACCAAATAACAGAATATTAAGAGTCATTTGAGGTCATAATTAAAGTTCTTTGACATCTGCCTTTTTTCCATTAGTCACGACTACCAGATGTCCGTGTCATGGGAATTGAAAATTATTAGTCTAATCATGTTTTTTAATAAAAAGTAACCAGAAACTTGTATGTTTTAAAGTCTCTGGGCATGGGCTTGCCAGGCTAAAGGAGATTTCAGGGTTGCTTCCCTTTATTTTTTTATCTGTCTGATGTTTTTATGTAATTGTTTGCTTTATTGGTGCAGGCTCTGTTGTTCCATCCTGTGCATTGCTCAGCCAGTTTGACCCCATTGACATTGAATGACCTGAGTTTTGTGCACATTTTTTTAAACTGATACCTGCCTATATTTCAGTCCACTGTGACTACGCCGCTTGTTCCGTTACCTGTATATTGATTTTATTTTATAGAGCAACTGTAGTAAGAGCACTGTTGGTTTAGATTGTCTTTATTTCTGCTCTCCTGCTGGTGTGTTCTTTCTGTATTGATTTGACTTTTTATGCATTGCTTTCCTCCTACCACATTAGCACCCATTCACCAGCTTAATGATCGTGGCACTGTACAGAGTACAGTATATTGGCTTGTTAAACCATTTCCATCATATTAATTTCTACTTATATGTAGTACTGACCTATTTTTACTGTGCCACTTCCAAAATTGTCTTTGTTTACCCAATGCTGGCTGTCCTCCGTTGCTATAAGCATCCCTAGTTTTCTGTAGCTCTATTTTTAATAGCTTTTTTGGTTTGTTTTGTTTCCCCTTCTCTCATGTGCCTCAGATTCCTTTTTTAACCCTTTTTTCCCCTGTACTTCCACTATGCTTTAAAGCTAATGAAGATGCTTTAACTTAATGTTACGAGCCAGTCTATTTAAACACACAACTCCAAATTTTCGTTTTTTTTCTTTGTCCTTATACCTGGAATTATTGGTATCTGGAGCTATGACTTTCTTTGAACTTTTATTCTTAAGACTTTTCTAATTCCTCCTTTGTCCCCATGGGGCTGTGCATTGTCATCTGTGTGATGCATTGCAATTCTGTCATTGGAGTATGCCACTGGTTTTTTTTGGTCCTGGGGACAATGGAGAGGTGTATGGAGAGCTCTGATGTGCATCTGGTTTTCAGCTGTGGGGAAGGGAAAGGGGGGAAAAGGGAAGCTTTCAAAGGGAGATGGAGCAGGGGAAAAGCTTGGATTACCTCTCTGCTCTCGGGCACAGAAAATGACTGTGAGAGGACTGAGGATGCTGCACAGTGCCTGGAACCACATTTTGTGCTGAACATTTGGTGGCAGCAGGAACTAAATTGCTTGTAACTTTCTTTGGAAACAGTGTCTTCAGTGCTGCTGATTGGGATATGAAGAGTGGATTTTATGGACGGAGTTTGAGACGTGCTCCACACTTTCATAGCAACGTGTTTGTTGTTAATATGTTGGGGCTTTTTTCCCCCTGTTTTTATTTCTCTCTCAGCCTTTTCCTTTTGTCAGTCAGAAATTGTAGCCGTGCTTAAATGGTGAAAAGCAAAACTTTAATCAACGGAGAGAGCTTATATTTATTCGGAGATTGGACTTTCTTCACATTTCTCCAAGGAAATTCTTTGCCTGTGTTGGGCCATAGGTATATTCTGACCCATGACTCTGGTTTTTAACTCTTTTTATGACCAGGTTCATTTCACCAGGAGGCAATGCAGTATAATCCTGGTAAACCTTGCTTTTCCAAGCCAAATTAGAGGCACAGCTGAATAGGGCAAAACCTAGACTATGATTTTAGGGATAGTCTGCCTGACAGTGTGGAAATTCGGGATGGGCTCAAGATACTTAGTTTCTACTTCATGATGTAGAAAGGAAATATGGCTTGCTTTTTTTTTCCTAGTTCATAAAAATGCAAAATAGTAATTCTAATAAGTAAGATTTTAAGTGTACTTTGGCCATGAAACAAACTTTTCTGAAATATCTAATGAAAAGTGACATCACACTCATCACTATCCTGTTTTAAATTTAAACTACCCTGCCTTGCATAATCAATTACTTACAGAAAATTGTAAAGCCCTTAAAATTCTGAAATGGTTTCTGGCATTTAATTATATAAGATTTTTGACCTGGCTAGGCAGATAATGTTAACACAGCTTTAATACTAAACAAGACTGAACATGTGTGTGCTTGACTTTTATTAAACTCCTACTGAAGAAACAGATTAATTGGAGGCTGATTCATTGGTGAACAGGCGTTAAAGACAGAAGGACCTTCTCACATTTTGTTCTGTTACCCAGGCTTATGCCATCTCAGGTTGGCAAGGAGATCCCAACTGTAGTGTTTTGAAATGTAACTGAAAGAAATTTTAGAATAACAGGTGCAAAAAAAAAAAAAAAAAAAAAAAAAAAAAAAAAAAAAAATCCCCCACCAACCCCTCTACACACAAGAAAAAAAAAAATAAAAGAAAAGTGAGTCATTTTCAAAATGCTGCTCTAATTCCTTTCTATTCTCTTGTGCCAAATGACCACCTGACACCTCTCTGACACAGGTATTGCCCAGATAGGTTTTCATTAGTGATGTTAAAAGTGTAAATGGGATCATGGGAGCCAGCAGCTGTCGCGATGATTTCCTACATGATTATTACTTCTCCCCCGCCTTAGAACAATTTTTAAGAAGATGTGTACAAGCTGTGATTAAACCACTTCAGCTTAAGCTCAAAGTAAATTGAAAAAGTCCTTCTTAAAGCTCTCATTTAACAGTGCTTTACATCCATCTGTAAAATCAGAGCTTTGCTTGCGAGCACCCTCAGAATAGCCCACTTTCCACAAGGTAGCAGAGGTTAAAAATAAAATAGCAAGAAATCCGTGGCAAAGCACATGTGAGATTAACGGGGTGAAAGTACTGGAGTGGAGAGCTGTTTTCTTCTGTCTGAGCTCCTCGTTCTGTCGCACAACCCCCAGTCTGGAAATCTTAACACTGACACTTTTGTACAGATCGGTTTGTTAGCGATTTCAGATTTTAATTCAGCACCCTCGCTTGATTATTACTGACATTTCTTTTCTGTAATACCGGCGCAGAGAGAGAGAGAGAGAGAGAGAGAACGTGTATAAACAGATTTTTGCATGAGCTAGGTGGTGCGCAGTTCTGATACCAGCTCCCGAAACTCGAGAGAAACGCGTTTGCTTTCAAGGTGTATTTCTGGGATTAAAAAAAAAAAAAAAAAGAAAAAAAGAAAAGGGAGATTGTGATCTGGGAGGTTCAGCTGCGCTCTTCGGTAGCTCCAGGTGGAATGCTGCCGATTTCTGGGTGTTTGTGGGAAGCAGGAGACTCTCCTGGCTTTATTTGGTGCTTGTGTGAAAGTGGGGGAAATGAAAGTATTTTGACAATTACCCATTGAGCTTTTCACTTCATTCAAATCTGCGGCGCAGCGCTGAAGTTGGTGAGTGGGTGTGCAAGGGAGAAGCAGAAAAACAAAAACACGTACTATAAAAGCAGGCTAAAAGCCTGCACAGCTCCCTGCAAATTCAGATCCCTGCACTTAGTAAAGTCCTACATTTTAAAACCATCTATTCCTCTATCTTCATCACTCCTGAACCTTAAAGATACTGGTAAAAATTAACCTCTGATGTAAATCACCTGGATTTAAATATATTCTACAGTTTAATTTATGAAATGGCTTGGCTTGTTATGTTTTATGAATGTTTATTTTCCCCTTACAATCCAAAATTATAGAAACTAAATACTATAATGAAATTGCGAGCTGAATTACATTCTCTTACAGGTTTAAGTGTACACTTATGCTCATTGATGTGCAGCAATAGCAAAAATTATTTGGGAAAAATTTACTACAGCTATTTCCAGGACTAAGGGGGAAAATACCATTTTTTATGTTTTAGTTATTAGTTCATTATATCTGGCATTCTACAGGTAAAAACATCAAAAGGTAAATCAAAAGCTTAAAAAAACACTAAAAGGAATGTACTCAAAACAAGGTTCTTATCTAATGTTGTAGCTCAGCATATTTTCTGGCTTTCTAAATATAATTTATGAACTGATTTTTCAGATGTACATATAAAGTCCCTGAGCTGTATTACAAAAATTTAATATACAATACAATACATGTACAGGCAGTTTAAAAAAGGTATCTCCATGGCTATATATCATAATAAACTTTCTTAATATTTGCATTGCAGCAGCTGATTTCTGATTTTTTTTTCCCAGTGCAGTAGAACTAAAGCACAATAGCTGAAAGGTGAACTTTTTTGTATTTCAACATTCCCAGCCTGGTAAAACTGTTCCGCTTGCTACATGATGTTATAAATATCAAGATTAGTTTCTTCTAAAATTACCAGTGCCAGCTGCATTCAGTTTCCCATGTTGTATAGTATTTTGTTACTAATGTTCTCAGTTTAGTGCAAGGGGTTTAAAAATCAAATTACTCACAAAAATATCCAATATTAAAAATCTGTTTATATGTTTCCCATGTATTTTAAATATTGTATATAAATCCATTTGTCTTGCTGAGTCAAATACTCCCACTAATATCACTGTTCTCCCTGCCTTTTAGCCCAATATGCTCCTATATTAACAATAACCATTTTAATTTTTCCTCTGGTGCCCAGTACCTACAATTTGGATAACTGACAAGCATTAAATTATCTGTAGCAGTGGCAGGTCTGTGTGTGCCTATAGATTTTCAGACACGGAGGCATAAATACACACCTATAGCCTGTTTTTAAAAAATTAATCTACTGCACTCTATTTTGAATGCAGTGGTCCAGCATGTATATTATGCACATTTTTAAGAATTTAATTGAATCATGAGCTGTATTAGTACTGCAGCAAAAATCAGCAATTTCTGCCGTCCTGAAGTCTATACAGAATCTTGCTTTTGAACCTGTGTGTATTTAAGTTCTTCAGCTGACATCATTTCAGTCTGGGAATCTGACATACGGCCACTAAACCAGGATTAATTGAGCACTTCTGTGCAGTACAAAACATTCTTTATATATTGACAAATATTTCTAAAAAATGGATTGGTATTTTTGCTGTTAATTGTTTCATCACTGACCTTTACCTCTGTAGACATATGCAGTTTTCGTTTTTTTGGGAGAGACTTTCAAAATATTTTTTTTTTAAGTGTCCAATGCTCAGTGCTAGCAGTGACATTTTTACAGTCTATTCAGAAGCATATATTTCACTCTTTTGTATCTCATTTCTTTCTATTTATTTAAAACAACTTAGCATGGAAAATCTTGCAGATTTAAGTGACAGTGATGATGTACAATATGCATAAAATGAGCCTGTCCCTACCCGTGGTGTGTATTGCTAGGGACTCCATTGCAATATTTACAGTTAAACTAAACTTTTTCAAATGAAGCAAAATTGCATTTGTTTTGCAGATTTGCTCATCATTAAATGTGAAACATTTCACATTTGTCTTTTTGAGTAATTGGCTTTTTAAAATGATAAGGTGCTCTGAACACTTGTTATGTGGATAGGTCTGACGTTGTATCCCAGAAATCCATATGCCATACAGACAGAACAGAAGAAAGATATTCACAAGCATGTCACAGATTGGACTGAAGCAAGCCAAAAACCAAAGTGCCATGGCATTAACAATAGCACCAGATTTACTGTCACGATTGCAATCTGTGCTGTATCATAGACAGAAGGAGAACTTTTGATAGGTAACACCTCAGTGTTTTTTAAATCTTTTTGGCAAATTATCATTTTCATTATATTTTTGCCTGCCATATAATATTATTATAATGGTATTAAGTCACTCAGACACGCACACACATGCACACGCACAAAGTTTATTAGCCCTCAACAAAAGGGCTGATTTACCTCCTGGGCTAACTGTTCCTCAACAAAAAGGAAGGTATTTTATTAAAAAATAATGTATGTCTTAGGGTGAATCATCCACAAAACTAGCAGGGATTTTTCCAATAGGCATTAAGTTAATAAAACCTTAGTTAATAAAGTCTTAGTCAATAAAATCTTAGCTAACATAGTTAATAAAGGTACAGAGAAAAACCACGTGTACCAAGTAAAGCTTGACGGCCCAGAAGTTTCCAAAGTTTGAAGGCAGTAAAAAAGCAGGGTTAGGGGGAAATATTTTTTTCCTGGGGCTCAATCCCAACTGACTGCGTTTTCCCACTGCAAGCATGTAGATGTTTCTTTTTGACCATAAAATCATACATTTTCTTCTCGTGTAAAAAAAGCTGCATAAAGCAGATTTGGCAATACCATAATTCATGTTGAGCTCTGGTAAGTGCTGAAAAAGATTTACAAACTCACAGCTTGACACTGAGCCCACATGTTGGGTAGAGTAGAGAAAAAGCTCTAGAAATACTACATAGAGCTTCCTGGCAGCAAACAGAGAAACATCAGTCAATTGTTTTTTCTGAATTGAAAGCCACCTTGGGACCTTGTTGAAAATAACGTCTCTGCCTATCTTTTCTGCAGTTTAAATTACCTGGCTGGGGGAGCTGTCCTGGAGCCATTCACAATAGGCTGTTTAGTGCAAGAAAAACACTGAAATTCTCGCTTTATATGAATTATAGATTTGAAACACAGCTCACGAAGGAAATGAGAATCGTGAGAGCGCGGGCAAACCTACCTAAACATGAGTCTGGGTGTTGCAACCTCCTTTGCACTGGAAAATACTCTTTTTTATACTTTTTGAGCATCCTCTTTCTATTGCAGATATTGCCCTTGTCTGAAACCATTGGAACTACTCATGTGAGAAACGGTTGCTTGCATAATTTAACTCACTACGTTGACTTAAAACTGTATTGGCAGTGCAGTTGGAGCTTGATATTCTCTGAAATGTTTCAAAGTTTACAGTGGTGCTGCTGCTGTGTTTTGCATTCACTCCCACAAAATACCGTGTTGCCACAAAATGTTGTGGGAGCTTCATTTAAATACCATGAGCTGTGCACGCCTGCCTGGAGCCTGGGGAAAATCAGAAATTACTCAAAATTTTGGTTGAAAGCAGCAGCGGTAAATTTTTCGCGACTTTCTTTTTTTTTTCTCTCCCCGTTTCCAAAGATTTGGCTGGTTTAGGCTCACTCCAGCTTGAGTGCAGCATCTACACCTATCTCCAGTCTTCTACTCATGGTGATGGTGATGTCACTAAAGATAAATCAATATTAGCAACAGCTCAGTTCCCACTTTCCTGGACTTTTCTTGCAGCTGAAGAACCGCAGAGTGGTTTGTGTAGGCAAACCACGTGTGAAGGGGTTAAAGATATGACAGGTGAATCCTTTTTTTAAATCTTATCATGAATGACAGCACGGTGGTTTTGTCTTCTTCTCCCCCTGAGGTGTGAAGGGATGTGCAGGTATTTGATATTTGCTCCCAGATGTGGGACTCTTGTTATTTACCACTTAGGGAAGCACCAGGTGAGATATTCCTTGAATAAACCTAATTGCAACTTCCCCTGCCTGCTTGCAGAACTTTATTATCTCTCGGATCTTCAGTACTGGAGTCAATAATTTGTTTGAACAAGTTTTCCATCTAATCATTAACACACTTAAAGCCTATAATGAGCTCTGTATCCATGCAAATGCATCTTTTTTAACTGCTTGCATAGATTTAAGGGCATAGTTTGTTTGTAAAATGGAAATCAGAGCTGTTCCTTACACAAATGCTGCAGTCCTTAATAAGGGGTGGATCAGCAGCAACTTTCTAAGTTTATTTAATTTTAAAGCATTCATCTCTTTACATACTGTATTTGAGATATTTTTAAAGAGAAATAACATTTTTAAACCTGTATCAAATCAAATGCCTCATATTTTTCTCAGCCCCTCTTATCTTGAAGTAGTCAGTGAATGAACAGTCTCAATTCAGCAATGAAAGGCATTTATAAACAGATTTTTTTCAACTTTATCAGCTGCTGCTCAACTCCCATTGTATTGATATAATGATACTTCAAGATAAATAAAGAAATTTATGACTTTAACAATTTGGATAACGAGAAAGGCAATCAGATTAAAATGGGGACCATTCACGCCCCACATGACAGCTCAGAGGACTCTAGCAGAAGAGTAACCAGCTCAGTGAAAAATCAGAAACTGTGATTGCTATTTAACACTGCAGCTTTTCACAGTAGCTCAGCAGAAAGTTATTTAGCACAGGTGTTTCTGTAAGTCTGATACATTGGGAAAATTCACAAGGTTCTCCGGCTCTCTTGCTCCGTGTCGGCTGTGAAGTTGGTCCTGTGATGCAGCAAACGGGTTTCTAGTAGGAAATAGAGCATGGAGGCAAATGAGCAAGTTCAAACATAGGATCTGATCTAGATTCATTTGCTTGGTTGCTAATTTTTGTAACGCATGACAGTAGTGAGGTGAATGACCTGTCATCGAGCAAAAGCAGCGAGAAGCGGGAATGAGTTATCGTTCGGAGTTAAGCGTGAAACTGAGATCCTGTTCCCTCCCTCGATAAAAGCAGCTTTCCAAATAGCATGGATATCAGTGCTCCTTCTTTGTTAAGTGAGGGGTTTGATAAATATTCACCTATTTCAGTATTTCTCACCACTTTGTTTAGCTGTGCTGTGTTTCTGTGCTTTCAGCCTGTGGGTTTGCATTTCAATAAGAGATGAAATGGTATAATTGAATTTCTCAACACCTAAAAACTCTCAGCTATTTTTTCTTCTTTTATTTCTCAAGTTCTGGCAGTATCTAATTTATGGCTTAATTCTTCGTAAGGTCATTCTCTAAGTGAGTGACTTCTAGTTAATCTCAGACATTATGAGCTTGGCTGTGATAGAGAATCAGTTCATCTGTTCTCAGAAAGAAAAGAGTGAGTTGTGGGGATTCTTGGCAATATGAGTTTAGCTGAAAGCTAGGTACAATTTCTTACCAAGTTATTATTTTCCCCTCATTCTTTTCAAGGTAATCTGGCTGTATTTTTACTAATATAGCCAAGTTGAAAAAAATCGTTTTTCTTTCCTGGTACTGTGTTCTGTGTTCTCCAAGCAGGTATATAAGGTTACTAGTGTGGGTTTGCTCCTAATAATGAAGGAACCAATAGATGGTGGGGGGTTTTTGTAATTATTTTTTGGTTTTTTTCCCCCCTCTAATTCCTTGATGAGGTATTGTCTCCTCTCAGTTGGGCTGGAAGGTGCAGCTTTCTTTTGCTGTTACCCTTACAAATGACAGCTAACTCTGTTGGTTGTGGTTCTGCTGTTCATTTACATGCAGCTCTTACTGACTGTCACTAACATATCTTTTGTTCCCTGAAATATTCACTCTGTGAATAAATATAACTTTTCTGCTATTTTTTGCTTGGGCTGATTTGCTCATTTCACTCTTGTGACTGCAAACAGCTCAAGCACTCAGATTCTGCACGTTGCCTATTGCTTAATGAAGTACCTTGCTGAATCAGGGCTACCGTGTTCCAGCAGATGAAAGGGAAGCACATAAGAAGCTCTACTGCCAGGTTCTGCTTTGAATGTTTTTCTTTTAATCAATTTTTAGACTTATTAGCATAGCGGATCACGGTTTTCGCTAAACAAATAAAAGCTTCAAGTCTGATTCTTGAAAGCGTTGGGAAATGTTAATGTAATTGGTTCTGTTTATAGTTCAAACCCACTTACATGTCTCTGCTCATAGACACGAGTAATAGAGTCAGCTCTCCCAGCTCTGGTTTAATGAGTTAGTACCCCAAATCTCTGGGATGTAGCTTATGGGTTTCCTTTGTCAGAACCGAGAGTCTGATAGGATTCTTAATTATCTTAGTGGCAGCGGAACAGTGCAAGGGTTAGGTCATGGCTTACAAGACAGGGAAACATAAAATTTGTAGAAACTCAGGTCTTAAATTCCAGTTTCCTTAATACTTTCTCATTTGCCTCACGGTTTAATGTCCATATTACTGGCTGGATGTTGCTTTTGAGTTGTCGTGCGATGCTGAGTTTGGGGAGAGTGATAACACACCCAGAATTTCTGGCAACTTGGTGAGGAGGGCAAGGAACATGTGGGTCAGGGGCCTGTGGGGAGCTGCCCTGGTTATGGCCCTTCTGGATCTGCAGTTTGGGTTGCTGGATGACCCCAAGTCTCCTGGCACACCAGCCACAGTGCTCGAATTGATGTGCAAAGGTGACACATTGGACAAGGAGGCCATAATGTGCTTTAAACCACTCCATTTCCTTGCCATGTGTACTGTGTATTTATTAATAACAAGACATGGAGTAAAAATAGTGGTGTTGAAGGGATTCGGATAAATATGGCCTTGGGATTGTGGCACAGAGGAGCTGAACCCCAAAGTCCCAGCCATTCCTGGCCTTGACAATTTTGTGGATTTTTAGCTTCCCTTATATTTAGACCCCAAAGTCCTTGAATGAGCTGTCACCCCAAATCCACATTCTCCTGTACTGCACCATCCAAAAGCTTGCAACAGAAAAGAATAGAATAGCAGGTTTTCAGACACAGCATATTTAGAAAAGAGAGAGAGGGAATCTGCCAAATTCCCCAAATCCACTTCCCAATTCCCCTCAAGGATAGCAGGAAATTACTTGTTATCAGTGGGTAATTCAACCACAAACATTATTGATTACCCAGCCTCAATCTTTACAGTCTTGATGGCCAAATATTTTGCAATCATTCTCTCTATTTAAAACTAGAAGGTGGATTTTAATTTTGGAAAAGTGGAGGTTTTCAGATTTTCTGCATGCCACATCACATTGTGATGTGCCCCTCCAGATTGTCCAGTGTGATAGCCAGAAGCTTGACTGACAGATGTCAAAGTGTAAATCATGTTCTAATACATGAGAAACGCCTACATGGTTAAAAAAAATTCCCATACTTGCAAAAACTTTTTATTTAAAATAATTTATTTGCTTTTAATATTTGGTGTTTGGTATATGCACACCAGAAACTCAGACCTAGAGAGAAGGTATGTGATTCTTATATTTTTTTCCTAATTTTGCTGTAATTTTTTAAATTACAGAATTTATCCAAGTATGTTCTCTTGCTTGTGAGCTACATAGTCAAATGTTTCTGTAGTTTTTCACCCAATGACCTCTGGCTGACCAAAATCAGTTATTGTAAGAAATTCCCCAAGTTCTGACCTATATTCCTCTTCCTAGAAAATCTCCCCTTGGACACCTATTGTGAAGAGATATTAAATATTTTGGTTATGTGATATTTTTAAATAACATTTTGAGTAACCTGCTGTCATTACTACAGTACCACATAGAGCAGCTGATAAATTTAAAGGCCAGTGCAGTTCCAGTGCTGTCAGTGCAGTTCCAGAATGTCTAAATAAAAAAATTCAAGGATCCTCCAATGCTTCAAAACTGGTCTGAGGCTACCACAATGATTTGGAAACATAAAAAGATACTTTTTTTTTTTTTTTTTTAGAATACAAGAATCTCTAATTTCAAAAGTTAGGTGATATTATGCTTTGAAATAAATTATCTCCATAATATCTGTATTGTGATGCTGCTTATTACTTAATATACAATTTAAAGACAAAATAAATATCAGAACTGGGTCAGAGAGGTTCATAGCCTGCTGGTCTCTTGAGAACTCCATTGATACCCCATTCCTGGAATTGTTCTAGGCCAGGCTGGATTGAGCTCTGAGCAACCTGCTCTAGTGGAAGGTGTCCCTGTTTATAGCAGGGGTTTGGAACAGAGTGCTTCTAATCTCCCTTCAAATCCAGACCATTCAAGGATTTTGTGTTTTGAAATATCCATATTCTCCTGTGCTCGGGAAAGACCTGTATTACCTGTATTACCCATAAAACCTTTCTAACTAGGTTGTGACTCCTCAAAAACTAAATTTAGTTAGGTTACAAAAATTCAACTGTCTTTGTCCTAAATCTCATCAGCATCGTTTTTATTAAAGAACTAAATAACTAATTAAAATAGAAATCTTTCTGGTTGTTGTAGTTGGAATTGTTTGTTTTCTGAAATGGATGCAATAGCCTTATTCAAAACATTTTTTGTCCTGCTTAGCTTTTCCTAATAGCTTCATGCACGTAAAGATGGAAGGGGGCAAACCCAAGATGTTCTGTGTGGTTTGCTCCCTGCATGCAAGGAGGAGATAATAACCAGTACATTTTCCTGCCTGCCCCACTCAGGAACTTGACACAGCTGGTGGAGTGTATCTGCAGATCACGGACCAACTTTGATATTGTGCTTTGTTATGGAACAAAAGCTGGCATGGCCGTGGCACGGCAGGATACTGCACTTACCCTTCAGCAGACCTGTTTCTGTAGAAAGGAACCTCCTGTTCTTGCCCCAGGCCACAAAACCCTCTCCTGGAGAGACAGCGCCTTGGATCTTGAGCAGTAGGAGGAATCTTGTGTTTCTGTACTGGCTTTTGGCACGTTAGTAAAATTACATTTGCAGCTATTTTGGAGAATGACCGCATGTTCTACATGCTCAGTACACACAGGTTCTGAGTCACCAGGAAAAAAAAGGGGAAAAAAAAAAAAAGAAAAAAAGGGAAAAGAAACTATCAGAATGAAAAGAAAATGGTAAATAAACAATGAAAATCCCATTCAGTAGTGCTGTTTCATCTCAAAGAGATGCTTTATTCAGCAGCAGGTAGCAATCCCCGGCAGAAACATCTGCTATCAGAGGATTTGCAGGTACACTTTTGTTCACTGCTCACTGAATTTGTGTCGGTATTATAATTCAGCAGGTTTCTGCTTTTCACACAGACCAGGATTAGCGCTGACTTGGGCTGGAGGGCATTCAAGCTGCTGTTCTCCTGTTGGCTATATTTCTCTGTAAACATCTAATTGTTTCAAAAAGTGATGTACAGTATGCAAAAACCTGAATTCAATGCAAATAAGCCTGTGCAGCTCTAAACTTACCAGGTGTTCTCATTAGTGTAAGTAGACAAGGAACGATTCTTGAAAGTTTTACAAACACTTATAATCACAGACAAATACGTTACTGTAAGTATAAAGACACCTATAGCAACATCTCTTTTTCCTTATTGTGCAATCTCAGCATTCATTAATAGGAGATATGTGCCAGTAAATGAAATACTAAGAGCCAGCACTGGCTTCTTCTTGCAAATAATGTAGCTGTGAAATGCTCTGCTGCTGATGAATAAATTTTTGGCTAAAATAAGAGTCAACAAAATGAAATCTTTACACCCAGCACATATATATTTTAAATATATATCTTCGCCTGCACTGAAAGCTGAGCATTCATTCTCCCTTTGATATTTTTGTTTGTTACAAGGACTTATCACGTTGAGTCTCACTCACATACATCATAAAGTGTTATAACATGCATATAAAATTGGACAGGAGAACCATTCATCACTAGGTATTGTCCAGCTGGTAAAGCTAAGAAAGACAGGACTTCTCTGAGAAACCATTGCCAATATCTCTGTGTGTGGCTGTGTAATGTATGGCTTCAGATTGCAAAGGCAATAACAGTAAAATATTACCCCAAGGAGAAAAGTAGCTTGCAGTAGGTATTCATGCACTGCCTTCAGTCTTCATCCGTGGACAAAATGTGCAATTGTCTATTCCCTGACTTCCCACTATGCACAGACACGACTGAATTGTGTCTTAATTATTATCTCTTGCTTTTACCTCTTGTGGGGGCATTTCTTTCTCCCTTCCCCAACGTGGTGACTCCCATCTCCTGTGCCTTTGGCTGAAAGGCTGTGGGAATTGCACCCCTCCTGCTCCGTGGCGTGGGGCTGGAGCAGAGGGCAGCACGGGCAGGGGGGACACGGCAGGCTGCACACAAGTGGCTGACATCCAGGAGGGTCATCTGCTGCCTGTCTCACATTTCCTTTTTGTGCTTTTTATCCTCTGAAGGAAACCCCTGTTTCTCAGAGGCTGGTCCCTGTGTTCCAACTGTCTGTCACTGGGCATGTTACCAGTGTAGGGGATCAGCAGGAAATACTTGCCTGGATGTTCCCTGGATGTTTAGCAGAGGTTGTTTGCTCTTCCTTACCTTTCCCTTTGCTCAAACATCATGTGCTTTCTTCTCACACCCCTCAAAGGCAGCAAAAAACCAGACCTGGACTGGTGGGTGGAGAAAAGAGAAGGACAAGTTGTTCCTTGAAATCAGTGACAGCATCCCAGCATCCCTGGACCTTTCTTTCCCTCCAGAAAAGCTCTTAGACCCCCAGCCCAAGCTCCACTTCCAATCCAAGGAGGAGTTCTGGTCTCTCAGGGCTTAATGAGCATCCATTGTGACCTCTTCTTGGTTCAATATTTTCTTTACAAGTGGTAAAAATCAGTTCTTCTGCATCTGAGATTCATCATGGCCAGAAGGGAAAGGAAAAATTTTGTCTCATAATGCAAAGAGAAGATTCTCACCTAGTTAGTATTAATTATTTTCAAGAGAAACTGGCATGTCATATGAATTCATGGCATAGAAGAAGGAAAACTTTAGGTTCAAAAATTTTTCCTTCTTAACCATCACAAAATTCATTATTGTGCTGCTGAACTATGTTGAACGATTCAATCCCAGGAATTTACCATGAAAAAAATTATTTCATCTGCACTGGTACAATATAGTTTGGTTTTTTGTTTGTTTGTTTGTTTCTTGTAAGTTTCACCCCCAAATCTGAGACAGCTCCATCCATTTTGGAGCCATTGATGTGTCTAATGCCAGCCTCAGTTTATTTTCACTAAAAAGCACCTCATTGTATATGAGGAGGTTGCATTGCTACGATGACCCCACAGAGGTTCCCAGAGAGTGGAGGTGCAAGGCAGTCACACCACAAGGCAACACAGCTTAGGACGTAATCTATAAACATCTGGCAGTTTTCAGTCTTAAAAATTGTAATATTGCAGAAGTTGTGAAAACACGGGATCTGTTTGTTGCCTCTTTGCAATCCTTGGTTTTCACAGTCATTTTTACAGAATCAGGAAAAAACAGGGTAATTAAAACATAAGGTTCAACATCTTTAGATATGTAGAACATTTTCTATTGCCTAAAACAAATATTCCCAAAGAAAGTATAAAACATTTTTCTGACTTGCAAAGTTTTTGCAGTCTATCATTTAAATTACTTAAATAAAGGGAGCTTTACTGCTCCCAAAAGCTGAGAATATAACACCCGCCATGCATATTAGCTTGATCTTTTTGACAGACCAGAAAAGTGTTTGTGTGTGCCAATTAAAACAAAAATGGATCCCTAGTGGCTTGTTCCTCACACAACTTCTGAAGACTGCTATCATTGTATGCCGGGGTAACCCTGGATAAGGCGGCTCTCCAAAGTAAACAAACTTTTCAAAACTTTCATGACAGATGGGGGTTACAAATGCATTTTAATAAGAGAGTTGCCAAAGCAACTTTTTTGCAATCAGCATATATTTACTTAACATCTAGCAACATTGGGAACACAAGGCAGATACTTTCTCACCAAATTTTTTAACAAATATCATTTTTTTTGAAAGATTGGTTGAAGACCTTTTCTCTCAAGCTGATATTTCCCCATCACTTCAATGTTAACTTTGCTCGACATCCAAAGGACTGCGAGATGGGTGAAGCCAGACTGTAATATGAGACAGACAATCTGCTTGATAATGAAATTTCTTTGGTAGTCATAAACATCTTAGAGTCCTTTAAGTAATCTAACTATCAGCATAACCATGACTACCTCTGTTTGATGGGCTGGCTCATGGAATGGATACATGATGCTGTACGGGTATAACACAGCTCAAGATTGAGCCTTTTGTTTTCTTTTGTTGCCGTTTTTTAATATTAGGCTCAGCTCACTATGGTACAGTGCAGAGAGATATTTTATTTATCCTCTCGGCTGCTTACTCATTCAGCATAAACATGGCCAAGAGACTGGATTATCTGTGAGAAAGAATTTAAGATCAACTTCCAGAAATGCAGTTAGACTTTTGGCGTGTTTTTAGAAACTTGCATGTCTCTGTCCCAGTTTAATTGAAATCCACTTAATTAAACAGCTAAGGAGCATAGTGTCTCCCAATTTTAATTAATTCTACTTTTACTGGGGCTGGGGACACAGGAGTGTCCAGGGTTTATGTATTTATTCTCAAGTTTTATTATATTGTAATAATTTTTTAAAATAAATATTTAGAGACAGAAAATTCCCAATATCTTTTCTTTTTTTTTCTTTTATTTTTTTCCTTTATTTTTGACTCTTTTCACAACCTCCCTGGCCCAGCCCTGGTGGCTGCCATGCAGATGGTAAATGGGGTGTCCTGCATTGCATGGATAGACCCCATCCTGAAAAATCTCTTAGGAAAACAGAGAAAAATCCAGATCTCTCTTCATTATGGGGAATCAGGTTGATTAACATGATCAGAAAAACCCCACCATTTTGTGAGTGAGCAAGGTGAGATGAAGGGAGCAGTGGGAAGGGGGAAGAGTGTTAACTTTGGAGCTAGAAATGCTCCAGCAACTCACATTTCCTTTTTTTCCTACACATATCAAGGGCAGCAATCCCAATGCACAGTGCAACAAGAGGAACACATTTTATTGAATTTCTGCACGCAGAGGTATCTGTCAATCCAAGTTTAAATCACTTAGTGTTCACCACAAGCTGTGTGAGTCCCAGGTGGCATAAAAATTTCTGTTTTCTGCACTGAATCTTGCACTGGATTAGCAACTGCTGAAGTTTCCACGGTCCAAAAGCATCCAATAATCCAGCACTGAACCGTTGGAGTCAGTTTTATGAAGCCTCACCTCAATAGTCCAGCAATTTTTCTGGATGTCCCAGTTTCAGGGGGAGTTGAACATTGGCTTGTTTCAGTATTTGGTTGAATTAAGAACTGTGACATGGATTTTTGGTGTTCATACTTGAGCTATACATGAGCCATACACTTCCTTGGCTGCTGGCTCTCTGGCTTTTCCTTGTTGCGCAATATGCACTAAAATTTTTGCTGCGTTTCTCCCTCCCACAGAATTCTTCACTTCCTCTATTAAGGTTTGTTCTTGGCATTGTCTAAAAACAGTTAATCACTGCAAATAATACTTGGGGCCACCAGAGATGCATAAGTACACTTTGAAGTGGGTGAACCAATAGGATGGGTTCGGATTTTTGTTTTGCTGTGTGAGTTTATCACCCTTTCCCACATCTCCATAGAGTGTTTATTGGTAGGATTGCTGAAATTGCCTCCATCCCTGTTCTGCAGCTACAATAAATGCAGGAACATCTGCAAAAGTGTGTACTGGTAAAGAACTAGATTGACACCAGGAATGAGATGTTTTTCACAGTGGTACATACCATGGTCCCCAGACTGAAAACCATGGACAGAAGACCCTGATCTTCTTCCATGGCTGTTTTCCATTGGCATGGGTATACTGTGAAAGGAAAGCCTGTGAGGCGAGCTCTGAAGGGTGATCTGTAAGGGTTTGGAAGTCCTGGCACAGCAGTATATCCCAGAGCACAACTTAGCACATGAAAAATACATAATTTGTAAAATTTGTCAAAAACCATTGACCCTGGTTAACCTCCGAGGTATATTTGTATATTATAAAATGGTAATGGCATTAATTAGAACCAGTGTCCTGTATTTTGTGGAGCTAAAAGGGTACATTTCTGTTTAATAACATAGGATCTCGTTGAACACCACCTTGGTGCATCATTATGGTGACACGCAAAAAGAAGCTCAACCCTCCATTTGCAGCTCTATAAGGTGACAAGAGAAACCCTTAATAAGCCACAAATAGAATATCAGGAAGTGTTTCACACCTGCCTTCCTCCCCACTTCCCACACAGTGTTGGCAGCCCAGCAGTGCATTGAATTTAGCACACATTTACCTGTGGTGAGCCGATATTTTCTGAGGATCAATGCTTAGCAGCAGGGCTGTGCTACAGCTCACTGCAAAACTGCCATGTGAGTTGATCCAGGCTTTGAAGTCATTTTTTTCCCTTGGTGCTGTAGAGAGAAAGAGGGAATTCAGGCACCCTGGGTCTCCTGTCCCCGTCCTGAAGGGCATGGCAAAGCAGAGGGTTAATGCCAGTTGTCAATCCTCGTGGGTGTTTATTGCTGACAGCAGCAGCAGCAATCTGCCTGGTAAGGTAGTGCTAATTCTAGACTGTAGCCTTTGCAAAAATGATGGCACGGAGAGAGGGATTTCGGGAGGTATTTAAATAAGTGAAGTACCTGGCACAATGGAGTCTGGCAGCTCTGGATAGAGCACTTAATTTTATTTTTTTTCCCCCCAGATTTGTCTTTCATTTGTTTCCCCAGCCCGTCTGTTTATTTCAGCAGTGCCTGACACAGGGATGGTGTGTTAACAGGCCTTAATATTGAACAATTTCTGCTTGTTGTTAGTTATACATCATTTAGGGCTGTGATCATAAATTGTTCAATCACAAGGTTTAGTCAAAACCAGCATTCTTTACTGATGTCTTTTCCCAAGGGTGTTGAAAATTTGATTGTTCAAAGTGCAAATATGGTTTAGCAATCCTTTCCAAGAGTAATTTATCAGAAATCCTAAGGAGGTAATATATAAAAGTGGGATAGAAAACCTGCACATTAAATGGGATTTACCAGCCAAAGCCTTTGGAACTGCTTGCCTGTGAATGACTGGAATGGAGCAGAACAAAGTCAATTACTGACTGTAATTAAGGAGTGGATGCATTTAAACTGTAGAGAGCAGTAGCAGTCTTCTTGAAACTGTCTTGTTACTCTGAAGATTAGTCTGAGGAAAGAAAGAAAAGGACTTGAACTGTATCTTACAGAAAGTATATTTTAAATGAATTCTCTTCCCTCCATTCTATGATCTGTTTTTACAGATTTGCTCATAAAACACTGATAATATATGATTATCAAAATAACACATTCAAGACAAAGAAACTTTCAGCATGTATTTTGCTTTGGTCTTGTTAGCAATGGAGTATCTCTTTTGCATATCATACAGTGCAAATATTTATGCAGTGCTGAATACTTGTATTTTAATAAAGCCTGAATTTACTGAACGGAAGGCTGAACTATGTTGTGTCCTTTTTAAGCCTTCAAAATACAGTAAATCTAATTACATATGTTGCTCTTACTTTGAAAATGTTATTCCATTTTATAATTTTAATAATGATTTGTTTATACTGGGAGGGAGGCATTAGATTGAATTGTTGCCTGTGTTTAGTCTAATTCATATCTGCATGTATACATTAATAAATTGTGATATCATGTCATACATTTTGAACCCAAATGGAGGTCAGCTCTTTCTGCTGCTCACCTTTAGCTGCATTTGGACTTTCTTATTTCCTTTTGGTGAAGGGAGGGGTGAGTGCGCAAGCGGTGATTAACGCTATGGCCCCAGACTAAGGAGGGAATTGCGATTTCCCCAATAAATACCCCTCCCTGGTGCTTGGGGGGCGGTGGGGCGGCTGGAGCTGGCCCCCGATGGGTGCAGAGGGGATGGGGTGAACATCTGCAGCCCTGCCGCCCCGAGCCCACACCAGGGGAGCGTTCCCACATTCTCAGCAGCACTCCCACAGGATGTCTCCGCTGGAGCTGCGCTGACGGGATTTTCCTTAATGCTGATGACTTTGGAAACCTTCCTTACAGGCATTTCCTCAATAAAGGGAGGGTTATAGGACAATTAATGTGACATTAGGCTGTTGTGTTTTGGTTTGGGTTTTCTTTTTCCTGGTGTTATTTCAGTTTTAAGGGAGATGTTGGGAGTACCCAGGCTGGTGAGGATCTGCTGTTTCTTTTTAGCTTCAGTAAAAACTCTTGACATGGGGGAGATGCAGAGAAACAGCAGCACTTCAGGTCAATGTATTTACTTAAACAAACTGTGCCAGATCATAACAGCTTTGCTTTTTCCCAGAGTTGGTCAGAAGGAAATCCCTATTTGGTGCTAAATACTCCGTGTTCCAGTGAACATTCCAACATCCAGACTAAACCTGCATCCCAACACACCGAGACCCAAATGTTCTGTTTCCATGCATGGATACCACCAAGTTTTGCACCAGCAGCTTTTAACAGCAGAAAAATAAGAGCAAAACTTTGGTTCCAGAGCTGGCAGGAGCTGAGCTGTCTTGGAGCGTGGGCAGAACGAGCTCCTGCCCCTTCCAAAACGGGCTGGTGATGTAGCCCTTGGTTGACTTGTCTAAGAACAAAGATGTTGTGCCCAGATGATGCTCCATGGCCATGGACAGCAGGAATCTGTGGAATAATCCTGGGACAAAGCACTGCACAGCTCTGGGCCTCAGTTTTGCCATCTGTGAAATGATTGCTTCAACCTGTTGTGTGAAATACCTGGAGATTTCCTCTGGTGAAATACATATATATATATATATAAATATGTGTGTGTAAAATAAAAAAATATGTATCATTATTATCCCAGTGGTTTACAGAAGTTCAGACCAACAGCATATACATACATATTTCCACCAAATATTAGGTTAGGCAGTGAAACAGCATTATCAGGGGATTGAATATTCTTTTGATAAATATTCCCAGTGAGTGGGTCAAAAATGTAAATCGACTTCTATTCAGACAAACTGGGGATTTTTTTTTCATGATAAATGGGCTCCTAATTACTCTACTGCAGCCATCTTTGATGATAATTTCTTTTTTTAATGTGAAAGAGTGACATTATCAATTTTACCAAAATGTTTGGAAGTGGGGAATCATAGGTAAATAATAAATGTGCAAATTCAAGAATGGAGGTACCAGACACAAAAACCAATATTAGTAAAATAGAAATGAAACCAGAAAATGGCAGGAAACAATTTTCCTGATGCATTCAGTTCTTTTCAGGGTGCTTTGATTTCCCTTGAACTGTGTCTCGTTACACCGAGTTTCCTGGCTTTTCTTAACTTTTGTCACATACCCGTTATTTCTGCACTATTTGTGTTCTGTGGTTGCATTGCTGAGACAATATCTCGTTTGTTTTGACATATTCAAAACAGTTTTCAGACAGAGGTTCAGAACTCCTCGGTAACTCGGCACTCCAGCAGACAAATCTCAGTAAAAAGAACGAGCATTTGGGGGGAACGGGAGGGAAAATAGAGGAAAATCATCTGCCTGGTGTGTGCTTGACTCACCTGTGTGTGCCCATGCCCTCCCCAGATCACCACAGTGTCAGGAAATGAGTTCCTCTTCCAGTCGGATATCGACTTTCTCATATTGGATTGGTTCCACGCTATCAAAAATGCAATTGACAGATTGGTATGTATTTGTTTTGGCTGTTACCTTTATTAATTAAGATGTAGCAATTTCAACTTCATTTGCTCAGGCATCTCTACAGGTTTTAGGCAGTCAGCAGCTAGCTAGACATTCCTTTCTCTGAAGGATATAAAAATATGTATGCAAATCTACAAAAAAAATGTCAGATAAACAAGGTTGTTGCACAAAAATGTCATTTGATTCTTGCCTCGAAACGGAACGCTACATTTATTTCTCTGAAATAATAAGGACGCTGGCTTGCTGAGGGTTGTAAAAGCACACAAGCACTTAATAACTAATGAATTTTTGCATTTTCTGTTTATGCAGCCTACAGTATATAATCTTCAATAGAACTATTAATACATTTGAGCCTTTTATGAATTTTTGTATTACTTATTCACAAGAATAACGCTGGCAAATAATATTCCTTTGTAACTGATTGCTGGTATTCTCCCAGGAAGGCTGGGGGTTTTCTACTAGAAGTAAGCAGGGTTGCATTTTATTAAAACAGTTTTTAATTACCAAACCAGCTTCAGCTGTAGCTTTTTCTTTCTTTTTTGCCACTCTCAGTACAAATTCCAAACATCTTCCTCCTATCCCTGCCTGATCCAAGAACATTTTCTTTTTTTTTTTTTCTTTTTTCCTTTTTTGTGGGCACTGACTTTCCTTGTTCGCTGCAGAATCTGTTGAGAGAAAAATATCCCCATTTCTTGCATTTTTCAGAGGTTTTCAGTGCAGTGGAATCTGCAGCCCCTTTGAAAGGGTTAATTTGAACACAGCTACTGTTTCCTTAAAGAGCTACAAACACTCTATTACCCTGAGGCTATAATCAGCCAGGGAAAGTTTGATCTGATGATGTATGTCTTCATATTGTGCATTTCATTGGGTGTGTGAGGATATTGATATCCAACTAAAGATTTTGGGGTGGAGTTTTCCACGGAGACTCAGGAGAAAAAAAAAATAAAATTATTTTTTGGCATATTATTCAACTAAACATCTAATAAACCCGATTATATATATATATATATATATATATATATATTTTTTTTTTTTTTTAGTGTAGCTGAAGCAATATTGTGGCTTCAGCAGCCCAGGGCGTGCAGAGGGAGCCACAGCAGCAGCAGCTGGTGCGGCACCAGTGGCCCCTGGCTGGCTGGTGGTGGCCAAGGTCCGAGTGCGCAGGACAGGACATCCCCACGTGCCACTCCTGGCCACTCCATCCCTGCCAGCCCTGTCACTCCTGGAACCCTGAGCGAGTGTGAAAAGCCTGGCGGCTTTCCAGCCTCTTGGGATGGCTGAGTCTCACCTGACCAAATGCCACGGGAGGAGATGCGGCTTCAGCCCTTTTTTTCGTTCTTTTTTTTATTTTTTTTGCTTTTTTTTTTCCCCTGCTCATTTTCACTTTGTCTGCCAGTAAATTAGAATAAGAGAAAAGCCCCCCGACTACTTCTTAAGCTTAAACCAGCAGAATTCAACCCCAAATTTGCAATGATGTTTGAAGTAATTGTGTTTGCAAGAATATTTACTGTAACTATCTAAAACAGAAAAGCAATTTAAACAGCCTTCCTCTTTGCCAGCATTTGAAAGTAGCCCGCAATGTGGAAATAATTTTGGTCCCTAAAGCCTAAAGAAGCAGGCCTTTTGTTTTCCTCACTTAAATGGGAATTTATCTCAGAAATTAGGATCAGTCTGTCAGGGCCATAAAAGCTTTGCCATATGACAAATTTTGCATTACACTTTCCTTAAATTATATACTCCCTGCACACTTGCTCTGTGTGTGTCTGCAAGCTTCTGTACTGGCATTCTGGAATCTCTTGCTTCATTCTTACAAATAATAATTTTATTAAAAGCATACACATATGTATATACATATATATATATTCTTTTCCCAGCCAAAAGAACAGAGAATTACATCGAGAAATTTGGAGTTCAAACTCAGAAGATCCTCCAGCATCGAATTACTGAATAACTTAGACACTGAATCCAAAGAGCCAAAGCCTGAACACAGAAAATCCTTAAGTAAATACATTTTTTTCTTTCCTCATTTTTTCTTTCCTTTTTTTTTTTTTATCTTTTCCTTTTTAAATAACTATGCCATTACAGGACAAGATAAGGCTGGGGGTTTTCACTAGAAGTAAGCAGGGTTGCATTTTATTAAAACAGTTTTAATTACCAAACCAGCTTAGCTGTAGCTTTTTCTTTCTTTTTTGCCACTCTCAGTACAAATTCCAAACATCTTCCTCCTATCCCTGCCTGATCCAAGAACATTTTCTTTTTTTTTTTCTTTTTTCCTTTTTTTTGGGCACTGACTTTCCTTGTTCGCTGCAGAATCTGTTGAGAGAAAAATATCCCCATTTCTTGCATTTTTCAGAGGTTTTCAGTGCAGTGGAATCTGCAGCCCCTTTGAAAGGGTTAATTTGAACATAGCTACTGTTTCCTTAAAGAGCTACAAACATTCTATTACCCTGAGGCTATAATCAGCCAAGGAAAGTTTGATCTGATGATGTATGTCTTCATATTGTGCATTTCATTGGGTGTGTGAGGATATTGATATCCAACTAAAGATTTTGGGGTGGAGTTTTCCACGGAGACTCAGGAGAAAAAAAAAAAATAATTATTTTTTGGCATATTATTCAACTAAACATCTAATAAACCCAATTTTATATATATATATATATATATATATTTTTTTTTTTTTTTTTTTTTTTTTAGTGTAGCTGAAGTAATATTGTGGCTTCAGCAGCCCAGGGCGTGCAGAGGGAGCCACAGCAGCAGCAGCTGGTGGGGCACCAGTGGCTCCTGGCTGGCTGGCGGTGGCCAAGGTCCGAGTGCGCAGGACAGGATGTCCCCACGTGCCACTCCTGGCCACTCCATCCCTGCCAGCCCTGTCACTCCTGGAACCCTGAGCGAGTGTGAAAAGCCTGGCGGCTTTCCAGCCTCTTGGGATGGCTGAGTCTCACCTGACCAAACGCCACGGGAGGAGACGCAGCTTCAGCCCTTTTTTTCGTTCTTTTTTTTAATTTTTTTTTGCTTTTTTTTTTCCCCTGCTCATTTTCACTTTGTCTGCCAGTAAATTAGAATAAGAGAAAAGCCCCCCGACTACTTCTTAAGCTTAAACCAGCAGAATTCAACCCCAAATTTGCAATGATGTTTGAAGTAATTGTGTTTGCAAGAATATTTACTGTAACTATCTAAAACAGAAAAGCAATTTAAACAGCCTTCCTCTTTGCCAGCATTTGAAAGTAGCCCGCAATGTGGAAATAATTTTGGTCCCTAAAGCCTAAAGAAGCAGGCCTTTTGTTTTCCTCACTTAAATGGGAATTTATCTCAGAAATTAGGATCAGTCTGTCAGGGCCATAAAAGCTTTGCCATATGACAAATTTTGCATTACACTTTCCTTAAATTATATACTCCCTGCACACTTGCTCTGTGTGTGTCTGCAAGCTTCTGTACTGGCATTCTGGAATCTCTTGCTTCATTCTTACAAATAATAATTTTATTAAAAGCATACACATATGTATATACATATATATATATTCTTTTCCCAGCCAAAAGAACAGAGAATTACATCGAGAAATTTGGAGTTCAAACTCAGAAGATCCTCCAGCATCGAATTACTGAATAACTTAGACACTGAATCCAAAGAGCCAAAGCCTGAACACAGAAAATCCTTAAGTAAGGCTTTTTTCTTTCCTCATTTTTCTTTCCTTTTTTTTTTTTTTTATCTTTTCCTTTTTAAATAACTATGCCATTACAGGACAAGATAATTTTTATTACATACAGAATGTAAGGAAGATCACTGAGAATTTTAAAGCTGAATATGTTCTGCACTGATATACATAACTTGCATTTAAGTAAAGACAGTTACTAGCTCCACACTTTTAAAGGGTGACACTCTCTCCTAAGCAAAATAAATTTGTTTAGGAGCAAAGACATTTATTTAAGCCATTTATTTTTTAAAATAAGCAACATGAGCCCTACGTTAATGGTCTGTTGCAGTTGCTTTGTTTCCATTTTGGTAAAATACCTCAAATTGCCAGAGTAATTTTGTCTGTTGTGTATTTATACACTGAATTGCTGAAGGAATTGACATATCCTTTGCAGCCAACAATCAGTGATGTATCTATAATTTTATAGAAGATAAATTCCAGGGTTTGGCGTTGATTGTTTGTCAGTGTGATTAGAAAAGAAAGTGATCTAAAACCAACAGGGCTGTGCTTTACTCCCCTGAAAAACTCTCCCAGTTTGTGCCGAGATGCTCGTGAGTGAGATCGTGGGCAGCAGGAGCTGCTGCTGACCCTGAATCCCTCACCCAACGTATTTTTTTTAACTTCAGGCTCTCTCCCGAATTTTTGTTTCCCTCCTTTGTTTGGCGGCAGGTTCGCATCCTGCTGGCGGTGGCAGCCCCAGACTGGCAGGCTGGTTCGAGGTGCCTCTAGGTACCAAAGGGCTCTGTAGGAATTTGCACTGAAACGCGTGCAGGATCAAAGCCTGAGATGTTAAGAAAAGGGCTGCGTTAAAAAGACCCAACATAGCTGTTTTTAATGATAATTATCCACACAATCATAAATATATGCACACATGCGTGCGCGTACACGCAAATAGAGACTCATTAAATAGTCTCTTTTTGCAGACCACAGGATTTTGGGGTTTGTTTTCTTATTATCTTGAAGATGTTTCCTTTTTTTTTTTTTTTAAGGGTTTTGTGGTTTTGTTTTTATTTTTTTTCTTTGTGTTATAAAATATAAAGTAGCCTGAACGTGGCTTGTGAAAAATTGTCCCAATATCTTTGCACTGGTGTTACGTTGCATTTCTCAGAGGAAGAAAAATAAGACTGAGAACACAGTGAGTTCTGAGGGTCTGATTCTGCTCTTATTGTAGCTAATAGCAAAATGCCCATAAACTGTCTCAGCACTCAGGGAATTTTTATTTATTTATTTAGACTTCTCACATATCTTTAAATGATAATTTGTCAGACAAAACAGAAAAAGTGACTATGAGCAGTGACAGAGACTTAGTCTATGTTTCTTTTCAAACCTTAGAGAATCCTGAATAACCTCCGTTTTGTTAAAGGCTATTTAAACTATTAAAAAAATGTGAAAATATCTGCTGTGAAATCTCACTGAATCGAAGCTTGCATTTAAATACCGTGGATTGGATTGCTTCTAAAATATGTATTCAGAACTTTTTTTTTTTTGGCCCCTTGAGATCAAGCAATTATGTGGAATTAGAAAAATCATATTATTCACTTACTTATTAGTAGTCTGAGCACAAACTGTATTGTCAGTTTTCTGCCTTTGGCTTTCTGTGCCCTTAATGTTCACACAAGTATCGTAGCCAGAATTATCGGCAGCTAGAGCCAAAATTGCTTTAAAAAGGCATGAGAACTGGTAACGACACATTGTTAGCAGTTAACAGGTGGTCGTTTCATTGTCCAGTTTGACTGCAGAGCACAAAGATATGTGCAATATCTGCAAGTGTATTTATAAAGTTCTTGCAAAGTTTAACGATTTTATAATTTTATAGTGCTTTTACGTTATTGACTATTGCCAGTGCCAAATCCAAACAAAGGAGATTTTTTAATGATGCCTTAGAACTCCTCCAGTTTAACAAAGAAGATGAGCAACTGATGTTTTAGCAGCCCACCCCCTCCTGCTTTGATAACCTTTAATGAAAAATTCAGACAGCTCAGATTCATTTGTATTTACCTTATCTACATTGTAGGGGTTGCAAAAAATATCCTTGATACTGCTGCATCTTTTTTTTTTTTTTTTTTAAATTTTCAGCAGTACAAGTACGTAAAGGACAGGTACCAAAGCATTTCAGTAATTTACTCTTTAATTTAAAACTGGGGAGACTGTCCCCAGAGATTTACTAGCAGGAATTTGGTTTTTATGTCTAATCCTAATTGCTTCTGCTTGCACTACAAGGACAAATGGTAATTCTCTGTTATGCTTTTTGAGCTGTAGACACTGCTTTCATTGAAAATTGGGCTCAAACTGCCAGGCTCAATTTCCAAAGTTCAGAGAGTGGCTGTTCTCTTGGTCATGCAGCTTTTCAGTGGCTTCTCATCCAGTTTGGTTTCAACTCATGTTCTAATTGAAGTTTTCTTGAGCTATGAAGAAACCAAGAATGGCCTTGGGGAGTGTTACCAAAATATGTAAAACTGTGATCTTTTTCTCAAATACATAGAAAGGGATGACTTTTTATTTTATGATGTCAGCTATTTCACTGACATAATTTCTGCAGCTGATGCTGATGAGAATTAACATGGTTTTCACCCCAGAAACCTCCTCCATTAGAAGGAGGGCATTTTGTGCAAGAAAATTGCCTTGCAGCACCACTTTTTCAGTGCAAAGAAGTGTTGTTCTAAACAGATCATTTTAAAAATTAGTGTCAAACTTCATAATTTCCAAGTAATTTAGTTATCATTCAGACCATAGGGGTATTTTGTTGTGGTTTTTTTCTAAGCTTGCTGAAAAACCCTCCCAATTAATATCAGTTTTATCTGGGTTTACTGGTAGGTGGACTGCTATGTTAATTTTAAGTCCCAGGGAACAAGGCACCTGGGTTACTCTGCAAGTAGAGATGCTGTTGGGGTGTATGGGAAGTGGGGAAAGAATTCGGGACATAGGGAAAGGGTCTGTGAGCCACAAGGTTCCCAGGAATCATTCCCTCCAAAACCCAAGGGACCTTGCTGCATGTGTACCACAGGAGCTGTCAGGACAGTTGTGTTTTGGGCACTGAAACCAAGTGGATGCTCTCAGCTAAGCTCTGCCCTTCTTTTCCTGCCCATGCACCCATCCTGTGGTTTGCATCCTCTGGGCCATTTGTGGCCGTCATCTGGGAATTCTGTCCCCTGGGAGTGACCTCTTGTGGAAGAGCCTGGGCTGGAGTTGCTATTGATTGTTGGAGGGGATCAATTCCCCTCCTGCTCCCCCTCTCCAGGATGGAAACAAACAGCTCTGCAGTCGGAAGAGTGCCCTTTGGCTACCGTATCAATCTGAGGGCTGCTCTTGTCAAAATGCACAATCACAAGCTTGATAATGCAATCCATTCCCAAAGCACTATATTTCCAACCTGTTCTCCATCATTTCCTTATGGCGTCACATTTACTCAGTTCATCACATTCTTATTAATATTTTAGGTTTCCTTGAAAGTGATGGAATTCTATTTTTATTACAAAAGCAACAAGAATAAATACTAATTGTTGTCAGTTATTTCCTTATGTAGTGGGAACAGTAATCTGTTCCTCGGCTTTAGGTTGCCAAAGCAAAATAATGAAATATTTTAGACATTTTAATAAAAAATCTGTGATATTAGATAAATGCAATTTGATCTCCTTGTTTGCCACATAAAAGCTGGAACTGCCTGAATTGATAAGATTGAATTGCATTATTTTTATTGTTTCTACTCGCATATTTTTTCCTTATCTTCAAGAACACTTTACTGGAAGCCCGGTGGTTAGTCATGCAGCCTGGAAAATCTCCTCCATGTTTGAATTCTAGCTGGAGGTGCCACAAGTCCAGCATTAAGAATTTTAAAATATATATATATATGTGTGGAAAGGAACATCTTGGCGAGTTGTGGCAGCGTTGCTGCTATTCATGGTCATCTCAGTGTCTCACTAAGAGCAGTCAGAGACCCCAGGCGTCACTGTGCCAGACACAATGTGATACCAAAGTAAGGCAATTCCAGCTCTCAGCCCCAGTAAGGACAAGTTGCAACAGGTGGGAAAAAGTGGACAAAGGCAGGGGGTGGAAGGAAAAGTTGACAGCAAAGCCAACATGTCATGCATATTAAACAGCAGGCTTGGGATTCCTTTCCGCTCTCCGTGAGGATCAGGGTCTTAGCCCCAGCACCCTGGCCACCAGCCAACTCAAATAATGATACTTTCCTTACCTAAATTCCTCTTGGACTCTCAACAGGGAGTGACAGGTCTTTAAGTCCAACAGGGTGATCCTTTACCCTTGGGATGCCAAAGCCTTTGCATGCTTCCCTAGGGAATGGCCTTGTGGCAGTGTCTGGGAATCTACCTCCTAGCATCTTTTAAATCAAAGGAAAAAACCCCAAAACTTCTGGATCTTAATTTCGATTTGCCTTCATAGGTGTTTGCTACAAAGTCATCTGGGCATTGAAGTCTGCTTTAGTTTCTTAAAAGACAGTTAAATTCTGGAGTTTATAGTCCTTAAGATTGAACCATGGACTGTGTGATTTAAAATTTCCCAGAATTGCTTTTCTTGTTTCATTCACTTTTCTTCAGAAGGCTGAATTTTGAAACTTGAGCATGGTGTGTATTTATCCCTTGTTAATTACTAAAGCATCTGGAATCCTTTCTGAAGCCAGTTTGTTAGATAACTGTGGCTGTACAATGAGTGTGAGGGGAAATAACAGCAGCAGAAACCCACTTTGGTCATTTAACGGACATGGTGGAAGAAATGGGGAATTTGGTGGAGCTTGAAAATTTCCTGGCTTCACATGCTCCACTTGGTCCTTCCCTGGCTAAATCTTCCTCCAAGGACTTGTTTCAGGGTTTAAGGTTTGTCCCTGCACAGGACTGGGAATTTCTGTGGCAAAGACCTCCTGTCTGAGGCTGTTGTTCCTCTGAGGAGGGAAAGGATTGGCACCGGGGCACGAACACATGGATTTGCATGGTTTTGGCTGTGTAATAACAGAAGGGGGAAAAAAAAAAAGCCAGAAATTTATTTCTTAAAAACATCATTATACATCCTAGAAAAAGACGTTGCAATTACAGGCAGTGCTGAGAGGAGACTGTGGGAGTTTTCTGTTTTCCTCTCTGAGGATGAAGGGGATGGAGGGTTGGGAGACCATACCTTGGGATGTAGAGAGAGGCTTCACTGGCCCAGCCAAGCTTATCGAGGGCTGGATTCTGCGGTAGCTCATGTAGACCTTCATCCACACAGAGTCACCTCTTTGAAAAGGGGATTCATTAACAGGGCACTGGTGGAGTCACCATCCCTGGAAGTGATCCAAAAAGGTGTGGATATGGCCCTTGAGGACATGGTTTGGTGGTGGCACTGGGCTGACAGTTGGACTAGATGATCTTAGAGGTCTTTTCCAACCTTCATGATTCTAATTAGAGCCACAGAAGTTGGAAATCACTCCATTTCTTTGTTATTTCTGATGAGGTCTGAATTCTTTCCCCTTCCTGGCCCATTTGTTTCAGCTAAATGTGAAGTTCAAAGCCAAATGATCTTATTTAGGGACTATTATTATATTACAGTGTTAGCGTTATGTATAGGTCAGTTTTATTACTTTTAATAAAGCCAAGAAACATAAAGCAATAATGTATATTAGTGCAGCATTACCAATGGCAACAATTAAAACAGAAAGCAAAATGAAAACTAGCTGCAAATAAGCAGTTTCCTACTGCAATGTTAATTTTGTCACTCTGCATCTTGTATGTTTGTGGCATTTGTTTTTATTGCATCAAGAGGAATGCACTCAGCTTCAGGCACTAAAAAAAAAAAAGCAGGAAAAGAAAATGCAACATGCTGGGTTTGCAGAGTGGAATCACTCATCTGGACTACAGGGACTAAACATTTTTTTACATATTTGTAGTCTTATGTTTCTCTGCTACATTAAGTATAGGTATGCTCTCTTCCTAAAGCTTAGGAAAATACTGATTCAGCAACAAAGAAGTAATAATATTGGCATGTGGGAAACAAAACATGCCAAATTGAGAAACAAATTGTGTCACTTCTACTGATAATAGAAGATTATGTTGCACTCAAAATCACAACTGGCTGTGACTAGTCCTGAAAAAATTACATTTTTTCCTGAATTTGAATATCCTGTTTCCATCAATTATAATATAATGTTTCCTTAATCCTTTGTTTTATTTCTACTTCACTCTCCAAAATCCTTCCAGAGTTTACTATTTGGGTTGAAAAAGCATATTTTTAAATTGGGCATATCCAACTTCCATATAAACATTTGGCAGGGAAACCCATGCATGTTCATTTAATTCATTTTTATTGAACCAAGTCCAGATTTTTAGCCAGGAAAAAGTTAGATATTAATCATATCTGAGCAGGATCATTAAATTTTCCTTTACCTACTAGAACAGCAGGGTCATTATAGAACCATGAGAAGTTAGCTCACTTATTAATCTTTACAATTACATAAAAGTGATCATTTTTATAGTATTTAAGAGTAGCTCTAACCCATTATGTGAAGAGTATGTGGGAATATTATAATATAATATAATGTATTATTATAGATGTGACCTGTGACTCATTGGTCTGCTCACTGACACACAACTCCCTGGAAAAGTTATCTGTTTGAGCTTGGATAATCTTTAATTGTTTCACACTTCTCGTGCTCATTTATGGGGCATACTAGTAAATAGAGAGCTAGTCACTGAGTTATTAATTACCTCATTATTACTTAATTATCACCATTGCATACTTCATTTTTATGGGGAATTATATCATAAAAGAAGGTATTTTATGCTGCCCACCACAGTTAAGTATGAATGACAGCGATAGCTAATGTAGGATTGAGTTAGTTAAAGAAAATCAATCAGAAATCCTCGCTATAGATTACTATCCAGTTTCTTCTGCCTTTTCCAGCTAGCACTTCTCATCCTTGACTTTGAAACCCAACAGTTTAAACTCGGTTCTTGTTTCAGTGGACTAATCCCCTTTCATAAATCATGTTCAAGTGCTGAAATAATTTGCACATCGTTTAAAGAGTATTTGCTTTGAAACATTCACCTCAAGCCCTTTTGTATATCCTTTCTCTCTAAAGATTTGTAGTATTTGTTTTGTTCTCTGAGGTATAAAAGACCTGGGTAAACTTTATTCCTGTTGTTTCAAGATTAGTGAAACAAAATGCATATTTATTCAACTGGGACTGAAAGGAGCTTTAGTAAAGACGATCATACATACGACCCAGGGGAATGTTATAATACAAAATGTCTGTCTTAAAATCTCTTCAGGTTTGTTCAAAACACTACTGAAGGACTTAATTTTAAAGAAAGAAAAGGAAAAGGTTACAAATCCATATTTCTTCTTTGTTCCAAAGAAGAGAGAGACACCATGTATTTTTCTTAACAAAATAAACTCCTGCATGTGCACTCTAGATGGATTTGATATGGAGGCAAGTAGAGACTGGGTATCATGATTGCTTTAAGCCTTTTCTTACTGAACCACAGATACTGACACAGCCTTTAAGACAACTACATTTTGGAAAAATTTGAGTGTTTTTTTTTTTTTTTGTCAGACACACACTTGTTTCAGAAAAAGCAATCACAAATAAATAATGAGATTTTAGGCATTATTGGAGCCAAGCAGTTGGGCTTTTTTTCCTTGCACTACAAGTGAGGTAGACTCCTGCAATGAGGAATCTACTTTGACTCTGCCATTTCCAAGCCTAACTGCCCAACATGTCTTCCACTGCTTTGGTCTCTTCTTTCCATAACCAGTAGATCTTCCCTTACACTAAGTAGCAAAGCTAAGGTTTCATGTAGATTGTACAAAATCCCACAATTTTTATAGTTTGAAAGCAGCCCACTATGCAGACAGCTACCTCTGCTCGACCTTCCATCACCATGTGTCAGTAGATCTCCAGTTTTTGCATCTCCATAACTTTTCCTCCACAGGGAAGGAATAAGAGGCTGACAACAGATAACACCTAAATAGGTGGAGGCGTTCTCACTGCAACAGGGAATATTTTAGACTGCAGTCTTTGGAGAGAGGTCAGAACTAGAGCAAGTGAGCAGGACTTGCTGAACTTTGTTATTCTGGAAGAGCCAGTCCAGTCCATCACTCCTTTCAGTGTAATTTTGAACCTTTCATGGTATTTATTGAAATGCATACTCCTATTGGAAGGTTGTAGCCAGAAAAAATTATTCTTACACGGTACTGTATCCTGAGGTTTCAGTATTATTTCTAACTAATCTAGATGCAATCCTCATGGTATTTTGGGAGGAATGTGATAGAAATAAGGAGGTTTTTAGGTTATAAAAGTCTAAATTAAGCTCAGTTAGAGAGACTGTACGTCAGGCTCTAGACAGGAATACCTACTTTCCAGACTCACCTTTTTCCCTGTTGTGAAATCACTTATGTATTTGGACCTTCTAGCTAGAAGGTTCTATTTAATTTAAATTGTGACAGCCAATCCCAAATATTTAAACAACAACTTAATGGTACTCTCTCCTGGACAGGGCATATTAATGGAATTTAAAAGGACTGTGTTTTGTAGGGTCTCCTCTTTGCTCCACTGATGAGCCGGGTAAACAGATCCAGCCTCTGAAAGCCGAAGGGTGGAACATCACTGAAGGGTTAAATGCCGTATTGTTTCTCAATTAAGTAAAAGGTTCCAACTAGCTGGCTTTAAATATTGATGCTGAAGAGAGAGCTATGACATATGAGCAGCTCCCCTCACCACCGAGGATATTTGGCTCCATTTAATTAATTCCATTGGCCATTGTCTTAAGTGCGCCCAGGATTCACCCAAGAGGAATTCACTTGCGTTGCTGTTATTGAAAAGTGTAACACAGCATTATCTGCCTCAGACAGACTTTTTGTAGCATTGAATCAATTCCCCAGCCCTTGAAAACAACTACCTCATTTGATTCCTTTCATAATTAATGAAATTCAGTAGTAATGCTTTTGCCCCTCAGCTCAGGCTGGAAAAATGTTCCAAAACTTCAGTTTTCAAGCTGAAAGCACTCTAATTTTCAGCCTAAATGGACTTGTGGTGCAATTGTGTTCTTGTGGCAACATTTAGCCTGCTCCTCATTTGCAGCAGTTGTGCCTCAGGTGTACTACCCCCTGCTTGGGCTGGTAACTAGGCCAGCCAAGATTTTGTAGCCTTTCCTACGATAGGGTGCTGCTTTTCTTTTTCTGATCATCTCAAAGAACTCTTTTCTGAATCTCTCTCCCTTTCAGTCAGTGTTTTTTGCACTGATATTCAAATTTAGATCTTCCCACAGACGTGGAAAGCAGAATTCAGTCTCACATGTGGAAATGGTTCGCCTGATACAGCATAGGGATTGTATTTATCTCTTTCATTGCCACTTTTTTAGACATGAAGAGTAAACAACCAGGACAGGTGGATTTTGCTGTCCTTTAATCTCTTGCATCCAGTGCATTCATTATGAAAACTAAGGAGCAAACTTGCCTTAAGACTTTTCATAGCACATAAAATATGTTCCTACATGTGGTAACAGTTTCTGTAATTAATTTTTAAGGTGTTCAATTTAAACAAAGAAGTTACATTCTTATAAAACTGAGCAACTCTTTGCAAACAACACGTTTAAAATACACAAAATTAAAACATTTAAAAATACCCCAGTGCTAATACATTTGTAAAAAAGAGCCCTTTGGAAGCAAAAAAGGATTATAATGTACTTATCCTGAAATTCATGAAGACACTTGGTACAGAACACAGAAATAATTTTAAAAGCGTACAGGTATGAATCCCTACTAGAGAAAGCTTTGCAGATAATATATTTTGCAATGACATAGTGACAGTACGTTTTATAGTCACTTTTGCTGAGGAAGGTTATTCTCCCGCCCAAGGACTCAGGGCCCAAGGGAAGGTGGCCAGATGTGGGCAGGGCAGAACAGGAGGGCAGCCAGATGCACATTGGATCATTTGCCATTTAGCAGAATTTGGGGCATAAACTTATAAATCAGGGAAAGACAAGCATTTTTCTTGGTGGGTTTCTATAAGGAAAGATTTATTCAAGGTGTGGGAACTCATGCTCCACATCACTTCATGCTCAGAATAGACAGAATAGGACAGAATAACTGTGACCTCTTCAGAAAAAGCCTTTTTATTCTATTTTTCTCAGGAGGCAGCTGGCTCCTGAGCAGCACAAGTTTCCCTTGAGAACTGATACTGGAAGAACCAGAAAGGTGACTAAAAATTAAGCAGTGCAGGTGATGAACTCAAGATCACTGTGTGACTGTCTTATATCCAAGCCACAGACATATTCTCCTAAGACAAACTCTTCATCTACTTTCTCTGGTTTTCTAGAAGTTTGAAGTTCCTGCAAAAAATAATCTTTGTGTGTATATATATTTGTGTAAAAACACATGTAATAACCCCTTTCCTTTCTATTTAAAATTAAAGATCATTATTTTAGGGTTCTATAATGCTTCTACCTTCCTTTCTTCTTTTGAAAGTGTTTGAGTTGATGTGTTTGAATGAAAATCAAAAGATAACTCTAAAAATTAATGAATAAATAATGAAAACACTGTAACACCTGGATTATTATACTGTGTTATCTGATCACTCAACATGATGGATCAAGGGTAGAACTGATATTAAGGCACAATTACAAGCAGTAGAATACTTGATTTATTGTTTTAACTTTGCTCTTGATGCAAGGCACACAGTCATTTCTGAACTGACATTTGATGTCTGGTTTAAAATATCTTTTGTTTTGGCACCTGGTGGTTTGCATTAGGGGTTCAAATATGAGAGAAGCAATTTGTTTTTTATTTTCACAGGTAGTTGTAGGGATGGAGGCAGAAGAAAACATGAGGTTGAGGGTTAGGAAAAGAGGATGATTGAAACATGGTGACATGGGGAAAAAGAAAGAAAGGATCCTGAAACGCTGTAGTTTGCTGCATCTCTTGTCTGAATTTGGTTTCCTTTGGGGTACTGTAGCAGGTATTGCCTGCTGAGTGGGAAAGAGCAGCAGGCAAGGCAAAGCAGCAGTCTCATATTTTCTAACAGAATTTCTTAAAAATTGTATTTGGAAAATGTGAGAATGGAGAGGATCCATTAGAATTATGCCTTCTGTTATCAATAACCCACAAGGAGAATGCTGTTTGAAAGCAAGTTTTGTAACTGGTGAGTTGTAACCCAGAGAGCTAAGTTAGCAGAATTCACCTTTTCCAAACAATTGTTTATTTGGAATTCATTTGTAGCTGTCCCTGCTCAAGTTACAGGTCATTCACAGTAATAAAGCTTTCTAATTCTGTGACAGAATATTCATAATGTCTTTAAAATACTCAGCTGGATAATGGTCCCCAGGATCTGGACAGCAAGACTTCAAAAGGCAGAGTCCTCTGATCTCCAGTTTCCTTATTCTCTTTAAGCTTGGAAGGTTTCAGCTATCAAGTTTTATTGGTTGATAGTCTAATTGCATTTGTATTATCTTTCCCCTTAATATTATTTTCTTTTCTCTGTGTTGGATTTCATCCAAATATTACTGTGACCATGAAGCAGTTTTCTGAAATGTTTTGCTTTCGCTTTGATGCTTAACTGCTTTACACGTGAGTGCTGCAATAAGGTGCAGGTTTCTGATAATAGTTTTCCTTCTGTGAGGAAAAGTTTCCACAACCTCCTGTGCTTTGCTTATATTTGATATGGCCCTTCAGTTTGAGGCTTTTCATGGACAAGATAAGGTTTGGTTAAACATCTGAACTTTTGAATGTTTATCTGAACTAGATTCGACCCCTAAATTTGTCCATCATTAGTTATTTTGCTTTTCTTTTTTGAGGCTAAATTATGCTATTAAATATGTTCTAAAGTAGGTTAAGCCCCTCACAGTTTGTCAGCTGGAACATTAATTTTAAAGCTAAAACAGTCTTCTATTGGCTCTTTTTAACATTTTGTCTGAATTTTGACCATGCCTGGTCAAACAGAGAGTCAGTGCACCCACGAAAACCCCACAAGTAGCTGATTGAAGAGTCTCAGAGTTGTTGTGATGGCTGGCCTGATTTTAATTCAGGAAAATAGCCTGATAATTAGTAACTATTTGCCTGCTCAAGCAGCTTGTTCCAGTGCAGCTGTTCTGCAGACTAAAGGACTAAATGTCACCACATGCCCAGCAGCATCTCTGGAGGTGTCCCTCTCTGAGCCCCTGCACAAGGGCCAGGCAGACTTGGGGTCCCAGCCACAAAATACATGGCCAAATAACCCAGCAGCTCCTTTCTGCACTTCCCTTTTCCTCCTGTAATTCCCCTGTCTCAGTCCAACAGGAGGATGACCCACCGCACATCTCACAAGACCCTGTCTCCACTCACAGCCCCTGTAAGGTAGCCTCACCAAAAAAAAGCTGTAGCCTCACAAAAAAAACCCCTGTAGTCTGCTTTTGGTCTTCTTTTTGGGTTTGTTATTTTTATGCAGATCCTAAATAGACTTTAGGGAAGTTTTTCCAGTGTCCTCACATGGACACTACCTGAGCAAAGAGTTGCAACTGCTCAAAAGTCTGAAGGTCAGTTGCGTTTCAGCAAATGGAAATAATTTCTGTTTAAAAATAAAATTTAGTTGATGTCATGAGAGTGACTGTCTAAGGTTTATGTTCATGTGAACATATCTATTGGAGATTCTTACCAAAATTTTCACTTGAGGTAAGAAGTAAAAGGAGTTCTGAAATCTGAGGACGTGCTCCTTTTACAAATGAGCTCATGGATGATCTTTTGTTGTTGTTCTTACTCTAATGATATAATTGAGGTAGGGATAATTTGATAAGGTATAGTTGACAGAGTACAGCAAATGGATTTCAGATCTCTGGCTAGATATTTTTTGATTACTTTAAAGATAATGGGTGTGCCTTTCTCCTTCATAAACTACCACATCTACAGTCACTGGAAAGTACTAAACTTGCAGTTTAAAAGAGAAAAATGTGCTGGAACTTGTGGTTTGAAACAACAAATACAGAGCTGAATGTCACTACTGTTTCTCATTGGAAATAAACAGTTTTAGCATGTTGGTTTCATAACTGAGGCACTGTGAATTAATTCTGTCCTTTATTGTATAAGAAACACTAGAAGTTCATTGTGGGTCAAAAAATATAGGGTTATGAGTATAATCAGAGACTGAGTACAATGGGAATATAATTAAATATTAAATTACTTCTAAAATCTAGAAGAATGAAACATAATTGATAAAAGTTTCAAGAAAAAGGAAATTCATTGGTAGGATATTCTTTCTGGAAGGGTCCCAAAAGACTGGATCTGAATTAGAGGCTCAACACAGTATCCAAGCACATGTCAAAATTTCAATATATGAAACATTTGTACAATTCTTAACAAGGCTGATATAAATACAAGATTCCCTTGTTCTCTACATTAATTATCTCTAGATAATTAATTTGCTTCAAAATGCATAAGACAGAATTATATGTAGGTTTTAAGGTAAAATTGTCACATGGCTACTAGCACCCAGCCCCCCAAAAGGGTTTTATTTTGGTGTAAATCTGTCCAGTGCTCCTGGTAGAAAATGGAACCATATCATTTTTCTTGTCCTTTTGCCTGAGCAGTTTAGTGGAAGTGGTGACTATTCATAATATTTGCAAAAGGTTGAAAAGGTTTTTTTCAGATTAACTCAGGAGGCAAGTTTAAAGACTTGAAAGTTATTTGCATATATTTCACAACAGAAGAAAGCAAACAGAACTCCTGTATTCTATAAGCCCCTGAATGCATTATTTATTGTAAATTACTTGTTCAACTTAATCTGGAAATAGTCTACAGTATCTTGCTTTATCTTCCTCGACCTCCAATTGCATGGGATTCCTTTTTTGTTTCGTGAAGTCTTCTTAAATAATATTTCATACAATATATGTCAGCTTCAAAAGTCATTAACTCAAATACCACAGTTCTTGTTCTCAGTAGCTGTCACAGTTTTATGAGTGGGATAAGGCTGTGTGGCTGCCAACTCTGATTCACCCAGTTAGGTAAGGGCAAGGACCACTCTCCAATTCCTATGTGTTCCATCCATTGAGCATTCCCCTGGGAATATTTTTGCAAAGAGGCTGTGTCCTAATGCCTGAGATGAGCTTGGGCAGACCAGCTTCCCCTTCCCAAGTACACTGTGCTCTCTCTTCCTAAACTCTAAATACTCTGTGTACTGTAGCAGATTTCATCCAAGCCCCACATGTTTTACATTAGATGAACATAAACTGGTCATACTGTATGAATAAAATGAATTCATTGATTTTTGGCATTGTGGTTTTTATATTCGAGTTAAGTTTGTATAACAGTGTTTCTAATATTGTGACAATACCCAAAAAAATTGTGGAAAGAAAGGCTTGGCAAGTCCTGAGTGATCTAGTCCAGTCTCTCCTGTCACAAGGTACAGTGTTCTGTGTCCTCATACATAAATTTATTAAGCTGCATCTTAAATTCTTTTAGTTTTATTTGCCACCACGATGTCTTTAAAAGGGTGGTTTAGAACTTCATATTATGGCCAGTTTGTACTCATCTATTCTCATGCCAACATTGTTCTTCAGTTAAAACAGCTCTTCTCCCTCCCTGCTGTCCTCTTCTCCTCTGCTGCTCCTTTTCCCACCCGCACCAGCAAATTCATAGAGAACAATCCCAGCTCTTCCCAGCCATTTTCCAGCTGGCCAAACATGCCAAGCTCCCTGGCTCCTTCCAAAATCTCAGCAGCCTCTTTCTCCTGGTCCTTCTTACTGCTGCTGCCCGCACCTCTTCTGCCAGGAATTTCCACCTCACATATGCGTCCATGGTGATACACTCATGAGAGAAAAACATTTTTTATTAATTAAAATTAAATATTTTGGATTTGTTGGTTGGGTACTGAAATAGGCTGCCCAGGTGAGTGGTTGAGTCATGGTCCCTTGAAATGTTGGAAAGATACGTAGATGTGGCACTTAAGGACATGGGTTAGTGGTGGGCTTGGAAGTGCTGAGAAAGAGTCGGACTTGGTGTTCTTAGAAGTCTTCTCCCACCTTCATGACTCTATGATTCCGTAATTCCAATCCTTCTCTAACCATGCTGTGCATAGTTCTAATCCAGTTATTCCTGTTCCCAGTCTCACAGTCACCAGGTTTTAGCCTGATATCCCAAATTCTTGTCTCAGCTGATGATGCTTCCAGCCTTGAGTCAACAAGCAATCTTTTGAATGCTTCTACTTTTCCTGTTGAATTCTTTAATGAAAACTCAAAGAGCAGTTCCAAGAATATTTCAGGACTTCCACTGGTAACTTCCCTGCAATTCAGTAGTTCTTTCAACAAAGCTCATTTTAATACCTTATTTAGTCACTTCACAGTTATTGTTTTAGTTCTCTACATCTTCTCTAGTTTAACTAATCATTTCCTGTTTGGCCTCATATCAAATGCACAACTGAAATCCGGATAGATTTGGCCTATTACATTTTCATTTTCTAAAAAAACATTTTTTATTTTATTAAAGAAAGGTATGATCTGTGTTTATAAATCCAACATATACTCAGAAATATTGCTTACATTTCTAAACATTTATGGTGTAAATACCACTAAGAAAAGCTGTGTGGGGAGTGGAATTTTTATTTTACAATGTGAACGTGTAGTGATGTTTAACATGCTATTAATTTATTTCCATTTATTATTAGAGGGGGATATTTTTTTTTATTTTACAAGCATAAAGCATGATGCAAAATATGAATTATACAGCCATTTTATTGAATCTTTACTGCTAATGCACGCAAATTTCACAAAGTGTAATGACACTACTGAGCACTTAAGTTGTTAGGCTGTCATATTACAGAAAAATTATTTGTGCTATATAATCACTGTTTTCTTTTTCCTATTGTTTATTTCTGAGCTTACTTCATAAACATCTGTAAATGTAGATATACTTGCTGTGGCAAATATCTATTATTGCACCATAAACCTGAATCACTTCAGGTCCTTTGGTGCCAAATCAAACAAAATCTTCTGAGCCTCTCCTGGAAGGTGATACCATTCTGATGCTGCACATTTTGAGTCTGTGCTCCATAGCTGTAAAATCTGTAATTTTGAAGCTTATAAGAATAGTGATTAGAGTCAATGCCCAAATCCTGGTTTTATTTTTTTCCATTCGACGTTTTTCTAGTGCTTTTAAGCTGACTGTGTACCTGTCTCTCATTTTAGTCTTTTACCAAAAAAAAAAAAAAAAATTCATTATTTTTACAGGCAATGATGCCTGCTGCTCCTTTCTTAAAGGACTAACAGTAGTTTCACATCTGCTGCAGGGCAAAAAAATTTGATGAAATGTGGTATCCAATAAAACTTGAAGTTATGAGTCAATATATTAAATTGCAGTGTCTTTTTGAATGTAAGCATAATCATACACCTCTGCACATTAAGATATGCTTCTTCAGAAATATAAGACACTCAGCAATTAAACATCCCCATTACTTGAAATTAATTAATTAACCAATTAATTCCTTCCAATTAATATTTTCACACATATGTGGTAGCACTGCTGTTAGACTGGCACTTTCTTTCTCCAAAGTCACAGAGACCTATTCCTGCCTCCCTCTTTTGCCATCTCAGCTTTGTTTCAGTCCTGCAAGATGTTGCTGAGGACTCTGGTTATGACTCTGTAAAGGACTTTATAAAACGATTATTTTCAGACAGCAGACATGAGAGTTAAGCACAAGGATCTGTTCATACATATTTTAAGAATGTTCCAGCTAGGATTTTGGTCAGTGTATTCTGTATTTTGAATGGCCAAGCCTGTCATTTTTAGTATTCCTTGGGAAATAATTACTTTAACTCCATTTATGGGTGTTATATATATCATTATACTACAATTCATCTCTTTCTAAGAACTTAACAAAATTTTAACAATCTTTGAACAGTACTAAAAAAAATACGGATGGTCCAGACTAATTTTTTTTGGTTTTGTTTTTTTTTTCCTGGAGATCAAGGCTAGTGGAAGAGAAGGTAGGAATGCAAAGATATTTAAATCTCTTAACCCCTTATCCATTCCCACTTCTGCTCTTCATTCTGCTCTTTCCGTCCGAATGAATTACATACGGTAATTTTGGGTGTTATAATAAACAGATAGGCATCATAATAATGTATTTCAGTTAGGAAGAGGTACTTGAAAGAAATTGGTTTTGCAATACACATGATGTGAGACAATCAATAGTGCTTTAGTCTGACAAGCACTGTCAATATCCATTGTCACAGTTCAGAAAGTCGTTAATGGATAGTTCTTCAAAAACCAATGCTTTCAACACACTGGAAGTGTTCAGATACACTGTACCTGGCAGGAATTAATCATAGGTAAACCCCTGAGATTATGTACAAATGCAGAGTAAATTAAGAGTGAAATAAAAGTCATTGGAAGGAATTTGAGACCGTGTTATAGGGAGTTACAAAGTCTTGCTAATAAAATATGGAGTTTAGGACATATTAATAAAATTTTACACTCTGAGTCGTTCAGGCTTTGCTCAGAACATCACACCCAGGAAAAACATTCTGCTAGAAATGCATTGTATAGATGCATGATTAAATTCACAGGAAGTTCTCTCAAACATTTTTATCCTGGCCCTGAAGAGTTCAGAGCCTTGCCTACCTCTGTGAGTGCTCACCATACCAAAATCTTGGAGCAAGGCTTTTGTAGATTCGCCCTGCAATTCATGGGTCACTGCTTAATCCTGATTAAACTATAGTAAATTTATTCTCATTGCATCATGGTTACAATCCAGGACATTGAATGTTAAAAAGTAATTATTCATCTGTACATCTCAAAACTTTGTTTTGTGTGGAGCTGTGTCACTGGGAGGTGTTGCATTCATTCTTGCTTTCCATGCTTCTGTTATTTATATGCTATTATTAAGGCTAGCTTTGAATAAGGATTCAGACAATTTTTACAAGCCAGAAAAGTGCAGGTCAATTTTTGATCAGTGCTTTTTGGTGTTTTTTGGTTTTTTTTTCCCTGAGCATTTAACTTGTAATTATTCCCTCTCATTCAGCCAATGTTATTGCAGTGCTATCCAATGATAAGGGCCAAAGATGTGTTCTTTCTTTTAGTCCCAAAAATGTGTTTATACTATTTTATTTTTTGTACCCAGTCTGAATGGCACTTCCCTATTGTGATTAGCTAGTTTGACTTCATACATCTTGAGAATTGAGGAAAAGATCTTGCCATTATTTCATTTGTCCTTTTATACCTTTTCAACCTGTGGGATAACAGAGGTCTAATAAAGTATCAAAAGTAATCAGAAATGCTTTTCTAGATCTAAGGATTCAACTTACTACCAGCCAAATATGAAAATCAGACAATATTCAGCTTACATTTTTGCTGATGAAGTGTCTTTGCACACACTTGCACTAGCAGAAAAATTTATTATTCTTTTATACTTCAGTCCTTAGGAGTCTTATTCTTGCTTCTGTATGGAACTGACTTCTCCTTTTTTACATTGTTTGATATTTGCCAGCTCTCTTTCATGCAGGATACTTTTGGCCAAATCAGAACCTGAAATTTTAAAAAGGAAGGTGTTAAAAAAAGTATTTATTGTGCTTTTTGAGTTTTATAACTATTGTGGGGGTTTTTGTTTTGTTAGGGGTTTTTTTGTTTTTTTTTTTTTAATATTTGGTATAGCACAACCATTTTAATATGTGGATATCACGAGAAGAATTGTTTGGCAAGAAAAGGAATAGTTCTAAGTGAGATCCCAACATGAATATTTCTGCCTAAGCTCGGTGCTGGAACATGCTATCTAAACCCTTAAACTTCTGTGAGGCTTGGAGTTTTTTTCTGGTGACTCACATGTATTTAATAGAATAAAATGAGAAATTCATCAACTGTCGTTTAGAACTTTGTGCCATACAGCAAAATGTGGTACATCCAAAGATATCCATGACAATAATTATTCCTACCTCTAGATGTAGTTTTAACACCATAATTGCTGTTTCAGGTATAAAACTTCCAGCTGGGTTAATTGTCTTTCTAAAGGGAGGGATGTTCACCCTGCTGCCCTACCCTTCACAGGGCGACCACATGTACTTCACTTGGAACACCTTAAATAGGCAAAGCGGGCATAAAACACTTCAGAGCCCCTGGAATGGGAAAAGTGGCAGGCACATGGTGGACTTGAAGTATATTTTCACTCCTGCATCATTTACATCACTTGGGGAAGCTTCAGGATAAAGCCAACCTAGTTGTAAATTGCTATGGACAGAGTGACACTGAGCAACAAAAGAGACCCCAAACTAAATACAACTCACTTCAGTGTTTCAAAGTACCACTAAGATGCAGAATTAGAAACATCCATTTGTTGTTCTTTTTATAGCACAGCCAAGTGACTTGGAATTTTAGCTTGTCCCTGCCAAGGATTGCTCAATTTTGAACAAAAAGTCCTCTGCTATAATGTTAAAAAAGCACCAACCATCAATTGAATGCTAATCTTTATGTTCTATGATACATCTCTCCAGGAATGCTACCATTAAAAAATGTGAATTTCAGTTTTCATAAGTGATGGATTATTGTAGCAAGCCATGTATTTTCCAGTAAAGTGTCCTTTTATTTGTCCTGTGTGATTACTAGTTTGTGGAAGTATGTGTGGGGTCATTTTAGTGCTGTGGGAAAATGGAACACTCTTCTGTTAAAATCAGTAGTGAAATCAGAAGCAAACTATGCTCTGATCATTGTAGGCATGTGTTTAAATATTGCTTTCCTTAATTGGCTATGTTCTATTTACTTAAAATGAACAATTTGGCAAGTTTTTCTCCCTTGACAACAGCAAAGCATAAACCATTTTATAAGTTTGGCTGTTAAAATCAGATTTGTAATGTAAACCACAATATTCCAGGGTTGTTGCTGTTACTTAACCAGTTATTTTAACTTGCCATTGTTTTATAATTGTGCACCTTTAAATGTTCTGGTTCTGTTTAAAACTAATGCAAAATGCCTTGATAAAAAAAAAAAAAGACTGATAATAATGATCATACTTTTAATTTTTCTCTCTGTTTGCTTGGATCCTCTGTCTGAAGATTGCTGCATTATCGGGGAGGTTCAGTCTGCATGGGGAGGGAAGGGAGCATGTCTGCAACTGCAGCTAAATGATCTTTTTAGAGATTCTGTCAAAGGGACAATGGACCAGGCTCCTGCCAGAGGCACCTTGTGGAGAATATTGTATTTTGGTGGACTGATTAATTGATTAATTGGTTAATTGATTTCCAAGAGAAGATGGAAGGCTGTTCTTTCCTTAGAAAGAAGAAGCCACCCCTCTCTGAGCTGGAAGCCTTTGCCAAGGGGAGCTGCACCACTCTGGCTCCTCTTTGAAACTAGTCAGAAATGGGCACAGTGACAGAGCTCAGGACACTGAACAAGAGTTTTTCAAGGGTGGCAAGTCTCAGGTGATTTGTTAAAAATCTTTAAAAACAGCTTGTTCAGGAAAAACTCTAGGAAGGGTCTCCCCGTGGCATCTCTGCTGCTTCTGGAACATGCTGAACTTCTCCTTACTATTTTGATAGCCATCACGGTGCCCTGTAAGCACCTCAGCAGAGAAAAAGTTAAATTTATGCCTTTGAAACCTCCTCCAGGGGATTTTCTGCAGCTGGATTCTATGTCTTTTTGACACAGAGCAGGAATAAATTGCGCTCAAATTGTTTCTCAGTTTGGTAAATGCTTAAATATAATAAAATATAATCATTAGGACGGGAATACTTTTCTTTCCATAAATTAATGCGTCTTGCACACATTTCGTGGCACGCAGCCATGTTTTCTATAACTGCATTAAATATATATATAACGCTTAATCCATCTTGGCAAGAGCATCCAGTCCTTCTCTGGTGGTGTGACCATCCATCCTCTCCCATTGCTAGGAGTGCACAGCTAATAGCGCGTAGCGCACTGGGAGCCCGGAGCTGGAGCTGAAAAATCACCCATGTGAAACTTGTGGGATCCGTGAGCACTTCATGAGCAAACTGGTCGCCATCCAAATACTTATGGGCAATAAATAACCGAGCTCCGCGCGTAACCCGCGGGGTGAACTCATCGTGTTTATTCACAAAAGTATTCATCAGATGGTTTGTGGTGTCCAACCAGCCACGCTGCTGACCTACCGCATGACTGGGGTCTTACCAGGGTGGTTGTGGCCACGCTTTTCTCAGGATACCTCAGAAACCTACTGTTAATTTAGAAACATCATTTCACTAAAAATTTCTCTCTTGATTTCTTGAATTTCTCTCCTTCAGTTTTCAGGCTGAACTACAGTGCCTCTGACACAAATGACAGAAACCGAATTAAAAGCAGATTAAAGAAGTTCATCTCCCGAAGACCCTCCTTGAAAACGTTGCAAGAAAAGGGACTTATTAAAGGTGTGTTCAGTCTTCTATTCTTCTTTTTGGTGTAAAAATTAAAAAATCACAAATGAATATTTGACTCAGTACATTGGACAAGCACTTAAATACGGTTTTTCTTAAATAAATTCTTAAATACACTTTTGTTGCTGTGTCTCATAACACATTGGTGAACTATAAAGAAAAAAAGAACAGTATGGTTCATCTACATCTGTGATATCTGACTGCTCTTGCAGTTTTTCTGCTTTGGTGGGCAAGTGGTAGAAGCCCCTCAATTTAACGCCATGAACAATGCAAATCAAGATGCTGCACTACTCCATTTCTTTTTAAGAAAAGAATATCGATATAGTTTTATGTTTTAGAACCCAAAATAGGACCCTCAGATGCTGTGCTGACTAATTTGTTGAAAGACTTTCTGCTGTCTTCTCTCATTATTTTTCTATCTCACCAACAAAATCCATTTTTAACAATTTGAAATACATGTCAACGAATAAGAAATGCTTTGAATCGGTGGGGTTTTTTTTCCTGTTCCAATTTCTTGCTAGGCTGGTCAGCCATCACTTTCACATATTCTTAAAAAATTGTTTCTTTGATAAAACGTGTTTGTTAGTTTATCCGAGAAGTGTTTCACTGAGAAGCTGGTAGTTAACTTGAAGGCAGTAGCATTCTGACCACTAACATCCAAGTAAAGCTGTGTTTTTAAATATTGTCTGGAATAATACTTGAAAAATTTACGCACTCCCAAATTATTATGTGTGAAACCCACAACCGCACATGCAAATTGACTAGAAAGAGGCATTTTGCCAGCCACCCCTGTCAATCTCTGGAGTGTGAGTTTTCCAGCGGTGTGTCAAAAATGGCAAGGGGTGTTCCTAGTGTGTATTAAACTTGTCTGTCCTGAGCCAAGAGATTGACCCCAGCCAGAACAAGCTAAAGCAGCTACAAGAGTTCAACACCAGCTGGGCCCATGTCTGGGGAGAAGAAGATTTGATGAATTAACTTCTTATGTTTTAGATACGTGCAGAGATGCTCAGAGCAGTGTTGATTACTGTAAGGGAATCTTCATTATTTGAAACCACAACATGACTCAGTTATGGGGTTCTGCTTCCAGCTGACACAGAGACTTTGAAAAAATATCATTTATATGTCAATATGTGTGTGTGAGGTGTGCACACCTGCACACCAAACTTTCAGGATCTGTCCTTACACTTTTGTAGTAACTGATTTCAATACTTCAGGGGGTTTTGCCTTTTGAATTACTTTGTGAGTTGAGGGATTTGAATGCATCATGTTAGTTTGTTTCAGTTATTACAGTAAAAGAGGAGAAATTGATAGTAATTTCTGGATTTAAGGGTTGGGATTTTTTTAGTTTAATAAAGTGTGGCTGATGAATCTCCTGCAGTGTTGCATAGGGATCAGATGTGATCCCTGTTAACAAATCCAGATTCATTAGCATAACTCAAATCCACCCTCTAATATATCTCTCTAGGAAAGCCAGATGAATTTGGGTTTGGCTAGAGTTGCATTAAACTCTTGATTCATCAACATAACTTGGTTCTACCTGGGATACTTTTCCATGGATAACAGAGGTGTTCTTGATTTGTGGCTCAGTAACTCCGAATCTGTATCAGGCACAGTTTTATTGCCAAACTAATGCTGCCATGAAGAAAACACGTTAGTTATCTACCATGAAGTTTCATTAGGATTAGGTTTTGGCCATGCAAATGAGGCACGATTCGTTAGCACGGCTTAATTCCAATCTACAGTAAGTCTATGTGAAATGCTCATTTGATAAGGTTCCCTCATTGTCTTCACCACAGTTTATCCCCTTAATCTGTTAAAATGTTGTGAAAATGCAGTTGCGGTGCTTATGCAGAGACCACTTTTAAATGTTAATTTTTAGTCTCATATTAGAATATTTTTAAATCACAAAATTCAACCATCCAGATTACCAATGGAAAGCTTGCCAAATTTTTGTATTATAAGAATGCATCTATTTATTTTTCTAAAGGTGACTTAAATGGTTGCAGAAACCCCTCAGAACTATTTATTTGCTTGATTCTTAAGGGAAAAAAATGTTAACCAATTTTTACAAGAAAAATTCCTCCAGCTCTCAGAACATGCCTACGACCTTTTATTCCATAGGGAAATACTTCTGTCAGAATTGTAAATCCCTTAAAATAGGGGCTTGTAATAAAAGTGTGTATAAAGCCTTGCAGGACATCTTGGTACCAAATTCCTGACAAAGAGCTGTTCTGTGCGCTGGTGAAGAATTGATATAAATATCTGTGAAGCGTGTGGTGTTAATTACTCCAATGCAGTGGCACTGTAGGTGCTGTGAAAACCTTCACTTTTCATCAAGTGCTATTCATATTTGCCAAGGGCACTATAAAGCTCTCAAATCTATATTGATTTTTTACATTGTATGTCACACTGGAACCAAAACTCCAATAAATTTAACACGTAAATTATAGTCATGAATAAATACATTTTAAGGTGGTAAGTTCACTTAAACATAGTCCTGTGCTCAGTGAGTCACTGATGCGTGCACACTTGGCCAGGAGACTCCACACATTTCTCCACATTAACCAAATTTGGGAATACAGGCTTCAAAATTAAATAGCAGTTTGATCTCCTGGGGTACTTTGTTCTGCCAACACTGTTATCAGGAAATCTAGAAATTATGTGATTGTCATTTAACTCTTACCCCAACTTTGCTTGTGTAGAGTGTAGCAGATCTCCATGTAAAAAGTAAAGTAGGGAGTTAAATGAAAATAGTGAGGAGGATAACAGTCAGAGCAGGGAATGTAGAAGACTGATGGTTAAATGTTAGCTACATGTTGATCTGAAAATGAAGATGCACCGACACTTTGCATGACAAAAAGTTATTTTTGTCCTCATTGTCCCATTTGCTTTCTAGTCCTGTGCAGAAAAGAAGCCAGAATGGGAACAGCACGTTGGCTCCATTCATTGCAATGGGCTGGTGACTGGGGCTCTTCATGCTCCAGCCAGAGCCCTAATGAAGATCATCTGTCCTTGTTCCATCTCACTCATGCTTACACAAAATATCCTTGGTGTCGAAGCTTTTTGAAGCATTTCTGAGATGATGTGCAATGCAGGGACATTGTGGAATGTGTTTGTGTCTCTAAGCACAATTCTGTTCTTAGATATACACGTGCACACAACCTAGAAACAGTAAATAAGAGGCATGTCCCATGTCTGCCATTTGAGCTGTGTTATTTTGAGAATAACTGTCCAAATTTATATGCTAGGGCAGGGGTCCTTGGTTCCTCGGCATTGAAATATTCTCAGAATTTACAGAATCTGCACTAATATGCTAGAAAAATAATATATAAATCTTCTCTTTTAAAATGACTTTATAGTCTATAATTGAACTTTGATCTTTATGTTTGAGCTTTGTCATGATTTAGTATTACCCAGAATGAATTGCCAACCTCCAACTTGATGTTGGCCTCCTAGCATCTTGGTTTCTGAGATTTTCTAGACCAACAAAAGAAAAGAAACTTCTGTGAAACTGTGATTTTAAAGCTATGATGGTTGTGTTGGTAATGCACTATCACAAAATACACTCTCAGCAAAGAGGGGAAAAAAACATGAGCAACAACCTCATATAAATGACACTGTGGGAAATGAGGAAAATGAAGCTATGCAGCTGGCAAGAAATTTATTTAGGTTCCTTTTCTTTTAGGGTGGATCTTTCTTTCCCAAAAGCTAGACACTGAAGGAACTCCATTGAATGTATTTCATAAGCTAAGGCAAAAACCAAAACAGCATAAAATTTGGAATGGTTACAACTGTTTCAAGATGAAAATAAAAGCCACTCAATTGCTAGTGAAAGGAACTAGCTGTGATTTGGCTTGATAGCCTATAGAACAGGGCTCAGCATATGTTGGTGGTTGTGCAGATCACAGCACAGAGATCACCAACCATCCCATTTCCAGGCAAGGGAAAATGTCTTTATTCTATCATATGTTTCATTGGACCCTGCAGTAGTTCAATGTAATGAGCAGAATGCTCATGAGAAGTCCAGAAGAGCAGATTAAGGCCCACCTTTGGTGTTTTCTGTAATTCTTGCAGATTATGAAGGAATTTTGCAAGTGTTCTGGTGCACATCAGAGCTTAGGGAAAGTTGGGAAATGTTTCCTTTGACTTGCAGGGACAATGGGTCACAAGGGTATTTCTTTCTTTGATATGGACATTTGGAAGCAATTTTCCTAAACCTTGTGGATGGCCAGACACTGAACAAAGTGATTTGTTCCTTTGACATGATGCTAGAAAATTATTCTGAGAATTTTTAAATGTGTCATTTTGGGAGAAGTGTTTTGAGTAGTACAGCAGCCACCCTCTCTTTGAATATTTTTGTCCTCATTGTCCCATTTGCTTTCTAGTCCTGTGCAGAAAAGAAGCCAGAATGGGAACAGCACGTTGGCTCCATTCATTGCAATGGGCTGGTGACTGGGGCTCTTCATGCTCCAGCCAGAGCCCCTAATGAAGATCATCTGTCCTTGTTCCATCTCACTCATGCTTACACAAAATATCCTTGGTGTCGAAGCTTTTGAAGCATTTCGAGATGATGTGCAATGCAGGGACATTGTGGAATGTGTTTGTGTCTCTAAGCACAATTCTGTTCTTAGATATACACGTGCACACAACCTAGAAACAGTAAATAAGAGGCATGTCCCATGTCTGCCATTTGAGCTGTGTTATTTTGAGAATAACTGTCCAAATTTATATGCTAGGGCAGGGGTCCTTGGTTCCTCGGCATTGAAATATTCTCAGAATTTACAGAATCTGCACTAATATGCTAGAAAAATAATATATAAATCTTCTCTTTTAAAATGACTTTATAGTCTATAATTGAACTTTGATCTTTATGTTTGAGCTTTGTCATGATTTAGTATTACCCAGAATGAATTGCCAACCTCCAGCTTGATGTTGGCCTCCTAGCATCCTGATTTCTGAGATTTTCTAGACCAACAAAAGAAAAGAAACTTCTGTGAAACTGTGATTTTAAAGCTATGATGGTTGTGTTGGTAATGCACTATCACAAAATACACTCTCAGCAAAGAGGAAAAAAAAACACGAGCAACAACCTCATATAAATGACACTGTGGGAAATGAGGAAAATGAAGCTATGCAGCTGGCAAGAAATTTATTTAGGTTCCTTTTCTTTTAGAGTGGATCTTTCTTTCCCAAGAGCTAGACACTGAAGGAACTCCATTGAATGTATTTCATAAGCTAAGGCAAAAACCAAAACAGCATAAAATTTGGAATGGTTACAACTGTTTCAAGATGAAAATAAAAGCCACTCAATTGCTAGTGAAAGGAACTAGCTGTGATTTGGCTTGATAGCCTATAGAACAGGGCTCAGCATATGTTGGTGGTTGTGCAGATCACAGCACAGAGATCACCAACCATCCCATTTCCAGGCAAGGGAAAATGTCTTTATTCTATCATATGTTTCATTGGACCCTGCAGTAGTTCAATGTAATGAGCAGAATGCTCATGAGAAGTCCAGAAGAGCAGATTAAGGCCCACCTTTGGTGTTTTCTGTAATTCTTGCAGATTATGAAGGAATTTTGCAAGTGTTCTGGTGCACATCAGAGCTTAGGGAAAGTTGGGAAATGTTTCCTTTGACTTGCAGGGACAATGGGTCACAAGGGTATTTCTTTCTTTGATATGGACATTTGGAAGCAATTTTCCTAAACCTTGTGGATGGCCAGACACTGAACAAAGTGATTTGTTCCTTTGACATGATGCTAGAAAATTATTCTGAGAATTTTTAAATGTGTCATTTTGGGAGAAGTGTTTTGAGTAGTACAGCAGCCACCCTCTCTTTGAATTCAAACAAGCTCTTGTCCCTAGTAAAACACCAGAATTTCTTCAGAGAGACCTGTGTCTGTGGTACTATTTCCCCTTTTTCTGAGAATGTGAAACAAATCTGGCAGCTCATATGCCACTTAATAGTAACTGTTCACAAATGTAATTTTTTTTTTAATTGATGACCACCATGGCTCAACGATATATAGTAAATCTCCACATTAAAAGGACTGGCAAGATTCCCAGCTTGCATAAATCAGGGCAGCTCCATTGACAACCTCGCCGACTTCAGTCAGCTGAAGACCTGCCCCACTTATTGTAAAAGTGTCATGGCATTATTTGGAGCCCCAGTCTGGAATCAGCATCACTTTAATGTCTGACCTTATGTGTCTGACTACAGATAGAGCAGCCAGAAGAAGTTACCTTTAAGAATATGGCTCCAAATGCATGACTTCCCTCTGCAAAAGTTCACAGCTCTGGTGCCTTCTGTCCTATCCCTCTCCTTGTGCATTCATCTCTGATTTTCTCTTTTCATTCGCCTTCCTTCTCCCAGCATTCAAACAGATACAAAGAAAACAAACTATTTGGATGTTGGTACAAAGCTCTGTTAGTCCAGCAGCTCAAATCCAGATGTTGCACAGTTAATTGTGTTCCTGAAAGGCACAGGATTATATAGATATAATTCACATTTCTAAAAGCTTGGGTATTGTATTATTTTACCATCTCCTCTCATGCCAGAATTTAAGCTTCTTCCTGAGACTTTGGAGTATTGGACATGCCCTTCCCTGTTTTTTTAATAAAAAACACTGAAGTATGAGTTCCTTCCAAGTGTGGCCACATCTCATCCGTGTACACCCAAAACAGTTAAACAATGACATTCTCAGTGAGGATGTGGCTTTAGTGATTTTGTTTTAATTGTTTCTTTTCCAGAAGAATTGTCTCCCATAGTCGAGATTTCTGCAGCCCTGGGTTAGTGGCTTTGCTGCAGCTGGAAAGAGCTACTCAAAAGAATGAAAAAAAAAGTAGCCCTGTCAAGCTCAGGGAAAACTTGAAGCTCCCCAGAACGAGCAATTCATTGCAGCCATAATCATCATTTTATATTATACAACTTGTGAACGTCCATTCCCTTCTCTTCTGGTGTCTGGTTTTATATCCCTGTGTGAAGCTGTCACACACCCCACCATCTCCAGCAGAATTCTTAACGTGCAGATAGCAGGGATGTGTAATGTAAACCATACCACCAAACATATTATGAATATATTGCTCTTCTTAAAAATGCTTGTTGGTTTTTCATACTACAGTATTGACTAACTGTCGGTGTTTGATGTATGGTTTACCAGCCTGATGTAGACTTATGGTTAGAGCTTAACTTGTTAGTTCTGCTTTTGCAGCCAATTCAGAATAACTACAGATGCCCCAAGATATTAAAATTGACTGCTCAAATGGACTCAGTGTGGGAGTTTCATTGGTTTTAAATTGATAACAGCTGAAAGAGTGAATGATTAAAGCTGTATATGGGCATAGTATGCAGCTCCTTTGTACGAGCCCTTGTGAACAGAATCCACTGCATGGGAATTGCCTTTGTTCTAATAAAAGATATTTCTGAACAATTGTTAGTTTAAATTTTTAAATGATGAAACAAGAGCGTTTCAGGAGCCTATAGAGGAAATAATTCCTGAGAAACTGGAATAACTCTGAGAAGATAAAGTAGATTTCTATTCAGAGGGGAGCATTTAAAGTTAAGTAGCATTCCATAAGGTGGTAATTGTGTCTATTTCCCAGGCATTTGAGTTAAATAAGCTGGATAGGAAACATAAACTGTCATAACAGGAGGTTAGGAGTGTTGTGTACATCTCTTTTTTTCAAGTCATAAAAGATGAAGTTTTGGAGGACCTTATCACAAATAAATCAAACAAAGGGGGTTTTGCTTTCCTTATCCCTTTGGGAGCAGTTCTTTTATTTTTTTGAAAAAATGTTCTGGAGAGCTTTCCCTTAGAGTAGTTTTAAAATACGTATACCTCTCCACTTCTAAAAGAATAAGAAAATAATATTTTAATTTTAGTTACATACAAATCTTGCCTATAAAAGTGAGCAATTCACCATGCCTTGTGTTTTGAAATAGTGCACAAACAAATCTTAGCTGAGTTTTCTTCAAGTATCCCTGCGACCTCCACAAGTGTAAATATGGCAGTGGAACTGCTGCCATTCCCATGTTTATGTGCAGGAACAGATCCAGCAAAAAATCAATTGATTAGAGAGGGTCACGGAATTTGTGATCCAGGAGTACTCAGAATTGAGATTATTTGGATGACTCATGGGATCGTGTACTTGCAAATACTCATGAATTTCTAGAAGGGGAAAAAAAACCCTCCAAAGCAGTCATGTGCTGTTGTTTTACCATAGTCAATTTTGATGCCCAGGGATGTATTAATGCTATTTTGCTGCCCTTCCATCCAAGATAAAAATCCTGAGTGCCTGTGTTCTAATGAAGAGGTGATTTAAAATTTAACCGTGGGGTACAAAATGTGACTGTATCCATGCAGTGAAAGGCATAAAAAATGAGGTTAAATATTTTGCTGAATATGTAGAATCTGAACCAAGAAATGAAGTAACGGACTAGGTGAGAATTGTAAAACTCTTTTCAGCCTGTTCAGAATTTCCTCCCAGGAATACCAAATACTTTGTGTTCATGTTGGAGATTGAAAGAGTAACTGTGAAATAATCCTAGAAGTTGATTATAAAGTGGTTATAACACAGAAGAGAAACTGCTGAACAGCAACACACTAATTTCATTTCAGTTCTTCATGTGTTGCCATCTAAACACAGTGCAGTTCTTTGCCTGTTTTGCTTCTGAAATTGTTTACAAGTGTCTTTGTCCACCAAATAAGACATGTTTTTACTTCTTTTTTAACATAATTTACATTGGAGACCATTCCATATTATGCAAAGAATTTGACAGGTCTTTGCTAAAATTTTAAAAAACAATTAAGATGTCAAAAGAGGAAGCACTAGTACATTTTAATCATAAATCTCTGTATGTATAATAACCACTGAAGGCAGCTATAAATTTTTATGAAGAAAATGCAACCAGACTGTGCTTTGTCAGAAACATAACCCCAAAACATGTAACAGACTGTTCGCTAATGCTTAACGCCACACATGCACACAACCTTCCTCAGAGCAGTGCTGTGAACCCAGTCCTCCATCCCTTCTGCAGCCCAAACTCCAACTAACTTCAATTCAAGCTCTGATGCACTCTCCCAGAATGCAGATCACGCACTTTGGGAGGCGCTGGTATAAACTGCCCTGGTGCATCTCGAGGGGTCCAAAGCGACCCCTGCCCCGCTCCTTGGTTCTGCCACCGCGTTCCCTGCTCTGGGTGTCAGGAGAGAAAAGGCAATCGAGTCACTCTTGAAATCGGAGCTGAGTATGAAACAGTGGTGATTAATGAAAATGAAGCTTATTGCAGCACAGAGTTTTTTTTTTTTTTTTTAATGGGGTTTTGCTTGTTAGTGAGGATAAGTTGGTTTTAGAGCAAAAAGCATTCCAGTTGGTTATGGTCCAGTAGGGTGGCACTGACTGTGGAGGAAACATCCAATTCCATGGGAGCTGCTGGGTTTTCTGTGCAAAGTCCAGACTGGTGCTATCACCTTTCAGCTCTCTATATAATAATTTTCAAAGCCTCCACACCAATTTACAAACCATAGTGCTCCTTTGAAATGCTATATGGAGACTGTCTCTTCGGATAAATGATGACAGTACACTCCTATTGTTTCAGCATTTAACTGGCTCCTATTGAATAGTTCCTCTCATCTGTTTGATTCATTCTGATTTTAGCTGACAACGTCCCTGTTACTGATTGCTCTTTTCATAATCTCTCAAACACACAGAGTGGAAATGAGGTGGAGGAAGCTAATTAGTAATCTGACGGGTTGAACCTGCTAATACAAATATGTTTCAATATCAACAGCCAAAGTTGATCAAAACTTTGAAATCACAAAAACTAAAAATTGGCATTATCTAGTTAAAGGATTGCTCCTGAAGGAAGTGAGACTAATCATTAGTTAAACATTGTGTAAGATGAAATCCTCATCAAAAAGACATCTTGTATCTTCTGTTTTTCTGAGCAGGCGATTCGATCAGTAAAGAAAAAGATTTTGTGAAGTTGAGATGAAATTGTACCGAGTCCTGATGATGCAAAGTAATGAAGTCCTTGCCCTCATACAGCACTCCATGAAAGAGTGAAACTTCCAAATGCATGCAAGGGACAGGTCACCCAACCAGAGGACCTAGGATGGACCAAGTGCATCATGTAGAAATTTGTATTCAATGACTTGGGGAGCTGCAGCTCTGGAACTGCCTGCACATTTTCTGTGTCAGGTCCAACCAAACTCTGGAGACCTCCAAGCCTTAGAAAAGTCAAAATTAAGGTGCAAGTGGCAATTGAAATTGAATCCAAAGGGAAGAACTATGAGCAGCAGATGTTGAGGGATTTGGTTCTGGGGAAGAAGCTAATGACCACTAGGACTCGAAAAGGATTTGGTTCCAGTTTTGTCTATGCATCTTCAATATCTGAGTTTTAAATTAATAGGCAAGCTGAGAAGAGAGAAAAATCCCACCAATAATAATATGCCTTAATGTATTTTCCTCTTGTCTTCCAAATGTAGATCAAATTTTTGGCTCCCATTTGCACTCGGTTTGTGAGCATGAGAAATCTACAGTTCCCCAGTTTGTAAGACTCTGCATAGAAGCTGTTGAAAAAAGAGGTGAGTACCTTATTATTTGATATTGTTTGATACTTTTTTTTTCTCTAACAGTAATCAAAACTTTAACCTTGTAACTCTGCTTGGATTGCCAGGGTAGGCAGACAGTACACTCTGTAATATAGTTATGAATGGAACTATATCCCATTCTGTGTATCTTCATTTTCTTTAAATGATAAGACATTAATAGAACTCATTCATGCTGATTATTCTGTATTTTTTTGACATGTTGCTGGTTTAGTCTTTCTCTAGGTAAGCAAATTTAGCCATCAATAAAATGTCAGTAATTTCATTCTAAACTCCCTGGTGAATGTAAGGCCAATACTCTTTCCTAAGTCTTGAATTGTATTTAACCAAAATAAATGTTATTCTAGCATGGCCATATTTTTTTTTCTTAATGAGTGCAGGTGTCTAATTTTTACAGTTATTTTAAAAGTCATGATATTGCAAAAATACTGAAATGAGTATCGATCCTCATTAAAAGTTTTGATTAACAGGAAGGATTTTCATAGTGTAAAAAAGATGTACTTAACACCGTTGCCTGCCTTCCTTTCTGCAGTGTGTATCTTCTCCCACTGAAGGTCATTTTCTTTGGAAGGTGCATGCGGTAGATGCAGAATCTTAAAATGTATTGTATAAAAATGTGAGGCTTCATCACCATCTGTTACAAGTTTACAACTTGTTCCAGGGATCTGGGGAAACATATATCTTGCAAAAGATAGAAAATTTATTTTCAGAATAAGGCTGGGTGAACCCATTGTCACTGCCATATACTGGAGTCTCAGAACAAGAGAATCCATGAAAAATAAAAAGATACTTAGAGCGTTACCCACAAAGGCAAAAGCTATTTTAATTCTGCCATTGTTACCTGGTTTTATAGTGAAAGGTGCAATAAAACTACCCCGGAGTCTCAAACTCAGGGAAATTCATGCTTTAATTATACAGCAAAGAGAGCACTGGGATATTACTATTCCCAGAATGATTGGCAGGAAGTCAGAGACTGAAACAAACTGGAGATCGTTCAGCAGGGGGAGATAGTAGCATTGGGTTTTTGTGGAGGAAGGCTGGAGGCTGGATAAAAAAAGGGGAATAAATGTGTGAAGTGCCTATTAATAGAGGAGGAATTGTGAGGTGAAATTCAGAACATGAAAAGGGAAGGCAGAGATTAGATTGCAAAAATGCCACTCCATGCGGAACATGTCTAACAAACTGCTTGGTTACAACCTCAGCACAAGTTCCCTCAAGAATGTGCTGGATATTTCATAGATGATTTGGAGTATCTGACCACTCACTCCTCCAAGCAGAAGTGAGGCCAGAGGTCTCTGCACTGCTGAACTGTAATAGAAAAATTCAAGGAACGTAATTAAATGTTTACTGTCTGTGCGATTATCCAAAATATGTTCATATTAGAAACTGGATGTATCACTGTTGCTTCAAAGGCGGTCATCCTTCTGAGTACTGCACTATAGTTCTTGTGTTTCCTTCAAACTTGCTGTAACTTAAAGAAGCTTACCCCTTTTGGTTAGCCTAACATGTAAATAAAAGCTAATCACATGGCATGAGATAAAAATTTCATGTTATCACTATATTTATGAGTTTATATTTGATACGCGGATTTTTTTTCTCTATTATCGTTTTCTTGGATTAAGATGCTTCCATTTACTCACATTCTATTTACTCAAAGTGTTGTTTTTACTGAGTTCTGGCATAAACTATCTCAGGACAGCAGTAATTTATGTGAAGCTAAGTCCAATGTTTATGCAAGCTTCTGATGACATTTTGTGCCGGGGTTGGTATTAGGAAGCAGTGTGTGGAGGTGCCAAGTCTCCCGGCATGGCTGAGACTCAACAGATCTGAAACCCTCCTCTTAATGGCCAGATATGCCTCCAGCCAAGACACTCAACTGCAGAGTCATGGGAAATACTTATGTACCAATTATGGGAAAGGCACATTTAATGAAAACTGTATGTTTACTTTCATAGTCTTAGTAAGATGGCCTAGATACTCGGTACAGCTGGCATATTGGCTGTGGTAGAAAAGCTTTCTTTTCCTATTTAGAGAATATATCATCCACATACTGTAACTGTACCAAAAATGTTACGTGCGTGCTTCGCTTCAGATAAAGCATTATTAGGAAAAAGACCTTAGGAGACCATCCCTAAATGCTACTGACAAACTGTTTGTGCTCCACTGAATGGTTGTGTTCTTAGCTATCAGTTCATGGATTTAGTTTTTATTCACCTACTGGTTTTCTGGTTGTTTTTCTGAGATTTTAAATCAAAATCACTGTGCACAGAAAGTCTAGCAGTGATCTGAATAAATAATATTAATTAGTACATTTTCCTGTGTAGACGAGGTTACACACAATAGCCAAATCTAGCAATATTCTCCCACAGATTAAAAATGTACAGGTTGTCATTAACCATTGGCAAGATTTCCTGTTTAGTTGTGCTATTTTAAAATGAATCTCGAAAGGATGTTCATTCTGAATATATTCTGCTCTAACTTAGATCAGAGTTTGGTCATTTGTCCCCTAGTTTGCTTCTTTACCATTTCAGAACAGGGGTGTTTTCTAAGATCTGATCTAAAAAATCTCACACCATAAAGCATATTTATCTATCAAACAAGGATTCACTTGTGAATGTGATAAAAATTGAATGAATTCCACTTTTTCAGCCTCTTTTTGTATTTTTAGTTATTGAAGTAGAGCTGTGAAGCAGAAGGTCTTTATCCATTTTCTCAGCCATCTTGCAGAGCTGGTAGTGGAATTTAATAAAGAGAGGCAATAAAAATGTGCCCATTCTTGGATACTTGCAAGGAAATTGTCATATTTAATTTTTTTTTAAGGAAGCTCAGTTTTTCTCTTCATTCTTCCTGTACTTATGAATTACTTATAATAATTACTGAATTATTCATTCATAATTTTTGATGAACTTCTATTCCTGATTATTGAGCTATCCAGACCACTGCCTCTAAAGTCAAAACTCTCTTGGGAAAATGTATTGCATCCTTAGTATTTAATGTAATTTCCTAAATAGAAAAACTTCCCATGTCTGTGGTGTGACCTGGGCGAGGATAAGAGAATAATTCTATACCATGCAGCAATCAGATTGAAGGAATACAGGAACTACTCAAAGATCTCCAGCATTTCTTCATTTTCTGTCTTCTCAGGGACTTCAGGGGGAAGTTTTTGATGGAACAGCACATTCTGTGGGCTTTTTTTCTGTTTCTCCTTTTACTTTGCCATCCACACCTACCTTGGATGGACCTCAGGCTTTTCTGGGGCTATCTGTCGACCTGGCCTTTTCAATCTGTACTCCTGTTTTTCAATCTGTTCTTCAATCTGCTTCCTTCCTCTGCCTGGGAAGTGTCTGACAGGTAGCACCAGCCCCGAGCTGAGCAGTGCAGGGAGGAGAAGCTGGGACAATCTTCCCAGAGCACTGTAACTCGCACACTGCTGGCTTCTGCCAAGGGTGGGGCCCACTGCAAGGCTTTTTTGGTGTTTCTAGGCCAGATATCATTTCCAGTCATTTCTGGAGTCGCCTATTTATTTTGTTATCCACGACCCTTTAGAAGTCCTGGCTTTTTTTTTTTTTTTTTTTTTTTTTTTTTTTTTTCATTTTCTTTTTAAAAAATATGTGAAAGGCACGAGTAGAACGCATTAAAAAAAAAAAAAAATATCAGTCTGTGTTGTACCTCAACAACATGCCATCCAATACTTCTCATAGTAGTGTTTTATCGTGTGAAAACAGTCTGATACTAAACTCTTTTCCAGGGAAGATCATTTGTCTGTGTGTCTAATGGCAGAGTAAATGAACACCCCTAGCAGTCTGCATCCTAAACCTGCCCAGGGTATCCAGTGTGGCTTGGGTTTTGTAAAGAAATACAGTCTTAATGCTCCAGGGAAATATAATTTAACTTTCATCTCTCTTTTGAAACATCCTTCATTTTCTCCCTCCATTCCCAAATCCAAGTTAGAGTTCTCAAATCAGCCTAAATGACTTGAAAAACGACGCTGCAGGCAGCAAAGCTGATGATTACAGGTACTGTTTCCATGCTGAGCTGGACGTTGCAGATATTGTTTTCTGTTGCTTTTCTTGGAGCACAGGATGCTCTGACAGGAATGATACACAAAATTACATATTTGATTCAATGCCTAAAAGCCACCCTGGGATCCATAACCTTGCTTAAAGATTTAAGAAAGACCTTTAGTCCACTTCTGAGAAGGTTCTTAGCTTAGAAAACTTTATCTTTCAACTTTACTTCTTAGCAGCTGTTATGTTTTTTTGCAGTCGTTTGTTTGACAGGATCCAGTTATAGGTTCCGATGTCTGTTTAAAGAAACAGGGAGGTTGTTGGCTTTAAAATTCCCTTACTGCTTGTGTGTTCAACATTTTCCCAGGCTTTTCTACATAGTTTGCCAAGTAAAGGGACTGACCTTTTGTAGCAAACACTTTTTCATTTCTAAATGCTCACTTTGATTTTTGTCCCATTTTATGCTCATTCCAAACTGTTTACAACCCACTAAAAATGACTGTGAATTATATGTTTGTGTAATGGATTCCTTTTGTGGTCGGAGTGGAATGTTTACTTTGAACAATTAGTTATCTTTGGGCAGATTATAGTGACCTGAAAAAAGAATGGCTAAAATTATTATAGTACCTTAACTATTTCCTTTTGTTATCTTCTCTGTGTGTCCAGTGTGTTATTTACTGGGTTTCATTGCACTGAGACCCAGGGAACAAATCATGTTAAATTAGAGCAGTGACAAAAACCCCTCTGAGTGTGGGGCTCTTGGCTTGGGGGGCGATCTGGGGTAGCACCAGTGAGACTTCAGAGGGCACCATCAGGCACTTAAAAGCTGGAACTGCCATTTTTAGAAGGCATGGTTTTGAAAAAAAAATTAACTTCTTGCTCTCCAAAATTCAGATTTCTCACGAGCTCCAAGGTCTGACACCCCAAAGTGCCTAAAACTGATGCTCATTTTGGCTTTAATCAACTTAATGTCAATAGCTGTGCTTGATTGTGCACAGGATCGTTGCAGACATGCAGACACACAGTCTCATGATGCAGAATATTCAGGGTTTAAGGGAGAAAATGACTTTATGGGCAAAGATAAAGTAGCTTATGGGATGTAGGAAAGAAATACAGCCATCCCAATGGAGAGAAATGAAGATAAAAACAGTATTTTAAACTACCTCACCTCCCAAATGCCATGCTGCTCTGTGACAGAAGGTTGTGTCTCTTTCATCAGTTTTATCTGTTAATCTAAAAGCTAAAGTGCAGCTAAAAGCACTTTAAAACCTATTTATAAAAAAAAAAAAAGTGATATTTCATTACCTTCTAAATCATATATTGCTTAAAAGGTAGTCAGTATTCTGGTAGAATGTTTACACAGAGGAGAGTTCACTTATCTCAAGGAGTTAAGCAAAGAGGAAATGAGTTTTAAAAAATATAAAGTATTGTGAATATATTTATGTTGCTAGGAAAAAAATGAGTTTTTAAAAGAGCCTAATGCTATCTCATTTTCTAATGGAAGAAAGCACTGCAGAAGAATTTTTAAATAAAAAAAAATCCCAAACACCTCCTAAAGCTGAGGATTCCCATGCTGGGATTGTTGGCTTTGGTACGGGGGAGTGAGTGGATTATAAACCAGTGAGGATGGCAGAAGACACAGAGCTTGTGCAGCCAAGGGGTGGATTCACAGCCATTGTATAAAACCCCTAGAAATTTACAGAACTGTTTAGGCAGGAAAAGCCCTCTAAGATCATTGAGTCCAACCGTTCCCCCAAAACTGGGATGGCCACCATTGTCCCCAGTGCCACATCTACACAGGTTTTAAATCACTCCAGGGATGGGGAATGATTGAAACTCCACCACGATTATGATTCCACCACCTATCCCCACCTCTGTATGTATTATAATTCTCATTAACACGTTTAAGTTCAACAGCCTGTTCCTTGGGATTTATTTAGCTTAAGCAAAATTTTGAATTTTATTTGGTACTCAAAAATAGTTGATTGCCAGCCCTGAGGACCTGAGGGAGGCAGTAGGAAAGTACAGGGTAGTTCTGCCAGGGTGTGCTCAGCACCATCTTGGGCTCCCAGTAAATGCACAGCGCTCCTGGGACACTTCCCAGCACGGTTAGACCAAACCCATCAGCCAGGGGCATAAAGGATTTGTTCTGGCAAGGCTTCTCTGAGAAGGGAAACCTCAGGAGACTGACCTATCCTGTCCCATTTTATATGTCTGTCTGAGTGCAGGATTATTCTCCAACAGCACTTGGCCCCTGAACCCTGAACAACCGCTGAAATGTATTCTGTGTTTTTTTCACCTCGTATCTTTGTATCCTCAGAGCAAGAAATTCTTCATGAATAGCAGTTTGCTTCCTACAAGTTCATTCAGTGTTTTCAGTACTTATTCTCCTCTGGAAATGTATTTTCCAAGCTCTTGTTTGATTCTCCCAGGCCTACACATGCTTCCTTGCTTGCTCTGATATAATTTTACATTCTGTTTCCAGTGGCTTTAGAATTCAGTGCCCTGAAAGTACAGAGATCGTGTTGCTCCACCAACTGATCTGAGCCCCCAGTTCTGCTAATTTTATACTGTTCATTCTTTCCCACTTTGGGATAATCTATTATGCTTGGATCCAGGCACGCACTAAAAGCTAATACTTCCATGAAGAATGTGCAATTTGTACTGTTTAGCTTGTGATGAGATTCCTTTTATGATTCTATCTTGTTCCAAGGAGGCTTCTGCTCCCAACTTTTATATGCACTGAATGTAAAAGAAAAGAGAAAAAAAAAATAAAAGAGGAAACAAAACAAACTGATAGGAAAAAAAATTGCATGCACACAAAAATATCCAGCAGTTCAGCAGATAAAGCCTTTTTCCAGGGAATTCCTGTGTGCAGAAGAAATCTGTTTCTGAGGGCATTGAACTATGTTTACTTTAAAGTGGCCAACGAGCATAAACTCGAACGTACAGATGAATGCAATATAAAACAACAAAGTTCTGAGAAAAGCCCTTGCAAGTTTGTGATTTAAAATGTTTGGTGCTTTTTTTTTTTTTTATTTTTTTTGTTTTTTAAATAAACTCTTCTTTTGAGTAGAAATTAAGAGCGGTCGAATTTAGTGCAAACATATTGGCAAGATTTCCTCAGCCATTTCTGTCTTCAGGCTCAGGCAATCCCACTACAGCCACCTTTCTTAGAGTAAGAGCCAGTTAATAGTGTTGTGCAAGGTCCAAGTCAGAGTTGGCTCTGAAGGGTATTCACTCTGGGGCCTCTGTGTCTGCTAGAAAGCCACATTCTGAGTTAGAAAAAAATATCAAGAAGTGTCAACAGGAAACATCACGGAAGGGCATACAAGACAAATTAGAGAAAAGGAGACAACAGACAAAAACCCAAAAAAAAAAATGGAAAAAAAAAGGAATAAAAGCCTTGTAATGACAAGGCACAAAAGAGAATAAAAATATAATTATTTAAAAATTTGAAAGAAGAGACTCTAAGTTGCTTAGAAGAGGAAAAAAGCCATAAAACAGGCAGGTATTTGAACCAGTTGTTGTCTTTGTCATAGTTACCTGATACCTGGTTCATTGATTAATCTGTTCCAGAGGAACGTATCCATTTCTATGAAAAAAAGGGGGGATTTGTATTTTAAGTCGTGCCAGTAACAACAAGCAGACACTCAGTGTTCACCAGAGTAACATTTACAATGCCTGGGCCAAATTCATGCCTTGTGTAATTTTATTGCTTTTACTGGAATTACACCAGAGATGAGCTTGGCCTTTTGCCTTTTTCTAGCATTGTATAATATATCTATTTGTGAACATGTAGAAGGAAACAGGGCATTTTGTCTTCCGAATTTTCCATAAAATCCTGTTCAATAGGCACAATAAATAAAACAAACCACTTAACCTACGAAATAAAAAAGAATCAAACAACGTTTTCTAGATATTAAAATAATGTTAATACACTTTGTAAATCAAGGACTTGACACTAGCATGCACTGAAACAAAAAAGTCCAGAGAAATTTAAAGCCAGCTGACTCTGTGTGTGTGTGCTGCTTGCTCTGTGCCAAGGAGGGAATGAAGGTCCTGACTCACCCCCTGGTCAAAGGCAGATTCAGGGAAGCTGACACATGAGGGTATTCACCTCCCAGCCATGAAAAAGGTAAAAAGAGAGGCACAAAACTCCTCTCTTTTCCCCCTGAACAAGCGGGGGCTGTGAGGCACCATGCCCTGGTGCAGCACACATGCCATCACAGACTGGGAGTTGGCAGGAGTTCCGCTGCAAGCCCCGTTTAGTCAGACTTTGCAGTTCAGCCATTAATAGAACACTTTGGGCTAACACTTGACAAAATGAATCTTGGCCTAGAAGAGATGTTCACTCACACACAAACACACACAAAAATAGAAGTTAAGTCCATTAGGTTCCTTTAAAAGGAAAAGAGGTGTAATTTCAGATCCTTTCAATATCTCTCTGCTTAAATAGAAAGTTGTATTTTTAAAAAAAATATTATGAAAACATAATTCCACAATGCAAACTAATCACTTTTCCTATGGGAGGAAAAAAAAAAGCTACTACAACTGCACTATAATTTTTTCAAAAAAGTTTTACAGAGATAAAAGAAAACACACTAAAAAGAAGTTTTACTGTCCATATGTCACACTGTGGGGTCAGTTTAAAAAAAATCTGTCTCCTTTTTTTTCTGCCTGCAATTCAAGACAGCAAATAACTGCAGTTGTATTTTATTACTTCAATTATTTGCTGTAGCAGCTTGTGTTACATCAATGTTTTAATCATATAATACCACAGTCTAATGGGATTGATACCTAAGTGAGAGAAATTGTACCAACAGAGAGCTTCAGAAGGAAGGCAAAGGGCAAAGGGAGAGGACAGATTAAAAAGGAGGCTTTATGTGAAGGCTTTCACTTCTTTAAGAGAAGATTTCTTCAGCTTGTTTGACTCCCCAGAAATTATGAAACTGATATTATTAGCAATCTAGTAACAGAATTGTCCCTAAATTGTCTACTGCATGATAACCCCCAAGGAACTAACAAGTTTTTCAAAGATCTCCAGCTGTCTGTTGGCTCAGCAGATTGTTGCATTATGATCAGGATCCACACAGATCATGGATGTAATTTTATAGCAAACCAACTTCTTTTGTCTGCACTCAAACAATGGTTTGGGAGCAATGGCATAGATGTAAATGAGTGCAAAATGTGAGCATTTTGTTTCATAACACAGCAGACCTCTTGGATCCTCCAGCTCTCTCCTTGTGGCTCCTTCACGCACCTTTTGTGGTGTTGGAAGTGATGCCTTTCAAATAACTGAAATTTTTGGGAAAAAATTGTTGCAATCAGAAAGTGCTTTCTCATGCTTATTCTGCTTTGAAGTGGGTATAGGTTATTTCTTCCTATAATTCCTGGTTTGTTAATATAAGCCTGTCCACCAAGACAGATGGAGACTTCTTTTGAGGGACCTGAATAGATCTATTCTGTGGTCAATAGCTGTGCCTTTCAGTTAAGGAAATGGGTCAGAGTTTTGTTGTTTCAGGGCTTTAAGATTTATCTATTTGAAAAAAAAAATGTAAATACGCAGATTTTAGTTCAAGATTTAAAAACAAAGGACGGGAACTTGTTTAATTGCCAAGATTGTGGGCCATTAACAGGTGACACTGTGGCTCTTAAAATCACCCTGGACTCCTCCAAACCAAGTGTAAGGTGGTACCTCTGAAATGTCTTCACTCAGAAGACAGGAAAGTCCCCAGAAGGCAGAAGGAGGTTGTTCATGCCTCTTTTCTTCACCTCCCCAGGAAAAATTCCCCCCAGCATTTGAAACCACAGGCTTTGATTTGTCAGTCCTGAGCTGACATGGTGTTATGTGACACAGCACACCAAAGTCGCTGCCACCAAATGCCTTCCCCGTGCCAGCAGTAACCACACAATGCTGCTGGAGGTACCACAGCTTTTTGTTTACTTAGAAATGAAATAATTTTGATGAGTGTATGGTATCAGTTAGCAAGTGTTGAGTTGCTCATGGTGATACTGCTCATGTTGACTTAAATGGAAAAACGGATCAGCTCAGAAACCTTTAATAAGAAAAGTTCCTTCGTGTGCTTGTAGTGATGCCCTGTGGAGCCACGAGAACTAAAAATCTGTCAGCATACTTGGTAGGAACTTTGTTTCATGGTTCTCTAACTCATATGATTGAGATTAAAGTGAACAAAATCTTGGCACATAGCTTGGCAGGCGAGGAGCATTCCTGTGTTTGTGTGTGTGAGACAGAGGGACAAAGAGAGGGGGAAATTGAGCAGCCACTCGTTCGGTGTTAAATTATCAGGTGCTACATTTTTTTAATAAACCTTAGTAGAAAGATAAGATACATCCTCTGCTATTGAAAACTGCTTTCACTTAGACTGTAAACTTGACTTTGAACCAGCGGAGCATCTCCTCCAACCACTGAAAACAAAACCATTCAAATTCTCCAGCCCAAACAAATTGCAAGCCAGACTTGAATCCAAACAAAGAGGTGGAAGGTTCTGGAAGGGTTCTATTTATGGAGGCAGGTTTTCCTACTTTGACACTGAACCAGAGCAGCTACAAAACATTTGATTTAATGCCCGGATCTGCAAACTGCAGGACTGTCCTCACAGCAGTGGCTGCAAAGACATGATATTTTTTAATACTTTTCAAACTCTCATGATGTGGATGCCTGAAAAATATCTGAATTTGCACACTATAAAGGGTTCACAATGGTGCCTTTTATTATCTCTGTTTCAGTTGCATTTTTGTGTTCTGATGTGCCCTACATTAAAAACACAAAGGCCACAGCTCAGAGCAAGAGGTTTCTGTTAGAAACCCTACAACTGCCTTGGATGTCTGTAGAGTAAATGTCATTAATAATTACTGGAATTTTCACCAAAGAAGGAAATTAGATATGGAAAGCACTTTATGCCAACTTCATCTTTCCAAGCCTTCAGAAATACCAGAGGGCCTATGTGAGCCCTAGTAAAAGGGATGAGATTGGGTTTCTACCTTCCTTACATCATTCCATGCCACAGTCAGCTTTAAGACACAAAGGCAACGATTCAAATCAAATTTCTTCCTGTAGCTTTAAATTACAAAATAATTATCTTCCATGAAAATATCAAATGATATTCACATTTATGCATTTACTTCACCCAAAATTCAGCTAACAGATATCCAGTGCATTTTATTGCCAGAAACTGGGGTTGTTTTCTTATCAGAAGTCAGTGTTTTTATGTATTTCTTGCATATCTCAGCTATGTTTTAGGTATATAATTTGTATTTCATTGAGGTTTTTTTTAAATCTGTATATTTCAAAGTAGAAAGCAATTTGTTCCTTTTCAGACTATACTTAAAAACCTTTTTTGAGGAGTCCTGAGCAATTCATTACAAGTTTTGTGCTATTTTGGTGTAGTCCATCCCGGAATGCATGTCAAACCATGGCATGGAAACTATGAAGCTGCTTCTGCCAAAGCAATGAGGGATGCACCAGTCTCTTAAGTTTTGGTATCACTATTTGTAATCCAATTCAGTTGTTTTATTTTTTCTGCAGACACCTTGGCTACATCTTTTGCTGAGTGTTGCTTTGGTGATTAGATTTTTCCCAAATTAAAAGGAGGGAAAAAAAAAGTTTTTAAGCTACTTGAACCTGTTTGGGAACAGAAAACACAGTGGAAATTACAGGAAAAATAATCTATATATATAGCTGCAGAGTCTTGCAGCTAAGATGGCGAACTAAAGTGGAAAAATATGTAAGAACAATAGGTTTGTGTCATATTAAAATTAATGTCTCTGTTGTTTCCCGTAGTACTGCTTAATGTCACTGTTTCATAACGCTCAATATGAATTTCGCAAAAACAACAAAGTTTTACTCACTTCTTAGACAGAGATTTATCACACTAAAGAAGGTGGCAGGGCATTCAGTGGAATCCCCTGGTTTTCACTATTATTGGGTCTTGAAATGTGAGCAGAGTACACCGAGAATGACTCTGTTAAAGTAGAAGTTATCTCCGCGTGCCCATGCACACACACCTTTGTGTTATCGCATTTGTATGTTGGGCAGATATGCAAGGCTAAGAATTCACTGAGTCGGTGTTGGAGAGCTGTGTGAATACTTATCTTCCAGGGGAGCCTCTGGGTTTTCCTGCAACACCCAAAGGTGTCTGATAGAGTGCCTTAGACTAAAGAATCTACTTTTTAAATGTTTACTCCCCCTTAAAGATAAAAAGCGAACACAAAGATAGATGCCTACAATACAATGTGAATAACAAAGACCACACTTCCAACTGCACATTTGAGCCCCAGCTCAGATTTTAGAGCAGGGTTCTGCACATTCCTCTGTTAGAAACTCAGAAGCTCTGTGTTTCCTGTCCCCAGACAGGTTTGATTTCCAACTGCAGGACACAGACCCAGCCTTCTGTGCTGTGCAACAAAACAAGTGCTGCTATCAAGCGCCCCACTGATATTTCTTTGGCTGCTGTTGAACTGTAATAATTAAATTCTGCCTTGGCATCCCTCCCCAGTGATGCTCAGGAGCTGGAGGATGTGTCCATGGAAAGTTGAGTAGGACCTGATCCTGGAGGTAACAGAGATAACCTTGAGACATCTGAGGCTGGACAGAGCACAGTGTCAGGTCATCAAGTAATGGATCTGTTATAAAGAGTGTTTGGCCTATCTAGACCCCTCAGCTATCTCTAAAACCAAAAAGTTATGAAGGAAGCAGTTCTGTGACTTTCAATTTGCTTCCTAAACATCCCTATTCCACCTTAAGCTTCCTATCCCAGTCATTACTTTAAAAATAAAAGAAAAATTGAATGAAAAATTTCTTTGCCAAGCAAAGGTGCTGCAGCCTAGAAAATGCAATCCTTACCCGTGTTTTGATTGCCCACAGTTGGAAGATCTTCCACTTCCAATTGTTCAAAGCCCGACAAGAAGCAGCACTAGTCAGGATGGGGAGGTGACATGGCTGAGGTCTAATTTAATCTCTCACTATTGGGAAAGAGGGGAAAAGATTTGTCCCTACTGTGCACTAAATTCTCTTTAAAATCAGCCTTGAGAGCAAGGGATGTTTGCAGAATTGTAGCTGTCCCTTAGCTTTAACCACAGTTCCTACTGGTGGTGTCAGTGGACCTGACTGGAAGTTCTGCGCACTCCTAAAAGGACATTGGACCCCCAAAAATGTGCAGTTTCCTGTTGCTCAAAAAACACAGGCACGATGTCGGTGATGATGGATCCCCAAATGAAGCACAGTTCAACTAAAGTGGGAGGATTTAGCAAAATGCATAAATTCCTTGTCTGCTACTGTCTGTAAGAGGCAGATCTTTACAGTGAGCCTAAGTCACAGCTGGCTTTTTCTGGAATGGTTTATGCTCTTGACCCTCCTCAGCTCTATAGCCAATAGGGAGTTGTCAGGCTACATGTGTTTTTAAACTTCTTTCAGCTAAATCAGAAATCCAAAAGCAAAATACAGCTCTCAGCAGTATCATGTGGAGTTGTGACACTCCCTGGAGGGCTGGGGTACATAAACCAATGAATGGATTACAATGAGGCATAAATGTAGTATTTTCATCCATGACAGATATAATCTCGAGCCTGTATTTTTCATGTTACTTAACTCTTTCAGAACATAATGTGTGACAGCAAATGTCTTATAATGCACATTGCAGTAAATATCAGTCAAGTATGCTTTATTGCTGAGCTCTACATGTTTCCAGAAGTTAACAGGCACAGCTGGGATATAAGAAATGGCAGTGTTGTATATATTTCTTGAACATACAAAATACCTTGGCTCTCTTCTCCCCCACCCTCCACATTACATCCCCAGCTGTTCTGATCATGTCACACAGTGGATGAGTTTTTCCATCGTCAGCTTCTCCTAAAATGATAACCTTTATTCAGGCTTTCATCCTTCCCAAAATAAACAGCATTATCTGTATTGTCATCACATTCAAGTTAGTCTATCAGTGTGGCAAGGAAGAATAGAAATGGAAGGTGGTAAACTTTTTTCTGCTAGGTACAGTGACCAACAGGCAGTTTACCAGTTTACCAGCAGGTAAACTGCCTGTTGGTCACTGTACCTAGCAGAAAATTCTCAATTCAGGTAACACCCATTGATTTTAATCTAAAATCATAGAATCATTTGCCTTGGAAGGGACCTTAAAACTCATCTCATTCCACCCTTGCCAAGGGCAGGAGCACCTTCCCCTCTCCTGTTGCTTCAAGCCACGTCCAGCCTGTCCTTGGACATTTCCAGGGATTGGGAATCCACAGATTCTCTGAGCAACCCATTCCAGTGCCTCACCACACTTGATCACTCTTGGCTAGCATGGAAAAAATTGTACTAGATAAAGCAGGAAAAAACCAAAGAAATGTTATTTTATTTCAGATGAATTAAAGATTGGTCAGAGTGGACCTCCTAACCCGTACGTGAGAAGCAGTAACTGCAGCAAATGAAAGGGAATAGGAGTGGTGAAGGAGGTGGTACAAGAGAAAACAAACACGTAAACAAAACAGAAATAAGCATTCCCAAAATTAAACACTAATGTGTTGCAGAGAGAGAACAGCTACTTCCAAACATTTGGCAATTTCAGATATTATACTGTGTTGCATGAAGACAATGTTATTTCCTTTTAAACTGCCATTCCATTTAAACCAGCAAGCTGATGTGTGCACTTGAGGTCTGTATTTGGTAGGCATTTTTTCCCCTTTAGCATAAACCTTGTTGATTTAAAAAGTGAACAAAGATGAATCAGGTGGTAAATGTATTCATGTAATCATTTTCATTAATAAGCTGTTATAAATAATAGAGGGAAGGTTTTAAGTGTATAATTCTCTGTCGCACAATTGAGATTTTTCCACATCTTCAGCAGTAAGTTAATTAGAATCACCTGCATTTTCTTGGGCGGACACCAAATGGATTGCAAACAAAAACAGATTAAAATAGCTGTAGCTCATGGCATACAGATGACAAGATTCACAAAGAGGACAATCAGGCAATGAAAACCTCCTCTTTTTCAAACATTTTTTAAAGGAAATTCAGCTCTTGTGAGTCGCTGTAAAAAGACGTTTGTAAGTGTTTCGCTGAAAGACTAGAATGGCTTTGTTTCTGATCCCATGATGAGTGAAAGAAATGTTTAAGAAAGATCACTTTACAGAGAGATTCAGACTGAAATGTGATGACTGTGATTCAAGCCAAGCCAAAAATTACAGCTCAGAATTAAAGGGGATGGACGTGGCTTGGGAATCCATTTTCCCACATTCCTGAATCTCAATCATCCCAGCCAATGTTTAAAAGAAAATACAGTGGAAAGCAATGAGGTCACTTTGTTTAGCTGCAAGAAGTGGGACTAGCAGAATGGCAAAAGTATATATTGGGGGTAAGGGCAAAATTACAGTGAGCACGCTGCGTGTTCGACGGCTTCATTCAAAACAAATAGTCTCAAAGCTTGGTTCAGTTTCTTGTTACAGGCAGCCTCCTGAGGAAGTCTTGTTGTTCCTGGGGCTTTTAAACCATAAACTTCTTGAATGTCAAAGCACAGCACAATGGAGAAGACGAGAGAGGCAGAGCGAGCTTGATTTGGGCATTAAACAGCAGCCCCGCGTAGCAGTGAACTGTGTGCTCATTTAAATTACACTTGCTTTGTACTCTCACTGCCCTTATTTATTTGTGTATAAATATCTAAGTGGAAATTCTACCATCGAGTGATATGAAACAGAATGAAGTATATCCTCCATCATATTCACTTGTTACTCATTCTCAGTATGTAATGCTCATATTCAGTGTTTTAATTGCTTCCATTAAACAGTTTCTATAGGGTCTTGAAAACAATAAGATCTTAGTCAAGCTTTTCTCCTTTCATTGCATCTTGGAGTTATTACTGCGAGAAAAAATGAGATTCTCTTTTTATGTAGGAATGCCCCTCATCTTCTTGATATTATAGCAGTCAAACATAGAATTATTTCTTTTCAGCTAATTTCCTAAGGAAATTCACCAAACCTCATGTCAGACACGTCCAATAGAGCTGTTTCATAGCCTTTTAAGAACTACTACAATATTCCTTCTCCTTTCTTTCCCCCACTATCTTTGCCTTTACTAAATTCCAAAGCAGTTTTGGATTTCTAGTGATCATAGAAAAAAGAAAATCTTTTTGATGCAACCTTGAATTCAGGCTTGCTGTCACAGGTCCTGCAGCTGGGCAGTGCTGGAAGGAAGTCCAGTACCTTCAAATCACATAAAATGTACAGATGAAGAGGACATTTCTCTGTCCTCTCTTTAATAGGAAGCAACAAAGCTTTTATTTTATGTTTCATGTTATTTGCTTCGCTCTCAAGTGCAGTGCTTTACTACAGATCCTGTTTGTAGCCCATGAAGAGGTTCAATCTCATCCCTGCTTCTTTGATACTCCTTTATAATCCAAGGAATTATATTAGTCCTGTTTGTGTCAGCAGTGATCTCAGAGATCAAATCTTTATTTAAAGTAAACTTCAAGTCCTTTGTAGCCTAAATCCAGAGTGCTGGATGTACCTTTTGTTTCTCCATACTAAACTCGATTTTGCCAGACTGTGGCTGTTTAAGGCAGTAGTTCAGATCTTCTGTAACTTTACCTGTCCTTGTCATTATTTAATATCTCCCTGACCTTTGTGTCATCTGCTTATTTTGCCAAGGGAATTTTTTTCTCTCATTGTCCCATCTCTGATAGAGGTATTAGATGGCACTGGATGAGAGCCTCGCTCTCAGAGCTGTGCCAGTTCTGACCTTGCTAACTGATATCTCCCATTAACTGCCACATTTTGAGGTCTGTCACCGAGCCAGATTTTAATCCATGTAATATATGCCCTGTTAATTCTATAGAATGCAAGTGCTTTGATCAAAATGTCATGTGGTACTAAGTCAAAGGTGGCACGGCAACCCAAACACACTATTTCAACACCATTGCCTTCACCAACCAGACCTGTCAAATATTCTCTTCCTTCAAAAAATGCAACAAGTTTGCTAGACAAAGCTCTGATTTCCATGAAGCCATGCTGGTTGGGGTTAATGATACTTTGTTATGAATTATTTGTTCATAGTGCCCAGAATTAATTATTTAAGTAGACTGTCTGTGACTGAGGTCAGTCTAGCCAGTCTCCAAGAACATTGCTCTTATTGCTTTTACAATATCAGAATAACTCTTCAGCCTTAGTCATTTCCAAATATTTCTCTGTACTTTATTTCCAAATGTGAGGCACAAGCATATCGCGGCCACCAGTGGAAATGGATGCTTTTTATCAAGAGTGGTTATCTTTTTGTCCTTCAGATTGGCTTCCAGTATCATCCACTCTTTGACCTCCTAGACCCGTTTAAGCTCTGTCTGGTAGAAGTATCTAACACGACATTTTTATGGATCTCATTTCCATGGTAGCCTGTACTCTCTCGGGGTAGGGCATGGACCTGTTTCCCTATTAAATGATGAGATGTTGCTGATATGTTGCTGGGATGTTTTAGGCCTCAAAAGTGTGATAATCTGCTGGGAGGAGAACAAGAAGGGGGTGATTCTGGTGATCAGAACAGCAGCTTGGTCCCATCAGAGCAGAGGCAGCCCCAGTGCCAGCCCCCAGCACTTTGGGAATGTACAACCCCAACCCTCTGCCACACCAAGAAGCCAGGCAGGGATGTCAGGAACACTTTGTGGGGTGCAGCCCATGTTTGCTTCACGGTATTCTTCATTTTCACCTCTGATTTCCATGGTTTCAGACAAAAAAATATTTTTGCTCAAACATTCACCTGAAACTCTGGGTTCATTTTGTCACCCTATGCAAATACATTATTTTAATGTCAAATTTTAGTGCGTTAGGTTCATTTTTTATCAGCCTCCATGATTTTCCTTCTACTAGAACACATATATTGGTCCTTTTGTTAAATTTTATTTCTGTTGCACATTGTGTTTTGTTTTTCTCATCAGATTATTTTGACATGGATGTATTTGCTTCATTCACTAATTTCTGCTTCTTTAAATGATTTCTTGCCTTACTTTTTTGTCCTTAGTAAACTTTTAAAAAAAAAGTTGTTTATAAATCAGATATTTATGGTAAGATGCATATGAAAACACAAGGAAAGAATTATACTTTTAGAGAGAACATACCCTGATAATGACCTCTTAAATATTTGTAAAGATGGCCCTGGGCATCTGAGCCCACAAAATAGTTTATAATACAACAGCTTGATTGCATAATGATACTTTAGTTTTAAAACGTATGATCTTTCTGTTTATGGGAAGGCATAATAGGCTCCTTTGAAATACAATAGTTTTGCCCTGAACATAACTGATTTTAAATGAAAGGACTAACTAAAGAATGCCTTTCTTCAAGTTTGTACTTCACTTTGTTGTTGAATCCAGCACGATGGTTTCTTTTACAAAACAGGCCTGGGGACCACACCTATTTCAGGATACATTAATTGTGAAAGTTCCCTGGTTTTCCATGCAGGAAGTTACCTAGTGCTGGTTTAAATTCTAAATCTTGTTAAAACCCAGAGAAATTTCTGTGTACCACCACCTCTTTCTCCCTGCACATAGAGAATTTATTTTTATATTCAGTTTAAAGATATTATCAAATAGAGATTAAGATTAGACAGAATTCAGTGTGATTTTGGGAGAGAGATTTTTTTTCTATGCAACAGAAAGGAGTGAGAATATTTAACTGCAGACAGTTCATAAATCACCTGGACTACCTCAATCAATATTGAAATGTAGTATTTAAAAAGCATTTTTGGAATAAATATATCACCTAAACTCGAATTTCCTTCTGTCTGTTAATATTTTGATGCAGCACCTAGTTCCAGCTCAAAGTGGTCCTACATCTGACACTGGCCTGCATTCATTGTTACTCCTATTTTGGATAGGAGTGAGTTCAAGAAATGTTTTAAATAAATCTTCTAACATCTCCTGTGCAGTGCAGAGTGACTGTAACTTTCATTATTGCTCATGAATCTCAGCCAAGCCTGAGTCCAGTTGCCTTTTAACTTTCTCATCCGGAGCACCTGTGTATTTTTATTTTTAAAACTAAAATAGTTAAAATTTGCTATAGTTTGGCAGCTGAACTGATGAGTTCTTGAGAAAGACCTTTTCCTACATTTCTTACACCATTACAAAATTTAGTGTGGAAATCATTATCGTGCTTTTGGCTATAATTTCTAATTGTGGGTCCATCCTGTTCTCAGGTTCCTCATTAAAACAAACAGAAACAGAGTTGGAGACTGGAATATGAAGCAAATAAAATACTTGTTCTCCTTTAGGGCAAAATCTAGTGATTTTTCCTCGATGAACCCCACTACAAAACACAAGAAGGTCATCCTATAGTGAACTAAAGTTGGCTTTATTATAACAAATATCTTTTCCTGAAAGTTTCTTTGCCACTATGCTTAAACTCAGCACCAGATAGGAAACTGGGCAAGGCTTTTGTTTCATCTTGTTCCCTAAGTATTTATAGCCTGCCGTGAAGAAACACTTACAGCAGTGCAGTGATGTTTTTATTCTTGACGGAGGTGCCCTTAAAAGTGAATTTGCTTTGAAAATTGTTCATAGAATCAGGATATAAGAACTATGAAATATACTTTTCTCTCTCTTTCTCTGCCTTTCTCCTTTGTGCCTAACTGGATTTCCAAAAGAAGTTGTTAACAATCCAGCTAAGATAATGTGGTCATGAAAAGGATGTCCAAATCCACCAATTTGCATTGGTTTGGTTTGGCTTAACTTTCAAAGCTCTTGGAGCAGAAAGTTGATGGCACGTGAATGTTATAATAAACTTGAATTTTTTTTCTATTTTTTTTCTCTGCCATATTTTATGGTGCCCAAATAAAATGTTAATCAAACTTCATTTCTGGACCAAAATTAATTTATTAACAATAATAATGCTCTTGTGTACTCCAGACCATGTTGCAAGATGTAATAGCCACCAATTTACAACACAGCTTGTTAATTTTCACTTGATCTGGGTGATTTATGCAGGTTCCAAATTGATGCTCTTAATGTGAGACTATTTCACCCAAAGTGACATGGATTGTTTTCACTTCCATATAACCAGTGAGGTTAAGAACTGAATTGAGTTAGATCCAAACAAAAGTTAACATTCTGTCGGGTGGCTTGCTTGTTTGTTAGTTTGATTTATTTTTCCTTTTTAATTTCTGGTTTAGACTTCAATTTACATGATGCAATTCTTAATCCTCTGCACAAGACAATCCTATGCTGGGAGTTAGTCTTTCACTCTCCCCTTACTAAAACAGAATTAAACTCTTCAGATTTAAGTTAGAATTGCATTATTTAAACATTTCAGTAATTTCCATTTGCTCATATGTTATATATCCAGCAGATGGATAATTTCCAAGATTCCTGGATTACTAAATCCTTTTTGATTTCTCTTAAATAAACGTTTTCTTTATCCCTCTGTATCCAAAGGGGGGATCTTCTTGAATTGAAACATCACTCTCAGAATTATGTTACAGGACACACACAGGTGCAGGGTAGAAAACTATCTAATAAAACACACAGAGATGCACTGAGTTATTATCAATAATCAGAAAAAAAAATTATTAATTTCTCAAATAAGTTTTTTAATACACACCAAATCAGGATGTTCCTGGCAGCATAGATATGAAATGAGAAATGTATTTTGTAAAGAGACAAAACAAACATGCAAACACACAAAAAATTTTATTTGGTGTCAGTTTTCATCAAAAGGAAAAGTATGTTTTTTCAAATATTTATAGTTTGGAGGAGAAATGCCTCCAAAGACTTGAGTCACTGGCCGTGGCACTCGAGTGCCAAGGAATGGTGCAAGTGCCAATAAAGACTTGAACCTCAGCTGCTTCTTCTTCAACTGTTATCACAGCTGGGCTTCTGAGCTTTTCCACTTGTTTTTACTCCTACCTATACTTTCAGATTTCCTTTTCCCCCACCTCAAATTGGATAACTATTCTCCCCAGATACATTGTCAGGGAGTGTTTTCCTGAAATTTTTTGGGTTTGACAAATTAGCGTTTTCCAGGAGAAAAGCTTTCTCTGAAACTGCTTGCCAAAACCTAATTAAAACTTGTGTTCCGAGAGATAAGTAGCCTTTAAAAAAACCCAGTTTGTGTAGCTTCTCTTGGCTTCTTTTGTACTTGCAAGTTTTAAATGTGAAATGACAATGTATGTTTTAGTGGGTTTGATTTTTAAGCACGCAGGTTGGGTCAGTGTTGCACCGCAGTGAATTCTCCTGGAAAAGGAGAGCAGTTCCCATGTGCTATGAAATCCTACAGCTATGCAACAGGGGCTGGAAGTGCTATTTTAAACACTCATATCAACAGAGCTTGCTGTAGGAGATAATATGTCACAAAAGGGAGTATGACATCTAGCTTCACCTAGAAGATAAACCTTGAGTGGATATGCAGGGAGAAGCAAGGACTGTCGTGTTGTCCTTGAAAAGAATGGCCTATATCAATGAAGAAAAGAACTCCAGGGCATATGCTGCTTGGGATATTTAATTTAATCCTCAAACCTGTCTGAGCCACTATGAAGAATATTGTAGAGAAATGGTGGTTGTGTGGAGTCTCACACACGTCATGATTCCGGGATGGGCACCTCAGCGATTTATTTTCAGAAGGGTCACAGCCTCAGAAATTCATGTCTGGAAGCCCAGAGCCCAGGCAGAGAAGTTTCCTGGCGCTATTGATGCAAACATCCCACGTTCAAGCGGGGCTGGCACGGCACCGTGCCCGTCCCGAACAGCCCTTCCCGACGAGCACCAGAGCCAATTACCCCTCGCTTCCCTGCCGCACTCAAAGCCCCTTGCAGAGCCGTATTCTGCTGACAGAATTACAAGATAATTACAGCTAGGTGTTTTGTATTCACTTAAGTTAATCTCCCACTTTTATTTTTCATTGCCACTTTAATCAGTGAGGAGGCACTTCAGTTGTTGTCAGGTGGATTATTTCTCAGTCGCTCGCTGCGCTGCTCTCCTTCATACTTGTGAGGGTGCTTCTGCCTTCCTGACAGACGTACAAAGAAAAATACTTCTATGATCTAAAATGAAATATGTGTTTCTTTTTCAGGTCTAGATGTTGATGGAATATACAGAGTTAGCGGCAATCTGGCAACAATACAGAAGTTACGATTTGTTGTCAATCAGGGTAAGTGATTCCTCCACCCTGGTAATGTTTTGTTTAGTACTTAACTGTCTCAGATGACAGTATTTCAGAATCTGCTATACATTAGTGGCATAGAATGATGAGCCCTGTTTTGGAAAAGAGAGGAAAGGGAAGGTAGAAAGATATTGCACAGAGGGAAATGTCAGCTAGGAGAGAGGAGAAAAGAGCAGAGTAAGCAGAGGAAAATAGTAGTTAAACTTGAGATGAGAAACAAACAACAAACAAATCTAAAAATACGGGAGGAAATGGAGACGTGAAATAAGGTGGCAAAAAGCAAAGCATATGTAGAAACCAAGGAATCAAAGTGAGGGGGAATGAAGAAGATTAAAAGGAAAAATAGCAGATTGTTTGGATGTTGAAAGTTAAACAAAACCAAAAGTAGAGCAGGGATCCAAAGGAAACCAGTGAAAGAGAAAAAGGTGCTGAAAAGAACTTAAAAGGAAAGACTAAAAGTGGAGTACTGGCTCTGCCAAAGTCAGTGGAAGATTTACCACTGATTTTAAAAACACAAAGGTTTGACCCCAGAAAATAAAAGAGGAAAGATGAATATTTTGGGGACCTACTAACTAGAATTAGAACCATCCTGTATGTATTTACTGAACATATTTCCACAGGTTCTCTGTATAATAAACATATTTCCACAAATACAACAGCATGCTTTTCACTGATGTGGCCTAAAGAAATCTAAAATTGATCAGCAGATCCTGTTACAGGTGTGGGGGCTGATATTGGGAACTAATAAAGACGAATGACAAATACATTTATCTCCAAATGGTTTACTACTCTTACCAAAGACTAACTCTCCCCACATTTAAAAGCTTAGCAAATATCATCAGTGATAGTGAACCTCATGATACTACTCAGCAAGAAAATAGAATCAAGTTTCTCAGAAATTAGGAAAAATACCAAGTCTTAAATTGCATTAAAGACCTTATACACTTTTGAATGAATCAAGTATAAATGTGAAGATGCTGCAAAATTTTGTCCTACTTTTTATGATCTTTTTATAAGTTACCTGGGGACTATTACCAGAACTGCTAAATATTGTGTATTCTGTGTGAGGGTGATAGCTGCTGGAGAACAACTCCCTCAATTAGCTTGGTACTATACATAAACTAAGAGCTTTGACTCAGAAATTCTCATGAAATTGAGAGATAGGAGAGATGTGAAAATATTCCCACCTTCAAGCCTCCATTTAGATCTCTAGGGAAAGTTTCAGGGGATCAGTAGGAGTTTGCCACCTCCTCAGCTGCTCCAGATTAGTCTCGTCTTCAGCTGAAACTGGAGGGTGAACTCTGGTTTATGAGGAATCAGTATTTATGCCAGTAAATTCAGCAGGACTGAATAAATCACCATTTACCAATCAGCCTCACAGTTTTGATTCATTACTTAGGTTGTCTTAAATTTATAGTTGTTGGGTATTTGTGTGTCGATAATGAAGCCTGCCTTGGCTTTCAAATGACTGTAAGCTGTATTTTGTTTGGAGACACATAGGCAAAAATGGGATTTTCTATCCTTCTACACTGCCTGAGCTCTTTGCTCAGGAAAAAACTGTGCCATAAAAATAATGGTCCTGTCTATCATGTCTCGTGGCATCCAAAGGTTAACATACTTGAGGTTAACATTACTGCTCAAGTTTTCACCTAAAACAGATGGGCTGATACTGTAAAGCTAGACAGAAGTCTAAGCTGGCTTTTTGCAGCAGAGAGGGACCAGACACCTTTTCCTTCTGGTTTGTACTACTGTGAAAAATGAAAACATAATGGTGGAGTTAATAGTACATTGAAGCCACTCTGGCACTGGTTACTTAAGGCACGTGCAAAAAAATCTGCCTACTGAGTGACCACAGGAAATTCAAAGAAAACTAATGCCCCTGGAGAACTCTGTCATCAGGTTATCAGTTATGATAATCACTGTTTCTTATGTTATTCTTTATTGATGAAACAAGGGCATTCATGTGTTTTGTGTCACAATGGAGTAGATTTTGGATGGGCAGTGGTAATATCTGTCCAAACCCCCTTTACACATCCTTTAAAATCCTGTCTATAAAAAATTTCAGGTGTGTACTTAGGTTTTTCTTCAGGTGAATGCATGCAGAAATGCTGATTTAGGTAAATCCTAACACCACCTAACAGACCCCAGGGGCAACCCCAGCGCCATGTGAGGGAAGTGGAAAACCTGAGCAGTGTAGCTCCCAAAGAATAATCCAGAAATTTTTAGTTATAACATTCAAGAAGGATAGCTGACACAAAGGATAGCCAGGCACTGTTTCCACAGTGTGAATAACATCCTTTTTCTGTGCTAGGTAGGAGCCTGCAGGCAGGAAAGAGCCCACTGAGTCAATCCCTGTACCTTCATTTTTTGGTAGTTAACAGTAGGAAAGGAGTATTTATACATAATTTTACCATAGCGACTTTTTTTTTCCCCTTAATTTTAGTTAAAGCTTAATTTAATTATAAATGCAAGCAAATGTTCTGACAAAGCCTATTTGCATTGCAGAGATTGACTGCAATCAATTCTTCCACAGGCCAAATACTCATTGGGCTCTTGCTTCCTGCTTACTTCGCCATTGTGTTACACCTACATTTGGAGGATATAAATAATATGTATCACACTGAGGATTATGGAAGGCACTCTAGGCTGGCTGCCATATCAAAGTAATTTTTTTTTATTAGAATAATCATTAATTAGAATATAGCAAAGCTTTATTTGGCTCCTTTTCCTATACTGTTAATGTCATCTGCAGCATCAAAAATTAAATGAGAGAACTGGTGAATATGAAAGGAAAAGAAACTAACAGTTGTCAGCTTTATCATTAAAGAAGAAACAAGAACAGTAAAAACATAAAAAGACTCTTGAAATTCTAGGTTTTTGGGGATGAAAAGGGTTTTGCAATGAAAAAACCTCAAACATGGTATCTTTTTAAATTCTCTGGATATACTTTGTGTTTTGCTCTCATTTCTTGAGGTAGGCAGCTCCTGAAGAGGTTTTTGGCTTTGCCGACATGAGCAGCAGCAGAACAAACTACCTTATTTACTTTATCCTTCTCACAGAGTTTTCTTTTTCCTATAAAAGTCTATTGATATCACACCTTTTTTGCTTCTGTGCAACAGGATTATCTTTTATCTATGATTTATTTTCCCATTAAGAGCTGAAAAGATCAGTTGATCATGAGAGGACTGGGCTATAACATCTCTCAGCACTTTCAAAACTCTAAGTCATCATTTTTCAAATCACTGAATCAAGGCAGGGGAAGTTCCTTGCACCAAACTGACATCAGGAAATTTGTACTTTTCTTAGTCTATAAGCACTGAAAAATTTGGAGTTTAGAAGCAAAGTCACCCGGCAGCCAATATTTTTGGCTGAGCACCTACAGTAAGGTCATCTATAACAGCTGGAGATATTAGACAGGGATACCTATTCCTCTCATGATTTCCTTATTATTGGTCAAGTCTAAAAGTTGCAATGCTAAAAAAAAACAAACGACAAACCAGAAACAGACAAGGTACTTGGAGGATTCTGCTGATTTTACACATGGCCTAGTAAGTTAAATCCTTTACATGCATTTATTAGGATATTCTTTCAATTCACACCTGTAGGAGAAGTGATACAATAACATTTATGAGTCTGTTGAGCCGTGTAAGGTGTGCTGGCAGTTCCAGAAAAGATCCCTTGTTCTGCCCAAGCCCCCTGGGAGGGTCTGACGTGGCCCCAGGTGGGGCTGCTCAGGGTCATGAAGGCACCACTACGTGAACCTGAGGACAGGGGGGAGGTGTTTTCCAACAGCAAAACACGACAGGGATGGGGTAAAAACGGCCTGAAAAAGAAAAACAAGGGAAGATTTTTCACCCATCAGAATTTGTGAGTAAAAGTGAATTTTTCTTTGCTTTGGTTGAAGCCGTTGTTGATTATAGAACCCCAGGATGGTTTGGGTTGGAAGAGACCTTAGAGCTCCTCTCTTTCCAACACCCTGCCCTGGGGAGGGATTCCTTTCACCAGGCCAGGTTTCTCCAAACCCCATCTGGCCCTGTGTATGGGTGTGTGACACACGTTATAAGGATGTTCTTCAATGTTTTATGAACGTGAGGATGTTCTTTGTGCTAAGCCAGGTTCCTTGTCCTGCTTCCTCTCCCATCAATCCTCGATTAACTCCATGCTGAAGGCCAGGGACACCTGGGTGAGGAGCTGGAACCTTCCTTCTTTATGTTCCCTGTGTTAATCCTCTCAGTAGCTGGAAAGGCATTCACTTTCTATGGCTGCCAATCAAGCAATTTTCATGAGCACTAAATTAACTAAAAAAAAAAAAAAATAGAGCTATAAAGAGTTCACAACACGTTTCTGAAACACTAGGATTCTATCTCAATGCATACATGTTCAGGGAAACTAACCATGGAAATACAGATTTCAGGACTTACTGGTTCATTCAGCAAGGGTTGGTTCATGCATAATACAAGAGAGTTCCTAATTGTCTTCATATCCAAAGCTTTGTTTGGAAAATGCTGGGTGTTTGCTGTGCAGATGACCTTTGCATCTCTTTATTTCATTAGGAATACCTTGTGTGTTAACTGCAAGGCACCACAGACCACCCAAAGGTCAATGATTGTGTTTTTACAGCTCTGTTACTCTGCTTATGTACCAAGGCAGGGGCAAATATGGGAATTTTTACAGAGGCTAAATATTATGTTATTACGGAGATGTATTTCTTGTGGAACATGGAGAAGGACAGCCAAAGATATCCAAATATTCTTACATTGAGGTGGGGAAAAAAAGTTAATTTAATCTCCTCCTTCCATTGCCTCACAGTAATAAAATAGTACTTGGACAAAAAATAGAATTAAAATATTTATATTGTTTCTTCTATAAGAATTTAGCAGGATATGATTCAGTTTAAGGAAAAAAATTAAGAGTAAAGTTTGAACCAGAAATACGTGAACTGATTGCGAATATTTATTAACTAAATAATTTAATAATAAAGAAAATGCCTACTTGATTAATTGTTACAGAGTAAAAATTACAATAAAACTGTCTTGATCAGTGCTTTGCAGAAGCACCATTACTGTCTGTGCAGTTGTTTAACAAGGATTTAATTGGAAAGATAAGTGAATGCACATTTAAAAGTATTGTTAATTTGCTTTATAATCACCCCATCCTTCACAGTATTGACAGCACCAGGCACAAACCCCTTTCTCTTTTACAAGTATTATTTTCCATATGTGCACAATAAATTCTGAAGCAGTAATTGGAAATTTTATGGATTTCAACATACCTAGTGTTTTGAGTTTATAGGTGCCATATTCCTTCTCTAAAGGTTGTTCATAGGTGGCATTTTAGGTAAAATCACTGCTTTTTATTACCCACAGGCTTTTTTGGAGGTTGTGGTATGGTAGTTTGTTGGATTTTGGGGTTTGCTTTTTTTTATTTTGTTGTGTTTTCTTTCCTAAGAAATATCTAATTCTCATTTACTTTTCCTTTCCATTTGAAATATCAACAAAATCTTTGCTTCGACATCATTTTTGATTTAATAAACAACAGCCGTCAGAAACAGTAATCTTCAATATGTTTATATTCCATCTGCACTTATATTTATTGTTCTAAAATGACTCAGATTGATCTAATTGACAAGTAAGAGCTCTGACCATATGAGCAGCTAAGGATGATACCTTTAACCAGCAGGATTCTTCAACCCCACTGACACGTTCTTTATCAATGAACTGGGAGAGAAGGGGGACAAATATTTGGGATTCTTAAAATTTAACTATTTTTTTTTTTTTTTTTAATATTGCTGGTTCTATGAGCTTGCTGGGACCATATGTCTGTGTGAGCTGGGCTATCAGGAACCAGAGTGGTTTCCTGGCTGGCTCTGCCTCAGCGGGCACAGCCCGTGCAGCAGGCACGAGACTGGAGCTGCCTCTGAAACGGAGCCTCCAGGTCAGCACAAATGGGCTGGCTGGTTGTGAAGGAAGCGTTTAGCAGGGGAGAAAAGAAGGGGAGAAAATAGGCAGGAGGCAGCTGGGTGAAAAAAAAAAGAGATGAGTCTTCTTTTCACAGCTTTATTTGTTTAAAAATAAAAAAAAATAGATGGGGCGTAAAAAAGCCCCCACCCAAACCAACGACAACAAAAAGTCCCACCCCAAACCAGCAGAACTTCCCATTCACAAATACCTATATCTTTCCATTGACCCCAATACATCCATTTTAAAGGCAGGCAGGGGCTCTGATCCTCCCCCTAACAAAGGCTCCATGGGCACAGGAGGGCAGGTCCTCTCTCAGCTCCCAGAGAGCAGCTACAAACATGGAGGGCCAAGAGGATTGCCATGGGCTTCATTTTAAAATTGCAGCAAAGATCACTGGATAAAAGGGGGAAATAAAGAGCAGTGGTTTTCTCTTGCAGTCACTTTCCTTTTTGTTTCTGGTTTCTTAATTTCTTGGGTGCACACCTTGATGAGATTTCCCTTTATAACTGGCTATCTCATATCTTTTTCGATGTTTCAGGTTATTGATTTTATTTTTTCGGCATATGAGTATCCCTAAAAACACATGAGTGTGCTTTGGTGGGGGTCTAACCTTAAAGCCACCCTCCAGCCTTGGTGATGTTCCTGGTGTGATCAAGCACAGCTCAGGCAGCAAAGTCTTCCTCCTGTCTGCCAGCAGCTTTTCATGTGACCAGTCTCACTGAGAAACCAGTAAGAGTGTTCCAAAGTTCACGATGGAAATATCAGGCTCAAACTGGGTTACTTGCTAGCTGAGAACCAAAATGTCTTGAAAGCCTTGAGTCAAAAATAGTTTTTTCTTTCTTTTTCACACTTCCCAGGCAAGCACAGAAAATAAAATGGACTGAAGCAATTTTCAAAAATAATTATAAAACAGCTTGCTTCTGGGTTAAGACCTGCATATGCCAAGCTGTAGCCAAGAATTTCGTTTTTTTAATTTTTTTTTCTCCAAGCTTTAAAACTCTGACAACAGAATACTTTAATTGAGCCCACAGTACTTGGTGAATCAATTAATATGTGCACGTTACTCATGTGGGTTCTTCTTTTTCTCTTTCTGTCTGTTTAAGCTACAGAAAATTTATTATTATATATTATTCAAAGGAAAGTATGCTTTCCAATCTTCCCCTCTCTTTCCAGAAGGCAAGGGGGAAACTATAGTACTTCCAAAAATGACTTGTAAATATAAGTCAGGTACAAAATCTAATGGAAATACTAATTTTTGCAATGAATGCTTCAAATTATTTTGTAAATAATGCATGTATGTATGCATATGCAATTATATATATAATGCATATAATAAAAACGGATAGAGTTTGGATGTTAATGTATTTCAAATATAACTATTTTGTGTTCAGTGTGAAGGAAAAAAAAAAAGCAGACAGAAAAATATTCAGGATTCTTAGTTGCCCAATCTGCAGCTCTGTAAAATTTCTCTTACGAGTGGTATTGTCATGTTTTCCTTTTCATGTGCTGAATAAGCCAGTGGAACGGGGCAGAAGAGGCAGCAGGCTGGGTTGGTGTGGTCAGCCACAAACATACCATGGATTTTATGGCATGTATTGTATGATGAAGCATCTCAAACATGCCTTTTATTCCTTCCCTACCCGCAGCACCATTTGCGTTACAATAGCGTCTTGCTTAGTAACACTTGGAGGAGTTGAAGAGCTTCTTGATAACCCCTCAAGGAGTGTTGTTTAGCTGCTGAGAAGGACTGGAGCTTTGCAGGCTGCACCGAGGGACTGCCTTTTTTTGGGGGATGCTCATCATTGTCAAGGGTGACCCTTTGTTTGGGTTTGTTGTTCTGGTGGAAGCACTACAGGAAATGCCATTCCGCAGAGCGCCAAAAAAGCCAGGAAAGGAAATAAATTATTGAGTCATTTCATGAAAGTATTAACAGGACAGCTTTCTACCTGGGATTTTTAGGATGATGGGATCATTTCCTGAGTGTGAGGTTTGCCAGACTCAATTACAGATAAACTGAACTGAGTATCAAAGATATTTTTCATGGGATGTTTGTGCTTTGAGGAGATGGACACCCTAGAGAACTAATCTGCAGAGCTTCTACTTAGAATTGGTCATGCTCAATGTCTTACAAGACTGTGGTGTGGCCTAATATTTGGGGTGGTTTCCTCCCCTGTGGTAAATATCTGTTATTCTGTGGTTTGTGTGTAAAAGTGGCTGACAAACACGAGCCTGCAACAAAAAAGGATGGTGTCATATATGGATGCACACTGCATAATATTCTGCAGGGTGGTATGGGATGAGAAGTTGTTGCACCAGGGAATTTGGCTTTACCATGGTATTTGTGGTGCTCTGTGTGTTGAGAACTGGGGAAACCATAAATGCTGTGGTAGGGGCAGCTGTTGTGAGCAGTAAATGATTTTTTGGTTGGAGGAGACTTTGGTACTGCATTCAAGTGTTGAGCTCCATGGGTTAAGAGTGATGTGGTCCAAAATTGAAAATACTTAAATGTAAAAACTCAGGGAGGAAAAAAGGAAAAGGAGAAAATCTAAAGTATAGCTTCTCTGAAAATTGGAAACTTTTATGAGGAAACCTGTGTTCTTATGTAGGCTGTTTCATTTGTGCTTACATATTTCCTAGAATTACATTACTGCTAAAAATATAACACTATTCATAAGAAATTTTCAAGTTCTCACATCCTTTTTTATGGATTTAGAACTGAATATTCCTGTCTTCTTTCCTCTTGTTTTTTTTTTTTCTTTCTTCTTCTTTTTTTTTTTTTTTTTTGTTATTGTGTAAAAATTCAGTGGAATTTCTTGCATGAGCAAATTATCAGAGTCCTGGAAAGCATCCTCCCTTAATACATTCTTGGGGCATTTTGGTGTTGATTCAGTTACTTAATCACTGTTATTTAGTACCACTTGAGAGGATGCTGAGTGTCAGAGTGACTGTCAGAGGGCTGTTGGGTCTACAGGAGAGTTGTGTCTTTGGAGATTGGGTGCTAGAAGCTGACTGAGATGTCTTAAAGCCTTTAAGAAGCATTAGATGCCTGTATTTAGAGAAATTATTAATTGTTCTTGACTACACCATTGGTTTTTTCACTTTAAAAAAAATTAAAATCCCATCATATATAGGTGCATAGAAATATTGCATAAAATATTTGGTGGGAAAACCTTTCCAAAGAAAGAAGCTTTACAAAATAGTGATATAAAGTGTCACAAGCTATTGTCCTGAACTAACACGCATCATACATGCAAAAGTAAAGAAAAAGACATTGCTTCCACCTTCCTTCCAAGTCTTGATTTACACTTTAGATTTATTATTTTGGGGATTATTAAACATATTAATTGAAACACTTGGAGAGGTAGTCACGCTGTATTTTAATTTCGAAGCTATGCATGATGCCAGAGTCTCAAAAGTGAGAATGTAGCACAGCTCTCACTTGGGTTTTCAGCTCTCACCCGAATGTTAACACCATTCAGCCTGTACCACGCCTGTTGTCAGTGCAAGTAACAGGGATTGTTCAGATCTCTCGAGATCAAAGGTCCCATTTCCCAACTCTACTGTAACAATCCCAGCCTAATCAAAGCCCTTCACATGGACAAACACCTCGGGGTGAGTTGGGAGAGTGATGCCTTTTGAAATCATCCTCTGAATCCATGGCTCCAATTTCAGCGCATTGTCTCTTCTTTGTGTAATTACTGTTATTATTTATACAGCATAGCATGGTCAAATTTTGAAATAGTCAGGGTATGGAGAGTCGAATATAATGGAATAAATATTTTATACTATTTCTCCCCTTCTTCTTCAGAGCCAGTGTCCAATTCTGCTAGTTTATATTCCTTTTCTGTGTCCCTTTTTGCACACTTTTCTCCCATTACCAGCTGACATAACGTGGGAGACTTGGCTCATCCATGGCTTGCACCTGGGCTGACACTGGGACAGACATGGGTAGGAGATATTTCGGGGTGGCAGTAGCCTGGAGTTAGGTTATGCCAAAATCCTGACATAAACCTCAGCAGAATCTAAGTATGGCATTCCTCACCTCTCCCTAGCTAAATAAAGGTGATAATAAAAGGCATCTTTAACCTGAGTTTTGCAGGTTTGCATGCTGTTACCAGAATTTGCCATAGCTGTTTCCATCACACTTTTAAATCCCATGATTTATAAAGACTGGATTGGACAGACTGTTAGAAAGTGGGGAAAAAAAAATCTCTTGCAAGAGAATAAGATGGAGTGCTTTGCTGGATTTGTACTTCTTGTAGTACACCAGTGATATCTCCTTTCCTTATATTTTTTTTTTTTTTTTCTTTTTTTTTTTTCTTCTTTCTTTTCCTGGTGTAATCAGATAATTAAAAAACAAACAAACAGGGATTTCAAAACACATTGCCATCAACCAACATTATGTGCTTATGATACAGAAGATTGAGAACGACTTAATTAAGTAGATAGCAGCAGTGAAGAGAAGATGGATGCAAGGAGGGAGGAGATTATTTGCCTTTGGAGGAACTTCCTTTGGCTGGCGTCGGGTGCCTTTCTAGAGACAGGGCATTGATGGAAAAGGAAAATCCAGGAGGAAAATGGCAAGAAGATTACATCACTGCAGAGCTAGAAGCTGTGCCTTGCTGTAAGAAAAGTTTAGCTGCTTGCTCAGTGTTTTGTTCCAGGATAACGTTGACATCAGCTGAGGAGATGGGATAACGAGTTTCAAATAAGTAGGAAATCAGTACACAGCATCTGAATAAATTTAGCTGGAGCTGTATGATGCCAGACTTGAGATCTGTAAGGGTGGGATGGGATGGAATTGATTCTGTCTAGAAAACAAGGTGTGCACTTGGGAGGGGAAAATGGAGTTGTGAAACTGTGAGGACATCTGAGCTGAAGGAGGATAACAAAAAGAGACCCAAACTGCTAAAAAGCTGGCTTCTGGTAAATGTATAATAATAAAAGGGCTTCTGGTATCATCTGCTGAATTTGAGGAAAGAAAACTTTTCTTTTTCGTGCTTAATGCTTTGCATATATGAAGATGCTACAGCAACTTAGAGATACGTATTTTTGAATCAGAGGCACATGATAAAGCATCCAAACATAATGCAAATAATTGCGAACTGATGTATCCAGCATTTTATTTTTTTAAAAAAGAATAAATAATTTAGCTTTACACATGGGCAATCCTTGCTAAAAATTGCAAATCAGAAGTCTTCTGTTTGAATGTATTTTATTTTGTTAATGGATTCGCTCATGTGAAAGGCATCTAATTGTATAATGTATTATTAGTCATTTTCTTTGGCATGCTATTAACTTTAAATAATTCTAATATTTAACATTTTATAACATGCACAACAAAGTTCTATCTCCAGCAAAGGAAAAAAACATGCATTAATAATAAAATTTTCATGGCTCTTTCTACTGTGTATGTTGTGATACATATTTGAGCAGAAACATGGAAAATTGAAGTGTAAAGCAACAAAGCCTGTTAGCATTTAAAGAATATATGTTGTAATATGCTGTGGTCCTGTAAATACAAGATCTGGGATATAATTCAGTACAATTAACTTATTTTAAGATTGAGTCAGATATAAAGTGTGATAGGATATAACTGAGTGCATCTACTTGATGTCTGCTCGGTGATGGCTGGGCTGGAGTGTATAAAATGGTGATTAATGCCTGCTAATGGAAGTGGTCTCCACCACAAGTTGTGAGCACTGGGGTTGTGGCTGGCTACGAAAACCACACAGAGCAACACTGATAATCTCCAGTAAATCCCCAAGTTTTCCTGTGCTGGAAATAAGATGACAGGTCACATTAGAAATTTTCTCCTTATGGCGTTTTGATTTTTTTTTTTTTTTCCTTTTGTTTTAGTAGGTCAGATCTTGTTCCCGTGTGTTGTGGAAGTATTATGGGAATGAGCAGTGTCTAAGCTGCTTAACAAATGCACACTTTCCCCACACCAATCTGTTTTCTGGGGACAGCCAGGCTAGTGCTGTACAGCATCCTCTCGGTTGGGTGCTATTAATGTTAATAAAATGCACTTAGCACTTAACATCTCGGGATCTCAAAAGAGCTTGCAAAGCAGCATCATTATCTTTACATTATGGGTACGGAAAATGAAGGATAGGGAGAGTGAAAGATTTGCCCAAGTTTCCATGGTAAATCAGTGACAGAGCCAGGAGCAGAGCCAAAATCTGCTGATTTATAGTCGGTCTCCTATGTAGTGTGCCGTGCCATTTCACCAAACTCCATTTGCCAAGTCCCTACTGTGTACAGAGACTGCAGATAAGGCTGCAGTCACCCTCTGAAATGTGGATTTGGGGCTCTGGATAATGCAAAGCCAAATGAGGTCTTCAAATGTGGGTCTCCCCTATGATGCTTCTCCAAGTGCAGGGCCACCTGCGCCATAGACAGCAGGGCAAAGATGCATGAATAATTGAAATTCCTCTGTGCTGGGGCTGCAGAGTGAAGGGATCCAGTCCTTGAGGACCCCCAGGTATGTTTAATGTGGGAATGAGCTCCTGGTTTGCATTCCTGTGGCTGCAGGGATGTGTTGCCACGCATCGTGTTTGGCATGACTAAGCCTCATGGAGCTGTGTGCATTTTGTGGAGTATTTTGCAGTCAGTTTTGGAAATGACTCCATCCAGATAATATATGAGCAGATATGTATGTTGAAGGGCTTGTGCTAACATCTCTGTGAGATACCAAAATATTGCTAGCTGTGTTTGGTAAGTAGGAAAATGAGGAGCTGAGTAACGTGCCTGCAGAAGTTTGTGATGATTCAGGGATACAAACCAAGTCTCCTTGTTTCAAACCTCTGCCCAAGCCCCAGGGTCACCCTCCTTTTCACCACCCTTAGGAGGTAAAATATGGATCAAAAGCTAAAAAGAACCAACTGTCTTCCTGACACACTGGATCACAGGAGCAAGCATGCAGCTGAGGGATGGCTTTGGTCATTTGGTCACCTACCCTTGTAGGTGAGAATCCTTCTCCCAGTAGTGAAACAGCCCTGCAGTTTCCCCTGACACTTTTATGCGTCTGTTTACAGTAATTCCATCAACTGTAAATTATAATGTCAGGGATTCATTTCTTTGGTGTGTTTGCATGTACGTACCTGTGTTTCAAGAGATCTCCCTCGATGAGCGAATGTGCGTAGTAAACAAGGCAACAAGGAATCATTAATGTGAGGGGAAGAGGAAAATGCAATGCCTCCCAGCTCTCTGATCACCTTCCTGGGACTCCTGCTGGGACAGAGCCTGCCTGCTGAGAAGCCATGAGCTGGAGTCCTCTAATTTTCAGATTAAACATAATCCCAGGCACTGAGTTATCCTACAAGGGGGCCCTTTCACTCTGCTGAGCCCCCAGGCTGGCCTGCGCTGGTCAGTCCCACCCATGGTACAGGCAGCATTTATCCTTAGCTTTCCTTCTTCCTGCTGGATAACCAGTTTTATCCACCTCTGCTCCACCTTGGCCAAGTCTGAATTCACTGGGGAGCTTCCTGCAGTTCCTATAGGATCATGGAATATCCTGAGTTGGAGGGACCCGCAGGAATCAAGTCTAACTTCTGACCCTGCAGTTCACTGCAAAGGTGCTTCAGTCCAGGCACCTACTTGCTTTCTTCCCACTGCTTTACTAAGGATTTGGGGTCTTGCCTGTGGAGATGAGGCCACATCATGGCACGATTTGATATCAATGCGAGTTGAGGGCTGTTTGTTCTCCAAGAGGCATTCTGGCTGCAGGCTTGGTGAATAGGTGTGTAAATCTGAGCTCAGCTTGGCTATTCACAGCCCCACAAATCTATCTGTGTCTGCACACAGCTAGTTGGGTTTGGGTTTTTTTTTCCCCACCCTGTGTGTAACTGAGCCCTAAAAAATCTAAGTTATTCTTTCTCTCTCATCCTGGTGAGTGATATCAGAGTGCTTTCAAAGACTTCAGGTTTGCAGTGGAGCTCCTACTGCTGTGCGATTTTGTTTGTCTGTGCTGTTGAAAATGAAGAATTTAGGTTGGGCTTTGTATGAAAAAAGCTAATGCAAGGTGGACAACTTTATTATAAATCCCTATGCATTTCAAAGCCTCAGTTGGAAGAGAAAGCAAGATAGCAAGAACCACAAACATGGGTTGGATTATTTCTTGTTAAGCAAATGTAATACTGTGAAAGATTGACAGCACGGGAAACTGGAGTCCTCCATTTATCCACACTTCATTCCTAATATCTGGCTTCAACAGCAGATTGTAACCATAGAAAGGCTATAGACTCTGGGTGAAATGGCACTCCCTTTTGGATCCAGTTTTATAAAAGAAAACAATTATTCGCAGAATGCGTGTCTTTATTCTTTATTGCACATTTCAAAGTCCCCATGAATACTCATTTGCATGTGACAGCTAATGCTGCATCTTGTATTGGCCAGTAAGAGGCATGATTGCACTAAATTGGAAGCAGCAGGCACAGGTTTTCTTTTAAGGATGGGGGTGGGGGTAGCCATCCACTCGTACTGTTCTCAAGTCTTCAGTCAAAACGGTTTTAGAACAGTTGCAAGTCTAGTTACTGGGATAATAAATCCCAAATTAACTGAATATGCAGATTTCACTTCCATTAGGTTACACTCTTTATCTTTTGTTAACAATCCCAACTTTTTAAAGCAGTGGAGAAGTGGGGAATTCAAAATGCCGAACTGGTGCTCCAGGAGTGGAAAAGGAGGACAGTAAAAACTGTTGTTGTTATTATTTCTTTTCCCCTCTCTTTCTTTTTATACTGTAAGCCCAGATAAATATATTAACTCAGCCTGCATAATTTTTTCCAAATGATCTTGTTATGTGACTGACACACGGGATAGCAGAACCCCAGCAATGCAGAGAGGCTGCTGCCAGCGTTGCTTACAACAAAATTCTATGTACACAGCAGCCACAGAAAACATTTATTTGGTAGCACATTCCTTTTTGCTTTAGAAATGCATGCAGCTTCGACTCAGGAGCACGGGAAGATAGCGAGATAAATACTCCTGTGGCTCCTGTGTAATCTCTTTGAAAATTATCTGGAATATAATGGGGACAAAAGCAGCTCCTTGAAAACTACCCGAAACTCACACTTTTCTTAAATGCAATCTCCCAGCATAATCAGAGAGCAGAGCAGCTAGGAGCGAGGAGATTAACGAAAACACCTTGAAAAGGTTTAGTACAGAGCACAGTCTATCGTGACCATTCCTTTCTAAAAAGTTAAAATTGAAAGTTGCTGCTTTTTTTTTTTTTTTTTTTTTTAATTCCCCTCCTTTTACCCGACAGCTCCAGGCTGTCACACTTTTCATTTGAAAGCCCTGAAATGCATAGGAATTGTAGCTAGAACATCAGAAAGTTATCATGCATGCAGTTTAACAACGAGATTACCTACACCATGGGTTTTTTTCCCAGCAAGAAAACTATGTAAAATCATTGCATTCCAAGTAACAGACAGGACTTACTTTATAAGATGGATTTCAAAAGATCTGGAGGCTTCTGTTCCTTATAAAACTACGCCAAAGACTATTTAAGTGGCCAGTAATATAAACATTATGCTACTAACACTGAACAGTTTATCACATAAATATAATTGTCTTCTTTTAGAAGAATAATAAAAGCCGAATCCATATGTTACACATTATTTAAAATTGTTTTCTGCAAGATGTATTAATCCCAGCGAAGAAGCAATTCTTCTGCTATAGAAGTAGAACAGCAGTTTTATTTTATTACATTGTCATTGTTTAATTTGTTTGTTCCCGGTAGTAGTTTCACAGATTTTTATGAACTGTTACTTTTATGGAAAGTCAAGTTACAAATGATGGACTCTGTTTGCTTGCAGGAACAGAAAGGTCATGAAGGTAGATAATGTATTTATTTATTTACTTACTGTACTCCACCTTTTTATCTTTTTTTTTTTTAATCCCTCAATTCTTAGCAGAAGCTAAAATAACTTGTGGTTTTTAGACCCAGGAGGCACATATTTTGATATTGCTCCTCAGAAGCACTGTTAGCTCTGCAGTCTATTCAAATTTGGGAGCAGAATTTAAAGCTCGGATAAACAACGTTTGGTAGCAATGGCTGTGCAGAGCTTACAGTTTATCTTTAGAGAAATGTGATCTTGCAGCTAAATGTCATTTTGCCTATTTGTTTTTATGAATTTGAGCTTAACACTAGAGCAGAAACTTGTCTGCTAAAAAAACCAGTTCCACTCAGGACTAAATTATTTTCCATTGATTAAAAAATAAGTATTTTTTTCCAGATAGTGTAAGGCTTAATTTTGAATTCTTCTGTTCTAGAATTTAAAGTTATTAGCTGTCATGTGCAAACCTGAACTCTAGATTACTCACAGTGTAGCCTAATGACAAGATGAGACTTTAAATAACTTTAAGACAAAAAGCAGCTCTCGAGAATGGACTGTTTAAATGCAATGCGGAAAAAGGGCTTAAGCTGCCGAAATATTTTGGGCATGTTCACATCTGTAAATGAAGCTGAAATATCTGGCCTATTTAAACAAGAACAAGTCTAAAAATATTTTCTTGAAAGAAATTAATTTCATCAGCCTCACCAATAAAACAGTCTTTGTAAGGCACCTAGCAAAGTAAATGTAAAAGGAAATACATAATGCCAAATTTCTGAATTATTACAATTTCTGAATTATTTCTGAATAAAAATCAAAATCAAAGTAGAAGAAAAATATTAAAAATAATTCTTTTTTGTTTCATAGTTAACTCATCATTAGCAAATATGCAAAATACAAGAGAGGCTTTTTGACCTCAGAAACTTAATAGTTGGTTGTAAGAGCTGAAAGAAATTTCTCTGTGCTAGAAAATGCACACTGTCTGCCTGTTTTTAACCAGAGTCTTCCTCAGCTGGAATACCACCAACTTCATTATTTGCTATCCATATCCCAATAGGAAGTACAGTGCCATGGCTTGTGCAAATCATGGTCAGATCCTACCAACAGTTATTATCAGAATTTTATTTCATTTTTTTTAAAGGGTTGTGGTTTGAACAGTGCTTTTGACTGAAGTTAGTAATTTTTAATCAGTCCAGTTTTGATTAAGATATTTTACCTATGTAAAACAAATAACGACATCCTTTTTTTCCCCTTTTTTCCTGTTAATCTTGCTATACTTTCTTCAAATGCATAATGTGATATGCATTAATAGATACATATTTGTCTAGACAAACAAATCTGTGTTTAAATAGATGCTAACTCTGGATATTGGAGACTTAATATTGTCTCTTTGTGGATTCTGGTGTCAGTTCTTCTCTGTGTGCCTCTGTTTCTCGCTGCACCTTTTGTCTGCATTAACTGCTTCGGTCACAAACTTTTTCCTCACTCTCACAATGTGCTTTTATAATGCCTGACACAATGGAGAACGGATCTGATGAGGGCATCTTGTCACTCCTGTGGTTATAATAATCCAGATGGTGATACCACCACCAAAAGTATAATAACAATAATAGCAATAATAATAAACTACCAACAATAACAGAAACCAATAATAATCATCATTGTTGTTTTTCCTATGAGCGTTCACAGCCCTGGCTGTAAAATCTTCCCCTTCCAAAGTCTATAAAAACTCAGTAAAAGTTTTAATCAAGGAGGCTTTAAGAATGTATTTATTTATTTAGATTTTTCATATTAAGGAAAAGAATTGCGTTTGTCGGCTGCAGTTTTAGAACTAAAAATATAAGTTTCAACATGGCCATGAAAAATCTAACTCATTGTCTCACATTATCATATATATTGGCCTAGACGTATATGTGTGAGGTTTCTTGTTTGTTTTGGTTTTTTTGCTGTCAAGGAAATTACAGCAACACATTTTTATTTCCTTTGTCTTTCTGACAGAGTGGGATACACTCGGGTCAAATGTTGAACTCCATTTTATATTATAAATACATTTTAGATTAGGACATATTTTTTGCATATGTAAGCAAGATTGTTAGGAGGTGTTCCGGTCGCTCTTCAGCCTGAGAATAGCTGTTGACACTTCATTAAAGAATATCTGGGATATTTTAAACCCAGATTGGTTCAGTGACCCAGTTTCTGGCTTGTGTAGGTGCAATCCAGGGGACAGTGACTCACAGCTCAGAATGAGTGGGTCGGGCTGGGCAAGGGTGTTTTTAAGAGGCATTGAGCACCAACTTGTCCATCACTGTGCTGAAACCACCCAAAAAACTGCCCAACTCTTTTAAATCCAGGGGACAGTGACTCACAGCTCAAAATGAGTGGGTCGGGCTGGGCAAGGGCGTTTTTAAGAGGCATTGAGCACCAACTTGTCCATCACTGTGCTGAAACCACCCAAAAAACTGCCCAACTCTGTGAAATGGAGCTGTCTCCTTCTTAACCATCCCATCCCCGAGGAATAAATAAATACACCCTATGTGGGAACTGGGAAGGATAACACAGTGGTGGAGGAGCACAGGCAGAAAATAATTTGGGCTGGAGCTGGAAAGAGTCTGTGTGGAGGGACTTTCCAACAGTAGGTGTAGGAAAACCATTTTTGGGAGAAAGCAGGAAGGTGCTGCCTCATTGGGAGGCAGGGAGGAAGAGGAGCTGAGAAGGGCACGGGAATACCCAGGAGATTTTGTAAATAATCCCAGCTCTGCTGCCTCTGGAGAGTCAAAGAGTGGGGACATTCCTCTGCTGAGCTGGTGTTTCGGTGCTGTCAGCCAGGTCTCCTTGGGGAAGCCACCACGGAGCCAGGGCTCGTGTCTGGGAGCGTCCCAGGAGAGGTGGGGCTGGGGAAGAGCCAAAACTCCGGAGGAGTGGTGTGACAGGAGGAACGGGAACGGGAGGGCATCGCCCAGATCACGATTTGGAAAATGAATAAACTTGGCCCGGGTTCACCTCGCGTCAAGCCCCGGCCTCAGATCTCCTCCCAGCAGGCGGGCGCAGGGCAGGAGGAGCTGGGCCCAAGAGTACCCACTGGTAAAAAGGAGTGTGCTATATTTGAAACCTCTTCTGCCTCTGCCAGGTCTGCTGGTGTGCTTTGCTTAGGAGGGGAAAAACATATTTCACATGCACACTGGTGATTTACTGTCAGAGGGCCAGGGTTCAAATTTTATTCTAGTCAGATACCAAAGCTTTGGATATTTCTCTTAATTTTGTGAACCCTTAATAGCTTTCAAAACTGGACTTAATATTTCCTAAGAGCAGAGTTTCTCAGGATATTCTCTGTACCTTCTTAGGCTGGCAGGGGATACCGTGAGAACTATCATTCTCATATTAATTTGATATTTTTGCTTTAAAGCAGATTCTGTGAGTGGGAGAGGGAAGGTGGAATTTAGATACTTCAGAATTATTTGGCTCTGCATCTATTTATGCCACAAATAGATAATATTTCAGTGAAATCACTGAGATTTGACTTTTTTAAAATGCTCTTGCCTGTCTTTGGTATCTCTATTTAGAAATAACCCACTGGCTTTAAAACAGGTGTGATCCTCTGTGCTTGTGGAGGACGCCTTAATGGTCCTGAGCTTCTCAAACTGTGTTAAAGTCCTTTCACAGAAGGCTCTGGATGTCCCCAAAGCTGACCAGCATCTGGCAGGATCAATTCTTAGCTCTTTGTGGCAGACAACTCAACTGGTAGTGATGGTGATGGGGTCCCTAAATCATCATATCCATAGAGGGAAAAGGTTGGAGGGATGGGATGGGATGGGATGGGATGGGATGGGATGGGATGGGATGGGATGGGATGGGATGGGATGGGATGGGATGGGATGGGATGGGATGGGATGGGATGGGATGGGATGGGATGGGATGGGATGGGATGGGATGGGATGGGATGGGATGGGATGGGATGGGATGGGATGGGAAGGATTTCCCTACAAACACCTCACAGCTGTCACACACCTATCACATCTTCTGTCATGCATGTCCTTACCTAATTCTCAGTGGCAGGATCCCCAGTAAAATAAAATTGCAGGAAACATTTTATATGAAAGGGAAATGTCAGCAATGATAGAAATGTGGAGATTTGATTTGGTTTAGGATTTTTTTTTTTTTTTTTCTTTAGGTATTTTTTTTTCTAATTTTTTTATAGCTTCATAAATATCTGCTCCCAAGGAAAATAATTCCCAAAGGCAAAATGGTAAGGAAGCTGATTCATTTGTCATGGTGTCAAGTTTGTTCCTGAACGGAAGGATTTCCCATGTACTTAGCAAGTGAGAGAAGTCTGATTAAGGCTAAGAATCTCCTGCTTAATTAAGCTTCTCTACACCCCTTGAGGGCAAGCACTGTCTTCACTTTACATATAGGTAAAGTGCACCACAGAGAGGTGTAAGAGGCAGTTCCTTTTCCCTGAGCAGGGCAAGCCTGCAAAGGACAATCTCAGCCGGTTCTGGAGGAAATGCTCCCCTCCTTCAGCTCTGTGGCATCAGTGCCTCCCAGTGCACACGTTAGACCTTCAAAGCCCATTCCTGAAATTGTTCAAACCCAGCTTGGAGCAACCTGGTCTGGTGGAAGGTGTCCCTGCCTGTGGCAGGGGTTTGGAAGAAGGTGATTTTTAAGGTCCCTTCAAACCCATCCCGTTCTGGGATTATGATTCTCTGATATTCACCTTTAAATTTGGGTGCACGGTGGCTGCAGGTGGTCGTGTCTAGGGCACGGATCCCACCAAATTTGGATCCCACCTGTCTGGTGCCCTTCTCCAGGCTGTTTCCAGAGCTCCCTGCAATCTGCTTTGGAGGTGATTGCAAGGGAGCAGCTGGGACTGCACAGACCGCCGGTGATGCAGTGGGGTGGGTACACCCAAATCACCTTTTTGCTCTCCAGGAGAAATCTTAGTTTCTTCTCATAGAATTAACAACCCCACTTGCAATTTCCAAGGGTGTCTTTGGTGCTCTCCCACTTTAAAACTCTGCTGAGATGTAGGTTGTGTGTGAACTTACTCCCCTGCTTAGTGTAACCACAGAAATAAATTGTAATAGAAAATCTACATAACTATTGTATTGAAACAGCGATAAAATTATCGAAAGTATTTGACATTATCTGCTTTTCTTCTTTGCTACCAATATTTTTGTCGACTCTTTTTGCAGACTGCACTAATTATTTTCCTGTATAATCCTGTGCCATCAAATAGACTAACACATGAGCCATTCCTCTCTCTGGGTCTTTTCATTCTTTCTTTTCTGTGAGTCACATCAGCGACAGCAGTTAAGTAAATCAAAGTTTTTAAGACTCGGGGAAAAATTGTCATATGCAGCACACAAAACCAGCTACTGTATTTCAAAGTTTTGGTTGAAGTAACAATATCAAAGGGCATCTGTCATATGGGAATCTTTTTCTCTCGCATTCCTGCACTATATACTATTAAAAGGCTTTAGTAAGTGAAGCAAAGTAAACCCAAAGTGCCAGTTTACTGCTGGTGGAAAAAAAAAAAAAGCAAAGTAGCAGCAGAAACAAACCAGAACCAAATGAATCCTTCCTGTGGATATGCCTCGTGTGTGTGTGGCTGTGCCTGCCCTTTGCTTTCTCCTCTTCCTTTCCAACAACAGTCTTGAAAAAGAGAAAAGTAATAGAGAATTTCTGCACTAATTATTTTGAAGGTCTCTGATCAGCTCCATATATCAGCAAAAGAAAACATTTCAGACCGTTTTTTGCCAGTGGATTAGGGCTGTTCCTTTTCTTACCATTTCCAGGATGTGCTTTAAAGAGAAATGGAATAAAACTCTGTTGCTGTTTATCTTTTTGCATAAATTTCAGAGGAAGAAAGTCTTTAGCTTTGCTTTGCAGTGTCAGACACTTTAATTTGGGGGGAGCAGGGGATGAGTAATTTAAATTTTTTTTTTTTTTTTTTTTTGTCCTCCATCCAGCAGAAAACGCTCCTTCACAAATGGCCTTTGCTTTTGTCCTTTAGTCAATAAATCACAGGAGGCCCCAGCCTAGTAAACCTGCCTCGGACTGATGCTTTATAAGCACTTTAGAGTAGTAATTAATCAACGTGCCACTCTTCAGCACAGAGCATAAGTAACAGGCACGGAGACAGGTAATGTTTTGTACAACCAGCCCCTGGCAGAGCCGTGCCCTGCAAACCCCCCTTGCCCAGGGGAACCTTCCTGGGGTTTGCTCTTCCAGCAGAAAGTACAACTCAACAGAGGCCTGGCCTTGGTGGCCACTTCTACTCCCCATTGCCATTTCAGGGGCTGTTTGCTCCTCTTTTCTGGGGAAACATGTGCAAAACTTTGAAAAATTTTGTTTTAATTCCTTCACAAAACAAATTATCTATGCTTGGTTGAGATATTCCTCCTTGGGAGTGAGCTTTTACCTATAAGAGGAAAGAGCAGGAATGCTTGAGAGTAATTACTCCCCCAAAGTAAGTAAATTTAGCATTTAATTAGATCCCTTCCCTTTGTTTATTTGATATTTTTCTGTTTATTTTCTTGGTCGTAAACAGACTGCTTAAACAGTGAACTGCAGGGGGAACATACAAATAATCATGGGGATAAGGTACTGGAAAAGGAGTATATGTTTTATGCCATCCACTGGTCTCAGTCAATAGGAATATTATCACCTTTTGGTATGTCTGCAGTGAAATTGCACCTTTTACCAATATCTGGTTTGATTTAGTACTGGAAAAGGAATGCAAAGCTTTTAGGTTTCAGCTATTCTTTATGGTATATTTTTCTGATGAATCAATACAAAGAAAGTAGCTCTTGACAAGTCACATTTTTCCACACAGTGATCTCTTGTTAGAGACCTGTGAGACTGCTATAATTTCCTTCCCACTACTTTCAATGAATTCCATGCACGTGAAAGGGAAAATGGGTAGTGGAGCCTGAGTTCCTGCACTACCCCACTGTGCAGGTACTCGGAGGAGGATGGAGACTTACCCTGGGATTCCTTACATTGCTCTTCTGCTATACATTAGTTTTAATCTTCCACTGAGCAAAATATAAGCTTTTGTAAAAAAAAAAAATAATGAGAGCTAGCCCTTTGGTGCTTTATGGTATGGGTCAGATTTACCTTTCAGCATCCTGATGTAAAACACTGAGATCAGAGGAGTTACACCAATGTAAAACAGGTGTGCATATGCACATAGACAGAGACAGAGATGTGTATTTCTTTTCTTAAAAAAAAAAGAAAAAATTCAGACCTTAACCACTGCCAAAATAAGCCTTTGTTAACATTATGTTGCTGTTTCCATTAGAGTTTTTGCTGACAGGGTCTCATCAACTAAATATGAAGAAGATCACCAGATAACCAACCTTAATTTTTGCCCAAAACAACTCCTTAGTCAGCCCTTGCAAATATGATATCCAAGCACTGCAACTCCACAACAAGCTTCTCTTCTGCTTAAAAATATGTGAGCATCCACAATACACTCATCCATTTCATGGGGATCACATGCACAGTTTTAGCTCTGACCTAGAATGAATTAGCTTCTATTCCCAAAGCTATATATACAGTGTTAAGTTATCTGGGGTTAATTTGCTGGAAAAAGGATTAGAAACGAGTTAAGTTTGTGTCTCTGAGAAATGAAGATTTCGTCTCGGTTGTTTATGTGTAGGCATCGAAGGAAATCTGGAAGCAACAGGGTATGTGGAGGAAGAGGGAAAGGGTTACAGCCTCGAGTTTCCCGAGAAGCACAGCTTGCAGTTCTGCTGCGGAGAAGGTTCCTCCATCTGGCAGGCCTCCTGGGATGCCAGACTGGAGCAACCAGTTTGCAGGAGCTGCACGGGGGGACACCTTCCCCGGCCGTCCATCAGCGCAGCCAGCGCCGCGCCGGTGCCAGCGCCGCGCTCCCACCCATCGGCCTCGCGCCAGTCTGGGCTGGGCTGGGAGCTGGGAGCTGGGAGCTGGGAGCGCACAGGGCCCTGTGTGCAGAGCTGGTGGCTGTAAAACCTCTTGGAGAGGCAGGGATGCGCCCTCGGCGTGCTCCAAGCAGTGTGGGTCAGCGTGTGAACGAGCCCGAGGAAAAACACGGGGGAATTAAAGCGACTGTCGCAGCAACAAAGGGAGTTCCTTGGGCTGCTTCTTACACAGGCTAAAATTAGGGTATGGCAAATAAAGGAAGGCTTTTTTTTTTTTTTTTTTTTTTCTTTTAGTGAAACATTCCTAAACTGTGCAAAATATGGAGATGGCAGTTGCTGTGAATGTGGAGTTGCAAGGCTTTTCCCCCCGCTTCCCAAGCAGAATTTCCAGTGACATTTTGCAATGAGGGAATATGCTGAAAACCAGTTGTGCTTCAAGAGGGGGATTTCTGCAGAAAGCTCAGCTCTCTGTTGAGGAGTTGCCTGTCATACCTGGAGACAAAATTCTACCACACAGTGTAAAATAGCCTCGCTTTCTGCCCAAATTGCAAAGGAACCTTAACTATAGCATTTCTGATAATGCTCCCATAACGTGTGTGTGTGTGTGTGTTCTCTGAGGCATTCATTTGGCTGGCACATTGGAAAATGGTTAACACAGTGAATGTGGGGTGTCATTTTTGTAGTGGAGAATGTGTGCCAGAAGAATTCAACTGTAACCACTAAATATTTGCTTAAAAATAATTTTAACCATCTGGACTTCTTTTTTTTTCTTATTATTCTTATTCTTCTTTTGAGGTGGGGTGAGAAGGGAGTATTTTAATAGGAATGATTTGTGGTTACAAAATGAATTTGGTTAATTTGGTTACCACCCCCATTTATATGATGACTACAAATAGTCCCTAACATCTGAAGTTTTAAAGAACCAGCAGATTTTTCTCTCTTGAGCTTCAGAAGCTGGAAACGAACTTACAAAAGACAATAAATTGTTCTTGATGGAATAAATAGTTTGTGGGGTTGCTATTGTTCCTCTTGACAATACACTAACATGTGCTAATAGAGGAAGAATTGAAGAGCTTGCGTAGTAGAGTCTCTTCTGCCAGGCAAAATTTTTCCACTTTGGAGCAGGAGTCAGGTTCCCTAAGTCACAGGGCAGGGAAAATGTGGGGCTGGGATTCCCAGGAGGCAGCACCTGCTGCTCACCCCGGGGCTGGGAGGGCTTCAGGGCCCTTCCACAGGAGAACCAGCCCTGGGGGAAATCAGAATAACCCGCAAACCTGTCCCTGGACAAGGCTGATCAGAGCTTGTTTCTGAGAGGGGGTAACTGCGACAATTTTTTTCCCTAGCTAGAACAAGGACGCTTGCTAAAAGCAGGGTTGGAATAAGCGTTTTCATGACTTCCCATACTTACAGTGATTTTTTGTGTGTCTTGCTTAAGAACATACACCTTGTTTTTAAATATTCAGAGTTCAGGAACAGATTTTTTGGTTCTGAATCCAGTTAAATATAGTTAAATATAGGCAGTAGCTGTACAAATTTCTATGTTCTCTGTGCCTTGCCTTAGCATATTAAATGAATGTTTTATGGAGTCTGCTATAAATACATCTGTTAAAAGATTTTTATCATACTTTGAAATGCCTGAGATTTAACTGCTACCTTTGTGCACTAATGATATACTAGTGAATGTGCACAGGAGATAAACGCAGAGAAATGGGGAAACTTGCATGTAGTGCTCTTGTTTTAGTAGCTCTCAGAGCTACTTTTCCTCTGTTTTCTCATACGCTGCAGCACTGGCTTCATCCAACTCATGGTACATTAGGAACAATTTAGTATCATTTCATTTAAAATATGCAAGCTTTATATCGAGAATAAATGTGTAGCCACAAGGTAAAATAAAAAAAAAATATATTAGTCTCATCATTAAAAAAAGCCTTTAAAGTTTCCATTATCCATTATGTCAGGTAGCAAATATCTTCTCAATGTAACTCCAGACATTAAATCTGTCAAGAGGCATGCAGTAAAATAAATGTCTGGGATACCTTCATAAACAAAAATCTTATTTCCATAATTCATACAGCTGGCTGGCATTTATTGGCACGTCAGGTGCAATGGGGACATTTCAGGAACATTAACATGTACAGCATCATTTGTCAACAAAGCAACAATGTAAGCAAATCGTTCAGAACTCATACAGATTTACAGCTTTCTCTGCCAGCTGCTAATTACGGTGTGCTCTGCCTATTTGGTATGGTCTTTTTTATTGGAAAATGACAAAGGGGTTATGGTATCCCAGTTTGGAATATAGATGCGCTTTTAGTAATAATATGAGTGGTAATATGACTGCACAGCCTGGAGTTTTGATCTAGTTGCACTAGTCTGATAATTGACCGGTTCTGATTGATGAAGGACAAAGAGAAATTCGCAGGGGTATTTACTTACTTGTAGAAGTAACCTCTGAAAACAAAGAAATAATAAAATATCAGAGAGCATGAAAAAGTATCCTTGCTTCAATATTGTTTTTTTCCTGCTGAACATGACAGGGAAAATTCAGTCCTCACTGAAAACCTGATCTGTTTATCGAGCAGTGCTCAGCAAGCCCTATATGTTACAGGCTGGCAAACACCCTTTGAATGTAGCTGAGTCCACTTTGATAAATAAAATTAAACTTTCAGCATTCTAAACAATGCAAAGGTCAAATAAAAACTAACAATGCCATCGGTAAGGGCCAAAAGATGTGCTAATGATCTGTTTTGGACATCCTCTGTCTCTATTTCTCTCCCTTTATTTGTTGTGTGTGTTCATGAATGTATGTGTTTTTGCAGGTTAATGACAGCAAGTCAGATCTACTTTTTATTTCCAAGCTTTGGCCAGTTTGCATTTCAATCTCATAAAAATATAATTAGTAGGGCTTTATGCTTCAGATGTATAAATTCAATATGCTTTCAGAATTATTATACCTGTTACTCAGCCAAAGGTAAGAGGATTCTATTAGCTAAACACATATTTAGACACCTAATAAAATCCTTTATTCAGTTCTGTCTCTTAGTTTCAGTTCACGAACAGTAACCACTATTCTGAGTTAAGATCTTGACCATTTAATTTTTAAGAAAAAAGTAATTAGACCATATTATGGATTAATCCCTTGCCAATTTTCATTTTTAAATCAAAGTAATTTTAGACTTGGGAACTACATAATTTTATGCAGAAAAAGTATGTTTTGCCAACCTTATTAAAATCTTTAAAGACCATATTTTCTATAGGCTTCCAAAAAATATCCCACAAAAATGTGTGGGTGCACCCATCTGTACACATGAATGGGCAACTAGGAGCATAATTATCCACTTTTGCACATGCAAATGGAGGTGTTTAAGCACAAATTAGCTGACCCCCAGATTCTGCTGGTGCATTTCTCTGAGCTGGTTAATACTGTTTTGTTGAATTCCATAATATAGGTTAAAACCCCAGAAAGATTTTTAGATGCAGTAACTTTTCTGTAAGATATCTGGAATCGCAGAAGTCTTTTAAAAAAATGTTTCTGATGCAGCAGTGAAATGAGGTGTAGCTGAGTGCCAGTACTTGGGTGTCATTTTGGTTACAACGACTGTATGATTCTTTCAATAAAATAAACTCCATTGGCTCCAGCAGCGATTACTGCCTGCCACTGCTTCTCCAGAAGCAAAATACACATATTCCTACAGGGAGAAACCACTGCACTAGGATTATAAAAAATTGACCATCAATCTAAGTCCGTATGAGCAATCACAGCCGCTTTCGGAGTTATTTTGTATTAGAAGCAATTTACCCATCTGGAAGAACAAAGATATGTGCAAATGCTGGAGTGACTGACTTCCAGCAGATGCTTAAAGAAAGTTAAAATCCCAGCTACTTCTGGGGTGCCTGGCCTCGATTTCTGACCTGGAAATGTTCAATGTGTTGAGGAGCTCTTCCAAATGCTGGGGCAGCTCTCTGGTACCTTGGCTTTGTGCTCCCTACTTGCTGATGCTCTCCCACCACCCCTGGCCAGGCTTCTTGCCCACACAGCTGCACAGGGGAAAGGGGAGCAGTCATAAAGCTTCTGGAATGAGACATGGAAATTAGTGGCTGCATCGCCTCGGTATTGATTGTGTGAGTATTCTGGGATGGGGTGAGAAACGGGGATGAGCCTCGACTGGGGCTTTGCAGGGTGAAAGGGTGAGATGTAGGACAAGGGTATGAATTTCTTGGATGTGGGGCTAAATCGTGGCTTTGTGCTGCTGCATGGGTTTAGGGAAACAAACATTTATCCCAGAGCTTAGAAATCCAAAGGTTAATGACCCATGGAATTCACATTTACCCCCAATACGGTCCCCAAATGTGACAGCGCTGCTGCAATCCTGATGGACAAAGACCCGTAAATGGAAAACCAACTTTATGCTGTAATTCAAGATTATTTGAATTTACTTTATTTGTGAAATCTTTCCATTTGTCTTCATGCTTTTGTACATTTGAAGAAGAAGTTTAGGCATTCCTTGATCCATAGAGATTGCTTTTCTTCCTTTTCTTCCCTTTGATTCCACTTGCCTAATAATAATGGGCATTATCTTATATCCATATTTAATTTTATTATGTCACTCGCATTGCAAGAAAAGGATGTTCTTTTCAAACATTGTAATGCATTTAGTATTTCACTAGTCATCAGTTAAATCAATTTTTTCCCTTTATTGGATCTGAATTATAAATCAACTAGTCATTGTATGGGATACTGTATATGAATGTACAGTATATCATTATGATGTATCCTATAATAATGTCTCTTAGACATGAAAACTAAAGATGGTGGTTTAAAGTGCTGAGAGAGAAAAAATTGGAAACATCTGTTAGTAGGAAGTAGAGAAGACTTTTCATTAAAGTTTGTCAAGTGTATTTGATAGGAAGAACGCACTGGGCCGTATTCTGCCACCCCTTACATACACCCACCCCAGTACCCAGCCTGCTTTTTCTGTCTCATGTAGAAAAGCCAAGATTATGGGAGACACTGAAAAGCCAGCTCTCTGCTTTGGTACAGAAGCTCAAAGAATCTGAGACCTGGGGCAGAAGGAAAATTTTAAGGGAAAAGAGATATTACAATACAGCCAGTTGTCTTTGTCTGTGCAGTGGTAAGGAGAGCTGTCCTGCTCCTTCATTGAGTATTTCAGCAAAAGCTTTGGGAAGAAGTGGTGTGGGACAGTTTTGGGAAAAAGCTCTTTTATTTCCGCTTATCCACTACTTGCAAGAAGAAGAATCATTAAAAAGTATAAAATAAAAATTGAGGAATGCAAAGATTAGATATTTGGAGGCTTCTGATGAGCAGATATCTCTCCCAGGGTACTGTGAATGAGCTGGAGAATGAAAAAAAAAATCAAAACGAGGGAAAATGGTTAAGGACTGTGTGTGTGTTTTATCTGAATTGTACTGGCATCCATGTAAGCAGATATGAACTATCTATTTAAGAAAACCCTGCTGAGGCCATTTCACACTTACACAGGTTCCACTTCTTGTGCTGGTGTCAGCAGCAGGGATTTTGGCAGTGCCAAACCCATGGGTCACAGCTCTGTCTCTGCAAACCCAACCAGGGGGCAGCTGCTGCTGGCACCACCTCACAGCCTTGTCCTAGGGCTGGACGTGTGGCACAACAGTGACATGTTCGTCTCATCCCTACATCATTTCTGCACACTGTCAAAGGCACGTTCACACTTTAGAACTCCTTGGGCACAAGGTGAAATACCCTCTGCACCCACAGCACAGACCTCTTCTCTGGCTGGTGCACTAGTTTAAAAGCCAATATCTCACCTTGCCTTTGCAATTTTTTCCCATTTCTGCCTGCTCCCAGTGGTCTCTGAGCCCCGCCGTTTCCATGATGATATACAGAACTATAAAATCAGATACAGCAGTCGCAGGGCCCGGTGCGAATTGCTCCCCGAGTCAATAGAAAACAGAATATTGCTTATTGATTTGGTCTAGCCTGTTGTGTGGTCGATGGAGAACAAACTAATACAAATAAAATGAATCAATTGGAATCTGGCTGTGGACCTCAGTGAGTCACATGAAGTAGGTTTCTGATATCCTTTATCATCACGCACAGCCAGTGAAACAAGAGTGCTACTGTCTTCTGCTGGCGCGGAGAGTTACCTCAGGCTATACTGAAAAATGCTTTTTTCTTATTTTTAGACCTGAATCAGCCCATGCCAGCAAATGTATTCTTGTGAATACAGATCCTACTTTGTTGTAATGCCCATGGGAAGGCGGTAGTGTAACCTGTTTGGATGCAGCTGCAGACCACCTGTAGAGAAAGTCAAATTAGGGAGAGACCCCACTGTTCTTTGCATTAATGCTTTTTGTGTTGAGGCCTGAATCCCCCTCCCTCCCCCTTCAATGTATCTTTCTCAACTGGGGAGATGGAGAGCACATTTTAAGACCTTCTGTCCATTTAAGGCATCTTGTGATTGAAAGAAGATTTGAAAGACTGTAAAATCTCCCAGTCACCGATGAGCGATGGTGTGCAAGGAGCCTTAATACTTTCAGGATGACTTTTCCTCCTGGTCTTGCAGGTTTTGGAGGTGTTGTCTTTGTGGAAAGGGCTTAAAGGGCACATTTTTTATGTCCCTCAAGTAATCTGCATGTTAGGGAAGTCTCCTAGCTTCGGAATGGAAAAGTGGTTGTCAAGAAGTAAAGCCTTAACTTGCCACAGTTTTTGTCCCATTGTTTCTAAATAAAAGATGGGCAAACAAAAGGAAATGGCTCAAGTCTAAATGCAGTGCCTGTGTATCCTGAGCATCCACTATAAACAGGCACAACCTCACTGATCTTACTTAATGACACTGAAAGTCCTTTTTCCTAGAGATTTTTCTGCATTCAGGACAGAGGAATAGTTAAGCATGTAAACAGCTGGCTTGAGATTATATATCTTTGGTATCAGAAGTAGTTTTAGTTAGTTTAGTTAGCTCTCCTGCTATCTCAGCTGCAACTGCCAACCCTGCTGGTGTCTAACTTCTCAGCAGATTAAGCTTTTACTCATTTACCAGGTAGCATTTTGTTGCATAGCAATGCAATACTCTACCTTATGTCACATAAAAACTGCCTGCAATGAAAATTTCATGTCATTTCTACTTTTCACCCCGTTTCTTCACAGATGAATCCCACTGTTTTACTAATCGTTGACGTACTAGTTAACACAGGCAGAGCTTGTAGATGGAGGTAATGTCATCAAGCCTTGCCTCATTTTAAATTCCTTCCTCTCACTGGTGATATCAATGTTCGCTGCAAAGACACTGATGATACTGAATTTAATTGGTATTTATGTGTAGGGTCATGGGTACTCTCAGAGAAGTTTCTGTGTAACTTTTCCCTAATTGAAATTAGATTGAAGTGTTGCTGTGTACACTGAGACTTAATGGTGACAACGTTGAGCCAGCTTCGGAGCTCAGATGCATGGCACGCATCCCAAGAAATCTGCTATGATGCTCCCACATACATCTATGCATATTTTTATGGTACAAGAGACATAAGGTGTGGAAAAGGAGCAGTCTCTTTAAGGGGGATGTGGCAACCCTATCTGCCAGTCATCTTGCCTCTGCTGTTCTATTCCTTTTACAGCCATTCTGCCTGGCTGGTATCTATAACATCTTTACGTACGTGTTTAATGGCCGCACTGATTAAAACCCAGGGGAAATGGAGAGGACATGGGAGTAATGGACTGGCAGCACTGGTGCTATGTGAGATTGGTTTTTTGGTCTGATTCAGGGATGTGTTTTTCACCACCTTATATTTTAAATGGCATATTATATGAGCAGCCTGGTCTGCAAACCATTTTGGGACTCGGTCTGAGGCTCACAGCTGCTGTGCAATGTGAAGGGCCAGTGTTGATATTGGCTATAACGAAATGTCACCATTAAATCCCTTATTTTGCACCTTATTTTGACTCCAGACCAGTGTGTCTTCTCCTCCCTAATGCTTGTGGAGAGTACAGAAAAGTGAATTCTCACTGGTAGAAGTGTTTTGACTGGGAGTTTAATTTATAGCAGCTCATAGAATTGCAGTGTGTAATAAGCAATGTCCTTGAACATTTTTCATGTGCTTCTAAGTGACTCTTTAAAAAACATTGGTTTCCCTTGTAAAAATCATTAAACTTATTAAGGAAGAAGCAGTAGTCTGGGTTGATAGTCATTCCAGTGCTTTAAATACTAGTGGATAATTAGTGACACGAATAAATTAAATATATTTCAGGTATAAAGTTGAGGAAAATCACCAAATATTAGCAAAGCTCCAAAATCAAACTACTTTGTGTCGCATGCTGTTTTAATGACTATGGTTTATAAATGTGCATAATTCCAAAGAGATCACATGTTTCACATAATAAAAATTACTGTGACATAAAATATATATTTTCTTAAAAAGTACTTGTAATATCAAAAGGACTGTGAAGTATTAGCCATTTAATACAAATTTATCTTTTCTTGCAGATGATTACATTTTCATTTTAATTGCTCACATTTTCGGTTCTGATCTTAATGTTTTATAGTAGTGAAGACATGCCACAAAGAAAGAAAAAAAAAAAAAAAGATTTTATTTGTTAGTTAACAGTCTTCAGAAGTCCTAATTTGGCCAATGTGTTCTGCTGCAAAGTCTTGGAATGCTGTCTTGCAGTTTCAAAAGTGATCTTATTTGGCTTCCCAGAAACTATTATGCCTGGAGGATGCCATGAGAACAAGGGCTGCCTTGTTAACAAGTAGAAAACTCTCAAAAACAAGATAGGATCCTGATATAAATCATAATTTAGATGCACAGAGCTATGTTCACAACCACAGTAATGTAATTCATTTACATCTAGTTATTACTTATCTCCACCCGAACTCCGAAGTTCAGGAATGCAGCTGCCTTGTGCCTTGTGACTCGTGGGGGTTAGGGAAGAATGACATCACCAAATTTAAGCACATTACCACGCTGACATAGTGGCACCTTGTTTTCCCTTCCGCGGATAGAGCGGGGATTGTGTGCTACCCCCCATTCTCCCAAAGAATACCTTTTTTCCCCTTTCAAGCAGCTGCTATATGAAGGGTTGCAAATGTCACTTCAACTAATGATGAATGATGCTTGACCCTTGGACCTGTTACTATGAATTTTATGCAATGCTAAATTAATATGAAAGATCTCTGCTAGAAGACTTCAGCTATTATGCATGCAGCATAAATGATATGTTAAACAATCCAAATTTTTTTCTCATAACCATGGTAAAATGCAGAGCTGTTTCAACGTTTTTTGATGTGTATTTCCACTTCAGATTAGTATCTTTTTCTTTCTAAAAATATTTTTGGTAAGCAAATCAGTTTGCGAAAAACATTGTCAAAAGGGCAACTGGCCCACATGTCTTTGTTGTTCACGTTTGAATATAATTAATTATGTAAAGCAATAGTTAGTGGGAGCTTAACAATTAGCAGAATCTGTCAAATAGTCACACGGAAATTACTAACTAATTGAACTATTGGTCTTTTATTGTTTCAGGAAGCAGGACAGAGTGTCATTCCTTTATCTCTTAAAGTCGTTATTATCGCATATCACAATTTTCAAGCAATATATGCCTCCAAATAGATTAATACCTAAATGACCCGCCCAGTAGTGCCACAGTGGGCAAAAGTGTTTGAAATAAAACCACCTGTTTTAATTAGTATTCAGATTCATGCTGTTAAAAAATGGTAATCCTCTTGCAGTTATATGACATTTTAAAGCTTTGAATTTCCATCTGTATCTTATATTATGATGTTTCAGGATTGTCGTGAGTTAATTATGTTAACTTTGGAAACATTGCCTGCATTTAGAATGAAAAACTTCAGCTTGAATAGCCAGGAAAGCAGATGCTATCTTTCTTGTCAACTGCTTTGTTGTGTGATGCCTTGAAACTTTTTTATAAGATTCTGTCTCCAAAAGGAAGTATAAATCTCCATTTATTTGAAATGTTGCTCTAATCTAATCAATATTTTAATATATTTCTCACGGGAGGGACCTGAATGCATCTCAAGGAACCAAAGACATGAAAATCTCTTATTTTATGTTGAAATCCTCATTATTACAAGTCCATTCACAAGACTAATTTGTAGAACAGGAAAAATCCATGTACTGTGAAGTTCTAAAACTGTTTTGAAGCATACCCTTGCCCTCCTGTAATATATGCCTGTACGTTGAGGTGGATTGAGAGGTATTGGAAGCATTAACAATTAGGATACACATCCAGATAAACCCTGGAAAAGAGAAAGGGAGGCACAAATCAATGGGCAACATGGCAAATCTGCTCTGGACTCTACCAGAGAGAGAAAGAAAACACAAAATGCCGATGTGCACGTGAGGTGGAGGGGAAGGTGTGAGGTGAGCAAGGATTTGGTGGATGCAGGAGGCGCCGCTGTCTCTCTCTCCTCCTTACAGGAGGCTGTGTGGGCAATGGAAAGCATCGTGACGTGAGTCACCCGAATTTCATCGCACCCCTTCCCTGCCAAGCAGGAACCACAGGCACTGCCAGGCGTGTTTGCCTGTGCCCCGGGGTGTTCATGCATCTCCTGAGGCTCAGTGGGAGAAGCTATGGAATGGCACGTGGAATTGCACGTGGCAGGGTGGGTGGGGATTATTTTAAGCCCACACTGGCCCCAAAATTCCAATTCAAAATTACCTGGGCAAGGTCTCAAATGTTGCTGTGCATGCAACTCTGTGTCCCACCAGCCGTGTGATTCCATGGGTTTCGTGGACACAGGTTTGTTCAGACACTTTGGGCTTCCACACTTGCAGAGTCATCCTGTTCCTCCAATTGAACTTGTTTTTGCTGTCACAAAAATGCTTTACAAAAAATGTTAATGTTTGTAAGCCAGCTCTGTGCAAAAGAAGCTGAAATGTGCAGGATAACCCACACCTGGATCAGGACAGGATACACTGCTGTGACTTCAGTGGATGGAAGCCCGAAGCTGATGAGTTTGTATGAAAAAAGTGCACTTACCAAGAGCCTTCCATATTCAGGGTAACATGTGATTCTCAAAATGCATAAAAATATTTGAAAATTTATGTTATTATTAGCACTATTATTATCAAAGGACATTCCGTTAACATTTAAAAGTCCTTCAGTGCACTTGAAGATATATTTGTTTTAGCAACTTATATAATCCCCTCCTGTTTAAAGTTTTGTTTTAAACACATACAATTATCATCTCATATGCCCTGATTCAGTAAGTACTTAGAAGCATTCCTATCTTTAACAGCATAGCTAGTCCCAGCTAATATCCAGGGAACGGAATTAGAGCTTCAGATATTAGCAAAAAGTAATGCAAATGTGAATTAAGCAACATGGTTTTGAAGTAAGTTGACTGAAGACTTTTTATTCCTTAAACCGAATGCGAAAGTTTGACAAAAAATAAAAAAAAATCAAAGCGAGCATTACTGATATTAATAATTATTTTTAAAGTATATAAAGTTGAATAATTTAGTCTGGCAACTTGAAGGAATTAGGCACTGAAATAACCTTCCAGTAAGGGTAGTGAAGAAAAATGCTAATGGCTTTGAGGCAGAGCCATCAGCAAAAGCATAATATATAAGCAAATTTAGATATGTTCATGCCAACATATATATATATATATATATATATATATATATATATATATATATGTACACACTTGTGAACATATAAGAATGGTATTTTTGTTGGGTTTTAGCATGTAAGTCACATTAATGAATGTACTTGAAGTTACCTGCATTGTGAAACATGATTATTTCCAAGCTAATAGAATTTATAATTTATATTTATCAAATTTTATCAAATGTATATTCATACCTTTGCCTTTCCTAGTGTAACTTTCCATACAGATAAACCTACCTCTAACATGGTCCTCTGCTATGGAAAACTCTCACTACCTCATGCCTGTCCATGAGATGAAGTGATATTCTCTGTTCACTGTATAACTGATAACAAATTCTTGTGCTAGGTAACAATCTCAGGCAAGTTTTCAGGAGCTGAACCAAGGGAGGTGAAGCCTGAATTATTTTTATTACCCAAATGCAGTCCTGGATTTTGGTCTTGGGTTTTTCAAGGCAACTCACTTTATTGCTCATAGGAAAAACCAAGGGGTTCCTAAAGGCAAGGTGCAAGCATTAAAGCGCTAGTTTGAAAGTATTTAACAAAGTGTCCTTTTTTTGAATAACTTGAATAAAGTGTTTAAATGACCTCTTCCTAACCAGAAGAGAATATAGAGAAGAAATTAAGCTTTATTGGTAAATTAAAGCCCAAATCCCATGGTTGATGAGAGATATGGTCCGTTTGAAATAGTTACAGTTTCAGACTTTCTCTTCTACAATCAGCGGGTGGAGACCAACATAATCCAATTAATTGTAATTCCCTTTTGTGGCACTGGTACAGTGGTGAATGATATAGTAAGTCCATTGAAGTCTTATCTTTGGTCAGATAATCCAAATGGATTCATATTATGAAACAGTCCTTTATAAAAGTTCTGATGAACAGAAGTGTTTTGACTTTAGCGAACCAAAAGATAAATTCTATACAAAATAAAGTGTTTTGTCCTTGACATCTACAGGGCTTGCGTGCACCTGATTTCATGTAAGAATGCTTCTTTCAGATGCTCTGCTTCAAAGAGCCCGTTCATTAAAAAATAAAAATGTCAAATTTGTTGTCTGGACATCCTAAAAACAACAAGGTGTGAGAACACAGATTTACTTGTGCAGGTAACCTGTATCCCTGGAAATAGTACCATCAAAATAAATGAGGCTACAGATACGAGGAATATGTGAATAGAACTTTGAGGCATGTTTACATTTCTATTTTTCTAATAAAACAACAAATAATGTTTCATTGATAATCCTTATAGCTGTAAACAAACTGTATATGTTTGTTCCCTTCTAGTATTGTAGGAGGACTAGGGGAATTGCTTAATTTTAGCCCGAGCTTTGATCTATTTACATTTGGAAGTCATTTACATAGAGGAAGTTATAATGATCTTTATTGTTTTGTTAATTATTTCCTTTGATTATTGAAACTCACTCACTGAGGCACAAGCTCATTGTTACTGGGGTCAGTCACAATAATATATTTGGCTGTGTGCAACAAGTCAGGATTGGGTGGTATTCTTGTTTTTTGAATTGTTTTCATGCAGACCCTTTCAGTTTAACAATCACTGGAGACAGGACTGATTTAATGCATCGCTCGTCTGATCCAGTGCTTCATATTTTTGTATTTCTCCTTTCCTTTAAAGTTGTCCATAGCAAGCCCACACTACAGCAGAGTTTTTTTGCTTGTAGCATGTTGAAATCTTATATTTACTAAAGGATACTGAGATGCCATTTGTGGAAGACAACACACTAGACAATATATTGAGGTCAGATCTTTGCAGACTCTCTCAAAAATACTCTTTTCCCTTTATTTTTTCCTCTCCCTTAAAGTGTCTGGTTGAAATTTAATACAAAGACTTTTTTACCCTTTGGGGTACATTACATATGAAATAATTTATGACCCATGAATCACAAGAAAGCAGTGAATTAGGTTTCAGATAAGTCTGCCAAATATTACAAAACATTGTGTACAGATTTTTGGACTATGAAAAGGCTTTTGACAAGAATGGAAATAGAAGCAGTATTAGAAACAGCAAGAAGGGGAAGAACAGAACAGCTATATGACAGAATCCTAAAGCCCTCTGAGTTAGTAGCACAATTAAAAAGATATGAATATGAACATATTTTTGAAGTATGAAAATGGGACAGAGAGTCATTGTCCAATTCCTCTCTGTATTAGATCTTCAGAGCCTTCAATTTATTTAAAATGTAGATTTGCGGACACTGATACACATAAATCTGATAAAAGATTTGACTGTAAATGGGGAAGAAAAAAAAAGATAAAACTCCTAAAATTAGATTGCAGAGAAGCTTACTGTAGAGCAATTACACAAAAAAAAAAAATGTTAATAACAGATTTGAAGTTGGAAGGCAGATATTTACCTTGACTAATGTATGTATACACAATGCACAGCAAAGAGGGGAAGATCAATCAAGTCAAAAGCAGAATTTAGAATGGACTTTTCCCTTTGAACAGCAAAATTTATCCTGGAGAATAAGTTACTGGTCTAAGCAAGTATTAGACCAGTATTTTGGTATTTTGTTCTGTATTTGATATTTTTTGTTCTGTAGTCATTTAGCCCAGCTCAAAATAAAGAGGGAAGAATAAACAGAAAAGAATGAAGTGTGGTTTAACTATTAGGAAGAAGCTGAAGTTACTGTGCAATAAGTAAGGAGAGAGAATTAGCTAGAGGACAGAATCCCAGCGCTCTAAGACAAATGTAATTTCCCCTCAGCACAGACATTTAATTCCTGTGAGTTGCAGAAAGTCTGCCAAGCACCTTCCTGGTGTTCGGGCAGCCGTGGTGCTCTGTGGGACAGTGAGGGCTGGTTGGGAATTCCTCCATGCTCCTTTCTTGTCCCTTTTTTTAAACCCTGGGCAGTACCTGACGATTTCTGGCCCCGAAAGAAGGAGTGATCTGGCCTTGCAGGTCCCCATGCTCGGGCTGTGTCTGCCTGCTCCTACTCCTTGTTTACAAGTCACCTCCAAGCGAGTCTGGCAGGAGTGTGTTGATCTGTAAACAGGTGGTCTATTTATTCTTAGGGAGCTTTCAGCTGCATTTTGAGGGGAAATATTCTCTCTTTAAAATAATTCCTTTTCCCATACGGAATAGTTGATTCAGCTAAATTTAATGAATTTTAAAAGTACTTGTAATTATAATCCCATCACAGTAATTATTGCTTCAGATCACGATGATAGAATATGCTAAGTCAAAACTAATGTCTGTCATTGAAGCTTGTAGCAGGTATTGGCAGTGAATAACATGTGAGAACCTTGGTGCTGATACCTGTTTCTGGCTGCCAAAAGTATTGTCCTTTCAGTACCACTGCATATTTTTATACTTTCAGTTCTAAACAGCAACTGATAGTGTAGAAATTTCCCTGGCACTGTGGCATCACTGGCTGACCACTTCTCCAAACCTTTGAACTCCCCTGAGTGCCTTCATCACGTCCCACCCCTGAACTCCTCAAGTGCACTGGATCTTTTCCACAGAAACAATGAGACAGTTCATCCCTCTCTTACTCTTTGGACTTTGTGGAATTATATGAGGATGAATATGACCCAGTGTGCCCAAGTACAGAAACTTTTTCTTTTTCTGGCACAGGCTGGGGTTTGAGTTAGCAGTACTTGGTTGTTCCAGCATGCCCCCAGGTCAGAGAAGTGTCATTTGGGAGGACTGGAATAAGCAGCACTCTGGGTGCACACAGAGATGTTCTGCGTTTTAGCTGAAGTTGCTCAGTAATTTGTGCTTGGACTTCATGGAAATGGGCACTCCAGTAATAAACACATGTTCAGGCAGTGTAACATCACAGCTTAAATTTTCTGTGGAGAGGGCATGCCAGGTTCCTCCAGCAGAGGAGGAGAAAAGCGCACAAGGTTTCTTTTGCTGACTACATCCCTGATAAGTCATCAGTGCTAGCATTGGATGGATTCAGACGAGGCTGTTTAGAAATCCATTGCAGACAAAATGTAATGATTTGCTTAGCTGACATTTTCCTTGATTTGTTTAAACACTCTTGGAGGTGAAGGGCTGTGCATTGAGTTCAGGCAGGACAATGGATCTCCCAAACCTAGCAAAGGTGAGAGGAAGAACTCAAAAAAAATCCACCTGAATGAGGGAATTATTGCTTCACAAGAGTTGAGGTCTTTAGTTGTGCTATTTCATAGAGGTTCCAGGAGGTTTATGGACTTTGGAGGGTGTCAGGGCAGGATTTACCCCCAGGCAGGGAGCTCAGCATCTCTTGCTGTTTCACCAGGAGATTGAGCTCCTGGCCCTAGAGTGAAACAATCTCCACCACCTCACATCATCCCATTGCTGTCATGTCTGGACATCTCTGCACTCAACTGCTGCTCTAAATTGAGTGTTTGAAAGAAGCTGTCTGCCCCAAGAGTGCTGCTGTGTGTGTGCACTGGTGATCACAAAGGCTGTGGCTTGGAAAATGCAGGTACAGCAATGGAACACACACACACACATCTTCCAGTGTACAAATTGGTGTTTGTGCTGTCAGTCATGAGAAAAGCCCTCACAAAGAGATTTTGTGATGAAGAATTGTGCTGGTGCACGTGGAGAACTTCTGCTTGAGCCTGTTCTTTCCCTTTTTTCCTAGTGAAGACCATGAATGATCAGGAAAATATTTTTGATGAATATAGCTATGAAAAACAAAAAAAAAAAAAAAAAGAGGTGTCTTCAAATTTCATACAAGGTTCTTCAAGTTGGAAAAAAAAAACATGACACTGGTCAGTTCTTTTCCAGTTCACCAGTCTTTTCCTGGTGTTTGCATGAGGAATTCTCTTTTCCTCTTTCAACCACAGGACTCTGTTTTGGATCTCTTAGTAATAAAATTCCTATTGGGATGAGCGAGTCAAAAAAATTTCCCAGGATTTAAGCCAACTGGGAATTCTTTGTGCACACCCAGCTCTTCTGCAGTGATTTTGTTGTGAGGGAGATTGTGAGGATTATTTAATGGTGCCATGGAAGACTTTCTCCAGGGGAGATCTCCCTCAGCTTATACACTGGTCACTGGGATAACAGCCCAGTGCTCTCAAGTTTCCCAACTGCAGCTGGGGGTTGATTTACCCAAATGCCAAATTTTCATCCCAGTGCTGCTGTGTGCAGCCACCAACGGGGAAATGATGGAAAAGGCAGCAACACCAGCAATGGATCACAGTCTGAGACCCAAAAAGACCCTGTCTCACCAAAGAAAGTTTTTTGGGGCACAGCCCCCACAGCAGACCAGGCGTTGCCAGCTGGGTTTGCAGGACTTGCTTCCCACATGATTTGTGGTCATCCATGAGCTGCAGGGGCAAAACCTCTGAAGGTGGAGCTCTGGCACATGATGGCAGCATGGGCAAGAGACAGCTTAAAGCTGGGAAAATACAAGCTATGAATTATCTGAAAAGACAAGTGAAGGAGCAGGGCTCTCAAATGACTGCATTTTGCTCCTAGAGATTAGTCTACATACCAGGCAGGGCATGTGGTTAGAGGAACCACATCCATTTTCTTTCAAAACTCAGCTCTCTCTACAGCTTTGGTTGATTTTCATATTTTTGTTTTTTCCCCCCCTGTCTTTAGCTGATCTTTCCATAGATTACCTTCTTCCTTTCTGAACCTCAGAATAGCACCCTTAAACCAAAGCTGATCTCCTGTTTGGTTCTACTGCAGACATGACAAGTGCCATTAAAAATGTGAATTGTTGAAAAGGTTGAGTAATAACGCAGTGAAACACACGTTCCCTCCACAAATGTATTGTGTATCGATTTTTTTAAACTAATAACCTTGACAAGTGCCCACACTGTTTTTTTCCCCCTTAATGTGGTCTTTATATTTTCAGCCTGGGTATTAGCATAAATTTTATGGGATTTTCTGGGCATATTTGTGTCTGTATCTAAGATATATGATATCAACTGGCAGTGATGGTTGAACTAATCAAATACTACTGACAAGTTAAAGCAAATTTTTAGGACTGTGAGATTTTGAGCATCTTCCCAGATACAGTAACTCCTGACTGAAAGCAGTCCTTGACTGTCAAGTTTAAATACCAGATTTGGGACTTAATCTTTATGTAAGCAAAACACCCCAATAAGAAATATGCCTGAGTAAAGCCAAAAAGCCAGGTCCTCCCCTTAAACCCAGCCTGAAATGTGTGTGTGTGTGTTTGTTCATGGCCCTTTCGCCATGGCATGAGATATTCCAACCAATGGGAACCAAATGAGAGTCTTACACTGAATGGACTTCTATTTTTTCTTTTTTTTTTTTTCTTTTTTTTTTTTTTTTTTTTTTTTTTTTTTTTTTTTGACTTGGCATTTGTTCCTTCTAGCAAACATTTTTAAAAACTCTCTTATTGCTAGAGGGAAAATTGACACCCTTTGCTTTCACGATGATACATTCCTAACACGTTTCCTTGAAGAGCTGGAAATGGTGCAAAAATCTGGTAAGATAAGTCTCTATAAAGCCTTAGAAGTCAAGCATTCCACTTTAGACATTTAAGACAAATGCATGGCAAAAACAAGTTGTGTTTTTTTTTTTTTTTTTTTTAAGGTTTCTACTTAAAGTTCTGTGCCAAAGCTACAGTACTTATACATTTTCTAAATGTGTTTTAAGCAATAAGTTGTACAACATTTTTAGAACATGTGTTAAGCTATTTCTCTAAGAATGAAGCTCTTAACAAAACATAAGCACTCTGCATGAGATCTTAGCAGCAAAGTGCTTAAAAGATAAAGTAAGAATTGGTACCATGGGAAGAACACCAGCTGTAGAGCACACAGGTCCATTATGAGAAGTATGGTAGTGGGTAGGG